>CM046963.1:11264484-13764484 GCA_025698475.1 Gossypium anomalum | reverse complement strand
ATCAATAACCCATCTCTAGAGCTACACAAGCAAAAACTATTCCAGGAGTTAATGGATTGGATGCAATATCCGTGCTATGTGCCCAAGTCTCTTAGCTCACAAACATAATTAAAAATATGCAACGGATGAGTGACGTTGCACTTATACAGGTTGCTCAAGAATTGGATACTCCTACCTTTTGCTATGAAATTTGTGATGACAACTATAGTTATGAAGATTGTTCGCAACATGTAGAAAATGCTTGTTATGTCAGTAATATTCTTAAAAATTCTTATGGCAACTCTTACAATAACTCTGCATGCAACCAACAGTTTTGGGGAACTCATAATGCTGGACAAAATGCTACGACATTCAGATATGGGAATGCATATACTCAGGGCAATTACAACCTGCGACAAAGGAATTACAATCAACAACAGAACTACGGTCACATCCTCAGTTGTATCCACAACAAGGTCAGATATAGTCACATCAAACACATATGCAATCATAAATGATGAATCCAAATGATCAAGGATAGCAACAACAATAGTATGCACGAGCTTCTACTTCTGACCCATTAACTGCTATTAAGGCGTTAATGCGGGAGCATATTACTTGCACAAAAGCTATTGTTCAAGGAAATTTATCTTTCATTCGAGCATTGGAGGCACAACTGGGGCAACTTGCTTCAAATCTAAATACTCGACCATAAGGCTCCTTTGTAGCACTCCTAAACCATATCCATCGCTGGAACAGAGTTACGGAGCATTACGAGAGTTTACAGATAAAATAAACAAACATTTCATATCATATAACATGTATGTTAAAAACCAATCGAAATCAAACATATTGTCCCTTATGCGAGCCCTTGAGGCCCAAAATACGCATTAAAAACAAGTTGGGACTAAATCGGGTACTCAAAGAATTTTTCTAAAAACATTAAAATTTTTCAAAGCTGCAAGGGTCACACGGTTAAGAGACACGCCTGTGTCTTAGACCGTGTGGACATTCAAAATAGGGATGCACGACCGTGTCCCAGCTCGTGTCCGTGCCCGTGTAACTGCCTGACTTGGGTTACACGGCCAAGCCACACGCCTGTGTGCTAGGCCGTGCGAGCATACTGAGTTGCACAATTTAAAAGATACAGAGGACGTACAGCTGTGTCACCTGGCCATGTGTCACACACAGCTGAGACACACACCCGTGTCTCTGCCAGTGTGGATGAAAATAGACCATTTCCCAAGCCACATTTCTCACCCAATTTGATACCAACCTAACTCAACATTTTTGCACATCAACAAGCCATAACAAGACATTTAAAACAAGCCAAAACAAGTCTTAAACATGAAATATCACCACATACAAACAATATGCCTTTAGACACCTCAAATGACAACTTAAAGACATGTCAACCAAGTATCTCAACTTACCTAAATGACCAAATTCATATATGCATATTCAAACCACATTTTACTTTCCTTCATTCTACCATATCAATCACACATCAAACATGAGAAAGTCACTTATATACACATCAAAATATACCAAACACAAGCCATATAAATGGTTGATCTCAACAAAACATTTATATGTCAGCATTGGCCAAAATAACCTATACATGCTATTATAGTTGGAATTAATTTACTGAAAGTACCAAAAGGACTGTTGGATAGTGTGAAATAGCTCCGACCAACTTCCAATCCGAACAAGCTTCCAAATTACTATAAAACATGAAAAATAACACAGAGTAAGCATTTAAACTTAGTAAGTTCGTATAACATAAAATTTAACTTACCATATATCCATAAAATAGGTAAGTAAACATTGCATATCTCAACCAATTTGGCCAAAAGCCTAAACACATGATCACCAACATAGTAGGCATAAAAATCACATATAAGATCCAACACACATGGTTGAATTCATCAAATAATCATATTTCATGTATTTCATGTAAATACCAGTAATAGTTCATATCAAACTCACATAATCTCGTAGCAAAACTGTACCCGTTGAACCATTTAGAATATCGTTGGACACACGGGTAGTACACACGAAGTGTACTGAACTATAATCCTTCAATTCATGTACATGTATGCTCATATGAGTTGTAAACAATAAGCTCCTCCGAGCTGAATAACGGGAAGCTTATGTGAGCTAAATAACATGAAGCTCATGTGAGCTGAATAACGGGAAGCTCATGCGAGTTGAGTATCGAGAAGCTCATAAGAGCTGAAATTAGTGACCCTAATGACATGTCATTTGTATCCTACGATTCCTAAGGTTTAAACAGGGCTCGGTAATTGTCGAATATACAACCGGTATTTATTCATGGAAACTATACAATTCACAAAAAATAATTCAATTTAACAAATATAAATGTACAATTTAATTACACGAACTTACGTTGATAAGTATACGTAGATACAGAGGCAACTAATACAATATTTTCTCTTTGCTTCGATCTAACTCTGTACGAGGTCTGATAGGATCTATACAAATGGATTTAACTCATTTCAATATAATTCTCATTCAATTTAATCCAACATGGAATTTTGGCAAAATTACCATTTTGCCCTATACTTTTAATTCCTTTGTAGTTTAGTCCCTAGGCTTGAAAAAAATGAAATTCATATAATTGAATCCATACTCAAGTCTAGCCGATTTTATACATATTAATATCAGCCCATATATTTCACAAAATTCACAATTTTTACTGTAAATTTATCATCTTTTTCAATTTAATCCCTAATTATAGTTTCATCAAAATTCTCTTTACAAAAGTTGTTTACCTAACAACAACTATTCATTTTCTATCATCAAACTTCAAAATTCAAGCATATTCGTCAATGGAAAAACCCTAATACTTTATCAATTTTGCAAATTAATCCCTGAACTAGCTAGATTAAGCTATTACGATCCCAGAAACATAGAAATTATCAAAAACGGGACAAAGATTCATACTTAATTGAGCAAAATAAGCTTGCCCAAATTTTCAAGCTTCCATGACTAGGTTTCTTTATTTATTTATTTTTTGGTGGATGATGATGGGAATAGATGAAAATAGTTTATTTTATTAATTTATTATAACTTTAATCACAAATTTTCAAAATTAACCTTAATATCTCATTAAATTTCCAGTGATGACTATTCATACTTATCTACTAACCACTTTAATGACCTATTTACTATAAAAAGACCTCCAATTTAAAATTCTATAGTTATTTAATACTTTTAGCTCTTAGAACTCAATCTTTGCACTTAATGCAATTTAGTCCTTTTTATCAAATTAAGTTTGTAAACGGTAAAATTTCTTAACGAAATTTTTATACGATATTTCCAGCATACTATAGACCATAAAATAATATTGAACTAAATTTTTTGACTTTTGATTTGTGGTTCTAAAACCACTATTCTGATTTCATTGAAAATGGGCTGTTACATCCTTGCTTAGTGACATCGAAAACCCCAGCATGAGGGGGAAAGGGCACTGTAAAGCTATCACTCTTAGAAGTGGTAAACAAAATGGTGAGCCGGTTATCGATTCTACTATAGCATCCCTAGATATTGGTGACATAAGCCCTGATGGGAAGGTTGATTCTGAAGAGCTTGTTGATGTACCAAACAAAGAAGTATCGCCAACTGTCTATCACATGCCTTATATTCGACCCTCGAAATTGTAGACACAACCAAAAGTATTGTCGTAACCGAATGTACTTCCACCTGTACCTTTTCCACAAAGATTCAAGAGGAATGAAAATGATAAACAGTATCAGTAGTTTCTGGGTACACTGAAACAACTGCAGATCAACATTCCTTTAGTGGACGCTCTAGTACAAATTTTGAGTTATGAGAAATCTATGAAAGACCTCTTGTCCAAGAAGAAAAAACTCACTGATGTTGAAGCTATTGTACTCAAAAAATGTTGTAGTGTTGTTTTGACAAACAAGTTGCCCCCTAAATTGAAAGATCTGAAAGCTTTACCATTCCATGTTCGATTGGAAATCAATATTTGGGCAAAGCTTTATGTGATTGGGGAGCTAGCATCAACCTCATGCCACTATCTACTTTTAGAAATTTTGGAATTGGTCATATGAAACCTACTGCAGTGACACTGCAACTGGCAGATCGATCTTTAGCTCAACCTGAAGGGAAAATCAAAGGTATTTTAGTTCATATGGATAAATTTATTTTTCTGGTATTTTACGTCATATGTAGGAATTATTTACCCAATTTCTAATAGCAAGTGGGTGAGTCTAGTGCAATGCATCTCGAAAAAGAGTGGTATCACAGTGGTTTGCAATGATAAGGACAAGTTACTACCAACACGCATCCCCATAGGGTGGAAAGTCTACATGGACTATCGTAAATGAAATGCAACTACAAGGAAGGATCATTTTCCATTTCCCTTCATTGACCAAATATTAGATCGGCTTGCTGGAAAAGCTTTTTAGTGCTTCCTAGACGGCTATTCTGCGTACAACCAAATTGCTATTGCACCAAAGGATCAGGAGAAAACAACTTTCACTTGTTCCTTTGGTACTTTTTCTTTTCGTTGTATGCCTTTCGGTCTTTGCAATACATCAACCACATTTCAAAGGTGTATGATGGAAATATTCTCAGATATGATCAAAGACCCTTTAGAGGTTTTTATGGATAACGTTTCAGTTTATGGGAATGATTTTGATCATTGCGCTGACAATTTGGATAAAGTGCTAAAGCGATGTGAGGACACTCATCTTGTCTTGAATTGGGAAAAATGTCATTTTATGGCAACTGAAGGCATTGTGTTGGGCCATCGCATCTCCAATCAGGGTATTCAGGTAGATAAAGCTAAGGTGGAAATCACCGAGAAATTACCCCCACCGACAAATGTAAAAGGTATTCGTAGCTTTCTTGGACATTTAGGATTTTACCGACAGTTTGTTAGGGATTTTTTCAAAAATTGCAAAACTATTGTGCTTATTGTTGGAACATAATTGAAAATTCCTCTTTGATGAGGCATGCCTGGATGCCTTTATTCAATTAAAGAAGCAGCTGGTCAATGCACCCATTGTCGTTGCACCTGATTGGTCTCAACCTTTTGAAGTCATGTGCAATGCAAGTGCTTTTACCGTGGGTGCAGTGCTAGGACAATGCCAGGGAAAAATATTTCACACTATCAATTATGCTAGCAAAACTCTTACAGAGGCTCAACTCAATTATACCACCACAGAGAAAGAATTGCTAGCTGTAGTCTTTGCCTTTGACAAGTTTCACTCTTATCTTTTCGGTGCAAAAGTTACGATATTTACTGATCATTCTGCGTTGCGATATCTCTTTGCTAAAAAAGATGTCAAACCTATGATGGATTTTATTGTTGCAAGAATTTGACATTGAGGTAAAAAACCGCTAGAGATTAGAGAATCAAGTTGTTGATCATTTGTTTGGATTGGTAGTTGGCAGCAAAGACGGGAAAATACTTCCAATTGTCAGCACATTCCCAGATGAGATGTTATTCGTTGTCGGTGTAACTCCTTGGTATGCAGATTTGGTTAATTACTTGGTGTATGGTAAGCTTCATTGAGTATCAAGGGCCATAAAAAAGAAATATTTCTTCGTGATGTAGTGAAGTACCATTGGGATGAGCTATATTTATTCAAGGTATTCAATGACAACATCATTCAGTGTTGTGTTTCGAAAGAAGATATGTTTTCAATCCTGAAGCACTGTCATGATGCTCCTTATAGAGGCCATTTCGATGGTATGAGAACTGCTACTAAGGTTCTACAATCAGGATTCTACTGGCCATTATTGTTTAAAGATGCTTATAATTTTGTGAATCAATGCAATAAATGTCACCGCACCGGTTTTATTTCCCTACGTAATGAAATGTTGCAACAACCAATTATGGAAGTTGAATTGTTCGATGTTTGGGGAATGAATTTTATGGGATTGTTGCCAAGTTCATTTGAAAATCTTTATATATTAGTCGTTGTTGGCTATGTCTTGAAGTGGGTGGAGGCTATTGCTGTCCCAAAGGATGATGCAAGGACAGTGCTAAAAGTTTTTCACAAGCACATACTCACCCATTTTGGCACATCAAAGGCCTTGATTACTGAATAGGGTACACATTTCCACTGCAACCAAGTGGTAGCTATATTAAAGAGATATAGAGTCGATCACAGAATGGCCACTACTTATCATCCACAAACCAATGGACAAGCTGAGGTTTCAAATCAACAAATTAAAAATATTCTTGAGAAGGTTGTGAATCCTTTGAGAAAATATTGGTCTTCCCGATTGGATGATGCTTTATGGGCATTGTGGATAGCATATAAGACTCTATTGGGAATGTCACCGTACCAATTGGTTTTTGGGAAAGCATGTTACTACCCAGTTGAACTGGAACACAAAGCGATGTGGGAAATTAAACAAGTGAACATGGACTATGAAGTTGCTGGACAGAAAAGGCTGTTGGACATCACTGAGCTAGAGGAGATTCAAAGAAATGCTTATGAAAATGCTATAATTTATAAGGAAAAGACCAAATGATAGGATGACAAGATTATTTTGTAGTGACAATTTACCACAGGTCAACAGGTTTTATTATTCAATTCTCGACTTAAATTGCACCCAGGTAAATTGCGTTCATGTTGGTTTGGACCGTTCAAAGTTGTCAACGTATTTCCCTATGGTGCAGTCACAATTCAAGATTTACGTGATGGACACCACTTCAAAGTCAATGGACAAAGATTGAAACACTGTTTTGGAAATAAAAATCAAGAGCAGGCAGAGACCATTAATTTGGTCCAAACATTTTAAATTTTTAATTCTGCGATTTCATCTTATTTTATTCCTGTTTTGTAAAGCTTGTTTTCTTTCCTTTTTACAGAATAATAAGGTCCTAATGTCGACACAACAAGATTTAGTTGTCAATGCATTTCGTACCACTGTGTTACCATTAATAAGAATTAAGGGAACTTTAATCTTTACCGTTGGATAAAAAACCATCCAGCCGTGTGATTTGTTTGAGCAAGCAAAATTCTTATTGGACGCCACTCTTCTTGCTAGTTTTGTATCTCTCCACAAAACATCACAACTCTACATCTTCCTCTTTCACTCCCTATAAAGTCTACACCACTGTGCCGACTGCAAAGCATCCAAGCAACCATTTTTATTCTATTTCCCTACTTAAGATCCCACATTTTCACTTAAAATCATCTTCCCTCCACAAAAGATGGCAAAAACAAGAGGCTTGACTAAGAAAGCCAACAAATCTACTGAAGAACTTACGTCCTCTGCTACCGTAGTTCGCGAGTTAGAATGCCCCAGGCAAGTGTAGAAAAAGGAACCAGTAATCTTTTTTAATAAAGCAGTAAGGGAACGGTTTGAAAACAACATATTGGATTGAAATTTTCACCCCGAACGGGGCATTTCCCTATCGCAACAACAGGAGTTGGGCAAACAAATTCACCAAACCATTTCTAAACTGAAATGGAGAAATTTTTGCGCACACCCTGGAAACTATTCCCCTTCCCTGATGCGTGAATTCTATGCCAACCTCTATGAACATGATTTAGAATTTATTTTTTTTCATGAAAGTCTATTCCCATGGGATGCCAACACAATCAATGAGTTATATAACCTTACGGTCGATGTCGACGAACACTCTGATTTCTTTGCGGAAGTGACAGATGAGAAAAGGGTCCTGCTCATACAGGATTTGTGTATTGAAGGAGCATGGTGGACAAGGTCACATCCAAAGAATTTAACAATGCACTGCTATTTATTAACATTGCACAGTAAAATATGGTTTCACTTTATTAGCTACAGACTACTGCCGTCTACCCATAGCACCACCGTCAACCTTGACAGAATGTGTCTGATACATTCCATTATCAAGGGTAGGAAAATTGATGTAGGCGTAATTCTTCACCGGGAAATTACTGAATACGATGCCAGGCAGACTGACATTTTGGTTTTCCCATCATTGATAATGTCACTATGTCAGCAGAAAGGCATTATGGCCAGGAAGATGAAGAAATCATGGATAATAAGGGTCCAATTAATGAAGACTCTATCGAGAGGATGGGTCGTGGAACAGAAACACCAATACTGAAAGAGGCAGGAACCAGCAAGACAAAAAAGGGTAAAGCCAAAGCCAACAGTAAAGGAACAACCCTACATACTGAGACATCCTTATGGCGTAAAATGAAAGATGTTGAGAAAATGGTTACTTCCATGAGCAATAGGAAAATCAAACTTGTTGCTACTATTGAGGACATGGAGAACTATTAGAATTTGTTTTATGCTTATACTAAAGCCTGGAACAGTTCCATTGTAGCCTTATTAAGCCAATTGAGCCCATCCCTAATGTCAGACTTCCTAGTGTTTCAACCAATCATTCGAAACTATGAGCATTCATCTGCGAATGATGACTTCGAAGACCGAGATCGATCGGTGGCATCTCCTCCCATCGTACAAGTCTATGATAATGACAAAGATGAAGAATCCAGTGACATAGAGGAATGTTTGCGCAAGATTGATAGCTTATTCGAAGATGGTATTTTTACTGATCAAGAGGACACTGTTGTTAAGAAGGAAATTAATGCTGCAGAAGAAGAAGTTGTTGTCAAAGCAGAAGTTGTTGCTAAAGAAGAAGAAGTTGTTGAAAATGAGAAAGAAAAATAAGAAGAAGATTTTGTTGAGAAGGTTGTCACCGCACCTGGATTTGTGGGTACAAATATTGATAATTCGGAGCAAGATGGAGCGAGACAGCCGGAAGCTGCTGAGGTAACCAGTGAGGAGCACCACAACTCATTGGTGATAGTGGTCTACACCGGACCACTCTAGGTGACCCCTCCTACACAGGAAGCAACTGATGATGCCGGGGTAGAGCCGAAAACTAGAGACCAATCTGAGGACCGTGGAAAGCCTAAAGAAAAGAAAAAAAAAGTGCTCCATGGATAAAAGTGAAAGAAGAAGGAGAAGGAAGAAACATCGTGCAGCCACATCGATGGCTGAGGACAACTGAGTTAGTTTATTTTAAGTTTTAGCTGTAATATTCATGCATTGCATGTAGCTGTAAGTTTTATTTTGTTAAGTACATATTGTCATTGCATTTTTATTATCATTGTATTTTCATGTTAGTGTATTAGAGACAATGCACATTCTAAGTTTGGGAGAATGCATATGGGGTTTGGAAATGTACCCACATTTCAAAATATTTTTTTTGGTAATAAAGCATGCAAGGTTTAATTATGGTTAATGCAAATGTGTTTGAAAATTTTTGCTACATTCGATGATTAATTATTGAATCATGTGAATTATCAGTGAATGAGTTGGATAAATTTGTCTGAATACTATAGCTTCAATTCGTTGATGAATGAATTTGGTTGCGTTAGTAATGGATGACTAGTAGCATTCCTTGAATCTTAAATGAATCTACCTTTTACAGCTGTTTACATACATACATATATATATATATATAGTTATAGTTATAAATAAGAGACACTTCAAAGTGAGTGTATTGTGGAATATTAAAGAAGGAACACTCCAATACAAGCGTTGGAAAAATAAATCTGGCCAAACGCTATCGTTGCATGAGTGTGTGTCGGCGCAATTACGTACTCCTGGGGGTTTGTAGCACGCCATCGTTACTTCTCAGGAACAAAGGTATAGTAATGCAACAATATCCCTTATTCTAAAAAAAAGGGGGGAGATATATAAATACTTAGTATTGTACAATAAATGTTGTCTTGGTATATAGAATTTAGGGTTTGAAGCATGATGCTGGCTTTGATGAAGTTGCAATCTTATTCATTCATGCTTATGTATTTTCAATGCAATATTGTTTCATCTGAATGTGATTTGTTCATTGGGATTTTAGGTGATTCAAGTTGCTAGAATGCTCATTTGCCTTAGTGAATTTTTGTAGCCTTGCTAGTTTCTGTTTTAATTGAGAACAAGTAAACACTCAAGTTTAGGGGTGTGATAGTCATAGAAAGAACATATATTTTGGTACTAATGTTGCTGCATGAGTAATTCCAGATTGCGTCCAAAATTGTCGCCACATCTGACAACTGTCCAGATAAGAACAAAAATGTGTGAGCTGTCTAGTCTGGTATAACCAACTTGTACGTACAAGGACAGCAAGATTCTGAGGAAAGGACACCTGTGTTGTTTGGAAGGGCATAAATATTGACGTGAAAAAAAAAAGAGGAGAGCTTTTTCTTGACCATTATCTTTCTTAACCTATCTTGGGTGGAAGCTTGCAGCTATGGCAGTTTAAGTCTCCCCCGGATGAGCCAATGTGAAAATGATGTGGGCCAGCTTCTGAAGAGGAGTCTTGAGTGCGACACAAGAGGGAATAGAGAGATTCAAGTCAAGTTCTTCTAGGAATAGTATTCTTCACTTGTTTCTTTTATATTTCTTTCTAAACGCTGGTGATTACTCTCTATTTCATGTTTGTATAGAAGTACACATGTGTAACATTCTTAACCCAAATTCGTCCCCGAAATAGGGTTACATAGTATTATTGAAATATATAAATAAATTATCAAAAATTTCAGATTTTATCTCATTCACATCATAAATCAATCATATAGTCCCTTATAAGAGCCATTGAGGCCTAAAATAAACATTAGAATCAATCGAGACAAAATTAGGAACTCAAAAAATTTTTCGCGAAATTTCAAAAATTTTCTCTAAGTGCAGGGGACACACGCCCTTGTGGCCAGGCCGTGTGGCTCACACGGCCAAGTGACATGCCCGTGTCCCAGGCCGTGTGGGCACTTGATGTGAGGCACACGGCTGTGTCCCTGCCCGTATCCTTACCCATGTAACTCTCTGACTTGGATCACACGGCCAGCCACATGCTCGTGTGCTAGGCCATATGGACAATTTAATTTTTGAAAATTAGGTGCAAGGGACACATGGCCAAACCACACACCCGTGCGCATGGCCGTGTGCTACACATGGCTGAGACACGCTCGTGCACATGGCCATGTGCTACACATGGCTGAGACACACACCCGTGTCTCTACCCATGTGGACAAAAAAGGCCATTTTCAGACCACTTTTCTCACCCAAATTTACCATCAACTTTGTCTAACATTTTAGACATTAACATGCTATATCAAGGCACTCAAAACAAACCAAAACCAAGTTTTAAGCATGTCATTTTACTACATATAACTTAGTATCCAAACTTACCATATTAATCAAGTTCACTTGTTTGCAACTTATGCCAAACATACTACCTTAACTAATCCATCTACATTTCTATAATCTTACCATCAATTTACCATGTTAATACATATCAACCAACACAATGCCATGTTTATACATACCAAAATACATCAAATTTTAGCCATTCCAATGGCTAATCACAAACTAACATTTACATGCCAACATTGGTTAATAAACCTATACATGCCATTATAACTGGGATTAATTTACCATTTGTACCGACTAGGCCAATGGGTAGTGTGTTATATCTCTGCCAAGCTTCCAACCCAACGAGCTTCCGAATTCCCCTAAAACAGGGAAATTAAAACAAAGTAAGCTTTTAAGCTCAGTAAGTTCGTATAACTGGGACTTTAACTTACCACTATTTTATATACATAAGGTAAACCTAAAATTCAATCCTAAGTCATGTTGACCAAATGCCTAAAAACATATCCTCATCAACTATGTTAGTCACTGTAGTCCATATAATAGTTCATAATTATGAATTTATACTCTCATCAGACAAGATTTATTCACATATATTTTATCACATATTTCAATATATCATGGATAAACAAAGTCATCAAGTATGTTCCACATTAAAGTATCAAGTACATCATGCCTCAATATCAAGTGATATCATTTATATTAAAATAATTCTCTCATCATGTATCCATGTAGCATGTACAAAACATGTTAGTCATATATATATTTCTTAAGAATATCAATAAGCTTGTATGAGCTCAATAATAATAGTCATTTTTCCATATGCACATTCTTTCCACATTAAGTATTCAAAAATCATATATAATTCAAGTCCATGTAATTCAAGTATGTGCTTGTAATAATTCATCTCAAATTCACATTGTCTTATATCAGGATTTTTACCCGTTGAATTTATTTGAAATATCGATGGATACACATGTAGTACACTCGAAGTGTACAAAACTGTAATTCGTCAACTCATATTTAAGGGTACCCAGTTAGGACATATAATCAGGAAGCACTCTCTCGAGTCATATAACAGGATGCTCATGTGAGCAATGTAACAGGAAGCTTATCTAGGCTATAACAGGAAACTCATAAGAGTTTAAAATAGGAAGCTCATTAAGCTTAACAGGTAACTTTGAAGAGTTATTATCAGGGAGCTCTGGATAGCCATATAACAGGATGTTCAAGTGAGGCATATCAGGAAGCTCACAAAGAGCCTATATAACAGGACGCTCATTAAGAGTTGCGTTTGTGTCTGCAATAAATGAAGGATCACAATTGATCATATAACAGGACGCTCACAAAGAGCTACGGTAGTCCACAACACATGCAGGATTGCTACTGATCAGGATGCTCACAGCAACCATATAATGGGAAGCTCGAGAGGGCTTATAAGAGGATGCTTTTTTGAGCTAAGGTGTGTTTGCAACATATGCAAGACCAAAACCAATACGAGAAATCTTTTATCCATCGAATTTCATTTATTCAAATGGGATTTAACGTTTATTTTGTTTTATCGGATATGTGACTGATTTCATACATAAGACGTTTATACAATTCACATATATACAACATTCAATTCAAACACATTAATATACATAAATTTAGTTACGCAAACTTACCTCGACAATGTTCATGTTTACAAAGACTACTGATCCGGTATTTTCCTTTTTTCTCGATCTAACTCTGTACGAGGTCTAACCGGATCTATACGAGTAAATTTAACTCAATTTAATACAATTCACATTCAATTCAGTCCAATACATATTTTTGGAAAAAATACTATTTTGTCGCTATACTTTTAATTAATTATGATTTCGTCCCTAGGCTCGGAAAATGAAATTTATGCACTTTAATCCTTATTCCAAGCCTAACCAATTTTTAGATGTCATAATAACAGCCCATGTATTTCACAAAAATAAAAAATTTTCCATTGATTCTACAATTTTTCAATTTAGTCCCTAAATCATAATTTCATAAAAGTTCTCTTTGTAAAACTTGTTTATTTATCAACAACCTTTCATTTTCTACCATAAACTTTAAAATTCCAGCATACTCATCCATGAAAAAATTTTAATACTTTGATAACTTTGCAAATTAACCCCCGAGATAGCTAGATTAAGCTATTACAATCTCGGAAATAAAAAAAATCATTAAAAACGGGACAAGAAAAGTTACCCAATTAAGCTTTCTTGAAGTTCTTTCTCTTAGCTAGGGTTTCCATGGAAAATTTTGGGGAAGATAATAATATAAAATGATATTTTGTCTTTTAATTTAATTATTATTATTTTTTTCAGTTTCCAATTTAATCCTTTTCTTGTCTTAAATTTCCATGGATGAATCATCATCCTTATCTACTAAGCCCATAAATTGGTCTATTTTTCATATAAGGACCTCAAATTTTGAATTTCATAGCTATTTGATACATATAGCTACTAGAACTCAACTTTTGCATTTTATGCAATTTGTTCCTTTCATCAAATTAGACATATAATCGGTAAAATTTCTTAATGAAATTTTCAAATGATATTTCTATAATTATGTAGATTATAAAATAATATTAAAATAAATTTCTCTTTCGGGATCAGATTTCTGGTCCCAAAACCACTGTTCTGATTACACTGAAAATGGGCTATTACAACTCTCCCCCATTAAGAAATTTTCGTCCTCGAAAATTTTACTACTGAAGTTGTTCGAATATTGCCTCCCAAAGTTTCCTTGGGTTCCCAGGTAGTTTCTCTTATCCCACGTCATTGTCGAAGTATTTTAGTAGAGCTACTTTTTCATCTTTTCTATACTATTACTCGACATGCCATAATTTTTATCAATTTCTCAATATAAGTCATGTCAGGCTAAATCTCTATCTCTGTTGGGGGAAATAATATATAATGGATCTAATTGGTACCGTCGTAATATAGACACATGGAAAATATTGTGAATTCTGTCAAACTCTAGCATAATGTTAATCGGTACACAACAGGTCCAATTCTTTTAGTGATCTTATATGACCCAATGAATCGAAAATTCAATTTTCCTTTACAGCCAATCTGAAGAACTTTCTTCCGATGTGAAACTTTCAAGAATTGTTGCCTACTTTAAATTCATCTCTTTATGTTTAAGATCTTCATAGGATTTTTGACAATCAGAAGCTGTTTTTAAGCTATCCTGGATCATTTTCACCTTTTCTTCATTTTTACTGATCAAATCATCTCCATGTATCTTTTTTCACTGAGCTCAATCCAATACAACAGAGTTCTACTTTTATGACCATACAGAGCTTCATACATTGCCATATTCATACTTGATTGATAAATATTATTGCATGCAAATTCGGTTAACGACAAACATTTTTCTCAATAGCTTTCGAGTTTTAAAACATAGCACCAAAATATCTTCAAAATCTAGATCACATGCTCAAAATGATCATAAATATGAAGGTGAAATACGGTAATGAAATGTAATCTAGTACTCAAAATTTCCAATAACTCGTTCCTGAATCAGAAGGTGAATTGCGGATTTTTATCCGAAAATAATAGAGATTGGAACCCCATATAATCTGACAATCTTAGAAGTATATAATTCTATTTTTCTGTTTAGGGAAAAATCCACACATACTGGGATAATGTGTACTAACTTTGTCAAACAATTCATAATAACCTAAATGATATCTTTCTTTTTCAAAGATAGAGGTAACTCTGATATCAAATCCATGGTAATTATATCTGATTTCCATTCCGACATTATCATTGGTTGTAACCATCCTAAAAATACCTGATGCTCAGATTTAACTTGCTGAAATAACAAACATCTAGGTACAAAATTAGAAATATCATGTTTCATTCCCATCACTAATACATCTATTTCAATTTATTGTGCATTTTACTACTTTCTGGATAAACAGACATAATACCATTTGATTTTGGTGCAAAAATTTCTGTATCAACTCTGAACTCTTCAGTACACAAAATTTATTTTAAATTATAGACAATCATAGGATCCAATCTAAAATTCTGAATCAGAAGTCGTTTAACACTGTACCTGTTTAGCTTGTAACTCATTTTCACGTTTCTAAACATTACAAATCCGTGGTAAAACATCGGTTTAGCTTGTAACTCAGCCAAAATTAAGTCATCATCAGACAATAACAGTTGAGTATTCATAATTCATAAAATAAAACAAATTAAAACTTTCAACTCAGAGAATATGAAACTTCTTTTACTTCTTCCCCGTTGATAATAAAAAATCAAGTCATAATCTTTCAATGCAAAGACAATAGTTAACAATTTAAGTCGTGTATCAGACAATTCTTTTCTTGTGACCCAACTTTCCAAAAGCATAGACTATTAGTTTACTATCTTGCATCAAAACCTAATATAAACTGTTCAATGACATATCATTGTAAATAAAAAATTCCTTACCGAGTTTTAGGCTGAACAAGAACTGATGCTTCGGTCAACAGGGCTGCCATTTGGTCAAAACTTTGCTGGCACTTATCAAACTATTGAAATTTCACATCTTTCTGTAATAACTATATCATCAGTGTAACTATCATAAAAAATCCTTTTTCAAATTTCTGGTAACAACTGGATAATCTCAAAAAACCTCTCACTTAATATACATTTTTCAATGTTATTTCTGATAAAAATTCCATAGCAAATTTCTGCTTCTCTAACCGGTAGTAATCTAGGTAACTCTTCTGGAAACACATCAGAATTTTTTAAATACCACTGCCACTGATTTAAACTTTGACTTAGATTCTTTAATATCCAACACATAAGCAAAGTAAGTATTATAACCTTTTCAGACACATTTTTACGCTGATATGGTTGATATCACAGTAGGCAAATCATTAAAAAAAATATTATTCAAGACAGAGCATTTCATCATCCTGACACTTCAATATAATATACTTTATTTACCATTAGGCTCGGTATCATGCAGAGTAACTGGTCCATTTCCATAATTATATCAAATTTATCAATAAGAAAAAAAATACCAGTAATGACATTTGGTGCAGAAGTATCTTCCTATGTATGAATAGCATATGTCTTAGCTAGCACTCGTGCTTCAGATTTTACAATGAAGTCTTTTGTCACATCTCAATTACTACTTGATCGTGATTTTCCGTGATAAGTTTTATAAATTTATAATTAATTGTTCTTGAAACTAACTATTATTACGATATAGGCAAGTGTACCTATCGAACAGTAGTATAGCTTTAGCAAGACTGGATTGTCGAACCCAAAGGACTAAAAAGTACTAGTAATGACCGTCTTCTTATTATCTAGCCTAATAATAAAGGGGTTTGTTTTAACTAACTAATTATCTAAACTAAGAAATTACAGAAAATAGAATTTGGGGAATTACTTTTGGGAAAAACGATTGATTTAGGACAATACCTAAGAAAAATCCACCTAGACTTTACTTGTTATCCTGGCTCCGAACCGGATGATTTATTCATTTAACTTGTTCCGTAGAGATCCCTAAGTTATGTTATTATCCCTATTCAATACTAATAATGTTTAATCCCTAGGTCAAATATTTATCATACGATTCAGAAAATAATAACAAGATTCGTCTTAGGTTTCATTCCCTTTAGGTATTTAGGGGTTTTAGTTCATAACTAAATAAGAAAACATCTCAGAATAATAAAGAATACAAAACATAATGAAAACTCAAAACTCCTGAAGGGAAATTGAGGAGAGATCTTCAGTCTTGATGATGAACCCGGCTTCTTAGATGGTTCAATCGACTTCCTTGGAGTAATTCCATACTCCCTATTCTCAGTCTCCCTTTTAGTCTTCCTATAGGGTGTTTAAATAGGCTTTAGAATGCCTAAGAGCCCTCAAACTTGCCCTTTTCTGAATATAACTTAACTAGGGCTCGGTAGGGGCACACCCATGTGACACGCCCGTGTGCGATTACTTCAGGCCGTGGTCGAGGATGAGATATCAACACGCCCGTGCTGAGGTTGATTTGGGCCATGGTCGAGCCTGTTAGATTGGCACGACCGTGTGTTCTAACCGTGTGAGGAAGTCCAGGCCGTGTTGTTTTCCCCTGTCGGCCCGTTTTCTCCATTTTTGGCCTGTTTCTCGTTCTTTTCGTCCTCCTATGCTCACCTAAGTATAAAACATGAAATTAAAGGATTAGGAGCATCAAATTCACCAAATCTAAGGAGAAATCATTCATAAACGTGTTAAGCGTGGGATAAAAATTTGTATAAATTACGGTTTATCAAATACCCCCACACTTAAGCATTTGTTTGTCCTCAAGCAAAATCCTCAATTCACAATTAAGAATTCCTTTTTCTCAACTTATAATTCCTATCAATAATATCTCAAACTAAATCCATAAGTAATCATACATTGAGAATTCAACTAAAATAACATTAAAGCTTCAAACATTCCAAGTTGAGTATTTAATCATGAAAAACTTAGGCATCTCCCCTCATCTAAGTAGTTACCATCGATTCAAAATCTCACATATTTTAACGTCTTCACTAAAGATTCACTCAAATCACTCGAAGTGTTTAAGGACAATGAAATCAGCACTCATCAGTCAATATGAAAAGTTATTACCATAGGCTTGCATGAAAATCAAATCTCCACCATTATAAATTGAGATGATACATCAATCAAAAGGTCTTTAGAGGGTTGTAACGAGGCTTGGTTAGGGGGTGTGGATACAAGCTGAAAGAAAAGGTTAGAATCGAGATTGAGTTGAAAAATTACTTAACTAGAAAAATATTTAATCATTACTTGCGTACAGCAAAGCTTCTTCTCTGACTATGGAATTTGAATACTGAAGCTCACAAATAAAAGATCACTACTAATATGTATACATGTTTTTTTTTTTAAGAACAAGTAATAACATAGATTACTATTAATAACAAGACATAGCTAAGCAATTTATTCAATTCAACTATTGACAAAAATAGGGATCAAATTAATTGAGGGGATTTGAACAATAATGGGTTAAGGGTTAATATTAAGGGTAATACAAGGAATGGCTTGTTAAGCTCAAAGGGGTTTACTAAGGGTTAATCATGGAGGTAGGCTTTTCATGGCATGAGTGGATTAATCCTAAGTGCCTCTATCATCTTGACATATCAAATCAAATGGTGTGGTCTTGACATGCATAATCAAGCAAGTTCTAGAATAACAATTCGATATTAACACACTCAAAGCAATAATAAAAGTGAGCATGAAAGAAATAACAGATGCTCTTAAAGGCTCAATAATCTCACAAAAATTATAGCTTTTTGATGTTTAAACTTGTGGATTTCAATTCAAGATAATACCTAAACTTGGGGAAACAACCTAAAATTTTAAATTATTAAAAATCAACTTATCATGCTTAATTTTCTAATGTCTTAAATTTTAAATAATCAATGCATGAATGCCTATGTTTTAATTCAAGATATATCAATAAAAATCATAAATAAATCAAAATTCATCCTAAACATGATATGGGAGATTTACAAGAGAACAAAGCACTATTCAGGGATTTTTCGGATAATGAAATGATTACCCCCCACACTTAAGATGTACATTGCCCTCAATGTACAAAGAGAGATATATAAAAAAAATATAAAATCATAAGATAGAGAGAGAATTGAAACTTCCTGAGTGTTAAATGAATGAACTCCCTAGTTTGGAGTTGTGGAGGGTGGAGAAGGATACTCTGGTGGTGGTAGAGGTTGGGTGCCACAAGTGCTGCGCCAAAAGAATATTATATCTCGTTATCGAGTAGGGCATGGCAGTCGTGGAGAATCTTTCCCAATGGAGTTTGAAGTTCCTAAGTGATTGTGAGCTTTGGAGCTCTTTATAACTATGAGAAAATCAGGAACTTTTTAGGGGATATTAGGAAGAATAATTACTCATAAAGAAATAGCCGAGGTTAAAAATTAATTTATACACCTAATATATAAGATAGTAACAAAAAGGAAATAAAATTTAAAAGTTAAAAGTGAAATTGATAAAAACATAAAATAAAAATAAAAATAAAGATAAAATAAAATTAAACATCATCATCGTCGGATGGTTCGCGAGGTGGTGGCGGCGATGAGATGCGAAAGTGCTGACAGATCTGCTGGAGAGTAGCATCAATGTTGTCAAATTATTAAAAACACTGCTACTCGAATCGGTTGAGGCGCTCAGATATGTCAGCATATGAAACCGCCATATGAACTGGACGATGGAAGCGTAGTGGTTGAGACTGTGGGTCCTCGTGCTGTGGATGGACATCATCAGTAATGTCCTCTGGAGCTTCCTCCTCAGTATATTGGGCTAGACGATACTGGGGAGGGTAGGTTCCTCAGCGACTTTAGATCATCCTCATGCTAAGCATGCTCGAGATGCCTTGTGGAGACATCTGGCCAATTAGGGTCAGGGATGATTCTTGTGCCGCGGTGTCGAGGGGTCTGAAGTGTCGCGCCAGTCGAGTCACGTAGGGGCCAATGGAGATGACCCCCCTCCGATGTCGCTCCGTCTGGTGGCGAATGGCAAGGGTGATAAAGTAAGAGAGGTCGAAGACGTGCCCGTTTAACATACACCATAAGTAGTAGACGTTGTGGGTAGTGATGATGCCGGTGCTCTCTCTCCGCCCCATCAAAGTGTGAGATAAAATAGAATGTAGATACCTTAAGGACGGAGGGAGAGATGATGCCTTAGTGCGACTGGGGTCGTAGCTGGCCGAACGTGGGACGAGGGCATCCAAACAACGTGAGGGCGAATGATGGATGTGGCGTTTGAGAGCATGTAAGTCATTCTCCTCTCTGAACTCCTCTGTATATAAGCCCAATGCAGTGCCGAATTCTGGGACGCTTAGCTGGCGGACTAATCCGCCTAAGCAAAACTGGACCGTGCCGAGATCATCGTAGTTCGTCATTACTGTTTGAAGATGGAACATTGAGCATAGTTCCATCGTGAGCTCTAAGTATGTCGGCTCGATGATTCCAAAGAAAAGCTCCCAAGGATCGGTGGTTAGGAGGGCCCGAATCGCATTAGCCAACTGAACATGTTCTACCATAGCCCAGTCGATACAGCGGCCCGCAGTTAAAGGTTGAGCCCGGAGTATTTGGAAGAGTTTTTCTTGGGGCCTATTGGGGAACTGTAAGAAAGGGTGATGAATTTTCGCGGTAGGGTCCAAGAAAGATGACGCTCCCTTCCTTTTCTTTGAGGCGGGGACAGTGACTTTCTTTCTCGTGAAGACGACATAGTGAACCTGCAATTGGAGCCATTAATTCGTCTTGATGAGTGGACAAGGTAAAATGCAACTAAATTCAAAGAGGAAAAGCCATAAATATGTTCAGCCACAACTACTAAATTTATCTAAAATAATAAGTTCAATAGCATACTTTTGTGGCATTAGCATAGTGGTATGGGTAAAAATGGCAAAGAATGAAATGCAATATATTATATGGATGAAAAAAAATGTCAACACAAAAGGCATGAATATTTCAACTATCCTAACCATGAATATTCACTTTTAACTAATCAAATGGAGTAGAGAAATCATGTAATGAGTAAGAATTTTGAAAATAAAAAAGATTATAACTTGTTCTATAAATGAAATTTGAGTGATAGAAAGATGAAAATAACATGAAAAATATAGATTACTATGATAAATAGCATCATAAATCAGTGAAATAAAAGAGAAAGGAGTAAACAAATGCTAGAAAGGGAAGAATAAGTGTCAAAAAATGGTGTTATAGGCAGTACACAGGCGTGGCAGGGAGGCCGTGTGGGATTTCAGCGGCTAAGGTTAGGGTTTTTGAGTGGAGAAGACAATGAATAGTGCAGGGTATTTATAGATTTTGGGCCACACGGCCAGGGGACACACCCGTGTTCCCCAATTTCAGCCTGTGTGTTTCGCGTTTTTCCTATTTTGGTGCGTCTGAAATTCGTCCCACGCCCGTGTACCTTGGGCGTCTTGGTACACACGGCCATATCGTACGACCGTGTCTAGCTTCGTTCGCTTCTCCCACACCTGTGTTAATTTGACAGGTTCGACCACGGGTGCTAGACACGGGCGTGTCGCATGCCCGTGCTAGTTTCTCAGTTTGAACCATGATCTTAGGGCACGGGCGTGTCACACGCTCGTGTTGTTTTGGCAGGTTCGCCCACGGCCATGTCGCACGCTCGTGGTGATTTATCGTAACCCGTGTTTTGGGGAAATCTTTGCCCTGTTTTCACACGGTCCTAAGCACGCCCTTGTGCTTGGCCGTGTCTCTGTGGTGAACCTGTTTTCAAGAGCTCCGTTAGTAAGTTAGTTTCTAACCACTAAAATTTAAAGAAGTTAATATAGTTAGTGATCGGGTTGCCTCCTGAGAAGCGCTTATTTATAGTCTAAGCTTGACTTACCTTTCCATCGAATGGTCATGGTGGTTCGAGGAGTTTGTACTCCTCATTCCTGCTATCAATCTCATCAAAATAAGGTTTTAGACATTGTTATTTACTTTAAAAGTGCCGAACTTGGGATGACTTACCTCGACTGTACCGAATTGGAAAATACTAAGTACCATATGAGGGATTTCTTCATTCGGTTTGGCAGTGACAATGTAAGGATTTGCGGCATCTAGTAAGACTTTATCTCCAACTTTAAGTTGATTTGGAGAGGTATCGAGCTCGTTTTGGCGTAGTTTTGGTTTATTGTGTGTTCTCGATTTATGTGTCCGCCATTCATCTAGCTCCTTTATTTGCAGCCTTCGTTCTTCATAAATGGGTCCTCTAGTATTGCTTGAACATGGCTCGGGTACTTCTTTCAAACTCATTTTCTGCAAAGTAGGTTGCACCAGATTGTCAGTTTTAGTATAATGGGTTAGACAATTACCTTCAATTTTTGATGTGTTGCCAGAACTACGAGCCTGAAGGGTGATTGTTTCGTCTCCCACACGAAGTGTGAGTTCACCTTTGCAAACATCAATAATCGTTTTAGCAATTGCTAAAAAGGGCCTCCCTATAATCAAAGGGGTGTTGTTATCCTCTTCTATGTCTAAAACAACAAAGCCAATGGGAAATATAAATTTATCGATTTTAACTAGCACATCCTCAATAATACCCCTAGGAAATCTTATAGTTTTATCTGCTAATTGAATGCTCATCCTAGTCTGTTTGGGTTTCCCAAGACCTAGTTGCTTAAACATTTTGTAAGGCATGATGTTAATGCTTGCCCCTAAATCAGCTAATGCATTATTAACATCTAAACTACCAATTAAGCAAGGAATTGTAAAACTCCCTGGATCTTTTAATTTTTTGGGTAGCTTATTCTGTAAAATAGCTAAGCAAACTGCGTTTAGCTTTACATGCGATGCCTCGTCCAATTTCTTCTTGTTTGCTAAAAGCTCCTTTAAAAATTTTATTGCATTCGTCATCTGCGATAGAGCTTCAATAAACGGTAAATTAATATGTAATTTTTTCAAAAGTTCAAGGAATTTACCAAATTATTCGTTTAAGCGATCTTTCCTTGTTGCGTTAGGTTATGGCACACAAGGTTTATATTCTACACTCACCGTTTTATTTTTATTATGACTTACCTCAACTTTACCTTTGCTCACCACAGTTTCTTGTCTCGGTTCTGGCTCAGGCTCAGGCTCAACGAATCCTTCTTTATCCTGAACATTAATTGCGTTGAGCTGTTCCCTTGGGTTAAGTTCAGTATTACTTGGCAAGCTACCTTGTGGTTGTTCAGAGATTAGGTTGGACAGCTAGCCTATCTGAGTTTCGAGCCCTTAGATTGATGCTTGTTGATTTTTAAGTGCCGTCTCGGTATTCTGGAAATGGGTTTCTGACATCAAGATGAATTTGGATAGCATCTCCTTAAGGTTTGGTTTCTTTTCCTATTGATAAGGTGGTTGTTGAAAACCCGGAGGATTTTGTGGCCTTTAATTCCCTTGACCACCCCAGGAGAAATTTGGGTGGTTCTTCCAACCTGCATTATAAGTGTTACTGTATGGGTTATTTTGAGATCTAAAGTTATTGTTACCCATATAGTTGACTTGTTCATTTTCTGCTGTAGGATTGAGTGGTTGATATTCTGTATGCACACCTCCTCCACTTGAATCACACCTTATCATTGGATGTACCTACGTAGAACCAAGTAAACCATCAATCTTTTTATTCAGAAGTTCTACCTGATTTGACAACATAGTAACTGAATCGACGTTATAAATGCCTACTGTTTTAGTTGGCTTAGTCCTCATGACTTGCCACTAATAGTTATTCAGTGACGTCTCTTCAATAAATTCGTAAGCCTCTTCAGGTGTTTTATTATTGATGGTTCCACCAGCGGTTACATCAATCATCTGTCGTGTCAAGGGATTCACACCATTGTAGAACATTTGAACTTGCAGCCATAGAGGTAACCCATGGTGAGGGCACCTTCGCAGTAGGTCCTTGTATCTCTCCCATGCATCGTAAAATGTTTCTAAATCTATCTACACAAAAAAAAAAAGATATCATTACGTAATTTAGTTGTCTTAGCTGGCGGAAAATATTTTAATAAAAATTTTTCAATCATTTGTTCCCAAGTAGTGATGGACCCTCGTGGTAACGAGTTCAACCACTATTTAGCCTTGTTCCTCAGTGAAAAAGGGAATAACCAAAGACGAATGGCTTTATCAGAGACGCTATTAATTTTAAAGGTGTCGCAGATTTCTAGAAAATTTGCCAAGTGAGTATTAGGGTTCTCATCCTGCAAACCATCAAACTGAACAAATTGTTGTATCATTTGAATCATGTTAGGTTTCAGTTCAAAATTATTTGCACAAATAGCAGGCCTAACTATACTTGACTCAGTTCCTGTTAAATTAGGTTTAGCATAATCATACATAGTACGAGGAGCAGGGTTCTGATTTGCTAATTCAGCGGGTATCGCTGGAGGTAGCTGATTGTCTTGATTTTCAGCCATCCCCTCGGTTGTAGTTGAGATATCGTCCTCTTGCTCTTCTTCTGTGTATCTTAAGCTTCGCCTTATTTCTCGTCGGTTTCTACGAGTTGTGCGATCGATTTTTTCGTCAAAAAGCAGTGGTCCTGACGGGTTTCTTCTAGTCATAAACTATAAGAACCTGCCAGAAGAAAGAAAAAGAAAATTAGTAAAATAAATAAAACTAAAATTAAATTGCAAGAAACATAAATGGCTAAAGTAATAAAAATTGAGTGTTCCTAATATTTTAGTCCCTGGCAACGGCGCCAAAAACTTGATCGTGATTTTCTGTGATAAGTTTTATAAATTTATAATTAATCGTTCTTGAAACTAACTATTATCACGATATAGGCAAGTGTACCTATCGAACAGTAGTATAGCTTTAACAAGACCGGATTGTCGAACCCAAAGGACTAAAAGTACTAGTAATGACTGTCTACTTATTATCTAGCCTAAGAATAAAGGGGTTTGTTTTAACTAACTAATTATCTAAACTAAGAAATTGCATAAAATAGAATTTGGGAAATTACTTTTGGGAAAAATAATTGATTTAGGACAATACTTAAGGAAAAACCCACCTAGACTTTACTTGTTATTCTGGCTCCGAACCGAACGATTTATTCATTTAACTTGTTCCGTAGAGATCCCTAAGTTATGTTATTATCCCTATTCAAGACTAATAACGACTAATCCCTAGGTTGAATAATTGAGACTTTTCTCTAATTAACACCCTAAGGTTGCATTAACTCGATCTATGGATCCCCTTATTAGGTTTCATCCTAATCTGGCAAAATCTTATCACCCTATCTCTAGGTGCGCAATCAACTCCGCTTAATTATGACAAAGTCACTCTTAGCCAGGGACTATTCATCCTTCAACTAAGAGCATTAACTTAAATCGATATCCTGAAATACCAAAACAAGAATTAAGAACACATAATTAAGAACAAGTTAAATATTTATCATACGATTCAGAAAATAATAACAAGATTCGTCTTAGGTTTCATCCCCCTTAGGTATTTAGGGGTTTTAGTTCTTAACTAAATAAGAAAACATCTCAGAATAATAATGAATACAAAACATAAAGAAAACTCAAAACTCCTGAAGGGAAATTGAGGAGAGATCTTTAGTCTTAATGATGAACCCAGCTTCTGAGATGGATCAATCGGCTTCCTTAGAGTAATTCCTTACTCCTTGTTCTCCGTATCCCTTTTAGTCTTCCTCTAGGGTGTTTAAATAAGCTTTAGAATGCCTAAGAGCCCTCAAACTTGCCCTTTTCAGAATAGAATTTAACTAGGGCTCGGCAGGGACATGCCCGTGTGACACGCCCGTGTGTAATTACTTCAAGCCATGGTCGAGGCTGAGATATCAACACACCCGTGATGAGGTTGATTTAGGCCGTGGTCGAGCCTGTTAGATTGGCACGGGCGTGTGTTCTACCCATGTGAGGAAGTCCAGGCCATGTTGTTTTCCCCTGTCGACCCGTTTTCTCCATTTTTGGCCTGTTTCTCATTCTTTTCGTCTTCTTATGCTCACCTAAGTATAAAACATGAAATTAAAGGATTAGGAGCATCAAATTCACCAAATCTAAGGAGAAATCATTCATAAACGTGTTAAGCGTGGGATAAAAATATGTATAAATTATGGTTTATCACTACTTATATTTCCAAGATTACGAGGTGGTCTACTTCTGGTAACTATGTTACTCGGTCTCGAAGTTGAATAATATCTTTTTCAATTTCCTCTGGGCAATCTCTAAGATAGTGGTCAAAAGAACCACACCCCTAACATGCTCCACTCTTTATTTCTACATTCTTCAAAATATAGTTTATAACAAAACTTGCACTTAGGCTTAATGTTTCTAAAACTACCTTCATTTACTACAGATGTAACCTAGGGTCTTGAACTTGAGTGTTGGATATCTCTGTCTTTACTAGAGTATCCCAAAGATATTGTAAAAAGATCATAATATTTCTTTGATTTCTTCAAGACTGACTGATATAAGTTTTCCGTCAATCTTTTATTTTATATTCCTGGCTTCCATTGCAACTTGTCTTTTCTCTTTCCTGAGCTTTTCGATTTTATATACCCAGTCCATTAGTATAACAAATCTTTTTTTTTTCCTCAAGAATTATGACCAATAATTTTATGTTTTCATTTAGACCATCTTCAAACCACTTACACTTTGAGGCTTCAATTGGCATACATTCTCTGGCATACTTACTTAGTCAGACAAATTCCCTTTCCTACTTAGTTACGGTCATATGACCTTGTTTAAACTCGAGGAATTCTTTACATTTCTGATCAAGAAATCTCTGGCTGATATATTTATTTCGGAACTTATTTTGGAAAATTCCCAAATAAAGTTTTCTTTAGGCACAATAGAAATCAAGGTATTTCACCACTGACAAACTGAATCTTTTAACAGAGACACCGCACACTTTAAGCGTTCAACTGGTGTATAAGACAGTTCATCAAGAACCTTATTAGTATTTTCTAGCCAGAATTTAACTCTTTTCAAAATTATCATCAATTGTAGCTATAAATTCTTCTATACCATAATTACATATTTTATCTATAGGAGGCTTACCAATTTAGACAAGTTCTGTACTTTGAGGCACTTCGGGAACCAATTGAGGGACAAGAGGGGGTGGAGGTTGTTGTACAGATAGATTAGTTCTTAAAATTTTAGTAAACAAATCATTCATCACTTAAAACAAAGCTTTTTTAACCTATTCTCTTCGGCCCTCAAATACGGGCCTTCTATTATTCGAGGCTACTCTTTGCACTGAGGCTTGAGCATTACTTTAGCTTTTTCAGAATCAGCTTAGTTGGATGACATTGCTATATGAAAACATGTTTTAAAATGATCAAGAGTTATCACACAATCACATGTTATATAATGGTATGTATAGCTAGACTTGTACTTGCTACATTAGTCTGAGAATCGGCTAACCCATAGCTCTGATACTTAAATGTAACACCCTTAACTCGAATCTGTCGCTAGAACAGGGTTACAGAATATTACTAGAATATATAAATCAATTATCAGAAATTTCACATTGTATCTCATTCACATTATAAATCAATCATATAGTCCCTTATAAGAGCCATCGAGGTCCAAAATAAACATTAGAATCACGTCGAGACAAAATCGGGAACTCAGAGAATTTTTCGCGAAATTTCAAAATTTTTCTCTAGGGGCATGGGACACAAGCCCGTGTGGCCAGGCCGTGTGGCTCACATGGCCAAGTGACACGCCCGTGTCCCAGGCCGTGTGGGCACTTGATGTGAGGCACGCGACTGTGCCCCTACTCGTGTCCTTATCCGTGTAACTCTCTGACTTGGGCCACACGGCCAGTCACACGCTCGTGTGCTAGGCCATGTGGATAGTTTAATTTTCAAAAATTAGGTGCAGGGGCACATGGCCAAACTACACCCCCATGTGCATGATACACGGCTGAGACACACGCTTGTGTCTCTACCTGTGTTGATGAAAAATAGGCCATTTTCAAACCACTTTTCTCACCCAAATTTACCATCAACTTTGTCTAACATTTTAGACATTAACATGCTATATCAAGGCACTCAAAACAAACCAAAACCAAGTTTTAAGCATGTCATTTTACTACATATAACTTAGTATCCAAACTTACCATATTAATCAAGTTCACTTATTTGCAACTTATGTCAAACATACTACCTTAACTAGTCCATCTACATTTCTATAGTCTTACCATCAATTTACCATGTTAATACATATCAACCAACACAATGCCATGTTTATACATACCAAAATACATCAAATTTTAGCCATTCCGATGGCTAATCACAAACTAACATTTACATGCCAACGTTGGTTAATAAACCTATACATGCCATTATAACTGAGATTAATTTACCATTTGTACCGATTAGGCCGATGGATAGTGTGTTATATCTCTGCCAAGCTTCCAACCCAACGAGCTTCCAAATTCCTGTAAAACAAGGAAATTAAAATAGAGTAAGCTTTTAAGCTTAGTAAGTTCGTATAACTGGGAATTTAAGTTACCACTATTTTATATACTTAAGGTAAACCTACAATTCATTCCTAAGTCGTGTTTACCAAGTGCCTAAACACATATCCTCATCAACCATGTTAGTCACCGTATTCCATATAATAGTTCATAATTATGAATTTATACTCTCATCGAACAATATTTATTCACATATATTTTTATCACATATTTCAATATATCATGGATAAACAAAGTCATCAAGTATGTCCCACATTAAAGTATCAAGTACATCATGCCTCAATATTAAGTTATACCATTTATATATTCAAATACTTCTTTCATCATATATCCATGTAGCATGTACAAAACATGTTAGTCATATATATATATTTCTTAAGAATATCAATAAGCTTATATGAGCTCAATAGTAATAGTCATTTTTCTATAAGCACTCTCTCGAGCCATATAACAGGATGCTTATGTAAGCCATGTAACAGGAAGCTTATCTGAGCTATAATAGAAACTCATAAGAGTTTAAAATAGGAAGCTCATTGAGCTTAATAGGTAACTCTGAAAAGTTATTATCAGGGAGCTCCAGATAGCCATATAATAGGATGTTCAAGCGAGCCATATCAGGAAACTCACAAAGAGCCTATATAACAAGATGCTCATTAAAAGCTGCATTTGTGTCCGTAATATATGTAGGATCACAACCAATCATATAGTAGGACGCTCACAAAGAGCTGCGGTAGTCCGTAACACATGCAAGATTACTACCGATCAGGATGCTCAAAGGAACCATATAACGGAAAGCTCGAGAGGGCTTATAAGAGGATGCTCTTTCGAGCTAAGGTGTGTCTGCAACATATGCAAGACCACAGCCAATACGAGAAATCCTGTATCCATCGAATTTCATTTATTCAAATGGGATTTAACGTTTATTTTGTCTTATCAGATATGTGATTGATTTCATACATCAGGCGTTTATACAATTCACATATATACAACATTCAATTCAAACACATTAATATACATAAATTTAGTTATACGAACTTACCTCGACAATATTCATGTTAACAAAGACTACTAATCCGAATTTTCCTTTTTTCTCGATCTAACTCCGTAGGAGGTCTAATCAGATCTATATGAGTAAATTTAACTCAATTTAATACAATTCACATTCAATTCAGTCCAATATATGTTTTTGGAAAAATTACTATTTTGCCGCTATACTTTTAATCAATTATGATTTCGTCTCTAGGCTCGGAAAATAAAATTTATGCAATTTAATTCTTATTCCAAGCCTAACCGATTTTTACATGTCATAATAATAGCCCATGTATTTCACAAAAATAAAAATTTTCCATGGATTCTACAATTTTTCAATTTAGTCCCTAAATCATAATTTCATAAAAGTTCTCTTTGTAAAACTTGTTTATCTATCAACAACCTTTCATTTTCTACCATAAACTTTAAAATTCCAGCATACTCATCTATGGAAAAATTTTAATACTTTGATAACTTTGCAAATTAACCCCAAAGATAGCTAGATTAAGCTATTATGATATCAAAAATATAAAAATATTAAAAACGGGACAAAAAGAGTTACCTAATTAAGTTTGCTTGAAGTTCTTTCTCTTAGCTAGGGTTTTCATGGAAAAATTTGGGGAAGATGATAATATAAAATGATATTTTGTCTTTTAATTTAATTATCATCTTTTATTTTTTTCCACTTTCCAGTTTAATCATTTTCTTTTCTTAAATTTTCATGGATGAATCATCATCCTTATCTACTAACCCCATAAATTGGTCTATTTGTCAATAAGGACCTCAAATTTTGAATTTCATAGCTATTTCATACATATAGCTACTAGAATTCAACTTTTGCATTTTATGCAATTTGGTCCTTTCATTAAATTAGACATATAACAAGTAAAATTTCTTAACGAAATTTTCACACAATATTTCTATAATTTTGTAAATCATAAAATAATATTAAAATTGATTTCTCTTCTGGGATTAGATTTCTGGTCTCGAAACCACTGTTCCTATTACACTAAAAATGGGCTGTTACAACTTGATTCTTGGGTTAAATATTATTTTATTCAATCTTGTTTCTACTATTTAATTTGTGGGTTTGAATGTTTTTAGCACGGAAGTGTTATCGCAGTCACTGACACTGAAAGGTGCGGTGACAGTTTGAGCTAATAAGCATTACAACGGAAGTGTGAGGATTAAAGGAATTTAGTCCACTTGTTCTTAATAGTGTCATATTGCTATCATAGGAAGGTGGGGTTAGTGTGCATTTTTAAGTCTCAAATTAATTAGAGGAGTGACACTTGGTAAGATATGCATTGAAATTTATTGCATTGACAATCACTTATCTTTTTATACCTTGTGAACACTTAATATTATGCTAAAGATTCATGTTGGGGATCCCAATTTATCATCATCATATTTTATTTCATTGTTTTCAAGATTTTGCTCCGACAAATATCCTCACAATTTATCTCGTTTCTATCTAGCTATTGCACCAACATTAATAGACAAAAGATAGCCACCCCTGTTGGATCGATATCCGACAGACTCACATCTCTCTACTATACTTGCATTGACACTATACGCTTGCACATTATTATTGTGACGTTATGTAACACCCCTATCCTATAATCGTCGTCAGAATAAGTAAGGGGTATTACCGGAAGGACAGAACATTACAGACCAATACAGAATCACTGATATCATATAACATTAATACATAGGCAATCATCAACAATTCATTCCTTAAGATGGTCTACAAGACCTAAAACATACATTTAGAAAAGATCGAGACTAAACCGAACACATTCAGAATTTTCAGAACCTAGCAAAATCTTTCAATTTTGTTGAAGTCACACACTCGAGTGACTAGGCCGTGTGGCACACATGGGCACTAAACACACCCATGTGATCCAACTGTGCCAAAACAGAGTTCCTATACTAACTTTTTCACACAGCTGTGTGCCATGGCCGTGTGGTACTTAGCTAGCTACTGACTTAAGCCTATAGTCATAAGGCACGCCCATGTTCCCTGACCGTGTGGTACAATGCAGGCTTGGTTTAAGCCAATTTGCCACCCCTTTTAGGGTCATTCCTACAAGCAAAATTCAACACCATTCATGCCACAAGTTTCAACCAATTCCATGCTTAAAATGACCAAATCATATTAGATCATTACTGATCGTCGATTTTCCGTGTGATAAGTTTTATAAATTTATAATGACGCGTTCTTAAAACTAACTATGATCACAATGTAGGCAAGTGTACCTATCGAACAGTAGTATAACTTTAGCAAGACCGGATTGTCAAACCCAAAGGACTATGAGTACTAGTAATGACTGTCTTTTTATTATCTAGTCGAATAAAAGAAGATTGTTTTAACTAACTAATTAAATTAAGAGCTTGTAGAAAATAGAAATGGGAAATTATTATTGTGGAAAACGATTAATTGAGACAATACCTAAGGAAAAATCCACCTAGACTCTTACTTGTTATTCTGGCTCCGAACCAGACGATTTATTCATTCAACTTGTTCCGTAGAAATCCTTAATGTATATTATTATCCCTTTCGAGACTAACAACGTCTAATCCCTAGGTTGAATAACCGAGAGTTATCTTTAATTAACACCCTAAGGTTGTATTAACTCGATCTATGGATTTCGTTATTAGGTTTCACCCTAATCTGGCAAAATTTTGTCACCCTATCTCTAGCGTGCAATCAACTCCACTTAATTATGACAAAGTTACTCTTAATCAGGGTCTATTCCTCCTCCAACTAAGAGTAGTAACTTCAAGTGATATCCTGAAATACCAAAACAATAATTAAGAACACGTAATTAAGAACAAGTTAAATATTTATCATACGATTCAGAAATAATAACAAGGTTTAGTCATAGGTTTCATCCCCCTTAGGTATTTAGGGGTTTAGTTCATAACTAAATAAGAACACATCTCAGAATAATAAAAATTACAAAACATAAAGAAAACCCAAAACTCCTGAAGGGGAGGTTGAGGAGGGATCCTCAGTCTTGATGGTGGCTCCGACTTCTGAGATGGATCAATCGGCTTCCTCAGAGTAATTCCTTACTCCCTATTCTCTGTCTCCCTTTTATTCCTCCTTTAGGGTGTATTTATAGGCTTTGGAATGCCTAAGAAGCCCTAAAATTTGGCCATTTCTGAATGAAGCTTAACTAGGGTTCGGCAGGGACACGCCTGTGTGGCATGGCCATGTGCGATTACTTCAGGCCATGTTCGAGCCTATTAGATTGGCACGGGCGTATGAGCTGCCGGTGTGAATCATGCTTCAATTCTGCCAGATTGACACAGCCGTGTGATCTGCCCGTGTGAGGAGGTCCAGGCCGTGTTGATTTCGTGTTTTGGCCCATTTTATCCGTTTTTGGCCTGTTTCTTGTTCCTTTCGCTCTCCTATGCTTACCTAAGGATAAAACATGAAATTAAGGCATTAGGAGGATCGAATTCACCAAATCTAAGGGGAAATCATTCATAAAATGCGTTAAGCATGCATTAAGCACAAGTGAACATTCATCGCTCTCAAAGCAAACAGCGATTTACGACTTAAAGCATCGGCAACCACATTAGCCTTTCCCGGGTGTTAATCAATGACAAGCTCATAATCTTTCAACAACTCAAGCCAACGTCTTTGTCGCAGATTCAAATCTCTTTGAGTCATCAAATATTTGAGGCCTTTGTGGTCCGAGTAAACATGACACATTTCTCCAAACAAGTAGTGTCTTCATATTTTCAAAGCGAAAACAATGGCCACTAATTCAAGATCATGGGTCGGATAGTTTTTCTTATGCGACTTTAATTGCCTCGACGCGTATGCCACAACTCAGCCTTCTTGCATCAATACACAACCCAGCCCAAGTAAAGATGCATCACTGTAAATAACAAACTCTTTACCGGATTCTGGCTGTACTAGCACTGGAGCTTCAGTTAAACAGGTTTTCAGTCGGTCGAAACTTTTCTGACATTTTTCCGACCATTCAAACTTAACATCTTTTTGAAGTAGTTTCGTCATCGGTGTGGCTATCATCGAGAAACCCTTTACAAACCGTCTGTAGTAACCGGCAAGTCCCAAAAAGCTCCTAACTTCAGTAATATTCCTTGGAGGCTTCCAATCAATTATGGCCGAAATTTCACTTGGATCAACTCGAATACCCGATGCGGATACCACATGTCCCAAAAAACTAACTTCTCTCAACCAGAACTCACATTTACTGAACTTCGTGTATAACTGCTTGTCTCGTAAAATCTGTAATATCAATTTCAGGTGCTCGGCATGTTCAGATTCATCGCGCGAATAAATTAAGATGTCATCTATAAACACCACTACTAACCGATCCAAATACTATCTAAATATTCGGTTCATCAAGTCCATAAATACTGCAGGGACATTAGTGAGCCCAAACGGCATCACTAAAAACTCGTAGTGACCATATCTCGTTTTAAAAGCCATTTTAGGTATATCTAATTCTCGAACTCGCAACTGATAATACCCCGATCTCAGATCTATCTTTGAGAACACTAAGGCTCCCTTCAGCTGATCAAACAATTCATCAATACGCGGTAACGGATATTTATTCTGTATTGTCACTTTATTCAATTGACGATAATCGATGCACATCCTCATGGTTCCATCTTTCTTTTTCACGAATAATACCGGTGTACCCCAGGGTGAAAAACTTGGTCGAGCAAAACCTCTATCCGTCAACTCTTGCAGTTGAGTTTTTAGTTCCTTCAATTCCGTTGGTGCCATACGATACGGAGCTATCGAAATTGGTGTGGTACCAGGTACAAGTTCAATGCCAAACTCTACTTCTCGAACAGGTGGTAACCCCGGTAGTTCTTCGGAAAAAACATCCAGATATTCACAAACCACTGGCACTGATTCAAGCTTCTTTTCTGATTCTTTACTATCAAGTACATATGCAAGATACGCTTCACACCCCTTTCTCACATATTTTGAGCCAACATCGAAGATATTATTTTTGCTGGCGATCCGTTCAAATCAGTAGACTCAACTCGGATTATCTCATTATCTGCACATCTCAAATCGATGGTCTTACTTTTGCAATTCACAACTGCATCATGCACGATCAACCAATCCATACCGATAATAACATCAAATTCATCAAATGTTAAAAGCATCAAGTCGGCCGGAAAATAGGAACCTCGGATTATTAAGGGGCATTTCTTACACACTTTGTCAACAAGTACATATCGCCCCAAAGGATTCGACACTCGAATTACTAACTCAGTAGACTCAATAGGTAGAGGCTTACTGGATGCTAAAGTCTCACATACATATGAATGAGTAGAACCAAGGTCAATCAATGCAATCACGTTAGTATCAAAGAGAGTGAAAGTACCAGTAATAACATCAGGGGAAGATGCCTCCTCTCGTGCACGAATGGCATAAGCTCTAGCAGGAGCACGAGTCTCAGATCGAACAGCCGTATCAGAAGTCCCTCTCTGGCTACCACCCCTACCTCCTGTATTTCTCGGTGGTCTACCTCTATTCGTTGAGCCACTCGATCTCGTACCTTGTACCTTGTTCTTTTCATCAGGTTCCATACAATCTCGAATAAAATGATCCCGCGATCCGCATCTATAACAGGCTCTGTTAATAGACTTACCCCAACATTCACCTACATGTCGTCTTCCACATTGTAGACATTCAGGTTTTTCTTATCAATTGTTACCAACACTAGCAACCGAAGTAGCTCGAGATTCGGCTGATGGTCACTCCCTGATAGAAATTTCTGCAGTAGTCTTCAATTTATTAGTATCATCTCTGAATTTCTTTCCAGCCGGAAAGGAAGTTTTACCCGCCGATCTTTTACGAAAGTCTTTGGCTTCAGATTCAACTTTCTTTTTCTCCTTTCCAAGCTCTTCAGCCTTGCAAGCCCGTTCAACTAGTGTTACAAATTCTTTTATTTCCAAAATACCCACCAGTAGCTTTAAATCTTCATTCAATCCTTCTTCGAATCTTTTACACATGGTGACTTCATCGGCTACACACTCCCGGGCATATCGACTGAGTCTTACAAACTCTTGTTCGTATTCAGATACTGTCAAACGACCTTGTTTGAGTTCTAAAAATTCTTTACGCTTTTGATCCATGAATCGCTGACTAATATACTTCTTACGAAATTTCGCCTGAAAGAAGTCCCAAGTAACTCGTTCCTTCGAAACAATAAAAATCAGGGTTCTCCACCAATAGTAGGCCGAGTCCCGTAACAAGGATATGGCACACTTTAGACACTCATCAGGTGTGCAAGACAGCTCTTCAAAGACACGGATGGTGTTATCAAGCCAAAACTCACTTCTTTCAAAGATCATCGAGAGCTATGGCTCCGTAATTCTTGCCCCACGCTTTCTAATCAAATCCACAGGAGGTTTACTCGGCCTCAAAGGATCAGTAGTTGCTAGTATTATAGGCACCTGAGGCGAATTATTTAAATTCGGAAATGGTTGAGCAGCCGGGTTAGTTCGAGCATATTGTGCGACCCACTCGTTCATCATGGTAAAGAAGGCTTGCTTTGCCCCATCATCTTGATTATTCGCAGATGATTGAGGTTCAACAGGTGGTGTCCCTTGTGTAGGATCAGCCGCTACACTCTCGACATCATCCGCTAAGGCCCTCTCTAAATTATGTTCCATTTACTAATCAAAAAAATAATTTCAACTGTTAGAAGTCATAACATATACTAACATTAAGGCATGTATAGCTAGACTCATACGCGCTAATGTAGTCCCAGAATCGACTAAATCGTAGCTCTGATACCAATAAAATATAACACCCCTAACCTGTATCCGTCGCCGGATTAAGATTATGAGGCATTATCAATCAAAAACTCAGTTCCAACAATATATTATTAAGTCATTAATGAAGTTATGCATATCCATCAAATATCACAAGTTTACTCATATAATATAACAAGTGATAATATATCTAAATAAAATTCCTTACGCATGCAACTTAAGTCAAAATCAATTTTTAAACTTGCATGCTCTGAACTTATATATTAAATGATACATACAATCGGCACCCCCCATACATTATATAATAATCAAAAACTTGCGTCATAGTTTAGCAAAGTCCAAAATTTAAACATAGATTTTTAAGCCATTTTCTCATGGCCTTTATATACAATGTGATCAATACAACAAAATCTCCCAAAACACTGTCCTATACATGCCATAATGTTAACTTAGAATTAACCAAGAAGGGTACCAAAACGTTGTAGGCTGGTGTGATGACTTCGACGACGGTCCCGAGGACACAACACGGATTAAAGAGATCTAAATAGGAGACAAGTAAACACACCAAATGAGTATTCAACTCAGTAAGTCATAAGCAATATAATAGAGACCATTAACGCGTGATAGTAAAAAAAAATGAAAGAGTAACTATTTCGTCCATACCGGTCTATGCCACAATTATTTAAATTATAGATCGAACCCCAAGCCAAATCTAGATATTCAATTATATACCTAATACAACCCAACAGTTTAAATCCTTTCCTCGAAGTGTAAAAATAATGGTAAACTAGATGGTTCCATACATATATGTTTCATATCTCAAATTTGATTGTTCCGTTAACAGTCCTTGCACTCTATACCTTCCTGGCATGCTCTATATTCTCAATGTTGCTGCATACATAATACTAACCAAATGCGCACACATAGTGCTATGATAAACCGCACACATAGTGCTATGATAAACCGCACACATAGTGCTTTGAAAATTCACTCATGTATTGATATTCTAGCCCGCACACATAGTGCCATTCGAATCCGCACACTTAGTGCCAATGTCGACTCATATAATAAGGCAATTTACCTAAATCAAATAGCATATACAACCACATTTATAAATACGTGTACCACTCCAAAAGAATACCAATATAGAAATCCTTTCATGTTACATTAGTATTATTTAGTTATAAGTTAATCAACCTATAAATGCTTATGGACTTACCTTGTGTTGGATAAAAGGTTCCAATTCAGCTACTCGATGATCTTCGCTTTGCCCTTGCTTGATTCCCCTCCTTTAGGTTCTTGAGCTTAATCAAAAGACATTAACTAATTTAATTACCTTGCTAGTTATTTATCTCCAATAATATTAATGATTACATAACACAAGAAACTCACGGTAATATTTTTATCATTCTACCGTATACTTTTATGCTATTCAGCTATCAACCACCTAATATCACTTTATTAACAATAATCCAATCAATACTTTAATTACACTCATACATAAACACATATATATACATATAATATATGCACGGCAACCACCCTAGCTAATTACTCATATATATATTTTATGATTTTCACTTCGTTGTACAACTATTATTGCTCAAAACATTAAAACCTTAACTAATATTTATAAAGTGTCATACGGTCGAATGCATTCCTACTTCCAAAATAACATAGCCTATGATATATTTCACTCCAATGTACATATTCATGAACCGAATTCAACATTATAAGTCATTATCACTCATTTAGTCAATATATGGGATTAAATATGATATCACAAGTATATAGCTTATATAGCCGATTATACCAAATTAAGTTTAACATTACCTATGTAATTACCTATTAGTTCTTATACTTCAAATTTCATACTTTTAACCTTTTAATGCCTATTAATCATTCTTTTGATCTTAACCTAAAATGGCAACTCCCATTCTCAATACTTCAACCGAATTATCCAATTCACCAAGACTAAAATTTGCACCTTAGACTTCATACATTTTTATTTTGACCTTTAATATTCATTCGACCCTATCAAAGAACCATTTAACCTACAAGGAAAATAATCATAGAAAAGGAAATTAACATTCCAATTTGACTCAATATAACCGAATGTACAAGGTGCTATTAAACTACTTGTTCAAAATCGTCATCCCATTCTATCATCCTCCTTTTATTCCATACAACATGAAAAATAATCCCAAATTCTAACACTTAAATTCACGGCATGATGCCCAAAACCACCATAAAAGTTTCAACTTTCATGACATTACCAATAGTGCATTCAAATATTAACTTAACCTATCATAAAACCAAATCAACAATTCAAAACTTACCTCTTACTAGCTAAAGAAGATTGCCGAATTGCTTTAGGGTGAATTCCCCCTATTCCTTCATCTTTGTTTCGGCTTTGAGAGAAGAAGAAGAAGATGAACACCCTCCTCTCTTCTCTTTCTTCTTTTATTCATTTTATTAGAATTATTTAATCACTTGTTAACTTAAAAATTATATTAAATTGGAATTAGTGGAGCATCATCATTTCTTGGCCGGCCACTATATATATTATGGGTAAATTGACATGCAAAACCACTCTTTTTAATACATGCACTATTAGACCATTATAAAATTAACCTATCACATTTCTAAAGTTTTTCATGTAAGTCCATTTTAATAAATTCAATAGTAAATGGCCAAATTAATGCATGAAACTTTCACACATGCATTTACTCACATCAAGATATGCAAATTAAATTTTTAAAATCACTTTTGACTCAGTTTTGTGGTCCCGAAACCATATTTCGTCTAAGGTCAAATTAGGGCTGTCACACTAATAATTGCTCTAGGTGTTTCGAATCTTGAGAAGAGTTTCTTAAGGAAGCGTACTACTACTCTAGCATCATTAGTAGGTAAAGCTTGGGCTTCTACCCATTTCGACGTATAATCAACCGCTACTAAGATGTAGTTATTCCTAAACGAACTTGGGAATGGGCCCATGAAGCCGATACCCCAAATTTCAAATATTTCACATGGAAGCATATACTTTTTAGGTATTTCATCACGTTTGGAGAGGTTACCTATTCGTTGGCATTTTTCGCAAGAAGTTACATACCTGTTGGCATCCTTGAATAACGAGGGCCAATAAAAACCTGATTCAAGTATTTTATGTGCGGTCTTAGTTCCACTATAGTGTCCTCCAGTTGGTCTTGAGTGGCAATGTTCCAGTATCTTTGATGTTTCTGACCTTGTAACACATCTTCGAATGATTTGATCTGCACATATGTGAAAAAGAAAAGGTCATCCCAAAAGTAGTGTTTCACATCACTAAAGAATCTCTTCTTTTGCTAGTGTGTCAACCCTTTTGGGATAATATTAGCAGCCAAAAAATTTGCGATATTTGCAAACCAAGGTACCTCAGAGTCAGATATAGCGAAGAACTGTTCGTCAGGAAACGAATCATTAATTTCGGCTTCATTTAGTTTTCTAATATTTGAGTTTTCAAGCCTGGACAGATGATCGACCGTGAGATTTTTAGCTCTTTTCTTATCCTAAATTTCTAAGTCGAATTCCTGCAATAACAAATTCTATTGAATAAGTTGATGTTTTGCATCAGTTTTAGATAGGAGGTATCGAAGGGTAGGATGATCAGTGTAAATAACAACTTTAGACAATATGAGATATGATCAGAATTTATCAAATACAAAAACCACAACTAGCAATTCTTTTTCGGTGGTGGTGTAGTTTTCTTATGCGGCTGTCAATGTCTTGCTAGCATAATAGATAGGTTGGAAGTGCTTGTCTCTTCGCTGTCCCAAAACTGCACCTACTGCATAGTCACTCGCATCACACATTAGTTCAAAAGGTAAGTTCCAGTCAGGTGCAATTATAATTGGAGCATCAATTAATTTATCTTTTAAGGTGTTAAATGCTTCCAAGCATTCCTGATCGAAATTAAAAGGCATATCTTTTTCTAGTAATTTCGTCAAAGGCTTAGCTATTTTAGAAAAATCTCTAATAAATCTTCTATAAAAATCGGCATGTCCTAAAAAGCTTCTAATAGCCTTGACCGAACTAGGAGGTGGTAATTTTTCGATTGTTTCAATTTTAGATTTATCTACTTCAATCCCTTTACTAGAAATTTTATGCCCTAATACTATACCTTCTTGAACCATGAAGTGACACTTTTCCCAATTAAGTACAAGGTTCGTTTCCTCACATCTTATTAAAACTCGTTTTAAAATTTTAAGGCAAAGATGGAAAGAGTTACCGAATACCGAGAAATCATCCATAAATACCTCCATGATGTCTTCCACGAGTTCGTCAAAGATGGCCATCATGCAGCGTTGAAAAGTGGCAAGGGCATTACACAATCCAAAAGGCATTCTACCATAAGCAAACGTACCGTATGGGCATGTGAATGTTGTCTTTTCTTGATCTTCAGGAGCTATTGGAATTTGGAAGTAGCCAGAGAGTCTGTCTAAAAAACAATATTACATGTGCCCGGATAATCTTTTCAACATTTGGTCAATGAATGGCAATGGAAAGTGGTCTTTTCTTATGGCATCATTCAACTTCCTGTAATCAATACAAACTCTCCAACCTGTGACTGTCCTTGTTAGGATTAATTCATTCTTCTTGTTAGCCACGTCCGCCATGCCTCCTTTCTTAGGAACTATCTGCACTGGACTTACCCAAGAACTGTCAGAAATAGGATAAATAATTCCAGCATCTAGAAGTTTAATTACCTCAGCTTTAACAACTTCTTTCATATTGGGGTTCAGTCATCTTTGAGCTTGCACACAAGGCTTATATTCATCTTCTATTAAAATTTTATGGGTGCAAAAAGAGGGGCTGATCCCTTTGATGTTAGAAATTTTCCAAGCTATGGCCTTTTTATGTTCTTTTAGTAATCAGATTAATTCCTCCTTTTCCTTGGGTTGCAGGTTAGAAGCAATAATCACTGGTAATGTAGAATTATTTCCAAGGTATGCATATTCCAAGTGATTTGGCAATTGTTTAAGTTCCAGCTTGGGAGGTTCTTCAATAGAGGGTTTTTGTTTAAGTTCATCGTTCATCTTAATACCCTCATATTCTTCTTGTCTTAAGGAACATTCATTGGGGTCATCATCTACCTCCTCCCCTTGAGCTAGACACAGTTTCGTCGTGTCCTTTCGTATAATTTTCTGAAAAGAGTCTTGAGTAGCATGATCAATAGAGTCAATAAAATAACATGAATCATCTTGTTCCCTAAAAAATCTCATAGCATCATAAATTTTAAAGATAATCTCCTCGTCGCCTATTCTAAGTACCAATTTACCATCATCCACATCGATTACAGCCCTAGTAGTGGCTAAAAATAGACGCCCTAAGATTAAAGGTACTTTCATGTCTTCGTCCATATCAAGCACAACGAAGTCAACAGGGAATATGAATTTATCTATTTTCACAAGTACATCTTCTATAATACCCCTAGGATATTTAACAGATCTATCAGCTAGTTGAATACTCATCCTAGTAAGTTTGGGTTCCCCAAGACCAAGTTGTTTGAACATTTTATATGGCATCAAATTAATGCTAGTGCCTAAATCGGCTAGTGCTTTCTCAACATTCAAACTACCAATTGAGCAAGGGATAGTAAAACTTCCTGGATCTTTCAGTTTGGTTGGCAGTTTATCTTGGAGTATAGCTGAACATTCCTCATTGAGTTCCACTGTAGATAAGTATTCAAACTTCCTTTTATTTGTTAGGAGCTCCTTCAAAAATTTTGCGTATGTAGGCATCTGCGAGATAGCTTCAACAAAAGGTAAGTTGATATGTAATTATTTAAAAAGTTCAAGAAACTTACCGAATTGTGCATCCATGTGGTCTTTTTTCAATTTTGCTGGATATGGAACTGGTGGTTTATACTCCTTCGGTACTGGTTTGTCACTATTTTTGGGTTTTTCCTCCTCTCTTTCGCTTGTCACGGCTTCTTGTGTTAGATTCTTTTCAGATTCAGCTAATACTTTCCCACTTCTTAGTATAACTACTTTCACATGCTCGCTTGGTTTGCTGTTACTATGTATACCACCTCGTGGTTGTTCGGAGAGCAGTTTAGACAGCTGCCCTATCTGAGTTTTGAGTCCTTGAATTGATGCTTGTTGATTTTTGAGTGCTGTCTCCGTATTCTGGAAATGAGTTTCTGACACTAAGATGAATTTGGATAGCATCTCCTCAAAGTTCAGCTTCTTTTCCTGTTGATAAGGTGGCTGTTGGAAACCCTGAGGATTCTGTGGTCTTTGATTTCCTTGACCGCCCTAAGAGAAATTTGGGTGGTTCTTCCAACCTGCATTGTAAGTATTACTATATGGGTTATTTTGAGATCTGAAATTATTGTTACCCATATAGTTGACTTGTTCCTCTTCGGTTGTAGGATTGAATGGTGGGTATTTTGTAGGTACACCTCCTCTACTTGAATTGCACCTCATCGCTGGATGTACTTGCATAGAACCAAGTAAACCATCAATTTTCTTATTCAAAAGTTCTACCTGATTTGACAACATGGTGACCGAATCGATGTTATAAACGCCTGCTATTTTCGTTGGCTTAGTCTTCATGACTTGCCACTGATAGTTACTCAGTGACATCTCCTCAATGAATTCAGAAGCCTCTTCAGGTGTCTTGTTATTGATGGTTCCACCGGCAGCTGCATCAATCATTTGTCTTGTCGAAGGGTTCACACCGTTGTAGAACGTTTGAACTTGCAGCCATAGAGGTAACCCATGGTGTGGGCACCTTCGCAAAAGGTCCTTGAATCTCTCCCATGCATCGTAAAGCATTTCTAAGTCCATCTGCACAAAAGAAGAAATATTATTACGCAACTTAGCTGTTTTTGCAGGTGGAAAATATTTTAATAGAAATTTTTCGGTCATTTGCTCCCAAGTGGTAATGGACCCTCATGGTAGTGAGTTCAACCACTGTTTAGTTTTATTCCTCAGTAAAAAAGGGAATAACCGAAGGCGAATGGCATCATCAAAAACACCATTAATTTTGAAAGTGTCGCACAGTTCTAGGAAATTTGCCAAGTACGTGTTAGGGATATCATCATGCAAACCATTAAACTGAACAATTGCTGTATCATCTAAATCGTGTTAGGTTTTAGTTCAAAATTATTTGCAGCAATAGCAGGCCTAACTATACTTGACTCAGTTCCTGTAAAATTAGGTTTAGCATAATCATACATAGTACGAGGAGCAGGATTCTGATTTGCTAATTCATTGGGTATGGTTGGAGGTAGCGGATTGTCTTGATTTTCAGCCATCTCTTCAGTAGTAGTTGAGATATTGTCCTCTTGCTCTTCTTCTGTGTATCTTAAGCTGCGCCTGATTTCTCGTCGGTTTCTACGAGCTGTACGATCAATTTCCTCGTCAAAAAGCAATGGTCCTGACGGGTTTCTTCTAGTCATAAACTATAAGAACCTGCCAGGAGAAAAAAATAAAGAAAATTAGTAAAGTAAAAATAAAAGTTAAATTTCAAGAAAATAAATGGCTAAAGTAATAAAAATTGAGCGTTCCTAATATCTTAGTCCCCATCAACGGTGCCAAAAACTTGATCATCGATTTTCCGTGTGATAAGTTTTATAAATTTATAATGACTCGTTCTTGAAACTAACTATGATCACGACGTAGGCAAATGTACTATCAAACAGTAGTATAGCTTTAGCAAGACCGGATTGTTGAACCCAAAGGACTATGAGTACTAGTAATGACTGTCTTTTAATTACCTAGCTGAATAGAAGAGGATTGTTTTAACTAACTAATTAAACTAAGAGCTTGCAGAAAATAGAAATTGGGAAATTACTGTTGTGGAAAACGATTGATTGAGACAATACCTAAGGAAAAATCCACCTAGACTCGTACTTGTTATTCTGGCTCCGAACCGGACGATTTATTCATTCAACTTGTTCCGTAGAAATCCCTAATGTATATTATTTTCCCTTTCGAGACTAAGAACGTCTAATCCCTAGGTTGAATAACTGTAACAGCCCATTTTTAGGATTAACCGAAATAGTGGTTTCGGGGTCACCAAATCCGACGAGTAGGTTTGTAAATATCATATTTAATATTTACGAGTTAATTGTGATTTTAAAAATGTTTTTGATATTGTGATATTTGTTTTATAAGTGATTTATTAAGTTCAAGTGGTATAACTCTAAGGTCAAGTGGGTTTAGGAAATGAGGTATCGGGACCTCATTTCTATAAAACGAGTCATAAATATTTTTATAAATATTTACGGAGTGGCAAAAAGATGATATTAAAGTTTCGTTGAAAAATTTTATCGTTTCGATAGTTAATTAAGCAAAAAGGACTAAATCGCGTAAAATGCAAAAGTTGCATTCTAATTGTTTAAGTGTTTATTTTCCATGTTTTACTAAAGTAGAAGTCCCTATTTATCAATTAAACTATTACTTTATGATAGTTGAGATTGGTGGTTTGGCATATATGAAATTATGTATTATTATAAAGGACAAAAAGGTAAATGGAATATTAAAATGTATTAAATAAAAATAAAACATAAAATGGCCATGCAAATTTTATTTCTTGGCCGAATATGGAGGAGAAAAAGAAAGCCATTGAAGCTTCCTTAGTTTCGGCACTTGCATGAAGTGATTTAGGTATGTTTTGTGTTCGGTTTTTGATAATTTTTATGTTTTTGAGATCGTTGCTTCGTATTCTAGCTAGCCTGCACTCTAATTTTAAAATTGTTAACGTATTTGGATGATGCCATTATTGAATGTTTGATTATCTTGATGTTTAATGATAGAAAATAAATCTTTGATGTTAGATTAATAAGTTTTGTTAAGTGAATTTTGGTAAAAATGTCAATTTTGGATTAAATTGTGAAATGTGGAAATTTAGTGGTTAAAATGTGAAATTTTGAAATATATGGGTTGTTTGAGTGTCTTTGAAGGTGTTATATGAATTGAGTTATATGGTTTTGGATTTTTAAGTGTTGTTAAATACTTTGAATAATATATATAAGTGGCTTCGATATGTGAAATTCAGCCAAGTGTTTATAAGCATGATTTTAGAAATTCAATGATATTCGACCAATTTGAATAATTCATGGCACCTCAAGCAAATTAGTTTTAGATGTTATTAAATATTGAAGATTATTTAAGCATATTACCAAATGTGATTTTAGTTAATGATTCGGTTATGAGTGCTGATTTTGTTCTATAATTAGCCGAATGTGTATATGTATGCTATGAGGTGGTTTAGCTTAAAGAAAAATTAAGGTGCTCGGAAGGTGATTGCCGTGGATAGTTTAAGTAATGAAATTTAATTTCTGTTATGTAAAGTGATGACATTGCCGTTTGCAAATTGAAGTTAAAAATTGTTGATTGAGCATCAAGAGCTTATGGGGACAAACTCGGATCGAGGAAAAAATGAAGGTAGTCGTGTAGTCGATATAGCCGTACGATAACTTTTGAGGTAAGCTCTTAAACGATTAAGTTGAATTTATATGTGTAAAGATTAAATGAATATAGAATAAAGTTTTAGTATATGTGATATATAAATATATATATTTTCGAATGATTAATAATGTTCATAATATGAGCCGAAAATGGCTAACTTTCTCGATTGAATTGTGCATGGAAATGAGGTATATGCTAAAAGAGTTTTAGAGAATGATATATGATCTCTGTGTTTCGGTTAAGTAATGGTAAATAGAATGAGTATGAATTTAGTGAGGACTTTGTGTGATAGCCAAATGTCTTATGGACTAATATGTGTGAATGGTATTTTGAATACATGAAATAAGATGGAATAACCGGAAGCATCATGAGTTAAGACGCGAATAAAATACTATGAATTTCTTGTAAATGCCGAATAGTGATTACATTTGGCTATGAAATTATGCTTCAAATTCTTGAATGTATTTGAAATCAATATAAGGAAATGGTATTTTAATAAATTATGTGATGAAATTACCGAATGAATTATGAGATGAATCGTGGATTAATATTACAAAGTAAGTGAAACTACTAATGTGATTAGGAAATTGAAGAAGGGAAGTTGAGATCTTAGTAAGTTCTTAAGTGTTTGAACTTTTGGAAATTTAAGAGTAAATTGTAATAGATCTGCTTGGGACAGCAGCAATAGCGTGATTTTAGAAAATCACCATAAATTGTTGGAGTTGAGTTAGAGGCTAAAAAAATTATGTAGTTAAAGCTTAATGAGTCTAGTTTCAAATGAAATCAACAAGAACATATTTTGAATTCTGTACAATGAGAAATTTGATTCGAAGTGAAGAGTGGTCAGATTAGTCATACAATGAAACAGGGGAAACTTTAAGAAAAATCTGGTATTGATTAGCCAAACCAAAAATTCTGAAAATTTTATGGACGAAAGGTATATGAGTATATTTTCAGGGAAAATTAACGGCACTTGATTTGGAGTTTCTTAGCTCCAGTTACAAATAATTTAATGACTGTTGCTCAGGAAGACAGCTTGTAGTGAATTTGTGATTATGTTGTAAACATTGATAAAACTGTTTGAGTTGCTTATAAGATATTGATTAAAACCATATGTGAATTTTGAATTGTGACGTTAGGAAATGATATATAAGTGGTTTTGATATGATGAAATTGATGTACAAGATATGTATATGTGGTGAGGCCGAAATGGCTAATATTAAATGTGTGCAAGTTATCTGAATGGCCTTTATGAAAATGTGTGCTATCTTAGTTGTATAGTGAGGCCGAATGGTTACTTAGAAATGTAATATGGCTGAGTGGTTATTTAAATGAAAGCAAAGTATATGATGTATTAGCAAGTAATGATAAAAGCATTATCTTATATATGTGCTTATGTGTATATAATGTAAGTGAATGACCAATTGTGAAAAGTGGGTATTATTACATATTTGATGAGGCCAAAGTTAGTAAAAAGTATATAAAATAAATTGTGCTGAGATTGAATTTGGGTTTAAAGTCCCGTGAGGCTTCGTCTTTGGTGTTATGTTCGGTTTTATACCTGTGCAGCCAAATGCTAGTGAATTCGATAAAGTATATGACTACGAGATCCTATGCTTAGATGATAAATTGAACTCGATTACACATTAAGTGATTCTGTATGTGATATATATATTATATATGTGAGATTGATCTGAAGGGAATTAAGAATGTGTAATGAGATGCATATGAAAAGATGTTGTAAATTCATATGTATATTTGTATATGTGTGCATTCAGTCATTATGCAAAGTTACAAGATAGTTTTCAATATGCCATTTAACTATGAATGTTGAAAGTAAGTGTGGGTAAGAAATGATACACTAGTGAAATTTGAAAGAATTAAAGTTAATCCGGAAGCTTGTAAATACTATGTTTATATGAGTTTGAGTATAAACAGAGTAAAATGATATGTGTTTGTGCATAATCGGCCAAATAGTATTGTACTCAGAAAGTGTTATGTGATTTCGAACATTTGGTTTGTTTTTAAGTTCAACTGTTTAAATTGCTTAAGACTTACTAAGCTTATGAAAGCTTACTTTGAATGTTATGTTTCTCTATTTATTTTTGTAGATCGTTGACTCTTACTATTATCTCTGGGGATCACAAAGACTTTATCACACTATCTACTATTGTGGTAATCATGTGATTTGGACTTAGCTTATGGCATGTATAGGTTAGACTATAAGTAGAATGATATTTTGACTATTGTATATAAGCCATGCGAATATGGCATCTTATAGAAGTTTACTTTTATAAGTTTTAAATTCGATCTTTGTTTGTGTCTATTAGTTATATAAATAAATGATCTTTTATTTAAGAAAAGGTTCAAAATTTTACTGTTCTGATCCGATTCCTAATTTTCTCAGTAACGTCTCGCCCTATTAGGTGTGATTTACGATATAGGGGTGTTACAATAACCGAGAGTTATCTCTATTTAATACCCTAAGGTTGCATTAACTCGATCGATGGATTCCCTTATTAGGTTTCACCCTAATCTGGCAAAATTTTATCACCCTATCTCTAGGCGTGCAATCAACTCCGCTTAATTACGACAAAGTTACTCTTAGTCAGGCTCTATTCCTCCTCCAACTAAGAGTAGTAACTTGAAGTGATATCCTAAAATACCAAAACAAGAATTAAAAACACGTAATTAAGAACAAGTTAAATATTTATCATACGATTCAAAAATAATAGCAATGTTTAGTCATAGGTTTCATCCCCCTTAGGTATGTAGGGGTTTAGTTCATAACTAAATAAGAACAAATCTCAGAATAATAAAAATTACAAAACATAAAGAAAACCCAAAACTCCTGAAGGGGAGGTTGAGGAGAGATCTTCAGTCTTGATGGTGTTTCCGGCTTCTGATATGGATCAATCGGCTTCCTCGAAGTAATTCCTTACTCCCTATTCTTCGTCTCCCTTTTCTTCCTCCTTTAGGGTGTATTTATAGGCTTTGGAATGCCTAAGAAGCCCTAAAATTTGGCCTTTTCTGAATGAAGCTTATCTAGGGTTCGGTAAGGACATGCCCATGTGGCACGTCCGTATGCGATTACTTCAGGCTGTGTTCGAGCCTGTTAGATTGGTACGGGCATGTGAGCTGCCCGTGTGAATCATGCTTCAATTCTGCCAGATTGACACGGCCGTGTGATCTGCTCGTGTGAGGAGGTCCAGGCCGTATTGATTTCGTGTTTTGGCTCATTTTCTCCGTTTTTGGCTCGTTTCTCGTTCCTTTCGCTCTCCTATGCTTACCTAAGAATAAAACATGAAATTAAGGCATTAGGAGCATCGAATTCACCAAATATAAGGGGAAATCATTCATAAAATGCGTTAAGCATGGGTTATAAATATGTATAAATTACGGTTTATTAATAACACATTACAAACATACATCATTTGGCATCACCAACCAAAAGTTAAAACTATGCACAAACATATTATTTGTTAGCCAACTCACAAGGCATAACATATTCACATATATAAGCTTACATACATAGACATTCTAGCCTATACATGCCATACTTAAAATAATTACACTTTCAAAAGTACCAAAATGAGTTTGATAGTGTGGTGACAATCCTCGACTATCCCTGAGCCTTCATTAGCTACGATATTGTAAAACAGACAAAAATCACACAGTGTAAGCTACAAAGAGCTTAGTAAGCCAAATACAAGTTTGTCTAACTATTAAAGCATCTAAAATAAAAGTATATAGTAAGAATTCATAGTCAATACACAGAGTAAATCATGAGCCTAACCATGCTCATTTGCTCGCATACATGTCATGTTTCGTTTCCAAACTTCATACATATTTCACAAAAATAGAGTCTTTCGTATACAGAGATTTAGTACGATACAAACATACCTTTATAGATTACACATTTCATATATTCATTTCCATATCTCATACTCTATCATTAGACAATTCAGAAACGAGATAGATACTCATAATCAGGTACAATACCGACGTCCCGGATGTGGTCTTATATGTAATTCAATATTGATGCCTCTATCCCAGACAGGGTCTTATACAAAATCAAATACGATGCCGATGTCCCGGACATGGTCTTACTCATAAATTTCAAATCGAGGCCTATGTCCCATACACGGTCTTACATGATAACTCAGACCAATACCAACGTTCTTTTAAAGGCGTACAAAACTTTTCAAATACTAGCATATTATTAGAGTTTACTCGAAATCTATTCATCAGGCTCTCAAGGCTGTCCAATACAGATTACAGTTTATATGCACAAAATTTATTCAATTTAACATGTAATTATAATTTGACTTACCTCGAACGGATTTCGGACGGAACGAATCGACTATTCAACTATTTTGGACTTCCCTAGATCTAAGTCCGATTTTCTTTGTTCTTGATCTAATACAATTCAAATTCAACTATTCAATCATTCTTTTCATTCAAAATAATCCATGAACACATATTTAGGGCACTTTGCATTTTAGCCCTTATATTTTCACACATTAACAATTTAGTCCATTTTTCACAAAATTACAAATATGCAAAATTCACCAAGACTATAGCTTGTCCGAATATACATAGCTTCCATACAAGACCAAATAACATATTTAATTCACAAATTAGCCCTTCAAAACTTCATTTCCACAAATTAGTCCAAATAGCTCTATTTCATCAAAATTCAAAGACAAAACTTATAAATCATCTACCAAGCCTTCATAATTCATCCAAAAACATTACAAAACTCATGATATCAACAATGGCATTTCATGAAATCTTTAACAGAAACAAAAATTCAGACATGGGCTTTCAAGAACACGAAACAACGATCACAGAACGTAGAAATTATCAAAAATAGACGAAAATTTGCACCTTAATCAAGGATTAAGCTAGCCGAATACCAAAACCCCAATTTGACTCTTTTTCTTACTTCATTCGGCCAAGAGAATGATAAAAATGAATACCATTTTATGTTATATTTATTTAACATATGTTTAATTTGCAATTGACCAAAATACCCTTTAGTTATAAATCATTAAAACTTACCTAACATGTCCATAATTGTCCACCATGAACATAAATGGTAAATTTGACATGCAAGGACCCTTATAATAAAAGCCAAGGCCAATTAAGCCCATTAACAAATAGCATGCAACTTTTGCATTTTACACGATTAAGTCCTTTTACATAATTAAGTACAGAAATAGACAAATTAAATCATAGAAACTTCGCAAATATAAATTCACATATCACAGACACAGAAAATAATATTAAAATATTATTTAAACTCGGATTTGTGGTCCCAATCCGACTAGGGTCTAAATCGGACTGTCACAATTCCCCCCCTTTAGGGATTTTTATCCCCAAAAATCTTACCGTTAAACAGATTTAGATATTGCTGTTTCATTGCATCCTCAAGCTCCCACGTAGCCTCAATCTATAAGCAACTGACCCAACTCGTTCAATGATTTCATACGGTCCGATGAACCTCGGACTCAACTTACCCTTTTTACCAAATCGAAACAGTTTCTTCCACGTAGATACTTTCAAAATCACTTTCTCACCGATCTCAAATTCAATATCTTTTCATTTTAAATCCGCATAAGATTTTTGACGATCACAGGCAACTTTCAGACTATCTCGGATTGCTTTCACTTTCTGTTTTGTTTCTTTAATCAAATCAATATCGTAAATCTTATTCTCACTGAGCTCAGACTTGTATAACAGAGTTCTACACTTTCTACCATATAATGCTTCATACGGTGCCATTTTAATGATCGATTGAAAGCTATTATTATAAGAGAATTCAATCAAGGGTAGATATTGTTCCCACGTACCTTCAAACTCAAGAATGCAACACCTCAACATATCCTCGAGTATCTGAATAATCCGCTCAAATTGAACATCTGTTTGAAGATGAAAAGCAGTGCTGAAATACAATTTAGTACCCAGAGCATCTTGCAATTTCCTCCAGAATCGCGATGTAAATCTCGGGTCTCTATCTGATACTATCGACAAGGGCACACCATCACATCCCCAGGCTCCCACGTAGCCTCAATCTATAAGCAACCGGCCCAACTCGCTTAATGATTTCATACAGTCCGATGAACCTCAGACTCAACTTACACTTTTTACCAAATCAGAATAGTTTCTTCCACGGAGATACTTTCAAAAACACTTTAGCACCGATCTCAAATTCGATATCTTTTCGTTTTAAATCCGCATAAGATTTTTGACGATCAGAGGCAACTTTTAGACTATCTCAAATTACTTTCACTTTCTGTTCTGCTTGTTTCATCAGATCAATACCGTAAATCTTATTCTCACTGAGCTCAGACCAGTATAACGGAGTTCTACACTTTCTACCGTATAATGTTTCGTACGGTGCCATTTTAATGCTCGATTGAAAGCTATTATTATAAGCGAATTCAATCAAGGGTAGATATTGTTCCCACGTACCTTCAAACTCAAGAATGCAACATCTCAACATATCCTCGAGTATCTAAATAATCCGCTCATATTGATCATCTGTTTGCGGATGAAAAGCAGTGCTGAAATGTAATTTAGTACCCAGAGCATCTTGCAATTTCCTCCAGAATCACGATGTAAATCTCGGGTCTCTATCTGATACTATCGACAAGGGCACACCATGCAACCTCACGATATCAGAAATGTACAACTCAGCTAGTTTATCGAGCGAGTAATCAAATCGAATCAGAATAAAATAAGCTGATTTCGTCAACCGATCAACTATGACCCAAATTGCATCTTTCTTTCTCGGAGACAAGGGCAAACCCGAGACAAAATCCATGGTCACTCGACCCCATTTCCACTCCGAAATCATAATCAGTTGTAACAAACCAGAATGTTCAGCTTTAACTTGCTGACAGATTAAACATTTAGTAACAAAACAGGCCACCAGTCTAGTTGTTTCAAATCGTTATACATTTTTGTACTCCCCGGATGTACAAAAAATCTACTACTGTGAGTCTCACTCAAAATCATCTAAATTAACTCTAGATTTCTCGGAACACAAAGTCTATTTCTGAATCTCAAGCAATCATCAACATCAACTCAGAATTCAGAATCACATTGAACTCGTTTTACTATCAATTTATTGTCAGACTTCTGAGCCTCGCAGATCTGTTGTATAAACAAGGGTTCTGCTTTCAGTTCGGCACAAACCAAGGTATCATCAGATAGTGCTAAATGAGCATTCATCACATGCAATGTAGACAATGATTTTCGGCTCAGAGCATCTGCTACCACATTTGCTTTGCCCGGATGATAATCAATAACTAGCTCGTAGTCTTTTAACAATTCTAACCATCTTCTCTATCGCAGATTCAAATCTTTTTGTGTTAAATACTTCAGACTTTTATGATCAGAAAACACGTGACATTTCTCACCAAACAGATAGTGACGCCAGATTGTCAAGGCAAACACAATAGCAGCTAACTCAAGGTCGTGTGTCAGATAATTCTTTTCATGCGGTTTTAACTGTCTCGAAGCATAAGTAATGACTTTTATTTCTTGCATTAGAACACATCCCAGACCAATCAATGAAGCATCGTTGTAAATTACAAATTCTTTACTCGATTCAGGTTGTACTAATACGACAGCTTCTGTCAACAAAGCTTTCAACTGATCAAAATTGTTCTGACACTTTTCAGACCACTCAAACTTCACATCTTTTTGGAGCAATTATGTCAATGGAGTCACAATCATCGAGAAACCTTTTACAAATCTTCTACAGTAACCAGCAAGTCCTAGAAAACTACAGATTTCAGATACATTAATCAGAGGTTTCCAATCCATAATAGCTAAAATTTTGCTCGAATCAACTCGGATACTAAAGGCTGATACAATATGACCCAGAAAACCAACTTCTCGCAACCAGAATTCACATTTACTGAACTTTGCATACAGTTGTTTATGTCTTAGTGTCTGTAGCACTATTCTCAAATGTTCGGCGTGTTCAGATTCATCACGTGAATAAATCAATATGTCATCAATGAATACCACAACAAATTAATCTAAATACGGTCTGAAAATTCTATTCATCAAATCCATAAAGATAGCAGGTGCATTCATTAATCCAAAAGGCAGAACTAAAAATTCATAATGCCCGTACCTAGTTCTAAAAGCAGTTTTTGGAATATCAGAGTCCTTTACTCGCAACTGGTAGTAACCCGATCTCAGATCTATCTTTGAAAACACAATAACACCTTTCAACTGATCGAATAAGTCATCAATCCTGGGTAGAGGATATTTGTTCTTTATAGTCACTTTGTTAAGCTGACGGTAATCAATACACATTCTCATTGTGCCATCTTTCTTTTTTACAAACAGAACAGGAGCACCCCAAGGTGAAAAGCTCGGTCTAGCAAATCCTCGACCGGTCAATTCTTGCAACTAAAATTTTAGTTTTTTTAGTTCAGTCGGAGCCATTCTGTATGGAGCTATCGATATCAGAGTAGTACCAGGTACCAATTCAATGCCAACCTTGACTTCTCGAATCGGAGGCAAACCAGGTAGTTCTTCAGGAAACACATCAAAGAATTTACAGACAACAGGCACTGATTCGACATTCTTATCATTCACTTTTGAATCTAACACATAAGCTAAGTAGGCTTCACAGCCTTTCTTCACATATTTCCGTGCTTTCATTGTAGATATCACAGCTGATAGTCCATTCAGATTACTAGACTCAATTCGAATTACCTTATCATTCTTACTCAATTCGAATTACCTTATCATTCTTACACCTTAAATCAATGACTTTTCGTTTGCAATTCACAATAGCATCATGCAAAGTTAACTAGTCCATTCGCAGAATTATGTTAAATTCATCGAAGGGTAAAAGTATTAGATCAGCAGGAAAACAGATATCTCGAATCAATAATGGGTAATTCTTGCAGACTTTATTAACCAATACACTTTTGCCTAAGGGGTTCGATACTCTAATTACGAATTCAGTAGACTGTACAGGCAAAGTCTTACTATGTACTAAATTCATACATATATAACAATGAGTTGATCCAGGGTCTATCAATGCAATCACAGAAGTATCATAAAGAGTGAAAGTATCAGTAATCACGTCTAGTGACGAGGCTTCCTCACGAGATCGGATAGCATAGGCTCTGGCAGGTGCTCTGGCCTCAGATCTAACAGTAGTATCCCTAATAGCTCTTTTATCACCATTTGCATTTCTCGTATTTCTGGAAGGTCTACCTCTAGCTGAGGTGTTACTCGATCTCAGATTCTGTACGTTCTCTTGTTCAGCAGGTTCAGAACAATCTTTTACAAAATGGTCTAGAGATCTACATTCAAAACAGGCTCAGTCATTCAATCTACAATTTCCTGGATGTCTTTTACCACAGAATTTACATTCAGATTTCTCAGATCGGACATTCCCAACACTTGCAACAGAAGTAGCTCGATCTCGGTTCGAATATCTTACATCAGGCTTTAAACGGCTACGATCATATCGGAATTTCTTTGACTCAGATTGAAATGATCTACCTGAAGATCTCTTTCTAACATCTCTAGCTTCAGAATCAACTTTTCTTTTCTCTTTACTTAATTCTTCAGCTTTAAAAGCTCGCTCAACAAGCACTACCATTTCTTTAATCTCTAAAATCCCAACTAACAGGCGAATATCTTCGTTTGATCCATCTTCAAACGTTTTGCACATTATTACTTCATTTGATACACATTCCCGATCATACTGGCTCAATCTCACAAATTCACGTTTGTATTCAGTAACAGACATACGGCCTTGCTTAAGCTCGAGAAACTCTATACGGTTCTGATAAATGAATCTCTGACTAATATATTTCTTCTGAAATTCAGCTTGGAAGAAATCCCAAGTAACCCGCTCGCACGGAACCACAGATATTAAAGTTTTCCACCAATGGTACGCCGTATCTCTTAGAAGTAAAACGGCACATTTTACACATTCCTCAGGATTCAGAGACATTTCATCAAACACCCGTATCGTATTTTCTAACCAGAATTTGGCCCTTTCAGTCCCATACTTTCTAATCTTATCAATTGGTGGTCTACTAAACTGAACCAGATTCACGAAGGGCATAACAGGAATTTGAGAAGAATTAACCGAGGGTGGAGGTTATTGTACAGCCAAATTGGTTCTAATATGCTGAGTGAACCAATCATTCATCATCTGATAGAAGGCTTGCTTAGCCTCGCTATCACGGCTACTTGTAGTCGGTTAAGAATTATCTTACACCGTCCCTTACGCAGGAGTAGGCGCATTACTTTCAACATCGTCAGCTACAGCTCTAGTGGGATCCATTGCTATAAAAAGCACATTTTAATGTCAGGATTCATCACACTATCACAATTTTAGATATATGGCATGTATAGCTAGACTCACATATGCTATGGTAGTCCTAGAATCGACTAAACCATAGCTCTGATACCAATAAAATAAAATATCCCTATCCAGTAACCATTGCCGAAATAGTTAAGGGGCATTATCAGACGGACAGAACATTACAGATCAATACAGAATCACTGATATAGTATAACATTAATATATAGGCAATCATCAACAATTCATTCCTTAAGATGGTCTACGAGACCTAAAGCATACATTTAGAAAAGGTCGAGACTAAACCGAACACATTCAGAATTTTCAGAACCTAGCAAAATCTTTTAATTCTGTTGAAGTCACACGCCCGTGTGACTAGGCCGTGTGGCACACACACATGGGCACCAGACACACCCATGTGATCTAACCGTGCCAAAACAGAGCTCCTATACTGACTTTTTCACACGGCCAACAGACACGGCCATGTGCCATGGCCGTGTGGTACTTAGCTAGCTACTGACTTAAGCCCACGGTCATAAGGCATGCCCGTGTTCCCTGACCGTGTGGCACAATGCAGGCTTGGTTTAACCCAATTTGCCATCCCTTTTAGGGTCATTCCTACAAGCAAAATTCAACAACATTCATGCTACAAGTTTCAACCAATTCTATGCTTAAAATGACCAAATCATATTAGATCATAACACATTACAAACATACATCATTTGGCGTCACCAACCAAAAGCTAAAATTATGCACAAACATATTATTTGTTAGCCAACTCACAAGGCATAACATATTTACATATATAAGCTTACATACATAGACATTCTAGCCTATACATGCCATACTTCAAATAATTACACTTTCAAAAGTACCAAAATGAGTTTGATAGTGTGGTGACAATCGTCGACTATCCTCGAGCCTTCAGTAGCTACGATATTGTAAAACAGATAAAAATCACACAGAGTAAGCTATAAAGAGCTTAGTAAGCCAAATACAAGTTTGTTTAACTATTAAAGCATCTAAAATAAAAGTATATAGTAAGAATTCATAGTCAATACACAGATTAAATCATGAGCCTAACCATGTTCATTTGCTCGCATACATGTCATGTTTCGTATCCAAATTTCATACATATTTCACAGAAATAGAGTCTTTCGTATATAGAGATTTAGTACGATACAAACGTACCTGTATAGATTACACATTTCATATATTCATTTCCATATCTCGTACTCTATCATCAGATAGTTTAGAAATGAGATAGATACTCATAACCAGATACAATACCGACGTCCCAGACGTGGTCTTATATGTAATTCAATATCGATGCCTCTGTCTCAGACAGGGTCTTATACGAAATCAAATACGATGCCAATGTCCCGGACATGGTCTTACACATAAATTTCAAATCGAGGCCTGTGTCCCATACATGGTCTTACGCGATAACTCAAGTTCATACAGTTTGGGGTTTAATTAGCCTGTACTGACCCTACAATAGGACCATAGTCCCGTGCAACCCTAGGGAAAAATTTAAATAAATAGGTCTACAAGCCCGTGTGGTTTGCCTATGTGGCCCATACGCCTAGATTGACTTGCCCTCCCACACAGCCTAGCCCAGAATCCACACGTCCGCGTAACATGCCCTTGTGGGCCCACACGCCCAACTTGGCCTAGCTCGTATGGCCTACACAGCCACACTCGAGCCACCACACTGCCGTGTCTTGCACACAGCCATGCCTTCATCGATCATACGTTCGTGTCCTCACATACGGCCTACCACACAGGCAACCATACACCCGTGTTGCATCGATAATGGCCATTTTTGGCTTTTACCAAAACCTCGATTTCTGAGTTTCGGGTACACACCTAGTATCGTTTCAATGCAAAAACTATCCTGAGCCTTCCAAAACCTAAAATTATAGTATCCAACAATGATTTAGCAGATTGATTTACCGAATTGACACAAGAATTTACCAAAAACCCAACTTGCCGCCGACGACAATTTGCTTCTAATGTGAACTAAACTGTTAAAGTACAATTCCTTACTTCACAATCTGCTCCTAAACACTCAAATGCTACAAATCGACATTGCCAAAATACCAAACGAAAGTTAAACACACACAATGCCCACTTACCCAACGATTATAGAACTCCACCAATAAAAGAGCGATTACATGATAGGAAAAAGTACGAATTAATAACTTAATCGAAGAGAGGGAAAGTGGCAGCCACCACCAAGAAGAATTGAAAAACATCAAAGGGAAATTTTTGGGAAATGAGAGAGAAATTTGAAAAAAAAAAACAAAAACAAAAATAAGATATAACATAATCCCCCTTAATTTTCTCCCACTACCCACATGATCTCAACTTACTCAGAATTTTAGTCCAGCCGAAATTTTATCTGACAACCGAGCAAAAATAAACTCTCACGCTCGCGCAGGGATTCAAACACAGAACCTCCACACAACACACAGACTCCCTTACCACTCGAACTAGCAAGCACATTCTGATATGGTTTTATAATTAACTCAATATAAAACCACTGAGCAAGCAAGAAGCCTAAGTTAGAAAAATACCAAAATTTAACAAATATAAGGTTTGAACTTGGGACCTCACATACATACCCAGAACACTTAACCACTAAAGCAGATACACATTTATGTCAAATTTATCTAGAAACAGAAATAAAAATATTGGGGTGTTACAGTAACTGATAAATCGTAATTTATACATATTATTATCCTATGTTTAACACATTTATGAATGATTTCTCCTTAGATTTGATGAATTTGATGCTCCTAATCCTTTCATTTCATGTTTTATACTTAGGTGAGCACAGGAGAGCAAAAAGAACAAGAAACGGGTAGAAAACGGAGAAAATAGGCCTACGTGAGAAATTAACACGGCTTGGACTTCCTCACACGGGTAGCACACACGCCCGTGCCATTCTAGCAGGCTCGAACATGGCCTAAAATAACCTCAACATGGACATGTCTATCTCTCAGCCTTGACCACGGCCTGAAGTAATCGCACATGGGCGTGTCCCTGTCGAGCCCAACTTGAGTTCTATTCAGAAAAGGGCAATTTAGAGGGCTTTTAGGTATTCTAAAGCCTATTTAAACACCCTAGAGGAGAATCGAAGTACACACAGAAAGTAGAAAGTAAGGAATTACTCGAAGGAAGCTGATTGATCCATCTCGGAAGCTGGATTCACCTCAAAGACTGAAAATCTCCCTTCAATTTCCTTCAGAGATTTTTGGGTTTTCTTTATGTTTTGTTATCATTCTTCTGAGATGTCTTCTTTTATTGTTATGAACTAAATCCCCTAAATACCTAAAGGGAATGAAACCTAAGACAGATCTTGTTAATATTTTTTGAACTCTATGATAAATATTTGATTTGTTCTTAATTATGACTTTAACTCTTGGTTGAATATTCCAAGATATTGATTCAAGTATTGATGTGCTTATTCGGAGGATGAATAGTCCCTTTCTAAGAGTAGATCACTCATAATTAAGTGAAGTTGCAAGCAATCCTAGAGATAGGACGACATAAATATGTCAGATTAAAGTCAAATCTAATAAGGGAATCCATAGATCGAGTTAATGCAAAACTAGGGGTTTTAATTAGAAAGAGATTTCAATCAATCAACCTAGGGTTAGACGTTATTAGTCTTGAATAGGGATAATAATATAACTTAGGGATTTCTATAGATCAAGTCAAGTGAATAAATCGTCTGGTTCAGAGTCAGTTAACAAGAGAAGTCTAGGTGGATCCTTCCTTGGGTGTTGTCTTAAATCAATCAGTTTTCCAAAAGTATTTTCCCCAATTTACTTTCTGTGCAATCTTTGATTAGTTAATTAATTAGTTAAAACAACCCTCATTATTCTTAGGCTAGATAATAAAAAGAAAGTTAATACTAGTACTTTTAGTTCGACAACCGGTCTTGCTAAAACTATACTACTGTTCGATAGATGCGCTTGCCTTTATCGTGATAATAGTTAGTTTAAGTACGATCAATTATAAATTTTTAAAACTTATTGCGAGTGACAATCAAGTTTTTAGCGCCGTTGCCGGGGAACTAAGATATTAGGAACACTCGATTTTTATTACTTTAGCCATTTACTTTTATTACAATTTAAATTTTATTTTTCATTACTAAATTTTCTTTTTCTTTCTTCTGGTAGGTTCTTATAGTTTATTACTAGAAGAAACCCGTCAAGACCATTACTTTTTGACGAAGAAATCGAGAACACAGCTGGCAGAAACTAGAGAGAAATTAGAAGAAACTTACAATACATAGAGGAAAGGCAAGAGGAAGATACTCCAACTACAAACGAGGAAATGGCTGAAAATCAGGAAAATCCACTACCTCCTGTAATTGCTACTGACCCAGTAAACCAAAATCTTGCCCCTCGTACTATGTATGATTATGCTAAACTTACTTTAACAGGAACTGAATCGAGTATAGTTAAGCCTACTATTGCTGCAAATAATTTTGGACTGAAACCTAACACAATTCAAATGATACAACAGTTTGTTCAGTTTGATGGTTTACAGGATGAAAACCCAAATACTCATTGGGCCAATTTTCTGGAACTTTGCGACGCATTCTGTAACATTCCAAAATAGGGCTTAGTCAGAATAGTGGTTTCAGGACCACAAATTCGATGTTAAAATATTTATTTTATGAATGTTATGAGGTTTAGAATATGAAGATATGTTTACACTAGAGTTTCATGAAGAAATTTTAAGTGTAAGATGTTCAATTGGGAATTAAGGACCAAATTGAATAAATTTCAAAACATGGGTTTTAGAAGAAATTTATATGAAATTGCTTTGGATTATGAATTAGAGGTCCTTAAATAGTAATTTGACCAAGTTTTAGAAATTTGGACAAAAATGGGCTTGTATGGATGAATTTTCAAAGAAAGGGGTTTAAGGGCATTATGATCATTTGCCATTTTAATGAATTAAAAAGGGAAAAAGAAGCAAAAATCAACCATCTTCTTCCCCCATAGCTGCCGAAATTTTGAGCCCTCCATAGTTAGGGTTTCTTCAATTTTCAAGCTCAATAGTAAGTGCTCTCAAGCCCCGTTTTTAATGTTCTTTGTATTTTTGAGATCTCGGTAGCTTGTTCCTTCCATATCTACCCATATTTCATGCTAGGGTTCATGTTTAAAAATTTACCCATGCATGACATGTTTTTATTTTGATGGTTCATGGAGGAATATAAAAGGACGATGTGTGTTAAACATCTTTTTCTAAGTGATTTTCATGAGAAACCCTTATAGGGACCATTTTGTGAAAGTTTAAAATGTGTGGTAGAAATGTGAAACCAATGGGAGATGTGAGTTACCATAGGAGAGAAAAATGTTTGGCTAGGCTTGGGTAAGGTAGAAATTGCATGAGTTTCATTATATGAGCCTAGGGACTAAATCGTAAAAACGTGAAAGGCCAGGGCAAAATGGTCATTTTGACCGGGGGTGGAATTTAGATCTGAAATGGATAAAATGAGTGGTTAATAATCTATTCTTATTGTTATAGACCCCGAGGAACAAATTTCGGAGGTCGATCGAGGGAAATGAAAGGTTTCGGAGTGATTGATGCATTAAACAAAACAAATACCAGGTAAGTTCGGATAACTTAAAGTAAACACATAATATGCTCAATTATATATTTTAGTAAATGTATGATAAATTGCATTTGATTAAAATATGTAAATGTATGAAATGCTATTGGATAATGATATGTTGATAAATGTCTCGGTTGAAGTTGAATGGGGAATCCGATGGATGAACCATGATTCACATGAATAATGAGATCCTGCATGTGTTGCAGTAAGGATTTAGCCCGGATGGGTAATCCGTTGATCTCATTTATGAAAAGGATCTAGCCCGGACTGATGTTCCTTCTGAATGATTAAGCCTCCCGAAGAATAAATGTGCATTGTGGATTTAGCCCGGACGGGTAATCCAAATAGGGTCTAAATTTAGCCTGGACTGGTAATTTAGATCCTAGCTCATTAAGGATGTTTGCCATGAATGGGATTTAGCTTGGACTGGTAATCCCGGCATTACCTTATGAGTTCCTGAATGGGGGATTTAGCCTGGACTGGTAATCCTGCCATAAAAATGTGAGGTTCGTGGGAGTGCATACCTGATATGATCATTCATACGAATTGACGGTTAATGGGCACTCCGTCGAGATTTCCTATATACTCAATGAGACTAATATGATATACATGTATAAGATGAAATGTGAAATGATGAGCTCATCTAAGTTAAATTCCATGGTATTATTGACATATATATATTTAACTCATCGATTGAGTGTATGACTAGGAAAAGCATTTTATGCTAATTGAGTTTACTAACCAAATATGATTGAATGCTTAATTACCTAGTAAGTTTACTTTCCGGTTATTCGAGCTTACTAAGCATGTAAATCCTTACTCCTATCCTTTCCCTACTTTTTCAAAGCTCGAGGACTCATAAGGCTTGAAGGACGGTTGGAGATTTCAACACACTATCAACTAGGTCCGCTTTGGTATATGAATACTTTCATTTTGTTAATTGGCATGTTGAATGCTTATGTATATGTCATAATATAGACATATTTGTGAAACGTGACCAATTCATCGGAATTGGGAGGATCATAATTGGCAATGAGTAAACATCGAGCCAAATCCAATGTCGAGGCAAATATTGCTTTCATTTCTCAAACCATTAAGGAACATTATGGCATGTGCAAACCAATGATATGAGGTTTCCATGCAATAAGGTTTTATGAAGTCAATTCATAAGTATTAAGTGATTATTGCTTGTTAATTGATATCTAATAGGTATGAGGGTGTAAAAAGGGTGACCAAGGGCTTGGAAAATAGCCTAATAGGGTCCTTATGGTGGGACACACGGGCGTGTGTCTTGGCCGTGTGTGACACACGGGCCACTCACATAGGTGTGTGGTATGGCCGTGCGTCCCCTGCACCTAAAATTTTAAGTTAGCATCAAGCACGGGATAGAGACACGGGCGTGTGTCTTGGCCGTGTTATTTTAACAGATTGCTCAAGTCATGGGCACGGGGTGAACCCACGGGCGTGTGCCATGGCCATGTTTATAAGTCAGTGTTGCCCACGGTTTAGGGGCATGGGCGTGTTTTCTCTACCCACGGGCGTGTGTAAACCCCTATACAGGCGTGTGGGCTATTATTCAAAGAATTCATGCCGAATGTCCGATATTGTTCCGATTTATTCTTGGTATCAAATAAAGGCCTCATAGGCCCGTGCAAGTAAATCAATTTAAGGTTGAAACAAAATTTTATGGCCTGTATTTTCTGATTCTGCCTGCATGTCTGTCTGGTAATGCCTCGTACTTGTCCCCAGGCATGGGTACGAGTAAGGGGTGTTACACATTCAAGATCAATGGTGTTTCTGATGATGCCATTCACCTTCGGCTATTTCCATTTTCACAAAGGAACAAGGCTAAACAGTGGTTGAACTCGTTACCACGAGGATCAATCACTACTTGGGAACAAATGACCGAAAAGTTCTTACTAAAATACTTTCCACCTGCTAAAATAGTTAAACTAAGGAATGATATTTCTTCTTTTGTGCAAATGGATTTAGAAACACTTTACGATACATGGGAGAGATACAATGACCTACTAGGAAGGTGTCCGCACCATGGGTTACCTCTATGGCTGCAAGTTCAAACGTTTTACAATGGTGTGAACCCCTTGACAAGACAGATGATTGATGCAGCAGCTGGTGGAACCATCAACAATAAAACACCTGAAGTAGCTTATGAATTTATTGAAGAAATGTCACTGAATAACTATTAGTGGCAAGTCATGAGGACTAAGCCAACCAAAACAGCAGGCATTTATAACGTCGACGTGGTTAATATGTTATCAAATTAGGTGGAACTACTAAATAAAAAGATTGATGGTTTACTTGGTTTTACGCAGGTACATCTAGTGATGAGGTGTGATTCAAGTAGGGGAGGCGTACATACAGAATATCAACCCTTCAATCCTACAACTGAAGAGGAACAAGTCTACTATATGGGTAATAATAACTCTAGATCTCAAAATAACCCATACAGTAATACTTATAATGCATGTTGGAGGAACCACCCAAATTTCTCATGGGGTGGTCAAGGAAATCAAAGGCCACAAAATCCTCTGGGTTTTCAACAACCACCTTATCAACAGGAAAAGAAACCGAAACTTGAGGAGATGCTAACAAAATTCATCTCGGTGTCAGAAACTCGTTTCTAGAATACCAAGACAGCACTTAAAAATCTACAAGCGTCGATCCAAGGGCTCGAAACTCAGATAGGCCAGCTGTCCAAATTAATTTCTGAACGACCATAAGGTAGCTTGCCAAGTAAAACTGAATCTAACCCAAGGGAATAGCTCAATGCGATTAACGTAAGAAATAAAGAAGGGTTAGTTACATCTGAACCAGAACTAAAGCAAGAAATGGTGGAAAGCAAAGGTAAAGGTAAAGTAGGCCACAATGAGCAGAAATTGGTATAAACCTCGTGTTCCATACCCCAATGTGACAAGGAAAGACCACTCAAATGAACAATTTGGTAAATTCCTTAAACTTTTAAAGAAATTACATATCAACTACAGTTTATTAAAGCTCTTTCGCAGATGCAGAACGCAATGAAGTTTTTAAAGGAGCTTTTAGCAAATAAGCAAAACTTAGATGAGGCGTCGCATGTGGAATTAAACACAGTTTGCTCAGCTATTTTACAAAATAAGCTGCCCAATAAATTAAAAGATCCAGGGAGTTTTACAATTCCTTATTTAATTGGTAGTTTAGATGTGAACAATGCGTTGGCTGATTTAGGGGCTAGTATCAATGCCATGCCTTACAAAATGTTTAAGCAACTAGGTCTTGGGAAACCCAAAAAAACTAGGATTAGCATTCAATTAGCAGATAAAACTATTAGATTTCCTAGGGGTATTGTTGAAGATGTACTCGTTAAAATTGATAAATTTATATTCCCATTGGATTTCGTTGTTCCAGACATAGAGGAGGATAATAATGTTCCCTTAATTTTAGGAAGGCTCTTTTTAGCAACTGCTAGAACAATTATTGATGTTGGCACAGATGAACTCACACTTCATGTGGGAGACAAAACAATCACCCTACAAGCTCGCAATTCGAGCACCACATCAAAAATTGAAGGTGGTTGTATAAAACATTTTACTAAGACTGACCATATGTTGCAACCTACTTTGCAAGAAATAAGTTCGAAGGACACACATGAGCCATGTTCAAGCAACATCAAAGGACCTATCCATGAAGAATGAAGGCTACAAATAGAGGAGCTAGATGAATGGCGGACAGATAAACCGAAAAGGCCATGACAAGCTTAAAACCTCACCAAATCAACTTAAAGTTGGAGATAAAGTACTATTAGATGCAGTAGATCCTCGCATTGCAATGTCTGATCCTAATGAAGAAATTCCTCTCACGGTACTTAACATCTTCCCTTACGGCACAGTCGAGGTAACTCATTCCAAATTCGACACGTTTAAGGTAAACATTACTCGCTTAAAACCTTATTTTCATAAAACTGATAGAAGGAATGAGGAGTGTAAACTCCTCAAACCACTATGACCGCGTGAAACCTAGGTAAGTCGAGCTTAGACTATAAATAAGCGTTTCTCGGGAGGTAAACTGAACACTAACGGTATTAACTTCTTTAAATTCTAGTGTTTAACACCTAACTGAGCTCTTGAATATAGGCTTTCCACACCCACACGGCCAAGCACACGGGCAAAACTTTTTCCCAAAACACGGGATGCGAAAAATTTGCCACGGCTATGCGACATGGCCGTGGGCGATCCTGCCAAAACAACTTAGGCGTGCGACACGCCCATGCCTAACTCTCGTGGGCGACACTGTCAAATTAACACGGGCGTGGGCCTACCCACACGAGCATGGGAGAAGCGAACAAAGCAGGACACGGCCGTGCGACACGGTCGTGTGCCCCAATACGCCTAAAATTCGAAACCCACAAAAAATATGGGCTAAATAAAAGGCACACGGGCGTGCCCCAAGGCCGTATGCCCCAAATACCTATTTTTCTAATTTTATTTTTCTTTAAAACTATTTCATTTCATTTTTTAGGATTTTTATAATTATTAAGTACTTTATATTCAATTATTTCTTCGTGAGTAATCCTATGACTCCTTATTCCTTAAAAGAGTTCCTGATTTCATCACAGTTATAAAGAGCTCCAAAACTCACTATCACTTAGGAACTTCAAACTCCACTGGAAAAGGTTCTCCATGACTGTCATGCCCTGCTTGACCACGACCATAGCCACCACGAGATATAATATTCTTTTGGCGCAACACTTGTGGAACCCAACCTCTACCACCACCGGATATTCTCTTCCACTCTACATAACTCCAACCTAAAGAGTTTATTCATTTAACATTCAGGAAGTTTCACTTCTCTCCCTATCTTATGATCTTATATCTCTAATTGCCACTAACTTTATCTTTGTACATTGAGGGCAATGTACATCTTAAGTGTGGGGGCGTAAATTATATCAATATCAGAAAAATCTCTGAATTTTATCTTGTTCTCTTTGAAATCCCTCATATCATTATTAGAATGAATTTTGATAAATTTATGATTTTTATTGATATGTCTTGAATTAAAACATAGGCATTCATACATTGATTATTTAAACTTTAAAACATTAGAGAATTAAGCATGATAAGTTAATTTTTGAGAATTTAAAATTTTATGTTATTTTCCCCAAGTTTAGGTATTATCTTGAATTGAAATCCAAAGGTTTAAACATCAAAAAGCCATAATTTTTGTGAGATTTTGAGCCTTTAGAGCATCTATTATTTCTTTCATGCTCACTTCTATTGTTGCTTGAGTGTGTCAATATCGAATTGTTATTCTAAAACTTGCTTGATTATGCATGTCAAGACCACACCATTTGATTTGATATGTTAAGATGATAGAGGCACTTAGGTTTAACCCACTCATGCCATGAAAAGCCTACCTTCACAGTTAACCTTTAGTAAACCCCTTTGAGCCTAACATCCCATTCATTGATTTACCCTCAATATTAACCTATAACTCATTATTGTTAAAATCCCCTCAATTAATTTTATCCCTATTTTTGTCGAGATTTGATTTGAATAAATTGCTTAGCTATGTTTTATTCTTGATAGTTAGTCTATGTTACATTACTTGTTTAAAAAAAATACATACATATCTATTTATTAGCAGTAAGTTGTATTTTTGAAGCTTGAATGTTTAATTCCATATTCTGAGAATAACTCTTTTGTACGCAATTGATGATTAAATATTTTTCTAGTTAAGTAATTCTTCAATTCAATCTCGATTCTAACCTTCTCTTTCAGCTTGTGACCACACCCCCTAGCCAAAGCCTCGTTACTACCCTCTAAAGACCTTTTGATTGATGTATCATCTCAATTTATAGTGGTGGAGATTTGATTTTCATGCAAGTCTATGGTAATAACTTTTCATATTGACTGTTGAGTGCTAAATTCATTATCATTAAACACTTAAGTGATTTCAGTGAATCTTTAGTGAGGATTTTAAATTCTGTGAAATTTTGAATCAAGGTGATCACTTAGATGATGGGAGATGCCTATGTTTTTCGTGATTCAATGCTCAACTTGGAATGCCTAAAACTTTAATGTTCTTCTAGTTGAACTCTTAAGGTATGGTTACTTATAAATTAGCTTGAGATATTATTGATAGGAATTATAAGTTGAGAAAAAGGAATTCTTAATTGTGAATTGAGGATTTTGCTTGAGGGCAAGCAAACGCTTAAGTGTGGGGGTATTTGATAAACTGTAATTTATACATATTATTATCCCATGCTTAACACATTTATGAATGATTTCTCCTTAGATTTGGTGAATTTGGTGCTCCTAATCCTTTAATTTCATGTTTTATACTTAGGTGAGCACAGGAGAGCAAAAAGAACAAGAAACGAGCCGAAAACGGAGAAAATATGTAATGTCCCCTAACCCTATACCGTCTTTTTCGGTAACGATAAAGTTCGGTCATTACAAAATGGGCTGACGTGGGAAATCAACACGGCCTGGACTTCCTCACACGGGTAGCACACACGCCCGTGCCATTCTAGCAGGCTCGAACATGGTCTAAAACAACCTCAACACGGGCGTGTCCATCTCTCAGCCTTGACCACGGCCTGAAGTAATCGCACACGGGCGTGTCACACAAGCGTGTCCCTGTCGAGCCCAACTTGAGTTCTATTCAGAAAAGGGCAATTTGGAAGGCTTTTAGGCATTCTAAAGCCTATTTAAACACCCTAGAGGAGAATTGAAGTACACACAGAAAGTAGGAAGTAAGGAATTACTCGAAGGAAACCGATTGATCCATCTCGGAAGCCAGATTCACCTCCAAGACTGAAGATCTCTCTTCAATTTCCTTCAGAGGTTTTTGGGATTTCTTTATGTTTTGTTATCATTCTTCTGAGATGTCTTCTTTTATTGTTATAAACTAAATCCCCTAAATACCTAAGGGGGATGAAACCTAGGATGGATCTTGTTAATATTTTCTGAACTGTATTATAAATATTTGATTTGTTCTTAATTATGACTTTAACTCTTGTTTGAATATTCCAGGATATTGATTCAAGTATTGATGTGCTTATTCGGAGGATGAATAGTCCCTATCTAAGAGTAGATCACTCATAATTAAGCGGAGTTGCATGCAATCCTAGAGATAGGACGACATAAATCTGCCGGATTAGAGTCAAATCTAATAAGGGAATCCATAGATCGAGTTAATGCAAAACTAGAGGTTTTAATTAGAAAGAGATTTCAATTAATCAACCTAGGGTTAGACGTTATTAGTCTTGAATAGGGACAATAACATAACTTAGGGATTTCTATGGATCAAGTCAAGTGAATAAATTGTCTAGTTCAGAGTCAATTAACAAGAGAAGTCTAGGTGGATTCTTCCTTGGGTGTTGTCTTAAATCAATCAGTTTTCCAAAAGTGTTTTCCCCAATTTACTTTCTGTGCAATCTTAGATTAGTTAATTAATTAGTTAAAACAACCCTCATTATTTTTAGGCTAGATAATAAAAAGAAAGTTAATACTAGTACTTTTAGTTCCTTTGGGTTCGACATCCGGTCTTGCTAAAACTATACTAATGTTCGATAGGTGCGCTTGCCTTCATCGTGATAATAGTTAGTTTAAGTACGATCAATTATAATTTTTTAAAACTTATCGCGAGTGACAATCAGTAACACCCAAACCCGGCCTAGACGTTATGTCCGAATCTAGAGTGTTTATATAAAATGGATTGAAATCTAGCTTTCGTTTATTAAAAACAACACGAACCTTTGTTACTAAAAAAGCCCGTTTTAATTGGAAATTGTGTCTATCATACCTTTTCAATTAAAGCTGTTATTTTTTTACATCTTCTAAATAAATCGATTATTTTACAACAGAATTTCTTAAAATATTGTATTTTGGAAAATCAAATTTGTTTTCTCAAAAATAGTTGACTGCAGAAAAATAGTCGTTTTCGTAAAGTCGTTTTATCAAATGTCATGCTAGAAATCCAAAAATAAAATCGAAACCAGAAATAAATCCCAAAAGTCCAAAGAGCCCAAAATTTACAAAACTCTCAAAACAAAATTTTAAATAAGTTTAATTTAAATAAAATTATTTTATGGAAGAATGGACGTAACCGAGCTCCCGTCACACCGACCCACCTGAGTCTGAGGGTTACCTAAAATTATTAGACAAACAGAGAGTGACATTTTATAACTCAATGTGTAACCCATAAGAAAACAAAATTTCAAATTTAATTACATGGCAGAACAAATACAAACATACTTCTCATACAACATTAGAATCATATCAGAGTAGTACAAATGCATATATATATAATCCTACCCCATCCTCTACACACCAACTCCAACCATCCCAACACACCATGTGGGGTACAAAACACCCACCCAGCCCTACACACTACTTAGTGTCCATACGACACTTTTCAGAATAATCGCAACAGTGCTTCCAGTATAATGGCGAGATATCGCCTCACACAAAACACTTCCTCGACATAATATATATACCACCCCATAGTCAAATGTAAATAAAATAACAGATGCTCAAATTTACATACTCGTATAATAGATGTAGAACATGCTTTATACATAAGAGATCATACATATCGTATCATAATCCATGGATATTACACATATTACACATTATTTATGTCAAGTTTCATACTAACAGACTAACAAAATTCATGTTTTATAGCTTATGCAACCACATACCGACCCCATGGAAGGCACACAGTCGATCGGGATGACATGTACGATCCTAGGGAAAAATTATAAATTTTAGGCCCACACATCCGTGTGGCCTACACGGCCCGCACACCCCTATGTGGTCCATAGACCCAAATTGGCCTAGACTGTGTGTCACACATGTCCTAGCACACGGCTTGGCACACGACCGTGTGGTGCCAGCAGAGCCTAATTTTGGCTTTCGCCGTTTACTATGTTTTAGGTTTCTCTTTACACACCTAAACTGATTGCAATGCCAAAACTCCCACCAGTCGTCCAGAACCTAAAATCGACCATTAGTTCACCAAATTAGCCACATTTTCCATTACCAAATTTGACTCACAAAATTGTTACAGTCAACCTCACAGTTCTAATTGAAAATTTTCAACCTAACATCTCAAATTAACCTCTTACCTTCAATCAAAAGCAACAGCCCACCAACAAAATTAGGTCACCAGAGGAAAACCCAATAATTCTTGATCTTCTTCTAAACAACACATTTATAGAAATCAAACTCCTAACCCACACCTTTCGTCACTATCCACCAAAATACAAATAAACACAAAAGGAAATAGAACTTAAACCTTACCTTACACTATGAAACCACCATCGAAGGAATTTAATATAACAAGAATTAGAGTGCCAAGGTTATGAGTAGTCTTGGCATGGCACAAGATAGAATCCCACAATTAAGAATCGAAAAGAAATTTTGAGGAAAAAAAGTCAACAAAACAGTAATAGTAAAGAAAAAAAAGAATGTGAGGAACAAAATAGAATAATAAAATTTTTAAAAAAAATGAGAGACTTGGGAATAAAGTTGAGGGATTTTAGGAATAAAATTAGCACCCTACTTCTAACCACCTCCCACTGAACAGAATCCCAACATGACCCCACTTCTACTAAATGGCCAACCCACGTGAGAAGTAAAAATAAATAAACTCCCATAAGTTATCACCAAGTCTCAAACCCATGACCTAACCCTCCTACTCAAGGCTCATAACCATTGAAACACACACTTATTTATTGACTGAATCTAACAAATCAAATACTTGAATTCCTGGGCGTTACAGTATCTATGAATTAAGATATAGGTTTGGGCATGAAATAAATTTCCAAACTAGTCATTTTTGATCACCAGGATAAATGTATCGATACTAGGGATCAAGGTATCGATACTTGACCAAATAAACAGTGTTTTCAAATTACAGAAAGCCAAAATGGTATCGATATTGATTTTGGTATTGATATCTATCACAAAAATATCGATACTTATTTCTTTGGAATCGATACTTAGTTCAAAGTTTTGAAAAATTTATAGTTTGGTCATTTTTCATGCTCGAATCTAATATATTATATTTAGAAGCTCAATTTAGTTTCGTGTTCATTTTTAATGATTAATGTGTGTATTTATATGATCATTAAATGTTTTAAATTGCATGTGATTGTTCCAGATTTATTTGTAGCATCTCGTAGCTCAGGTGCGACAATCGGACCGAGTATGGGGTGTTAAAGGAGAGGGGTGAATGACTCACTCTTGTATTTCTACTAGGGTTGCCGCCCCCTTCATGTTATATGAGAGGTTTTGGGCCTCTCTCACATTGGATCCAATTACGAGTACTTCCTAGTCCTTTTTGACTTAGTACTTTGTAATATGTTTCAATATAATTGAGTTTTTCTATTTCCCAAAATAAACTTTAATATTTACATATCAAATAATTTTTTCACCTCAATTTTAAACCAATAAAATTTTGATGATTTCACCATAGGTAAAATTTAAAGAAAATTCATTCAATATGTCATAACTCGACATGTTCACTATGAACGAATAATTTATTTTCATTTTCGGGCTTCAAAACAATCCAAAAACAAACTCATTCTTCCATCATTTTTTAAGTAATCCTATATAGGATTGCAAGTTTCCATTTCCATTTTCATTTCTATTTTTGGAAACCTATATTCATTTCCAAATGATTCAATTTCTCTGTTTCGAAGAAAACCATAATCATTCCTGAATGTTTCTCATTTCTCTTTTTTATTCATTCCATTCATCTTTATTCAAACATGTAATTCATTTCTGGTTTCAAAGAGCTAATGGAGGAATTGATTTTACATATATGGTTGAAGCTCGAATGATTTATAATTAAGTTTCAATTTTTTACCCATTAATTACAAACTCATTTACTCACGAAGTCATTCCACTATAGTATCATGACTGAGTTCTCCTCAACGACATACCATTATGAAAGCAACTACTCAGTGCTCGTCAAATGACCTTGTCATAAGTGTGTTACCCTCATAGGATATCCTTCATCTCTTTGGGATAATATCCGTGCTCCCAATATGATCTTATTTTATATCATGGTAAATATGACATCTTCCTTCATAAAAAGTCAATCACTATCAAATAGTGATCAAGTCATCCGTCACAAAGACAGATGACCCAGGCCACGTTTACTTTTCATCAACTATGTCATGTCAATAAGAGGAGATCATTTACCCATGATTAGGGTTATGAATTCCACAGTTGTGAATGGCGCTACATACTAAAAAATTCATACACCCAACACACCATTTTTCAGTTCTTTATCTATTTGAACTCAGGCTTTTACTTACAACAAAGTGTACGAGTCACGTATACATAGTTTTCCATCCACTCAAGATTTAGGTATGTCACACTATGAATGTCACAAGTGAATAAATCCATAAACAGATTCAGGATCTATTCTTCTTGGCTCCTGTTTAATGTACTGTAAGTCCAGTCAGTCACATCTATGTCTCTATCTTCTAAGAGCCATTCACTTCGATGCCCAAGACAATGCATCTCCCCAATTGGTCTTGATAGATGACATATTAGTCTTTCAGTCGGTTTGCTCATTTCCAATTAGACTAAGTACATGTTTAGGTTCATCTTCTAATACAAGTTATCTTTTTGTACTACGATCCGACCACATAATACCGCTTAGTATTAGTTAAACATTTAGACAACCAATGAGCAACATTTGCTTTCATTTTGTTTTGCGTGAAAAAACCATTTGAGGACAATTATATAAAGTATATTATGTAATCAATAAATTTTTCTTATTAATCAATCTATTCAGAAAAATTTCAAGTTTATATTAATAAAAATATTACACTTAGGGCACTAGATCTAACAACTACAAGCATGGTACTATAATGATGGATATCGGTAATTGTGATTTCGTAAAGATCAATGATCTTTTCAAATTTTAATCTAAAAGAAATATTTCTCGTAAGAAAAGGTGTGTCAAATTTATTGTTTTACTCTTAATGCATGATTAGATTTCAATTGTCAAGTGTTTATTGTATTATGTAAAAGATGTGGGTGTTTCATGCATCAATTACTTGGCAAAAAGAAACTCAGATGCTAGTTCATTGTATGCATTATTTTTTAGATGTTTGATTATGATTGGTATAAAATTATATCATAATATATATATCATGCAAGAAAGAAAGAAAGAAGATGGAATGAAAATGCACGTTTGGGAAAGGGTCTATTAATGAATCGAAAAGTTACTTTCACTTTGAATGGTGATGACATTGTTCAAAAATTAGTTGAAAGTACTTCTATTCAACAAAAGCATTATTTCCATTTGGATGAGCCTTCGCAAATCGAAAAGTTGCATCACTTGGTCCAACAAATATTTTTAAAAGGTTGGATGAATGGTTTTGTAAAACCAAAAAGTGCAACTTAAAAAGTGATATCTTTTTAAAAAATCACTTAGGCACCTATCAATGCTTTATAAATAGAAAATAAGTTGGGAGAATTGAAATATAACTCGTTCCATCTAATTTATGAATGAAACTCTTATTCTTTATTCTTCTTAATACATATTTAACTTGAGATATGAAATTATTTGTTTATTCAAATCATGATATTAGTAACAAGCATTTGGATGATATTAATGAGACATTATTTTCATTGCTAAAAATGAAAGTTTGTAGATGATCATATAATATAAATAATTTTGATTGTTATTTTTGTTAAATAACCTTAAGCTAAATGAGTTTTATATATGATTGCACATTTTTATTCTATGTTTGGATTAGAAGTGGTTTTGACTAGAAATGAAATAAATGCTATTTGACCCATTTAGGTGATAGACATTTTTTTAATCATAGTTAGAAAATAATTGATAATGCCCATGGTAAAGGGTGAATAAATGTGTGATTTTATAGTCACTTGATTGGAAAATTGACAGTCCTATAATATGACTTGTTACAACATTGTATATATATGTGGTGTGTTAAGAAAAAATAATAATATTATTTGACTATGAATACCAAAAAAAAAAAAAAAGGTTTTAAAGTCATGTACTAACTTTGAAAAGAAGCTATGACAAATAGCAAATATGTTGTCTAGTTTCACCAAGGGATTCAAGGCCTCTTTACAACAACTTGGTGAAAAAGACATGATGTATGGCTTCATATATTTGGTCTTTGAGAAATTAATTTATTGGATATCAAGAAATAAATAAAGTAACTAAATATGAAATTGTCATGATAAGAAAAAAATAAATATCTTTGATATCATTCTTTTGCGAAAGGATGGATAATTGAACATGTTAGGGATGTTGGTCATGTGATGTGGTATGGACAATTAACATAACTATGTTGAAAATTTAAAAATTTTGGGATGAGATACAAGCCTATAATATTTGAGTCACCCATGATAGAAACTCAACTCAATGCTTGGTATAACGTCAAATCTTGACCGCTATCACTATAAAATAATATATAATATATCATCTCAAGGTAAAAAGTGTTAGGTATCTGAAATGATAAGGGAAATGATAAGTATTATACTCTTAATAGACACATAACATAAATAGTTATAATTATGGGAACACTGTTGATGGGATCAACCTATGTGAGTGGAAGTGTGGCCACTTCTAGGAGCTCAAGGGCTTCGCTCTGACAGCACTCATGAAAAAAGGTTACAAATACATGGTCATAATAGTGTCCCTGGATACTATGCATTGACTATTGTTAAAATCATTATATGAGATGTGTTCGGTTAATCAAATGGAATAGTTGGTTCAAAGCATAGTCTACCATGCAATTTCGATTAACATTAACATATTTTCACTAAGTGAAGGTTCAATCGTAAGACACCTTCTCTTATGCAATTGATTTCTAAGATTATCAAAATCTAGAACATTTTAAAAATAGGGGAAGATTGTTGGAACATTTTCAAAATATATAGTGTTCCAATATTTGCAAATGAAAAGTTATAAGTAACCAAAAGTTATGTCACTTGGTTATCAACAAATAGTCCTAATTATTCAAGTAGATATCTATTGAATAATAACGTTTATTGAAGATATGATTATCCATTCGGGTAGTTATGTCCCTATGAAGAGACATGAGGTCTCCAATAAATAAGAGTGAAGTTTCATTTGCATGACAACCCAAAAACATAAAAAAAAAAAATTCTTTCTGATCTCTCACTATCTTTTATATTCCTAGATTATTCTATAAAAAAATACTAAAGAAATTCTTTATAGAAATTGATATCCTTTTATACTTAGCTCAGTGCTCAATGGACTGTTTCTATTGATGCAGAACATAGACAGTCATTGGGCTTCATTGTATCCTCAAGGATAATTTGTCAGTAACTCTTTTTCACACAATAATATAAGTGGGGCGAATAGAACCTTAAAGCCTTCATTAAATTTTCATAAGTTTATTTTTATCCCCAAGCACCAACACTTCTATTCTAAAAATCGTTTTAATAAGGTGAGTCGTAGTATCCAACCTTTCTTATTTCATCTAGGCAGATAGTTTTTGCTTAACTTAAGCTCCATGCCCTTTGAATATGGTGATGAAATGTATCACAATTATTTCCCCGGAATGAACTTTTGACATTAATTATCAAGTTTGTCTACTGTAGCTGATGAGGTGAAGATGATTACTCGCAAAAAATTTAGTCGATAGCTGGTGAAGTGCTGATGAAGTTTTTTCTGATAGAAGCATTATGAACACTTGGATACATGCATATATAGCTTCCCTGGAACATGATTCTCTTTCGCTGGTCATCGTTGGATCATTATGCAAACGTGCTAATATCTCTTTCTCATATCTATCAGGATCCAGTTTGTGGAAGTGCACATTGTGCCTTGGAACCCTATTGGAGCCAAAAGCTGAGGAAGTTCGATTTTGTTGCGCCTGCGGTATCTCTTCCCTTACTTTTCCTTTGAACCATCCAACGAAACCATTGTCGTTATGACGTTGATTATGTTGCTTGCTTTGCGCAGGCATCACCTAGAGCAGGAATAGTAAAGATCCATTTAGATTAGCAGAATCATAGAGTGCTTCTGCGAGGAAAAACTGTTACGGTGATGGAAGGCTCTGTTTTGGTGTAGATTTGGAGTCCCAATTTCCCTATCTTAATCCTAGATGAATTTCATGCTCTAGTGATAGTTACTACCTCCAACATTTCCCTGCAACTTCAATTATTATGGATTTATGAGCCACATAGAAATTAAATTCGAATATAATTATTTATAATTATACGAATGTCATGTTTGAGTTATAAATTTTATATATTTATTTAATAACGAAACGAATCAGATGGTTAAAATCATCCTTGTTAAAGTAAACAACTTAATAAATTGGATGATACCTCTAATCTTTTTCATCTTCATTTCTGGCTTTGCCCTTTCATTGAATTTGAAAGATGTTTTTTTTTTTTTTTTTACTTATTTGAAACCAAGTTTAAAGCTATAATAATAATAATAATTGTCGAAACCTTTTTAAAAATGGGGAGGGTATTTTAAAAAAAGGGGTTTGACTTTAAAAAAATGAAAACGGGAGTCGCCACCAATCTTTTAAAGTGTGATTGGATTACTTTATAAAACATTTTGGTCAACGAAATTACGAGAAAATAGGTTCGGGATTCGGTGACGTACGAGGAAGGATTAGCACCCTCGTATCGCCCAAAATTGGTACCAAACTGAAATATCTTGTCTTGATGTCAGAAGTTTCAAAGAATTTAGAAATGAGATTTCCTTTAAAACCGTAATATTTTAAATTAAAAAGAATCAAGATTCCTTCACTTCAAAAGAATACAAATATCATATCCAGCATGATTGGACACGATATCTTTAAACTTTCGTAGCTAAAATCATCTTGTAATTTATGAAACTCGTTTAAAAGGATATTTTAGACATTCAGTCAAACGGGAAATCGCAACCCAGCGTGTTAGGGCACTACTTCCCGAGTTCCTAAATACCAAAAACATTGCCTCTTTTTAAAATTCCTCTTGAATCAAATGAGATTTTTTTGTTTTAAAAATAATGATGTATTTTACATATTACAAGAAATTAAATAAACCTAGCTAAAATATGCATGCTTTATCATTTTATGCAAATATGATATAGAAAATAATAAATAATGGCACAAATTACACAATATACGTTATCATTTTATACATGGTCATAGATAACATAAATATACATGCATTACCGTTACATGCAAAATACAAAAATGGCAAAACATATCAATACAAATTAAGCATACATAATAATGTTTCATGTAAATATATTCTCAAAATAACAATATAAAATGATCAATTTTCATGCGAATATATAACAATGAATAAATACCATAAAAATAACAAAATAATTTATGAGATTAGCATATTAAAACAATATCTAATAAATATAAAAAAAGATAGAAATAAATATAAATAAAAAAATGAAATATCTTAAGTAATCTATAAGTAATAAAAATTAAAAAGAATAAAAATATAGTAGCTTGATATATAAAAAAATAATGTGTTAAATTGGAACAAAATTTCGTAATAGATTTTAAATATAGACATTAAATAAAATAGCAATATATATATATATGTTAGTTTATAAAAATTTACAAATTTAATAATAAATAATGAAATAATATATAATAAAAGAAGAATAATATAGAGAATAATATATAATAATATATGATATGTAATAAAATAAAATATAATGAAATATAAATGATGTGATAAAATATCATATAAGGATAATACATATACTATAATTTAATAATATATAAAAAAATTTGAAAATTCTAAACAATTAATAAATTATAATAGAATACATAATTTATAATAGAATGAAAATAGAAGGAATAATGTATATATAGTAAAATACATACTAAATTTATAAATAAAGTGGATAATAATATGAATAATATAATAATTAATATATAAAAATAATATATACTATTTTTTTATAATTAATATTTATAAATATATAAAGTATTTAATAGATTATAAAAATATTTAAAAGGACTACAACGAAATAAAATTAAAGTTTTAGGACTAATTTATAAATAAAAATGAATTTGGGCCTTCTAGAACGCGTGTTAAAACCGAGGGACTCATTGGGCAATTTGTCCTAATCCCAAAACGATACCGTTTCCCCAAATAGTCTTTAAGGATCATTGGGACCCAATTAAAACAAATACAAAATTTAGGGCCAATTTAAAAATGAAAGTAAAATAGAATTAAGAATTTCTGAAAAACGGAAGGATTAATTGGACAATTATCCCATTTTACAAAAACACGCGGATCCTCCCGGGTAATCAGGTCAACACGCGGATCCTAGGCCTTGAAACGACGCCGTTTTGTGCTTATTGAGTTAAACCAAAACGACGTCATACAAAAGAAGCTATACAAACCAAATTTTCAGCTTTGAAATCATTTCTGCAGTCTGTTTTAAAAAAAAAAAAAAACAAGGAAACCCTCTGAAAGAGGGTTGGGGAGAGGTTCTCGGAGTGCTATCGAGCCTCCGTCCAGGGGTTTGCACGCGCTTACGTGCCCCCGTCAATGCCACCACATACGGCGGTCGAAAACTGCAAAGTTTCCTTTCTCCGATGCGAATCAAAACGGTACGTTCCCTTTTTCTTTTTTATTGTTTGCAATATATATATATTAAAAAAATATTCACTTTTGTATCTCAATCGACTGTGGTTCTCTTTTCTGTATAGGCGTGTAACAGTGACTTTTTATTGAATCTCCGCAAAAAAGATCCCCGTTTTACAAATTAAGAGAGGGGTTTTTATAACCCCTGATTACACTTTGGAGAGAATCTGTTTGATTTCTTTCCGAATTTGCCTCTTTTCTGTTGTTGTTCTTTCTTTCGTTTGCAGGTTTTAGCGAGGAGATTTAGCCATGCACGAACACTGATGACGGCACACCGGCGTTGATTCGGGCACCAATCTTGACATGATTCGAGGCCTGGAATCATGTCCTGGAATCACGGCACCGATGGTGGGTAACTGGAACGACGCGAGATGAAACGGCGTGACTGTTGGGGTGCTTGCGGCGCGAAGCTTCTGGAAACCCTAGGGTTTCCAGATTCTGTTCAGGCATTGGGCCTTGTTGGTTTGGGTCTGTCTTTGGATATTTGGGCCGTTGAGTTTTGGGTTTAAACAGGTATTGGGCAACTGTAGGCTTACTGGGTTGTAAACCGGGCATAGGGTTTAGGCCAATTGGGTCACAAGTGTAACGGGTTTTGGGCTTATCAGGCCTTGAGGCCTGTTTATTGTAAATGGATTGTAAATGAACTTTTATTTTAAATTTTTGTTTTCATTTTTTTGTTTTTATATTTATTTAATTTATTTCACGGGCCCGGGCAGAAATGGGCTACTACAGCTGCCCCTCTTTGCTCATTGTCGTGTAATGATAATAGAGTAAAGACTATAAAAGGACCCATTTTGCCCGGTCTGGCCCAGTCTTGAGATCTTTTTTCAAATGGCCTTCAACCTATCTGCAACTTCAGAGGTATTGGACCATAAATATGACAGCTTCAATATGCTTCATTGTAGTTTCAGGAAGGCATTATCTGCTATTTTCAACCTGTTCCTTGCAACTTCCGGGATGCGATGTTGATATCTTCGATCTGCTCTCTTGACAATATAGAGACGCCAAATCTGCTATCTTCGATTTGCTCTCTGACAATACAAAGACACAAATCTGCTATCTTCAATTTGCTCTCTGACAATACAGAGATTCCAAATCTGCTATTTTCGATCTGCTCTCTGACAATACAGAGATGCCAAATCTATCATCTTCGATCTGCTCTCTGACAATATAGAGACGCCAAATTTGCTATCTTCGATTTGCTCTCTGACAATACAGAGATGCCAAATCTTCTATCTTAGATCTGCTCTCTGACAATACAGAGACACCAAATCTGCTATCTTCGATTTGCTCTCTGACAATACAGAGATGCCAAATCTGCTATTTTCAATCTGTTCTCTGACAGTACAGAGATGCCAAATCTATCATCTTCGATCTGTTCTCTGACAATACAGAGACGCCAAATCTACTATCTTCGATTTGCTCTCTGACAATACAGAGACACCAAATCTGCTATCTTCGATTTGCTCTCTGACAATACAGAGATGCCAAATCTGCTATTTTCAATCTGTTCTCTGACAATACAGAGATGCCAAATCTATCATCTTCGATCTGTTCTCTGACAATACAGAGACGCCAAATCTACTATCTTCGATTTGCTCTCTAACAATACAGAGATGCCAAATCTTCTATCTTCGATCTGCTCTCTGACAATACGGAGACGCCAAATCTATCATCTTCGATCTGCTCTTTGACAATACAGAGACGCCAAATCTACTACTTCGATTTGCTCCTTATAAACGCAAGGATACCAAATCACCTTGGATCTTCTTTGATGTGAAAACATCCGAAAGTTAGATCTGCTATGCTTTAGCCTGTTACCCTACTACTTAAGGGGTTAAGGTGCATCAATCTTCTTTGTCCCTTGAAGGACATAACCTTTATAATGTGTATGAGTTCATGCCTAATAATTAGGATGCTATGATCAAAGTGAGTCAAATGCTCCTAATTAAAGCTGTTATAATGCAAAATGTTTATGAATATGACCCCTATTCCAGACGTCACCACTCATTCTTTCGTCGAAATTTACCTCTAAGTATCATTCCTACTCAGCCTGTGCATTTGTGTCATTCTTCAAATGCTATAATCTACCAAAATGTCTGTAAGATTATCCTCTCTTAGGATCGAATCGTTTGACCTATCCAATCACTATTTTAGACTTAAAGAAAGAATTTCCTCGAGTTCTTTCAGACTTCACTTGCATGAACTCCTCAAACAATTGTTCTGTTTTAGCTTCTTGTATTATCTAGAAATTTCCAGAGTAATAAGCAAAACTTCATTTGTGAAAATTATTTAGTTCATCTATCATTATTTTAATGCAACACACTTTAAGAATAATGGAAGATGAATTTAATCTTGAGAATAATTAGATTTGAATGAATTTGTCAAAAATACAAGGGAAATTAATCTGAAAGCCTATCTTTGAGAAGAAAGAGAATCTAAAGATAGCAAACAGGACAAAAGTTAGATGCCCTAGATATCGCCGTTTAAGCTTCTATACCCCAGCTCCATAAAGACTTTCTTGAGTTCAACATGTGTTTAAAAGATCCAAAGTACTTTGTTGATGCCCCAATATGCAACGCGCTTCGCTCTTTGTTGAATCAAATATAGCAAGATTATTGTGTGCTCTTCACAATTTGAGCTGCCCTTTCGGGTTTTCAACTCAAAACCCCTTTGGTCACAAGGTGCCCTTTGCAAGTTTTCACCTTGGCCTCTCTATTTTTTTTTAAAAAAAAAAACTCAAGCGCCCTTTGCGGGTTTTCACCTTAGATTCTCCTCTCCTTTAGACAAAGTACTTTTTGACTGAGTCTGAATTCACTAGATTGGGTAAACTCTTCCCATCCATTTCTATTAAGATCAATGCACCCCTAGAGAAAGCCTTCTTCACGACATACGGCCCCTCCCAATTCGGCATCCATTTTCCTCTAAAGTCCTTTTGAATGGGAAGGATATTTTTCAAAACAAGATCCCCCTCGTGGAATTCTCTTGGTCGCACTTTCTTATCGTAAGCTCGCATCATTCGCTTCTGATACATCTGACCATGGTGAATAACTTTTAGCCTCTTTTCTTCGATCAAGTTCAACTGTTCATACCGCGATTGAATCCATTCCGCTTCTTCCAATTTTATCTCCGATAAAATTTGAAGAGAAGGTATTTCAACTTCAGTGGGTAACACTACCTCCATCCTATAAACCAACGAGAAAGGGGTTGCCCCAGTAGAAGTTCTGATGGACGTTCGATAGGCTAAGAGTGCAAATGGTAACTTCTCATGCCAATCTCTGTAGGTTTCAGTCATTTTCCCCACTATCTTCTTGATGTTTTTGTTAGCAGCTTCCACTGCCCCATTCATCTTTGGGCAATATAGAGATGAATTATGATGCTTAATCTTGAACTGACTACAAACTTCTGCTATCGTTCTGTTGTTCAAGTTCAATGCATTGTCTGATATGATCCTTTCAGGCATCCCATACCGACAAATGATCTTTTTCTTCAAGAATCGACTTACAGTCGACTTAGTAACATTTGCATAAGAAGCAGCCTCTACCCATTTCATGAAGTAATCAATGACCACAAAAATAAAGCGATGCCCATTTGAAGCTTTTGGTGATATTGGCCCAATGACATCCATGCCCCACATAGAAAAAGGCCAAGGAGAAGTCATAACATGTAGAGATGAAGGTGGTACATGAATCTTGTCTCCATAAATCTGACATTTATGTCATTTCTTGGCGTAGTTGATACAATCCCCTTCCATAGTAGACCAATAACATCTAAATCTTATGATTTGTCTAGCCATCGTGAAACCATTAGCATGTGTCCCACAAACACCCTCGTGAACTTCTTCCAAGATTAACTTAGCTTCCACGGCGTCAACACATCTCAACAGTACTTGGTCCTTTCTTCTTTTGTACAAGATGTCCCCATCCAAAATGTAATCGCAGGCTAATCTCCTTAAAGTTCACTTATCATTTTTAGTTGCATGTTCTGGGTATTTACGATCTCTCACATATCGTAATATATCCTGATACCAAGGATTATCATCTTTTTCTTCTTCCTCAATGTTACAACAGTAAGCTGGGGCCTCAAAGATACTCATCTGAATGGGTCTCATCTCCTCCTCTTTATTCGCTCTAATCATTGAAGCCAAGGTTGCTAGAGTATCTGCCATCTGGTTTTCGTCTCGTGGGAAATAATTGAAAGTGATGTCATCGAACTCCTCAAGTAACCCCAAAACTACCTTTCGATAATTGATCAATTTAGGATCCCTTGTCTCCCACTCACCTTTAAGCTGGTAAATTACCAACGGAGAGTCTCCATATACTTCCAAGGTTCTTATTCCTCGCTCTATAGCTACTCGAAGTCCCATGATGCACGCTTCATACTCGGCCATATTATTTGTGCAATCAAAATCCAACTTGCACGTGAATGGAAAATAATCACCATTTGGGGATACCAGGACTGCCCCAATTCTATTTCCTACTGCATTGGATGCCCCATCAAAACTCAACTTCCAAGGATAATCTTCTGTAGTTGCTACACACATCAACTCCTCATTTGGGAAATCAAAATTCAACGGCTCATAGTCCTCTAGGGCTCTACTAGCCAGAAATTCTACTATCGCGCTTCCTTTTATAGCCTTCTGGCTCACATAGACTATGTCAAACTTTGAAAGCAGAATTTTCCACCTCGCCATTCTCCTATTCAAAGCTGTTGACTCCATCATATACTTCAAAGGATCAAGTTTCGAAATAAGCCAAGTAGTATGATATAGCATGTACTGTCTCAACCTTCGAGTTGTCCAAATCAAAGCACAACATAATTTTTCAATTGGCGAATATCTCATTTCACACTCAGTAAATTTCTTACTGAGGTAATATATCGCTTTCTCCTTTCTTCCTGACTCGTCATGTTGACCAAGCACACATCCCATGGAATTACTAAACACTGATAAGTACAGAATTAATGGTTTATTCGGACTAGGTGGAGATAGCACTGGAGCGTTTAACAAGTACTGCTTGACTTTATCAAAGGCATTCTGGCATTCCTCATCCCAAGTACCTTGATTGTGTTTTCTAAGAAGACAAAATATGGGATCACATTTCTCAGTTAATTGTGAAATAAACCGAGCAATATAATTCAACCTTCCAAGAAAACCTCGAACTTCCTTCTAAGTACATGTTGGAGGCAAATCTCGTATGGCTTTAACCTTGTCTGAGTCAACTTCTATTCCCTTTTCGCTGACTACAAAGCCTAGTAATTTTTTCGACCTAGCTCCGAAAGTGCACTTTGCCGGAAGTTTTAACTGGAACTTTCTTAATCTCAAGAACAGTTTCCTTAAAACTTCAATATGTTCCTTCTCTATTCAAGATTTGGCAATCATATCATCGACATATACCTCAATTTCCTTGTGCATCATATCGTGAAATAAAGTCACCATAGCCCTTTGGTATGTTACCCCTATATTCTTTAGCCCAAAGGGCATTACCTTATAACAGAAGTTTTATCCATGTCCTCAGGATGCATCTTTATCTGATTGTACCCTGAGAAACCATCCATGAAGGAGAACAACGAATATCCCGCTGTGTTATCTACCAAAGTGTCAATATACGGTAAAAGGAAATTATCTTTTGGGCTAGCTTTGTTTAGATCTCTGTAATCAACGCACATTCGTACCTTCCCATCCTTCTTAGGGACTGCTACAATTTTAGCTACCCATTCAGAGTATTTCACCTCTTGTAAGAATCCTACATCGAACTGCTTCTTGACTTCATCCTTTATTTTCAATACAATATCTGGCCTCATTCTTTGTAACTTCTGTTGGACTGGTTTACAATCCTATCTTATTGGAAGACGATCCCACAATATCAGTATTTAACCCTGGCATATCTTGATAGGACCATGCAAAGATATCCCTGAGCTCACATAGCAACTCAATTAGTCATTGCTTTGTGTTTTCAGCAATGTGCGTGCCAATTTTCACCTCTTTCCCTTCCTCTAAGGCTACATTCTCTATTGCCTCTTTCTCATGAGGCATGATTTGTTTCTCCTCCTATTTTACCATCCTCAAAAGATCTAGAGACACATCATAATCCTGGATATCTTCAAAATCCTGAGATTCCTCTAAACACATGTCTTGCTCATGAAAGAAATCAGGATTTGATATATCAATGCTCATTTCATTGATATCTAGGGATCTGTGAAGTATAAAGAATATACAAAGAATAAATGAACTTAAGAATGATTATTTATGTACTATGAATGAAAGAATAAGAATCGCAAAAGTTTAACGGAATATTGGTTGATAAAAATGAAACAATAGTCGTTCAAATTGATAAAGTCATGTTTTATTAAAAATAATAGATGATCATAAGCCTTTTTCACAAATGTAATCCTATTACTCCTAGGCCCTAGAGTAACAAGAATGTTTCGGAAATTACTCCAAAAAATTCCTAACAACTACAGAAAGTTCTTCCGTAGTCCAATTGTTCAGAGAGCTTCCCGGTTCGTAATGGCGAATGCCCTCAAGGTTTCCTTGCTTCGATCCTTTATCGTGTATAGAATTAATCTGATGACCTTTTCCTAAAAGTAACCCTCCTGATATAAAGGTTTGGGATATTGGAAGGAATGTTATCGACTCCCACTCCACTTCTCTTCCATTAAGGCGCGCCCTTCTTCCCTCTTGGCGTTTCTCATCTTCCTTCCTCCTTTTCTTATAGTCTGGCTTGAAACCTAGACCAAAGTAATCTCTCTTCTCTTTTAATTCTGGGATTCGAGCCCCTCCTTGCAAGTATTTTCCTAATCCTCTTCCTGGTAAGGCTCCCTTTCCCACCATCATTTGTAGAGCCATCCTCGTAGCTCTTACTATCTTTAGCACCGGTAACTCACTCCCTTCTGAAATGAAGGTTGCATTCACAAATTCTAAAGAATAAAAGGAACACTCAATAGATTCTTCGTCTATCTCGACATAAGGGGCCTTGCTAGTGACTGTGGCTATAATGTCCTCCTCCGCATTGATAGTTACTAACCGTTCATCCGTCACTAACTTTAATTTCTAGTGCAATGATGAGGGTACCGCTCCTGCTGAGTGTATCCACGGCCTCCCTACTAAACAATTATAGGAGGGCTTGATATCCATCACCAAGAAGTTTACTTCGTATATACTCGGCCCAATTTCCAATGGGATGTTAATCCTTCCCATCACCTTCCTTTCTGTACCGTCAAAGGCTCTTACCACATTTTGACATGTTTTCATGTGAGAACCATCAATGGGTAATCTATTCAATGTAGACAACAGTAGAACATTCAAGGCTGATCCATTATCAACGAGTACGCTTGGGAGTGTGTATCCTTTACATCGAGTAGTGATGTGCAAGGCCTTAGTTGACCCCCTGCCCCCCAGTGGGATTTCTTCATCACTAAAGTAGATGAAATCATCCGCACTTATGTTATTCACCAACCGGTCCAGCTTGTTAACGGATATGTCATGGGTGATATATGTTTCGTTGGGCACCTTCATTAATGCATCCCGATGCACCTCAGAACTCAGAAGTAGAGCCAATACTGATATGCAAGCCGGCTGCTTACGCAACTGCTCGACCACGCTATACTTGCTATGCTTAAGGAATTTTAGAAATTCCTTAGCCTCCTCTTCCTTTACTAGCTCCTTGACAGGCACTTCAGCCTCTTTTTCCTTTTCCGCACTAACATTCTTTGTTTTTATGGGCTCCTCTCTAACGCCCACCAAATCATACCGCTTGCCACTCCGTGTATGGGAACCTTCAACTTGTACACCCTTAGATGTACTGGCTATACTCTCTTCCTCCGGCACTATCACACTGCAGTCATAACTCCATGGTACCCTCTTGTTTTCCTTATAAGGGAAAGGCGTAGGCTTATGAATAATGACCTTAGGCACCGTTTGTGCTCCAACTTCATTATTCCCCAGCAGAGAAATAATAATCCTTGGCTGGCTAATTCCTTTCTGTTCATCCTCCAGCACACATACTTGTTTTTCACAAGAACTACCTTCAAAAATTTGTAGTTCTTTGTTGTCTATAAAGCCTTGCACCAAGGCCTTGAATTCTTCACAATCTTGAACTTCATGTCCTTCTTTCTCATGGAACTCACCATAGTTCCCTATTTCTCCTATCTTATTTTTAGAGGTTAACATACCTCTCTTCATCATCTCCTCCCAAATCACCTTCATAGGCATCCTCACCTCAGCAACATCCTCCTTCATTTTCCGTTCACTGACTTCGCTAATGGCATTTACTCCTTGATCGCCATGATTTGGAAATGGGTTTTCAATATTAAGGGTATTGTCAAACTTTACTATCCCCATCTTAATAAGCCTCTCTACGACCTTCTTAAAACCTGTACAGTTTTCGATCGAATGCCCCGGTATTCTAGCATAGTATTCACATCTGGCGTTTGCTTCATACCATTTGGGATATGGGGGCTGCAGTGGTTTCAAGTGAAAAGGAGAAATAGCATGTGCATCGTATAAGCTTTGATAAAGCTCACGATACGTCACGGGGATAGGTGTGAGTTGCATCTTTTCAGAATTTTGCCTTATAGCCGACTCCTGCCTTTGAGAACTCTGTCGCTCAACCGTAGCTGTTTTAGTTTGACTAACTGTGATTGCCCTCGTGTTGAAGGTGCTTGTGTTATTCACTTCACTATCCTTTCTCTTTGAGGCCGATCTTTTGGTCGTTTCCCCCTCTATTTTGCCACCCCTTATGGCATTCTTGATCATCTCTCCCGCCATGACCATATCTGTAAAGCTTTTAGTGGTGCTCCCGATCATGTGAGTGATGAATGGAGCCTTTAAAGTTTGATGAACAACATGGTAGTCTCCTTCTCCAATAACGGTGGTTGAACTTGCATTGCCACCTCTTTCCATCGTTGTGCATATTGCCTAAAATTTTCATTAGGCTTTTTCTCCATGTTCTGCAGCGTGATCCTATCCGGAGTCATGTCAGTCACATGATTGTACTGCTACATGAAAGCTTGTGCAAGATCCCTCCATGAACTTATTTTGGCCCGGCTCAGCTGATTATACCACTTGGTCGCCGCCCCAACCAAACTATCCTAAAAATAATGGATCAATAATTAATCATTGTTTACATAACCAGTCATTCGTCTGTAGAACATGGTAATATGGGCTTCCGGGCAAGTAGTCCCATTGTACTTCTCGAATTACGGCATCTTGAACTTATGGGAAAGCACCAAACCTAGGACCAAACTTAAATCCTTAGCATCCATTCCCTAACGATTATCAGCGTTTTCTAGTGCCTTAAATTTCTCCTCTAACCATCTGCAACGTTCCTCTAATTGCCTTGATGATTTGAGTCTTATTTCTTCCCTTTCGGCTACATCTAGATCGGGGATAACCGAATTGGCAGGATTGTCTCCACGATTGAATCCCGAACCAGTTTGAAAGTTCATGGGTATTCTAGCATCGACTTGACCCTGTTGAGGCCTTATTGTGACAGATGGCCTTCGAGGATATGCCTTAGGTTGAATTTGTACGTGAGGTGGAGTGAAACCAAGAGGATGACCCTCATTATCCTCTTCAGTGATAGTCATAGCGGCTTTTCCTTTATCTGTGGCCCTCAGTAGTTGATCCATCTCAGCCATCATGTTCCTTTGAGCCTCCAACATTTGCTCCATCATGTTGTTTTGCATTTTTACCAATTGCTCTTGCAATTGGTCCTGCATGTCCTTCTGTAGCTGTTCAAATCTTTGGTCCATACTCTTTGACTTAGCACGTGTACCGTAAAGATGTGTTGCTTTCAGATTTTCTTTCTCTTACTCTCTTTTTCCCTAATAATTTTAACTAATTAGGGTCTTTCTTTAAACTTGAATGCATATGATGTGATGAGATGCGAATGCATGAATGCAAAAAGGTGTTGATTCTTATTCAGTTTCATTTTAGAAAACGTTATTTAAGGGACAAAAATCTTTTCATAAAATGGATTACAAATACAGTTTCGCCCTTAGGCCTAGAGTCTTAACCCTATCCAATAACAATGCTAACTCTCGTCCTCTGTCTGACGATGACTCATACATTATACTCAGTGTTCTAGCTTGTATTGCCAAATCCCGCAAGTGTTCAGCAACTTCTCGAATCCGAACTAAGGCCTCTTCCATGACATGATCTCTATCTCCCACTTGATCCCGAAGATGGTGATGTTCTCCCTTCCACTGTTCTTCTCTTGCCTTGAGCTGCTCAATCCATAGCTCACAGTCCTGTAGTGCTGCTTCCAACCCTCCAATGTTGTGCTTCATTTTCTCGATCTTATCCAAGCTTGTCTTTAACTCAATCGCAGGGTTATAACTTCGGTGATGATGAAGAAATCGTCCAAGCTCAGCCACCTTAGTTTTTAATTCTTGATTTTCCTTTTCTAGGGTCTGATTACGCGACTTCCTCTCTTGGAACTTCTTTTCCCAATACTCGGCCTTGGCTTTTTCCTTTTGAATCTCTTATTGCCACTGCTCTGAAGATTTCCCTAATCTGACCCTTTTTAAGGTTACCTGGGCCTTCTTGTAGTGCGTCTTTAAATCATCTCGATCTTCCTCAATCTTTCTCTTTTCCTTTTTCACCTTCTCGACTTCCATCTTTTGAACATCGACGTCGAGACTTAAGCACATTTTTTCCTCTTCGAGCTTCTCAATCCTCTTTTCAAGCTCTGAATTCTTTCTCTCGAACTCTTGCTTCATAACCTCCAACTCTGATGGAATCACTCGTAAGCTCTCCTCTAATGATCGGGCCACCCCTAAAATTGGCCTAGGGACATTATCGTTGACTCTCCTACTAAACCACCCTTTATACTCAAGGGTTGATGTCGAGCCTTCGGTCAAGATCTTCATACAGAAAGGCTTCTTCCAAGCCTCAGAAATCTCTCGCATCCTCTTCTTGTAGTGATCTCCTTTATAAGAGAAATCACTCTGAGCTAAACCCTGTGTAGCCGGTATTGTAACGCCCTCACGCCCGAGACTGTCGCCGGAGTCGAGTATGAGGTGTTACTAAGCTTAATTTAACATTTTTAGAACTTTGGATTATTTGTTTCTACATTCACAGCTTTTAAGCTACTTGCGTCACAGTCACAAGAAAAATCATATCTCGAGTTACAAAACTCAAAATAAAGATTTGTAAATTTTCCTTGAATATAGACTCATATACCTATCTACTAATTTTTTTCTAGAATTTTTGGTCGAGCCAATTAGTACAGTTTATTAGTTAAAGTTACCCCTGTTTCAGGACTTGACTGGTTTGAACTATGTTTACTACGAACCACATTTCTCTCTGTAAAAAATTCATATGACTATGAGGTTTATTTATACTAAAACTAGACTCAATAAGTATTCTGAGGATATAAAATACACCACCTAATTATATCTTTACAAGTTATGGTGAATTTCTAAAGTTGGAACAGGGGATTCAGAAACTGCTATGACCCTGTTTCACCAAAATTCAAATATCTTTTAACATATAATTCTTTTACCTATTTTATTTGTTTCATGTGAAACTAGACATAATAAGCTTCAATTTCATATGTACTCCATCACCAAATTCAATTTCTATGATTTTTAGTAAAATTTCAAACTAGTGTCAGTGTTGCTGCAGTATCTGTTTATGGCAAATTTCATCCCTTTTATGAGTTTTTATGCACTAAGTATCTTAATAATTTTCCTTAACATCAAACATAATCTAAACTAACCATTTTCATAATTTATCATTATCAAACATTTTCTCAACCATTCCATCACCATATCATAAGATCATTTACACAAAATAGGTATATTGCTATACATGCCATACTTAAATTTACAAGCCATTTACCAAAAGTCTTAGGATAGTGTGATTGAGCCTTCGACCTATCCCGACTCTGAAGTGGCTTGTCCAAAACTACAATGAGTAAGGAGGGAGTAAGCATAAATGCTTAGTAAGTTCATATGCAAATAATAAGTAACATAACAAACGGTCATACCAATCAACATTAGCATGCATCACTAAAACACATATCACATTTCTAATCATTTTTCATCATCTTATTACCTTATCGTGATTGTATCAATACTCAACCCGAGGGTTAAATACATACCTGTCCAAAATATCCATTTCACATCACTTACCAACACGTCTCTTTACATCTCGAATATTCCTCCATTTGAGTATAACTTTACCGGTTGAACACATCGGAATATAATTCGGATACATGGATAACTTGCACATAAGTGCCATATATGCAATCAAGCAATCATATAACCCGCCCATAAGCAAACTCAGACTCAACTCAACGAGCTCGGGCGTTCGCATCCATAAGTGAACTCGGACTCAACTCAACGAGCTCGGATGCCTAGTTACATCTCACGAACTCGGACTCAACTCGACGAGTTCTGGACATTCGCATCCATAAGTGAACTCGGACTCAACTCAACGAGTTGGATGCTCAACCATCCTAGTGACATGTCACTTGTATCCTAATCTATTCCTAAGTTTCAAGCGGGATTTTCCTCGAACACATATCCTTGCCATCTTAGTAAAATACGAAACCAATACTCGGTAACACTTTATATTTAACAAATAATACAAATAATTTGCATTTTATTTGAAAATAACCACAAAGCATATATTTCATGATAAAAATCAGCATATCATATAATTAACATCAATAATTTAAAAAAAACAATTATACTATATTATTTACACATGAACTTACCTTGGTACCAAAATACAAAGATTTTGCAATTTAGTCCACAATCTTTCTTTTCCTCGATTGAGGTCGATTCCACGTCTTTCTTGATCTAAAATAACACATTTAGCTTATTTAATACTCACATTATCAAATTAATCCTTAACTCAAATTTTGGCAAAATTACAATTTTACCCCTAAACTTTTACATATTTACATTTTTGCCCCTAGGCTCGGGATTAAACTTTATTCCTTATTCTTATGTTTTAAAACATGCTGATCACTTTTCTCTTCTATGGCAACATCAAATTCTCACTCTAACATGTACTTGTGACTATTAGGTATTTTTACCAATTAAGCCCTTTTACTCGTTTTTGCTTAAAATCGAGTAGTACAAGTTGTCTAACATAATTTAAAACTTCATATTCTATCATAAAACATCAAAATACACAAATTTCACCTATGGGTATTTTTCCAAATATAAACCCTAGGTTAAATTATTGCTAACATAAGCTTAATCGAGTTATCGGGATCTCAAAAACGTAAAGAACATTAAAAACGGGGCTTGGAATCACTTACTATTGAGCTTGGAAAGCTTGAAAACCCTAGCCATGGCTTCCCCCATGCTAATTTCGGCCTCCATGAAGAAGATGAGCAAAATTGGCTTTTAATTTTGTATTTTAATTCATTTTACCCCTAAATGACCAAAATGCCCTTACTACTAAACTTTCAAAAATTCCTTCCATGTCCTAATTTTGTCCATGAACTTAAAATTGGTCAAATTACTATTTAAGACCTCCTAATTAATATTTCAATGCAATTTCATACTAAAAACTTCTAGAATGCAAATTTTACAACTTATTCGATTTAGTCCCTACTTTCAATTTAAACACTTTAGGCATAGAATTTCATCACGAAATTTTCACACAGTCATGCAATCATATCATAATCATCAAAATAATCATAAAATAATTATTTTTATCTCAAATTTTGTGGTCACGAAACTACTATTCCGACTAAGCCCAAAATCAGGATATTACAGGTATGAACTGCCTCGCTCGATATTGTCTTAGAACAAGTAATGGTGTATATCCAACAATTCCCCAAATTCCTGGCAAAGGGATCCAATCAAAACTGCCACAACGGTAAAGGACTTTACTAGGAACCAACCAATGAGCCTTCCACATAACATCTTCCTCCCGAAGATTCTGAAGAATGTCTATCTACCTCTCTTCTAAAATGTCATCTCTCCTAGGCATGTCTACTGATTCCTTTAAGGGAGAATAACCCTCAAATAATACTCGGCAAGGAACCTTATCAAGCTTCCAGAAGTGGCTATGAAACCAAACCAATAGCAACTGTGCACATCCAATGAACCTTCCTTCACCAGCTCTTCGACATGCGCTCAAGGATCTTAACGTCTCAACTAAGATTGCAGGCACAAGTGTGTTCTGTTTACCCAGTCGATCGAATAAATCCACAACTGCCTTATCTATGTGTCCCAAAACCTTTGGGAAGATCACTAAACCATAAATACTTAAAGCCAGGACATCTACCCTTTTCTTTACGTCTGGATGTGTAGATATCAAATCCCTCAAAATGGCCCATGGAACACACTTACTATCACCCTTTTGTTGTACACGAGCTACAGCCTACTGCTCACTCATCCCAGTAATCATTACCAACTTCTTTGTAAAAGTTGGGAGGCTAGCAGGCCTAACATAAGCCTTGTGACCCTGAATCCTCGAGCAACACAGTAAAGTCACATACTCCTCCAAAGTAGGTACAAGATCAACATTAGCAAATGTAAAGCAACTATAAGCAGGGTTCCAGAACTGTACCATAGCTCACAACAAATTCCTATCTATCTTGACGTCCAACAAATAGGGAAGGTCTCCATAATTCAGACAGAAAAGCTATTTAGCCTCTTCATCCCATTGGCCCCAAATGTCTCTCAGCTCCTGAAACTCGTTCTGTGTCAAATTAATACGAGTGAAGTCCTATAACTCTGATGTATACCCCTCGGTGACACTATCTCCCTTCTCTAACTGGGTTTTCTCTGACCAGGTACAGACAGAGGCATTGTCCTCCACTTTTTTAAGATATTCGTTCCTCATTACAAAACTATCTAATCTAGAAATCAAACCTTGAATCGACACCTTTAAATGCTGAATGACATGCAATAACAGCAAAATAAAAATAGGTCAGTGTCATATATATAAAAAAAATGACAAACAAGTACTTACAAGGGTAACTTACTAAAGGCTATCCTTATTTCCCTAGGGTAAACACTTAAAGTTCACTATATGAGTTTTATCTCTAAAGCAAGGGTACCTGAACCATCAAATTCCTCAGTCTTCACCCATTATAGGCTCATATAGACCAAGTTTAGTTCAGGGGGATACATTTCCCTATGGCCATACGAAGATGAAAATCTCACGAAGACATAGGCACAGTATCCCGGAAGCAATCCACTAGCTCATACGAAGGTGAAAACCTCACGAAAGCGTAGCTTTTCACTCCCACTTAAGGGTGTGACAACAACAGTCATGCAAATGCAATGTACAGTAATAAGACAACAAACATATGTAGCAAACACCTGTAAAAGGGATCAAATTTTAAATTTTCCAAACTTTCGACATTAAGAAATAATCAATTTCTTGGCTCGACTCTCTTATGTCCCTAGTGGAGTCGCCAAGCTGTCGAAACCTTTTTAAAATAGGGAGGGTATTTTAAAAAAAAAAGGGTTCGACTTTAAAAAAAATGAAAACGGGAGTCGCCACCAATCTTTTAAAGTGTGATTGGATCACTTTATAAAACATTTTCGTCTACGAAATTACGAGAAAATAGGTTCGAGAGTCGATTACGTACGAGGAAGGATTAGCACCCTCGTATCGCCTAAAATTGGTACCAAATTGAAATATCTTGTCTTGATGTCAGAAGTTTCAAAGAATTTAGAAATGAGATTTCCTTTAAAACCGTAATATTTTAAATTAAAAAAAATCAAGATTCCTTCACTTCAAAAGAATACAAATATCATATCCAGCATGATTGGACACGATATCTTTAAACTTTCGTAACTGAAATCATCTTGTAATTTATGAAACTCGTTTAAAAGGATATTTTAGACATTCAATCAAAGCGGAAATCGCAACTTGACATGTTAGGGCACTACTTCCCGAGTTCCTAAATACCAAAAACATTGCCTCTTTTTAAAATTCCTCTTGAATCAAATGGGATTTTTTTGTTTTAAAAATAATGATGTATTTTACATATTACAAGAAATTAAATAAACCTAGCCAAAATATACATGCTTTATCATTTTATGCAAATATGATATAGAAAATAATAAATAATGGCACAAATTACACAATATACGTTATCATTTTATGCATGGTCATAGATAACATAAATATACATGCATTATCGTTACATGCGAAATGCAAAAATGGAAAAATATATCAATACAAATTAAGCATACATAATAATGTTTCATGGAAATATATTCTTAAAATAACAATATAAAATGATCAATTTTCATGCGAATATATAACAATGAATAAATACCATAAAAATAACAAAATAATTTATGAGATTAGCATATTAAAACAATATCTAACAAATATAAAAAAAGATAGAAATAAAAATAAATAAAAAAATGAAATATCTTAAGTAATCTATAAGTAATAAAAATTAAAAAGAATAAAAATACAGTAGCTTGATATATAACAAAATAATGTGTTAAATTGGAACAAAATTTCGTAATAGATTTTAAATATAGACATTAAATACAATAGCAATATATATATGTTAGTTTATAAAAATTTACAAATTTAATAATAAATAATGAAATAATATATAATAAAAGAAGAATAATATAGAGAATAATATATAATAATATATGATATGTAATAAAATAAAATATAATGAAATTTAAATGATGTGATAAAATATCATATAAGGATAATACATATACTATAATTTAATAATATATAAAAAAATTTAAAAATTCTAAACAATTAATAAATAATAAAATAATACATAATTTATAATAGAATGAAAATATAATTTATAATAGAATGAAAATACAAGGAATAATGTATATATAGTAAAATACATACTAAATTTATAAATAAAGTGGATAATAATATGAATAATATAATAATTAATATATAAAAAAAATATATACTATTTTTTTATAATTAATATTTATAAATATATAAAGTATTTAATAGATTATAAAAATATTTAAAAGGACTACAACAAAAATAAAATTAAAGTTTTAGGACTAATTTATAAATGAAAATGAATTCAGGCCTTCTGGAACGCGTGTTAAAACTGAGGGACTCATTGGGCAATTTTCCCTAATCCCAAAACGACACCGTTTCCCCAAATAGTCTTTAAGGATCATTGGGACCCAATTAAAACAAATACAAAATTTAGGGCCAATTTAAAAATGAAAGTAAAATAGAATTATGAATTTCTGAAAAATGGAAGGATTACTTGGAAATTATCCCATTTTACAAAAACATGCGGATCCTCCCAGGTAATCGGGTCAACACGCAGATCCTAGGCCTTGAAACGACGCCATTTTGTGCTTATTGAGTTAAACCAAAATGATGTCGTACAAAAGAAGATATATAAGCCAAATTTTCAGCTTTGAAATCATTTCTGCAGTCTGTTTTAAAAAAAACAAGGAAACCCTCTAAATGAGGGTTGGGGAGAGGTTCTCGGAGTGCTATCGAGCCTCCGTTCAGGGGTTTGCACGCGCTCACGTTCCCCCGTTAATGCCACCACATACGGCGGTTGGAAACTAAAAAGTTTCCTTTCTCTGACACGAATCAAAATGGTACGTTCCCTTTTTCTTTTTTATTGTTTGCAATATATATATTAAAAAAATATTCACCTTTGTATCTCAATCGACTGTGGTTCTCTTTTCTGTATAAGTGTGTAACAGTGACTTTTTATTGAATCTCCGCAAAAAAATCCTCCTTTTACAAATTAAGAGAGGGGTTTTTATAACCCCTGATTACATTTTGGAGAGAATTTGTTTGATTTCTTTCCGAATTTGTCTCTTTTTTGTCGTTGTTCTTTCTTTCTTTTGCAGGTTTTAGCGAGGAGATTTAGCCATGCACGAACACTGATGACGGCACACCGGCGTTGATTCGGGCACCAATCTCGACATAGCTCGAAGCCTGGAATCATGTCCTGGAATCACGGAACTGATGGTGGGTAACTGGAACGACGCGAGATGAAACGGCGTGACTGTTGGGGTGCTTGCGGCGTGAAGCTTTTGGAAACCCTACATTTTCCAGATTCTGTTCAGGCATTGGGCCTTGTTGGTTTGGGTCTGTCTTTGGATATTTGGGTCGTTGAGTTTTGGGTTTAAACGGGTATTGGGCAACTGTAGGCTTACTAGGTTGTAACCGAGCATAGGGTTTAGGCCAATATATGAAAAACTTTGGAGGCAAAAGAGCCAAGCTCATATAAGTAAACAAGAGATATAGTTCTAGGGATGGAGTGGAGGGAGACAGAGTGGATTTTTGCTCGACTCGAAGATTGACTAATCCTCCCCTCATGATTCCAATGCTTAAGAAAAACAAATTCATCCCGAACTCAAAATTTAATAGGAGACCCGACTTCAACATGATTTGAACTTAATTTAATTGTTTTACTTTTTTTACTTTGAAGTAAATAAAATTATTCTTTTTGAGTTTAGATTTTTGCTCAACTCAAAGCTTAACTAATCTGCCCCACCTGACCCTAACTCTTAAGAAAAATAAATCCATCCCGAACTCAAAATTTAATAGGAGACCCAACTTCAACATGATCTGAACTTAATTTAATTGTCTTATTTTCTTTATTTTTAAGTAAATAAAATTATTTTTTTAAGTTTAGATTTTTGCTCAACTCGATGCTTGACTAATACGCCCCAGACGGCCCCAACTCTTAAGAAAAATAAATCCATCTCGAACCCAAAATTTAATAGGAGACACGACTTCAACATGATCTGAACTTAATTTAATTGATTTTTTTTATTTTGAAGCAAATAATTTTTTTTTTGAATTTAGACTCAAAACTTAATATTTATTTATATATTTATTAAAAGGAAAAACTTAATATATATACATATACATATACATATTTATATATATTAAGGGAATTTTTGTAAATATTTGAAGGCGGAACGGAATGGATTTACCTCAAACCGATTCCAACCCGACTACTTTTATAATTTCACTTGTCCCAACACACTACGAACCCAATTTTCAAAAAAGATTCAACTCGAATAAATTGATCCATGTCGAAATTCGTGAGATTTAGATTTCTTGCTATCCCTAAATAGTTTAAACAAGATAGCTAAATCTTCAACTAACATAAAAACAATGCCCTAAAACTTGATAAACCTAAAGCTCAAGTGTAGCCCAAAAAGTTGTCACACTTGAATTAGGCCTCCATCATTGAACACAAAAGGGGAGATAAGGAGGATTCAAAGTCGTAGTAATAGTCAAAAGCCACTAAAGCAAGCCATTACATTGGCAGGTAACCATTAAGGAAATGGGACACCTTGATGAGATGAATCCTTTTCAAAATGCCATCGCTTTTGAAATAATAGAGTTGTGGTTGTGAAACCTAAAACAATACATGTGTGGAATCTTGGTAAAGATCATACATAATAGGAGTAATCAGACACTCACCAAAAAAATGTCATTATCGGCACAACGAATGGACAAGTGTTGGGAGATGACCATTTATGCAATGAACACACTTGGCGAACCCATCAAGATTGGCGACCTCACAGAAAGTGGCGAGCTCATTACTTTGGCAAACAATGAATATGAACAGGATTTGAAGAGCTTTCTTGCAAGTTATGTTTACATATTATATTTTTTTCTAGAAGATTTAGTATTTATTAGTAAAATATATTTATTATTTATTAGTATAAAATCTTAAGTTATTTCTTTCCATATTTAGCAATTTTTTGTTATACATACTCCTGCTAGATTATTCAAAATATATGAGTGAAAATAATAAAAACCTTAGCAGACAATTTTGTTGCTAAATTTTCTCATTTCTTCTTTGTAATTATTTCTTCCTTAGGATATAAATTCCAATAATTGATATCAGAGTTATCTTCTTAAGGGTCATTGTTGTTCTTTCTGTGTTATAAATGGCTTCCATGAGTTTTTCACCACCTTCATCGTTTGTTTTCAACGGCGAAAATTATCATATATAGGTTGTTAAGATGAAGACCTATTTACAAGCTTATGACTTGTGGGAGGTTGTAAATATTTACATTGAGCTCGCACCATTGAAGGACAATGTTACAGTCATTCAAATTAAGCATCACAGTGACTAACGAGTTAAAAGATATAAGGCAATGTCCTATATACAGAATTGTGTCTCAGATATCATATTCACACGCATTATGGCCTGCAAGACTCTAAAAGAAGCTTGGGATAAGCTAAATGAGGAGTTTCAAGGTTCAGATAAGACTAGAAAACAATAATAACTCATTAATCTCAGGAGAGATTTTGAGAATTTGAAGATGAATGAGGCTGAAACAGTGAAGCAATACGTAGACAAGATTATGGCAGTAGTAAATAACATCAGGTTACTTGGGGAAAAGTTCGCAGATAGCAGGGTCGTTGAGAAGGTCATAACAACAATTCTTGAGAGGTATGAATCTAAGATTTCCTCACTCAAAGACTTAAGGGAACTCTTGGAAATCACTCTTTCAGAGTTGATAAATGCCCTATATGCTCAAGAGCAACAAGGTATTGGGAGCACGCAGAAGAAGAAGCACTGTGAGCCTTGAGTATTGATGATGCAAACCCCCATAAACATAAGGGTAAGAAAGGTTCGACAAAGAAGAAATAGGATAGATGGAAAGATAGTGGTAAGGAAGAAAATCCACCATGCTCTCACTGCAAAAAGACAAATCACTCGAAGAGGTATTGTTGGTTCAGGCCAGATATTCAATGTAGAAGTTGTAAACAATTTAGTCATATGGAGAGGGTGTGCAAGAATAAGGGGCACACACAACAACAAAACACTCATGCTCAGACTACTGAAACAAGTCAAGAAGAATTCATCTTCATAGCATCATGCGAAACCCAGTTCGCAAAAATCCTGCGAACCCCCTGCATAGCCCAGTTCGTAAAAACTTGTGTGCCCTCCTGCGAAGCATAACTCGTTGCACCATGTGAACCCTTCACCAAAAATAGAAAGAATTGGCTTATTGACAGTGGATGCACAAACCATATGACTTCAGATGAAAGCATCTTCAAGAAAATTGACAAAAGTTGCATTTCAAAAGTTAGAATTGGAAATGGACAACTTATTAAAGCTAAGGGAAAAGGGAATGAGTTAATCAGCACTTCAACAGGTATTAAAGTAATTATAGATGTTCTTTTAGTTCCTGAAATAAATCATAAAATCCTTAGCATTAGTTAATTGATGGAGAAGAAATACATAGTTGTTTTCAAAGATAAATGTTGCATTGTATGTGATTAATTGGGACAGGAAGTGGTCACAGTCTCAATGAATAATAAAAGCATTATGCTGGATTGGAACTTTGAGGCTTCAAGAGCCTATACCAGTTCAGTAGAGGAGTCATATAGTTTGCACAAAATACAGGGACATGTGAACTATAATTCCCTTAGTCAAGTGTGCAAGTCAAAATCGGCTGAGAAGATAACTGAAGTTGTAGATAAAGATAAAGATGAAGAATTTGATGATCTTTTTGTTAAAAGCATCAAACCTATTGTTGAAACTTATCACAGATGTGACTTAGTAGTATTAGAGCCTGCAATTTTCGAATAAGTTACACGAGAAAACAACATTGGAGTTTGTTGTAGGATGGTCAAAAAAGAGTGTTACAAATTAGCCACTCATGCAATAGCAAGCAGCAGGATGAAGTGTGAGCTTGTGAGCTCACCAAAATGTAAATCTTGAACTCGAAAAAAGTGCGAGTTGAAAAATATGCGAGCTATGAAATGTGCAAGCTACAAGCTAAATGAAATACATGCAGTAAAAGTGCAAGGCCACAAGAATACAAGCTCATCAAAGTACAAGCTTGTGAACAAGGCAAGATGCAAACTTCCAGACATTCTAACCAAACCACTTGGGAAGATGAGGTTTAAAGACTTGGGGGATAAAATTAGTGTTCACAGTATAAAGGCTAAGGAGAAGTGTTAGGAGATGACCATTTATGCAGGGAACACACTTGGCAACCCCATCAAGATTGGAGAGCTCATTAATATGAACAGTATTTGAAGAGCTTGCTTGCAAGTTACGTTTATAGATTATATTTTCTTTCTAGAAGATTTAGTATTTATTAGCATAATATATTTAGTATTTATTAGCATAAAATCTTAAGTTATTTCTTTCCATATTTAACAGTTTTTCTTGTTATACATACTCCTGTTACATTGTTAAAAGTATATGAGTTAAAATAATAAAAACCTTAGCAGACAATTTTGTTGCTAAACTTTCTCGTTTCTTCTTTACAATTCTTTCTTCTTTAGTATCGAAATTCCAACATCATGTCTTTACAATCAAATGAAAGACATGACCTTAAAAAAAGGCCAAGTGAACAGCAAGAATCCTAACAAAAACCTTTGCCAAAAAAGGCAAAGGACTATTCCGAGTCCAAAATTTATTATTTTGCAACTATTCCTTATCATGTTGGAAAATTGATCGATGGTTAGTTGATGGTGTAGCAAAGGCGGTAAGTAGGGGTGGTGACTAGCTATTCAATTGCCAAGCAATTGGTCTCCATCAGCCCTTCAAGGCAAATGGTTGTTTCATTTGAAAAGGCTCCTCCACAATTTAGGATAACAACACATATCTTAAAATGCAGGTGATGGTCTTTTAGGCGAGCTGGAGTTGAAACATAAAGTGGACGTTGGCAAAATAGACAAGAAGCAAGAGTTGGAAACTCTACTTCTTGGTTGGAGTGAGATGCCGGGAAAACTAAGCTGTTCGATTGCTAGGCAAGAAAGAGACAAAAGAGGAGAGAAAAAGGAAGCTTTTAAATCAACAAATGTAATTTTCTTAGATTGTTGTGATAATATATTCACCACATATAGGGATGAAAATAGGGGAGCAAGTAGGGGCATGGTAGATTATATTCTTGGAGATGGAGAATATTATATGGAATTTTGTTTAGAGATTGATAAACCATAAATGTAACATATTTTAATCCCATTTTTAATGTGTTTATGGATGATTAATGATGTAAATTAGTGAATTTGATGCTCCTAATCCCTTAAATTCATGTTTCTATACTTAGGAGAGCATTTCGGAGCAAAAAGAGCGAAAAGAGGGAAAAATCAGAGTTTTTAGGATCCACACGGGCAGGCCACTTGCCCATGTGCCAACCCGTGTCGATATCGCTCCCTGTTTCCCAAACAGATGAAAAAAGCCAATTTTTAGGGTTTCTGAGCATTCAAAAGTCTATAAATACATACTAGAAGAAGACCTAATGGGACACGTATAGTAGAAAGCAGAAATTACTCGAAGGAAGCCATTGGACTCATCTCGAAAGTAGATCCGCTTTAAGATTGAAGATCTCCATTCAAATTTCTCTCAAAGTTTATTTGGGTTTTTAATGTCTTTTTGTTCTTTTAAATTTGAGATGTTTTCCTTTTACATTATGAACTAAATTCCCTAGATACCTAGGGAAGATGAAACCTAAGACGGATCTTATTATTTAATATTTTGAATTCAATGATAAATACTTGTTGTTCTTAATTGTGTGTTCTTAATTCTTGTTTTAATATTTTTAGGATATTAATTCAAGTTGATGTGCTTATTCAGTGGAGCAAAAGTCTCTTTTTAAGAGAAGATCTACCATAATTAAGCGGAGTTGCATGCAACCCTAGAAATAGGGCGACATAAATCTACCGGATTAGAGTCAAATCTAATAAGGGAATCCATAGATCGAGTTAATGCGACAATAAGGGTTTTAATTAGAAAGAGATTTCAATTAATCAACCTAGAGTCAGTTGTTCTTAGTCTCGAAAGAGATATTAACATAATTTAGGGATTTCTATGGATCAAGACAAGTGAATAAATCGTTTGATTCAGAATTGGAATAATAAGTGAAGTCTAGGTGGATTCTTCTTTGGGTATTGTCTTTATCATTGGTTCATTCGATTATTTTCTTCACTTTCTGTCGCGTTCATTAGTTAATTAGTTTAGTAAATTTTAGATTAAAACAAATCCCTTATATTTTAGGCTAAATAATAGAAAGAAAGTTAATAATAGTACTTTTAGTCCTTGTGGATACGATATTCTAGACTCACCATAACTATACTACCATTCGATAGGTGCGCTTGCCTTAATTGTGATCGTAGTCTAGTTTAGTGTTTCATAAAATGATCATCAAGTTTTTGGCGTCATTGCCAGGGACTAAGATATTAGGAATTCTTGATTTTTATTAATTTAGCCATTTTTTATTACATTTTATTTTTATTTTTATTTTTGTTTACTAACTTTTCTTTTGTTTGCTCCAGGCAGGTTCTTGTAGTTTATGACTAGAAGAAACCCGTCAGGACCTCTACTTTTTTACAGTGAAATTGAAAACACAACCAGGAAGAATCGTAGAGAAATAAGGCAGAGTTTACAATATATAGAGGAAGAGCACGAGGACGGTACCAATAATACCAAGGAGATGGCTAAAAATCAGAATAATCCGCTACCTCCTGTGGTTGCCGCGAATCCTATAAATTTGAATCCTGCTCCCCGTACTATGTACGACTATGCTAAGCCTAATTTAGCGACGGCTAAATCGAGTATTGTTAGACCTGCCATTGCTGCAAATAATTTTGAACTGAAACCTAACACTATTCTAATTATTCAACAGTTTGTTCAGTTTGATGGTTTGCAGGATGAAGACCCAAATACTCATTTGGCCAATTTCTTAGAATTTTGTGATACTTTCAAGATAAATGGCGTTTCTGACGACGCCATTCACTTACGATTATTCCCCCTTCTCGTTGAGAAATAAGGCTAAGCAGTAGTTGAACTCCTTGCCACGAGGGTCCATCACTACTTGGGATCAAATGACTGAGAAGTTTTTATTGAAATATTTCCCACTAGCTAAGACAGCTAAGTTGAGGAATGATATCTCGTCCTTCATGCAAATGGATTTAGAGACTTTATATGATGCATGAGAGAGGTATAAGGACTTATTGAGAAGGTGCTCTCACCATGGGTTATCTCTATGGTTATAGGTTCAGACTTTTCATAAAGGTTTGAACCCCTCAACTATGTAGATGATCGATGCAGCTACCAGTGGTACCATAAATAATAAAACACCTGAGGAGGCTTATGAGTTCATAGAGGAGGTGTCACTGAATAAATATCAATGGCAAGTCATGAGGATAAATCCTAATAAAGTAGCCGGTGTTTTCAACCTCGACGTGGTCACCATGTTATCAAACCAGGTAGAGCTCTTAAATAAAAATATTGATGGTTTATATGTTTCTACGTAAGTATCTGGTAATGCAGTGTGATGCGAATAGAGGAGGAATGAACAACATAGAATATCCATCCTATAACCCTAGCACAGAGAAAGAACAGATCCACTATATAGGTAATAATTCTAGACCTCAGAATAATCCATATAGTAACACTTATAATGCAGGTTGTAGGAACCATCCCAATTTCTCGTGGGGTGGTCAAGGACATAAAAAACCGCAACCCCCTCAAGGTTTCCAACAACCACCTTACCAGCAAGAAAAAAAGCCGAACCTTGAGGAGATGCTAACGAAATTCATCTCAGTGTCAGAAACTCGCTTTCAAAACATCGAAACTGCACAAAAAAATTAGCAAACGTTGATTCAAGGGCTCCAAAATCAATTTGGTCAACTTGCCAACATGATTTCAGAACGACCACAAGGTAGCTTACCGAGTAATACCGAAACCAACCCAAGGGAGCAACTTCATGTGATTACTATTCAAGATGGAGAGGGGTTAGTTGAAGATGAACCAAAATCGAGACAAGAAGATATGGTAGGTAAAGGTAAGGTTGAGGTGAGCCACAATGAGAAAAAACCAGTCATTAAGGAATATAAACCTTATGTGTCATATCCAAATGCGACAAGGAAAGACCACAAAAAGTAAAAATTTGGTAAATTCCTTAAACTGTTGAAAAAATTACATATTAACTTACTGTTTATTGAAGCTCTTTCATAGATGCCAAATTTCGTTAATTTTTAAAAGAGCTTTTAGAAAATAAGCAGAAGTTAGATGATTCGTTGCACGTGGAGCTAAATGGAGTGCACTCAGCCATTTTACAGAATAAACTACCCAACAAATTGAAAGATCCAGGGAGTTTTACTATTCCTTGTTTAATTGGTAGTTTAAGTGTTAATAATGCTTTGGCTGATTTAAGGGCTAGTATTAATGTCATGCCCTACAAAATGTTTAAGCAACTAGGTCTTGGGAAACCCAAACAAACTAGGATGAGCATTCAATTGGCAGATAGAACAATTAGATTTCCTAGGGGTATTGTTGAAGACGTACTCGTCAAAATTGATAAATTCATTTTCCCAGTTGATTTTGTTGTTCTAGACATATATGAGGAAAGTGACGTACCATTGATTTTAGGACGGCCCTTTTTAGCAGCTGCTAGAACTATCATAGATGTTGGTACAGGTGAGTTAATACTTCGTGTAAGTGATGACACGATTAAACTCCAAGCTCGTGATTCTGTTAGGATATCTAGTGATCGAGATGATCTTACGAGCTCTATTAATGTTAATAACCTTGTGGCTCAACATTCTTTGCAGGAAACACCTCGAAAAAATGTGACAGAGCCACAGTCTAGTTTACATAACAAAAATAGAACAAATCTTGAAGAAAGAAGATCACAAATCGATGAACTAGATGAATGGCGGACACACGTCAAGGAGAAACCTAGAATACACGATGAACCAAAGTGACTCCATCATGAGCTTTAAGGATGATACGAACCAATTTAAGATTGGCAATCAAGTATTGTTGGATAAAACAGACCCTCGAATCGCCACTTCAGAGCATAATGCAAATGGAGCAACTCTTTTTACGATACTGAATATTTTCCCATACGGTACAGTCGAGATAAATCATTCTAAATTTGGCACTTTTAATGTAAATATTACTCGGCTAAAACCTTATGTTGTTAATAGAATTGACAGTGAGAAAGAGGAGTTTCGACTCTGTGAACCACCGTAACTGTACGAATACGAGGTAAGTCGAGCTTAGACTTTAAATAAGCGCTTCTTGGGAGGCAACCTGAGTGTTAACACTGCTAATTTTCTTAACATTATTTCATGATTTTTTTAAAAAAATTAATTAATTTTCAAAATCTAAAAAAAAAAATGTGTTTTTGACCCACATGGCTGGCCACATGGGTGTGTGAAGCACACGGCCTGGCCACACGGGAGTGTGGGATCTCACATAGGCGTGGGAGAAGCGAAGGAAAACACACACGGCCTAGAGACATGGCCATGTGACCCACACGGCCTGGACACACGGGCATGTCCTAGGCCGTGTGAAACCTGGAGCTATTTTTTTTCAAAGTCAGAGAGTTACACGGCCTGGCCACACGGGTGTGTGGAGCATACGGCTTGGCCATACTGGCGTGTGAGATTTCACATGGGCATGGGAGAAGCGAAGGAAAACACACACGACCTGGTGACATGGCCATGTGACCCACACGGCCTGGACACACGGGCATGTCCATGGCCATGTGAAAACTGGGTTAATCACCCCAATTTTATTTTATTTTATTTATTTTTAATTGTTATATTATTTATTTTTATTTTACTAAGTAATTAATTTATTTATTTATTATTCTTATACTTATATTTTGTATTTTTTATATTTTAATTTTTTATATACTTTTAATTTTTTTATTTTGCTATTTCTATTTTTTTCTTTCGTATTTTTTTATTTTTACTATTATCATTACAATTACCTTTTAAGTTTATCGATATCATTGAATTTATTATTTTTTTATTTTTTTATTTTTATTTTTATTTTTATTTTTTTATCTTTCTTTTTAATTTTGTTTTAGTTGTTTTATTTTTTTCTCTTCAACTTATTTTTATTATTATTTTTTGAAAGATTTATGGTTGTTTCTAATTAAGTTATAACCCTTTAATTTTCTTTATTATTTGTGTTTATTTTCTTGTTAGTTTGCTCGGAATCATGAGTTACATTTAAATTTGACTGCAATTCTGCTTTTCACTATTTTGAAGATTTCATCCAATATTCAGGGCAGTTTCAGTTTTCTCCCTCTCTTATGATATTCTGTTTATACTGTGATTATATATGTTTGTACATTGAGGACAATGTACATCTTAAGTGTGGGGAGGTTATCTATAGAATTATTAGAAAACCCCTAAATTATGTCTTGTGTTTAAGTAATTTTCTCACATTACTATTAGAATAAATTCTTATTAATTTATAATTATCGTTGATGTGTTTTAGATTAAATTCATAGGTAATTGTGCATTGATTGTTTAAAGTTTAAGACACTAGAGAATCAAGCATGATAAGTCTATTTTTAGAATAAAAATTTTTTTGGTTGTTTCCCTAAATAAAAGTATTACCTTGAAGTTTGAAATTTGCAAGATTGACATCAAAAGCCATAATTTTTGTGAGATTTTGAGCCTTTAGAGTATACATTTTTTTCTTGCTCACTTTATTATTGGTTATGAGTGTGTCAATATTGATTTGTTATTCTAGAACTTGCTTCGATTATACATGTCAAGACCACACCTTTGATTTGATATATTGAAATGATAAAGACACCTAGGTTTTAACCCACTTATCCCATAAGCCTACCTTCATAATTAACCCTTAGTGAACCCCCTTTAAGCCTAACAAACTGTTTCTTGATTTACCCTTTAATATTAACCCATAACTTTTTTTTGATTCATTGAGAATTATTTCCCGTTCTATTGACTCCCTTTTTGTCGAGATTTGATTTGGTTAGTTGTTTAACTATGTTCTTTTGTTTCAGTTGTTAAATTTTCTCTTATTATCTATTGTTCTCAAAAAAATGAAAAAAAGTGAAAAAAATATATATACATTTATGTTGAATTATTACTAGTTCTGATAAGGGAATCCATAGATCGAGTTAATGCGACAATAGGGGTTTTAATTAGAAAGAGATTTCAATTAATCAACCTAGAGTCAGTTGTTCTTAGTCTTGAAAGAGACATTAACATAATTTAGGGATTTCTACGAATCAAGACAAGTGAATAAATCATTTGATTCAGAATCGAAATAATAAGTGAAGTCTAGATGGATTCTTCCTTGGGTATTGTCTTTATCATTGGTTCATTAGATTATTTTCTTCACTCTCTGTCGCGTTCATTTGTTAATTAGTTTAGTTGATTTTAGATTAAAACAAATCCCTTATATTTTAGGCTAAATAATAGAAAGAAAGTTAATACTAGTACTTTTAGTCCTTGTGGATACGATATTCTAGACTCACCATAACTCTACTACCATTCGATAGGTGCGCTTGCCTTAGTCGTGATCGTAGTCTAGTTTAGTGTTTCATAAAATGATCATCAGAGGTACAACTCAGAGAAATCTTTATCAAATGGGAAGAGGTATGTCGACCTATGAAAGTTAGTGGATTAGGATTTAAGAATATTGACAAAAAAAATCAATCATTCCTCATGAAGGTGGATTTCAAATTAGTTATGAAAGAAATACCAATTATGGGCAAGGGTAATAAAATCGAAATACAAATTAGAGGGGCAACTTCCCATAGCACTCAACCATTCTAACTATTCACGTCTTTGGAAAGGAGTTTGTAGTGTATAGGAGGTTATGCCAAACGGAATTATTTAGAATTTTGGGTGAGGTGATAATGTTATCTTTTGGAGAGACAATTGGGTACCAAGTTTTGGTCCTCTTTTAACACATCGTCGACCACCTAATGTAATCCGTTGTACCATGTTTCTATACATTGTTTGTCTTGGAGCGTGGAAGTTGGGACTTGAGTACGTTAAATCATTTATTCCATGACGAGATTTTAGCTAGAATTATAGTTCACTACTAAATTGACATGTGATATGGTCAACAACAATCAAGATATTTGTAACTATCCGATTTTGATTAGTGTAAAAAAAATATAGTTTCAAAATTGAATCTCATGAAATTAGTCATTGAAATTATGAATAGGAAATTTTACGTATTTAGTTTAAAAATATATTATTGAATTATAGAGTTATTAAATCAAGAAAATCATAAAAGTGCAATCACTATTACATTTTAATTTAGGAAATGCAAGAGAATTTATATGGCAAATCAAACAACGTCGTCTTAGATGTAATTTACCCATACTGAAAGTATGTTAGTGGCTAAGTCCAACCCTTGCCATTAGATTCCACTAAGTTTTGTATCACGAAATCTTAGCCATTCATTCTTATTAATCAAGGTTAATTAATTTAATTAATTCTCTAATTACATGTATAAAAGCCATGTGGGTGGGAGAGAGAAACCAATTTTCGATCTTCTTCTTCTTTAGCAGTCCATGTAACGAAACTTAATGGAAAAATTTTGCAAGTCTTCATCCACTATATCCAAAATTCATCAACTTTAGCATGGTTTTTAATTGAAATTTTGATGAATATTTTATTATGGAAGCTTAGCATGTTTAGCCCATGTAATCAAGTTTAATCTAGGTTGCCATTAATGAATTCTTGGTGAAACTAAAGTTTGAATGTTGAGAATTGTTAAATGGTAAGCTTAGATAAGGATTAGATCATGTTAGAAAGTTATGGAAAATGTTGAATTAAGTTGAAATTTGAGATAAGTTTATAGTTAGTTTTATGATAATATAGACTAAATTGAATAGAATGAAAGTTGTTAGAAAATTATGTCATGGTTTGGAAGCTAGAGGTACCTAGTGAGTAAATATAAAATCAATTTTTAATTTGATACGAAATATCGAAATATACGAGTATTAATTAGGATCTTAAGGGACTAGATTGAATTAATGCATCCATGTTTGATTTTATTATCATTGTGTTGAATTGTATAAGTAGCGACACTTTTGTAATTATATTATCGAATGTAGTTAAAGATAATACCGAAATGAAAAAGGCGAAGGAAAAGGAAAAGGTGAACATCAATTAACCATTGTATTCAATCATTTGTATTCAAATTAAAACCATTTGTATTCAATCATAAAGTCCCTAATACGAGCCTACAAGACCCAAAACATGCTTCGGAAGTGGTTCAGGACTAAACTGAGCACTTAGGAAATTTTTACAAAACTTGGAAAAAATTTCTATGAACAGGGGTCACACACCCGTGTGGTTTGGGACACGCCCATGTGGCTGTGTGGTCACACACGCTCATGTCCCTAACCTATGTAACTCTCTATTTTGTAAAGCATGAACAAATTGAAGTCACACGGCCAAGTCACATGCCTGTGTGCTAGGTCATGTGGTTAATTTAATTTTCATAAAATAGGTGCAGACTTCACACGGTCGGGACACATGCCCGTGCTTGAGGCCGTTTCTCTCACACGACTGAGACACACGCCCGTGTCTCTACCCGTGTGCTCAATTTTAAGCATTCTATTTCTCAAAATTAAGGTGCAGGGGACACACAGCCGAAACACATGCCCATGGAGCAAGCCGTGTGTCACACACGGCCTAGACACACGTTCGTGTGTCTACCCATGTGGATAAAATAAAGGCTATTTACCATGCCATTTGTCACCCTCATTTGCACATAAACACCTACAATCTTATTGGCACAACCATGGCATATTTAGGCAACCAAAATGTCCACAAACAAGGCTAAATCATGCCATTTCATTATCCACACTCATAATATTTACAACAACATATTTTGCCAAGCCAAATCCTACCAAACTCACATTCTACAAGTACTAATATGGCTACGAATAATATACATGATTTTACTTTTTTTTTTTTTACTAGCATACCAACGAGCCAATCTTAACCATTCAACAACAAAACCATTAAGCCACATTCAACCATTTACCAAGCATTTATAAACCACATCACACAAGAGATAATTGCACATGCATGCATATATAAATGTATATATAAGCTTACAACCAATTCAACCAAAATGAGCCAAGTTACATGGTCAAATACCATGTCAAGCCTTTGACAATAACAAGCCAATACATTTGGCCAAATTCATAACGACACATATAACAAAATGACTAAGTCCATATACATGCCATATTCTTAAAATGTTCAAAATCATCGGTACCCAAAATAACAGTTTGATACTGTGATGCGAACTCTGGTAATCTCCAACCCGAGCTAGCTTTGTGATGCTACCAAAAAAATAAAATAAAACGGAGTAAGCTGTATAGCTTAGTAAGCTCGTATGAAAGAAATAAGCTAACGTTACCATACATTAACATGCAAGTAATACAACATAAGGAAATGTAATTTACCATATTCTCATAATCATAATTCATTCCATCACAACTTACTTTGCGTTCATCATTTCTCAAATTTAGTAATTCATAAGTTTTGTACACATACCTATACCACTCATAATGGTTTCATACTCATTCTCATCTTTTTCATACCCAATGAACCACTTGGAATAATAATATCGGATACTCGGGAAAACCTTGCACACAAGGTGCCACTTATGTAGCCATTGCTACCTTTATCTCATAACACATATGTGCTCGCTCTCGAGCCATTAACGAGTCTGCTTACACAAGCTGTCAGTCAAGATGCTACTCGGTGCTGCTCACACAAGCTGTCAACTAACTATAACATATGCCGATATACTCAGCCACGGTAGGACATACAGGACCAGCACACGGATCACATAACATAAAACCCTAGTGACATGTCACTTGTATCCTAATCTATTCCTAAGGTTCGATTGGGATTTCTTGCTTGCCAAAACGTCGTCGAATATGTTCGTAAAGTCATTTACACAATCCATGAAGTATTAAAGCAATTAAAATACAATTATAATAAAGCTTATATTTAACATACAAACTTACCTCGGTTACAAAAACATCCAAAAGGATCTATTCGTCAGTTACTTTATTTTTCCCCCGATCTAGACCCGAACTTCATTTTTCTTGATCTATAATATCATATTTAACTTACTTAATCATCACATTATTCAATTCAGCCCAAAAACACATTATGAAAAAATTTACATTTTTGCCCCTAACTTTTCTACATTTTATAATTCAGTCCTTAGGCTCGTAAAATGAATTTCATTCAATTTCATTACAACCCGAGCCTAGCTAAATGTTGTTTATACACATAACAGCTCACATTTTTCATTTATTCACACTTTTCTAAACATTTTATAGAATTTTACAAATAAGTCCTTATTTAATGTTTTTATCGAAAATCACTTTACAAACGTTGTTTAACTAACAACGAACATGCATTTTCTACCATCAAACATCAAAATATATGCACATCCAACATGGGTAAAATTTTAGACTTTAATTTTCTTTCATATTAGTCCTCGAAATAGCTAAATCAAGTTACAACGTTCTCAAAATTATGAAAATCATTAAAAATGGGACAAGAACGGACTTACAATCGAGCTTGAAAGCTTGGCCAAACCCTAGCTATGGTTCTTCTTCAAATTTTCAGCTAAGGGTGTAACACCCCAAACCCAACCTAGAAGTCTAGACCAAATTCAGAACACTACATTGATCACCGAAGTGATCGTGAGAAAATGTTGCAATTCAACATTTTATCACCGAAATCGTTTAATTCAAAGCAAGTCGAAAATGTTTAATCATTTAAATTCCCACAGTAAGTTTAACAGTATAAAACGTACGAATGAAAACTTAAAATAAAAGCTGCACCACAATATTATAAAACTTTATAGTTCAACCTAAACCAAATAGCAACTTAAAAAAATTGAAATAAAACTTATAGTTCGTTTCCTCCAAAACGGTCTGAGACCTCCGCGTACTGAGCCCATCAACAAAATCTAGAACTATACCTGAAAGGGGAAATAGAAGAGGGGGTGAGCTACTCGAGCTCAGCGTGAGATCAAAACCAGTTAACTACAGAGTCTAAAACAGAAAACAGTTTAAAAACGGAACATACATACAGAGCTATTCAGAACCAACGGGTACATTCGAATGGATGTACCGACAGACAGATATTTTTTAAAACATATCAAAAATACACTCAGCCACATAGTCGCAAATACTATTAGTCAGTCAATCGCAGTCAAGTCTATAAAATTCACATAGGCACAAATGCCTCTTAGTCGAACAGTATCACATTCAGTCACAGTATCAGCAATTCACAACCATTCCCAAGTTCCAATTTAGTCAAACAGGTCAATCAAATGCATATGAGTGCAAATGAGTTATAAAATAACCCACCCATCTAGCCAACACCATCTCCGTCCATCCTTACACTCCCTGTAGGGATTAAATCAACCCACCCATCCCTACACTCCAAGTAGGAACTCAAAAAGTCCATCCAACCCTGCACTCCCTATGATGTCATCCCGAGTTGCTCGTCAACGATGATCATCAGCATTGTCCACGACCCTCAGGGTATTGGGACCACCCTCGACCCTCTGGGAATTTATTGGGACCACCCTCGACCCTCTAGGAATTTGGGCTAACAGTATGCAGATAAACTGCCAATCACGTATATTACGCAGCAAAGCTAGCGTATAAGCTGTACAGTGCAATGCGGTAAACTGCAGTACAAGCATGTAGTATAACTGCCAGATCAAAAGATGGTACATAGCATAGCTAATGTACATGCGATACAGTGTAATGCGGTCATCCGTTATATCGATAAGTTCTGAGAAGCGCGGCTCGATCAATGATACGCAGCAATGCCGACGTATGTGTTTATGCTGATGCAAAGGCGAAAACTCGCAATACTGATCAAATCATCCACGACCCTCAGGGCATTGGGACTACAGAATACAGTTAAATTGCCAAATCGTATCTCCTTTCTCTTCAAAATCCCACCAAAACTTTATATGCAAATGTGTGTATGCAACTGTATGTGTGCAGATGTACCAATTCAAAATGTAATTTCAACAGTCATTCACAATCAGTCAATCAGTTTCAGAAGTGTGTACACTTATACACCCAGATTTTGTATCTAACACATCTCACATTCAGAAAACCAGTCTCAGATAATTAATCAGAAGTAGACACTCACATCCAATCAGTTAGACAGAACTAGTTGCACACACACTCACCCAGCTATCTAGGTTCAGAATTAAACATGCCACATAACCAATCACAATAACACAAATATCAACCCCATACCAAAGTCATACTTACCCTCCGTAAGCTTAGTCGAGGGTTGGAACACATAGAATTGCTACTACACTTAATTTAACCTAAAATTAAAGTTTGGCGAGATAGGGCCACACATCCGTGTGGAGCAAACCAAGCCGTGTGGGGGTCAAAACACCCATGTGAAAGGTAGCACACGGCCATGTGACAAAGGCGCACACCCATGTGGTGCAAAGACACGCCCATGTGAACAGGTCATGAAACACACTGTCCAAATTTGCTAAAATCAAGTATAAGGCAGACACAGCCGTGTGAGGGTCTTACACGCCCGTGTGCCACCAGACACGGCCGTGTGTTTTGAAACATACGCCCGTGTGGAGTCCCTAATCCCTAAATCAGTCACACGGCCGTGTGGCCAAGTCGTGTGACTCTAAATCTCAAATCCCTAATTTTCAAACTCACACGCCCGTGTACCCAAGGAACACAGCCATGTGAGAAACGACAAAATCCACAAACTAGCCACATGACCATGTGGCCAGGCCGTGTAGCACCAAAATTGGCCATCGGGGAAGCCACAAAACCACCCCAAATCAGCCCCCGAAACTGTTGTTTAAGCCACCATAATAGTCCCTAACCTTTTCCCTACCAAAATATATCAAAAAATGATGTTTTCCCCTTACTCTCATTGACTAAAACCCAGAACCAACGAGTGATAAACCATAATTTATACATATTTTTACCCCATGCTTGGCATATTTATGAATGATTTCTCCTTGGTTTAAGTGAATTTGATGCTCCTAATCCTTTAAATTTATGTTTTATACTTAGGTGAGCATAGGAAAGCGAAAAGAGCAAGAAACGGGCCAAAAAGGGACTAATTGGGCTTAAAACAGTGTTTCACACGGCCTAAGCACTTCCACACGGGTGATCCACATGCCCGTGTGTCATGGCCGTGTCGACATTAATCCAAGTCAGAATTGCACACGGCCTGAGCACCTTCACACAGGCGTGGCACACGACCGTGTCCCTGTTAAACCTAAGTCTAATTCTATTCGAAAAAGGCTAATTTTGGGCTATTTTGGACTTTCCAAAGCCTATATAAACACCCTAAAAGAGGATTAAAGGGGACATGCAGAGTTGGAAGCAGAAAATACCTAAGGACAGCCATCAGAATCATCTCGGAAGCAAGGATCTACATCAAGACTGAAGATTTCCATCCAATGTCCTAGAAGTTCTTTGAGGTTTCTTTATGTTTAGTTGCTTTCCATACTTTGAGATGTTTTATATTAGTATGAACTAAACCTCCTAAATACCTAAGGGGGATGAAACCTAAGACGAATCTTATTACTATTTGAGTTACATGATAAATACTTATTCTTATTCTTAATTGTGAGTTCTAAATTCGTGTTTAATATTCCAGGATATTAATTCAGGTTTTTATGTACTTATTCAGTGGAGCAAAAGTCCCTGTTTAAGAGTAGATCATTCATAATTCAGTGAAGTTGTATGCAATCCTAGAGATAGGACGACATAAATCTGCCGGACTAGAGTCAAATCTAATAAGGGAATTCATAGATTGAGTTAATGCGACAATAGGGGTTTTAATTGGAAAGAGATTTCAATTAATCAACCTAGAGTCAGTTGTTCTTAGTGTCGAGAGAGATATTAACATAAATTAGGAATTTTTACGGAATAAGTCAAGTGAATAAACTGTCTAATTCAAAGGTAATAAGTAAAGTCTAGGTGGATTCTTCCTTGGGTATTGTCTTCTCCATCAGTTTTCCTAAAGTATTTTCCAATTTTCATCTCTGTCGTAATCTTAGTTAATTAGATAATTAGTTTTAGTTTGAAAACACCCTTTAATTCTTAGCCTAGATAATAAAGAGATAATAATTACTAGTACTTTTAGTCCTCGTGGATACGATGTTGCCCGTCTCACCTGAGCTATACTATTTGATAGGTGCACTTTCCTTAGTCAAATTATTAGTTAGTTTACAGACCATCAAGTTTTTGGCGCCGTTGCCGGGGACTAAGATATTAGGAACGCTTAATTTTTATTACTTTAGCCATTATTTTTTTATTTAATTTTGTTTTATTTACTAAATTCTCTTTTATTTACTTCTGACAGGTTTTTATAGTTTGTGACTAGAAGAAACTCGTTAGGACCTCTACTTTTTGATAATGAGATCGAAAGCACAGCTAGCAGAAATCGAAGAGAAATAAGGTGAAGCCTATAACACATAGAGGAAGAGCGAGAGAACGATATTCACACCACAACCGAAGAGATGGTTGGAAATCAAGATAATCCGCTACCTCCTGCGATTGCTGTAGATCCAGTAAATCAGAATCCTACTCCTCGTACTATGTATGATTATGCTAAACCTAGTTTAACAGGAACTGAATCGAGTATAGTTGGGCCTGCTGTTGCTGCAAATAATTTTGAACTGAAACCTAACACGATTCAAATGATACAACAGTTTGTTCAATTTGATGGTTTGCAGGACAAGGATCCAAACACTCATTTAGCGAATTTTTTGGAACTCTGCGACACCTTTAAGATCAATGGCATTTCTGTGATGCCATTCACCTTCGGTTATTTCCCTTTTCATTAAGGAATAAGGCTAAACAGTGGCTGAACTCGTTACCACGAGGGTCAATCACTACTTGGGAACAAATGACCGAAAAATTTTTACTTAAATATTTTTCGCTGGCTAAAACGGTTAAATTGAGGAATGATATCTCTTCTTTTGTGCAGATGGATCTAGAAACTCTTTATGATGCATGGGAGAGATACAAGGACTTATTGAGAAGGTGCCCTCACCATGGGCTACCTTTATGGCTACAGGTTCAAACTTTTTTCAATGGTGTGAACCCCTCAACAAGGCAACTTATCAACGCAGCCGCCAGTGGAACTTTAAACAACAAAACACCTGAAGAGGCTTACGAATTTATTAAAGAGATGTCACTAAATAACTATCAGTGGCAAGTTATAAGAACAAAGCTGACAAAAGCAGCTGGTGTTTTCAACCTCGACGCGGTCACTATGCTGTCTAACCAGGTAGAACTTTTAAATAAAAAAATTGATGGTTTGTATGGTTCTACTCAGGTATATCCAATGATGAGGTGTGATTCAAATGGAGGAGTGCACAACACAGATTATCCGTCCTTCAACCCTAGCACCGAGGAGGAACAAATCCACTATATGGGTAATAATTCTAAACCTCAAAATAACCCGTATAGTAACACTTATAATGCAAGGTGGAGAAACCATCCCAATTTCTCATGGGGTGGTCAAGGAAATCAAAGACCACAACATCCTCTAGGCTTTCAACAACCACCTTACCAGCAGGAAAAGAAGCTGAACCTTGAGGAGATGCTAACGAAATTCATTGCGGTATCCGAAACACGTTTCCAAAACATCGAGACAGCTCTTAAAAATCAAAAAGCATCAATTCAAAGGCTCGAGAATCAAATAGGCTAGTTGGCAAAGATGATTTCCAAATGACCACAAGGTAGTTGCCAAGTAATACTAAAACTAACCCAATGGAGCAACTTAATGCAATTACTGTTCGAGATGAAAAAGGGTTAGTTGAACCTAAACTAGAATCGAGCCAAAAATTTGTGGTAAGTAAAGAAAAGGATGAGGTGGACCACAATGAGCAAAAATCGATAAGTATAGAATATAAACCTTGTGTGCCATACCCCAATGCGACAAGGAAAGACCATGCTGACGAATAATTTGGTAAATTCCTTAAATTATTAAAGAAATTACACATTAACTTACCGTTTATTGAAGCTCTCTCACAGATGCCAAACGCAGTTAAGTTTTTAAAGGAGCTTTTAGCAAATAAGTGGAAGTTGGATGATGCGTCGCATGTGGAGTTAAACGCAGTCTACTTAGCCATTCTACAGAATAAGCTACCTAACAAGTTGAAAGATCTAGGGAGTTTTACTATTCCTTGTTTAATTGGTAGTTTAGATGTTAATAATGTATTGGCTGATTTAGGGGTGACCATTAATGTCATGCCCTATAAAATGTTTAAACAACTAGGCCTTAGGAAACCCAAACAAACTAGGACGAGCATTCAATTGGCAGATAAAACAATTAGATTTCCTAGGGGTATTATTGAAGACGTGCTGGTCAAAATTGATAAATTTATATTCCCAATTGATTTTGTTGTTCTAGACATGGAAGAGGATAGTGACGTACCTTTAATTTTAGGAAGGCCCTTTTTAGCAACTTTTAGAACTATCATTGATGTTGGCACAGATGAATTGATACTTCGTGTAGGTGATGACACGATGAAACTCCAAGCTCGTGATTCTGTTAAAACATCTAGTAATCGAGATGATTGTTTAAGTTCTGATAATTTGAGTAATGTTACAACTCAAACTTCTTTGCAGGAGTCCCCTAGGAAGAACGTGATGGAGTCGCATTCTAATCCTTGCCACAAAAACAGAGCGACTCACGAAGAACAAAGGCTTCAGATCGATGAACTAGATGAATGGCGAACACATGTCAAGGAGAAACCAAAAACACACGATAAACCAAAACCGCGCTATGACGGACTCAAAGTTTTATCGAATCAACTTAAGGTTGGAGACAAAGTACTATTAGATGAAGTAAACCCTCATGTTGCCACTTCTGAACCTAATGGAGCAATCCCTTTTACGATACTCAACATTTTCCCATACGGTATAGTCGAGGTAACTCATTGCAAATTTGGCACTTTTAAGGTAAAAAAGTACTCGTCTAAAACCTTATTTTGATAAGATTGATAGCAGGACTGAGGAGTTTAAACTCCTTGAACCACCATGACCATGCAACGGAGAGGTAAGTCGAGCTTAGACTCTAAATAAGCACTTCTCAGGAGGTAACCCGAGCACTAACACCACTAACTAGTTTATTTTTTGCTATTTTTAATGTTTTTATGCAAGTACAGTGGCTACACGGCTTGGACACACGGGCGTGTCCTTGGTCGTGTGGAAACAGGGCTAAAAATTCCCCAAGTATCGAGCCACACGGTCATAAATTCGATCCACACGGGCATGTCTGAGGTCGTGTGAAAATTGAAGCTAAATTTTCAAATTTTAAATAAGTCAAGAAGCCACACGGGCAAGGCACATGGCCGTGTGGACGGACACACAGGCGTGTGGGGTACCACACGGGCGTGGGAGAAGTGAACAACATCATACACGGCCGTGCGATAAGGCCGTGTGAACCACACGGCCAGGACACACAAGCATGTCCCTAGGCCTTGTGACGATTGGGCATTCAACTTTCGTAATAAACACGGGCTAGACGCGAGCCACACGGGTATGTGACACAGCCGTGTGGCCCAACACGGGCCTCACACAACCGTGTCCCCTTTTTAAACCCTCCCAAACCCTAATTTTTTTCTTTCATCTTCTTTCTCAAAGCCCCCTTCCTTGGCCACTGCACCCCTTAACCCACACGGTCGTGCCTCCCAACGCCGACCGGACCAGCAGCCACCGTCGCCTCACCAGCTGACCAATCCCCCTCCCTTTCTTTCCTTCCCACACCGTGCCCCTCTCCTTAGCCACCAAAAGCCACACCCCTGTCCGACCAACCCACCTCCTTCGCCACCATTAGCCCACACCAGCCCTCACACGGGCATGGTCCCAATGGTCGAACCAGCTCTGTCCACAGTCGTCCCCATCGCTGACCCCTTCTTGCGGTTTCCTCTTTTACCCTCACCTATTTTATTTCAGTTATTTATTTTTATTTATTTATTTAGTTTATTTATTTCTTTGTTATTTATTAGTTGTTCTTCCATTTTAATTTTAATATAATTCTTTTCCTTACTTAGTTTTTACTAACCTTCATTATTATTATTCATTCTATTTGTTAGCATTATTATGATTATTTTTCTTATTATTAGTACTATTACTTTACTCTACTTCACTATTTTGTTTTCTTTTTTTCTTTTTTTATTATTTTTTACTTTATTTCTATTTGATTATTGTTAGTATTAGCTTCCATCTATTTTTTGTTTAATTTATTAATACTTTTGTTATTTATTTTATTCTATTATTCTAGTATTTGTTATGATTAGCGTTAGGGAATCTTCTTTAAGGACTATAGTTCTATTACTTAGATTCTTTTTTTTTCCTGTGGACTCATGGTTCAATATTTGGCGATATTTGACTTCTATTATTTTAAGGAATATAATGACAAACACACGAGGCAAGAAAACGGCTATCCCCGCTTCGAAAAAACGGAAGGGTCCAAGCGTAATATCCTCGAGTGCCTCGACCGAAGCCCATCATCCTCTGCTTCTATTTTTGTCAGGCCCACAGAATGATTTATTTCAGCTTTTACGCGTGCAACCACTAAGTGTGGGTCATTGTATTGATTGGGCTACTTTGGAGCAGGTTCAACTTGCTCATCTTGTTCGATTCCATCTCGATACTGCCCTGTGGGATCGGTTCTTTTCAATTATTGAGCCTACCTATTCAGAGCTGACATTGGAATTCTGCACTACTTTCTACCTATAGCACATGATGAATGCACATGACGAGGTTGGTACTATTATTTTTAGATTGGGTGGACTTGTCAGACATACCGAGTTTGGAGCTGCTTTGGGCCTCTACACGGAGGAGTTTATGACTTCAGAGAATTTTCTACAGCTTCACCGTCACATACACTATTCGCCATCTTGTTGTTGGACTGACTTTACGGCAAGCACAGTTCCCTATGACGCCAGTTGCTCGAAGGCGACGTCTCTCTCTCCAGCACTACGCTACATTCATGCCATCTTGGCTCACACTTTGACTGGGAGAAGAGAGAGTACCGGAGCAGTTAGCACCACCAACGCGTACTTCTTATAAAGCATGGCGACTGGCCATGTATTTGACTTGGCATATTTTATAGCTCTTGCTTTTTGCCACCAGACAGATTGCCATAAAAGGGGCCCCATCTGCCTTGGCCCTTACGTAACTTGCCTCGCTTGACACTTCGGCCTCTTTGACACTCCAGAGATGTCATCGACACTCACTCTAGTCGGCCAGATGTCTCCTCAAGGAATTTCTAGCATGATCCATATGAGGATGATAGAGCGACGCTGTGGATTTGACCCCCCTCAGTACCGACTCGTTCAGTCTGATGACCTGGATGAGCCAGAGGACATTACTGATGATGTCCCTCCCCCTCATGAGGATCCACCATAGCCTCCACCATCGAGTCACCGCCATGCTCCTTCTGCTGCCAGCTTTCTAAGAGTGTCATTCGAGGAGTTTATTGAATTTCGTCAATACGGTGCTCAGAGGTTCGACAGTCTTGATGCAAGGCTCGACAGCATCGACGAGACTTTGCAGCAGATTTGCGAGCACCTCCATCTCGCTCCTTCAGCACTACCTGCTCATGGCACCGATGATGAGGACCTTTAAGTCCTTTTATTTTTATTTTTATTTTTATTTTTATTTTTATTTTTATTTTTATTTTTATTTTTAATTTTTCTTTTATTTATTTTTGAAGACTTATGTTTTTTTTATATTTTGAACTATGTTATCTTACTGGCTATTATCGAGTACGCCCTTAATTCTCTTCCACATTTGTGTTTATTTTCTTATTAGTAACTCAAAATCATGCCTTTCATTGGTCATATCTACAAATCCAAACTTCGCTATTCCAAGGATTTCATCCAAAAATTCAGGGCAATTTTGCTTCTCTCCGTCTCTTTTGATATTATGCTTATATTGTTATTATATATCTTTCTAAATTGAGGACAATGTACATCTTAAGTGTAGGGAGGTTAATTATATAATTATCATAAAATCCCTGAATTTTTTATCTCATTCTCAAACAATTTTCTCATATTCCTATTAGAATGAATTTTAATTGATTTATGATTTTTATTGATATTTTTTGAATTAAATCATAGGTAATTGTGCATTGATTGTTTAAACTTTAAGACATTGGAGAATCAAGCATGATAAGTTGAAATTTTTTAGAACTAGAATTGCTAGGTTATTTCCCTGAATTGAGGTATTATCTTGAAGCTTCAAATTTACAGGATTGACATCAAATACTCATAATTTTAGTGAGATTTTGAGCCTTTTAAAGCATATATCTTTCTTGCTCACTAATTTTATTAGTTATGGGTAAGTCAACATTGATTTGTTATTCTAGAACTTGCATCGATTATACATGTCGAGACCACACATTTGATTTGATATACGAAAATGATAAAGGCACTTAGGTTTTAACCCATTTACCCCAATAAAAAGCCTACCCACATAATTAACAACTAGTGAACCCCTTTGGGCCTTAACTTTTATTTCGTGATTTTTCCCTTAATAATAACCCACTACTTAACCCTTTTTGATTCATTAAGAATTTCTCCCTTTTCATTAACTCTTTTTTATCGGGATTTGATTTAATTAGTTACCTAACTATTTTCGTTCATTGCAGTTGCTAAATTTTTCCTTATGGTGTATTCTCTATACTTGTTCTTAAAAAAACCGTATAATTGCAATTATTTATTGTTATATAGAGCTTGGTTAAGTAAAGTTATTATATCGGGAAAAAAGCTCACATCATTTACTTTAGATAGTTCGAATTCTGGCACTTTCTTGTAATTCAGTAATTAGATTTATTCTTCTAAAGTTTGGTAATTTATTAAATTAATCTCGATTGTCACCTTCTTTTGCAGCCTTTATCCACACCTTTAACCCAAGCCCCATTATAACCCTGTTAAAGACCTTTTGATTTGTGTATCATCTCATTTATAGTGGTGGAGATTTGATTTTCATGCAAGCTTATGGTAATAACTTTTCATGTTTGACTATTGAGTGCTTAATTGTTAAACCTTAAACACTTTGAGCGAATTGAGTGAATCTTTAGTGAGGATGTCAACCTTTGTCAATTTGAGAATAAAGGTAATTACTTAGATAAAGGGAGATACTTATGATTTTATGATTAAAATGCTCAACTTGGATTGTTTGAAACTTTAATGTTCTTTTGGTTAAGCTCTCAATGTATGATTGCTTGTGGTTTATTTTAAAACATTACTGAGGAGAATTATAAGTTAAGAAGAATTTATATTAATTGTGAGTTGAGGATTTTGCTTGAGGACAAGCAAATGCTTAAGTGTGGGGATATTTGATAAATCATAATTTATACATATTTTTACCCTATGCTTAGCATATTAATGAATGATTTCTCCTTGGTTTAAGTGAATTTGATGCTCCTAATCCTTTAAATTCACGTTTTATACTTAGGTGAGCATAGAAAAACGAAAGGAGCAAGAAACGGACCAAAAATGGACTAACTGGGCTTAAAATAGTGTTTCACACGCCTAAGCACTTCCACACGGGTGATCTACACGCCCGTGTGTGACACACGGGAAGACCACACGCCCGCGTGTCATGGCCGTGTCGACATTAATCCAAGTCAGAATTGCACACGGCTTGAGCACCTTCACACGGGCGTGGCACACGGCCGTGTCCCTGTTAAACCTAAGTCTAATTCTATTCGAAAAAGGCTAATTTTGGGCTATTTTGGGCTTTCCAAAGCCTATATAAACACCGTAGAAGAGGATTAAAGGGAACACGCAGAGTTGGAAGCAGAAAATACCTAACGACAGCCATCAGAATCATCTTGGAAGCAAGGATCTACATCAAGACTAAAGATTTCCATCCAATTTCCTAGAAGTTCTTTGGAGTTTCTTTATGTTTTGTTGTTTTCCATACTTTGAGATGTTTTCCATTAGTATGAACTAAACCTCCTAAATACCTAAAGAGGATGAAACCTAAGATAAAGCTTATTACTATTTGAGTTATATGATAAATACTTATTCTTATTCTTACTTGTGAGTTCTAAATTCGTGTTTTAATATTCCAGGATATTAATTCAGGTTTTAATGTGCTTATTCAGTGGAGCAAAAGTCTCTGTTTAAGAGTAGATCATTCATAATTAAGCGGAGTTGCATGCAATCCTAGAGATAGGACGACATAAATATACCGGATTAGAGTCAAATCAAATAAGGGAATCCATAGATCGAGTTAATGAGGCAATAGGGGTTTTAATTAGAAAAAGATTTCAATTAATCAACCTAGAGTCAGTTGTTCTTAGTCTCGAGATTGATATTAACATAAATCAGGGATTTCTACGGAATAAGTCAAGTGAATAAATCATCTAATTCAAAGGTAATAATAAATTCTAAGTGGATTCTTCCTTGAGTATTGTCTTCTCCATCTATTTTCCTAAAGTATTTTCCAATTTTCATCTCTGTCGTAATCTTAGTTAATTAGATAATTAGTTTTAGTTTTAAAACACCATTTAATTCTTAGGCTAGATAATAAAGAGATAATAATTACTAGTACTTTTAGTCCTTGTGGATACGATATTTCCAGTCTCACCTAAACTATACTACTGTTCGATAGGTGCGGTTGCCTTAGTCGAATTATTAGTTAGTTTAGCGACCATCAACGGGTTAGCCTACAATCATGAAAATTCGAACATAGAATTTGCGATTAAAATAAACAAATAGAAATAGCGAAGTTACAGTTCGAATCGCACACCTGTTTCGACGACGGAGAAGCAAATTCCTCGATATCTACACAGCTAAATTCGGTCTCCCAATCGTAAAAATGAAAACAATGAAAAACCCAAAAAGAAGTAGAAAAGAGACAGAGTGCTATAAAAAAACGACCAGCAGAAGAAAAATATATAAATAAATATATAAATAAACAAATAAAAACACAATAATCAAATAAAATATTAACTTAAATCCAAAAAAAATAAAACTTAATAAAAAGGTTCACAGAATGCGTTCACAGCAACTCGAACCCAGAACCCAAAGGTTCACTAACATTCACTCAACCTCTAGACTAGTAGGCCCATCCTGACACAAAAATGCACAACTTAATTCATGTGTGTAACATTCTCACTGTCACTACACTCAAAACCCAAAACTTCTAGGCCCAAAATTCGAGGCATTACAAAGTGATGAAATTGAAGAAGATTGAGATGTTCTATTTAGTTAATTTTGTCTTTATTTGACAAATTACTAAAATGTCCTTAATGCATAACCTTAAAATTTTACCTAGTCATGTCCATTTTTTTCCATACTAAAATATAATGGTCTAATTACCATTTAAGGACCTCCAATTTAAATTTTCATACCAATTAGACACTTTTAACTTATAGAATTTAAGTTTTGCACCTATTGCAATTTAGTCCTTCTAGCTAAATTGAGCATTCAATCGATAAAATTTCTTAACGAAATTTTCACACAATCATTCTACCATGCTGTAGACCTTAAAGAAATAATAAAATAAATAATTCTACTTCAGATTTGTGGTCTCAAAACCACTATTCTGATTTGACCCTAAAATGAGCTGTTACATAATGTTTAAATGAGATGGGATTATGAACTATGATTTAACGATGACGATTAATCATATATGCTTTGAATGTTGGTATGATAATGAACTTGTAAGTGATTGAGATATAAATTGTGATATCATTTATGAATACATATTTTTATAATATTGATATGCATTCAATATTGGAAATGTTGAATGCAACATTAATGATGACAATGTCCCATCAAACGATGCTAGACGTAGTTCAGGTATATTTGGCATGTCATAGGGTCACTAATATCAGTGATTTATTAGCTTCAATTCCTAGAGGGTCGTGAGTAGCCCAAATTCTTAGAGGGTTGTGAGCAATCCCAATTCTCAAAAGGTCATGGACATATATTGATATTCAAATTGAGTAGTCACAATTCCCAGAGGGTCGTGGGCTTACTCATTATATATAGATTCAAGTATCTGTCCTAATGTCTTTCGTCTATTAATAGAGGCCAAATTGAGTAATTATTAAAAATGGTAGTGAATGACATGTTGAAATATTGATTACATTATGATACTAAATTATGAAATATTGAAATAAAATTGAATGAGAAAATTTAGGGATTATTGATTTTGTGATGAGTAAAGATAGAGTAATGTAATGAAGTTAATGTTATATATTTGTATGTTTGCTTTAATTTTATTGTATTGAATTTGAATTAGATTAGCACCACTGAGTATTCAATACTCGGCGTGTAGATTTATTATTTCCATGTGTAGGTCAAATATAGGTTGTTGATAGAATAAGGGATTCGTGAAGCATCTAGGACACAACAGCTCAGCTCAGACCAAGTTTGTGTTTTTTTCATCTTTCATTGGTTAACGACATGTATCTAGATTGAGTTGTATGATTATATGCTATTTTAACTATTTTGTACATTTTGGCATTTGATGGACCTTTAAGGTTCCTAAAGTTAAGTTTGGTTAGCTAATTGGGGTGCTTATATGCATGTTTTTGCATAGTTGTTAACTTATTCGAATAGGCTAAGTGACGATGCATTGGATGCCATGTTTGTGAATGGTTTGGATATGTTTTAACATGTAGAGAAGATGTATTTCAATGTGATTCCATATTGGTATAGGTTAGAATTACAACGGAACACATTTGATTGTTATAAAATGAGCATTTTAGGTAGTTTTACCATTTAGTCTTGAGACAAGAAGAGCATGTGTCGAGACCCTAAAGATAAATTTTACAAATTGAGATGTTGTATTAGACTTGGTCTCGAGATCGACCAATTAGGTCTCGAGACAACTTAACTTATGTTTTAAGGCAAAGTGGTCTTTGTCTCATGATAAGGGTACATCGACGCTAAATTCATTTTGCCCTACTTAAGGTCTCGAGACAAGAACCCCTTATCTCGAGACATCCAAACATCAAAGTTAAATTAAAGAAACAAGGGAGGTCTGTGTCGAGACATAAAAAAACCTTGTCTCAAGTCATAAATTCTAATGTCTCGAGATATGTCATCATCGAAACTAAATTTCTAAAAATAAAACGAAATATGCCTCAAGACATAATTATAAAATTTGATAATTAGGTTTGGATTCGAGTCCTAACTCTCAAATTAACTTAGCATAACTTCATGACTTGATGAATTAACATATTGGGTATTATGATTGTATGTATGTGATTATAATGGATGATTGAATTGGTATGAATGATATTTATGAACTAAATGTTGTGAGTATATATATTAATATTAGAATTAAGTGACCCGAATTCTTATTTAAATAAAATACAGTGGTAAAATAAAATAAAAGTAAAACCCATATAGAACTACACTTCTTTTATTTTATTTTAAAATAAGGTTTTTAAAACCTTATTAAACTCCATCTATTTGATATTGATTAAAATAAAGAGTTTCAATCTTACTACACTCCTAGTAGAATATGGTTTTACAAGCCTATAAATAGACATAGGCTACTCTTCTTGTAATTATTCGAATTTGACATAGTGAATTTTCTTCTCCCCTGCCCGTGGTTTTTTCCCGAAAGGGTTTCCACGTAAAAATCTGTGTCCTTTATTTTTATTTCTCTTTTATTTGCAATATATTGTCATTACCGACATTCTATTTTTTACAATTAAGTTATCCTGAGCTGCTCTGGCAACAAAATATGACATCACACATTCTGATCTAGCGGTCAGATCGAGTGTGGGGTGTTATAATATCAATATTGATAATCGATGGAGATTGATTTGCCTGTTTCATGGTGCTCAAAGAGTTAATTGATGGAGATTGATCTGCCAGTTTCGTGGCGCTCAAAGAGTCAAGGTTTTCCTTTGGTTAATTTTTAATGGTAAACTTCTAAAAAATGCTAAAAGAATTAGAAGACACCTCACATGGAAGGCAAATTTCCCAATCTACCAAAGATTTGATCGAGGATGTGGTTCATGTTCTTTGTGGATGTTTCGAGGCTCTGGCTATTTGGGAAAGACTAGTGAGAGCGGATCAATTTTGTAACACCCCTTACCTATATCCGATGCTAGGACAGGGTTCGAGACATTACCGGACTTAAACATAAACATTCATACAAAAACGGGCCATAAAATTTTGTCCAAATTTAAAACTTTTCAATCACATACAAGTTGTCCCTTATAAGGGCCTACGAGGCCCAAAACATACATCGGGAGTAGTTCGGGACTAAACTGAAAACTTTCAAAACCTTTTCAAAATTTAGAAAATTTTCTTGATTTGGAGAGTCACACACCCGTGTAGGTGGACCGTGTGGTCACACACGCCCGTGTAGCTTGGGACACGCCAGTGTCCTCAGCCCATGTAACTCTCTGTTTATGATGTCATCAGCAAAATTAGGTCACACGACTGTGTGCTTAGGCCGTGTGGCGAATTAAATTCCAAAAAATCAAGTGCAGACTTCACACGGCCTAGGCACACGCCCATGTCCTAAGGCTGTGTCCTCCACACGAATGAGACACACGGCCACGTCTCTACCCGTGTGTTTACTACTAGGCATTATGTTTTGCATTAATTAGGGTGCAGGGGACACACGGCCGAATCACATGCCCATAGGGCAAACTGTGTGTCACACACGGCTTAGACACATGCCCATGTGTTTAACCGTGTGGATAGTTTCTAGGCTATTTTCCAAGCCATTTTCCACCCTTAAGCACTTACACACTTAAACCCACTTCATGCCATACAACATGGCACTTTTATCATATGAAGCATAGACATTTTATGTTTTTAATAAGTCAACGTATAACATTTTCAAGTTAGTAGGTTTACCCAAGGTATTCCACACCAATTTCATGAATAATCATCTTTGCTATCCTATTTCCAAGTTATACATTTGTACCACATTTATTACCATACACATTAATCATATTTCATCCATTAAACATACAAGCCATCCATCACACTCATTATCATAAACAATCACTAGCCACATCAAACATCCATCAAGCGGCCACAACAAGCATAAACACATTTGCATGCATGCATAATTGATTAGGGTTACAACCCAAATAATCAATATGAGCCACCTCTCATGGCTATATACAAAATGAATCACAATACTATCATGAGCCAACACATTTGGCTAATCAATATGACACATAACAAAAAGACCAAGTCCCTATACATGTCATATTCAAAATGTTGAATCTAACTATACCAAATTTTCCAATTGATAGTATGATCGAAAACTCTGACGTCCTCTGATCCCCGAGCTAGCTTGGCGACACTATAAGAAAAGGGAAAGGAAAGGGGGTAAGCTTTAAAGCTTAGTAAGTTCACATGCATATAGAATGCAATTTAAACAAGCATTAATCACACATTTAACTTAATGAACATAAACTTGCATTTTATTATGAAATCACTTAAACTTATTCTTCATATATATTTATATATTCTTACCACAAGTTCCTTACATCCCATGATGTTCTCATGAGTTCAATATACATACCTGTGCCCACTTGAACAAAACAACTTACTTTCTCGTCTTTGACGTATTCATCAAAATTACCCATTGAACTTCTCTTTGGACTACCCGTTGAACACTTGGAATACCATTGGATACATCAGAATCTCGCACCTAAGTGCCCTATATGTAGTCAACGCTACCTCATATCATATATCACATGTTGCTCGCTTTCGAGCTACTCACGAGTCTACTCACTCGAGTTGTCGGTCAAGATGTAGTTACACGGGCTGCTCACACAAGCTGTCAGGTATCCGCAACACATGTCAGACTACCCAGCCACCGGTAGAACATACAAGACCAATACCCGAAACACCATAACATGTGTCACATATATCATGAACTCAAACCACAACTCATGAGCTCAGATCACATAGTTCCTAGTTACATGTCACTTGTATCCTAAATTATTCCTAAGGTTCAAACGGGACTCTTCGATACCATATTTCCATCGAACTTGCTCATAATGTCGATTTCAATGTACATAGTATCCATCATTTTCTCACGGAATGATCAAGGCATACTCATAATAGCAATAAAACATTTAAATTTACAAAATGACAAAGCATTGAACTTAATACATATTGCATTATTCACATATGAACTTACCTCGGTACAAAATGGTAGAAACAAGCTTAATCCTCGTAAACCTTGTTTTTCCCCTGATCAAGACCCGAATCACGTTTTTCTTGATCTATAATGCCAAATTTAAATTATTTAATACATACATTGTTCAAATCGACCCATAACACATACTTTGATAAAATTACCTTTTTACCCCTAACTTTTCACTTATTTACACTTTAGTCCCTAGACTCATAAAATGAAATGTATGTATTTTCTTGGTTACCCAAGCCTAGCCGATTCATATTCTAACTCACATCAGCCCACATTTCTCATTAAATTACATTTCTACTACCCATTTCTACATCTTTTACAAATAAGTCCTTTTTAGGTGTTTTCACTAAAAATCACTTAGTAAAAGATGTTCATCACACATCAAACTTTCATATTCTTCCATTAAACACCAAAATACAAACATGTCCCACATGGGTCAAATTTCATACATGAACCCTACTTCAAAATATGGCTAGAAATGGATAGATCATGCTTCAAGGATCTCAAAAAAGTAAAGAACATTAAAAACAGGGCTTGGGAGCACTTACAATCAAGCTTGAAATGTTGAAAACCCTAGATATGGAGAGCATGAAATTTTTTGCTAGCACTTGGAGAAGATGAGCAAATTTTGACTTATTTTTCCCATTTTATTCTTTTATTAACCAAATGACTAAAATGCCCGCCTTTCTTTCAAATTTTTCCTACTCATGCCCATTTTTGTCCAAAATTATAGAAATTGGTCAAATTGCTATTTAAGACCTTCTAATTTATAATCCAATGCAATTTCATGATTGAAGCTTCTAGAACACATATTTTGCAACTTATTCAATTTAGTCCCTAACTTCAAATTGGACACTTTAGGCATAAAATTTCTTCATGAAAATTTCACACAAACATGCAATCATATCATGGACCATTAAATAATCATAAAATAATTATTTCTATTTCAGATTTTTGGTCTCAAAACCACTGTTCTAACTAGACCCTTATTCGGGATGTTACAAACTTCATGAGTTTTTGATGATTGGTTGGTTAATAACCTCTTAATCCAAGTTATTTTGCAAGAGGTAGTGATGATTGGGATATGAGGGTTGAGGTGTATTTGGAATAGGTCTAGCAAATTGATCTTCAATTTGTAGTTTATAAAGGTTGGAGGCGTGTTGGAGAAAAGCAAGAGAATGTGCAAGGAAGTTTGTTGATCCATGTGATTGAACCAAATAAAGGCTGTGTAAGCAAGAGATCAACACTTGAAAGCAGTTCAATAGATTCCACAATTGTTACGGTAGATTAAGGTCAACTCGGATGGTGTTGTAGATAGAACAAATAATAGGCCAATTCAGGTAGAGTTGTAAAGAATGATCGTAGGGATCAGATACGAGGCTTTGTTAGGAATATTGGTGACAAATTGAAGATAGCTCGGGAAATTGATGCACAATAGGTTATTCTAAAGAGAAATGGATTAGAATCTATCAATATTATTACCAAAGAAACATATGGAATAGCTACTAATTCATTGGTTCGATCGATCCGGAGCTAACTTAAAAAGGACTGGGATGTAACACCCCTTACCCAGCCCAGTCGTCAAACCTGAGTAATAGGGTGCTACAAACAAATACAATACAATTTATAAATCAAATATCTCAATTTAATATCATTACATCATAAATTATCAAGTATAACATGCAATTTAATCAATTTCGGGTTTATATTGAGCTTACGAAATCTTAAAACTAACTTGGTATCAAACAAGGTTCAATTAAAAATAAAAACAAAAAGATAGGAAAAATTTGTAAACAGGGGTCACACGGCTGTGTCCCTTGACCATATGGAAGGCTGAGGCCATGTGGGGTGGATCAAATGGCTGTGTAGGCAAGCCGTGTAACAGCCTGATGTCGTGTAGGTTTGGAGTCACATGGCCATGCGAACAGACTGTGTAACTCATTGATACCGTGTGGGTCAAAAGTTTAAATATTCAAAATTTTGTCACATTGTCGTGTTGCTAAGCCGTGTAACAGAATGTGGAAATGTGAACAAAAAATACCTAAAACTTACAAACTACACGGCCATGCCAAATACCCGTCTATGCCAAACGGTTGTGTGTCAGACCGTGTGCACCTAGTAATACCTTTCAATGCAAGCTTTATAACCCTAAGTGCCTAACCAATATGCCACAATCAGCACCTCAATCAACAATTTAAAACCAATAAAAAGACAACATACATACCAATCTAATAAACCTTCAATGGCACCTCAACTATCAACTAGCCATGCATCAAATAGCCATGCAAGCAATCTCATGACTTATACATCAAGCTTACCAAATCATTTCAATCATACATAAGCTTATAAATCACCTTTATACACCTATTCCTTGGCACATAATCAAGTCACCATCTAAACAAGTAAATATACTAGTCAAACTATTCATCAAGATGTCATTTTCATGACCATTGTCATCGCACACATATATACATATACATAATCCTCAAAATGCCACAAGAATCCCAAAATAAAACATTAAATGCCCAAATGACACTTTAGATACATGCCATGACCAAAATTTAAAACATCACCAACGATTGAATTTGGGATTACTGTTGGATGTTGGGTCGACATTCGAAATTTAAAGTACCTAACATGCACACTGAAAAAAAAAATCGTACGCTGAGTATAACTTATTGGTATTCTTATAATCTGAACATTAAAGCACAACCTAAGACATATTAGTAGCATAAATTAAAAATGAATGATGCTATGCAATTTATCGTGTCATCTAACCATTTCTCATATTTTTGAATCAAAACAAATACAACTTATCAATATTTAAGCATGACCAAAACCACTTTAATATTATTGATATTTCAAGTCACATGATAGAAGATTCCATTACCATGTTCAATTTCATGAAGATAATGAATTTATCTCACATTGTTCAATGCATTGCACAATGTATATTTCATTTCACATTTCATTTCCATTTCTTTCCATTTGCCATTTCAATAACCATTTTCAAATCTCTTATGGATTTCTCAATCACTTGGATTTTAAAGACTTATTCAAAATCATTACTCCAATTACAAACATTTCATTTTTATCATTTATTTCCTTATTAACACGATTCAATTTCAATCAGATACACGGATCTAACTAGCACACCAGTTTGGCACCTAGTGCCTCGTCGGATAAATCTGAAACAAATAGTTGCACCCAACGCTAGTAACATGTTTGACACTCAATGTCTCATAGGTAAAACTGAAGCAAATTGGCATGAAGTGCCTTATCGACTCTTAGTCAAAGTAACCTTGAACTCTTCCTATCCTATGTCATGTCAATTATATCCAATTCTACCTGAACAATTAATAGGGTATTCATTACTCAGTTCATCATCATTTAATATCTCAATTTTAACAAAAAATTATCATGAATTCATTTATTCAAACATATGACAACATCAAATATCTTCACATATATTCAATTTCATATTTATATAAACATTCACATTTCTTACATATATTCAATTTAGTCCTCATGAATATCAATCAATTGAAAGCAATCCAAATACATCTCATTATCACAAATTGTCTCACCTTATGCTTTTACCACACAAAAACAATTCAATATGCAACAATTCACAAGTAGTTCGGATTATAGAAGCATAAATCGTAAACTCCGAGGTATTTGTGTACGACTTTGTTTTTTCCTTTCTTTTTCAAGGAATTCGGGTCGATGTTAGCTACGGATTAAAACAAACAAGAAATTTCATCAATATTCAATCATTTTCACATTCAATTTCTAAATTATGGAGCTTTTTCATTTTATTCAATTTTGTCCCTAAAATCAAGACTAACATAACTTTCAAATTTAATTACAAATTTTCATGCTGATTTCACTTTAAGCCTAATTAAACTTCCTATTTCTCATTTCAACGAAAAAATTTAGAATTTGTGGAATTTAGTCCATATTGCACAAAATTATTGATTTACTTTACAATTTAGTTCTTTTTCAATACTAAACTTAAAATCTATCAAATTGGTCTTTAAAACTTTAACTATTTAACAATAGTAACATCCTCAAACTTTAACAATATCAAAAAATACGACATGGGTCAGCTAGCTTAAGCTACCAGGATTCCGAAAATATAAAAATTGCAAGAAAATGGACTAAATTGACTAACCAATTTTTGTTTAAAAGCTTTGAACCCTTCGTTAATGGCGTGGAGAGTTTCTTTCCTTACATTCGGTATTCTTGCATGAAGAAGATGGATAAAATGTTTTTCTTCTCCCACTATGTTAATTTCTATTTTATTTCCTTTTTATTTTTATTAGCATTTTATTTAATGTTTTATAACATCAAACATACATATTTTAATTCCCCCAACCAACCACTATATGAAATCTAAAGGTATAATTACTATTTAAATCCCTCTCATGATTTCTAATTATAGATCATAAGCAAATTACACTTTTATCACTTATGCGATTTAGCCCCTATATTTGAATTAATCCCTAATTCGATAAAATTACTCGATCAAAATTCAATCCACTTCTAATATAACTCCATAAACATTTAATAAAAATATTTACAGATCTGATTTACAGAAATGAGGTTCTAAAACCACATTTTCCAACACTATTGACTTTCAGATCATTACATGGGATGTGTTCATTCAACACACATATAGGGAGGAAATAGAGCTTCATTTTTTTCATTCTCCTCCAATGGTAATGTTGCAAACCTTGTTTGAAGATGCCGCTCAATTGGGTGTTCCTAGAATTAAGGGTGTTCAAACAATCGATTCGGTTAATAACCGAATAGCAATAATTGAATTAACCAAACTATGTAATCCTTTAACCGTTAATCGAATTGAATTTTTTTCAAAAAATAAAATTAAACGAACCAAAATATTTCGGTTACTTCGATTGGTTAAACGAATTAAACAAAATTTATATTTTTTTTGTCTTTTGGTTAAAACAAGTATAAAACATGTAAAAAAAATAATTTGATAATGTTCATTTGTCTCGAAAGTTAACCGAATTAACTGAAATTTTAAGTCTTGAAACACTACATAATTATTAAGTTCTGTTAATTTAGTTAATTACTCAATTTCAAACCAAATTAATCGATAATTGAAATTCCAAAAAAACCATTAACTAATATTCGACTGAATTAAGTACGGTCACTGACCGATTAACCGAAATAGATCGGTTCAATCGATTAATTTGATTTTAATCAAAGTTTGAACATCCCTACCTAGAATAGTTGTTCTCTTCTTTACTAAAAAAACATAATAACAAAATATTAAATTTTTGATTTTTTTTTTTTTTTTGCCTTAACCTACAACCTACTATCGTATGCCACATAACATTTGTTTCTTTTGTCTATTATATTGGGCTAATAAATATAATATATTTCATTATATATTATTATTTTTAGTTATTCAATTAATTTGGTTAATTAATTATTTTAATTGAATTAACTGATAATTAACATTTTAAAATATGTTTAATTGATTCTAGACTGGATTATAATCCAATTCAAACTGATATATTAATTCAGTTTTAATCCAACAATGCACAAACTTATCTTAAAAGCTTGAACTTCTCTTAGTTCGTTAGGGAAACTTTGAAAGTTGATCCCTCAATCCCCGTCTTTTTCATAATACATTCTTATTCTTTCACTTTTATGCTCTTATCACCGAAGTTGTTTTTCAAAGAGATAAATTGTTGGTCATGAAATGTGTTCCATTCTCATGCGAGGAGATCGAACCCCCAACTTCATGATTAAAGGATGAGGTGAGTAATCACCACACTACACCTCATGGTTATGTGTATTGTAACACTCGAAGCCCGGCCTAGGCGTCTAGACCAAGTCCGAATAGTCACATTAACATTATTAAGAAAAACCAACTTTTATAAGCACAGTTAAAATCATTTGATGAAACATAACAACCATAGAATCCAACTGATAGTTCAACAATCTTAGAAAAACCATAGTACTAAGAAATATTGGAACTATATGATAATATAGAAAGCAGATTGACCAAGCTCCCACTACGCCGACCCGATCAAGCTTGTGAGTTACTTGAAATTCAGCCAAATACACAGTGAGTAGAGAACTCAGTGTATAACCAATATAGATTCAATTAAAAACACAATTGTAATAATGAATTCTCGAATATTGAGTTCCAATCAGAATCAAAAAATATCCAATACAGATTTAACGTATTAGTTATATGTAAAACAATTCCAGTTCAAATACAGAATAGATCAGAAGCATATGTAGTTATTCCTACCCTCATTTGTTACACACCATCTCCAACTATCCTAACACATTGTTAAGGGCATTTAATACCCATCCAGCCCTACACACCATATAGTGTCAATTCGACACATTCAATGAGATGTAAACTAGCTGCCAAATCAAATTGCGATTAACGTTAGATTCTCATATAAATCGTGGCTTAGCCACTGAATCAGAACAGATTACTTCTTTCTTTACATAATTCCCATCCTAAATCGCAAATAGTGAGTAACATAGCCTGGACACACGTCCATGTCTCTAGCTCGTATGGTATCTAAAAACAATAGTGAGTCACACGACCTGGACACACGCCCGTGTCCCTAACTCGTGTGATCATTATCTTGTACTCAATGAGTTACACAGCCTAGACACACACTCGTGCCATTAACCCGTGTGAACCCTGCACTATCCTAACCATACACGGCCTGGACACACGCCCATGTCCTTGCCCATGTGGCTCATATTTGGTAGACAATTTGTTACACAGCCTAACACACAATCTGTCACATGGCCTACCACATGGCCTAGCACACAGCCGTGTGGCATCGATAGCCATGTTTTTTGACATCCGAAATTCACAAAAACTCGAGTTTTCAATACACACCTGAAGTGATTTTTAAGCAGGAACATCTTAAAGGATTTTCGAGACCTAGAATGGACAATCAATAGCCAATTAAGCGACAGATCGTAACAATTACCAAAATTAACGTGCAACACAATTGTCGAAATGTTTTGACATAAAACCCTAACTCGACATAACAATTACCTTCACACCAAACCAAATTTCACGAATCTAGAACGTTATAAGGACCATTGTCCTTGAGACCCTCCTCCTAAAGACATTAATCAAACATATAAACAAAGAATTCAATAATTTAAGCAATAACTAATTTCTTGGTCAAAATATCAACAGCCAACAATTTTAGAAATTGAACAGCCGAACTCACGAAGTTAACAAAAACGAACTTACCCAACAACGATACCAGACAAAGGGCACGAATCTAAGCGAACGATAAAAGAAAAGAAAGGAACAACCAGTAAACGACAAAACAAAGGAAAAAGAAAAGAAAAGATAAAAAGAAAGAAATAGAAAAGATGAAGAAGAAGATGTTAAATTAAATGCTTAAACCACGAGACAAAAATTCGACAATTAGCAAAAATATTTCTTAACGCATGTATCTAGACTCAAACACAAGACTAGATAAGATATAGAAGCTTAACCATCAAACCAATAGGCTCATTCTTAACACAAGTTTACATAGAATTAGACTTAAATATGTAATTCAAGGATAAAGGTTATCTTAAAATAAAATAGAAAAACTTCTAAGACACAACTCAAACTCTTGACCTTAAACACATAAGCAAAGCACAGAACCACAAATATAGAAATTTAATTATGACAAAATCCAACAGTCCAACTTTAAACTTTTTGGGGCGTTACATGCTCTATACTTACTATATAATTAGTTTGAATCTAATATGTTAAAGAAAAATCGCGTCACTAAAACTGAACAAGGTTATATCTTTTTTAAAAAATTTATAAAATTCAAGCTATATGTGCAAAAGGTACAAAGGTATTTAAAGTTTAATCTACATGTTTGAAGCACAATTCATGTCAAATCTGAGCTAACATTCAATGCAACTCGACAATTAAACTAACGGAAAGATCTAATTGATACAATGTTAACTAGATTTTATCACACTCACGATGTGGGTGAACGAAAATATTTTATATTATAAAAATATATCAACAAATAATTATTAATGGAGTAACAAGGGGATATGAATTTATTAGTCTTGTGTTGAATTCACAAATAATGTTTTTTAGTTGTTTTATTTTAAGATTATATAAAAATCGGGCAAGATGAAAATATTCTTATGATAATATTAATTACCCTTTCATAACTAAATTGTTATCCCAAGTCAACTCGACACTAACTCAATCAACAAGTATAGACATTTTAAATACACAATTAAATTTTTTTAACTAATTTATAGAATTTGTGCCGTTTTGGGAGCTCAAATGGAGATAACTCTTACTTTCATATGTTTAAACTTTTAAATTTTATAATATTTTTTAAAAAGACTACATTAATCATCTAAATATATTCCATTATTGTTGACACGGATGTCAATATGATGCAAGTTTTAGTCGGGCTCACTTTTTTTTATCCCACAGCCCACAGACAATTCGCAAAGATGTTTGAAAATTTTCAATAATAATAGAAGAAAAATGATAAATATAAAGCACCTTTCATATATGTATGGAAAATTATTTTATTAGAGCATATTAAAAATAAAAAATTAATTGTACAAACAAATATCACATTTATCATATATTTAATTCATTTGTGGAGTCTAAAAAAATTCTAATAATAGTGTATGAAATAATAATCCTATATATTCAAAATTGAAATATATTGAAACAAAATTATGGATTAATTGTTAATTTATTTTATTAGATAATAGAAAAAGAAAAACAGAAAATTTATGGACTTGATTTATAAATCAAAAGTGAAACATTATTTGTATTCCTTTTTAAATTACAGAAATCTTTTTCCAACAAGTATTAAGTCTGTTTGTCATTATCTTAATCAATTATTACATATCCATAATAATAAACAAGACCGTTTTCAAATTAGAAATATATTCCCTCACAAATTCGAGACAATTCCCCATTAAAAGCAACAGATTTCCATCGCTATTGCATCATCATACGTGTCGTTACATTACAAATGAATATGAGAAAAATAATAATTTATTTGTTAAAAAAGAATCCAAGTTTGAAAAACAAAAGTAGAGATTGTTCCTTCCACGAAATAAATTAAGAAACGAAAAAAAAAAATCTAAATCTTAATCACTATCAACAAAAAAAAAATATTAAAGATATTCATAAGTTTATATATGACTTTAAAAAATTCTATAATTCAATTTTAATCTCTTAATTTTAAGTGTGTGATTGGTTAAGTGGAAAAATGAAGTGATAGGAAGAGGGAGTGAAAAAGTAAAAAATAAATAAATTTTGAATGTGTTTGGATAGGAAGAAAAGTGAGAGAAAAGAAAATAAAAGGGATAACCATTTTTCATCTTGATGCATAAAAATCAATCTTTCTAAATTGAAAAAAAATGAGAAAAATGTGTATATTAGTTAAGAACTATGCATTTTTCAAATATTTTATTTTCTTTCCTTCCACAAAGAAAATTTTCTTTTCATTTTTCCTTCTCTCTTACAAAGCGCATCTATGAAAATAAAAATATATATTTTCAATCCTTCTAGTTTTCTACCCTTCAATATTTCATTTTTTCAATTTTCTTTCACCCTACCACGCAAAGCTTAAAAGAATTTTGGAGTTCGCCCCTACTCCCAATGAGAGGACTTGGGGTCAAACATTAGAAACAATATTGTTCAGAGAGGTAACCACAAATCTTGAAAGAATTAGTCTTTATGATCCGTAAAATAGCATTAACGATGCCTTGATTATACAAAAAAAATAAAAAAAGGATAATTATTTGGTATATAAACGAAAAAATTTTAATCCATAAATAAGATTAAATTTTATTATATATTTTATCTATTTTTTATATTTTTTTAATTTTTTAAATACAATACACATACTAAAATTTCGAAATTAAAAGATTGAAGTACGAGTGAATAATTACCTAATAAATAAAACATGTCATGATATCATTTTTGTAATTCAAATATAACAAAAAAATATTTATTAATAGACAAGTGAAAATGTTATAATTTCCGTTTATCAAATACGAACTCTCATCCTCACATTAATGCACAGATTTGATTAGAGATAATGGATTAGGATAATGTGGTCAAAGTCAAAAGTCCTCTTCCATGCAAACATGTCCAGAGCAGCTGGCTGCCTAGCTGCCTTTCCTTCTAGCAGCCTGTTTTGACCTTTAGCGCATGCTCTCGGCCCCTAACGTCGGCGGCTTGTCTCAAGCGTTGATCAACGCGAGTATAAATACAGCTTTCACTTCTTCCTTTGCCTCTCACTACCTATTTCCCTTTCATCTTTCAGCATGGCTTCTCTTCAGTATCTTCTCTTCACTTCATTCTTACTTTTCTTTGTTGCTCCTGGTTTAGCCCAACAGTCGTTCCGCCCCAAGGCCCTGGTGGTTCCAGTCTCTAAAGACGCCTCCACACTTCAATACCTCACCACTTTTAACCAAAGGACACCCTTTGTTCCTATACGCGTTGTGGTTGATCTCGGTGGACGATACTTGTGGGTTGATTGTGACCGGGATTATGTTTCATCGACTTACCGTCCCGCCAGGTGCGGTTCAGCCCAATGCTCGCTGGCTGGAGCCAATGGGTGCGGAGATTGTTTCGATGGACCAAGGCCAGGGTGCAACAACAATACATGTGCTGTCGGACCCGGCAACTCCGTCACTAACACCGCCGGTCCTGGTGAGGTTGCACAAGATGTTGTCTCTCTGCAATCAATTGATGGGAGGAATCCTGGCAGAGTGGTAACCGTGCCTAGATTCCTTTTCGCTTGTGCACCAACTTCCCTGCTTCAAGGCCTTGCTAACGGTGTTGTGGGAATGGCTGGTTTCGGTAGGTATAGAATTGGGCTTCCTTCGCAATTCTCTGCTGCTTTCAGTTTCCGAAGGAAATTCGCCATTTGTCTCTCGTCTGCCAACGGTGTTATTTTCTTCGGTGATGGTCCCTATGTGTTCCTCCCTGGAGTTGATGCATCAGAATCGCTTACTTTCACACCACTCTTCATTAACCCTATCAGCACAGCCCCTTCTTTCCCTCTCGGTGAACCTTCCGCCGAGTATTTCATCGGCGTTAAGTCCATCAAAGTGAACGAAAAACCCGTCTCACTGAATACAACGTTACTGTCCATTAACAGCGAAGGTGTTGGGGGCACAAAGATCAGCACCGTGAATCCCTACACTGCCCTAGAGGCTTCCATCTTCAAAGCTGTGACTGAGGCCTTCATTCATGAAGCTGCTGCTAGGAACATCACCAGGGTGGCTGGTGTGGCCCCATTTGAGGTATGTTTCAGCTCAAGAAACATTGTAGGGACACGTTTAGGAGCAGCGGTGCCATCAATAGACCTCGTGTTGCAGAACGAGAATACTTTTTGGAGGATTTTTGGGGCAAACTCGATGATCGAGGTTAGCAGGGAAGTGTCGTGTCTTGGGTTCGTGAATGGTGGCTCGAACCCAATGACTTCCATTGTTATTGGAGGGTACCAATTGGAGGACACTCTTCTTCAGTTTGATTTGGCAACTTCAAGGCTGGGGTTCAGCTCTACCCTTTTGGGTAGGCAAACTACTTGCGCCAATTTCAACTTCACATCTAATGCTTAGATGGCATACGGCAGAAATAAATTTTACAAATTATAATATTGTGAGAAATTAATGGCCATAAGAGATAATAATCTGCATCCTACCTCTATTTACTTTCTATTCAAATTCCAAACAAAAGTTGAACTTTATAGCTTTCAATTATTTTGAATGATTTTTATATTTAATATGTTTAGATGTTTTCGTTTGAGTACCATGATCTGACGAAATTGACTCAATTTTTTTATACGAGCACCAAATTTAATATACCATAAGTTATTATATACAGATATATTTATACTTATTTGATATTTAAACTTGAAAATCATAAATTAATTTAATATTCTTTTCGGTATCCGATTAATATTGTTAAAATATGATGTGACATTTTGACCAATAGTATGTTAAAGCATGTCACCATGATTTTGCTCTACAGTGCCCATCAACATGTTCTAACAATATTAATAAGTACTTAAAAAAGTACCTAGTTAATTTACTATTTTCAAATTTAGATATCAATTAAGTCAAAAAAAATTAACTATTAAGTAGATATTTCATCATATATCAAATATATCCGGTCGGATGTAGAGCCAATATCTGGTTTATGTATTTTATAAGAAATCTAAAATTTCTGCTATTGTCAATTTGCACTAAATAATGAGTTGTAGCGATTAATAAAAATAATATACAGTTCGATAAGATTATGCATTCGCCCTAAATATTAGCTTTCATTTATACTAAAGTACGTAGATAATTTCTACATGATTAACCAAGCTCGTTTCAAGTTTATACTTATTTTACAAACATTTATATTTATTTTATTATTTTTATTAAATTTGAAATATATATAAATAACTTAATATACTATTAATATTTACATTATAAATTTATATACTATTATAAATTTAAATTTTATTTGATACAAGTTCTATAATATATAAAATAAAATAAAATTAGATTGGATTGGATTGGATTTAGATCTTGAATGTTGAAATTTAAATTTGACCTATATTTTAAATCAAATTAGTTTTTTGTTCAAGCTTATCATTTAGGCTTAATATTTTTATTCAAAACCCCTAAAATTTTAAGTTTCAACAAGAGTATTTTGACTTTTAAAAAGGATTTTGACTTTTAAAAAGGTTTAAATGATAACTAGTTTAAAAGTCCAAACCCATTATTAACCTTTTTTTAACATATGATTTTCGTGATATTCAATGTCATTTAAATGTACAGATGAGTCTTTTGTACACATATGAAACACATGCAGTTTAGAAGTAGTTACAAGTTAGGTTTTCTGTTAATTAGGTATTGAAAACTGCATTGTGCAGTTTCAGTTAGAGAATTAGCTAGGTTCTGTTGGTGCTAACTATCTCTAATCGATTCTACCAGTCTCTTTGTATGAATATGAGTTGGTCTTATTTGAGATATTATAGCTAAAATCAAGAAAATAAGTAGCCTATTTTTCTCCATTTTCCTCTGTTATTTTTCTACCTCTTAAAAGGCCATTCATGAGGTGTTTCTTTTCTTAAGTTTATTATTGTCTTCTTAGACATTATTATGAAGCTTTATAGTGCTTGATCAAAACTCAAACATTGCATCAGAGCCTGTGTTTAACAACATCAACTCCAATCCTTTGGTTCAATTGCTTCGCTTTATGATTTGAAGAATGTTCATGAAGGCTGCAAGTTTTTTGGTTAGTTTTTCTTGGATTCAAACCTAGAGCATGGTAACCATGGTTTGATCAAAAGAATAACTTCCCTAATGTGTTTATAAGAGGAAGAATTGTTGTAATGTTGATTCAGATAATGGATATTTGAGGGGTCTATCACATCCGCTCATCAGTAGCAGATAGTAATTTTAACATCTGAATCTGAATATTATCCGAATTCGTAAAATTCAAGTTGAATATCTGCGAATAATCGAATCTGCAATCTGTATTGCCAACATTATGCTTGGTGATGTATCATGAAACTAACTAAAAATATGACAAAGGTAAGTGCACCTATCGATAAATAGTATAGCTATGGTGAGTAGAGACATCATATCCACGAGGACTAAAAGTACTAGTAATTACCGTTTTCTTATTATTTAGTCAATAAATTGGAATGATTGTCTTAAACTAAGATTAACTAAATTAATTTAACTAAGAACTCAATAAAAAAATCAGGAAAATAACTAAAAGATAACCAATGAGAGAGACAATACCCAGGAAAGAATCCTTCTATACTTCATCTATTATTATGAATCTGAATTAAACGATTTATTCACTAGGTATCTTGATCCATAGAAATCCCTAAATTATGCTAATATCTCTTTCGAGAGTAAGAGCAACTGACTCTAGGTTGATTATTTGAAATTTTTTTCTAATTAAAACCCCTATTATCGCATCAACTCGATTGATGGATTCCCCTATTAGATTTGACTCTAATCCGGTAGATTTATGTTGTCCTATTTCTAGGATTGCATGCAACTCCACTCAATTATGCTAGATCTACTCTTAAACATGGACTTTTCCTCCTCTGATTTAAGCACATTAAACATGAATTAATATCTCGAAAATATTAAAACAAGAGATAAACACACATAATTGAGAATAAGAATCAAGTATTTATCACGTAAAACAGAAATCAAATAATAGAATTCATCACAGGTTTTATCTTCCTTAGGTATCTAGGGAATTAGTTCATAATTGTGAAAAGAAACATCTCAAAGTTAGAATAACCATAAGAAATAAAGAAACTCATAAAAACTTCAAAAGAAATTAAAAGGAGGTCTTCAATCTTGATAGAAATCTACTTCAGAGTTGGCTCCAATGGTGTTCTTCAAGTTGTTTTCTTCAATATTCTTTGATACTCTCTTCTTCTATTCTTCTATTTGGTATTTATAGATTTTAGAATGCCTAGAAAACCTAAAAATTGCGTTTTTCCGCGTGTTTGGGAAGCAAGTTGCGAAATCGACACGATCTGGCACATGGCCGTGTGTTCAGACCGTGTGGGAAGGTCCAACCCATATGGCTCCTGAAATCTACTCTTTTTGTCCGACTTTCGCTCGTTTTTCACTCTTTTTGCTCCCAAATGCTTTCCTAAGTATAGAAACATGAATTGAAAGTATTAGGAGCATAAAATCTACCAATTTGCATAAATAATCATCTAAAAACGCATTAAGAACGAGATTAGAATATGTTACTTTTATCACTTATCACTTGGTAGATTTGAAAATTGAAAGGGAAAAAATAGAACATTTGAAAAATCTATAATTTGAACTAATATACACTTGTTTCCAATTTTCTCTCCTCCCATCATTCCAATTTGGAAAGATTATTTTTTATACATTATAATGGAAAATAATCACCCATCCTATTTTTTTTCCTCTCACTTTTCTCGCCCGAGCACACTCCAAATTTATTTTCTTTTCACTTTTTTGCTCCCTCTTTTCATCTATCATCTTTTCACCCAACCAAGTGCGCCTTAAGAGAGGTAAGGCCTTGGACTTCATAAATGACAAAAAAAAAATAACCCCTTTAAAAATGAAAATTTTAAACGAACATAATGATAAATTTATGCTTTAACCTTCAAAATTTTATAATTTAATTCTTATCTTAAAAGAATTTGAATGTAGCTTATTACATTTCATTTTACTAATGCATGCCATATGTAGCGACGTAAAAATTGGCTTCGGGGTCGCTAATTATGGCGATCTAGTGAAAAAGTTTGAAAACTGAAGTTCGATTTTGAAGTAAAAAAAGGAGTCGCCACCGATCCCTTTTTTATAGGTGTGATCGGATACCTATTAGATCTATTTTTAAAACAAACGGAGGCTAAGTTCGGGTCTACGTCGAAATCCAGAGAAAAACTAGGGCTCGGGAGTCAATTACGCGCGAGGAAGGTATTAGCACCCTCGCAACGCCCAAAATTGGTATCTCATAAACACGTGTTGTCTTGATTTTTCAAAAATACAAGTTCAATATAACATTTAGTTGTGATCCGATTGAAAAGACGAGAAGTTTTAGTATTTTTGATTTTTGAGAAGGATGTGCCGTTTTAACGCGAGTCAATTGACGTTCACCCAACATAGCGATGAACTCGATGACTTAATGTTAAATCGGTACATTGCCTTGTTTATTGAAATTAATTAGCAAAACAAGTATATGATTTTCGAAATAATGCAAAGTAAATTGATATGAAATAAAAATAAATAAATGAAAGAGCTAGGCATATATTGAAACAAATAACCAATGTGACAATAATATTAAAATGATAAAGATTTATACGACGTTTAGCGCAATACTAGAATTAGACACGAAATAGAAACAATGAATATATACATAGTGATGATGTTAAGTATATATATACATAAAATAGGAACGAAAAAGGTTTACATAATAATACTAATATGGGTACATATATATACATACATAACATACTTAAAATGAACGTATACAATATATATAACAGACCTATGCTAATAATAATAGCAAAAATAGCAATAATAAAAGATATATATACATCAAATAACATATAATAATCTTAATATCATAAGTGACAATATGGAAAATAATAAATGCATTAATGAGTATAATAACATATGAAAATAATATAAAAAATATATATATACGTATATACGTATAATAAAAATATATGTACTAGCAATAAATATAATAGAAGTAAAATAAACGTAATAATAATATATACATATTTAGAGATAATAACATTAAAATACCTATTAATAATAAACATAATAATAATAATAATAATAGTGAAAGTAAATCGTATGATAATAAATATAATAGTCGAAAAAAGATAATACTATATAATATATATATATATATATATTTTTATAATAACATATATATACTAATATGAATAATGATAATAATACTAATAATAATAATGAAATACGAAAAAGTATATATAATATAATAATAATATTAAAATAAAGTAATTAAAAATAATACTATATATAAATATATGCAATGTACACACGTAAAAGAAAAATATACACTAATATATATAGTAATAATAATAATGATAATAATATAGTATTGGAAATAATAATAACCATATTAAATAGGGAAACGAAAATAAACAAAAAACAAAAAAAGGACTAAAAAAGAACTACAAACAAAGCCTTGGGGCGAATTTTAAAAAAATTAAAGGAGAAAGGACCTATTCGAATGCGCCTGGAACGACGGAGGGCTTACAGCGCAATTTTTCGGCGCATTTAAAACAGTGCGCATCATAGGGGGACTAAATTGCGAAATGCAACAATCGACAGGGTCAATTTAAAAAAAATATAAACTAAATTGTAAAACGCCTAAAAAGCGGAAGGGTCATTCGCGCAATTAGACCCTTCCGCAAAAACACGCGGATCCTAGCCCCGGAGCGGGTTGGGTCGGTCCGACCCGCCTCAAAACGGCGTCGTTTTCTGCTTAAAACTGGGTACCAAAACGGTACCGTTTCGCTGGGCTATAAATAGCCTAAAAATCTGAAAAAAAAAAAACATTTGTGAGGTGGGAAAGAAAAAAAAGAAAGAGAGAAAGAGAGGAAAAAGAGAGAAGGGAGAGGGGAGGGCACCGGCCACGGGGGCCGATCACCGGTCGATGGCCGGACCGTCGTTGTGATGCTGTGCGCTACACACACACGTGGTGGTGTGAAAAGGTAAATTTTTTTTTTATATATGCGTATATATATATATGTATTTTTTAGTCCGTTTTTTTTTCTATTTTACATATTCTTTATTTTTTAAATTACATATGCGTATATACTCGAAATATATAATGAAATCCCTATATATATACATGTATACGAGTGCGTATATAAAAAAGGAAAGACATTGGCTACCTTGAATTGGATCTGAATATTGCTTACTGTTTTTTTGATTTGATCTGATATTGCTAGTGAAATCACTAATTTCTGTATGTTTCTGTATTGAAAAATATACCAAAAGGAAGCCCTTTACAAAGCTTCTTTGATCGGCTTATATAGCCATACAACTTCTTTTTTTCTTTTCTGTCTTGTCTCTTTTAATGTTTTGCAGGTGTTGAGGCGGCGGAGGTGACCCTGGAGCGGCGCTGATCAGAAGGCGGTGTCAGGAGCAGGTGCGGCGCAAGTGGGCTAGTGGGGAGAGGGTGGCTAGGGTTTCAGTTTTTCTGAAACCCTAATTTGACTAATGGAGTACTTGGGTTTGGGCTGTTTAGGTTTTATGTAATTGGGCTTTGGTGTTTTGGGTTTGATTGGGTTAGCTTAGGTGTGTTGGGTTAGAGTATTAAGGTTGGTTGTTGGGCCAAGGGGTTAGTGGGTTTAAAATGTATCTGGTTTGTAAGGGTTTTAAAATTGGCCTGTACACCATATTGCGTTTGTATACTTACCAATAAATTTTGGATATAATTGTAAGTTATATTACACATTAAAAGAAAATATAATCTCCAACCTTAAAAAAAAATTTTATTGAAAAGATCAATAACAAACCTCTAAAATGTACATGTAACATAAAAAAAATTATGTTGGTATACCTAACCATGTATTGTTTTTGTTTCGTCATGATAAAAGATAAGTAAAGAAGAAAAACGAAAATATTTGTTTTTAATACGTGGATCCTATGCCAAAATCCATAAACCTTAGCTTTCATGGGTCAATTGAAAATTAGTACTAATAAATATGTCTTCCAAACGTATGACTTAGTGATCTAACCGTCCATCTTTATGATAGGGATCTACTTATATCAGTGTAAAATTAAAGTAATTTTATATTCTTTTTTATATTTTTTATAATTAATATTGCAACCGGTAAATTTATTGATATAACTATACTTATCTTACATGTAAATTTTTTAACTGATCCGATATTTCTATCATATTAATATAAAATATTATATATATATATTAATATTTATTAAATGGTTCGAATTTTTTTTACAAAAAATAAAGAGTTAGAAATTTTAAATTTTCACCAAATTTGATATGCATGATTTATATGAATAAAATATGAAATATGATTAGATCATTAAAATATTAATTGTATAAAAACATATGAAAGGATGTAAAACTAAAGTAATTTTACACTGTGTAAGTGGATCTTACCCATATCATATATATAATATAAAAGAAAGTACGAGAGCATATATGGAAACGTTGAGTTCTGGATTTATTCTTTTCCAAAATGTTTCCTTTTTTTAGTTATATTTAAAGTGAGTTTCATTTTTATAATTAAGTTTTAAATATGATTTTCTTACCATTTTTAATTAGAATTTATTTACAATTTTTAATGATGATGTATAATTACATTAATGATACATTTAAATATATCAATTTTAAACCTATAATTATATTTGCTTTATTTATAATGTATTAACCCATTAAGCGACACATCAATTGATAATGATAATTACATTTGCTTTATTGATAATATATGAAATTGTATATTAGCATTATAATTACTTTTTTTTAAATGTTCTCATTAATCAATATAGCTATTAAACATCATATGATAATCACGATGTATAAATGGCTCAAAATTGCAACTAATACAATATATCATTATCGATTAGTTATTACCAGATTTATATTTCTTAACCTATCAATCAAATATAATTTTACATATATAACTGAAAATATGAATAAAAATTGTTGACTGCTTGAGGGTTCATCACTAGTATTAAACATCATATGATAATCACGATGTATCACGATCTCAAAATTGCAACTTATACAATATATCATTATTGATTAATTATTACTAGTTTTATATTTCTTAATTTGTCAATTAAATATAATTACAAGATTTTTTAAAAAATATAACCATACATATATTATAAAAGTCGAACGAAACGTAAGCAAAAATGAAAACTTTGACTTTTAAAATACTTCCTTTTTAAATTATATTTAAAATGAGTCTCATTTTAAAATTAAGTTTTAAATATGAATTTTTTGTTAATAATAATAATAATAATAATAATAATAATAAAGTTTTCAATAATAAACAACTTTAAACAAGTAAATCTTTTTTTTTTTGAATCCAGGGTGTGACCACCGTAGCAGTCCATTTTTAATTTCTAATACCATGCTTTTATAAAATTACATAATTGTTTTTTAAAAAATTTAAATTTTTAAAACGGTAACATGCATATTTTAAAATAAATTGTTTAAGTTTTCAATTTTTATAGAAGTTTACATAAATATTTAAAAATAGGTAAAATATGGTAAAACACGTTATGATTTGTTAATTAAATATGTATACAAATTAAATATAATTTTATTGTAGTTTAATTAAATAAAAAAATCATTTAAAACTTCATTCAAGTGAAAATTTGAATTTTTTAGGATTTTTTATTCATTTAAAATTTTAAAATTATTAAATATATTTTAATTTATAAGGAAATAAATTGCATTAGGATCATCCTAAAAGACATAATTTTTAGGCATCAATAAAATAGTGTCACCTCATTAAAAGATAGTAAAGTATTATTATATCCTCCCAAACACACCAATAAGGCATTAAATGCCTCTTCGGATAAACCGAAGTATATAATAACAGAAACATCTTCTCGGCCGAACTACAAATCTCCTCATCACATCATAAATCCAATGGCATGCCATTTGTATCCAATCTGGTCAAAATCATCGTTAATAGGGTATTTGATTCACTTTTTCAATTTAATAAATCTTTCATCAATATACCATTCTAATAATCACATATATTCACACATTTTCATAATTTCATACATTTTCATTCAATTCAACAAATATATTTCAATTATTCACATTAATTCATAATTCAATACAACTCAATTCACTTTTCAATATCAAATATTCAATTATCACAAATCTCATATATTCATATCAATTCCCTCATATTCCAATCAATATAATTTTTCAATATAACATTCATTCAATATTCAAATTTTTACATAAATCATATATATAATATATATTTCAATCAATATAAATTCAATCAAAATGATTTCAATCAATATAAATTTGATAAATTCATCACATACCAAAATCAATCCATTTCAATTGTAAAACATCATAATTCTAACACTAACAATTGTCATATGTATATAAATATAACAAATAATGAGTGAGTTCAGATTATAGAAATACAAACCGTAATTTTCGAGCTAACTCCCGTTGACTTTGTCTTGTCCTTCCTTAGCCGAGATTTTCGGTACCACATTGACTATTAAAGTTTAAAGCTTCAAAACCTTGATTTTCCCCTTTTCCCTTTCTTTCCTTTCTTTCTCCCTGTTCTTTCTGTTTCTGTTTGCGTTTTTTTTTTTCTTTTTCCTTTCTTTTATTTCATTTATTTCATTTATTTCATTTCTTTATTTTATTATTAAACTATTATAATATTTATTATTTATACATGTGTATATTTATTAATACACATGTATTAATTTATCACCTTACACTTGTCATAACTTTTATTTATTTAATTAATTAATATAAAATAATATTAATATAATATATTTTAATTATTATTATTTTACTTATATAATAAGTAAATACACATGTATAATACATGTGTACCATTTATATTTGTACACATTTAACTTATTTTAACCATACATTTGTCACCCCTTTTTAGCTTATTTCCTATTTAGTCCCTTCACTTTTCTTTATTCTATAATTAAACTTTCACACTTAATTCAATTTAATCCTTTCCACTAATTACTCTTAATTAAGCTAAATTTACTTAATTAAAGTCTAATTAACCATTCAATTGACTTCGTAAATATTTTTAATAAATATTTACGAGTCTATTTTTTTAGAAATGGAGACTCGAAAGTTCACTTTCCCGATAACCGTAAAATTTGGGTCATTACAATTCTCCCCCCTTTAATAAATTTCGTCCTCGAAATTTACCTGAAAAGAGGTAGGCGTATAAAAGTCTCACTGTTTCTTTCGGTTCCCATATTGCTTCTCAGTATTGTAACTTCACATTGCAATCTAGTATCTCAATCGGTTCTTCTTCTTCGTACAATGAATCAATTTAAATTTCAATATCCCTTGTCAAGCTAACATATAAGAGATTTGACCTACATTTTTCTGAGCATCACAAATTTTGTGTAGCTTCAGAGGTGAAACCAATCAATTCATTACTGACTAACTTTTTCTATAATTTCAGGTACCCAAGCAGAACGAGAATCCAACCTCTCTTTTTCAATCTCTTCCACACTTATTCAATTTCACAAATCAAACAGCCTTGTATTTTTATTTTCTCACCATATTCAATCAGATACTGTGAAGTTTTACATTTCAATCATATAGAGCTTCATGCAGTGCGGTAAACTATTATTACATACCTCAAACTTCTTATATTTGTTCTAGAGTCAGAATATAAACCATGTATTTCAATCAGAAATAATAAAAATTATCATACCATGAATCTGATGATCTCAAAAACCCATATTTCAGACAGTTATTAAGTAAGAAATTTATTCATACCAGAACAAAATATGCAGACTTCAGCATACCTTTAATGATCATTCAAATATCATCTTTCTTTTCGCAGATAGAGATGATTTCAATCCAAACCCATATAAATTCTATTCCATTTCCATTCTATTATCATCATTAGTTGTAACAGTTCTGAAGGTATCTGTATCTGATATAAACATTTATATACAAGTCAACTTTAATTAAATTAATTAAAATAATTAATTTTTTAAATTATAAACAAATATCTTTTATTCTTTTACAATTTTTAATCATTTTATTTTTTCCCCATAAGTTAATATTTTTTTATTTTTGTGCAACGAATTTTTTTAAAAAAATAGTCATTTTTGTGCAATTTTTTCATGTCATTGGCATATAATTTTGGTAATTATTTTATTCAGAACCCCGAACCTTAAACTCGAACCATAAACATTAAACATTAAATCCCGAACCTCTAAGTTCAGGGTTTGGATTTGGGATTTAAGGTTTAGAGTTTGGGTTTGGGTTTTGTCTTCGGGGTTTAAGGGTTTGAGGTTACGAGTTTAGATTTCAGGGTTGATAAGTGCTAAAAGTAAAATATCTTAATTATATTCTTAACGCGTTTTTGGGTGATTATTCGATATTAATTGTGAATTTTCTATTCCTAATTGTGAAAATAAAATAAAATAAAGAACACACAGATTTTTACGTGGAAACCCTTTCGGGAAAAAACCACGGGTAGAGGAGAATAAAATTCACTATGTCGAATTCGAATGATTACAAGAGGAATAGACTATGTCATTTATAGGCTTGTAAAGCCATATTCTAATAGGAGTGTAGTAAGATTGAAACATCTTATTCTAATCAATATAAAATAGATGGAGTTTAATAAGGTTTAAAAAACCTTATTCTAAAATAAAATAAAAAAAGTGTAGTTCTATATGGATTTTACTTTTATTTTATTTTACCACTGTATTTTATTTAAATAAGAATTTGGGTCACTTAATTCTAACAATCTCCACCTTGACACGAATTCTCAATGAACAAGTTTTTCATTGCGAACTCTCAACGAACAAGTTCTCCACCTCTTCCATAAAACCCTTTAAGGGTTTAACTTCAACAATAAACACCAATCAAGTCTAAGCAATGCTCAACAATATCACCATGAGCAATAATATCACGAACAAAATGATACCGAACATCAATGTGTTTTGTTCTCTCGTGAAACATTTGATCTTTTGTAAGGAAGATTGCACTCCAACTGTCACAAATTACTGTACTGATTTGAAGGTCTTCATTGAGTTCACTAAAGAGTCCATTCAACCAAATAACTTCTTTACAAGCTTCAGTAATCGCCATGTACTCAGCTTCAGTGGTAGACAAAGCGACTGTAGTTTGCAAAGTGGCTTTCCAACTAATTGCACAACCTCTGATTGTAAGACATAACCTCGTAAGTATCTTAAAATCCACTGAACTGCTTTCTAGTGTTCTTTACCGGGATTCGCCATGTATCTACTAACTGCACTGACTGCATATGATAAATCTGGACATGAATAAACCATAGCATACATGAGAGATCCCACTGCACTAGAGTATGGAACATGTGACATGTACTCAATCTCATCATCTGATTAATGAAAGTTTGAAATGGGCTGCTAAAAGAGTACTAACAAGCTTAGCTCTCTGCATATTGAACCTGCAAAGAACTTTTTCAATGTACCCCTTTTGACTTAGGTACAATTTACTTGCTTTTCTATCTTTGAGAATCTCCATACCAAGTATCTTCTTTGCTGGTCCCAAATCTTTCATCTCAAATTCTTCACTTAGTTGGGCTTTGACCTTTCTTATCTCTCATTTATCTTTTACTGCTATCAAGATGTCATCAACATAAAGAAGTAGATACACAAAAGAACCATCACCTTTTTTCCTAAAGTAAACACAACTGTCAAAACTACTTCTTTTGAAATCATGAGAATTCATAAAGGAATCAAACCTCTTGTACCACTTTCTTGGTGACTGTTTCAAATCGTAAAAGGACTTTTTCAGCAAGCAAACATAGTCCTCTTTTTCTGAGACTGTAAAACCCTCTGGTTGTTGCATGTAAATATCCTCCTCAAGTTCTCCATACAAAAATGCAGTTTTTACATCTAACTGCTCAAGCTCCAAATCATTCATGGCCACAATACCAAGCAAAGCTCGAATCGAACTATGCTTCACAACTAGGGAGAACATATCTGTGAAGTCCACTCTTGGAATTTGACTGTAACCCTTTGCAACAAACCTTTCTTTATATCTGGGTTCTTCAACTCTTGGAGTCCCTTCTTTCTTTTTAAACACCCATTTACAATGAACAACATTTTCACCTTTAAGAAGTTTCACAAGATCTCATGTTTTATTTTTATGGAGTGATTCAATCTCCTCTTGCATAGCAAACATCCACTTTTCTAAGTCTTCACAGCTAACCACCTTAGAATAATTAGATGGCTCTTGGTTTGCATCTATATCTTCAGCCACCTTTAAAGCATAAGCAACTAGATCAGCCTCGACATACTTCTTTGGAGGTTTAATTTCTCTTCTAGTTTTGTTTTTGGCGAGAGAGTATTGTGGTGAAGAAGTAACTCTATTCTCAATTTTTGTACTAGCTTGAGGAGTCGACTCTGTATTAATCTGATGCTCCACCTGCTTTTGATTTTCTTTATTGGAAGAGTTTTTAAGAGATAAGTTAGGTAGCATAGCAGTTTCATCAAAAACAACATCTCTGCTAATCACAACTTTTCTTTTTTCAAGACACCATAACTTATACCCTTTTACACCAGCTTTATAACCAAGAAAAACACATTTAATGAATCTCGATTCCAATTTTCCATTATCAACATGAGCATACGCAGGACACCCAAAGATCTTTAAATCAGAATAATTAGCAGGATTACCATATCACACCTCTTGTGGAGTCTTTTTCTGAATGACAACGGATGGAGATCGGTTGATAAAAAAACATGCAGTAGAGGCTGCTTCTGCCCAAAACGACTTTGGTAAGTTGGCATTTGTCAACATACATTGAACCTTCTCCATGATTGTTCTATTCAATCGTTCTGCAACGCCATTTTGCTGTGGAGTATGGCAAACTATCAAGTGTCTCACAATCCCTTCTGACTTGCATAATCTATTAAACTCATCAGAATAGAACTCTAAGCCATTGTCTGTGCGGAGGTATTTTATTTGTTTTCTCGTCTGTTTTTCAATCATAATTTTTCAAGACTTAAATGCGAAAAACATATTACTTTTCTGTTTTAGGAAGAGCACCCAAACTTTTCTAGAAAAATCATTAATAAAGGTTAGCATATAATTAGCTCTACCTCTCGAAGGCACTCTGGATGGCCCCCACAGATCAGAATGAATATACTCTAATGTTCCCTTCATGTTATGGATTCCTCTGGTGAATCGAACTCTCTTTTGCTTCCCAAAAACACAGTGCTCACAGAAATTCAGTTTGCAAATTCCTTTCCCATCAAGAAGTCCTTTTTTTCTCAATTCTGCCATGCCATTCTCACTCATATGCCCTATATGCCCTAGGTGCATATGCCAAAGTTTAGTAATATCATCATTTGACAAGGAAAAAAAAGTGACAGCTGCATCACCAATAACAGTAGAACCCTGTAAAACATATAACTTGGCAGTCTTTCTCTGCCCTTTCATCGCAACAATGGAACCTTTGGAAATATTAAAAACCCCACTTTCTGCTGTGTATCTATACCCCTTTGAATCAAGAGTACTCAATGAAATTAAATTTCTCTTCAATTTTGGAACATGCCGTACGTCACTAAGTGTTCTGACAACTTCATCAAACATCTTAACTTTAATTGTTTCAACACATGCGATTTTACATGAAGCATTATTTCCCATCAAAACAACACATTCAGGCACTATTTTGTAAGTTGTAAACCAATCCCGATTGGGACTCATGTGGAAGGTGCAGCCTGAATCAAGTATCCACTCATCGCTCACTTTAGAATTGTTGACGGAAGCGACTAGAAGTTCACCATCATTGTAGTCTTCTACAACATCAGCTTCACCAAAATTTTCTGGTTGTTTTCTCTTTTAATTCGCAGCCTCCCTTTTAATCTTATTCTGTAGCTTATAGCACTTAGACTTAATGTGTCATTTCTTCTTGCAGAAGTTACAAGTTTTACCTCTGTTTGAAGACTTTAATCTACCCTTAGATTTAACACGAGGATTCCGTTCATGTGTCCTTCCACGATCATCATCAACATTTCGATCTTGTCTCCCACGAACAATGAGACCCTCTCCCTGAGAGTCGGGTTTAACCACAATATGCTTTATCTTATCATATGAGGTCAAAGAATCATAAACCTCATCAACTGTGAGAGACTAGCGGTGATATAAAATCGTGTCTCTAAAGGTTGAATAAGACGGGGGCAACAAACAAAGTAGAATCAACCATAGATCTTCCTTATCATACTAAACCTCCATGCCTTCCAAGTTTGAGAGAATTTTTTTAAACATTGTTAAGCGTTCGTATACAGACGTACCTTCCTCCAAACGATGAGCATAAAGATGCTGCTTCATATGCAACTTGCTTGTTAGAGTTTTCGACATACATATTTGTTCTAGCCTCTTCCATAATACAGCGGCAGCCTTCTCTTTCATCACATCCTACAAAATTTCGTTGGACAAATGCAGATGTAATTGTGTTAACGCCTTTCGATCCTTACGCTTCTTCTGCTCATCTGTTAATGTCAAATGCATCTTATCTATCCTTAGCAGGGCATCCTCCAGATCTATCTGCGCAAGAACTGATTACATCTTAATCTGCCACAATGCAAATTTGGTGTTGCGATCCAACAGCAAAATTTCATACTTGAAAGACGCCATTACCGTGATTGATATGAACAACCCGGAAGCTCTGATACCAATTTGTGAAAATAAAATAAAATAAAGAACACAGAGATTTTTACGTGGAAACTCTTTCGGGAAAAAATCACGGGCATAGGAGAAGAAAATTTACTATGTCAAATTCGAATGATTACAAGAGGAATAGACTATGTCTATTTATAGGCTTGTAAAGCCATATTCTAATAGGAGTGTAATAAAATTGAAACACCTTATCTAATCAATATAAAATAGATGGAGTTTAATAAGGTTTAAAAAATTTTATTCTAAAATAAAATAAAAGAAGTGTAGTTCTATATAGATTTTACTTTTATTTTATTTTACCACTGTATTTCATTTAAATAAGAATTCAGGTCACTTAATTCTAACACTAATCTTTTAAATTCATGTTTTAATAGTTAGTAGAGCACTTGGGATAAAATGAGCGAAAAACAAGTGAAAACATGAGCGTTGGAGCAATCTACAAGAGCCACACGAGCTGAACCATTCCACACGGTCGTGTGACCTACACGAGCGTGTGGTAGGCCATTTTGATTCTTGATATTGCGCACCAAACAGCTCAAAAATCATGATTTTTAGGTTTTTTAGGCATTCTCAGGCATATATATGGCAAAAATAAGATAAGAGTGAGCTACCATAGAATATTTAAGAAAACAACTTGAAAAACACCATTGAAGCTAAATTTGAAGTAGATTTTCGTCAAGATTGAAGATTCCCAGTTGATTTCTTAAGAATTTATCATGAGTTTCTTTATTTTTTTCGGTTATATTGTCTCTTAGATGTCTTTATTTTCAAGCATGAACTAATTTTCTAAATACCTAGAGGAGATGAACCCTACGATGGATTCTGTCATTCGATTTTTAATTTATGCAATAAATACTTAGTTTTTTGTTCACAATCATATGTGCTTAATTCTTGGTTTAATATTTCTAGATTATTAATCCATGTTTGATGTGTTTAAATCGGAGGTTGTATATACCCTGTTTAAGAGTAGATATTGCGTAATTGAGTGGAATTGCATGCAATTCTAAAAATAGGATTACATAAATCTACTAGATTAGAGTCAAATCTAATAGGGAAATCTATAGCACGAGTTAATGTGATAATAAGGGTTTTAATGTAATGAACCAACAGGTACAGGTATCGAAAAATGAGTTTTCGAGTCACTGTTTTCGTAAATTGAATTCGTAAATATTTATTAGAAATATTTATGAACGTTAGTTGAGTGATTAATTAGGATTTAATAGTGAATCAGTTTGAAATTAGAGTAATTTGAAGAAAGGACTAGATTGCATAAAGAATAAAAGTTTAATTATAGATTAAAGAAAAGTCAAGGGACTAAATTAGCAATTAGACCCTAAGTGACAAGTGTCTGGTAATACTGAATTACATGTGTAATGGCTATAAAACTTAAAATAGTAATAATTGTATTTTTGCTTATAATTTAAGTAAATATTATTTTATTATTTTATTAATATTATAATATTATTTTATGTTATTAATTAAAGTAAATAAAGAAAGAAAAGAAAAGAAACAAAATTGAAAGAAAGAATAGAGAATGAAAATGAAATAGGAAGGAAAGAAAGGGAAAGAAAAAGAAAAGGGAAAATTGAGGTTTAAGGATTTGAAGCTTTAGTGGTAAGTCAATTTAGCTCATTTTCTTGTAATTTTCATGTTTTTGGAATCCTAGAACAAAGCCCTACTTGAATTATGTTGAAATTTAGAATGTTAGTGAATTTTTAGATGTTGAATAAGTTGAACAATTGAATGAATTATGAGATAAAGTGATAGAAATTCAAGTTAGAAGTGGGAGAATGATTGAATTGTAAAAAGAGATATAAGTTTTGTTATGGTAGGGACTAAGTTGAAAGGATTGTAGAATTAATATTTTATAGAGAAAGTTGAGTGTTAAAACTTGTTAAATATGGATTAGAATGAAAATATGGGATTTGTTTTGAAGAAAAAGAGTTAGTCATAGCTTAAGGATTAAATTGGAATTTAGGAAAAAGTTGAATGGAAATTGAAATACGTAATGTAAAATGGTATATTCATGATTTTTGAATTGTTTAATTTTCCGTAGCTAACGTAGTACCAGAAACATCGACAAAGAAAGGAAAAGAGAAAGTGGACGAAGAGTAACTCAAGAATTACGGTTTGTATTTCTATAAACCAAGCTTAATAATTATTTACTGTATTTATTATTTAAAATGCATAGAAAATGAAAACGAGGTAAGTATCGTTATCGTACTGTACTGATTTGAAATGTTAATGCTTAAATTCAAATGAAAATTGAATGATGATTGCAAATTGAAAAGTAACTGAAAAACCCTATTAACAGTGTCGGGCTAGTTGCATATAGTTGGCATGCCATGTAATAGCCCGTTTTTAGGTCAAATCGGAACAGTGGTTTCGGGACCACAAATCCAAAGTAAAAATATTTATTTTATTATTTTAATAAGGTTTACAGCATGATAGATTATTTATGTGAAAGTTTCGTAAAGAAATTTTACCGTTTAAATGCTTAATTCGGTAAAAAGGACTAAATCGTGTAACGCGTAAAAGTTGAGTTCTATTGTTTAAAGGTATTAAATAGCTATGGTTTATTAATATGGAAGTCCTTATTATATAAATAACCCATCTATAATGTAAGTGGACTTTTATGGACATTGTTTTAATGATGTTTAAAGTTTTATTATAAGGTTATATTAGTAATTTAGTTATTAAAGTTATAATAATAAAACAAAAGAAAAAATAAGGGTTTTGAGCTTTCATGGTTTCGGCTAGCTTCAATCCTTGATTAAGGTACGATTTTGACTCGAATTTTAATGATTTTTACGTTTTTGAGCTCGTTGCAGCTTAATCTAGCTAGCCCGTACCTTAGATTTTAAAATTTCTATGGATTTTGAGATATGTCATTGTTGAATACTTAGGTATTTTGAAGTCTTTTGATAGATTATGGAAGCTTGATGATAGTTATACAAGTTTTATAAAATGATTTTTGACAACAATGAGAATTAGGGATTAATTTGTAAAAGATAGAAATGTTGTGGTTGAAATTGTGAATAAAATAAAAATATGGGCTGTTATGTGACTTTGTGAAATTTGGCTATACATGGGTTAAGGGTAAATTTCATAAATTTGTCATTTTGTGTATAAATGACTAAATTGTAAAGTAGTCAAAAATTTAGGGGTAAATTTATAACTTGGCCAAAAATGTGTGTTTTAGGCTAAATTGAATTGAATAAAAGTTTGAATGAGTTAAACTGATATCATATAGATCAAGATAAGCAAATACCGGAATTAGATCGGGAGAAACGAAAAGTAGACGAGTAGTTGACGGTTATTCGAACAACTCGAGGTAAGTTCATATAATTAGAACTGAACCATACTATACTTGCAATGGTTGAATTGAATGTATATAATTGAATTATATGAGATACAAATGCTTTGATGATATATCGAATCTGTTACCGAGCTTTAGTTGAACTATGTGAATTCATTAGATACGAGTGACGTGTTACTGTACTTACCGAAATGGTCGAGCTCCTGCATTTGTTGCGGACTCACCATAGCTCGTATGAGCTTACTAATTCAGCTCGAAAGAGGTTACTGTTTAGCTCAATAGAGCTTCCCTTTTTCAGCTCAATAGAGCTTACTGTTATCAGCTCATGAAGAGCTTACTGGCCATGTCTCGAAAGAGCATGTATGATGATGAATTGACGGATTATTGACATTGTTTACTCGGTTACCCTTTGAAGTTCTAATAGATTCAACAGGCATAAATAATGTTATATGAACAAGTTATGGTTTATGTATTAGTTAAATGACTAACATGTTATGATATTGTGTAATTAGGATGCTTATACTAAATGGTTGGCATTATACTATTACTTTGATTATTTTAATGGTAAGTTTAATTCTGAATTATACGGGCTTACTAAGCCTAGAAGCTTCTCTAATTCTATTTCTATGTCTTATAAAGGTTCGTTAGCTCGTTCATTCCAGAGAAGTCAGAGTTGCACGTCACACTATCCAAATTTCTGTTTGGTATTTTGAACTTATAAACTTATGTAAATATGGCATGTATAGGCTAGTTTGATAGTAAAAGTTATGTTTTGGAATTATGGTTTGAGTATGAATTTGTATATAAGTTAAGCCATGTGATTTGGCTTATTTGGTACCATGTTTTGGTTGTATATATATGTGTTTGAATATGTTATGTTTTGGTATGATAATGTTTGAATGAAGTTATGCAAAGGTAGTCTTGATTTATGGATGTTAAATGGATGAATTGAATATGTTATTATATAAGTATTTGGACATGTAAATGGTAAGTTTGGATATGGCTTATAATATGTACTGAATTGGTTCATTTGGTTGCAAATTGAGTTGTTTAAATGTGGTCAAATTTGAATGTATATGCTTATGTTTTAGGGTGGCAAATTTGGCTATTCAAATGGCCTATTTTTATTCACACGGTTAGAGACACGGGTATGTGTCTCAGTCGTGTGTGACATACGGTCAAGTTACACAGTCGTGTGTCCCCTGGGGTACCTTACGAATTAAAGTCAGTATACCCTTCAATTTTGACACAGCCTAGAAACACGAGCGTGTCTATTGGTCATGTGTGGCACACAAGCGTATGGTTAGCAGTGTGGCCAAGTCAGTAACCTCCTTAATTTTCACACGGCCTGGCACACGGAAGTGTGTTGTGGCCGTGTGGACAAGTCAGTATGTATGCCCTGTTTTGCCATAGCTTAGACACACGGGCGTGTGACCTTTGAAAAGTTAAAAATTTTTCTAAGTTCTGAATCTTTCATATGATACCGATTTGGTCCCGAATGCATGATTTAGACTTTGTATGCTCGATTTAAGTTCATATTGAATGGGAATGACTGACATTTACTGTAATGAGATGATATTCGATATATGATTGTTCTAAACTAAGTCACAAGTCCGGTAATACCTCTTAATCTATTCCAACGATGATTACGGGTTAAGTGTGTTACATTTTATTGGTATCAGAGCTACGGTTTAGTCAGTTCTAGGACTAACGTAGCATATTTGAGTCTAGCTATACATTCTATATATAAAACTGTGATAGTGTGACGACTCCTGACGTTCTTAAATGTGTTTTTATATAGTAATAGATCTTGAATGAGCTGTAGCAGATGACGTAAAAAGTAATGCGCCAGCTACCGCTCAGAGAGCAGCACCTACTGAATCGAGACCTGTGACGAGTAGTCACGGGGGTGAAGTTAAAGAAGCCTTCTTTCAGATATTAAATGAATGGTTCACATAGTATATACATACGAACCCAGCTGTTCCGTAACCTCCACCCCCACCTGTTCCCCAACCGATTCCCGTAATTCCTCAAAGTACTAATTTTTTACGATTAAATAAACCATCTGTTGATAGAATACGAAAACACGTGGCTGAGGAATTTAGAGCTATTGCTAATGATGACCCTGAAAAGGCTAAATTTTGGCTTGAGAACACGATTCAGGTGTTCAATGAATTGTCCTATACACCTGAAGAATGTATGAAGTGTGTTGTATCGTTGTTGAGAGATACTGCTTATCAGTGGTGGAATATCTTGATATCCGTAGTTCTGCCAGGTCAAGTCACTTGGGATTTCTTCTAAGCTGAATTTAAAAAGAAATACATTAGTCAAAGACTTATCGACCAAAAGAGAAAAGAATTCCTTGAATTGAAGCAGGGTCGTATGTCAGCCGCAGAATATGAAAGAGAGTTTGTACGACTCAGCAAATATGCCTATGAATGTGTATCGTCTGAAGCTATAATGTGTAAACGATTTGAGGATGGATTAAATGAAGAAATCAAATTGTTAGTGGGGATTCTTGAGCTAAAAGAATTTGTTGTTCTGTTTGATCGAGCCTGTAAGGCCGAATATCTGTGTAAAGAGAAAAGAAAAGTTAATTTTGAGGCTAGAGAGTCTAGAAAAAGATTTACGGGTAAATCACATCAATCAGCATCAAAGAAATTTAAAGAATATCACCCTCGTTCTACAGCTTCTGCGAGAATTTTTATCAAAGACAAAAATACGAGACAATCAAGTTCAAGAGCTCAGGCAACATCTGTGGCCAGTGCGGGAAGTGTTAGAAATGCTGCATTTGAATGTCAACATTACAATAAGCAACATTACGGTGAATGCAAATTAGTGAGCAGAGCTTGTTTTAAATGTGGATCTTTGGATCATTTTCTCATTGATTGTTCAGAAAAGTTCACAGCTGAAAGAGAACAACTAGTGAAAACAAGTAACACGGCTGCTAGAGGGAGACCGCCCTGAAACACCAAAAATGTGAGTGGTAATCGAGGTGCTACAAGATATTCGACTGTGAGATCCGAGGCATGAGCACCCTCTAGGGCTTATACTATACGTGCACGTGAGGAAGCATTATCACCAGACGTTATCACCAGTACTTTTCTCTTTTTGATACTGATATAGTTGCATTGATAGATCCTGGATCAACCCATTCATATATTTGTATGAATTTAGTATTTAAAAAGAGGTTACTTGTTCAGTCTACAGAATTTGTAATTAAAGTATCTAACCCCTTAGGTAAGTTTGTTTTAGTTGACAAAATTTGTAAAAATTGTCCTTTGATGATCTGGGGTTAACTGCTTTCATGCTGATTTGATGCTTTTACCGTTCAATGAGTTTGACGTGATTCTGGGTATGAACTGGCTGACTATGCATGATGCAATTGTGAACTATAGACAGAAGACTATAGAACTGAAATATCAAAATGGTGAGGTACTTCGAATTGAGTCTAATAATTCTAATGAATTGCCCACTGTAATATCATCTATGTTAGCTCAGAAATACTTGAGAAAGGGCAATGATGCATATCTTGCATATATTTTGGATACGAAAGTGTCTGAATCAAAGATTGAATCCGTACCCGTTGTTTGTGAGTTCTTGGATGTATTTCTAAAAGAATTACCGGGATTACCGCCAATCAGAGAAGTCAAATTTGGTATTGAGTTAATACCGGGAACAACTCCGATATCTATAGCTTCGTACAGAATGGCTCCAACAGAATTAAAAGAGTTGAAAGCTCAATTGCAAGAATTGTCAGACAGAGGTTTAGTACAACCGAGTTATTCTCCTTGGGGTGCACCAGTACTGTTTGTGAAAAAGAAAGATGGCTCGATGTACATGTGTATCGACTATAGATAGTTGAATAAAGTGACTATAAAGAACAAATACCCTTTACCGTGGATTGATGACTTATTTGATTAGTTGAAAGGGGCTACAGTATTTTCAAAGATTGATATGAGATTGGGTTAATATCAGTTGCGAGTTAAAAAGTTGGATGTGTCGAAAACCACTTTTAGAACAAGGTATGGCCATTATGAATTCCTTGTTATGCCTTTTGGTTTAACTAATACTCCTGCCATTTTTATGGACTTGATGAATCGTATATTTAGACCGTATTTAGATAGATTTGTTGTGGTATCCATTGACGATATTCTGATCTATTCATGAGATGAATTTGAGCATACTGAGCACTTGAAAATTGTGTTACAAACTTTACGTGATAAGCAGTTATTTGCAAAGTTCAGTAAATGTGAGTTCTAGCTCAAAGATGTTGGATTTCTAGGACATATTGTTTCAGCCGATGGTATTAGAGTTGATGCGAGCAAAATTTCTACTATTATTGACTGGAAACCTTTGAGAAACGTATCTGAAGTCCGTAGCTTTTTGGGCTTAGTGAGCTATTATCGAAGATTTGTGAAAGGCTTCTCAATGATTGCAATACCAATGACTCGATTGCTACAAAAGATGTAAAGTTTGAATGGTCAGAAAAGTGTTAGCAGAGTTTTGAACAGTTGAAAGCATTGTTAACAGAAGCACCAGTTTTGGTTCAACCTGAATCGGGTAACGAATTCGTGATCTATAGCGATGCATCACTAAACGGATTGGGCTGTGTTTTGATACAAGAGGGAAAAGTTATAGCTTATGCTTCACGACAGCTGAAACTGTATGAAAAGAATTATCCGACGCATGATTTAGAATTGGCTGCGATTGTTTTTGCATTAAAGATTTGGCGACACTACTTATAAGGTGAAAAATGCCATATTTTTACGGATCATAAAAACTTGAAATATCTAATGTCACAGAAGAATCTGAATTTGCGGCAACGAAGATGGCTTGAGTTATTAAAAGATTATGACTTTGTGATTGATTATCACTCAGGAAAAGCTAATGTAGTTGATGATGCCTTGAGCTGAAAATCATTGCTTGTATTACGAGCCATGAATACTCAGTTGATGATATGTGATGATGGATCTATTTTAGCAGAATTAAAAGCTAAATCGGTATTTCTGTCACAAATATGTGAAGCTCAGAGAAATGATTGTGGACTGCAAGCTAAATGAATTCAATGTGAGTCTTTTTCTGATTCAGAATTTTATATTGGAACTGATGATTGTTTAATGTTCCGGAATAGAATTTGTGTACCAAAAAATATGGATTTTATTCAGAAAATTTTGCATGAAGCACACAGTAGTCACTTTTCTGTTCATTCGGGTAGTACCAAGATGTATAATGCTTTGAAATAGCAGTATTGGTGGTCAGGAATGAAATGGGATATCTCAGAGTTTGTATCGAAATGTTTGATTTGTCAACAAGTGAAGCTGAACATCAAGTACCATCTGGTTTACTGCAGCTTGTATTGATTCCTAAATGGAAATGGGATAGAGTCACTATGGATTTCGTATCGGGACTACCCCTAACTCCGAAAAAGAAAGAAGCTATCTGGGTTGTCATTGATCGACTAACAAAATCTACTAATTTCATATCGGTACGTGCAGATTACTCTCTGGATAGATTAGCTGAATTGTACTTGTCTGAAATCGTAAGATTGCATGGAGTACCACTATCTATTATTTTCGATAGAGATCTGAGATCTACATCAAGATTCTGGAAGAAATAACAAGAAGCTCTTGGAACGAAATTGAATTTCAGTATAGCTTTTCATCCTCAGATAGACGGTCAGTCCGAAAGAGTTATACAGATATTTAAAGATATGTTGTGTTGTTGCATTCCCGAGTTTGAAAGTAACTGGGAGAAATACTTACCTCTGATTGAATTTACGTATAATAATAGTTTTCAAACAAGTATAAAGATGGCACTGTACGAAGCTTTATACGGTCGCAAGTGTCGAACATAGTTATACTGGACTGAATTGAGTTAGAAAAAACTTCACGAGGTTGAATTAATCAAAGAAACAGAAGAAACAGTAAAAACGATTCATGATTGTTTAAAAGCAGCTTCAGATCAACAGAAATCTTATGCAGATTTGAAACGTAGAGAGATTGAATTTCAAATCGAAGATAAAGTGTTTCTAAAAGTGTCACTGTGGAAAAAGGTTCTTCGATTCGGTCGTAAAGGAAAGTTAAGTCCGAGATTTATTGGTTCGTATTAGATTATTGAAAGAATAGGGCCTATAGCATATCGATTATCGTTACCATCTGAGCTAGAAAAGAAACATAACGTTTTTCATGTTTCGATGCTACGTCGGTATAGATCAGATCTGTCACATGTGATTTCTCCCGTTGATGTAGAGATACAGTCTTATTTATCGTACAATGAAGAACTGATCAAGATTCTGGCTTGAGAAATCAAAGAATTGAGAAATAAACGTATAGCACTTGTGAATGTTCTTTGGCATAAACACGGGATTGAGGAAGCTACGTGGGAACCCAAAGAAACTATGCGAAAACAGTACCCTAACCTTTTTACTGGTAAGATTTTCGGGGACGAAAATCCCTATAGGGGGAGAGTTGTAACAACCCGTTTTTAGGTCAAATTAGAACAGTGGTTTTGAGACCACAAATATTAAGTAAAAATATTTATTTTATTATTTTAATAAGGTTTACAGCATGTAGATTACTTATGTGAAATTTCGTAAAGAAATTTTACCATTTAAATGCTTAATTCGGTAAAAAAGACTAAATCGCGTAACGCGTAAAAGTTGAGTTCTATTGTTTAAAGGTATTAAATAGCTATGGTTTATTAATATGGAAGTCCTTATTATATAAATAACCCATCTATAATGTAAGTGGACTTTTATGGACATTGTTTTAATGATGTTTAAAGTTTTATTATAAGGTTATATTAGTAATTTAGTTATTAAAGTTATAATAATAATAATAAAGCAAAAATTTGATGAAATTATTCATCATCTTGCCAAATTTGAGAATAAAAAAATAAGGGTTTGAGCTTTCATGGTTTCAGCTAGCTTCAATCCTTGATTAAGGTACGGTTTTGACTCGATTTTTAATGATTTCTACGTTTTTGAGCTCGTTGCAGCTTAATCTAGCTAGCCCGTACCTTAGATTTTGAAATTTCTATGGATTTTGAGATATGTCATTGTTGAATACTTAGGTATTTTGATGTCTTTTGATAGATTATGGAAGCTTGATGATAGTTATACAAGTTTTATAAAGTGATTTTTGACAAAAATGAGAATTAGGGATTAATTTGTAAATGATAGAAATGTTGTGGTTGAAATTGTGAATAAAATGAAATATGGGCTATTATGTGACTATGTGAAATTCGGCTATACATGGGTTAAGGGTAAATTTCATAAAATTGTCATTTTGTGTATAGAGGACTAAATTGTAAAGTAGTCAAAAGTTTAGGGGTAAATTTGTAATTTGGCCAAAAATGTGTGTTTTAGGCTAAATTGAATTGAATGAAATTTTGAATATTTTAGGGTAAATTGAATTGAATGAAATTTTGAATGAGTTAAATTGATATCATATAAATCAAGATAAGCAAATACCGGAATTAGATCGGGGAAAACGAAAAGTAGACGAGTAGTCGACGGTTATTCAAACAACTCGAGGTAAGTTCATATAATTAGAATTGAACTATACCATACTTGCAATGGTTGAATTGAATGCATATAATTGAATTATTTGAGATACAAATACTTTGATAATATATCGAATCTGTTACCGAGCTTTAGTTGAACTATGTGAATTCATTGGATACGAGTGACGTGTTACTGTACTTACCGAAATGGTCGAGCGCCTGCATTTGTTGCAGACTCACCATAGCTCGTATGAGCTTACTGATTTAGCTCGGAAGAGCTTACTATTCAGCTCAATAGAGCTTCCCGTTTTTAGCTTAATAGAGTTTACTGTTACCAGCTCATGAAGAGCTTACTAGCCATGTCTCGAAAGAACATGTATGATGATGAATTGACAGATTATTGACATTGTTCACTCAATTATCCTTCGAAGTTCTAATAGATTCAACGGGCATAAATAATGTTATATGAACAAGTTATGGTTTATGTATTAGTTAAATGACTAACATGTTATGATATTGTGTAATTACGATGCTTATATTGAATGGTTGGCATTATACTATTGCTTTGATTGTTTTAATGGTAAGTTTAATTATGAATTATACAGGCTTACTAAGCTTAGAAGCTTACTCTGTTTATGTTTCTATGTCTTATAGAGGTTTGTTAGCTCGCTCGTTTCGGACAAGTCGGAGTTGCATGTCACACTATCCAAATTTTTGTTTGGTATTTTGAACTTATGAACTTACGTAAATATGGCATGTATAGGCTAGTTTGATAGTAAAAGTTATGTTTTGAAATTATGGTTTGATTATGAATTTGTATATAAGTTAAGTCATGTGATTTGGCTTATTTGGTACCATGTTTTAGTTGTATATATATGTGTTTGAATACGGTATGTTTTGGTATGATAATGTTTGAATGAAGTTATGCAAAGGTAGTCTTGATTTGTGGATGTTAAATGGATAAATTGTATATGTTATTATATAAGTATTTGGACATGTGAATGGTAAGTTTGGATATGGCTTATAATGTGTACTGAATTGGTTCATTTGGTTGCAAATTGAGTTGTTTAAATGTGGTCAAATTTGAATGTATATGCTTATGTTTTAGGGTGGCAAATTTGGCTATTCAAATGGCCTATTTTTGTCCACACGGGTAGAGACACGGGCATGTGTCTCAGCGGTGTGCGACACATAGTCACATTACACAGCCGTGTGTCCCCTAGGGTACCCTATAAATTAAAGTCAATATACCCTCCAGTTTTGACACGGCCTAGACACACAGGCGTGTGGTTGGCCTTGTGGCCAAGTCAGTAGCCTCCTTAATTTTCACACAGCCTGGCACACGGGAGTGTCTTTTGGCCGTGTGGACAAGTCAGTATGTATGCCCTGTTTTGCCACGGCTTAGACACACGGGCGTGTGGCCATTGAAAAGTTAAATTTTTTTCTAAGTTCTGAATCTTTCATATGATACCGATTTGGTCCCGAATGCATGGTTTATACTTTTTATGCCCGATTTAAGTTCATATTGAATCAGAATGATTGACATTTACTGTAATGAGATGATATTCGATATATGATTGTTCTGAACTGAGTCACAAGTCTGATAATGCCTCTTAACCTATTCCAGCGATGGTTACGGGTTAGAGGTGTTACATGACATAGGATTGCAAGTGTTCAAGGATATTCGACCTTGAGTCGATAAGGCACTATAAGTGTCGCATCATTCTTCGTCTTAGGATTAATTCCGGTGAGGTTCTATGTCTATGTAATCTTGATCGACATCTATCGTTTATCTCAGCTTGGCCGATGAGGCACTATGTGCCATACTGTACTGGTGTGGGTTGGATCCGTGTATCCGTCCAGGTCCGAGTTATGTTAATAGAGGTAAATTACTGTACTAAAAACTGAATGATACTAAATTTCTTACTGGTTACGATTCTAATGATAAATGTTATTATGAAATAAAGATAATCGAATGAATATTCATGATGTACTTATTTGTTGACTATGATTCATATTTAAATGCATAATATAAGTATTGGTTTATAGAAATACCACTGAGTAAATATTCAGCGTACAGTTTGTTTCTATAAGCAGGTTAGGTACAAAAGTGATTAACGACTCAGCATTCAATTCACTCCCAAACTCAAAGTGGTGAAGTACTCTTCTTTCTGATAAATGGCATGTACGTAGGATGTCAAAAGTGATCATTTTGAAATATTATTGTAAATGTTATTGTGAATGCTAAAGTAATATGGAACTTGCACATTTTGGGTATGATTATAAACAAGCTTGTTTGGTATGATTTTATATAGTTTTGTTGATGTAAATGGTAGTATCAATGAATGTATAATGGTTGGATGTTTAAATTGTTCAATTGATTTTGTTTTGGACATGTTTATTTGTAGTTTGAATAAGTTAAAAGTTTAGGAATTGAGTTACTTGTGGTTCAAGAATTGCAGGGTTGGTAAGCTTAGCGTTCTAAGCTCATTTCGAGTCCACGTGGCCTGGTACACGGGCATGCTATTAGGCCATGTGTCCCTTGCATCTAAAATGTTATAAAATAGTATGCTCAGGTATTGCCACATGGGTAGAAACACGGGCGTGTGTCTTAACTGTGTGATGTACACAGCCAAAGCACACAGGCATGTGCCCTGGCCGTGTGAAAACTGCACTTAATTCAAATTGAAAAATAAATCCACATAGGCTGAGCACACGGGCGTGTGACTTGGCCGTGTGAAATCAATTTGTTCATGAGTAACAAGTTAGAGAGCTCCATGGTTATATGACACAAGCGTGTCCAGGCCGTGTGAGCCACACGGTGTAACCACACGGGCATGTCATGGAGACACACGAGCGTGTCTCAAAACCACACGAGCATGTGGTATTGTTCCTTTAAGAAAATTTGGGAAATTTTATGAAAATTTTTATAAGCTTCCAATTGAATCCCGATTTGTTTTTATATTTTATTTTGGGCCTTGAGGGTCCAATAAAGGGGCAATAGATCATAATATCTAAATTGTATAATATTTATGCTTATATTATTTAATATTTAATTGTAATGACTAGTAATACTTCGTAATCCTGTTCCGATGCCGGAAAAGGGTTAGGGGTGTTACATTTAACTAGAAAGAAATTTCAATTAATCAATCTAGAGTCAGTTGCTTTTGTGCTCGAAAGAGATATTAGCATAATTTAGGGATTTGTATGGACTAATTTGCTAAGTAAAGAAATTGCATAAATTAGATTGATAGTGACAGATGAAATTTAGGCAGATTCTTTCTTAGGTATTGTTTCGCTTCTTGGTTGTTATTTGATTATTTTCGTGATTTTTTTTAGTGTGTTCGTTAGTTAATTAATTTAGTTAATTTTAGTTTTTAATCAATCGTTCTAATTAGTTGATTAAATAATAGAAAGGCAATAATTACTAGTACTTTTAGACTTAGAGGGAACGATATGTTTACTCACCGTAGCTATATTATTAATTGATAGGTGCACTTGCTTTAGTCAAAATTTTAGTTAGTTTCGTGACACATCAAGGGTTTAGGGTTTAGATTTAAGGTTTAAGGGTTTGGGGTTTAATGTTTAAGGGTTTGAGGTTACGAGTTACGAGTTTAAGATTTATGATTTTGGTTTAGGGTTATGAGTTATGGGTTTGAGTTTATGGTTTGGGGCTTTAACTATTAGATTTAGGGTTTGGAATTCTAGATTTAGTGTTTGGAGTTTAAGGTTTTGAGCTCATAGTTCAAGATTCTAGATTTAGGGTTCGGGCTTAGGGTTTGAAGTTTAGGGTAAAAAAAATTACAAAAATTATGTGTCAATAACATGGAAAAAATTATTGAAATGTCATTAAATAATTGAAAAGGGACTGTGAATAATGTGATGGGAATGATTCATAAAATAATTTCTCTATCGATGAGTGTATAATAATAATTTCATGTCTTTAAAATTTGATGACGAGGTAAAATTTTGTTGATGCCTAAAAACTTTAATTTTTTGAATAATCCTAAAAATCAATTCAGCATTGCATTAAATAAAAAAAATTAATATATATCAATATTAAAATCTATATACTTGATCTACTCAACAAGAAGTAGAATGATAAGAAAAAAATGTATTAAGCCTTTGGTTAATATATTTTTTTCTTATTTGATTTTTGAATCCTACCTTTACCCAATAAAAAAGCTACATGCCTGAGCCGACTGATATATAATTCTAATTGATGTCGCCATCTCTTCCATTTCCCTTTCGAAATAGATTCAATTTTCGTTTAGTTAGATTTGGTATATTCTTGACAAGATTCCCAATTGCTTACACTTTCTTTCCATTTCTTTATTTATACGTGTCTTTCCATTCTACGTAATGATAATGAACCCCAGAATTAAGACATCGGCTTGAAATGGACTGACCAATTCGCAATTAGAAAACAAAAAAGATTTTCCTTTTAATTATAGGAATTAATCACCGTTCTTCCCCCAACAAAAACAATGAATGGGATTGAAATGATATTAGAATTCTTTTTCAAAAAGAAAATTAAGGGGAGGAAAGTTGAGATTATCCGCGGTAAAAGTATTACAAAAAAATATATATTCTAGTGGATGAAATTTTTAATAGAATAGGTAATTTACTCTTGAATCTAACACATATAAATTAACTTACTAATTTTTAAAGTAAAATAAACAAAATAAATTCTTACTCCTCATACAATAATTCCCCTATAAAACGAACTCGCAAGTACTCAGCCGAGAAAAAGAACCCAAAGAAAGCGACTTGTAAATTGGATCATAGCTTTCCAATAATGCTATAAGTCTGGCTTCACGACTGGCCAATTAATGCTTAGCTTTTCCTGCCGAATACACACTCATGGGAGGCATCGACTAGCTTGAAACGACAATATCTTGAAAGGACAGTTTTAACCTTGTCTTTTTTTCTTATAAAAATGTTGGAATGGGTCGCATTGACAAAGCCCACTTGCTTTATATATACACCCACATTCATAGCAATTTTCATTAGTTAAACTCGAGAGACACACAAGAGACCATGCTAGGTGTTTTCAGCATTGAAATTGTAACGCCACCGGAGGAGCTGGTGGTTGCCGGAGACCGGAGTCCGTCCCCGAGGACTACGGCCTTGGCTTTGATGAAACGTTACATCAACTCTAACCCATCTTCCGTTTCCATACAAATTGGTGATCAAGTTCACTTGGCTTATTCTCGCCACAACGAGTCTATTCTTCAACCAAGGTAAGATACGACATCAACACCCACATACTATTTCTATGAATCATGAATATTGATCTCCCTCATTATTAGAGGTCCTGGATCCGGATTTAATCTGTATCTAATGTGATTATTGCATAAAATTCTCGGATTTCATCGTAGAGCAGGTCTTTCATTTTGGGACCAGGCCGGTCCACAGTCTGTGAGAGCATGAAATAATCAACGTCTGATTATATTTGCATGTCTGCCTCGTGTCAAAATGATCAGGACTCAAAGCTTTGGCAGTTGGCTCCCGCTTGTTTATATCGATATGTTTGTGTTTTTCCTTTGGTTTCATTTTTTTTTACCTGGAAATGGATGATGGGTGCAGATCATTTGGTGTCAAAGATGATATATTCTGCTTGTTTGAAGGCATGCTCGATAACTTAGGTAGCCTCAGGCAACAATATGGTCTAGCCAAGTGTGCGGATGAGGTGATGCTGGTGATTGAAGCATACAAAGCGTTGCGTGACCGAGCTCCTTACCCTCCCAGCCATGTTGTCGGTCATCTCGCTGGCAATTTCGCGTTTCTAGTATTCGATAAGTCCACATCCACATTGTTCGTGGCTTCTGTAAGTTAATTTTCGTTGCCTGGTGAAACAGCTAGCGCTGTTGCTTGCATTTACTGACTCACAATCTCTCTGTTTTAACGTGGTTAATGCAAAACCCAGGATCAGTCGGGCAGGGTTCCTCTTTACTGGGGGATTACAGCTGATGGATTTGTGGCATTTTCAGATGATGCAGAGATGCTTAAAAGTGCATGTGGCAAATCAATTGCTTCTTTCCCTCAGGGTATCTTCATCTTTAATTTTGCCACTAATTTTGATTTACTTACAACATTGGAAGAGATTAGAGTTTTTTATTTAAATTGTTTCCAATGGTTTACAGGGTGCTTCTTTTCAACCACAGTAGGCGAGATACGAAGCTATGAAAATCCCAAGAACAAGATCATTGCCATTCCTGCACCAGATGAAGAGATTTGGGGTGCAACATTCAAGGTTAAGAAAATAAAAGAACTTGGCATTTGACTTGCTTTAAATACCCTGTTTACACAGTTCAACCTAAAGCTATAATGATGCAAATGACTAACAGGTGGAAGGACCAGCGGTTGTTTTAGCCAGAGAGTAAACAAAGAGAGGTGACAGTGTTTGAGCTGAGGTCTTCAACCATGAGAAATTGCTAATTTCAGAATCGTCTAAATGTCATGTAAATGGCTTGAGTGAGACCAGATCAAATCCTAAATAATTATAGTTCCTTTTATGGTAATCAGCATATAGTTATGTCTTTTTATGTATGAACAATGCAATATCCGTGGTACAAATTATCATAATCAGTGCTGTAATTTACCGAAGTTAATATATCACCGCCTCCAAAAGATGCCATAGCCCTTCCATCAAAAGTTATTAGCACTGAATTACAGCCACATAATGAAGCTTCTCATGGCTTATTCATCCATAAACTGCACTGTTTTCTGAAAGGTTACTATATTTTCCTTCTTGTTATTAAGAACATGTGGAGATAAATTAAAAAATGAGGCATTCATTATATTTTGAGTTTTTGAAATCTATGAGTGTTGGGTAGGAGAATATTAATGTTTTATTACCTCAAAATAGGGTGTTAATTTAATTTACAATTTAATATTTAAATTTTAATTTGGTAGAATTATGAATATAATTTTTTATTTTTTATTTAATTATCCATATGAAACTTTAATTTTAATTTTTTTCTAGTGGGTACTATAGTTATTTGGGTTAAAAGGTCAACTTGGTAAAAAATTAAAAAATTAATTAAATCTTTATGAAAAATGTGAACTCAATTGATCTTTCAGTCAAAATAAATCAATTGTCTCATTCCATTAGCAGAAATCATCATTGATCGGTTTGACTGTTAACGGCCATTGTGTAAATAAAAGTCATGAGAAACTAACATATGACATTCCACATGAATAAATACGCTAACATGATACGCCAGACCAATAAAAAAATTTAAAATAAAAATTATGTATATAATTTAAAAAAAAACCAAAATCATAATGAATTTAGACATATAAACGTCCAAGTTTATATGAATTTGGAGACTCATTTGTCTAGATTTTTGGACAGATATAAAACTAAAAAATTATAATTATTAAGAAAAATAAATATATAACTACAGAGAGGATTATGGCTTCAATATTTGCATATAAAACAATAGGTGATGATATATATATATATATATATATATATATATATATAATATATCTGGTGAAATATGGTGAAAAAAACTTTTACCATATATATAGTTGAAAAACTTTTATTTCTTTGATTTATAACTGCGAGTATATTTATTTTATCATGATTGAGATATAATAAACAAGCTAAAAAAAATGGGAAAGAGTTTTGCCCATATATGTACATGCACAAATATGGTGGAAAAACCTTTTTCCCATGTAAACAATTATTTACGAGTATATTTAATTTATCATGATCGGGATATAACAAATGTTAAGCTAAAGGCTAAAAATTATAAAAGTTTTTCCTCTATATTTTAGCTCCTTATATATATCATCACCTATTGTTTAGAGGTTATATGAGATTTAAGATCTAGAGTTTGAGTTTGAGTTTAAAATTTAAACTTTAATATTTATATTAACTTTTGAATTTTGAGTTTATATTTAAATAAACTAATTAGTATTTAATTATAAGTCCTTTATTATTTTTAGTTTCACCAGTGATGAAGTGTAATATTGTTGTTAACCGATAGTGTATGAGACTCATGCACATTATGTGTTGGATTTGATGCCCTAAGTATAGTATTTTCATGTATGTACACTTATAATTTTTACGAATAGATTGATTAATAAAATCACCCTTTGTATATTGTCCTCATGTGGTTTTTGCATGTAAAGAAAAATAGAAGCAAATATTGGCTCACGGGTTGTCTAATGTTTAACTAATACTAAGTGGTATTACGTGGTTGGATCGTAATACGGAAAGACAACTTATATTAGTATACGAACCTAAACATGTCCTTAGTCTAATCGGAAATAAGCAAACCAATTGAAAGACTAATATGTCGTTTATCAAGTCTAATTAAGGAGATGTCTTGTCTTGGGCATCGGAATACATGACCCCCAAAAGATAGAAACATAAATGTAACTGGCTGGGTTGAGAGTACATCTGATTGGACCTAAGAAGAATAGATTCTGAATCTATTTATAAATTTATTGAATCTATTTATAAATTTATTCACTTGTGACTTTCAAAGTGTAGCATACCTTAATCTTGAGTGGGTGATGGACTATGTATGTGTGACTCGTATACTAACCCAAACACGTTTATGCGTAGGAAAACAAACAATTTTATAAAGCAATTTAAAAGTGTGGTTTAACTGCAAGCGAACAGTGTCAGTTGTAATATTTATAGTTCTGATGGAACACGAAGTATTCCAAAGGGTCGAACCTCAAGGATTGCCAAGTGGGTAAATGCGTTTATCAAGTTAATTACAAGTTAAGCAATTACTAATCTAATCAAGGCGAAAATTATTAGTGCAAGTCCAAATAAAATTGTTTATAAACTAAAATTAAACTATTAATTAAGTTAACTAAGCTAAACATTGCTTCTAATGTTTTAGATAATGTAAATGATTAAATGATGGTCAATTGATTAGTTGAGTGCTAATTAAACTAATGAACCTACACCGATTATATTGGTTGCCACTCTTAGTTAGGAATCTCCTTTTAGTCTCATCCTAGTCTAAAAGATATCACCGAAGTTACCTTTCAGTCTCACCTAGGCATATATATTACCTCTCAGTCTCACTATTTGGTACGATTATATCGAACTATATAAGGATAAACTCTCCTCTCAGTCTCGTTTATCTGGGTTTTCCGCCAGAGACGTCAATTCTAATGTATTAAGTATTCCGATATAATCTTACAACCAATCAATAAAGAATAGACATTAACTTAAGCTAACAAACAACCAATCAACCAACCATCCAACAATTTAGCACATGATAAAACTTAACATCCAAACAGACATTTCATTGAATAGTTAATAAGCACAATAAAGAGATAAGGATAAGAAATGCTCATTTAGATGTGGAACCAATAGCATCTAAAAGTTTCATCCATCTTCAGTTACAAAGTCTGTTACAAGAAAGAAAAAAGAAAACTATAAGAATAAAATCTACTCTAAAAAGAAAAGAGAAAACCTAAATTAAAAATGAAAACAAAAAGAAAAGGAAAAAAGAAAGAAAATCTAACCTAAAAACTATAAACCCTGAGAAACTATTCAGCCACCAAAAATCTTAAATGAAAAGATTATAAAGTTTTATTTATAGCCTACTAATATTTAACCTAAAATTGATCATTTTGCCTTTAAGTAAAAAGAAGACATAAGCTTGTTTAGACACAAAATTGCCTCTATAATTTTTTTTACTTGTCAGGCTTGGGTTACCTACAATAATCTTGAGATTGGGAGTCTTAGGGGTCTCGCAATCACGATACACATGGTCTGATATCGCTTTACCACTGCAGATGACCTCTATTATTCTCATTTCAGCACTTTCAAGAGTATCACGACTTTCATGCTTCGATATTGTAATACTCCTTTTCTAGGTGATGTTTTCTTCACGTTCGGGCCACCATCAACTCCTTACAACACTCAATCAACTTGTTAGGTTCCCCATGGCATGATTGGCCAATTTGGGTCTAAAAAATGACTTAAAACTAATGAAAACAATTTATTAACAACAAAGCTAAAAATCGACAAAAACATATTAAAGACATTTAAATTGCTTGAGAATAAGCTCTTTAAGTGTAATAGAAAGCCTAATTTGACGCATCAAATTACAATAGATCATATACTTTGATGTAAGTAAATGCTTGAGTTCAAATAGATAAGGAACCGAAAGCTGGTGTGTTAGATATACAACTTTTGTAGTATGTAACATCATTCAAAATAGTGGAATTCATAGCCCAAGATACGAGTAAATGATATCTTCTTATTGACATTACATGATAGATGAAAAGTAAATGTGGCTACGTCGTTCATCTTTGTAATGAATGACGTAATTACTATTTGATAGTAATTGACTTTTCATGAAAAAAGATGTAATGGTTACCATAAGATAAAATAGGATTGTAACACCCTTAACCCTATCTGTCACCGAAACGGGGTTACGGAGTATTACCAGACAAAAAAAATAATAAACCATTCAAATCATACATTAATGCAAACATAATCTAAATTCATTCAAATACATTCATCATGTCCCATAATCGAGCTCTCGAGGCCCTAAAAACACTATAGAAACAGTTTGGGACTAAATCAAAAATATTTGGAAATTTTAGGAAAAAGTTAAAAAATCTAGACTGTAAGGGTCACACGGCCGTGTGATTCACATGACTAAGACACACGCCCATGTCTCAGGCCGTGTAGACAATCGAAATAGGGACATACGACCGTGCCCCAGCCCATGTCCATGCCTATGTAACTTACAGACTTGCCTATGTAACTTACAGACTTGGGTCACACGGCCAAGCTACACGCCTGTGCCCCAGCCCGTGTCCATGCCTGTGTAACTCACAGACTTGGGTCACACGGTTAAGCTACACGCCCGTGTGCCAAGCTGTGTGCTAGGCCGTGTAACTGCCTAACTTGTATGCCTTGAACATACATGGGACACATGGCCGTGTCGCATGGCCGTGTGTCACACAGAGCTGAGACACACGTTCGTATCTCAAGCCGTGTAGACTAAAATGTACCTCAATTAACAAGTTTACCATTTCAAGCTTACTTGGAACCTAAACAAACCATTTACCAATCAAAATACCTTTCCAAATTGACTTTAACCAAGCCAAAAACATATCAAAATCAACCTAATTCAGTGCCTAACCAATGCACCCTCATTGGTACCACAAGTATATATAGATTTATATCAAAACATAACATCAACTCAACCTTTCAATTCATTCAAGATATCACCTATCAACACCAAGTCAAACATACCATATCTTAGCTACTTAACAACCAATTCATCACATGCTCTTTTAACCATTCCAACAAGTATCAAATGGCCATACTAACATATATTGATAAGACACCAAAAGTACCAAAAGAAAATCAACCAAAGCAATTTGCACAACCAAATTCATACTTAACTATTTACATATCCAAAACATTATTTTTATCATTCAACCTATTAAATTCCATATAGTGTGACTTGAGTGTTGATCCGGTCGTCCAACCTTCCGAGCATCTACAAGAACAAAGTTTACCACAAGTAAGCTCAATGAAGCTTAGTAAGTTTGACGTATTAAATTGATAAATCTTATCGAAGTGAATACAACAATTCAAAAAGTAATATAACAACCATGAAAGTTTTCTGTCATCCACAATCCCAATTGATAATTCATAATTAATCAATTCAAATCCCAAGTATATATGGAAAATTCATCAGAGTTAGTCAACAAGTTAACATACCGAGATTTTCAACTCGAAGAACGGCTTACGAATAGAAGTACATCATCAGTCCAACCAAACACACCAATGCCTATAAGAGCTAATCCAACCATCACACTAGTGCTCATAAGAGCTAAACCAACCATCACACCAATGCCCATAAGAGTTAATCCAACCAGCACACCAAACAGATAGTATAACATGAGAGTTTGCAACAAATGCAAAACCTCGGTTTACTCGGGTAATATTAAAATATCTCCCTCCAATACCATCTCCACTCCAAACCACCGTAACGCACCAAATCCCAACTGTACACTATCCCGCGTTCAAATCAAGCCGAGTATCAAGTTCAATATTAAACTTCAAATTACCATTCATCATCAACAATTAAAATATATATATAAATTGTATCATGTTAGAATACTCAATAATTCATTTGAATGTTAAATTCTAAACCGTACAAACTTACCTAGACCAAATTGTAAAAGTTGCAAAAGTGCAAGGACTATTCCGTAATTTTTCCTTTTTCACGAGTATCTATGGAATCTTAATCTACAATGTAAAATTATTTATTTATCAGCATATATTTCATTTCCAAACCATTTTACAATTAATACCCTTTTATTTCTCAAAATTACATAATTACCCTAAACTTTTATAATTTTTACAATTTAGTCTCTTAACCCTAAATTCATCAAATTAACCACTTTTCTCAGGTTAATATTTTATCCAAATATACTAGGCCCTTAAACAGTCCTTAATAATCACTAAATTAACTATTAAACCCTAAAATTTTGACATTTTTACAATTAAATCCTAAAATCAAAATCTAACAAACATCATTTTACAAATTCATTAAATAGCATAATCAAAACTCCAAATACATGGTATTCATAAAGAAAATTCAATATTCATCAATGAAAACTTTTAAAATTTTTAACAAAATAAAAACCGAAGGTGAGGGCTAGCTAGACCTAGTTGCAACAATCTCAAAAACATAAAAATTATAAGAAATAAGTAGAAATTGAACTCACATGCATTAAGATGAAGAAAATGGACTTAAAGCTTCCTCCTATGGTGATTTCGGGCAATGTTGAAGAAAAATGAATAGGAAACTTTAATTTTCAATTTGTTTTGTTTTAATTTCAACTAATTTACAATTTTGCCATTATAATTACCTTATTTTATCATTTTCCATTAACTTGCCATCCCACTATATTATTTAGGGCATAATTATTACTTAAGTCCTTCCTAAACTATTAATTAACCATTTCATCACCTATTTGCTTTAATTTGCAAGTTTTGCACCTTTTACAATTTAGTCATTTTTCTTTAATTAACTAACTAAACATTAATATTTCTTAACCAAAATTTAATACAACTCTAATGACTCTATAAATATTCTAAAAATAATACTTACGATTCGATACAACAGAAATTTGTGGTCCCAAAATCACTGTTCCGTCACCACTAAAAATCGGGTTGTTACAAGGATCATATTGGAAGAGCGGATTTATCCCAAAGAGAGATTAAGGATATCACACTTATGACAAGGTCATTAGACTAGTATTGACCAATTTGCTTTCTTGATGATATGCTATTAGGGAGAGCTTAGTCACGATACTATAGTGGAATGACTTCGTGACTAAATTAGTTTATAATTGATAGGCGAAAAGCTGGAGCTTAATCATAAATCATTTGCGTCCTAATTATATATGTCCACTTAGTTTCTCCGCTAGCCCGTTGAAATCGAAAATGAATTGCCTGTTGAATCAAATGACAGAAACAGATAGAAATGGTAAAGTTGGAGAAATGAGAAACATTCATAAATGAATGTGGTTTTCTCACTAAATGGAAATGACCTGGAAAATTAATTTATGATTTTTTGAATTATTATTTAATTAATTAAATAATTGAAGTTCAAAAATAAAATTAATTTAATTAGTCATTGTGAATTCGTTGATTGTAGAAATATTAAATAAATTTTTTATATATTCTTTTACAGTAAAGTTGTCATTATTTTAACGGAATTAGAATTAGATTGAAAAAATTATTTAATTGGAAAATTTATTTATTTAAATTTATTTATGATGTTTATTTTGAAAAATAGAAAAACATGTATTGGGTTGGATTAAATTTATAAAGTGTTGGGTCAAAAGTCCATGAAACACTTATAACTGAACCTGATATGTGAGAGGCCTAAAAGGCCATCATGTTAATACATGGGATGACAAACCCTAGTATATTTAACTAGTGTAGCCGCCCCTTTCTCTCGTAGTTGAATTAGGATTTTGTTTTTTTATTGAAATAAATTTCTATTAATTCAACAAGGATTTCACTTCTTTTTCAATGGAATTGGTAAGGCTAAACACATAATAAGTTTTACACAACTTTGAGATATTGTTATTTTTCTGGATAATAGTGAGAATTTATTTTTTAAGTATAAATTCTATTTTGCGGAATAACAATTCTACCGGTTTCTATTAAAAAGAGAAATTTTCTTTCCTACTGAAAGTAAAGGAAATATTTCTGGTTCTGTGTTTGATTCGAAATTGTTCGAACCCACACTTGAAGTAGTTTATGGTATGAGAATAACAGAGAAGGTCATTTGGTTGAAATCTAGGAGCAAAAAGGATCTATCTAGCAAAAAACACATGTGTGATTTTGGAAAATGATTTATTGCTATATATATCACAAACCGACTCAGCTTTCAAAATTTTAATTTTTCACTGTGCAAGAAAATCGTTTTCGAACCAGATTTTTTCCAACACTGTGGTGCATCAATTATTCACCTTGATTAAAATGGTAAGGTTGAAAGTTTAAAAGCCACAATACTTTATGCTCAAGTCGCACCATGTGTGAGTTTTTAATGTTTTATATACAAATATAATAAGATAAAAACATTCTTATAATAATATAATTTATTTTGTAAAAAAATAAATTTTTGATAATTTCACAATTGAGTTAGTGCCCAGTTGACTCATGATACAAATTTAGTCAAAAGTTTTAAGTATAGTATAGATTTAATATATATATTTTTACATTCTTTAATTTCTATCATGGTAGTGTCAGTTGCACATCTTAGATGCAACTCCAATTGCAACTGGAAAATTATGCAACTTGCCATATATATTGGCATTCTTTTGACAGAAAATCTTTGACCTAATATTTCATAACTTCGAGGATTTTAAGCAACAATTGATTGGATTAAGATTTTTTTGAAGACTAAAAAGCTTTGGTGAATCAAATTTTACCCAAAAAATGTAAATTGGTAACAGAAAATCATTTTCTAAAAGATAAGGAAGGATAGAAAAAATTGACACAATGATTTATAGTGGTTTAGTCTAAATTTCCTCCCTCTACTATTTTAGCTCATTTTGTTAAGGATTTTTCTCATTTCTCTCTTTTAGAATTGATATCTCTCAAGGAATATTAATAACATTTTCTACTCTTTATCTTATACAAAATCTAAGATAGAAACTTTTCCCACAATCTTTTACTCTCGCTGAGATAGAACCACTCTAGCATTTATGTCACGACTAGAAAGCACCCCCCTTTGTAAAAGGTAATCTGGTGTAAACAAAGAAACTTCTCTAATATGGGTGTCTACAAAATGTAAGCTTTCTCAAAGAATGAATAAAACCTATAAAAAAAATATAGCACTGAAAAACTCCAAGTTTATGTACAGGAGAAATAATGTATGAAAATGAATATCTCTTGTATTTTTACTTGATTTTATGCTTGAATATTGATCTATTCTTTCTTGGAGTATACTTGAGATGTATTTATATAAAAAAATCACACAATTTCTTCTGAACCTTAAAACAAATCGGGTAAATATACAGTGACTACCCTAATCCTAATTCTAATGTTATGATGAATTGTAGCACCAATTTAATCCAGCTGAAACAATAATAAAAAAAATAAAAAAAATCCTCAATTTCTTATAAACCTTAAAACAAATAAGCTAAATATATGCTTACCTGAAAATCTGAGCAACAACAATACCTTATGCATGTGTTTAGATCGCTCCACGATGTCTCTCTCGGAGTTAACTTGTTACAAAAACATATTCTTTTCTCTTCATCATAAATGAACTGTAACACCCCTAACCTTTATCCGTCGCCAGAACAGGGTTACAGAGCATTACTGAACTTTTTAGTTCAATTACGAACATTACGTATCATTTGACAAATATATTGTAAATAAATCATATAGTCCCTTATATGAGCCCTCGGGGCCCAAAATATGTGTTAGAAACAAATCGGGACTAAACCGGGTACTCATGATTTTTTTCTGAAAACTTAAAATTTTTTCAAAAAAACAGGGGACACACGCCCGTGTGTCCAGGCCGTGTAGTTCAAAATGAACCTTAAACATCAAGTTTATCATTCCCTGCAATCTTGGACACCAAGCAACTCAAAAACCAACAGTTCAACCAATTCAAAATACGATCAAATGCATTTAAAACATGTCAAATTACTCAACATAAATGTCTATCTAATGTTTCTCCATAAATTCCATATTTATATTATCAAAACATAACATCAAAACTTCAATTTAATCAAAATTATAAGCATACTAATTTCAATCAAAATTTATCCTATTCATAAACATTTATACTCTAATATAAAACATGCCATATTATAGTTAACGTTTAGACACCCTAGGTACATGCTGACACAAAAAGAAATATACTTTACCACATTTTGAGTTTGTGACTGTTGATGGATGCTGAATCAATGATCAAGTTAAGTATCTAACCTGCACGCGAAAAACAAACCGTATATTGAGTATAAACTCAGTGGTATTTCTATAATCCGAATATTTAAAGTAAAATAATATAACATACATGTTTAATTTTACAATATCAATAACCATTCAAATAATCAATTCATAACAAATCATTCATAACATATTCATTATTCATCACTTACCATCTCAAATAACTTTTCACAATTCATATTTCTCATTTCCAATTCACATTCAATGCTTTTCAATACTATTCACAGTATCATTTCATTTAATTACCCTTATTAACACGACTTGGACTCGGACGGATACACGGATCCAACCAAAACACACCAGTTTGGCACCCAATGCCTCATCGAATAATTCGAAGTAATAATTTGACATCCAGTGTCTCATCGGTTAAATCGAAGTAAATTGGTACCCAGTACCTTATCGAATTAATCCAAAGTAATAGATTGACACCCAGTGTTTCATCGACTCGAGGTCAAAGTAATCCATGAACTCTTCCAATCCTATGGCATGCCATTTATATCCGACTCAGCCCGATATATTTAATAGGGTTTCAATTCACTTTTCAAATGCCACAATTATCCAATATTCAAATATCACATTAATCACAAATTCACATACATTCAATTCAATATCAAAATGCTAATTACTCACCTCATTCATTTACCATAAACATTAAATCAAAAACACAACAATTAATATTTAGATTCGGATTATAGAAATACAAACCAGAACTTTGGAGCTACTCCTCGTCGACTTTATCTTTTCCCTTCTTAGTCGAGATTTTCGGCACAACGTTAGCTACGGAATTGAAACAATTAAAATTCATCAATACAATAAAATTCAATTTCACATTGAATATTTTAATTTTTATTCAACATTTACCTAAATTTCAATTTAATCCCTAAACTGAGACTAATTTTATTTCTTCACAATTAATTATATATTTTTATTCAATTTCTACTTTAAACTAAATTCAACTCTCTAATTTCACTTAAATCCCTAAATTTTAAAAATTTCACAATTTAGTCCCTAATACTCGAAATTTACAATTTATTCCACAATTCAATCCTTTTTCAATTCTAACTTAAAAATTTATCAATTTAGTCCCTTATACTCTAATTATTCAACATAGACAACATTTAAAAACTCAACATTTTCAAAAATTTTGATATAGGTTAAGCAATATTTAATACCAGGATTTCAAAAACATAAAAATTACAAAAAAAGAGACTAAATTGACTTACCAATTAAGCTTTGAACTTTGAAATCCCTAACATTTCTACTTTTCTTTCTCTTTTTCCTTTCTTTCTTTTTTTTTTCTCTGTTTCGTTTTAACTTTGTTTCTTTTTCTATTCTTTTTCTTTTATTTGTTTTGTTTATTTATTTAATTATTATAATAATATAATATAATATAATATAATATAATATAATATATTCTTAAGTATTAAGTAGTATAATTTATTATTTTAGACATATGTATACTATTTTTACACATGTAAGCACCAACTCCTTACACTTGTTAAAAATAGGTTAAATTCTTTATTTAGCCCTTTTTATTTTCTTTAATCTATAATTCAATTTTCAAATTATATGCAATTTAGTCCCTATTCCTAATTACTCTTAATTCATGCAAATTCACCTAACCAAGACCTAATTAACCACACTACTAACTTTGTAAATATTTATGAATCCGTTTTCGAAAGCGGAGACCCGAAAATCCACTTTTCGATATCTATGACTATCGGTCATTACACGAACTCCCCTCGCGATGATGAAACCAGCTTCAAATAAGTTAACTTCTCTATTGATGGCTTCCAATCACTTTTTTCAAACAATTTTTTCGGTTCTTTTACAAACCCACAAAATTTCAAGCTTCAAAATTATTTTGGAGAAGGAGAGGATTTGAGATTTAGGGTTCTTCATTTAGGAGCTGCTAATTTCTTTTAACTCTGCTCGTTGTGTTAGTTAGGGTTTTTTAATTTTTTTTAAATTTTAATTACTTTTTAAGTTTAAATTCATTTGCTGACGTGGTATTATTTTGTCTTATACGCCACGTAAGCATCTACATATGTGTGGAGCCTAGGTGGAAAAAAAATTCCACATCAGCGCCATTAGTCCCTTAACAGCTATGTCAGCAAGACCGTTAAAAAATGACCAATTGGACCAAAAAAACAAAGGTTATGTATGAAAGTGCTAAGAAAATAACCTTAAGGGCCAAAGTGACTCAACACCCAAAAGTTAGGGGCTAATTTTGTCATTATGCCATTATTTTATTAATATGTTTTTGAGTAATTTAAAGTCTTAAGAATGTTTAATGACAAGGTTTTTGATAGTATTTCGGGTTTAGGTTGGATAGGTTTGGGTTGTTGACTTTTCATGGTTAAATAAGATTGGATCTAGTTTTGGTTCAAGTTGATTGGATTGAGTTTCAAATGTGGATCAAAATTGACAGGTCTAAATAACAATTCTTAACCGCATTTACGGAGTTAAAAAACTTGACTACCATTCGGGTTAGCAAAACTCGACTTGATTTGAATTTTTTTTTTCGAGTTTCGAATTAATCGAATCAAGCTATTTGGTTTTCTGGATCAACTTGAATAAGTAATTTAGTTTTTTGAGTTTGAATTGAGTTGAATTTTACAACTCAAATAATTCGAAGAACAAATTGATGTAAATACCATTTGAGTCCTTAACAATTTTAAAAATGTTCAAATTAGTCCCTCTCAAAAAAATAAAAATTCATAATAATATTCTAAAAATCAAAATATTTATGAATTAATCTTTTTCCAAAATTCTATTAACATATATTCAAAAAATAAAAAAATAAATAAAAGGGCTAAATTATAATTTTAAAAAAATCTAAAATGATAAATTTGAGGCCTTAAATAAGTAAATTATGAAATCAAGTTTATCTTACTAATTATCTAATTTTCTTTTTCTTTTGTTTTGTTTTGGAAGAGTTTTCAAATATATACATGGCATTTATGTTGTTTAACTAGGAATTTAGTCATATTCTCAACAATAGTTCAATTTAATTTTTTTCAATTTAACTCAAACAAATTTATTTGACTCAACTTGAATTTCACTCAATTCGGTTTGAAAAAATTTAAAATCGATTTAAGATGATAAAATAGGACTCATTAACTCAACTAACTCGAATTTTTTCATTCAATTCGAGCTAATGATCACCCCTATCCATCGTTGTCTCAAATAATAATCCTTATATTTATACTTGGAGAGGGATCCACTTAAGCGGTTTTACACCATTCTGTAATTTTTTATATGATTAATATTTTAACAATTTAATTGTCATATTTCATGATCCATTCATGTATGTTAAGTTTGACATAAATTAAAAATTTTTAACTATTCATTTATTGTAAAAGACTTTCAATCGTTAAATAATATAAACAATATTTTAAATCGATTAAAAAATTTACATACAATGAATATAAATATATTAATAAATTCAACAATTAACTTATTAAATTATTAATTATATAAAAAATTACAAAAATATATAAAACTATTTAAACTTTACACTAAATTTTATAGTGAATTTTTGCGGATATACTTTCCCACAAGTCACACAATTAAAACCAAGACTTAATAAAGGTTTGCCCCAAACGTAGACAAAGGCCTGAGCCCTAAATCCTCTCTCTCGCATCGCAGAGTAAAACCAGACAGCAAAAATCAAAGTCACAAACGGGCAAACAGCTCCATCTCTCTCCCGCTTCCTTTCACAGTTCAACACCTGCTGCCTTTCTTTCTCACATTTTTGCTTCAATCATTACCTCTCCTCAACATGAAGCTCGTCAGGTCACTGAAATCTATTTCATTCGTTTCTCTGTTTTTAACCAAGTGACGAGCAAACGATCTTTTTAGATTCTTAATATATTGGCTTTGATTTGAAAATTTAGCAGGTTTTTGATGAAGTTGAACAATGAAACGGTGTCGATTGAGCTCAAGAATGGAACCGTTGTTCACGGCACCATCACAGGTTCCTCTACTTCCCTTTTCATTTTTTTTTTGCCCCAGCATTAGCGTTTTTGATAAACCCTAGCCCTTCATTTTAGTGCAGTTGTAAAAGCTTGAGATTGTTTGTAGAAACTGACATACGTATTAGGGTTTATTGTTTTCATGAGTAATGAGTAATGAGTAATGTTACTTGTAAGAATGGACTCGGATTCGGAAATCTGAACTTAGTTTGCTATTTACCTGAATTATGGTTCGATTGGGGCAATCTTCTTAGGTTCAATAGTTGGCTTGAAATATGGTCGTTCTGGATATACCAGTGTTTGTTTTTTGTTAAGTGTTAATTAATTAGTAATTAACTTGCCTATACGATGTTTTATTCTTCCTTGGTAACTCTTGCTAGATGAAATTAGGCCATTCCCAATCTCGCTTTTATGTGGTTAACCAATTACTTCCACCTTTTTATAGGGTGACTTTGTATAAAAGAAAATGGTTATTTATTTTATTTACTGTTATTGTTTCTAATCTGGTCTGCTGAATATTGGAAAAGTTGTACAAAACCCAATTCTTCTTGGATAGCTACACCCTTTTATTAACACCCGATTGCAGTGAATGGTTTACTTGTTTCCTGGTTTCATTAACAAGGGGACTTGAACTACATATATATGTGCGAAGTTTTTAACTCATTGTTCTTTTGGAAAATATGCGAAGTTTCTTTGCCTGTATTGGTCATCACTTAAGGCACATTAAGCTCATGATGGCTTAAGTAGGTGGATAGATAGTGATAATACCTCCCAAAGTGGAAGCAATAATTTGTAAGAGCATGTACTTGGATACACTAGCATAAACATCTTTGCTTCTTTTGCTTGAAGTTGTGTATACTCAAGATCCCATTTTCTGGACGCTAGTGGCTGTCATGCATTTAGTTGGCTTCTTTGCTGGAGTGCTTTTCCTTCTTTATTATTCTGTATGTCTATCTCATCACTATTTCTTTATGGCGAAATTGGCTTTTAGTCATTTCCAGAGCGAACAGACAACAGCATGTCGGTATGCTACTTTTTTGAGTGCTTTGCTCGTTTGTTTCAGGTGTGGATATCAGTATGAACACCCATCTCAAAACTGTGAAACTTACACTGAAGGGAAAAAATCCAGTGACTATGGATCACCTCAGTGTTAGGGGTAACAATATTCGCTACTATATCCTGCCTGACAGCTTAAATCTTGAGACATTGCTGGTTGAAGAGACACCTAGGGTGAAACCAAAGAAGCCAACAGCTGGTATCGCCATTTCATTCCCCCTCCCTCCCCCTTTTTAAAGTGTCCTACCTGTATCTGCTTTATCTTATCTTAGTATTGATCTTCCTAATGCATTTCCAAATTCAGGGAAGCCATTGGGACGTGGTAGGGGTCGAGGGCGTGGACGCGGGCGAGGTCGAGGCCGTTAAATGTGCTGCCATGCCTCCAAATTTTTGTAACAGCTGGATGTGTAGACAACTTTGTTGTGGGGAGAATTTATGAGTGAAGTTACGAATATTAAAAGGAATTGTATTGATATTTTACTTTTCTATATGATTATTAGCCTTGGTTGTACGGCTTAATCATGGATCCTGAGATTCCCGACTAGCAGATATTTTAATACCTCTGTCAATTATGTTGTAAAAAAGCAATGCGGTTCATTGCCTTCGAAATATATTTAGCACGTAATGAGGTTTCTAAAAAATTTGCCTCACTTTTTACCTATGCATAATCGGCACTTTTTGTTTTTTTTTTTTTGTTACCGTTTCTCGAAGTTGTTTCATCCTCGTTAATTTAATGGTTTTTTTCTAGATAATCCTTATAAATTAGAATCATGACCGTTAATCAAAAACATCAATGTTAGGTGGGACCCACAGGTTACTTAACCCAGTCCCGTTCATTTTGTGCGAAGTGTTTATATATAAACATAGGTAACAATAACAATAGCCAAATTACTATTAGTCCCCAAAAAAGAACATAAAAATCAGAGAATCAGGAAAAAGAAAGAGGAAGGAAAGAAAATGGGGAAATCAACTCCTGTGAAACAAGCGGCGGTGGTTTTGGGGGCGCTAGCTTTCGGGTGGATGGCTATAGAGATGGCGTTTAAACCTTTACTGGACAAGGCTCGCTCCGCCATGGACAACTCCGACCCTGATCGGGATCCCGACGACATCGACTGCGCTCGCAAGGACGACTCCGACTCCGATCGGAAGCCTATCTCTTACGCTGATGCCGTCGCCAAGAACATAGCGGGTGCAAGTTAGGGGCGAGATTCTTGTGTTTGGTCAGTCCAAGTAATCATGAAAGTAGGGTTCCTTTTTATGATAAATGGAATTATGGTGTTATCTTATTTTAGATTTCTTGCTGCTGCTTTTCTAGGTTAGCCTTAAGAATTAATGTTGAGAGAAGAGTTAATTGGTGCTATTTTTCTGTTTCTACATTGTTATGATTATTAGATAAAGGCAGAACCGAGTTTCCTACTTTGGCTTTTGTGATTGAGAAATGAAAATGGTGTCCTTTTCTGGAAACAATTTTGAATAGCGTGCCTGTAGATAAGGAGGCATTATCAATATATCTTGTATCTTGATTTCTTTAAGGCCCAAGATGTTTTTTTCCTTTTTAAAATAATAATGCATTTTTTTTTATTTTTATAATATTTTGATGAGTTTTTTAAAAAAGAAAATTGTAAGTACATGTCAAGATAGAAAATCTTAAGGTGTGACCGTTGGCATTTCGAGCAAGTTTTTTCGTTTTTATTTAGGCGACGAGTATATTTGTTTCAATAAAAATAATTTCAAATTTCAAATTTTATAAAGAATTTAAATAAAAGAGCCAAAATTCATTTTTTAAATTTTACTCAAAGAGTTATGAAGTAAAAGAGAATGCCTTTAGGTTTTATTTTATTTTTTAAATTTTATATTATTAAAAATATTTATAATTTTTTACAAATCTCATTTTTCATCCTAACAATTGTAAAAAGTTTATAATTTTTAATTATTTTGTTAGAAGAAAGATTCTTTAATAGGAAATTTAGATTATTGGAATTTAAAGTAATTATAGAAAAGAAACTATAATATATATATTAATGGATAAAAGTATACTATGTGTATCATTAAATTTATACAAATATGTAAATTTAATGGAACTGATCTTCGCTTCTCGTTTCATAAAAATATTTAAATATTACTGATAAAATAAAATAAAAAAACTAAAAGAAAACTAGAGTTTTTTTTTTTTGGAAGGTATATATTATAATTAAATAAAATGATATTTTGCACTTAATGATTTATAACGAGTTTATGTGAATTAAAAGAAAGAATATCTTAAATTAAGAATTTGAGTTGTTATAAACTTCTTTTGAGATTCTTTGTGAATTTTCAAAATTCTTAAATACAATCCATCATTCAAAACACACGGATTGAAGTGGGAAAGCTAATTTGTATATGCATATCTAAGCACACCCGACTGTAAACAGGCCTTTAATGGTCCTATCTTTTCCTTATGGGCTTTAATGCTTGTTTGAGATGTTTTTCATTTTAGTCGCAGCATCTTGAACAAGATGCAAACAGAAATTGGTCAGCCAAAAGTGAATGGGGTTGGAGTTTATGCTATCAAATTATTGTGATAGGTGGCTAATATTTTAGAGTGATAGATTCAGAAAGTTTGTCTTGGAATTCAGGTCACCTAATGTTTTCTTCTCCACCTCACCCTTGTTTTCATGCTTCCCATGTCATTTTCTTGAAACAGCTCCAAATGATTTCTTTTAAGTGTTAAGTCTTTCTGCTCATTGCTCAATTATTTTTCTAGACTAGTGGTAGTAGTTGTTAAATATGACTCATATTTTCAGTCAAATTTGAAAAATAATCTTTCAGTTAAACTCTATTTACTTGTTTCAATCAAACACTGATTAGTTTAGATTATTTTATTATTATTTAACCTATGAATTTAGCCTATAAATAGGCTCTTTTACAACCTTAGGAAAATACACCCATTAGAGATTAGAACTCATAACACATTTAGAGAATTTTGTGTTTACGTTTTGAGGGTTCTTTATTTTTGGGTTTTCGGGTTTTGGTCTTTATCTCCATCTTTTATACTCTTCGTTCTTTTGCTATTATAGTAAAATTATCTTTGCCCGTGGTTTTTTTATCTCTTTGAAGGGGTTTTTCCACGTTAAATTTGTGTGTTCAATTTTTCAATTTATTCCGCTATTTTTTTCTTATTCGTTGCTTAATTGGGTCGATCCTAACAAGTGGTATCAGAGCTAGTTCAATTTTCATAGATCAGCCCATTCAGATATGGCAGCAACAAGGTTTGAAATTGAGAAGCTCGATGGTGAAACAAATATCAATCTGTGGCAAGTTCGGATTATGGCAATTCTAGTTCAATCAGGTTTGAAAAAGGTTGTTACCGGGAAAAAGCCTGAGAATTTAAATAAAATAGAATGGGAAGAGCTTGATGAAAAGGCTTTGTCTGCAATCCAGTTGTGCCTCGCGAATACGGTATTACAGGAGGTATTGATGGAGAAAACCTCATCCGCCTTATGGAAAAGGTTAGAAGCTCTTTATGCGACTAAGTCTCTGGCTAATCATTTAGTGTTGAAACAATGTCTATTTACGTTTCGCATGAACGAATGTGAGCTTCTTAGAGATCACATCAGTCAATTCATTACTCTTTTAAATGATTTAAAGAATGTTGAGGTTCATATTCACGATGAAGATCAAGCTATGCTATTATTGTGCTCTTTACCTCCTTCATACAAGTCTTTCAGGGAGACCCTGATTTATGGCAGAGACAAACTCTCGTTTGAAGACGTGAAGGGTCATTTGTTGAGTAGAGACAAACTTGACAATGAGCTTCATTTGGATAGCAAGACAGATAGGCAAGCTTCCGTTTTGGTAGCATCAAAGAAACGAGATAAAAGGTGTCGTTATTGTAAAAAGTTAGGTCACGTCAAAGCTGTAACATCTCGAAATAGGGCCTAAACGAAAAAGTGGTTGTGAAACCACAAATCTAAAATAGAAAAGTTTAGTTCGATTAAATTTTATGATTTACCGAGTGATTAGATGCATGTGTTAGAGTATCGATCAGAAATTTCAGTGATTGCATGTCCGATTTGCATATTAGGGCCTAATTGCAAAATTTGATAAATCATTATATTTTCATGGACAAAAAAAGATATACATAGGTAGAAATAACAAAAAAAATAAAAATAAATGAAGGGTATTTTAGTCATATGATAATTAAAAGATTAAAAAGGGAAAAAGATGGCAAAATATGCTTATCTTCTTCCTTAGGACGAATATCAAGGGGTTCTCCATAGCTAGGGTTTGTTTCAAGCTTCCAAGCTCCATAGTAAGTGATTCCAAGCCCCGTTTTTAATGTTCTTTACATTTTTAGAGTCCCGGTAACTTGCTTAAGCTTATTCTAGCAATAATTTAACTTAGGGTTTGTATTTGGAAAAATATCCGTAGGTGAAATGTGTTTATTTTGATGTTTTATGATATAATATGAAGCTTGAATTTATGTTGAACAACTTTTACTAAGCGATTTTAAGTGAAAACGAGTAAAACGACATAATCGGTAAAAATACCTAATGTTCATAAGTACATGTTAGAGTGAGAATTTGATGTTTCCATGGAAGGGAAAAATGATCAGCATGTCATAAAACATAAGAAAATAGGGTGAAGTTTAATTTCCGAGCTTTGGGGTAAAAGTGTAAATATGTAAAAGTTTTGGGGCAAAAGTGTAATTTTCCCAAAGTTTGAGTCAAGGACTGTTTTGATAAATGTGAGTATTAAATAAGCTAAATTTATTATTATAGATCAAGAAGAATGAAATACGGAGGTAGACCGAGGAAAGAAAAAGATAGAGGACTAAATCGATATAGTTGATTGTATTTTGTTTCGAGCTAAGTTTGCGGTAAATAAATACAATTTTCTATTATTTTATGTTACTGTTGTTAATTTTCCAGCATGTGTATATTTATTTCATGAAATTATTCAAAGAAGACTCCAACATGAATTGAAGGAGAAGTAATTTCAGATAGTCCCAGTTGAACCTTAGAGATGTGTAAGATACGAATGTCATAACATTAGGGTTTAAGGATAGCATGTAAGCCCGTGCCAAGGCATGGCCATTGGTAAGGTTCTAAGGCAAGGATAGTATGTCAAGACATGGCATTAATAAGTTACTATAAGGCAAAGGTCCCATGTAAGACCATGCCAAAGCATGGCATTGGTGAGTTTATAAGGCAAGGATACCACGTAAGACCATGACAAGTCATGGCAATGGTAAGGTACCCGTGTATCCTTAGAATTCCAAGTGGTTCAACGGGGGAAAATTTAAAGAGAACATCAAGGTAAGGTAAGGTAAGACAAGTTATACATCAAAAGGTAAGATAAGCTAATGATAGAAGAACAAAGGTAAGTATATAATGCTCATGTATGTTTGATAAGGAAAAAGATAAGTAAAATAATTCTTATGAAAGTTGTTATTTATCTGCTTGCAAACTAAGCTTAATGCTTACCCCTTTATTTTCCTTCTCTTTTATAGTTTTGACAAGCTATCTCGGGGATCATAAAGCACGTCGGAGATCCGGACACACTATCATTAAGAATTATCTTGGTATAGCTAGACGCTTCATTTTGAGTATGGCATGTATAGCATAGCAATCATTTTGAGTGTATAATATTATGATATGGCTTATGGATGGTATGAAAATGCTTGATGATGGTTAGCTATTGGATTGGCTAATCAAAGACATGTTTGGTTTTATGTATGCCTAAATGCTAGTTATTCCATGGAGATCATGAAAAATGGTGAATTTAGCTTTAAAACAGTATTGATCAATAGCAATGATGTGGATTTGAAAAATCACTAAAAATAGTATAAATGGACTTAGATAGTGAATGAGAGATATAATTAAATCTTATTGAGTCTATTTTCATATGGAGGAATCAAAACAGGTAAATGAGTTGTATTTTACGAGATAATTTAGTTTTAGTGAAACAGGGTCAGAGTGATTTCTGAATCCCCTATCCTAAATTTAGAAATTCACCATAAATTGTACAAAAACAATTAGAAGTCATACTATATATGTATAAATTCCTTATTGAGTCTATTTTTAAGAGAAATAAACGGCATAATCATTGGATTTCTGTATAAGAAGAAATTTGATTTGTAGTGCATAGAGGTTAGATTAGCTGAACCCTAAAATAGGGGAGACTTTAACTAATAAACTGTACTAATTGGCTCGACCAAAAATTCTATAAAAAAAATTAATAAGTAGATATATGAGTCTAGTTTTAGGTAAAATTTACAGATTTCAATTTCGAGTTTCGTAACTCGAGATATGATATTTTTTAGCAACTTTAACGCAAAAGGATAGTTTATTGCGGGAAATAAAATAAATTGTTTGAACTTGAATAAGTTGTAAGGTAAGTTTAGTAACACCTCGTGCTCGATTCTGGTGACGGTTTCAGGTAAGTGGGAGTTACAAAAGCAGATTGTTATAAACTGGGAAATAAAAGAGCTGCTGAGAGTAACGAGGAAGATGTAGCTGGTGCTAATTTGGCCGATGGAAACGGTGATGATTTCTTGTTAGTGTCAACAAGCGATAATTCCAAGCTCACGTCCGAATGGATCCTAGATCCGGGATGTTCTTTCCACATGTGTCCCAATAGAGAATGGTTCTCCACATATAGTTCGGTTGAAGGTGGAGTTGTGCGCATGAGAAACGATTCATCTAGTAAGGTAATTGGTATTGGTACTGTTAAAATTAGGATACACGATGGGACGATTATGACACTCTCAGATGTCAGGTATGTACCTGATTTACGAAAGAATCTCATCTCATTGAGTATTTTAGACTTGAAAGGATGCAGAATCAACATCAAATTGAACGATATTAAAGTATCTCGTGGAGCTCTCGTTTTGTTAAAAGGTAAAAGAACCGACAGTCTTTATATTCTGGAAGGTTCTACAGTGACCGGTGAAATCGGACGTCCCTCGTCCGTTACGGAGTTGAAGTCAACTCATTTGGAGCAGAGGCAACTTGGTCAAAGGAGGGAAAAAGGTATGGCCGTTTTGTTGAAGAGAGAGGTTCTCTTTTGGATGCAGGTTTTGAAAAGTTAGGGCACTATGTTCGTGAAAATCAGACTCGGGTTAGTTTTGATTTGATAGTGTATAAGTCGCAGGCTAGAAGTCTTCCAGTTTCTAAGCACAAATTCGACTCAGTTAATTCCCTGCATAATTCAAGATAGGCTCGTGGCGGGCTTTGGCAAAGATGGCGTTGTGGAAATATGAGTCAAGGTGGAGATTTGTTAAATATGACTCTATTTTTGGTCAAATTTGAAAAATAATCTTTTCAGTTAAACTCTGTTTACTTGTTTCAATCAAACACTGATTAGTTTAGATTATTTTATTATTATTTGACCTATGAATTTAGCCTATAAATAGACTCTTTTACAACTTTAGGAAAATACACACATTAGAGATTAGAACTCATAACACATTTAGAGAATTTTGTGTTTACGTTTTGAGGGTTCTTTATTTTCGAGTTTTCGGGGTTTAGTCTTTATCTCCATCTTTTGTACTCTTCGTTCTTTTGCCATTATAGTAAAATTATCTTTGCCCGTGGTTTTTTATCCTCTTTGGAGGGATTTTTCCACGTTAAATTTGTGTGTTCAATTTCTCAATTTATTCCGCTATTTTTTTCTTGTTCGTTGTTTAATCGGGTCGATCCTAACAGTAGTTGTGTCCGTTAATGTTAAAAACAAAAAAAGAGATTAGACTCAATGAATCATTCAATTTCAAGGTGATTTAACTGGAACCAGCGTATTACTTTTATCGGTGACTTAACTGGAAGGAACCAAATAGGAAACTACCTACTTAGCTCTGCTATTGCCAGTAAGGATTCAATATGTAATATGAACGGAAAGCTCAATGACAAAGCATAAAAGGATCCTTGGTTTTCAAGTTTGTGGATTATAATTGCACGGTTTAATGCTTCAGAGCTCCATTTCTAGTGGCCTAGGGAGGCACTCCACGAGGAGCTCGAAAAGGTGTTAGGATGACTCTGTCCCTAAGACTGGACTTTCTAGCAGTGGGTTAATGCAGATGTGCTAGTTTTTAACACTAGTCACTGGTGGAGTCGGCAAAGCTACAAATTGCTAATTATCATTAATGATTTTACTCGGTTTATTCTGTCTTTCCATCATTTATTTCGTGTTCATTTCTTATTGTTTCTACTTGATGTTTGAACATGGAAGGTTATCTTTTGTTTTATGCATTTTCTAGTATCAGCAAGATGGATATGAATATCAAGTATTAATATCACTATATATCTTTCTCTCTTAGAAAATACATAATACCCTATTTGATCAAAAGAGATAGGGATAGGACTAAAATTCATTGCATTTTTACTGGAAACAATTGACTAGATCCTAAAAAAGTTGAAAAGAAATGTAAATAAAACAACATAAACTAAACGCCAACATATGATTTCCACATTAGGCTAATATTGTGGAGGTGCAATCTATCCCTAAATAAGCTGAAACATTGTTGACATTTGTGTCATATAGGGCACTAATGTTGGTTTGATGTAACAAAGATGGTACAAGAGCAATGGTGGACATTGTCATCGGATTAAATTCAAAAGCTTGCCAAGATAGAGGTTAGAAAGTGATGAAAACGATGGATGTGACTCCCACCACGTATCGAAGATGAACAAGATGGCCTAACATGTTTTGTGTCAGGTTGGGCGACAAAAATGAAGAGAAGATAGTAGTTACTAGTACTCGCTTATACATCCTCACTTTCCATTTTCATGATATAAAGTTTTCTAGATATCATGTCATATAATTAACCATATCACACAAAAGTTAAGTGGCCAAGGAGATTGTATAACCAAGGGTGTAGCCAAGGCAGGGCCCTGTCCCCTAAAATAGAAAATTTACTATTTAGGACCTTTAAAATTTTTTAAATTTTAAATTAATAAAAGTAAAATTGTATTTTGCCCCCTAAAAATGATAAAATTTTGATTTAATCTTTTAAAAATTATAAAGATATAGACTATTCAAATGGTAAATTACATTTTTTCTATCGTAAAATTAAAATTTAATTTCGGCCCCAAAAAAATTCTACCTTCAACCCTGTACAAAAAAAAAAAAAAACACATTTTCTCAAACAAAACATCCATTTTCTTGTATATTTTTCTGGGGTACCAAAGCATTGAAAGGGTTTGTTGCAGTCTGTATTTGCAGGAATTATAACACCAAATGGATAAGTTTTCAGTTTGTTTAGTCATTGGTTGATCATGTTGGATTTTGAAATAAGTTTTAATACTTAAATTGTGAAAAAAAAATAAAATAAAAAATAAAATAAAATAAAAATAAAGAACACAAAATTTTACGTGGAAACCCTTTCGGGAAAAAACCACGGGCAGAGGAGAAGAAAATTTACTATGTTGAAAATTTGAATCAATACAAAAGGAATAGACTATGTCTATTTATAGGCTTGTAAAGCCATATTCTAGAAGGATTGAAACACCTTATCCTAGTAAATATAAAATAGATGGAGTTTAATAAGGTTTAAAAAACCTTATTCTAAAATAAAATAAAAGAAGTCTAGTTCTATATGGATTTTACTTTTATTTTATTTTCCATCGTATTTTATTTAAATAAGAATTAGGGTCACTTAATTCTAACATAAATAAAGAAAAATGAATGTGTAGGGATGGTAAAACTCAAGCTGTCCGATTGATTTCGATTTAATCTGTTTTAAATAGAATGGATTTTTTTGTTTAAAAAGTGGATGTAAGGTGGGATGGGATGAATTTTTTCTTTTAAATAGTGAGTATGAAATGGTTATAGTAATTACTCATTTCTTCTTGACCCGCTTCAGTATAGAAAATTATCATTTTATCCTTATTTATAAACTACTACAAGAGTAAAAATATAATAACATAATATAAAAAAATCATATATTTTATGTTTATTTTTTAAAGAATTATAGTTAAATATTTACTTGATTTTAAAAAGATTAAAAAAATTAAAGTTAAATAGCAAAAATTACATTGAAACAGAATGGTGTGAGGTGGGGAGAAGATGAATACATCCAACATCTATAAAGCTAGTAATAATTTTCAAAATTATATATCCATAATAAAATACGAATTATAGACAATAATTAATATAACAATATTTGCTCTCCCTATTTCATTACCTTCTCTATGAATGCGGGTTGTTATTAATGTTTGAATATTGAATTATTAACCATAATATCATTATAAGGAAATTGGTCATACCTAATTGTAGAGTACATCAATTAATAATGGAGCACCAAGCCAGCCCTATTCGATTTTGACAGGTACCAAACATGAATGTGTACGACGAGCCGAGCAAGTAGTGCAAGCTTATAGTTACAAGCCGTATCACCATATAATATATATTCATTTTTATAACTGCCCTTCAAAGTCTATTCAAAAAATAAAAGGATTAAGGTGGAAATATAAGTTTAAAAAATAAGTTTAGGTAAAAAAATAAGACCCGTTTAAAAAATAAATTGGGCCTCGAGTAAAACATTTTTAGTCCAAATTTGGCCCGAATTAGCAAAAGGATAAAAAAACTGTTATTTTCTTGTTGTTTTGCTTCTATTTTCTTTCTGTTTTTTAATTGCTTTGCTACCATTTCACTATTATATTGCTAATATTTTATTCTTATTATTTGGATAGTGTATAACTCTTATTTTATTGTTAATTTTATTACTATTTTAGAGGCATTTGCTTATTTACACATATTTTATAACTCTTATTTTATTATTAAATTTTTGATGAAAAGAAATTGAATAAAATCAACTACATAAGACAAGCATTATCTTTATCTTCATGTAATAAATCAATAACTTCCTTGGGAGCTTCATCAAAAACTTGTAAGCTTGATTACCAACTCAAGCCAAATTTAGCAAGACAGATCAGCCACCAAATTCCGATTTCTTGGAATATGTTTAATCTTCCACTTTCCTTCTGCCCTCAGGATGCACTAAGTTCTTCTGAGAACAGTAATCCCAGATTCCTCCAAATCCAAGTCAGATAAGACTTGAGCAACTTCAAGATTATCAAACAAGATCGAGATTTGCATGTAACCCTTATTGTTAATTTTATTACTATTTTAGAGGCATTTGCTTATTTACACATATTTTAGTGTTATTTAAGTATAAATATTGTTTTAATTTATTTTCAATTTGTTGGGAAAGATTTATTTGAATGTTTTTAGCATTTTTGATATATTATATTTTAAAAAATATTATATAAAAATAATATAAAAAAATTAATTCAAGCGAGCCGGGCAAGATCCAAGTTTTAACATTTTTATCTGAGTCGGGCTTGGGCAAAATTTTAGGCTCATTTTTGGGCCAAATTGGGCCTACAAGTGGGCCTAAAATTTTGTCAAGGCCTAATTCGAACCTAGCCCGGTCCATGGACATGCCTATTCGTTCCTTTTCTCATTATAACCGGTGCTACATCATTAAATTAAACAAATTAATTTAAATTAGGTTTGATAAATCATTGAAAATAATTTATTTTAATATTGAATATTTTATATGTGTTTGATAACTATATTAAGTTTTATTAATATAAAATTTTCAAAATAAAGTGTTTAATAAAATAAATAGGTAGATAATAGAGGTGTGCATGGGTAGGGTGACCTGCCCTGGCCCGAAGGCCCATTGAAAAATGGGAGGGTTTGGGTAAAAATATAGGCCGAAAAATGGGCTTGGGCAAAAAAGAGGCCCGTTTAGAAAGCGGGCGGACCTCAAGGCAAGATTTTTTTTTGGCGGGCGGCATTGACCTACCGATTTTAATATTAAATTATTTTTATTTTAAATTTTAAGTAACTTTAGTTTTTTTACTTTAGTTTTTTTATTGTTTTTAATGTTATTTTGATATTGTAAAATTTTTGTTATTAATATAATTTAGTTCTTAATTTAGTTCTAATTTATTTTAATTTTTTTAATTTTAATATAATTATTTTTATTATATTTTTAATTTATATATTATTTTAAGAATTATTTTACTCCCATTTTTTTAATATTTTTTTATGTTTTAAATGCATTTGATTTATTATATTTTAAAGTTTTTATTTAATAAAAAAGTAAAAAAATTTAATATATGGCCGGGCGGGCGGGCTCGGGCCTATCATCATTTTTCTCGGGCGGGCTTGGACAAAATTCTAGGCCCATATTTCGGGCCGGGCGGCCGGGCCCGGCCTTGAAAACGGGCCAAAAATTTTTATGGGCCCGGCCCGGCCCGGCCCATGCACACCTCTAGTAGATAACGTATGTTAAAATTATTAAGTTGATTTTTAAAATATATATAAAATAAATTATCTTTTCTAAGAGATTTAGTTTCATGAATCAACAAAATCTTTTTTAGATACTTTAGTTTTATTAATTTACCAACAATTTTATAATATAAATTTAGCATTGAGATTAATTTTTTTTATTTGTCGACCTTAGTTCATATACTAGTAAAAAAATATAAATAAATTCAAACTTCCTCGAGTTAATTTTTTTCCTCCTTGGAAATTTATATGATTTTTTTAGTGATGTGGAAATTTATATTTTTAGAAAAGCCACATAAAATCCAAGTCATTTGATGAATAAAATAAAAAATAAAAAAAAGAAATTGCCAAATTAAAGACTTCACTCGATTAACTACAAACAAAAGGTTTAAAAATAGAATGGGTGTTTTTTTTTTCTTGAAAAATAACAGACAATAATTATATTAAATTAAATTGAACAAAAACACTACTAGTTTTATTTTGTTGTAGAAACTTCAAAATTTCATTTTACACATCGTACAAAATTTACAGACTTGGCCTCCATACTAAACTCAACTTGACCAAGTAATCAACTATGAAATTATTCTCTCTAGGAACATTTCTAATCTATCATTACCCTTCAACTCTTATAACCCGTTGAATCATTCATCTCTTAAAATAAAATAGATATTGTTTTAAAACATTGAGTGAAAAAAATTAAAATAACTTACCAATTCATTCAAAACTTAAATCTCTTGTTTTTGTTTTTATTTTGCAAACCTAATTGCCTTGTTTTACCTTCTCTCAAGTGATTTTGATTTTCAAAGGGTTTCAAGTTTCCATAAGTGAATTTAGTTATTTTTATTATGCTGGTTTCTTTCTCTATAATAAATTTCCACGTCATTCGTTTAAAAAAAAATTATTTCAAGAGTAGCACCCTTAAAATTTAACATTATTTATATCTTTTTACGGTGGAAAAGTTAAATTCATCATTTAATTAACAATAAAGAAATTAATTTGAGTCAAATCTAGAGTTACTTTCACCAAATAAATATATTATTTATTTGATTTTTTCTTTTGGAAAATTTCATTTCAAAATTCTTTGTATATATTGCCAGTCAAATATGGGCTTATATGTGGTATATGATCATATATGTACATTACAATATGCTCATAGGTAGCTTGAAATATCAACTGTTTTCATGAAAACCTCCAACTTGTCCAAGTTCTTCCACTTCTTTTGCCAATTCTTCCAACTTTTCTACCATCTTCATCAATGAATGTACAAAGCTTGCAAATCCGAGCCCATCACTATTCTCTAAATAGGTCTCAAGTGCAAAAGGGTTCACAATGGCACTTACCTCTATCCTTACTGATTTCATTTTAGGCACAATCATTTCTTCGTATCGACATTTACTCATCTCTTTTATGCTTTCTCCAAGTTCCTTTATGGTCCATGCAAGTGATGCTATGATTCCTTCACATGCTTCTTTAACTGATTCTTCAAGTATTTCTGATGACTGATCATGACAACCTTTAAGTGAAAGGATGATTATAGCCAAATCTCTTAGATCCTCTCCTATTTTTAGGTATTTTCCCCAAGGGTAAGAAAACCCAAATTTCCCATGCCATGGTTCCCATCTTGCAAAGTTTACCTGCACAATTGCCATTGCATATCAAGCATTAGGAATAATTATGGACTATGTGTATTATTTATATTTCTCATGTATATATTAAGTAGTGACTTTATGACATAGAAAGAAATGATATTATACCAATGATTCATCCTTTGCCTTGGAGTGTAGGATTGATTTGCATTTACTACTAAAATTAGCGCTCAACTTCTTCTCTTTGTGGTTGTCATTTTCAAAATATTCCTTAGAGAACCCTATAATAATGAAACATAAAAAGGTCCCAATTAATTTATAGTTAGACAATAAATAGGATACTAATCCAAAGGGGTTTTTAATATACTAATATTAAAAGCATTAGTTGTGCATGCAAAATGAACCCTTAAAAGACTATGCATTAATGTAGAGTTATATTTATACCTTCCAAAGAGAAAGCGAGGTCTTCAAATCGGGAGATTAAAGAGTGATGAAGCTCATCACCAGCCCAGATGGGGAAGACCAGCAAACTAATAAAAATGCAGATAGCGAATCCCATGACAATGGTTGCGAGACGGTCTCGGGCCAATTCCAAGACTTGGTCAGCACGTAAACCGGACACTACAACCAGATTGAACGTCAATATGAATATTAGAGCTCCGTAATCATATTTCTTTTTAATGTTCGGGATTTGTCGAGTGTATGTTGCGCCAGCACCTGAAAGCAAAACAAAAGGTTTTGATTCCACTTTAAAACCAATTCTAATGATGTAAGAAAACTTTGAATCATGAGCTCAAAAGAATTGGGAGTCTTTTTTTTTACAAAAGTGTTACCAAAAATGAAGACAGCAATGCCCACAACTATCGCTTTGCCAACACCACCCACGGCTTGCGCAAAAGCTGCACCTAAACATCCCAGTCCACCTCCTAGTACTGTCCCAATCCCACGATTCAAGCCCTTGCTCAGTGTAGCCCCTGCCATCATTACCAAATAATATGAATCACAATTATATCCTAAAACTAAGCACAGACATATGTATATATGTATGTATATACAAACCTGCAAAGAACTCAAAGATGACCACGACGGTCATTATGGCCCACATGGCATTATCTCCGACTCGTTTATACAAAGGACCGAGCAGGTAGAGAAGAGAAACTAAAACGAGAGCTACACCAACCTTGACACTGTGAATCACTTTTCTCATGTCATGCCCATTCATTGGTTTTTGGTTAAGAATCGAAACTATGGGTTGACAATAAAATCTATCAAGTTTCTTCTTTTGTGATTTGCTGCTGTAGGGAGGAGCAAGTGCAACCCCTTCTCTATCTACATTAATAGCTATAACAGCACTCGAGGCCATTGCTAGGATTCTGTATTAAGTTTGAAATTCAATTGCTAGTGCGGGTGAGGAGGAAGCGAGCTTATATAAGCATAGGAGAGGTGATGGGGACAAAGCATGAAACGGGAACAAGTGTGACTGCTGAGCTCCAAAAGTGGACACAGACTAATACTACCACTTTGTGTAGCCATGAAGCATGAAAAATACATATATGTTTGCAATGTTTTAAGGTTTTATCGTTTCATTTATGAACTTAGTGGAACACATAGCTTGGCACTACATAGCTTTGATAAATTGAAGGTAATGTATACATATCCTACATCCACTACTAAAAAGGTGCTCATTTGGTAAGTTTAGCTTGATAAAAATCATAATGGAATTATGAGAAATCATTTATTAATCCAACACCTCATGACATGCCCACTTAATTCAACTAAAAATAATATATTTTGGGAGCTAATGAAGGAAATTATTACATTTGAAGCTTGATTGCATGAACATGGCTTTTGACATGACACACCCTAAATCTCAGTATTAATATAAACTAATTATACTATTACCGCAACTTACCTTATAGTCGGTCAATTCTCATTGGTAATGACATTTTCCTTTTCCTGCTCACCGCTTACTTTTACAACTGTTTTCAATTCCAGCACTACTAAAATTTTATTACAAAAGGTGTCAAACTTCTTAAAATTTTCTCTCCGATATTTATATTTCACAAAAAATTATCCATTGAAATTATTTGCAATCAATCGAAAATAGGGAGTTTGCAATCACTACGGCTCTAAAAATATATTTGAATATTTCTTTTTTTGGGTTTTATATATCCAATACATTTTTTATTTTCTTAATCATATAAAAAATTTTAATTATATAGATATGTAAGAGAAATTATTTTATGTACCCTTTCCACCATATCATTTATAGTCTCTTTTCAATTATTTAATGACATTTCAATAACTTTTTCTATGTTATTGACATATAATTTTAGTAATTTTTTTTTACATTGAAACCTAAATCTTAGACACCAAACCCCAAAACTTTAAACTCTAAACCCAAATCCGAACATTAAACTCTAAGCTCAAACCTCGAACCTTAAAATTTAATGTTCAAGATTCGTGTTTGGAGTTTAGGGTTTAATATTTGAAGTTCAGTGTTTATAGTTTATGATTCAAGGTTTGAAGTTTGAGTTTAGAGTTCGGGATCCAAAGTTTAAGTTTAGATTTAGAATTTAAAATTTAAAATTTAAAATTCAAAATTTAGTGTTTACTGTTTAATTATCATTTCATATTTTTCAACTATATGTTTCATTATCTAGATAAATCATTGATCATGCTCATCATGCTAAAAACACTTTAGCCTTTTTTATGTGTAATAAAAAGGGAAAAAATAAAATAAAATGTCTAAACAGGTAAAGGCAACAAATTGAGAAATTGGTTAAGTCAAAAGGTAAAGCAATATTAATGTTTAAACAACTAAAAACAAATCCAAAAGCTACCAAAAAAAGGTTATAAACTATAATTTTTCCCTTTACCGGATGTTTAAGTATACCAATTTCCCCATTTAAGATTTATGGTTGATGAGGTAATCATTTTTCTACTGTTGAAATTTAATTGAGATTTTAACACTGGTTGAGAAATTTGGTTAGAAAGTAAAGATAAACTATAGGCAAATATAAATACTTCATTGAGATGAAAAATCTAACTCGTAAAGCTTGTGAACTCAATGTAATAGAGAAGTCTCTATCGTTAATTATTTATTTAAAAAAAAAAAACTATACAAGCTTATAAGAGAGTGGAAAAATTTCCAAATCACAACAGGTTTTATTTTATTTTATGTTATTTTATGTAATGAGTTTTTTTACACAATTATTAATGGTTTTGAGTACCATCAGTATATAATCATGATATATTACATCCGCGGTCCTCACACATGTTCCTTCTAAGTGAATTTCATATTGGACGAACCTCCAACATTAGACAACTTCATAATGAATTCAAGGACCTCTGTATAATAGCACCTTTGCCTAGAATGTGTGGAACTTTGTTCTTATTAATTATTCGTCATTTTAAGATGTCAATTCGTCGCCTCTGTAAGAGGACAAAATGTGATCTTTTTGCTAATGAGAACTTAACACGTAGCACCTTAGTCTCATATATATATATAAGCTAGCTCACTACAACACTGAAGGGGTCATGAAAAACACACCAAAAAGTACTAGAAACACCTTGGACTCCTATTTCTTTCTCCGTTGATCACCTTCTCCACCTTTCTCCCATCACTAAACATCGCGACTCTCCACCCTACCAAGGTGAATCATCGTTATCACCACCCTACATTCCTCATTGTCGATTTATCCTATCAACAAATCCCATTTTGCCTATAGCTTGTCAAGCTCCGATAAAAGAATTATAGAAGTGTGGTGTTACTAAATTCTTGGGAGTAATAGGGGTCGATCCTTCGACAGCTGAGATATGGCTGGAATCAACGAATCGAGTACTACAACAACTTGAATGCACACCTTGTGAATGTGTTATGTGTGTTATTTCTCTCTTGCAAGGGGAAGCTTATACTTGGTGGCAGAATGTTACACGATGTCACACTCAATTTTTTGTTAAGTCTGGAATTTAGAAATAATTAGGGGTTAAATTGAAAGAAATCAAAAGTTGACGGTTTCCATTGAAAAATCAGGAAAAGTTAGTAGTTGATTTGGACATAGTTGATTTGCAATTCTGGTTTGGTTGGATGAGAACTAACTGGTTCATTAATGGGAGACAAAATGATTACTAATGGATAGTTTTTATAAGGTTGAAGACCGTACGTAAAAGGCTATAAATAGCTGAGAAACGAATTCCCAAGGTGAACTCTTCTCCATTCTGTTTATTTTCTCCTCTTTTTCATCTTCTTGGTTGCTCTGAAAAAGAGATAATTATGAGAAGCTCTGCATTAAGCAATGATCGTGGGTTTTGAGTCGAAAAAGTAGAAAATCCGGTGAGTTAGTAAGGTTCCAAGTCTTTCAGTGTTCGTAAATTTAAGAAATAAAGTTCAAAAATTTCAAAAACTTTGAGAGGTTTTGCAAGTTTTTAGAAACTGAGTTTGTAAGTTAGAATTTATAATTTTGTTGTAATACTTAGTTTCCAGGAGAATGGAAGTTCTGACATTCGAAAAGTTAAGCTGATAAGGCAAACATGAATCAGGTGAGTTTCTATACTCCATACATGGATGTGCTTTGAGTGCTATGTATGCATAAGGATGAGTAGGGATATGAGTATCTACAAGTGTGTCTGTATGAATGAAATGGTTATGGTACGATATATATATAATTAACGTACTCCTTGCTGCTATGTCCTATAATAATATGTCTGTGTCTGCGTGTTTATGGATTGCAGAGTAATGAGGGAAGTTATTAAAGGGACGAATAGGAAAAAAATGATTTTCCGTTAGATTCCTCAATTCGATGTTGCTAGGTGCAAACCGTCAAATGCGAAGCTTCAGGCCTTGTGGATGAGACACTATGATGTTCGAGCATTAATGTTAAAATGTGGAAAAATGGAGGAATGGAAAGATAGATAAGGAAATGGAATTTTTGTTAGAATCTGCAATCTAGTGTTACTGTGTGCAGACCAAGATAAGGAAAGCTCTGGGCCTTACGGAGGGTGTAACACCCTAAACTTGGCCTAGACGTTATGGCCGAATCTGGTGATGTTACAAGGATTGAGTTTTGAAAATGGAGTTGTTTCGATAAATCATCCAAGTTTTATAACTATTACTGAAAATGTTATTTAATTAATTCATTTACCAAAACCTTATTTACAATAGGGGTTTTAAAACCGTTATATCTTGAAAATCCAGTTCGTACTTTTGGAAAAAACCTTTGGTTTTATAAAACCGTGATTTTAGTCAAACACAACAATACACATTAAAACATAACCCAAACCAAATCAAAATTCAAACAGACCAGAATGTCCAATAATTACAAAACTCCCAAAAATAATCCTAAATTAAGTAAAACCATTATCTAAAGTTAATTCACAAACTTGTGGTTACCGTGAGACTCCGCCGCACCGATCTGCCTAAGTCTGTGGATTATCTAACAAAACAAACAAATAGATGTGAGTTTACGTAAACTCAGTCTATAACCCAACAGAATAACTCAGTCTGTAACCCAACAGAATTAGGCATGCAAACGTACAAATTATAAACACGGTCAGAAGTAGATACGGTTTGAGGTTCGGAATCAGATCTAGAAGCAGACATGCATAAATCCTACCCCCATCCTCTACACACCATCTCCGGCCATCCCATCACACCATGTGGGGTTAAAAAAACCCACCCATCACTACACACCAACTTGTGCCATTAAGACACATATCAGAATATATGCAGCCATGCTGCCAGAGTATAGGCGATTAACGCCGATCAGAATAACTCCTCCTCAAATACAAGACCCACCCCAAATCATATACAGAAAATCAGATATAGAATTATCAGATTAAACATGCTCAACATGCTTTTAAATAAATAATAGATATACATATGGCAGTACAGTCAGGTATACATTTAGTATCCTATTCAAAGTAGTCTATCAGAATATCATAACATTCAAAATAGGGTTTAAATAACCCTTACCTACCCTGAGTAGGCCCACAGTCGATCGAAGCAACTCGTGCGACCTTAGGGAAAATTTTAAAATTATAGGCCCACATGCCCGTGTGGGTCCACACACCCAGATTGGCCTTTGCCCTTGTGGCCCACACGGCCTGGCCCAAAATCCACAAGCCCGTTTTATATGCCGTGTGGGCCCAAACGCCCGTGTGGCCCAGACGCCCGTGTGGGCATACCTATGTGGCCCACATGGCCACACTCGAGCTACCACACGGCCGCACACAGCCATTCACACAGGCGACCACACCCCCGTGTGGCATCGACAGATTCATTTTTTGACTTTTACTGAAGCCTCGTTTTTACATTTCGGGTACACACCTGGTATTGATTTGATGCGAAAACACTCTTGAGATCACCAGAACCTAAAATTGACCAATTACACCCCGAATTAATAGCTTAAAATGATACTAAACCAAACTATACCATAATGGATAACCCTTTGAGCAACTAAACTCTTTACCTTAGAACGAACAATGATGATTTCTCACGATTAAGGTGCCTATTGAAAACCCCCAACACTTTGATCTTCTCCTAAACACAAAACGAACTCCATTAACCATTAATTCATTAGCCAAAGTAATAGATGCACCTACCAAACTTACCAATAGCACACAACACCGAAATAACGAGATACAGGAGTTTAACCATAGATAGAAAAATAGAACAAAACCACCGGCAAGGAGAGGAAGGAGAAACGACAGGGAGTAGAAGAGAAGAGGAATTAACATCAGATTCTTTTTTGGGGATTTTAGGAGAGAGAGAAAATTTAGAAAAATAAAAAGAAAAGAAAATAAAATCAGATAACTATCAGGAATCCCTCAAATTCCTCCCCACTATCCCACTATCAACCACCTCTCAGAATCCCAACTCCACCAAAATTCTATCAAATAACAGAGCAAAAATATAACATCCATGCTCCCACAGGGATTCGAACACAGGACCCCCAACACACCAGCTCATTTATAACTTGAATCAGTAGGCTCATTCTGATATGAAATTACAAGCAATTAAATATAAGCCCACTGAGCAAAGATAAGGCTTGGATCCAAAAATAACAAAAATTGCTAAAGGTAAGACTTGAACTTGAGACCTCTCACATACCCCTAAAAATCTTAACCATCAAAGCAGATACACAATTATGCGAAAATTTTACAGAAGCAGAAATAAGAAAATTAGGGCGTTACAACTCTACCCCTAAAAGAAATTTCAACCTTGAAATTTACCTGATCAAAACAGATGAGGATACTGCAGACGCATCGAGTCCTCAGGTTCCCACATGGCCTCCTCAGTGCCATGATTCTGCCACAAAACCTTCACTAAAGGGATGGACTTCCTCTTCAGAACCTTAATGTCTCGATCCAGAATCTGAACCGGCTCCTCTTTAAAAGTCAAATTCGGTCTAACATCGATCTCCTCAACAGAAACAACATGAGAAGGATCAGACCGATACTGCCTCAACATCAAGACATGGAAGACATCATGGATACGTTCTAATTCTGAAGGTAACTCCAACTGATAAGCAACCAGTCCCACATGCTTCAGAATCTGGTACGGCCCAATGAATCTAGGGCTCAAATTGCCCTTACAACCGAATTTCAGAACCTTTTTCCATGGAGAAACCTTAAGAAAAATGAAGTCCCCTACAGAGTACTTAATATCACGCCTCTCTCAGGTCTGCATAAGATTTCTGTCTATCAGAAGCTGTCTTCAGACGATTCAGAATTAGTCTAACCTTATCTTCAGTCTCAGAAATCAACTTAGGACCCAAAATCTAACGTTCACCCAAATCAGTCCAATAAAGCAGAGTACGACACTTACAACCATAAACGCCTTGTAAGGTGCCATATAAATGCTAGACTGGAAGCTGTTATTGTAGGCGAACTAGGCTAGCGGCAGATAATCCTCCCAACTACCTTGAAAATCAATCATGCAATTTTGAAGCATGTCTCCTAGTATCTAAATCACCCTTTCAGATTGACCATCGGTCTAAGGATGGAATGCAGTACTGAAGTCCAACCTCGAGCCCAAAGTCTCATACAACTTCTTCCAGAACTGAGATGTGAAGTGATGATCTCTACCATAAATGATCGAAATAGGAACCCTATGCAGTTCCACAATATTAGAAATGTAAAGCTTCACTAACTTCTACAGAGAATAGTTCGTTAGAACCGGAATAAAGTAAGTAGACTTGGTTAATTGATCCACAATGACCCAAACTGAATCCTTCTTAGTGGGTGTCAAGGGCAACCCACTATCGTCACATATCTTATTTCCATAAGGGAATCTTAACTAGCTGCAACAAACCTGAAGACAACTGGTGTTCAGCCTTAACCTGCTGGCACGTCAAACATCGAGCCACAAAATCTATGACCTCAAGCTTCAAACCTGACTACCAGTACAACTCACGGAGATCGCGGTACATCTTATTAGCACCAGGATGCAGAGTATAAGAGCTACGCCTCCCTCAGAATTGACTATCTGAAATCCGAATCATTCAGCACACAAATCTGTCCTTGGAAACACATAACACTATTATTATTCAACCCAAAATCTGAAGTGCTGCCACTCTCAACTTGATGAAACCGTAAACCCAGATACTCATCCCCCATCTGCTTATCTCGAAGCTGATCAATCCAAGTCGGCTTAACTTGTAACTCGGCTAATAGACTCCCATCATCGAACAGACTAAGACGAATGAACATCGCTCTCAGATCAGTCATCGCTCTACGACTTAGAGCATCAACCACCACATTGGCTCTACCAGGATGGTACTCTATGGTACAGTCATAATCTTTGAGCAGCTCAATCCATCGACGCCACCTAAGGTTCAACTCCTTTTGAGTGAGGAGGTATTTGAGGCTCTTGTGATCGGTGTAGATGATACACCTCTCGCCATACAGATAGTGCCTCTAGATTTTTAACGCAAAGAACACAGCAGCCAATTCGAGGTCATGCATCGGATAGTTCCCTTTGTGAGTCTTAAGCTGATGGGACGCATAAACCATAAACTTTCTATCTTGCATCAATACACATCCCAAACCGATGTGCGATGCATCACTATAAACCACAAACTCCTTATCGGATTTAGGCTGTATCAGAATAGGAGCCTGGGTCAGAACAGACTTGAGCTTCTTGAAGCTCAACTATTTCGTATCAATCCAAACAAACGAAACACCCTTATACAGAAGCTTAGTCAATAGAGCTACAATCAGATTGAACCCCTCGAAGAACAGCCACTAATATCTCGTCAAACCCAGAAAACTACGGATCTCAAATACGTTCTTAGGCTATTTCCAATCCTGCACAACCTCTATCTTCCTCGGATCAATACGGATCCCCTCAGCAAACACCACATGCCCCAAGAAAGTTACCTCTCGTAACCAGAACTCGCACTTACTCAACTTAGCGTAAAGCTATTTTTCACGAAAAATCTGAAGCACCACTCAAAAATGCTAATCATACTCATCCTCACTCTTAGAGTAAACCAGAATGTCATGGATAAAGACCACGACGAATTGATTCAGATAAGGCTGAAACACTCAGTTTATCAAATCCTTGAATGCCGCCGGAGCATTCGTCAGACCAAAAGGCATCACTAGGAACTCGTAATGTCTATAACGAGTCCTAAATGTAGTATTATTAACATCCACCTCCTTAACCCTCAACTGATGATATATAGAACAAAGATCAATCTTCAAAAACACCGAAACCCCTCGAAAATGTTCAAACAAGTCATTGATTATCGGAAGTGGATACTTATTCTTCACACTCAACTTATTCAACTGTCGATAATCAATGCACATCCTCATGGTTCCATCATTCTTCTTAGAAAACAGAACTGACACCCTCCCATGAAGACACACTAGGATGAATGAAACCACAATCTAGAAGTTCTTGCTGTTGAGCCTTAAGCTTTGTAAGCTCCTTCGGTGCCATTCGGTATAGAGCGATAGATACCGGAGTTGTACCCGGTAGAAGCTTAATTCCAAACTCAACTTTCTAATTCAGAGGTAAACCCAGTAACTCCTTAGGAAAGACATTCAGAAAATCTCTCACTGTTCGAATATCCCCAACAGAAGAGTCCCCAGAATCAGAAACACTAACGTAAGCCAAGTACGCCTTACACTCTTTTCCAACCAGTTTTTCAGCCACAAGAGCAGAGATCACATTGGAAAAATAATCTCGATGTTTGCTAATCACAACCACTTCCATATCATCCTTAGTCCTTAGAACGACCCTCTAAGATGCGCAGTCCAAACTGACTCAGTGCTTAACCAACCAGTACATACCCAGAATTAAATCGAACTCCCCAAATGGAAGCTCCATTAGATTGGCCAGAAAGACAACCCCTTGTACCACTAATGGAACATCCTATAGAGTTTACTAAATCAAACTGACTGCCCCAATGGACTTAGTATAGTAACCTCACTAGTAGTGCTCTCAATAGAAATTCTCAGGTTTTTAGATACATTACTAGCTACATAAGAGTGAGTAAAACCTATGTCTATCAAAGCAGTATAAGACACATTAAAAATAAGGAACGTACTAGTGATGACATCAGGAGCATCTCTATCCTTTCAGCGTCGTGCAGCATAAACCAGTGCAGGCTGCCTCGCCTCAGTCTGACTAGCACCTCTGCCTGGTGTTCTTTACCCACGACCCATACCATTACCACCCTTAGCCTGTCCATGCCTCTAGGTGGCTACTGAACTACCCTCTGAGGCTACGTAGAACTTGGTCTCAAAACTTGCATTTGATCAGCCCTCTGTGGACACTCTCGAATAGGGTGCTCCAATGACCCACACCTTAGATACCAATTCCAGTAATTCAACCAATGCATTTACATACTCAAATATACCTAAATTATACTTAACATATTGACTTGATAACTTAATTACCATTTCTAATTAATTCATAAAATCATTCAAACTATTTTAATTCATACTAATACCATAAACAATTTTCTACCATTTCACTAGTTTAAAACATCAAAACACCAAATACTTTTATTTACAACATAATTATATAATATACCAAAATAACCATTATAATACCTATGTACATGCCACTTTCATTTAAGGAAGAAAACATCACCAAAAATTTTACGTTGAAGTCAAGACCATTTTGGATGTTGAACCGGGACTCTGAACTTCTATTGACCTGCGTACGAAAACAACCATATGCTGAGTATTTTATACTCAGTGGTATTACTATAAACCAAATTATTTAACATTAATAAATTACAACATCAACCATAAGCTTTATAAATCATTTAAACTAATTATACATAATTATATATCACGTCATAAATCTTAAATTCATATTTCAATTTTTTTTACATACTAATTCAATTCATAGTTTAATTCATACATTCTTTATCGTACTTTTCAGTAGTGCCAAATCAATCAATCTCATTTTCAAATTTTTATTTCAATTATTTACCCTATTAACAAGGCTCAGACTCTAATAGATACACGGATTTCACCCAAACACACCAGAATATCCAACCCAAACACACCCGGAATAATATAAATTCTCCATAACACACCAGTATAATATAGCCTCCCAAACACACTGGTATATCATATCCTCCCAAACACACCAATAAGGCATTAAATGCCTCTTCAATTAAACCGAAGCATATAATACCAGAATCATCTTCTCGGCTGAGCTACAAATCTCCTCATCACATCACAATCCTATGGCATGCCATTTGTATCCAATCTAGTTCGACAAGTTAATAGGGTATTATTTTACTTTTCCAATTTCAAATTCATTTCCATAACAATTTCAAATATTCAATCAATTCAAAACATCTATTATCTCAATTCACATATAATTCAATATTCACACATATTCTTACTTGATTTCAAATATTATTACTTACCTTATCATTAGCTGAGTTTGTTTATAATAATAGTTTCCAATTCAGTATTCAGATGGCTCCATATGAAGCATTATATGGTCGAAGATGTCGATCACCGGTATGTTGGACAGAATTGAATGAGAGAAAAGTAATTGGGTCAGAATAAATTCAAGAGATAGAAGAAATAGTTAAAAAGATCAGAGATAGATTGAAAGTAGCTTTTGACAGACAAAAATCTTATACAGATCTGAAGCAACGGGATATAGAGTATTCTGTGGGTGATAAAGTGTTTCTAAAGGTATCGCCTTGGAAGAAATTTTTGAGGTTTGGTCGCAAAGGAAAATTAAGTCCTCGTTACATTGGGCCGTATAAAGTAATTGAAAGAATGGACTGGTTGCTTATCGATTAGCTTTTCCTCCAGAGTTACAGAAGATTCACGATGTTTTTCATGTCTCTATGCTTCGGAGGTACAGATCAGATCCTTCCCGTGTTATTCAAATTCCCACTGAAGACATTGAGATTCGATCAGATTTGTCTTACGAAGAGGAGCCAATTCAGAGATTAGCTCGGGAAATAAAAGAGTTGAGACATAAACGAATTCCATTAGTGAAAGTTTTATGGAGAAATCATAAGGTGGAAGAAGCAACTTGGGACCCAAAAGAGACAACGAAAGCTCAATATCCTCACCTTTTCTTAGGTAAATTTCGAGGACGAAATTTATTAATGGGGGAGAAATGTAATGATCCAAAATTCGTGGGCACCGAAAAAGTACATTATCGGGCCTCCGTCTTAGTGAAACGGGTTCGTAAATAATTATTAGGAATAATTATGAGTCTAGTTATATGTCTAATTAGGTTTTATTTAGGTGAAACTAGTTTAATTTAGAGTAATTAGTAAAAAGGACTAGATTGAGTAAAGGTTAAAAGTTTAATTCTAAAACAATAGAAAGAAAATGAGATTAAAATGGCAATTAAGCCATTTGGAATAATTGAGGCGGCAAAATGGATAGAAAAATCTAAGATTTTTCTTAGATTTTATTAACTATTATTGTTAATATTATTATTATTATTATTATTATTATTATTTGATTTAAAATTTTGTTATTAGATTATAAATAAATTAAAATTTGTGCCAAATGTATGATGATAAAAGTGTACATGTGTGATATGTGTATTTATACACATGTAAATATATATATTTGTATATTTCTTAAATAATAAGTAAAAGATATTTATATATATATTAATAATTATTAATTGATATTATATTATGAAATAAGACAAGTGCATAATTATTATTGGTACATGTGTAAAATATATATAATTTCTTATATAATAAGTAAATGATAATAATTAAATTATAAATTTTTTTAATAAACAAATTGAATAATGACAATTGTAATAAAAATATTGGTACATTTTTTATAAAATAATTTGTTTACTTAATACTAAAGTAATATAAAATAACTAAAAGAAATAAGTAAATAGAATAAAAAGAAAGTAAAAGAAAGAAGAACAGAAAAGAAGCAGAGAACAAAACGAAAACAGGGGAAGAAAAAGGGAAAGAAAAAAAAGAGAGGAAAATTGGGATTTTAAAGCTTCAAGTTTAATTGGTAAGCTAAATTTAGTTCTTTTCTCTTAATTTTGATGTTTTAGAAGCTTTAAAACAAAGTTTTTTTGAAATTAAATTAAGGTTTTGGAAGTTCTTAGGTTTTTAAGCGTGGGTTATGTTGAACAAAAAGAAGAATTAGGGATTTAATTGAATGAATTTTAAGTTAGAATTGAAAAAGGGATTAAATTGTAAAAGAAGCTATAAGTTTTGTGTTTTAGGAAATTAAATTGAAAGAAATTTTAAATTAGGGTTTTATAATGAACATTAGATTGTTAGGGTGAATATGGAAGGAAATTGGGTAGAAATGAAGTATAAATTAAGTTAAACAAATAAAAGAGTTAATTAGGATTAAATTGGAATTAGGGAATGAATTGAATAAAAATTCAATTAATTATTAAATTAATGCTGTAATTAATAATGTAAATTGTTATTATTATTTTCGTAGCTAACAAGGAAAACGAGGCATCGACATCCAAAGGAAAAGAAAAGATCGTTGAGGAGTAAATGCGTATTCCGGGTTTGTATTACTATAACTCAAACTATTTATTAAATGTCATATTGGATTTGTAGTCTTGGGACATCTAAGATAAGGTAAGTAATAATATTTGAAATTAAGTAAAAATATGTGTGAATATTGAATTATATGTGAATTGAGATAATAGATATTTTGAATTGATTGAATATTTGAAATTCTTGTGGAAATGAATTTGAAATTGGAAAAGTAAAATAATACCCTATTAACTTGTCGGACTAGATTGGATACAAATGGCATGCCATAGGATTGTGATGTGATGAGGAGATTTGTAGCTCGACCAAGAAGATGATTCTGTTATTATATGCTTCGGTTTAACAGAAGAGGCATTTAATGCCTTATTGGTGTGTTTGGGAGGATATGATATACCGGTGTGTTTGGGAGGCTATATTATACTGGTGTGTTATGGGGGATTTATATTATTCTGGGTGTGTTTGGGTTGGATATTCTGGTGTGTTTGGGTGAAATCCGCGTATCTGTCTGAGTCTGAGCCTTGTTAATAAGGTAAATAATTGAAACAAAAATTTGAAAATGAGATTGATTGATTTAGCATTACTTAAAAGTATGAGAAAGAATGTATGAATTAAATTATGAATTGAATTAACATGTAAAAAAAAATGAAATATGAATTTAATATTTATGAAGTGATATATAATTATGTATAATTAGTTTAAATGATTTATAAAGCTTATGGTTGATGTTGTAATTTATTAATGTTAAATAGTTTGGTTTATAGTAATACCACTGAGTATGAAATACTCAGCGTACAGTTGTTTCCGTGCGTAGGTCATTAGAGTTCAAGATCCAGTTAAGCATCCAGAAAGTTCCCGACTCCAACAAGAAAATTTTGGTGATGTATTTCTTCTTTTTGTTTAAGTGGCATGTACTAGGTGGTTGTACATGAGTCATGTATATATATATATAGGTTAAATGATCTTGTTGTAAATAGATAGTTATGAAATTTTGGATGATAAGTAAGTTTAAAGTTATAAATTAGTAAATTTGGTATTAAATTTGGAAATGAAATGAAAGGTATGAGTTAGTTCCTTATATGTTAACAGTTTAAAATTTAAGTAATAAATCAATGGATTAAGCATCATCTAGTAGTGTTTAAGATGTAAAATTCTTTGGTTGAAACATTGGTATTGGTTTGAATTTGCAGGGGGTTTTAGGTAAAAATAAGCAGAAATACTGTCGAAATTTTTGTAAAAAAAAAAATTGTAAACAATTTACGAAAAATTTTCTGGAATACTCGAACAAGTCCTGTTCTACTTTTAATACATGTTTTGGGCTTCAAGAGTCCAATATAGGGACTTAATTATTAAATTATACTATGAATGTTATATTAATTGTGAATTATTCGTAAGTTGTCTGATATGTCCGGTAATGCCTCGTAACCCTGTTCTGCGATGGTTTGGGGTTAGGAGGTGTTACAATTATGATTTTTCCATAGAGTTTTCTTGCCTCTATTTCCATGAAAGTATAGTAGATGAATAGTCATTCAATGAAAAATCAATTGAATATTTTATTTACTATCAGAATAGCATAATATTTTTCCTAATTTTTAACTTTAAACTTACTTATCATCCAAAATTTCATGTACAACCATCGAGGAACTTTTTTACTATTTCTTTTCTTCCAATAGAATTTTTTTCTAATTGTTTGATTGTTGGGATTAGTTATGACTATTTTGAATAAAAATTTCAAAATTTTGACTCGATCCTCGGAATCGATATTTCCCCCTATATGGATAATATATAGATAATACACATTCCAGTTGACCGAGCCTAATTCTATTCTAATTGTTTTATTCCGAAGCAAAGATATCTACAGGGCGGTTCGCCTTGTTCAGATATTCATGACCGAGAAGTACTGGAGGGTCAGGCACTGATGAGCACATTGAACTATCCATGTGGGATTCCAACTCAGCACCTTTTGAGATTTTGAGAAGAGTTGCTCTTTGGAGAGCACAGTACGATGAAAGTTGTAAGCTGTGTTCGGGGGGGGGGAGTTATTGTCTATCGTTGGCCTCTATGGTAGAATCAGTCGGGGGATCCTCCTCCAACACTCGCCCGGATGGAACCTACTACAATCCCCGCATAGCTGATTCCCAGTAGGAGCAACAGGAGTCCCTACTCTTACCGGCCCATCAGATCTGTCCTTTTTCTTAGGCCTCTGAACAAAACTAGAGGGCTCCGAATCCCTCTTATTCTTGCCTCTCTCTCAGTCCCTATTCTGGCGCTCAACGTGCTTAACGTCTTCGGTGATCTTCGCCTTCTCAACCAGAACCACAAACTCCCGCTCCCTCTGTGGAGCAATCAACACCCTCAGATTATCCCTTAAGCCATCCTCAAATCAGACGCACCTCTCATACTTAGTCGCCACTATGCCTCGAGCGTAGCGGCTCAGCCTCAGAAACTCGGCCTCATACTTGGCCACAGATGTATCGCCTTACGTGAGATTCATGAATGCACGCCTACGAGTATACACATAGCTCGCTCCCACATACTTGCTCTGAAAAGTAGTCTTAAAGAAATCCCAACTCAGACGATCAGGCTGAGTATCCTCCTCAACCGTCAACCACCACTGATAAGCCTTATCGCGAAGCAGAGAGATTGCACCCTTCAGTTTTTGCTCAGGAGTATAGTCTAGATCATTCATGATCCTCTTGGTGGCCCCCAACCAATACTCAGCCACATTAGGGGCGACTCAAGTGACACACCTAAACAACTCAGCACCATTGGACCGGTGTCGTTCAGTTACCAGCCCTCGGCCTCCGCTCCCGAATGGGGTCCAGTGCCTTTCTCCAAGATTCTCAGCATGGCTTGGGACAGTGCGTCATCTCCAACTGAGCGACTTTAAGACCCAGCCTCAGTACCTGGCGAAACTTGTGTCTCACTCTCATCTCGAGCCCCCTACAGCCTCGAATACCATGTCTGTGAGATCCGCGAGCGCTCATCGTATAATTCGTGTTTTATCTACATTATAAAATTTTATGCATTAGTTCCAGTATTTATTAATAGATGTTTTATGTATAAATTATCATAAGTTCAGAATTGTTTTTAGAGATTTCAGTCTCTAGCTAACTCAGTACAGTTTCAGAAGATACTATCTACAATGTTTCAAAGTAGTTCTAACTAAGTTTCAGAAATACTTATAGGATCAGCGCCGGAGATGCGGTCTACCACATACCACTTTTTTTTTTCAAATTATTCAGGCTATTTGAAAACCAATTCTTTTTAAAACAAAATTTTATAACTCAAAATTCACAGCTGAATTTTTAATCTGGCTCTGATACCACTAAATATAGCACCCTAAACTCGACTTAGATATTATGACCGAATTTAGTGATGTCACAAGGATTGAGTTTTGAAAACAGAGCTGTTTCGGTAAATCATCCAAGTTTTATAGCTATTACTGAAAATGTTATTTAATTAATTCATTTACCAAAACCTTATTTACAATAGAGGTTTTAAAATCGTTATATCTTGAAAATTTAGTTCGTACTTTTGGAAAAAAACCTTTGGTTTCGTAAAATCATGATTTTAGTCAAACACAACAACACACGTTAAAATATAACCTAACCAAAAACAAAATTCAAACAGTCCAGAATGTCCAATAATTACAAAACTCCTAGAAATATTCTAAAATTAAATGAAACCATTATTTAAAGTCAATTCACAAACCTGTGGTTACCGTGAGACTCCACTGCACCGATCCGCCTAAATCTGTGGATTACCTGACAAAACAGAAAAACAGATTTGAGTTTACGTAAACTCAGTCTATAACACAATAGAATTAGGCATGCAAACATAAAGATTATAAACACAGTCAGAAGCAGATACAGTTTCAGCTTCGGAATCAGATCTAGAAGCAGACATGCATAAAACCTACCCCCATCCTTTACACACCATCTCCGGCCATCCTATCACATCATGTGGGGTTAAAAACACCCATCCATCCCTACACACCAAATTGTGCCATTAAGACATATAAGAATATATGCAGCTATACTACTAGAGTATAGGCGATTAACGCCGATCAGAATAATTCCTCCTCAAATACAAGACCTACCCCAAATCAGATACAGAAAATTAGATACAGAAATATCAAATTAAACATGCTCGACTTGCTTTTAAACAAATAACAGATATACATATGGCAGTACAGTCAGGCATACATTTAGTTTCCTATTCAAATCAGTCTATCAGAATATCGTAACATTCAAAATGAGGTTTACATAACCTTTACCGACCCTACAATGCCCATAGTCGATCGAAACGACCCGTGCGACCCTAGGGAAAATTTCAGAATTATGGGCCCACATGCCTGTGTGGGCCCATACGAATTGGCCTTTGCCTGTGTGGCCCACACGGCCTGGCCCAAAATCCACACGCCTGTGTTACATTCCCGTGTGGCCCACACACCTGTGTGGCCCACACGTCTTTGTGGCCCACACGCCCAACTTGGCCATGCCCATGGGGCCCAAATGGCCACACTTGAGCCATCACACGGTCCTGTATTGCGCACGGCCATGTCTTCGTTGACCACACGATCGTGTCTCACACACTGACATCCACACTGGCGACTACACGCTCGTGTGGCATTGACAGATTCATTTTTAGGCTTTTTTCAAAGCCTTGTTTTCTGCGTTTCGGGTACATACCTGGTATTGATTTGATGCGAAAAAATTCTCGAGATCACCAGAACCTAAAATGGACCAATTACACCCTGAATTAATTGCTTAAAATGATATTAAACTAAACTATACCGTAACAGATAACCCTTCAAGCAACTAAAATCTTTACCTTAGAACGAACAATGATGATTTCTCACGATTAAGGTGCCTATTGGAACCCCCCAGCACCTTGATCTTCTCCTAAACACAAAATGAACTCCATTAACCACTGATTCATTAGCCAAAGCAAGAGACGTACTTACCAAACTTATCGGTAATGCACAACACTGAAATAATGAGATACAAGAGTTCAACCACAGATAGGAAAATAGAACAAAATCATCGGCAATGAGAGGAATGTGAAACAACAGGGAGCAGAAGAGAAGACGAATTAACGTCAGATTCTTTTTTGGGGATTTTGGTAGAGAGAGAAAATCTAGAAAAAGAAAAAGAAAAAGAAAGGAAAATAAAATCAAATAACTTTTAGGAATCCCTCAAATTCCTCCCCACTATCCCACTATCAACCACCTCTTAGAATCCCAACTCCACTAGAATTCTATCAAATAACAGAGTAAAAATGTAACATCCATGCTCGCGCAGGGATTCGAACACATGACCTTCAACAGACCAGCTCCCTTACCACTTGAACCAGCAGGCTCATTCTAATATGAAATTACAGGTAATTAAATATAAGCCCACTGAGCAAAGATAAGGCTTGTATCCAAAAATAGCAAAAATTGCTAAAGATAATACTTGAACTTGGGACGACTCACACACCCCCAGAACTCTTAACCACCGAAGTAGATACACAATTATGTAAAAATTTTACAGAAGCAGAAATAAGAAAATTAGGGTCTTACAGAGGGGACATTGTGGTGTTCAAGCATCAATGTGGGAAATAAGATGGAATGATATTGACTGGTTCGCTAGAGCAACACTGCGATGATGATAATGTACTTCGGGGTGACATCTCAAAGAGGTTTAAAGTGTATGACCATAGCTCAACTATGACAACCAATGGAGTCCACCAAGATGTAAAACATAGAAATATTGTGTAAGACCATAAATCAGCTATGACAATATGGAAAGTCCACCGAAACATTAAAAGTGGGATAGTCCACCGGGACATTAAAAGCGGGATAGTCCCTTGTGACATTAAAAATGGGGTAGTCCTTCGAGACACTAAAAATGATATAGTCCACTAGGACATCAAACACAAGGTAATCCACCAGGACAATAAACATGGGGTAGCTCGCTAGGATGGAAACCATGGAAAATCATGCAAACGAGGAAAAATGTGAGTATAGGAAAGAGGTAGCTAGCCAACAGATAAGAAGAATCCACCAAAAAGGGGCAAAAGTAACAGAAATAGAAAAAGGACAGCCAAATGGTAAATAAAGAAATCAGTATGGCGTAGGGTGATAACCTGACTAAAATCAATTATTGGAATGACGTGCCGATAATTCCTAGTATTAAGGTAATCAAAAGGGGATTAACCCGATCCGCCTTTAAATACTGCTAATAATTACTCAAAAAAACTCTTTATGTTTGAGGAGAGTTTTGGAAGAGTAACGAGAAAATCACTCCCGGTACAAGACTTGTTGAAATCATAGTTATTCGAGGAGGTTTAATCGTATGTACCCTGGATAATAAAGTCGATAAAGAGGGGATTAGATGGAACCTAAGGATAAAAATAGGTGTTGATAGGATTATCCAAGTGACAGTTATGTCTATTCAGATCATTCCTCTTTAAGGGGAAGCTATTGCTGGTACAATTGTTGTAGAGTGAGTTCCATAAGGAATCATCATATAAGAGAAATTGTAAGCTCAAATCGTCATTCAGGTAACAATCTGCTAAACACTATAGGCCAAAATGGTTCACTGCAGATGCACATGTTACGTCTTAAAACCAAGGTATCACAAATAAGGCGGATTATGAAGAAGCAATCCAAACAACTTTACAACCTGTAAGTAGAGTGAAATAAGATTCGGTCCCCTAGAGTGGCATGGGTCCTTATTAGTTAGCTTGATTGATAGAATGTTAGCAAGTGCTTTAGGAGTATAGTAAGAAAAGGAGTCCGCTAAGAACTAATCAAAATTGGAATGTACACCAAGGAAGGCATAATCAAAGGGTCTTTAGTATGGAAATTTGAGAGGTTAACCTTCTAAGTATATGGTGAAAAAGAGAATGCAGGTGAATAAAGGGCAGGGTCTGCGGTTATTGTGAGACAATTGAAAAATCATCAAAACTAGTCTGATGGCTATAGAAGTGACCAGGGAAATATCACATGTCAATCTATCTGTAAATAAACCATCCTAGAATTGAATCGAGACCACTACCTTGAATTAAGAGAAATTGTACCAAAATGTTTAGGGCGTTAATCATGTTTAGTTTCTTTTCATTTTACTACTGTTGTAAAATGGGGTCTATTTTTGAGTAATGCAGTAAAGTAATTCACTAGGTTCTTCTAAACTTAAAGAATTTTGACCTATGTCTGCAAGACTCATTGGACGATTAAGGATATCATGGAGGGACCAAGTTAGACCGTGTTAGATAAGGGACTTATCGTCTGTAACACTGATCGTCGATTTTCTATGTGTGATAAGTTTTATAAATTTATAATGACTGGTTCTTGAAACTAACTATGGTCATGAAGTAGGCAAGTGTACCTATCGAATAGTAGTATAGCTTTAGCAAGACCGGATTGTCAAACTCAAAGGACTATGAGTACTAGTAATGATTGTCTTTTTATTATCTAGCCGAATAAAAGAGGATTGTTTTGACTAACTAATTAAACTAAGAGCTTGCAAAAAATAGAAATTGGGAAATTACTGTTGTGGAAAACGATTGATTGAGACAATACCTAAGGAAAAATCCACCTAGACTCTTACTTGTTATTCTGGCTCTGAACCGGACGATTTATTCATTCAACTTGTTTCGTAGAAATCCCTAATGTATATTATTATCCCCTTCAAGACTAACAACGTCTAATCCCTAGGTTGAATAACCGTGAGTTATCTCTAATTAACACCCTAAGGTTGCATTAACTCGATCTATAAATTCTCTTATTAGGTTTCACCCTAATCTGGTAAAATCTTGTCACCCTATCTCTAGGTGCGCAATCAACTCTGCTTAATTACGATAAAGTTACTCTTAGTCAGGGTCTATTCCTCCTCCAACTAAGAGTAGTAACTTAAAGTGATATCCTGAAATACCAAAACAAGAATTAAGAACACGTAATTAAGAACAAGTTAAATATTTATCATACGATTCAGAAATAATAACAAGGTTTAGTCATAGGTTTCATCCCCCTTAGGTATTTAGGGGTTTAGTTCATAACTAAACAAGAACACATCTCAAAATAATAAAATTTACAAAACATAAAGAAAATCCAAAACTCCTAAAGGGGAGGTTAAGGAGAGATCTTCAGTCTTGATGGTGGCTCCGGCTTCTTAGATGGATCAATCGGCTTCCTCAGAGTAATTCTTTACTCCCTATTCTCCGTCTCCTCTTCTTCCTCCTTTAGGGTGTATTTATAGGCTTTGGAATGCCTAAGAAGCCCTAAAATTTGGCCTTTTCTGAATTGAACTTAGCTAGGGTTTGGCAGGGACACGCTTGTGTGGCACGGTCGTGTGCGATTACTTCAGGCCGTGTTCGAGCCTGTTAGATTGGCACGGGCGTGTGAGCTACCTGTGTGAATCGTGCTTCAATTCTACCATATTGACACAGCCGTGTGATCTGCTCGTGTGAGGAGGTCTAGGCCGTGTTGATTTTGTGCTTTGGCCCATTTTCTCCGTTTTTGGCCCGTTTCTCGTTTCTTTTGCTCTCCTATGCTTACCTGAGAATAAAACATGAAATTAAGGCATTAGGAGCAATGAATTCACCAAATCTAAGGAGAAGTCATTCATAAAATGCGTTAAACATGGGTTATAAATATGTATAAATTACGGTTTATCAAATACCCCCACACTTAAGCGTTTGTGTGACAACCCGAATCAGGGCCTAATCGGAATAGTGGTTTCGTGACCACAAATTCGAGATAGAAATAATTGTTTTATAATTATTTTATAATTATTTTGAGGTTTATGATATGATTTCATGATTTCGTGAAAATTTCATGAAGAAATTCAATGCATAAAGTGCTTAATTTGAAGTTAGGGACTAAATTGAATAAGTTGCAAAACTTGCATTCTAGAAATTTCTAGTATGAAATTGCTTTAAAATATTAATTAGGAGGTCTTAAATAGCAATTTGACCAATTTTAAGTTCATGGACAAAATTAGGACATGGAAGGAATTTTTGAAAGTTTAGTAGTAAGGACATTTTGGTCATTTAGGGGTAAAATGAATTAAAATACAAAATTAAAAGCCAATTTTGCTCATCTTCTTCATGGAGGCCGAAATTAGCATGGGGGAGGCCATGGATAGGGTTTTCAAGCTTCCAAGCTCAATAGTAAGTGATTCCAAGCCCCGTTTTTAATGTTCTTTACGTTTTTGGAATCACTCAGAGCTCGATTAAGCTTATTCTAGCAATTATTTAAGCTAGGGTTCATATTTGGAAAAATACCCATAGGTGAAATGTGTTTATTTTGATGTTTTATGGTAGAATATGAAGCTTGAAATTGTGTTAAACAACTTTTGCTAAGTGATTTTTCGTAAAAAACGAGTAAAACGGCATAATCGATAAAAATATCTATTGTTCATAACTATGTGTTAGAGTGAGAATTTGATGTTGCCATAGAAGGAAAAATGATCAGTATGTCATAAAACACAAGGAAATAGGATGAAGTTTAATTTTGAGTCTTGGGGCAAAAGTGCAAATATGCAAAATTTTAGGGTCAAAATGCAAATTTGTGAAAATATGATTTTTAGACCCACATGAATAGTGTGATTAATTATTAGGCTAAATGTGATATTATAGATCAAGAAAGGCATGGAATCGATCTCGAACGGGGAAATGAAAATGTTTTGGACTAAATTGCAAAATTTCTATATTTTGCACCGAGGTAAGTTTGTATGTAAATAATACATTAACTTCATTTACATTTTTATATTTCAGCCTATTATATATATTTTAGCCGATTTTGAAGCATAAATTGATTATTGGAAGAATGGAAATAAGTAATAGAGAGAGAAATCCCGGTTGAACATTGGAAGAATTGAATAATATAGATGGAGTGTAGCTAGGTCACATGCATGATGCCGAGTGCACATCATGTGTACAAGAAAGCTACACGATACTATGTAGTAGCTAGGTCACATGTGTGATACGGAAAGTATCCCATGTAGACAAGAGAGCTACGGGGAGAGAGATAAATGTAGCTAGGTCACATGTGTGATACGGGAAGTATCCCATGTAGACAAGAGAGCTACGGGATATATGTAGCTAGGTCGCATGCGTGGTTCCAGGTGAAGGACACCATGTAGACAAGAGAGCTACGAGATAAATTGGCTAGGTCACATGGGTGGTACTAAGTGTTCACCATGTGTACAAGAGAGCCGAATTATATGAAATATGATGGTGGAGTGTGTCTGTTGAAACCATCAAGTATCGGAATTGATCCGAATTGTTCAACGGGATGGCTTTATGGTGACAATGTAATTATGGACCTATACTTGTAATGTATGAAATGTAGTGAAAATGAATTGTGATATGTATGTTAAAATGAGGTTAATACAAAGAAAGTGTGAAAGAGTGAATTAGCACTAAAACTGTTGTGGGACAGTAGCAGTGACGTGATTTTGAAAACTCACCAAAAATAGTAGGAATTTAACTAGAGGCTGAATGAGATGTGAAATTAAAGCTTGATGAGTCTATTTTCATATAAAAGAAACGGAGCAAGTAAAGGAATTCTATATTTTGAGATATTTGTAATTGTGTGTGACTTGCTCATAATGACTATGTGACCCCCTGTTCCAACTTTGAAAAATCATTAAAAATTGTACAAAACAAATTAAGAAATATAGTTTATATGCATAAATTCATTATTGAGTCTAGTTTTAAATGAAACAGGTTTCATGATTATTTGAATTGTATACTGGGAGAAATTAAATTCGTAGTGAACAGAGGTCAGATCAGTCGAGCTGTGTAACAGGGGAAATTTTAACTAATAAACTGTACTAATTGGCTTGACCAAAAATTATAGAAAAAAATTAGTGAATATATATATGAGTATATTTTCAAATAAAATTTATAGAATTGGATTTCGAGTTTCGTAACTCGAGTTATGATTTATTTAGTGAACATGACGCAGGAGAGACAGCTTGACCAAAGTGGAATAAATAGTGAAATTAAAAGTAGATACACTTGAGTTATTATGTAATCATACTAAATTCTTTATTCATTATTTATGTACTTGCTTACTAAGCGTAAAGCTTACTTCCTTCTTTTCATTTATTTTTAGTTTGTCAGTCAGCTCGGGGTTGGAGATCGTCGGAGGCAAAGATCACACTATCAAGCCATTACCCTTGGAGTATTGGCTAGTATATGTTAAATGTTTTCATGTGAGTGGAATGTATAAGAAGTTTATTTCATGTCATGTATTATTATTATGATTTGGTTTACGTATTGGCCTACATTGAGCTTTTGTACATGGCCGTGAGATGTGGTCTTTATTTATTGTGGTTTGCAAGTTTTAATTTTGGGTAGAACTTTGTGACCCGATTTTATATGTTTGTGAATGTTTAAGTCCCAGAACGCCTCGAACCTTGTTAGGAGTCGGATACGGGTGAAGGGTGTTACATTTAGTGGTATCGAGCTATGGTTTAGTCGGTTCTCGGACTAACCTAGCATGTGTAAAAGTCCAGCTATACATGCCACTGATCCGTGATAGTGTGATGTCTCCCGACGCGTATGAACACCGTCTTGTTTAGACAGAGGTACTCTCCAACCGAGCTGCACTGACCATGTTCAATGTGATGCAAAAGTGTTTGAATAAAATTACGATTATGATGAGTCTCGATTTAGAAAAGTATGAATAAAAATTTATGATATATATATAAGTGATAACATGTGAGATGAAAAGGTCATATTGTAATAAATATCTATACATGCTTGATGCTCCTATGATGTAGCGTATTTGATTTACTTGATAAGGTGAATGGGATAAATAGAAATTCGTAGAGGTATGAGTAAAAGTTCCTAATATTATGATATGAATAAATATGTCATTGCCTTGATTGAACATTGAATGTTGATGAATGTGAATGATATTTTTTTGAGATAAATGATTATAATGAAATGAATTTATCTATGTTAAATTGTTTGGGTGAATTATGTGATTGTAATGATATGTATATGATGATGCATGAAATGAAAGTTGCCATTGTGATGCAAATATCTATGTTTGTTTAACCCTTATATGATGTCATGAGTATGATTTGCTCGAGTAGATGAATGGATAAGTCAAGCTATTCAAAAAATAAATAAAATATGATGCATGCATAATTATACTTGACTAAATGAGATAAGCTGGAAAGTGGGCATTAAACCAATATGAATGTTAGTTACTCGAAATGAATGACATGATTGAGATATGATTGCTCTGATGAAAACTGTGTTTCATGTATATGTATATGAGAGTTGAGTCGAGGCCCCCTACGACCCTTCCCCTTATCAAAGTGGTGTTTTATAATGGAATTTCATGAGATTTGTATCTTGAATAAGTTTCCGGTTGAGAAACCAAAGAGTTCAGTGCTAGAATAATTATAAATATGATTAGAGATTGAAGAATGAGTTGATAAGTAAAGTCAAAGCTAAAAAAAAAAAAAAAAAGTATCAGATTGGCATAAGGATTATTGGAGTTATGCACTATTCCAATTAGAGAAGAAAATTATTTTGATAAATTGAATTACTAAGGTACAAGGTCAAGGAAAGTGCAAAACAAAATTTATTCAGAACTAGTCTTCTTTAATGAAAAATAATATGAAATTTGTGATGACAGAAATAGTTGGGGAAATGATATCTGAGATGTGTAATATCTGAGTGTGACAGTTACGGCTGGACAGATTTTAGCAGTTTCTTCTAAGATGTTTTATGTGTTTATCCGTTCCCAGAAATATTTCTAGGGTTGTTGATCTTTTGAATAAATTCTAGTTATATGAGGATGTTTTCTAATTCTGATGTTAGACGAAAGCATTGGTAGCCTGACTGGTTTATAATTTGTATTGCTCTATTCTTTCGGGCATTTTATTATATTCTGCCTGATTTAAAAAAAAAAAAAAAAGAGAATATGTATAATACTATGATTTTGTTTCATCTACTTGATGCTCCATTTGATATGTATATATAGGAAGATACATTGTTCTTGTTGCATTTAATTCCAGTGAGATTAAATGATGTTTTCTATTGGATTTCTTTTCTTTAAGGAATTATCGGGATTTTCTATATTTTCCTATGAATTTGGTTTTTGATTTTCCGGCATAGTATCGTATCTTGGGTTTCTTTATTCTGGGTTTCTCTATCTTGGATTTCTTTATTTGGTTTTCTTGTTATCTTTATTCCGTAATTTGTCAATTATGACTCATGCTTGGAGTGCATTCTTCAGCTCGTGATAATCATGTCAAGTATGACTATACTGATTTGATTTGGGTAATATGGTGATTTCGATGATTGGGATTTTTCTAATTTTCGTGTAAGGTTTGACAACAGTATAAGCATAAGTGATAAAAGTGCGAGTTTCAATCGGTATGGTGGATTACTTCTCTCAAGTAAGTCAATTATAGTTAATGTCTTCAATTGAGATGTTTTGGTTACTTGAGCTAATGCAATTGAAATAGTTTTGATTAACGTAAGGAATGAATAGTAAAGGATGGCATGATGAAATATTTTGTAACTAGAAGAAAGGATTATTTTCGAGGTTATATCAGAATTATTTCCGTAGTGGAAAGAGGAAAATATGATAGTGAGTAGTAAACTAAAAGAGTATAGTGAGGATCGACTTCTGATGTTGAATTTCAGATTGGATCTGATTCATGATATTATTATTCTGAGGCTTATACAGAAAGAATTGTATGAAGCTCACAAATGAAATTTGCCTATTCATTCAGAGAGTAATGACGGTAATCGTAATTTGATTCGGATGTTATTGGATTATGATTTATTGATGATGAAAATCTGTATGATTATTTAGGAAGAGTGTAGGTCCCTTTGATCGTTGGATTTCTTGGAATTCTAGTCTCCATTAACCAAATTGAGATCTGGTTTTATGTCAAGATGGCAAGGGAAACGGAGAAGGCTTGAAAATTTAAGAACAATTGAGAGATGAGTCCGTAAGCTTTCATAATATATGAAAAAATTAAAAGATATATTGGAGGCACCACTGACAGTGAAAGTTCTTCAGCACCGAATCTGAAATTTATGCATCTAAGTGAAGGCCACTTTTTTAGGTAAGATTTTTGGGACGAAAATCTCTAAAGGGGGAGAATTGTGACAACCCGAATCGGGGCCTAATCGGAATAGTGGTTTCGTGACCACAAATTCGAGATAGAAATAATTGTTTTATAATTATTTTATAATTATTTTGAGGTTTATGATATGATTTCATGATTTCGTGAAAATTTCGTGAAGAAATTCAATGCATAAAGTGCTTAATTTGAAGTTAGGGACTAAATTGAATAAGTTGCAAAACTTGCATTCTAGAAATTTCTAGTATGAAATTGCTTTAAAATATTAATTAGGAGGTCTTAAATAGCAATTTGACCAATTTTAAGTTCATGGACAAAATTAGGACATGGAAGGAATTTTTGAAAGTTTAGTAGTAAGGGCATTTTGGTCATTTAGGGGTAAAATGAATTAAAATACAAAATTAAAAGCCAATTTTGCTCATCTTCTTCATGGAGGCCGAAATTAGCATGGGGGAGGCCATGGCTAGGGTTTTCAAGCTTTCCAAGCTCAATAGTAAGTGATTCCAAGCCCCGTTTTTAATGTTCTTTACGTTTTTGGAATCACGGTAGCTCGATTAAGCTTATTCTAGCAATTATTTAAGCTAGGGTTCATATTTGGAAAAATACCCATAGGTGAAATGTGTTTATTTTGATGTTTTATGGTAGAATATGAAGCTTGAAATTGTGTTAAACAACTTTTGCTAAGTGATTTTTCGTAAAAACGAGTAAAACAGCATAATCGATAAAAATATCTATTGTTCATAACTATGTGTTAGAGTGAGAATTTGATGTTGCCATAGAAGGGAAAAATGATCAGTATGTCATAAAACACAAGGAAATAGGATGAAGTTTAATTTTCGAGTCTTGGGGCAAAAGTGCAAATATGCAAAAGTTTAGGGGTCAAAATGCAAATTTGTGAAAATATGATTTTTAGACCCACATGAATAGTGTGATTAATTATTAGGCTAAATGTGATATTATAGATCAAGAAAGGCGTGGAATCGATCTCGAATGGGGAAAGGAAAATGTTTTGGACTAAATTGCAAAATTTCTATATTTTGCACCGAGGTAAGTTTGTATGTAAATAATACATTAACTTCATTTACATTTTTATATTTCAGCCTATTATATATATTGCTTGATTTTGAAGCATAAATTGATTATTGGAAGAATGGAAATAAGTAATAGAGAGAGAAATCCGGTTGAACATTCGGAAGAATTGAATAATATAGATGGAGTGTAGCTAGGTCACATGCATGATGCCGAGTGCACATCATGTGTACAAGAAAGCTACACGATACTATGTAGTAGCTAGGTCACATGTGTGATACGGAAAGTATCCCATGTAGACAAGAGAGCTACGGAGAGAGATAAATGTAGCTAGGTCACATGTGTGATGATACGGAAGTATCCCATGTAGACAAGAGAGCTACGGGATATATGTAGCTAGGTCGCATGCGTGGTTCCAGGTGAAGGACACCATGTAGACAAGAGCTACGAGATAAATTGGCTAGGTCACATGGGTGGTACTAAGTGTTCACCATGTGTACAAGAGAGCCGAATTATATGAAATATGATGGTGGAGTGTGTCTTTGAAACCATCAAGTATCGGGAATTGATCCGAATTGTTCAACGGGATGGCTTTATGGTGACAATGTAATTATGGACCTATACTTGTAATGTATGAAATGTAGTGAAAATGAATTGTGATATGTATGTTAAAATGAGGTTAATACAAAGAAAGTGTGAAAGAGTGAATTAGCACTAAAACTGTTGTGGGACAGTAGCAGTGACGTGATTTTGAAAACTCACCAAAAATAGTAGGAATTTAACTAGAGGCTGAATGAGATGTGAAATTAAAGCTTGATGAGTCTATTTTCATATAAAAGAAACGGAGCAAGTAAAGGAATTCTATATTTTGAGATATTTGTAATTGTGTGTGACTTGCTCAGAATGACTATGTGACACCCTGTTCCAACTTTGAAAAATCATTAAAAATTGTACAAAACAAATTAAGAAATATAGTTTATATGCATAAATTCATTATTGAGTCTAGTTTTAAATGAAACAGGTTTCATGATTATTTGAATTGTATACTGGGAGAAATTAAATTCGTAGTGAACAGAGGTCAGATCAGTCTAGCTGTGTAACAGGGGAAATTTTAACTAATAAACTGTACTAATTGGCTTGACCAAAAATTATAGAAAAAAATTAGTGAATATATATATGAGTATATTTTCAAAGAAAATTTATGGAATTGGATTTCGAGTTTCGTAACTCGAGTTATGATTTATTTAGTGAACATGACGCAGGAGAGACAGCTTGACCAAAGTGGAATAAATAGTGAAATTAAAAGTAGATACACTTGAGTTATTATGTAATCATACTAAATTCTTTATTCATTATTTATGTACTTGCTTACTAAGCGTAAAGCTTACTTCCTTCTTTTCATTTATTTTTAGTTTGTCAGGTCAATTCAGGGGTTGGAGATTGTCGGAGGCAGCATCACACTATCAAGCCATTACCCTTGGAGTATTGGCTAGTATATGTTAAATGTTTTCATGTGAGTGGCATGTATAAGAAGTTTATTTCATGTCATGTATTATTATTATGATTTGGTTTACGTATTGGCCTACATTGAGCTTTTGTACATGGCCGTGAGATGTGGTCTTTATTTATTGTGGTTTGCAAGTTTTAATTTTGGGTAGAACTTTGTGACCCGATTTTATATGTTTGTGAATGTTTAAGTCCGGTAACGCCTCGAACCTTGTTCCGGAGTCGGATACGGGTGAAGGGTGTTACAGTTTGCTTGTCCTCAAGCAAAATCCTCAGATCATAGTTAAAATTTCCTTTTTCTCAACTTATAATTTCGATCAATATTATCTCAAATCATCTCATAAGTAACCATACATTGAGAACTCAACTATAATAACATTAAAACCTCAAACATTCTAAGTTGAATATTTAATCCTGAAAAACTTAGGAATCTCCCTTCATCTAAATAGTTATCATTGATTCGGAACCTCACAGAATTTAAAATCCTCACTAAAGATTCACTCAAATCACTCGAAGTGTTTAAGGACAATGAAATTAGCACTCATTGGTCAACATGAAAAGTTATTACCATAGGCTTGCATGAAAATCAGATCTCCACCACTATAATTCGAGATGATACATTAATCAAAAGGTCTTTGAAGGGTTGTAACGAGGCTGAGTTAGGGGGTGTGGTCACAAGCTGAAAGAATAGGTTAGAATCGAGATTGGCTTGAAAAATTACTAAACTAGAAAAATATTTGATCATCACTTACATACAACATAGCTCCTTTTCTGACTATGGAATTTGAATAAAGAAAACTAATAATATGTATACACACATTTTTTTTAAGAACAAATCAAATAATCATAACTAATTAATAAGGACAAGACATAGCTAAGCAATTTATCCAACTCAATTCTCGACAAAAAATGGGGATCGAATTAAATTAGGGGATTTCAACAATTATGGGTTAAGGGTTAATATTGAGGGTAATACAAGGAATGGTTTGTTAGGCTCAAAGGGGTTTACTAAGGGTTAATTGTGGAGGTAGGCTTTTCATGGCATGAGTGGGTTAATCCTAAGTGCCTCTATCATTTTGATATATCAAATCGAATAGTGTGGTCTCGACATGCTTAATCAGGCAAGTTCTAGAATAAAAATTCAATGTTGACACACTCAAAGTAATAATAGAATAAAAATTCAATGTTGACACACTCAAAGTAATAATAGAAGTGAGCATGAAGAATTAATATATGCTTAAAAGGCTCAAAAATCTCACAAAAATTATGGCTTTTTGATGTTTACAACTGTAGGATTCAATTCAAGATAATACCTAGACTTGGGGAAACAACCTAAAATTTTAAATTCTTAAAAATCAACTTATCATGGTTGATTTTCTAGTGTCTTAAAGTTCAAAAATCAATGCATGAATGCCTATGTTCTCATTCAAGATATATCAATCCAAATAGTCAATCAAAATTCATCTTAAATATGATATAAGAAATTCACAAGAGAACAAATCAATATTCAGGGATTTTTCAGATAATGAAATAAATACCCCCCCCACACTTAAGATATACATTGCCCTCAATGTACAAGGTTAGTTATATAAGAAAAATATAAGATCATAAGATAGGGAGAGGATTGAAACTTCCTGAGTACTGAATGAATGTCCTAGTTTGGTGAGAACGATGATTGACAATAGAGTAGGGCATGATGTTAAGGAAGAAATAAGCTGGTAGTAATCATAAAGAGAAGCCATGTTTAGAGAATACATGAATTATAAAAAAAAGAATTAAGAATAAAAGTGGAAGTAAAAGAAATAATGTAATTTTGTAAGTGGCACAGTCATCGCACACGCCCGTGTGGGTCGTGAATTGGGAGTTCGTCAGACGGCCTTCAGACACACCCGTGTGTGATATGGTTCGTTTCTTCCACCCTTATGTTCCTATGCACATGTCCATGTTATTTTGGCAGTGTCGACCACAGATGTTAGACACGGGCGTGTCTCACGCCTGTGTTAGTTTCTTAGTTTCGACCACGGTCCTCAGGCACGGGCGTGTCGAACGCCCGTGTTGTTTTGGCAAGTTCGCCCACGGCCATGTCGCACGGCCGTGGCAGTTTATCGTTGCCCGTGTTTTGGGAAAATCTTGCCCTATTTCCATACAGTTTTACACACGCCCGTGTGCTTGGCCGTGTCCTTGTGGTTTCAAAGATTCAATTAGTGATCTAAATATTAAAAATTTTGAAATTTTAAATAAATTTTAAATAAATGAAAACTGTTAGTACTTGGGTTGCCTCCCGAGAAGCACCTGTTTATAGTCTTAGCTCGACTTCCCTTGCTGATGTATTCAGGGAGGTTCGTGGAGTCGTTGCTCCTCTCTATCGTCCTTAAAATTCTCGCCGTTATAAAGTTTGAGACGATGAACATTTACCTTGAAAGTTCCTTGTGATGGGTGACTTACCTCTACTGTGCCATATGGAAAGACAGATTGAACTACGAAAGGTCCTGACCATCATGATTTAAGTTTTCCAGGAAACAATTTGAGTCTTGACTTATAGAGCAAGACAAAATCTCCGACTTCGAATTGCTTTTGCTGCTTCAAGCGAGCGTCATGGCGTCGTTTTGTTTCTTTTTTGTATAGCCGTGAATTTTCGTATGCATTGGCTCGCCACTCATCTAACTCGTTCAACTGTATCAACCTGTTTTGGCCTACAAGTTTAGGATCAAGGTTCAGAAATTTAATTGCCCAAAAAACTTTGTGCTCTAGCTCGAATGATAGATGGCAGCTTTTCCCATAAACGAGTCTATACGGTGATGTTCCTATGGGAGTCTTAAAAGTAGTTCTGTAAGCCCATAAAGCATTATCTACTTTCATCGCCCAGTCTTTCCTGTTTGATTCTACTGTCTTTTCGAGAATTCGTTTGATTTCTCGGTTTTCCACTTCGACTTGTCCACTGGTTTGAGGATGATATGGGGTGGCTGTTCTGTGGTAAACACCGTATTTCTTAAGAGTTTTCTCAAATTGGGTGTTACAGAAATGAGCGCCCCTGTCACTAATAATTGCTCTAGGTGTTTCAAATCTTGAGAAGAGTTTCTTAAAGAAGCGTACTACTACTCTAGCATCATTAGTAGGTAAAGCTTGGGCTTCTACCCATTTGGACGTATAATCAACCGCTACTAAGATGTAGTTATTCCCAAACGAACTTGGGAATGGACCCATGAAATCGATACCCTAAACGTCAAATATTTCACATGGAAGCATATAGTTTTGAGGCATTTCATCACGTTTGGAGAGGTTACCTGTTATTTGGCATTTGTCGCAAGAAGTCACATGTCTGTTGGCGTCCTTGAATAACGAGGGCCAATAAAAACCTGATTCAAGTATTTTATGCGCGGTCTTAGTTCCACTATAGTGTCCTCTAGTTGGTCCTGAGTGGCAATGTTCCAGTATCTTTGATGTTTCTGACCTTGTAACACATTTTCGAATGATTTGATCTGCACATATACGAAAATGAAAAGAGTCATCCCAAAAGTAGTGTTTCACATCACTAAAGAATCTCTTCTTTTGCTGGTGTGTCAACCCTTTTGGGATAATATTAGCGGCCAAAAAATTTGTGATGTCTGCAAATCAAGGTACCTCAGAATCAGATATAGCTAAGAACTGTTCGTCAGGAAATGAATCATTAATTTTGGCTTCATCTAGGTTTCTGATATTTGAGTTTTCAAGCCTGGACAGATGATCCGCCGCGAGATTTTCAGCTCCTTTCTTATCCAGAATTTCTAAGTTGAATTCCTACAATAACAAAATCCATTGAATAAGTCGAGGTTTTGCATCAGTTTTAGTTAGGAGGTATCGAAGGGCAGAATGATCAGTGTAGACAACAACTTTAGAAAATATGAGATATGATCAGAATTTATCAAATGCAAAAACCACAGTTAGCAATTCTTTTTCGGTGGTGGTGTAGTTTTTTTGTGCTGCTGTCAATGTTTTGCTAGCATAATAGATAGGTTGGAAGTGCTTGTCTCATTGTTGTCCCAAAATCGCACTCTTGCATAGTCACTTGCATCACACATTAGTTCAAAAGGTAAGTTCCAGTCAGGTGCAATTATAATTGGAGCATCAATTAATTTATCTTTTAAGGTGTTAAATGCTTCCAAGAATTCCTGATCGAAATTAAAAGGCATATCTTTTTCTAGTAATTTAGTCAAAGGCTTAGCTATTTTAGAAAAATCTTTAATAAATCTTCCATAAAAACCGGCATGTCCTAAAAAGCTTCTAATAGCCTTGATCAAACTAGGAGGTGGTAATTTTTCGATTGTTTAAATTTTAGATTTATCCACTTCAATCCCTTTACTAAAAATTTTATGCCTTAATATTATACCTTCTCGAACCATGAAGTGACACTTTTCCCAATTAAGTACAAGGTTCATTTCCTCGCATCTTATTAAAACTCGTTTTAAAATTTTAAGGCAAAAATGGAAAGAGTTATCGAATACCGAGAAATCATCTATAAATACCTCCATGATGTCTTCCACGAGTTCATCAAAGATGGCCATCATGTAGTGCTGAAAAGTGGCAAGGGCGTTGCATAATCCAAAAGGCATTCTACGATAAGCAAACGTACCGTATGGGTATGTGAATGTTGTCTTTTCTTGATCTTCAGGAGCTATTGGAATTTGGAAGTAGCCGGAGAGCCCGTCTAAAAAATAGTAGTACATGTGTCCGGATAATCTTTCCAACATTTGGTCAATGAATGGCAATGAAAAGTGATCTTTCTTTGTGGCATCATTCAACTTCCTGTAATCAATACAAACTCTCTAACCTGTGACTGTCCTTGTTGGGATTAATTCATTCTTCTCGTTAGCCACGACCGTCATGCCTCCTTTCTTAGGAACAACCTGCACTGGACTTACACAAGAACTGTCAGAAATAGGATAAATAATTCTAGCATCTAGAAGTTTAATTACCTCAGCTTTAACAACTTCTTTCATATTGGGGTTCAGTCATCTTTGAGCTTACACACAAAGCTTATATTCATCTTCCATTAACATTTTTTAGGTGCAAAAAGAGGGGCTGATCCCTTTGATGTCAGAAATTTTCCAAGCTATGGCCTTTTTATGTTCTTTTAGTACTCGGATTAATTCCTCCTTTTCCTTGGGTTGCAGGTTAGAAGCAATAATCACTGGTAATGTAGAATTATTTCCAAGGTATGCATATTCCAAGTGATCTGGCAATTGTTAAAGTTCCAGGTTGGGAGGTTATTCAATACAGGGTTTTTGTTTAAGTTCATCGTTCATCTTAATACCATCATATTTTGCTTGTCTTAAGGAACATTCATTGAGGTCATCATCTGCCTCCTCCCCTTGAGCTAGACACAGTTCCGTCGTGTCCTTTCGTATAATTTCCTAAAAAGAGTCTTGAGTAGCATGATCAATACAGTCAATAAAATAACATGAATTATCTTGTTCCCTAGAAAATCTCATAGCATCATAAAATTTAAAGATAATCTCCTCGTCACCTACTCTAAGTACCAATTTACCATCACCCACATCGGTTACAGCCCTAGCAGTGACTAAAAATAGACGTCCTAAGATTAAAGGTACTTCCACGTGTTCGTCTATATCAAGCACAACGAAGTCAATAGGGAATATGAATTTATCTACTTTCACAATTACATCTTCTATAATACCCCTAGGATATTTAACAGATCTATCAGCTAATTGAATACTCATCCTAGTGGGTTTGGGTTCCCCAAGACCAAGTTGTTTGAACATTTTATATGGCATCAAATTAATGCTAGCGCCTAAATCAGCTAGTGCTTTCTTAACATTCAAACTACCAATTAAGCAAGGGATAGTGAAACTTCTTGGATCTTTCAGTTTGGTTGGCAGTTTATTTTAGAGTATAGCTGAACATTCCTCGTTGAGTTCCACTATAGATAAGTCTTCAAACTTCCTTTTATTTGTTAGGAGATCCTTCAAAAATTTTGCGTATACAGGCATCTGTGAGATAGCTTCAACAAAAGGTAAGTTGATATGTAATTGTTTAAAAAGTTCAAGAAACTTACCGAATTGTGCATCCATACTGTCTTTTTTCAATTTTGCTGGATATGGAACTGGTGGTTTATACTCCTTCGGTGCTGGTTCATCACTATTTTTGGGTTTTTCCTCCTCCCTTTCGCTTGTCACGGCTTCTTGTGTTAGTTCTTTTTAGATTCAGCTAATACTTTCCCACTTCTTAGTATAACTGCTTTCACATGCTCGCTTGGTTTGCTGTTACAATGTAAACCACCTCATGGTTGTTCGGAGAGCAGTTTGGACAGTTGCCCTATCTGAGTTTCGAGTCCTTGAATTGATGCTTGTTGATTTTTGAGTGCTATCTCCGTATTCTGGAAACAAGTTTCTGACACCGAGATGAATTTGGATAACATCTCCTCAAGGTTCGGCTTCTTTTCTTGTTGATAAGGTGGCTATTGGAAACCCTGAGGATTCTGTTGTCTTTGATTTCCTTGATCGCCCCAAGAGAAATTTGGGTGGTTCTTCCAACCTGCATTGTAAGTATTACTATATGGGTTATTTTGAGATCTGAAATTATTGTTGCCCATATAGTTGACTTGTTCCTCTTCGGTTGTAGGATTGAATGGTGGGTATTCTGTAGGTACACCTCCTCCGCTTGAATTGCACCTCATCGCTGGATGTACCTGCATAGAACCAAGTAAACCATTAATTTTCTTATTCAGAAGTTCTACCTGATTTGACAACATGGTGACCGAATCGATGTTATAAACGCCTGCTGTTTTCGTTGGCTTAGTCCTCATGACTTGCCACTGATAGTTATTCAGTGACATCTCCTCAATGAATTCAGAAGCCTCTTTAGGTGTCTTGTTATTGATGGTTCCACCGGCAACTGCATCAATCATTTGTCTTGTCGAAGGGTTCACAGCATTGTAGAACTTTTAAACTTGCAGCCATAGAGGTAACCCATGGTGTGGGCACCTTCAAAAAAATCCTTGAATCTCTCCCATGCATCGTAAAGCATTTCTAAGTCTATTTGCACAAAAGAAGAAATATCATTACGCAACTTAGTTGTTTTTGCCAGTGGAAAATATTTTAATAGAAATTTTTCGGTCATTTGCTCCCAAGTGGTAATAGACCCTTGTGGTAGTGAGTTCAACCACTGTTTAGCTTTATTCCTCAGTGAAAAAGAGAATAACCGAAGGCGAATGGCATCATCAGAAACGCCATTAATTTTGAAAGTGTCACATAGTTCTAGGAAATTTGCCAAGTGAGTGTTGGGATTCTCATCCTGCAAACCAACAAACTGAACAAATTACTGTATCATCTGAATCATGTTAGGTTTCAGTTCAAAATTATTTGCAGCAATAGCAGGTCTAACTATACTTGACTCAGTTCCTTTAAAATTAGGTTTAGCATAATCATACATAGTACGAGGAGCAGGATTCCGATTTACTAATCAAAGTGGTATGGTGAAGGTAGTAGCGATTGTCTTGATTTTCAGCCATCTCTTCAGTAGTAGTTGAGATATCGTCCTCTTGCTCTTCTTCTATATATCTTAAGCTGCGCCTGATTTCTCGTCGGTTTCTACGAGCTGTATGATTAGTTTCTTCGTCAAAAAGCAATGGTCCTGACGGGTTTCTTCTAGTCATAAACTATAAGAACCTGCTAGGAGAAAAAGAAAGAAAGAAAATTAGTAAAGTAAAAATAAAAGTTAAATTGCAAGAAAATAAATGGCTAAAGTAATAAAAATTGAGCGTTCCTAATATCTTAGTCCCCGGCAACGGCGCCAAAAACTTGATCGTAGATTTTTTGTGTGTGATAAGTTTTATAAATTTATAATAACTCGTTCTTGAAACTAACTATGATCACGACGTAGGCAAGTGTACCTATCGAACAGTAGTATAGCTTTAGCAAGACTAGATTGTCGAACCCAAAGGACTGTGAGTACTAGTAATGACTGCCTTTTTATGATCTAGCTGAATAAAACAGGATTATTTTGACTAACTAATTAAACTAAGAGCTTGCAGAAAATAGAAATTGGGAAATTACTGTTGTGGAAAACGATTGATTGAGACAATACCTAAGGAAAAATCCACCTAGACTCTTACTTGTTATTCTGGCTCCAAACCGAATGATTTATTCATTCAACTTGTACCGTAGAAATCCCTAATGTATATTATTATCCCTTTCGAGACTAACAACGTCTAATCCCTAGGTTGAATAATCGCGAGTTATCTCTAATTAACACCCTAAAGTTGCATTAACTCGATCTATGGATTCCCTTATTAGGTTTCACCCTAATCTGGCAAAATCTTGTCACCCTATCTTTAGGTGTGCAATCAACTCTGCTTAATTATGACAAAGTTACTCTTAGTCAGGGTCTATTCCTCCTCCAACTAAGAGTAGTAACTTGAAGTGATATCCTGAAATACCAAAACAAGAATTAAGAACACGTAATTAAGAACAAGTTAAATATTTATCATACGATTCAGAAATAATAACAAGGTTTAGTCATAGGTTTCATCCCCCTTAGGTGTTTAGGGGTTTAGTTCATAACTAAACAAGAACACATCTCAGAATAATAAAAATTACAAAACATAAATAAAACCCAAAACTCCTGAAGGGGAGGTTGAGGAGAGATCTTCAGTCTTGATGGTGGCCCCGGCTTCTGAGATGGATCAATCGGCTTCCTCGGAGTAATTCTGTACTCTCTATTCTCCGTCTCTTCTTCTTCCTCCTTTAGGGTGTATTTATAGGCTTTGGAATGCCTAAGAAGCCCTAAAATTTGGCCTTTTCTGAATTAAACTTAGCTAGGGTTTGGCAGGGACACGCCCGTGTCGCACGACCGTGTGAGATTACTTCAGGCCGTGTTCAAGCCTATTAGATTGGCACGGGCGTGTGAGCTGCCCGTGTGAATCGTACTTCAATTTTGCCAGATTGACACGGCCATGTGATCTGCCCGTGTGAGGAGGTCTAGGCCATGTTAATTTCGTGCTTTGGCCCATTTTCTACGTTTTTGGCCCGTTTCTCGTTCCTTTCGCTCTCCTATGCTTACCTGAGAATAAAACATGAAATTAAGGCTTTAGGAGCATCAAATTCACCAAATCTAAGGAGAAATTATTCATAAAATACGTTAAGCATGGGTTATAAATATGTATAAATTACGATTTATCAAACACCTCTAACCCGTATCCGTTGCCGGAATAGGGTTACAAGGCATTATCGAACAAATCACAACATAAATCATACATTTCTCAGACATAAATCTATTATCACATAAGGCTCTACGAGACCTTAAAACATGCTTGAAAGAGGTTCGGGACTAAACTAATAACATTTGAAAACTTTAAGAAACTTAAAAAATTTTCATGCTTATAGAGATCACACGCCTATGTGAACAGGCCGTGTGCCTTACATGACCACTAGACATGCCCGTGTCATAGGCCATGTGAAAATAGGGCATACATACTGACTTGCCCCACACGGCCAGAGACATGCCGTGGGAAATTTGGAGGGTATACTGACTTGGATCACACGGCTGGCCACACGCCCATGTGCTAGCCCGTGTGTCTCACACGACCAATAGACATGCCTGTGTGTCTAGAACGTGCCAAACCTATAGGGTATACTGACTTAATTCGAAGGGCTACCCTAGGGGACACACGGCCGTGTATCAAGGCCATGTGTCACACTCAGTCAAGCCACACGTCCGTGTGCTCAGCCGTGTAGAGTGAAAATAGGCTTGGTTGAAGCCACATTTCTCACCCTTGCTCAAGCATACCTAAACCACAACATTTTTACTAATTCAATACATTAATAGGCAACTAAAACATGCTATTTCATACATATTTCATGCCATTTATAAACCATCCTCTTAACTACTCAAATCCATAGCCAAAACATATCAAATTAATATGCCAAAATCATCAACTTACATAACTTCTAAATGCATTTACTCATCATCTTATCATCTATTTCATGCTTCAAAACATACCATTTCATCATCTCAAAATCAAGCCATAACATATCATCTTTCAAGCATTAGCTCACCAAATGACAACTAACTACTTGAGCAACCATATAACCATACCAAGCATACCAAAACATAAGGCAACTTATACATCATGTATTACTTACCAAACTCCTAATTCAAACCAACTTAAATGGCCATCCACACCAACATTTACATCATTTCACAAGCCAACACACATGGCTAATAACATATTTCAAAACTTATCATCTACTCACTAGCCTATACATGCCATATACCATATTTACAAAGCATCCAAAAATACTAACAAGTAGTCGATAGTGTAACGATGTTCCTAATGATTCCCGAGTCTAAGCTAGCTTCGATTATCTATAAAATAAGGAAAGAACATATAAAGTAAGCTTTAAAAGCTTAGTAAGCCATATACAAATAAAATTACCACATGAATCAATATCATTTCCATCAATAGGCAACTATAAGTAAACACATATAAGTTCACAAGCATTTCTCATTGTACACATATTCAATATCATAATTGAATTCATCAAATACTTCTATTTTCAATACTTGTATGAATCTCGTACATACCTGAGTCACTTAACTCATTCACACATTCTTTCTCAACTTGACTTTTCCCGTTGAACCGTTTGGAATCATTAAGAATACTCAGAAATCACAAAAAGCTCGTACAAGGCCGTATCCCAGATATGGTCTTACATGTTATCACATATTGATGCCACTGTCCCAGATAAGTTTTTATACGAAATCATATAATGATGCTAATGTCCCAGACAAGGTCTTACACATAATCACAATACAATGCCAATTTCCTAAATATGGTCTTACATGTAATCACATTTCGGTAACCTAATGTCATGATATTTGTATCCTATATTATTCCTAAGGTTTGTATGGGACTTTCGGATATCGAAACTTCGTCGATTCTTACTCGTATTTGCTCGTTCAATGTTCATAGCAATTTAATAACAATTAAACATTTATAAATCAATTTAAAGGTAATTATTTGCATATGAACTTACCTCGTATTTGAGATTGACGTATCTAGTCAACCCATCGACAACTTTCGATTTCCCCCAATCTAAATCTGATTTCTTTCTTTCTTGATCTATACACATTCAAATAACTCATTTATTCACCAAATCATTAAATTTAGTCCACAAACATATATTTAGGCATTTTTACACTTTAGCCCTAAAGTTTCACATTTCTTCAATTTAGTAATCAATTCATAAAAACACAAATTACACAATTTCTTTCTAATTTCATGCTACCCGAATTCTTCATAAACTCCTAGTAGCCTATTATTTTCATTTATTTTATATTTCAAACCCTAAATTTACACTTTTCGCAATTAAATCCCTATTTGACATTTTTGTCAAAAATCACTTAATAAAACTTTAAAATCTATCATCAAATAGTCATTTTCCATCATCAACATTCAAAAAAATCAAGCTATCATCAATGGAAACTCACAAATTCATCAAAAAATTTAGAAACTAGGGTACGGGCTAGCTAGAATACGAAGCAACGATCACAAAAACATAAAAATCATCAAAAATCGAGCTCAAATCGTACCTTAATCAAGCCAAGAATTTGCCAAAATGTTAAAGGTTCCAAGCCCTACCTTCCTTTAAATTTTTGGTGAAGAAATGTAAAAAATGAACATAAAATCACTTTGGTTTTGTTTAATATTCATTAATTTGTAATTTACCATTTTATCTTTTACTTTAATACATTAAAATTTCACTTAGTGAAAGCCTATTTATGTCAAATTCCATTACCAATGGTCTAATATCATCATAAGGACCTTTCATTTAATGAATCATACCAATTAGACACCTCTATCAAATAGAATGCAACTTTTGTATTTTACGCGATTTAGTTCTTTCGTCAAATTAAGCACTCAAACGCTAAAATTATTTCACGAAGTTTTCACACATATATAATCACATGCTATGAAAACCAAAATAATATTAAAAAAATTCTCTAACCTCAAATTTATGGTCTCGAAACTACTATTTTGATTTAAGCTAAAACTGGGCTGTTACATCATTAGTATGGTGTCATGCACATAGGAAGGGGTACCTTTAGAGGCTTCGTCTCAAAGTTAAAAATGTTGTAATTAAGTAGGTCTTCCTTAGTATTTGATTTTTTTCAAAGTAGTCAAGTTAAGTGTGGATTTAAGATTTGGTTCGAAGAAATATTCGAAATAAATTAGTAGTTTTTTTGAAGATTTTTTTCTAATTAAAGGGTTAAATCAAATTGGTTCAAATGCGACTATCCATACCTAGACTCGATGATCGAGTCTGGTAAAGGTGTTACAATTTTAGTGGTATTAGAGCACAATTTAATCAATCTTTTGGATGAAGGAATTGGAAGGAATACCCCTTATGTGCATGATGTACGATCTGACTGGGTCCTTAGAGTCCTTTTTTTAATTAAGATATTATTGTGATGTATGTAAATAGATAGATTCACAATTTAATCCAAACAATTTTACAACCCGTAAGTAGAGTGAAATGAGTTTCGGTCCGCTAGAGTGGCATGGGTCCTTATTAGTTAGCTTGATTGATGGAATGTTAGAAAGTCCTTTAGGAATATAGTAAGAAAATGAGTCCGCCAACAACTAATTAGAATTGGAGTGTAGGCCAAAGGAAGGTATAATAAAGGGGTCTTTAGGATGGAAATTTGGAAGGTTAAACTTCTAAGTATATGGTGAAAGAGAGAATGTAAGTGAATAAAGGGCAGAGTCTGCGGTTATTGTAAAACAATTGAAAAATCATCAAAACTAGTCGGATGGCTATAGGAGTGACCAGGGAAAGATCACTTATCAATCTATTTGTAGATAAACCAGCCTAGAATTGAATCGAGACCACTATTTTAGATTAAGAGAAATTGCAACAAAATGTTTAGGGCGTTAAACACGTTTAGTTTCTTTTCATTTTACTACCCTCGTAAGATGGGGTCTATTTTTGAGTAATGTAGTAAAGTAACTCACTAAGTTCTTCTAAACTTATAGAATTTTGACCTATGTTTGCAAGACTCATTGGATGATTAAGTATATCATGGAGGGACCAAGTCAGACCGTGTTAGATTAGGGATTCATCATCAGTATGGTGTCATGCACATAGGAAAGGGTACCTTCAGAGGCTTCGTCTCAAAGTTAAAAACATTGTAATTAAGTATGTCTTCCTTAGTATTTGATTTTTTCAAAGTTGTAACACCCCAAACCCCGCCTAGATGTTATTCTCAAAAACTAGGTCGTTGATAAACCATTTTCCCGTTTAAACAAATTTCGTTATCTTATATTATCTTTAAATCAAGTTATTTGTTTCCAAAACGTTATCCATTTATTTACAAGTCGTTATGATTTGCGGGAGCTTTTAAAATGGTTTGCGTAGTGGTGAGTGTTTTGAAAGTAAACATTTATAACTTTTGAAAACCCATGTTTCCCTACCACTAGTGATTATAGATTATAACCAATGGTAAAGAAATCCCAAATTTAGGTAAAAATCTATAAAGGCCTTATTACAGTAAAAATACCCCAAATAATAATACTTAAAATCATAATCAAGTATGAAACTATATACGGTCGTGTGGCCACCTCTGAGTCCCTCGATGCACCGACCCGCCTATGTCTGGTGGTTACCTGTGCAGTGGAATAAAAGGGGGTGAATTTATGAAACTCAGTGTGTAATCCCCATGCATAAAAACAGATAGCATACAGACAAACATAGTCTGGGCATAAGCCTTTTTTCAGTAACAGTGCCAGTCCAGTTTGGGCCTTAGCCCATCTCAGTAGAGTAATAGTCACATATATGTAGTCATAAGAATCCTACCCAACCAGCCTCTACACTCCACCTCCGTCTGACCCTACCCTCTATGTGGGGATATAATCAACCCACCCATCCCTACACTCCAGAAAGTACCAAATGCGGCACTATACAATAATATGCAGTTGGGCTGCCAATAATATAGGCTCGAAGCCTTTCAGTACACTTCCTCCAATCAGTATAGAACCCATCCCCATGAAATGCATTATACAATCATGTCATTCATATCATGGTATCATACATGTATCCAATACAGTTCAAATGGCATGCTAAAATACAGTCGTACACATACATATATACATATACATCACAAAGGGGTATATCAGTCTTTCAATCAATTACGGGTCCAGATAAGCGTACTGTCCCAACAGTAGGTCCATAGTCGACTAGGGCGACCTGTGCAATCTTAGCAGTCAAACAGTGAAAATAGGCCCACGGCCTATATTGCAAGCCCATGTGGGACCACACAGCCCAAAATGGCCTTGGCTGTGTGGATCACACGACCTGGTCCAACAATTTCCACATGCCTGTGTGGCTTACTCATGTGGGGCCCACTTGCCCATGGGGCCCACACGGCCCAATTCGGCCCAATACGGTCCAGCCTACGAAATCGCTCATGGCCAGCCTCGTCGATCATACGCCCATGTTTAATCACGTGGCCTACTATACGGACGCGAGCACGCCTGTGTGGAGTCAACGTTCACTTATTCTGGCTTTTGCCATTTTCTGTAATCGAAGTCGTGTTTATACACACCTGGTTTCTATTTGTTGAAAAACAACTACCCACACCTTTGAAACCTACACCTAATCAACAATCCCCAATTACTCATTTAATCATTTACTCAATCAAATACACACAAGCTACCTTATTTGTTAAACTTACAACAACCTTACCTTCGATCAAGGAAGGAGGGGAGTTTCGTCCACCTTAACGCCAATTAAAGATCTTCCCCCTTTCGAATAGTCCCTAAGAACCAACCGAAAATAGGTAAGCACTCAATCATTAAGCAACAAGATAACACTATATTATTACACTTAAATAACCTAATCGACAACTACTTACCTTGTTTGAACAACCGAGGCCCTATCCACCTAAACTGTCGAAAAAGAATGATCACTAATCCCTTGGTTACAACCTACAATTCAGCCAACCTCCTATTAAAAACTATTCGAAAGAACAGTTTGAACCAAACCGAAAATCAGGCTTACCGAAAGCGCAAAATCGAAGAATTGCAGGGGCTACAAAATCGACAGAGAGAAATAAAGAAAATGCCGGCACAGTGAGGGTAGGAGAAGGAGAGGAAAAATGGTAGAAATGGAAGGGAAGGTTTGCCTTAAAAAGGGACAAAACTGACAGGGAGAAGAGATCAATAAGAACCTAAATATTAATAATAGGTACCACGAACGAAAAACAGTCGATAGAACAATAGAGAGAAACCAACACCAAAGTCGAAACATGGTTAGAAGACGTTTATGTTTCGGCTAGGGAAACAAATGAGGAAACATTCAGGACTTTCAGTAAAAGAAAGTAAGTAAAGAAACAAAGGACGAAAAAAGAGAGAAGAGAGTAACAGATGAAAGAACCGAGAAACAAAAAAGCCAGAAAATGAAAGTAGAAAGAAAAATAGAAGCAAAAATGCCTACACTATCAGAAAAATTTAGAATTGATAGAGAGTGTAGCCGAAATTTCTCCCATTTACTAGTTTCAATTCTACCCGAACTCTCCATCCTACACTCTCAAAACCACTCCTAAAATCTCTCAACCAAATCCCCACTTATCCAAATCCCTTAACAACTGAAAATCCCCCCATTATCCTCCCTAAATTCGACCCCAACAACCCCTACACTTCTCAACCACTACAACCGTCCACTAGCATTAGAATTTCACTAACACACAAACACCTACACGCCCACAAGTAAAAATAAATCCTTCGCTAGCGCAGAGACTTGAACTCCTGACCCCTTGCAACAACGACACTCAACTTAACCCCTAGGCCAGCAGGCCCATTCTGTCATATCTTTAGCAAGATTTATTTATAATTCTACTAACTAAAGCTAAGGGTTTATTCATTAAAAAGCAAAAATTTCCCAAGCCAAGGCTTGCCTGGAACCACTCCAACACTTTCCAGAACCCTTAACCACTGAAGCAGATGTACACTTGTGTAACAACAACATATAAAAATAATTATAACAGGTTTTGGGGCATCACAAAAGTAGTCAAGTTACATGTGGATTTAATATTTGGTTCTAAGAAATATTCGAAATAAATTAGTAGTCTTTTATAAGATTTCTTTTCTAATTAAAGGGTTAAATCAAACTGGCTCAATTGGTACTATCCATACCTAGAATCGATGATCGAGTCTGGTAAAGGTGTTACAATTTTAGTGGTATTAGAGCACGATTTAATTAATCTTCTAGATGTAGGAATTAGAAGGAATACCCCTTATGTGCATGATGTACGATCTGACTGGGTCCTTAGAGTCCTTTTTTTAATTAAGATATTATTGTGATGTATGTAAATAGATAGATTCACCTAAATTGGCGGATAGAGATGAAAGTAAAAGAAAGTGATTTGGGAAGAATTACAGATAGATGATAAGTAAAGAAATTGAAAATATAAATAGTGAAAAGAATTTTTTTATTAAAGATAATATACAAAGAAAGTTAAGTATTGTTATTGGCTGACTGAGTTGCTGCCACAATGGTGACTTTACCTCCTATTGGTTAGTGTTTCAAAAAGAGTAGAAATGACCATGTCTAATTCTTAAATTTGGGAAAGTCATCAGATTCTTTTTGACCCCTCCGACAATCTCCTTATTGGAACTAGAGGATTAGGAATGTCAAATTCAAGGGTGAACTGGCAAGTTCACATATACAAATAGAGTTGGAAGATTCACATCGAAAGGACCCATAGCAACGGGTATACTTAGCCATAGGTTTGAAATTTATCGAGGAAGAACTTTGTGTCAGGTGAATGGGAATTGGACGAGAGAGTTGAGAAGGAAGGTACGCTTGGATGCTGGACTTGGTATTTCCTGTATATTCCTTAAGGATTTAGAGACCTTTATTTTGCAACCTTAACCTTTCATCAAAGTGCAGCTTCCAAAGGCTAGTACAATCTTCTAACCCATTTTTCTAAACCTTCAAAGGGTTGAATTTAGACATCCTAGCGGGGAGAGAAGATGTAAACCCGTAACTCTAGTAGGTAGATTTCCATAAATCTAATGAGCTAGACACATTATTGTTCGCCAGAGTAGGAGACCCTCTTGAATCAGACTGTTTGGCTTCACTTTCACTTTGAAGGGCAGCCAAGGATTTTCCCTACTCTACCATGGTTGAAAGGAAATCGCCAGGCTCACTAAAGAAGGGAGGCGATTTTTTTATAAGGAAAGGAAGGAGAAGTAAGTAGTGCTAACGTGTTCTCTCCATGATGTTACAGTAAGAGACCTAATGAGCAGAGTCCAAGAAAAAATAGAGAGGTTGAGGAAAAGGACTCCTTCAGGTTTTGAGCCAGATTCTTGCTATGTCCTTACTTAACCCTAAGTGGAAAAGATGTATATTCTCTCGTGTTAAACTGTTCTTTCAAAGAGAAGGAAAGACTAGTCTAATCCAAGGGAAAGGTACTGTAAGAGATGGGAGGGTTGGTAGTAGAAAGAGATTCCTAGAAATGGGCTATGGGGTAGTTAGTTGTGTCGTCTAGTCGATACTCCTCTCAAACCACCTCGAAAGAAAAAGCAAGTAACAACCTGTTTTCAGTGGTGTTGCCAATAGTGGTTTTGAGACCACAATTTTGATGAGTGAGTAAAAAATTTAATGTTTATTTATTGTTTATAGGGTTAAATTAGTGTTGTATTAAATTTTAAAGTTTAAATGGTTAATTAGGTAAAAAGGACTAAAGTGAAAAAGGTGCAAAAGTTACATTCTACTAATTAAATGGATTGAATAACCTTGGAAATGTAAGTTGGTAGATATATAAGGCAATTATACCATTTATATTGGTGGTGGACAATGATGGACATGCGTTGGTATTTTGTAAGTGTTAATTAAATGGTAAAGTAGTAAAACAATAAATAAATGCATGTACAAGTAAAATAATGCTATCATCTTTTTTCATTTTCTTATGTTTGCTGAAAATCACCATTGTTGAGCTTGAGAAAATTCAGCCAAGTTTCCTTTGGTGCATGTTGAGGTTTTTGAATCCTGTTTTAATGATTTTTATGTTTTTGAACTCGTTTTAGCTTAATCTACTTAGCTTGGGGGTTGAATTGTAAAGTTATAAAAATTTTAGGGCTTTTCCATGAATGATTTAATAATATTTCTGAATTTGTTTCATAGATTATTAAGTTTAATTGTTAGATAAACATGTTTTGTTAAGTAATTTTTTATGAATGTAAAGTTTAAGAACTTAATGGTGAAAATAGTAAAATTCATGGTGAATGTTGTGAATTAGAGAATGTTAGGGACTGTTTGGAACCTTAAGAACATTTGGGTATTATGATATTTTATTTTATTGGTTAAATTATAAGATTTAGATTTAGGGGCTAATTGATAAAAAGTTAAAATATTAGGGGTAATTTTGTAATTTCATGTTAATATGGATTATAGTTTTGAATTGGATAATTGTAGTCAATTGAAATATTTAATTGATTTAAATTATTATTTAGATTAAGAAAAGAATCAACTAGACTTGAATCAAGGAAAAACGAAAGTCTTGGATTAATTGTCAACTTTTGTTGATACAACCGTTGTGGTCAAGGCAAGTTCGTATGAAATTGATATTTATTAAATGTTATTTTGGTTGATTATTTGTTAATGTTATATTATTTACAATTAATTTGGTAATAATTCAATAATTGAATACTTGATGACAAAAGTCCCGTTTGAACCTAGAGAATGCTTAGGATACAAATGACATGTCATTAGGGATTATATGTTCGAGTGTTGGGCCTGGATATCCTACCGATGACTGAGGTCCTGCATTTGTTACGGATTCTCCACAGCTCGTGTAAACATTATTGAAAAGGTTACGATTTTGTGGAAAGGTGTTCCCCAGTATCCAATGTTATTTTATACGGTTTAACTGGTAAGTAAAGTAATGGAAGGGTTTAGATATGAAATTACAGATATCAATGATTTAATGAAATGGTAAGATAAGCTATGAAAACGAATGAACAAAGGCATTAATCACATATGTGAAGTAATGCGAGTAAATGTAACTCATTTAATGTTGTATCCTATGTTTCATAAATGATGAATTGTGAAGTTATTTACTAGTGATGTGAATTGTGGTGTTTAGGAAAGTCAAGTACTATATGATTTAATGAGTATGATTGGATGATTAAATATTAAGGAACGATAAGTTTAACTTTCTCTTATACGAACTTACTAAGCATTAAATGCTTACATAGTTGTTTTCCTTTGTTTTATAGATCATCGAAAAGCTCAATCGATTGGAATTTTTTAGGAGCCTATCACACTATCTGCCGGTCATTTTGGTAGTTTTGAACGTTTTTGTTATGATTAGATTAGACTCATGATTCTTGGAGAGTGCTAGCAAGATCCATTAGATTAGGAAGAACGTGAGACCATCAACATCAGTTTCAGTAGGTAATGTGAGAGGTCCGACTAGAGATCCTGAGGTACCGAGCTGTGAGCATTGTGGGAAAAGACCTTGGGGGAAATGTTGGAGATTATCGAATAATTGTTTCTAATGTGGATCGTTAGAGCACTTTTTTCATGATTGTTTGAAGAATGAAAATGCTACACCTATTGTTACTCAGAGATCTACACCTTCAGTTAGGGGTCATTGTATTAGTCATGGTGGTTTAGGATCCAATGGTGGTTCAAGAAAAAGGAATGAATCTATGGTGCTTCAATCAGTGGCCAGAGCTCTAATGTGAGCTTATGTCGTTTGAAGTTGAGAGGAGGGTGATGCTACCAATGTTGTAGTTAGTATATTTTTGTTATTTTTCGCACTTGTTTATGCTTTGATAGACCATGGTTCCTCTCATTCATATATAAATTCTGAATTGGTAAAATATGGAAGTCTGGAACCTGAAACATTGAAAGTAGCTATGTTTGTATCGAGCCCTTTAGGTTAGATGATGCTAGTTGACCAAGTGTGTAGGCATTGCCTGTTGGAAATCCAAAACACAACATTCCTTGTAGATTTTTTGATTATGTCTTTTGGTGATTTTTGATTTGATTTTGGGAATGGATTTACTAATGGAACATGGTGTGGTTATGGACTACTGTAAAAAGAAGTTTTTGAAAGTTTTCCAGAGATTATTCAATAAAACTTTTCTTATTTTATTAAACAAAAAACTGAATATAAATAGAGAAAAGACTCACAACATAATTGGAAAAAAAAATTTCCTTTTTCTAGTAAATAACTAAAAGATAAAATAAAATATTCCTAAAAAATCTCTGTTGATTATTCTAGGATTTATCTATCTAAATAACTTTAAAAAATATCCCAAAATATATGGGGCTTCAACATGTATTTCAACACCTTCCCTCAAGTTGGTGCATATATATCAATCATACCCAACTTGCTTACAAGAAAATCAAAGCTTGCTTTAAAGAGCCTTTTGGTGAGTATGTCAGCAATCTATTGTTTTGAAGAAACAAAATGCAGGCACAATTAGCCTTCTTCAATATTCCCACTGATAAAGTCTTTATCAATCTCAATATGTTTAGTTCTGTCATGCTGGAATAGATTATGATTAATGTTAATGGTAGCTTTGCTATCATAGTACAACTTCATTGGTGAAGTTATTGGTTTCCTCAACTCTTCCCTAATTCTTTTTAACCACATCATTTCACAAATTCCTTAAGCCATTGATCTATACTCAACCTTTGCACTACTTTTTGCCAAAACACTTTGTTTTTTGTTTCTCCAAGTCACAAGGTTTCCTCAAACAAATGTACAGTTGATTGTCAGTTGTGATAAGTTTTAAAATTTATAATTGATTGTATTTGAACTAACTATTATCACAATGAAGGCAAGCGTACCTATCGAACAGTAGTATAGTTTTAGCAAGACCGGATGTCAAACCGAAAGGAACTAAAAGTACTAGTATTAACTTTCTTTTTATTATCTAGCCTAATAATAATGAAGTTTGTTTTATCTAAACTAATTAACTAACCTAAGAATGCACAGAAAGTAAATTGGGGAAATACTTTTGGGAAAACTGATTGATTTAGAAAACACCCAAGGAAGAATCCACCTAGACTTCACTTGTTAATTGACTCTGAACCAGACGATTCATTCACTTGACTTTATCCGTAGAAATCCCTAATTTATGTTATTATCCCTATTCAAGACTAATAACGTCTAACCCTAGGTTGATTAATTGAAATCTCTTTCTAATTAAAAACCCTAGTGTTGTATTAACTCGATCTATGGATTCCCTTATTAGATTTGACTCTAATTTGGAAGATTTATGTCGTCCTATCTCTAGGATTGCATGCAACTCTACTTAATTATGAACGATCTACCCTTAGACAGGGACTATGCATCCTCTGAATAAGCACATCAATACTTGAATCAATATCCTGGAATATTCAAACAAGAGTTAAAAACATAATTAAGAACAAATCAAGTATTTATCATATAGTTCAGAAAATATTAACAAGATCCGTCTTAGGTTTCATCCGCCTTAGGTATTTAGGGGATTTAGTTCATAATACTAAAAGAAAACATCTCAGAAGAATAATAATGACAAAACATAAAGAATCCGAGATGGATTAATCGTCTTTCTTCGAGTAATTCCTTGCTTCCTACTCTGTGTTCTCTTTAATCCTCCTTTAAGGTGTTTAAATAGGCTTTAGAATGCCTAAAAGCCCTCGAGAGTGGCCTTTTCTGAATAGGAATATACTTAGGCTTGACAGGGACACGCCCGTGGGCGATTACCTCAGATCGTGGTCAAGGTTGTTAAATAGGTATGGGCGTGTGGTCTACCCGTGTAAGTCGTGCTTCGATTCTGCCAAATGGACACGGCAGTGTGGTCTGCCCGTGTGAAGAAGTCCAGGCCGTGTTGATTTCCCATGTTGGCCCATTTTCTCCGTTTTCATCCCGTTTCTCATTCTTTTTACTCTCCTGTGCTCACCTAAGTATAAAACATGAATTTAAAGGATTAGGAGCATCGAATTCACCAAATCTAAGGAGAAATCATTCATAAATGTGTTAAGCATGGGATAATAATATGTATAAATTACGGTTTACCAAGTACCCCCACACTTAAACGTTTGCTTGTCCTCAAGCAAAATCCTCAATTCACAATTAAGAATTCATTTTTCTCAACTTATAACTCCTATCAATAATATCTTAAAATAATCTATAAGTAATTAGACATTAAGAATTCAACTAGAAGAATATTAAAGTTTCAAACATTCCAAGTTGAGCATTTTATCATGAAAAACATAAGCATCTCCCCTCATCTAAGTAATCACCTTTGATTCAAAATATCACAGAGTTTAACATCCTCACTAAAAATTCACTCAAATCACTCGAAGTGTTTAAGGATAATAAAATTAGCACTCAATAGTCAATATGAAAAGTTATTACCATAGGCTTGCATGAAAATCAAATCTCCACCGCTATATATTGAGGTGATACATCAATCAAAAGGTCATTAGAGGGTTGTAACATGGCTATGGTTAGTAGGTGTGGTCACAAGATGAAAGAGAAGGTTAGAATCGAGATTGAATTGAAAAATTACTTAACTAGAAAAAAATAATTAATCATCAATTGCGTACAAGCGAGCTTCTTCTCAGAATATGGAATTAAACACTTAAGCTCAAAAATAATGAATTACTATTAATATATAAATATGTATGTATTGTTTTTTTTTAAGAACAAATCAAGTAACATAGACTAACTATCAAAGATAAAACATAGCTAAGCAATTTATTCAAATCAAATCTCGACAAAAATAGGGATAAAATTAATTGAGGGGATTTCAACAATAATGAGTTATGGGTTAATATTGGGGGTAAATCAATGAATGGGATATTAGGCTCAAAGGGGTTCATTAAGGGTTAATTGTGAAGGTAGGCTTTTATGGAGTGAGTGGGTTAAACCTAAGTGTCTCTATCATCTTGACATATCAAATCAAATGGTGTGGTCTTGACATGCATAATCAAGCAAATTCTAGAATAACGATTTGATATTGACGCACTCAAAGCAACAATAAAAGTGAGCATGAAAGAAATAATAGATGCTCTAAAGGCTCAAAATCTCACAAAAATTATGGCTTTTTAATCCTGTGAATTTCAATTCAAGATAATACCTAAACTTGGGAAAAACAACCTAAAAATTTTAAATTCTCCAAAATCAACTTGTCATGCTTGATTCTCTAATGTCGTAAAGTTTAAACCATCAATGCATAAATACCTATGTTTTAATTCAAGACATATCAATAAAAACCATAAATTAATCAAAATTCATTCTAATGGTGATATGAGTGATTCACAAGAGAATAAGACAAAATTCAAGAATTTTTCTGATAGTAAAATAAATAACCCCCCACACTTAGGATGTACATTGTCCTCAATGTACAAAGATATATAGCAGTGATATAAAGATAATAGCAAAAGATAGAGGGAGAGAAGTGAAACTTCCTGAATGAAATGGATGAAATCCTTGGGTTGGAGTTTTAGAGAGTGGAGGAGAATACTCCGGTGGTGGTAGAGGTTGGGTTCCACAAGTGCTGCGCCAAAAGAATATTATATCTCGTGGTAGCTATGGTCGTGGTCGAGTAGGGCATGGCCGTCGTGGAGAACCCTTTCCAGTGGAGTTTCAAGTTCCTAAGTAATAGTGAGCTTTGGAGCTCTTTATAACTGTGATAGAATCAGGAACTTTTTAGGAAATATAAAGAAGAATAATTACTCGTAATGAAATAGCTGAAATTATAAATTGTTTATAAAACATAAAAATAAAATAGTATCAGAAGGAAATAAAATAAAAAGTACTTTCAGAGGATAAATAAAGATAAAAGTGAGAATAAAAGAAAAATAATAAATAAATAATCTTTAAACATCGTCATCACTGGATGGTTCGCGAGGTGGTGGTGGCGATGAGATGTGGAGGTGCTGACAAATCTGATGCAGAGTAGCATCAATGTGATCAAAGTGCTAAAAACACTGCTGCTCAAATTGAGTAAGGCGCACAGAGATGTCAGAGTATGAAGTCGCCGCATGAACTGGACGATAGATGGTTGGTGGCTAAGATGGTGGGTCCTCATGTCGTTGAGGGACATCATCAGTAATGTCCTCAGTGTCCTCCTCCTCGGTTGATTAGGCGAGGCGGTACTGAGGAGGGTGAGTTCCACGTCGTTTCTCGATCATCCTCATATACAGCATGCTCGAGATGCCTTATGGAGACATTTGGTCAATAGTGTAAGGGAGGATGCTTGTACCGCTGTGTTGAGGAGCCTGAAGTGCCGAGCCAATCGAGTCACATAGGGGCCAATGGAGATGACCCCCTTTCTATGCCGCTCCGTCTGATGGCGAATGGCAAGGGCAATGAAATAGGTGAGGTCGAAGATGTACCCATTCGCCATACACCATAGAAAGTAGGCGTCGTGAGTGTTGACGACGCCAGTGCTCTCTCGCCTTCCTATCAAAGTGTGGGTTAAGATGGAGTGTAAGTACCTCAATGATGGGGCGAGAGCCGAGGCCTTGGAGTGGCTAGGATCATAGGTGGTTGAGATAGGGACTAAAGCACTCCAGCACCGTGAAGGAGAATAATGGACGGGCGATTGAGAGTGTCGAGGTCGTTCTCCTCCATGAACTCCTCCGTGTATAGGCCCAATGTGATACTGAACTCTGGGATTCTCAACTGGTGGACTAAACTGCCGAGGAAAAATTGGACCGTTCCAGGATCATCAAAGTTAGTCACCACGGTCTGAAGATGGAACGTTGAGCAGAGTTCCAATGTGAGCTCAAGATACATCGGCTCGACGATCTCAAAGAAGAGCCCCCAAGGGTCGGTGGTAAGGAGGGTCCGAATTGCCTCAGCAAGTTGGACTTGTTCAAGTCTAGCCCAGTCAATGCAGCGGATAGGGTTAGGGATTTTGCGGAAGAGGGTGATGAATAGTGAGGGGTTTATATAGATTTTGGGCCACACGGCCGTGGGGCACGCCTGTGTGCCTTTATTTTAGCCCGTGTGTTTCGCAATTTTCAAATTTTGGGTGTGTCTGACATTCGATCCACGCCTGTGTTCCTTGGGCGTGTTGATGTACACGGTCGTGTCGCACGGCTATGTCCTGCTTCGTTCGCTTCTCCCACGCTCGTGTATGTAGGCCCACGCCCGTGTTAGTTTGACAGTGTCGACCACGGGTGTTTGGGTACAAGCGTGTCGCATGCCCGTGTTACTTTCTCAGTTTCAACCACGATTCTAAGACACGGGCGTGTCGCACGCCGGTGGTAACTTATCGCATCTCGTGTTGGGGAAAAATTTTACCCTATTTTCACACGGCCGTGTCGCATCTTGTGGTGTGAGCACGGCCTAAGGCACGCCCATGTGCCTGGCCATGTGGTTTTGGAAAGCCTACGTTCAATGATTTGGTTAGTATGTTAGATGTTAAAAACTAAAATTTAAAGAAATCAACACTGTTAGCGCTCGGGTTGCCTCCCGAGAAGCGCTTATTTAATGTCCAAGCTCGACTTACCTCTCTAGTGTGTGGTCATGGTGGTACGAGGAGTTTACACTCCTCATACCTGCTGTCAATTTTATCAACGTAAGGTTTAAGATGAGTACTATTTACCTTGAACGTGCCAAATTTGGGTTGAATTACATCGACTGTACCGTATGGAAAAATGATAAGTACCGAAGAGGAATTTCTTTATTTGGTTCAGAAGTGGTAATACGAGGGTCTGTTGCTTCTAATAGCTCTTTATCTCCAACCTTAATTTGATTTGGGGAAAAATTGAGCTCGTCATGGCGTGTTTTTGGTTTATCGTGTGTTATCGGTTTATGTGTCCGCCATTCATGTAGCTTCTTGATTTGTAGCCTTCGTTCTTCATGGATAGGTCCTTTGTTGTTGCCTGAACATGACTCATGTATGTTCTTTGAACTTATTTCCTGCAAAGTAGGTTGCACCATATGGTCAGTTTTAGTAGAATGATTTATACAACCACCTTCAATTTTCGATGTGTTACTCGAATTACGAGCTTGAAGGGTGATTGTTTAGTTTCCCACACGAAGTGTGAGTTCACCTGTGCCAACGTCAATAATTGTTCTAGTAGTTGCTAAAAAGGGCTTTCCTAAAATTAAAGGAATGTCACTGTCCTCTTCTATATCTAGAACAACAAAATCAATTGGGAATATAAATTTATTGATTTTTACAAGTATGTCTTCAATGATACCCCTAGGAAATCTAATAGTTTTATCTGTCAATTGAATGTTCATCCTAGTTTGTTTGGGTTTCCCAAGACCTAGTTGTTTAAATATTTTTTAAGGCATGACATTAATACTAGCCCCTAGATCAGCCAAAGCATTTTTAACGGTTAAACTACCAATTAAATAAGGAATCATAAAACTCCCTTGTAACGCCCCGTACCCGAGACCGTCGCCGGATTCGAACACGAGGTGTTAACAGACTTAATTCATTACTTAAAGCGCTCAAACGATTTTTTTTTAAAATTTCCAGTCAAGCTAGCAATCTGCGTCACAGTCGCTTAAAAATTCATATCTCGAGTTTTGAAACTCGAAATCTAATTACGTAAATTTTACCTGAAACTAGACTCATATATTTATTTACTAATTTGTTTCTAGAATTTTTGGTCGAGCCAATTAGTACAGTTTATTAGTTAAAGTCTCCCCTGTTTTAGGGTTTGACTGCTCTGACTTCTGTGTATTACGAATCTGATATCTCTCTATACAGAATTTAAATGTCTATGAAGTTTGTTTATCTTAAAACTAGACTCAATAAGAAAGCTGTACATGTAAAGAATGACTAATAATTATTTTTTTACAATTTATTATGAATTTTTAAATTCAGAACAGGGGATCCAGAAATCACTCTGGCCCTGTTTCACAAAAATTCAAATATCTCATAAAATATAATTCATATACCTGTTTTGTTCAATCCATATGAAAATAGACTCATAAATATTCAATTTAATAACTTATTCATCATTTAATTCCATTTCTAATATTTTTAGTGATTTTTCAAATTTACATCACTGCTGCTGCCAGATTCTGTTTTATGGCAAATTTCACTTTACTAAGGATTTTCATGGACTAAATATCATTTTAAACATACATAACATCAAATATGACTTAGATTGGCCATTACAATGGCTAATAATTTACAAACCTTTTTCTTGCCAAACCATAGCCATATCATAAGATCATTTACACAAAGTGAGTATTTTTCCATACATGCCACATTCAAAACACACAAGCCATTTTACCAATTTAGGCCTTCGGATAGTGTGAACGAGTCTTCGACTTATCCCGATTCTCAAGCCGACTTGTCAAAACTACAATGAAAGAAAAGGAGGGAGTAAGCACAAATGCTTAGTAAGTTCACATGCAAATAGCAAGTAACATAATCACACAATCCCACAAAAACATTATTTGTATAAACAACACCAAGACATTCATGTTTCATTTGTATTTAATATCTTTCTACGATTTCATCATACCAAGTTCTCAACCTGAGGGTTTAAGCACATGCCTGTCAAATTTTCTCATTTACCACACTTACCAACATGTCACCTTCATTTTAGGCCTTCTTCTTATTCACTTAAGATTCACCCGTTGAACATATCGGAATATAATTTGAATACGCGGATCTCATGAGCATAAGAGCCATACCCGCAGCTAGACAAACTCAATAGCCTGCGGAACTTATGTAGCCATGCTACCATTAACCTGCCCATAAGTGAACTCGGACTCAACTCAATGAGCTCGAGCGTTCGCATCCATAAGTGAGCTCGGACTCAACTCAACGAGCTCGGATGCCTAGTTACATCTCACGAACTCAGACTCAACTCAACGAGTTCGGAACTCAACCATCCTAGTGACATGTCACTTGTATTCTAATCTATTCCCAAGGTTCAAACGGGCTTTTTCCTCAATCACACATCTTTTCCGTCTTCCACGGAATATCGAAACCGATACTCGGTAGTAATTCATATTTAACAAGTAATAAACATAATTTGCATATTACTCAACAATAACCACAAAGCATAATGTTTCATAATAATAATCATCATATCATATAAATATCATTAAGTTAATTAAAATGACAATTATGTTACTACATTTACACATGAACTTACCTCGGTACAAAATTATTAGCAATCGAGCCTATTCTTCGTAAACTTTGTTTTTCCCTCGATCGCGACTTGAATCTCGTTTCTCTTAATCTATAATGCCAAATTAATCTTATTTAATACATACATTCATCAAAACAGCATTTAATACAAACTTTGACAAAATTACATTTTTGCCCCTAAACTTTTACATAATTACACTTTTGCCCCTAGGCTCAGGAATTAAACTTCATCCCTTATTCTTATGTTTTATGACATGCTGATCATTTTTCCCTTCTATGGTAACATCAAATTCACACTCTAACATGTACTTATGACTATTAGGTATTTTTACCGATTAAACCCTTTTACTCGTTTTTGCTTAAAACCGAGTAGTAAAAATTGTCTAACATAATTTAAAACCTCATTTTCTATCATAAAACACCAAAATACACAAATTTCATCTATGGGTATTTTTCCAAATATGAACCCTAGGTTGAATTATTGCTAGCATAAGCTTAATCGAGCTACCTGGATTCCAAAAACGTAAAGAACATTAAAAACGGGGCTTGGAATCACTTACTATGGAGCTTGGAAGCTTGAAACAAACCCTAGCTATGGAGAACCCTGGAAATTTCGGCCTAATGAAGAAGATGGACAAAAATTGGCTTTTAATTTTGTTTTTAATTCATTTTAATAACTAAATGACCAAAATGCCCTTACTACTAAACTTTCCAAAAATTCCATCCATGTCCAATTTTTGTCCATAGACTTAAAAATTGGTAAAATTCCTATTTAAGACCTCCTCATTAATATTCCAAAACAATTTCATACTAAAAACTCCTAGAATGCAAGTTTTACAAATTATTCGATTTAGTCCCTAATTTCAATCTAAGCACTTTACGCATAGGATTTCATCACGAAATTTTCACACAATCATACAATCATATCATAAACATCAAAATAATTATAAAATAATTATCTCTATCTCGAATTTGTGGTCACGAAACCACTATTCTGATTAGGCCCTAATTCGGGATATTACATCCCTGGATCCTTCAACTTGTTGGGTAGCTTATTCTGTAGAATGGCTGAGCAAACTGCGTTGAACTCCACATGCAACGCCTCATCCAACTACCGCTTATTCGTTAAAAGCTCCTTTAAACACTTCATTGCGTTTGGCATCTGCGAAAGAGCTTCAATAAAGGATAAGTTAATATGTAATTTTTTTAGTAGTTTAAGGAATTTACCAAATTGTTCATCAGTACGGTCTTTTCTTGTCGCATTGGGGTATGGTACTCGAGGTTTGTATTCTTCACTTACTAGTTTTTTCTTACTGTGGTCTACCTCATCCTTACCTTTACTTACCATAATTCCTTACCTCGGTTCTGGTTTAAGCTCAACTAATCCTTCTTCACCTCGAACGCTAATTGCATTGAGTTGTTCCCTAGAGTTGGGTTCATTATTACTTGACAAGATACCTTGTGATCGTTCAAAAATTAATTTGGAAAGCTGGCCTATCTGTGTTCTGAGCCCTTGGATTGACGCTTGTTGATTTTTAAGTGCTGTCTCGGTATTTTGGAAACTTGTTTCTAACACTGAGATAAATTTTGTTAGCATCTCCTCAAGGTTCGGCTTCTTTTCCTATTGATAAGGCGGTTGTTGAAAACCCGGAGGATTTTGTGGCCTTTTATTTCCTTGACCACCCCACGAGAAATTTGGGTGATTCCTCCAACCTGCATTATAAGTATTACTGTATGGGTTATTTTGAGGTCTAGAGTTATTATTACCCATATAGTGGACCTGCTCCTCCTCGGTTGTAGGATTGAAGGGTTGATATTTTGTGTGTACGCCTCCTCCACTTGAATCATACCTCATCACTGGATGTACCTGCGTAGAACCAAGTAAACCATCAATCTTTTTATTCAAAAGTTCCACCTAATTTGACAACATATTAACCGCGTTGACGTTATAAACGCCTGCTGTTTTGGTCGGCTTGGTCCTCATGACTTGCCACTGATAGTTATTCAGTGACATTTCTTCAATAAATTTGTAAGCCTCTTCAGGTGTTTTGTTGTTTATGGTTCCACCAGCAGCTGCATCAATTATCTATCTCGTTGAGGGGTTCACACCATTGTAAAACGTTTGAACTTGCAGCCACAGAGGTAACCCATGGTGAGGGCACCTTCGCAGTAGATCCTTATATCTCTCCCATTCATCGTATAGTGTTTCTAAATCCATCTGCACAAAATAAGATATATCATTCCTTAGTTTAGCTGTTTTAGAAGTGGAAAATATTAAGTAAGAACTTTTTGGTCATTTGTTCCCAAGTAGTGATTGATCCTCATGGTAATGAGTTCAACCACTGTTTAGCTTTATTCCTCAGTGAAAAGGGAAATAACTAAAGGCGAATGGCATCATCAGAAACGCCATTGATCTTAAATGTGTCACAGAGTTCCAGAAAATTTGCTAAATGAGTGTTTGGGTTTTCGTCCTGCAAACCATCAAACTGAATAAACTGTTGTATCAATTGAATTATATTAGGTCTCAGTTCAAAGTTATTTGCAGCAATAGTAGGCCTAACTATACTTGATTGAGTTCCTGTTAAATTAGGTTTAGCATAATCATAAATAGTACGAGGAGCAGGATTCTGATTTACTGGGTCAGCAGCAATCGCAGGAGGTAGCGGATTTTCCTAATTTTCGACCACCTCCTCGGTTGTGGTTTGAATATCTTCCTCTTGCTCTTCCTCTGTATACCTTAAGCTTTGCCTTATTTCTCTTCGATTTCTGTGAGCTGTGTGATCGATCTCACCGTCAAAAAGTAATGGTCCTATTGGGTTTCTTCTAGTCATAAACTATAAGAACCTGCCAAAAGAAAGAAAAAGAGAATTTAGTAACGAAAATCAAAACAAAATTTAAATTGCAATAAAAGTAAATGGCTAAAGTAATAAAAATCGAGTGTTCCTAATATCTTAGTTCCCCGACAACGGCGCCAAAAACTAAATTGTCACTTGTGATAAGTTTTAAAATTTACAATTGATCGTACTTGAACTAACTATTATCACGATGAAGGCAAGCGTACCTATCGAACAGTAGTATAGTTTTAGCAAGACCAAATATCGAACCCAAAGGAACTAAAAGTACTAGTATTAACTTTCTTTTTATTATCCAGCCTAAGAATAATGGAGGTTGTTTTATGTAAACTAATTAACTAACCTAAGAATGCACAGAAAGTAAATTGGGGAAATACTTTTGGCAAAACTAATTGATTTAGATAACACCCAAGGAAGAATCCACCTAGACTTCACTTGTTAATTGACTCTGAACTAGACGATTTATTCACTTGACTTGATCCGTAGAAATTCCTGATTTATATTATTATCCCTATTCAAGACTAATAACGTCTAACCCTAGGTTGATTAATTGAAATATCTTTCTAATTAAAACCCCTAGTGCTGCATTAACTCGATCTATGGATTCCCTTATTAGATTTGACTCTAATCTGGCAGGTTTATGTCATCCTATCTCTAGGATTGCATGCAACTCCGCTTAATCATGAGTTATCTACTCTTAGATAAGGACTATTCATCCTCTGAATAAGCACATCAATACTTGAATCAATATCCTGGAATATTCTAACAAGAGTTAAAAACATAATTAAGAACAAATCTAGTATTTATCATATAGTTCAGAAAATATTAACAAGATCCATATTAGGTTTCATCCCCCTTAGGTATTTAGGGGATTTAGTTCATAATACTAAAAGAAAACATCTTAGAAGAATAATAATGACAAAACATAAAGAAAACCCGAAAACCCCTGAAGGAAATTGAAGGGAGATCTTCAGTCTTGAAGGTGAATCCAGCTTCCGAGATGGATCAATCATCTTTCTTCGAGTAATTCCTTGCTTCCTACTTTGTGTGTCCTCTTTAATCCTTCTCTAGGGTGTTTAAATAGGCTTTAGAATGCCTAAAAGCCCTCGAGAGTGGCCTTTTTCGAATAGGACTATACTTGGGCTTGACAGGGACAGGCCCGTGTGCGATTACCTTAGACCGTGGTCAAGGCTGTTAAATAGGCACGGGCGTGTGGTCTACCCGTGTAAGTCGTGTTTTGATTTTCCCAAATGTACACGGTCGTGTGGTCTACCCGTGTAAAGAAGTCCAGGCCGTCTTGATTTCCCATGTTGACCTATTTTCTCCGTTTTCGGCCCGTTTCTCATTCTTTTTACTCTCCTGTGCTCACCTAAGTATAAAACATGAATTTAAAGGATCAGGAGCTTCGAATTCACCAAGTCTAAGGAGAAATCATTCATAAATGTGTTAAGCATGGGATAATAATATGTATAAATTACAGTTTATCAACAGTATCTTGATGTAGATCTTCTATCTATTACTAAGCCTTCCCAGTCAGTATCTGTATAAGCTTCAATTCCTTTTTGTTTGAATTTCTTGAAAAATAAACCCTTGACAACTTTTCAAGTATCTCAAAATCCAAAACACTGCTTCTTTATATTTTTCAAATGGGGAGTGCATAAATTGACTTACTAAGGTTGCTGCAAAAGCTATGTTTATGTGATAAGTAGATTAGCTTACCAACTAATCTCTGGTATTACCCTTTATCAACTAATCTTCTTTATTTTCAAATTTTACGTTTGGATTAATTGGTCTGTCAGCTAGGCGACAACCACTCATTCTAGCCTCCTTTAAAAGATCAATCACATATTTGTCTAAGAGACCACAAGCATTTCTTTGATCAAGCAACTTCTATTCCAAGGAAGTATTTTAAATGGCCTAAGTATTTGATTTCAAACTCCAATGCTAGATGCTCCTTGAGACACTTTATTTCATCCACATCCTCTCCTATAAGAATGATATCATCAATATAAACTATAATAATTGTTATTATACCTTTTTGTGAGTGTCAGTAGAAAAGTAACCTTGGTTTTTTAACAACTTGAGTGAATCGTCCGAAGCAAGCTTGAGGAGACTGCTTTAGACCATACAAAGATTTGCTAAGCTTACATACTTGAGTTCTAAATTTTTCTTCAAAACCTAGAGGAAGATCCATATAAACTTCTTCTTCAAGTTTCACATTTAGGAAAACATTCTTCACATCTAGCTACTGTAAAGACCAATCGAGATTAACAACAATAGATGAAAGAACTCTAGCAGTATTTCACTTAGCCACTAGAGCAAATGTCTCAAGATAGTTTATCCCGTATGTTTAAGTGTACCCTTTAGCCACTAGCTGAGCTTTATATCTGTCTAAAGATCCATCTGGTCTGAATTTGGTTGTGAACACCCATTCGCAACCCATTTTTTTTCTTACAGGTAATTCCACCATTTCTCATGTACTTCTTTTTTCAAGAGCACGCATCTCCTCTAAAATAACCTCCTTTTATTTAGTAACTTGTAAAACATCTTTCACATTTTGGGTATTTCCACAGTATTGAAATACGAAAAAAAGGTTGAAAATGTCGAAGATAAGGCTTTATAGGACACAAATTAATCACTGATTTATCCCAGATTTATGGTGACCACATATTTAACTTCCATTCGGTATCCCTTACCTCATATCGATGATTTATTCGATTAGCTGAAAGGACCTTCAGTCTTTTCTAAAATCGACCTAAGATCAAGATATTATCAGTTGAAAGTAAAAGATAATGGCGTACTAAATAAAATGTTCTACGCACGATACGGTCACTACAAATTCTTGGTGATGCCATTCAGACTGACAAATGCTCATATGACATTCATAGATCTCATGACCCGTATATTCCAACCCTATTTTGATCAATTTGTGGTGTTATTCATTGAATACATCTTGATTTATTATAAGTCAGAAGCTAAGCACTAGCAACATCTCAAAATTGTTCTGCAAGTCTGGTGAGAGAAGCAACTGTATGAAAAGCTTAGTAAATATGAATTCTGGTTACCTGAGGTTGTATTTTTTGGGGGCATGTCATTTCCACAGAAGGGGTCCATGTTGACCTAAAAAAGATTGAAGCTATTATACAGTGGAAAGCACAGACGAATGTGTCAGAGGTCTGTAGTTTCCTTGGCCTGGCTGGTTACTATCGAAGGTTCGTAAATGGGTTTTCGAATATAGCTATGCCAATGAAAAAGTTGCTACAAAAGAATGTGTAGTTTGTTTGCAACGAGTTGAGTTTCAAGAAGCTGAAAGTGATGTTAACCGAAGCACCAATCTTAACTTTGACTAAATCAAGGAAAAATTTTGTGGTTTTTACTGACGCCTCGTTTAATGGTTTGGGCTGCATTTTAATGAAATATAGAAAGGTGATTACGTATGCGTTCTGTCAGTTGAAAAGGCATGAATGCAACTATCCGACGCACAACTTAAAGATAGCCTTTGTGGTTTTTACTCTAAGGATCTAGAAACACTATTTGTATGGTGAAAAGTGTCATATTTATACCGATCACAAAAGTCTTAAATACCTCATTACCCAAAAGAGTTGAATTTGAGATGATATTGCTGGATTGAACTCCTAAAATGTTACGATTGTGTTATTAATTATCATCTTGGAAAAGCTAATGTTGTAGTAGATATGTTGAGCATGAAATCAACAATTGAGTTGCAGCGATGTTCGCTCAACTCAGTATTAGCAGTAACGGTAGTTTGTTTGTCGAATTAAAAATTAAGCCAGTGTTGTTTGAATAAAGTAGATGAGCAGAACTTGTTAATACGAGGTTGTTCGGGAAAAAGAAAATGGTTCAGTAGGGTACAACTAAAATCTTAGTGTTGATGATAGTGGTTACTTAGGGTTTTGAAATCAAATTTGTGAGTGTTGCTGACTTGAAAGAGTTAATTCTTCATGAAAATCATGATAGTTCTTTTTCTATGCACCTAAGTGGTATGAAAATGTATCGTAACTTACGGGAGATGTATTAGTGGCCCAGTATTTAAAGAGAGGTTGTTGAATTTGTAGCTAAATGCCTAACTTGTCAGCGAGTGAAGCTGAACATCAAGTACCTGGAGGATTGCTTCAGTCTATTTTGATTCCTGAATGGAAATGGGAGAATATAAAGAAGGGATTTGTGACAGGTTTACTGACTTCATCGAGTAAGAAAAATGCTATTTAGGTTATTGTCGATAAGCTAACGAAGTCAACTCATTTCCTCGCTTTAAGAACATATTGGTCAGTATAGAAGCTACCTGAAGTCTATATTTATGAAATAGTTAGATTGCACAACTTGCTGGTGTCGATTATTTATGATTGAGATCTCCGTTTCACCTCAAGATTCTAAAAGTTACATGAATTGTTAGGTACGAGATTAGACTTCAACACTGCTTTTCATCCTCAAAATTTGTGGTAGAAATGAGAAATAGGGAGTGTCAATTGGACTATAATTAAAACAAATTGAGAATTTGAGGATTAGAGTGAATGTTATACTTGTCTCGATTTTAGGGACTAAACTAAATAAAATGTAAAAGTTGCATAAATTTTCAATTGGATGTGAAACCCCTGCTGTATTGATAAATTATTATGTTTGTGTTAATTCATAGCTAACATTGCCTCGTATCCCTCGAAAAAGAAAGGAAAAGACAAAATCGTCGATGAATAACTTGGAGTTTACAATTTGTGTTTCTGTAATCTGAACTACTTTGAATTGTTGCATAATGAATCGTTTTGCATGGTAAGATCATAAGGTAAGTCTGTAATGATAAAAATGAAGTGAATTGATCTAATTAGGATTAGTTGATAAGATAGGGACTAAATTGAATTAATTAGAGATGTTATATATTGATATTAATTTTACATTAAATCTATATGGTGATTAAAAGTGTTGCTACATACATGAATCAATATTTTGGACATTGAAATTATGAAATGAGTTGAGATAGTGAATTATAAATGAAATGCAAAATCATTACCCTATTAACTGTTTGGGCAAAGTTGGGTATAATTGGCATGTCATAGGGTAGAAAGAGTTCAAGGTTACATGACTAAATGTGGAGGAGTGATGAGCGCACCTATTTTTTTAGTTATATTAGCTAGCAATGGGTGAAACTTATTATTTTGGATTTATCCGCTAGGTACTAGGTGCCAAACTGGTGTGATTGGTTAGATCCATGTATCTGTCCAAGTCCGAGTCTGGTTAATAGGGAGTTAAAAGCATAAATCAGATTAACAAACTATCAAATGAATTGATATAGATATTGATAGTGTTCATGGATATTGAAAATCAGAATTGAAATGGAAATGTGATAAAATATTGTTGATATAGCCATTATGACGTGAAATGTATAGAAGTTGTAATAAATATGATAAAGTGATGTAGTTTGATTGCTTGAGTAGCATATAACCTTATGATCTTCCATTTGTGTTTTTGTATGAATTATACTATGCTTCAATATTCAGATTATAGAACTACCACTAAGTTCATACTTAGCGTAAGATTTTATTTTTCGTATGCAGGTTAGGTTTTGATCTTATATACTGTCGATATCAGCATCTAGCAATGATCTTGGACTCATCGAGTTGGTGATGTTATTTTGATTAGTTTATTGGAATGTACCTAATAGGGCTTATGTTTATATTAAGATATATGGTTGAATGTTTGATAATTTGGTATTTTGGTATTATATATTCACTTGTCTTAGTTAGTTGATAATTATATGAATCAAGTGAATGTTAAAGGTGTTAATGTTTGGAAGTGAAATGATTAATAAATATATGTGGATTAGTTAAACAAGTTGGCATGCTAATTTTTATGAATTGGTTTGATAAATGTTGGTATGTTGGCCATAAAATGGTCATTTGATGATAGATTGAATATGTATTTGAATGACTAGGATGATTTGGAAATGAATATGTATGATTCAGATGAAGCATGCTTGGAATTGAATATTTATGTTAGTATAGAACTTTTCTTTGATCTAAATTGGTGGGTTTTATATTCATGATTGAAATTTTATGTTTTGTGCTTGTAATTGGGGATTAAATGGTAGGTAATATGATATTTTAGGACATTCTTAAATGATGCTGAGTTTGAGCATGAAATGAAAGTTTTTAAAAGTCATTTTTGGCCAATTTTGACAAAAAGTATCAATAATCTGGCATTAATTATCGATACTTGACCATGTTGCCAATTTTCTAAAACAAACATTATGCCAAAATGATATCGATAATTAAATAAGTATCTATAATTTCCAAAAAGTATATGTCGAAACCTCTTTTTAATAAAAACGGGATATTTAAAAAAATGGAGTCGCCACCAACCTTTTTGGTGTGATTGGATCACCTTATAAAATATTTTGGTCTACGAAGTTATGAGAAAACGGGTCCGGGAGTCGGTTACGTACGAGGAAGGATTAGCACCCTCGCAACGCCCAAAATTGGTACCAAATTGAATAATTTTGTCTTAATGTCAAAAGTTTGAAAGAATTTAGAAATAAGATCTTTTTTTAAACCATAATAATTCGAGTAAAAGAAAAATGAAGATTCATTCGCTTCAAAAGAGTATAAACATCACATCCAGCATGATTGGACATGATATCTTTAAACTTTCGTAACTGAAATCATCTCGTGATTTATGAAACTCATTTAGATGGATATTTTAGACATTTAGACAAAAGGGAAGTCGCAACCCAGCATGTTAGGGCACTACTTCCCGAATTCCTAAATACCAAAAAACATTGCCTCACTTTTTAAAATTCTTTTGAATTAAATGGGATATGATTTTTTTTAAAGTAATGATGTATTTTACATATTACAAGAAATCAATACTAAATAAACCTAGCTACATAATACATGCTTCATCGTTTCATGTGAATATAGTATAGAAAATGATAAATAATGACGTCACTCACATGCTGTATTAGTATTTCATGCATATATAATCGTAAAAAACGTAAATGTACATACATGATCATTCCATAAAAAATACAACGTGACGAATAATAAATAGAACTATATAACTATATAATATATATGTGCAACAATATTTCATGCAAATGTATAAAAACGATAAATAATATAATCATAACAAATAATTTACGAGATGAGATTATTATATCACAACAACATCAAATAGATATAAAAAAAACTAAAATGAACAAACAAATTATATACATAAAAGGATAAAATCTAAATATAGTTTACAAAGAATAAATGAAAAAACATTTAAGGCAGTAAATAATAAAGGAAAATTTTAAACAATGGTTAATATATATATAAATGTAATATATTTAATATATATTTATAAAAGATATTAATATATTACATGGGAACAAAATTTCACATTAAATTTTAAAATATTACATATTAGATTTTAAACAATAATATATATAAAAATGTAATTTTATAAAAAATTTTAATAATAAATAGTTTATAATAAAATGATATATAAATAATATAATAAACAATAAAATAATATAATATGTAATAATTTACATATAAATATAATAAAATAAATAATATGTAAAGTATTTAATAAATAAATTATGTAAAAATATTTAAAAGGATTAGAATTAAATAAACTAAAGTTCTAGAGCTAAATTTAAAAAAAAAAGTTTTAGGCCTAATTAGAACGCGCACAAAACCTTGAGGGACTTACTGAACAATTTGCCCTAATCTCGAAACCTCGTCGTTCGCAAAACGAGCCTTATACTGGTAAGTGGGACTAAATTGAAATAAGAATAAAGAAGTCGGGGCCAAATTAAAATATAAAATTTAAATTAAACGAAATTAAAAAAATGAAAAAAAGGGGAAGGGCTCAAACAGCAATTTGCCCATTTACCAAAAACACGCGGATCCTTCTCGGGTCTCGGGTCAACACGCGGATCCTCGGCCTTAAAACGATGCCGTTTTGAAGCTTATTATTTTGAGCGAAACGACATCGTTTTCATATGGCTATATAAGCTAAATTTTAACCTAAAATTTCATTTCTAACCCGATTTTTAAAAAAAAAACCAAAGAATCCTCTAGAAGAGGATTGAGAACCAGCTCTCGGAGCTCTGCCGAGCCACCATCCAGAGGCTTACACGCGCCTACGTGCCACCGTCAATACCACCTCTTACGGCATCCGGGAACTGGAAAACTTTGGTTTTTTCGTAAAGGTAAATCCCTTTTCCCTTATTTTTGATACTTATATATATTTATGGAGAAAAAAATAGAAAAGCAGAATAATCACCTTTGTTCTGTCAACTGTTTTTGTCTCTTTTATTGCAAATATTTGTATATAACTGTGCTCTTTTTATTGAATCTGTGTGTATATTAAAAGCTGTCGTATTACATTATTCTTGATTTGGCCTTTTATAGCCACTGAAAACAAATCTACAATCCTTAATTTTATTTTCTTGCCATATTTGCATTCGTCTTTGCTGTTCTTCTTTCCTTTTTTGCAGGTACCACGAAGATCTCACGGCGAGGAGTATGCTGGCGTTGATTTGTGCGTCGATTACGGCGCGATACGGAGCCAGAGTCACGGCGTGAGGCGAAGAGGCGTGACGGTTGGGATGCTTGCGGTGCCTAGGGTTTCTAAAACCCTAGGCCTTTATGTCTTCTGTTAACGAATTGGGCCACTTAGGCCCTGTGTATTTTGGGTTTAACAAATTTTGGGCGGCATTTGGGTATCTGGGTTATACTACGGGCTTGGGTGTAATCCGGTATAGGGTTAATGGATTTTGGGCTAACCGAGTTTTGGGCTTTGTAAATGGACTGTAAATGGACCTTATTATTTAATAAAATTTTGTTTTTATTTATTTTAAGGGCCCGGGTAAATTTGGGCTATTACAGCTGCCCCTCTTTGCTTATTACTGTGTAACAGGAATAGAGCAAAGATTATAAAAGGATCAAATTTGCCTGGCCTGGCCAAGTCTCGAAATCTTGATCCTCATGGTCCTCAATCTGCTTTCCACAAACTCAGGGACACCACGCTGATGTCTTTAATTTGCACCCCGCCTAATATAGAGAGAACAAATCAGCCATCTTCGATCTACTTTCTATCAATACAAAAATACTAGATGTGCTCTCTTCGATCTGCTCTCCGTCAATACAGATACGCCAAATCTTTTATCCTCGATCTACTTCGATGTGAACACACGAATGTCAGATCCACTATCTTCAATCTGCTTTGATGTGATCATACGAATGTCATATCCACTATCTTTGATCCGCTCCCCGTCTAATACAGAGATGCCAAATCTATCATCTTCGATCTGCTCTCTATCAATACAGAGATGCCAGATGTGCTTTCTCTGATCTGCTGTAACACCCTTCACCCGTATCCAAACCGGGACAGGGTTCGAGGCGTTACCGGACTTAAACATTCACAAACATATAAAATCGAGTCACCAAGTTTTTGCCCAAAATTAAAACTTACAAACCACAATGAATAAAGGCCACATCTCATGGCCATATACAACAGCTCGATGTAGGCCAATACATAAGCCAAATCATAATAATAATACATGACATGAAACAAACTTCCTATACATGCCACTCACATGAAAATATTTAACATATACTTGCCAATACTCCAAGGATAATGGCTTGATAGAGTGATGTTGCCTCGACGATCTCCAACCCCCGAGTGACACGACAAACTAAAAAAATGGAAAGGAGGAAGTAAGCTTTACGCTTAGTAAGCTCGCACGAAAATAATAAGCAATGCGATAACATGCTATTTTCATATTCTTTCTATTTATTCAAATTCCAGCTAAGCTGTTTTCCCGAGTCACAGTTATTAAATTATTTATATTTGGAGCTACGGAACTCCAATTTAAGATCCGTAAATTTTCCCAGAAACTAGAATCATATCATTTCTTACTAAAATTTTCTAGAATTTATAGTCCAGCCAATTAGTATAGTTTATTAGTTAAAATTTTCCCTATTATACAGCTTGACTGATCTGACCTCTATTCACTACGAATTCATTTTTTCCTCGTATAAGAGTCAAATAGCCATGAAATTTGTTTCATTTAAAACTATACTCAAAAAGAAATCTAGGAATATAAACTATATTTCTTAATTATTTTTGTACAATTTTTAAGGATTTTTCAAAGTCAGAACAGGGGATCACGTAATCATTCTGAACAAGTCTCACAAAAATATAAATATCTCAAAATATAGAATTCCTTTGCTTGCTCTGTTTCTTTTATGTGAAAAAAGACTCATTAAGATTTAATTTCATATCTCATTCAGCCTCTAATTAAATTCCTACTATTTTTTGGTGATTTTTCAAAGTCACGTCACTAATACTGTCCAAAACAGTTTTATTACTAATTCACTCTTTCACACTTTCTTTGTATTAACCTCATTTAACATACATATCACATATAATTTTCACCACATTTCATACATCACAAGTATAGGCCCATGATTACAAGGTCACCATAAAATCATCCTCATGTATAACTTACTTGTTTATAACATTACCACATCCCGATCACTTAATGAACACATCAATCACATAACCAAGTTCCTGTATTTATTCATCACAGAACTCACAAAGCAGTACATAGTAAGTCTCCCATTGAACACTTCGGATCAATCCTCGATACTTGGTGGTCTCAGCACATAGCTCCACCCATCATATAGTTCGGCTCTCTTGTACACATGGTGAACACTCAGTACCACCCATGTGACCTAGCCAGTTTATTGCGTAGCTCTCTTGTCTACATGGTGTCCTTCACCTGGAACCACGCATGCGACCTAGCTACATATATCCCGTAGCTCTCTTGTCTACATGGTGTACGCATAGTATCACCCATGTGACCTAGCTACATCATAATGTCTCGTAGCTCTCTTGTACACATGATATGCACTCAGCACCATACATGTGACCTAGCTACATACCATCTGTATCATCCAATCTTTCCGAAGGTTCAACCAGGATTTCTCTCTCTTTTCCAACAATTTCACCAATCAAGTAATTGTCAACAAACATATTTCCAATATTATTATAAAATCTCATAATACAAGTAAAATTGATGTATTACTTACATATAAACTTACTTCTCAAGGCAATAACATTTAATTTACACATTGCATTATTAAAAATCATATGAACTTACAATTGCTCATAATAGCCATAATCATAGAAATCACACTTATGCATGATAATTCAATGCACTTCATAGAAAGATATATTTCATGTATAACAATAATAACATGAATAATAGGCTTATTAAATCACACGAGCTTACCTCAATCCAAAAAAAATGGCAATTTATCATTTTAGTCCATAACCTTGTATTTTCTCGATTTAAGCCCGAATCTCAATTTCCTTGATCTATAATATCACATTTAGCCTAATAATTAATCAGACTATTCATATGGGTCTAAAAACCATATTTTTACAAATTAGGATTTTGACCCCTAAACTTTTGCATATTTGCACTTTTGCCCCAAGACTTGGAAATTAAACTTCATCCTATTTTCTTGTGTTTTATGACATACTGATCATTTTCCCCTTCTATGGCAACATCAAAATCTCACTCTAACATGTATTTATGAACATTAGGTATTTTTACCGATTATGCCGTTTTACTCGTTTTTGCGAAAAATCACTTAGCAAAAGTTGTTTAACACAATCTCAAACTTCATATTCTACCATAAAACTTCAAAATTCATACATATCATCCATGGGTAAATTTTTAAATATAAACCCTAGCTCAAAATATTGGTAGAAATAGGTAAACCGAGCTACGAGGATTTCAAAAATGTAAAGAACATTAAAAACGGGCATAGAAATCACTTACAATCAAGGCTTAAAAGTGTTGAAACCCTAGCTATAGTGGAGAGAAAAATTCGACAGCAACTTATGGAGAAGATGATCATTTTTGTGTTATTTTTCCCATTTTGTTTCATTTAATATCCAAATGACCAAAATGCCCTTACTTACTAAACTTTCAAAAATTCCATCCATGTCCAATTTTTTGTTCATAAACTTAGAAATTGGTAAAATTATATTTAAGACCTCCTAATTAATATTTCAAAGCAATTTCATACTAGAAACTTCTAGAATGCAAGTTTTGCAACTTATTCAATTTAGTCCCTAACTTCAAATTAAGCACTTTATGCATAGAATTTCTTCACGAAATTTTCACACAATCATACAATCATATCATAGACCTCAAAATAATCATAAAATAATTATTTCTATCTCAGATTTGTGGTCCCGAAACCACTATTCTGACTAGACCCAAAATCAGGTTGTTACATCTGCTTCCTGTCAATACAAAGACGCCAAATCAGCTTTCTCTGATCTACTCTCTGATAATATGGGGACGCCAAATCTGCTATCGTTGATATGCTCTCTGACAATACAGAGACGCCAAATTTGTTATCTTCGATCTGCTCTCTGACAATACAGAGACGCCAAATCTGTTATTTTCGATCTACATTATCCCCTAGGGTACTTAACCTGTAGAATGCGTATATATTTATGCCTAATGATTTGGGTGCCATGATCGAAATGAGTCAAATGCCCCTAAATAGACATATTATGATGCAAGATGTTATGAAAATGATTCCTATTTCAGATGTCTTTACTCATTCATCCATCAAAATTCCTCCTCAAAATATCAATCAAACTCTGCTCCTATGTTTTGAATCAGATTAGTCTTATTGTACCATTTTTCAATTGCTACGACCTGCCGGAAACGATCCTCTCTTAAGATTGAATCATTTGAATTGTCCAAACATTTTTTGGACTGAAAAAATTCCCTCGAATACCTCCGACCCTTACTCATGGGAATTCTTCAAACAATTGTTCTGTTTTAGTTTCTCGTATTCTTTAGAAATTCCCAGAGTAATGTGCAAAACTTAATTTGTAAAAATATTTAGTTCATCAATCATTATTCCAATACAACATACTTTGGAAGACAAATAATCTGATCTTGAGATTAGTTAAATAAATCATCAGAGTACAACAAGAAATTAATCTGAAAACATATCTTTGAGAAGAAAAAGAATCTAAAGATAGTAATCAGAACAAAAAATTTGATGTCTAACATATCACAGCTTGGGCTTCTGTATTCAAATTCTATGAAGACCGTTTTGAGTTTAACATGTGTTTAGAAGATCAAAAGTATTTTGTTGATGCCCTGGTATGTAACACACTCCACTTCTCGCTAAATCTAGTATAGCAAGGTCATTGCATGTCTCTCGAAATTTGAGTAGGCCTTTCGGGTTTTCAACTCAAAACCCTTTTGGTCTCAAGGCGCCCTTTACGGGTTTTCACCTTGGCCTCTCCATTTTTTTTTCGAAGTCTCAAAGTGCCCTTTGTGGGTTTTCACTTTGGATTTCCCTCCCTTTTAGACAAAGTATTTCTTGACTGAGTCTGAATTCACTGGATTGGTAAACTCTTCCCATCCATTTCTGTTAAAATCAGTGCACCACCATAGAAAGCCTTCTTCACAACATATGGTCCTTCCCAATTCGGCATCCATTTCCCTCTAAAGTCCTTTTGTATGGGGAGAATCTTTTTCAATACAAGATCCCCTTCGTGGAATTCTCTTGGACGAGCCTTCTTGTCATAGGCTCGCATCATTCGCTTCTGATACATCTGACCATGGCGAATAGCTTTCAGCCTCTTTTCTTCGATCAGGTTCAGTTGGTCATATCGCGATTGAATCCATTCTGCTTCATCTAACTTTATCTCCGATAGAATTTGAAGAGAAGGTATTTCTACTTCAATGGGTAACACCGCCTCCATCCTATAATCCAACAAGAAAGGAGTTACCCCAGTAGAGGTTTTGAAAAGTACAAATGGTAGCTTCTCATGCCAATCTCTGTAGGTTTCAGTCATTTTTCTCACTATCTCCTTGATGTTTTTGTTAGCAGCTTCCACTGCCCCATTCATCTTTGGGCGATATGGAGATGAATTATGATGTTTAATCTTGAATTGGCTGCAGACTTCTGCAATCGTGCTATTATTCAAATTCAATGTATTATCTGATATGATCCTCCCTGGCATTCTATACCGACAAATGATCTCCTTTTTCAAGAATCGACCTATTGCTGACTTGGTGACACTAGCATAAAAAGCTACCTCTACCCATTTCGTGAAGTAATCAATAACGACAAAAATGAAACGATGCCCATTCGAAGCTTTTGGTGATATTGGCCCAATGACATCCATACCCCACATGGAAAAGGGCCATGGAGAAGTCATAACATGCAAGGGTGAAGGTGGTACATGAATCTTGTCCCCGTATATCTGGCATTAATGACATTTCTTAGCATAGTTGATACAATCTCCTTCCATAGTAGACCAATAGTATCCAAACCTCAAGATTTGTCTTGCCATCGTAAAGCCATTAGCATGTGTACCGCAAACTCCTTCATATGCTTCTTCCAGGATTTGTCTAGCTTCTACGGCGTCAATGCCTCCCAAAAGTACCTGATCTTTACTTCTTTTATAAAGGATATCCCCCTCTAGCACATATTCGCAGGCTAACCTCCTTAAAATTCTTTTGTCATTTTCAATTACCTTCACAGGTTATTCATGATTTCTCATATACCGTAATATATCTTGATACCAAAGATGGTCATCCTTTTCCTCTTCTTCGATGTTACAGTAATGAGCTAGAACCTCAGAAATGCTCATCTGAATTGGTTTCATATCCTCTTGTTTATTTGCTTTAATCATGGAAGCCAATGTCGCCAAAGCGTTCGCCATCTGATTTTCGTCCCGTGGGAGATAACTGAAAGTGACATTAGCAAACTCTTCAAGTAACTCCAAAAACTAGCTTTCGATAATTAATCAATTTGGGGTCCCTTGTCTCTCATTCACCCCTAAGCTGGTAAATTACCAATGCAGAATCTCCATATACTTCCAAAGTTCTAATTTCTTGCTCTTTGGCCGCTCTAATACCCATGATGCATGCTTCATATTCAGCCATGTTGTTCGTACAGTCAAAATCCAATTTACTTGTAAATGGATAATGATCACCATCTAGGGAGAACAAAACTGCCCCAATTCCATTTCCTACCGCGTTAGATGCACCGTCGAAGTTCAGCTTCCAAGGATATTCTTCAACGACTGCCACATACATCAACTCCTCATTAGGGAAATCAAAGCTCAACGGCTTATAATCTTTTAGAGCTCTGCTAGCCAGAAACTCTGCTATCGCGCTTCCTTTTATAGCCTTTTGACTCACATAGACTATATCAAATTCTGAAAGCAATATTTGCCATCTTGCCATTCTTCCATTTAGGGCTGTTGACTCCATCATGTACTTTAACGGATCAAGTTTTAAAATTATCCAAGTTGTATGATATAGCATATATTGTCTCAACCTTCAAGTCGTCCAAATCAAAGCACAACATAATTTTTCAATTGGGGAATATCTCATTTCACACTCAGTGAATTTCTTACCAAGGTAATATATTGCTTTCTCCTTTCTTCCTGACTCGTCATGTTGACCAAACACACATCCCATAGAATTACTAAACACCGATAAGTACAGGATTAATGGTTTATCTGGACTGGGTGGAGATAGTACTAGAGCGTTTAGCAAGTATTGTTTGACTTTATCAAAGGCATTCTGGCATTCCTCATCCCAAGTACCTTGGTTGTTTTTTTTAAGGAGGTGAAATATAGGATCACATTTCTCCGTTAGTTGTGAAATAAACCGAGCAATGTAATTCAACCTTCCAAGAAAACCCCGAACCTCCTTCTGAGTACACGGTGGAGGCAGATCTCGTATAGCTCTTACTTTGTCTGAGTCAACTTTTATTCCCTTTTCGCTAACTACAAAGCCTAGTAATTTCCCCGATCTAGCTCCGAAAGTGCATTTTGCCGGATTAAGCTTCAACTGAAACTTTCTTAATCTTAGGAACAACTTCCTCAAGACTTCAATGTGCTCTTTCTCTGTTTGAGATTTAGCAATCATATCATCAACATACACCTCAATCTCTTTGTGCATCATATCATGAAACAAAGTCACCATAGCCCTTTGGTATGTTACTCCTGCATTCTTTAGCCCAAAGGGCATTACCTTGTAGCAAAAGATGCCCCATAATGTTATGAAGGTAGTTTTATCCATGTCTTGAGGATGCATCTTTATCTGATTGTACCCTGAGAAACCATCCATAAAAGTGAACAATGAATATCCCACTGTATTATCTACCAAAGTGTCGATGTGCGGTAAAGGAAAATTATCCTTCGGGCTAGCTTTGTTTAAATATCTATAGTCAACACACATTCGCACCTTCCCATCCTTCTTAGGGACAAGCACAATATTAGCCACCCATTCTGAATACTTAACTTCTTGTAAGAATCCAGCATCAAACTGCTTTTTGACTCCCTCTTTTATTTTCAACACAATATTATGCCTCATCCTTCGCAATTTTTGTTGAATTGGCTTGCAATCTTGTCTTATAGGAAGACGATGTACCACGATATCAGTATTCAATCTTGGCATATCCTGATATGACCATGCAAATATATCTTTGAATTCACGTAGCAGCTCAACAAGTCCTTGTCTTGTTTCCTTAGCAATATGTGTGCCAATTTTCACCTCCTTCCCTTCCTCCAAGGCTACATTCTCTATTGCCTCTTTCTCACGGGGTAGGATTTATTTCTCCTCTTGTTTCACCATTCTCAAATAGATCTGGAGACATATCACAATCCCTGTCATCTTCAAAATCCTGAAGTTCTTCTAAACACATGTCTTGCTCAAAAGAGAATCTAGGATTTGTAGTATCAGTACTCATGTCATTGATATCTAGGGACCTACGGGGTACGAAAGAATGTACAAAGAATAAATGAATTTTTGAAATGTTTTTTATGTTATGAATGAAATGAAAGAATGTAAAGGTCAAAAGAATATTAAATGGTATAAAAGAATATTCACTTGAATTGATAACAAAAGTTACGTTTTATTAAAATGTAAATATCTGAACATGAGCCTATTTTACAAATAAAATCTTACTACTCCTAGGCTTTAGAGCAATAAGGGTGTTCTGGAAATTACTCTGAAAAACTTTAAAAACTACAGAAAGTTCTTCTGCAACCCAATTGTTTAAAGAGCTTCTCGGTTCGTAAGGGCGAATGCCCTCAAGTTTTCCTCGTCCAAATTCTTCATTATGCACAGCATTAATGTAAAAGCTTCCTTTTTCAAGCAACCCTCCTTTAGGGTGAATCATCCCTCCTGATACAAAGGTTTGGGATATATAGGGGAATGTCATCGATCCCTATATAGGGGAATGTCATCGATCCCTACTCTACTTCTCCTCTACTTAAACGCGCCCTTCTCCTCTCTTGACGCTTCTCTATTTCCCTCCTCCTTTGCTTTTGATCTAGCCTGTAACCCAAACCAAAACGGTCTCTCTTCTCCTCTAACTCTGGAATTTGAATCCCTCCTTGAAGATATCTTCCCAATCTTTTTCCTGGCAAGGCTCCTTTTTCCATTGTCATTTGCAAACTCATCCTTGTAGTTCTGGACATCTTGGGCACCGGCACCTCACTCCTTTCTGAAATTAATGTTGCATTGACAAATTCTAATGAATGGAAAGAGCATTCAATTGCCTCCTCATTTGCTTCTACATAAGGCGCATCACTGGTAACTGCTGCTATAATATCCTCCTCCGCGTTTATAGCGACCAACCGTCCATCAACTACTAACTTCAATTTCTGGTGCAAAGATGAGGGCACCGCTCCTGCCGGGTGTATCCAAGGCCTCCCCAACAAGCAATTGTAAGAGGGCTTGATGTCCATCACTAAAAAGTCCACCTCATAGGTATTTGGCCCAATTATCAAAGGAATATCAATTCTTCCCATGACTTTTCTCTCCGTACCATCGAATGCTCTCACTATATTATGGCATGTTTTTATGTGAGAACTGTCTATGGGTAATCTGTTCAGTGTAGATAATGGTAAGACATTTAAGGCCGATCCATTATCAATAAGCACACTCGACAATGTATACCCTTTACAGCGAGTAGTGATGTGCAAAGCTTTAGCTGATCCCATACCACCAGGTGAGATTTCATCATCATTAAAATAGATGAAATTGTCAGCACTTATGTTACTAAACAATCGATCCAACTTGTTGACGGATATATCATTAGTAACATAAGTCTCGTTGAGCACTTTCATCAATGCTTCCCGATGTACCTTTGAACTTAGAAGTAAAGCCAATACTGATATGCGAGCTGGCTGTTTACGCAATTGTTCAACTACGTTGTACTCACTGTGTTTTAAGAATTTTAGAAATTCTCTGGCTTCTTCTTCTTTTACTGGCTCCTTGACCAGTGTCTCAATCCCTTTTTCTTTATCAAAGGCTTCTGCTTTTGCGGGCTCAACTCTGACGCCTTCTGCATCGTAACGCTTCCCACTACGTGTGTAAGAACCCTTACCCTGAGCCTCCTTGGAAGCACTAGCTATACCCTCTTTTTTCGGTATTGTCACATTGCAGTTATAATTCCAGGGTACCCTCTTGTTATCCTTATAAGGAAAGGAAACAGGTTTATGAATGATGACTTTCGGTACCGTTGGTATTTCAACTTCATTATTTCTTGGTAAAAAAATAATGATCCTTGGCCGGTTTTGATTCTTCGGTGCACCTTCTAATGTGCATATATCTCCCTCATCTGAGCCAGCTTCATAACATTCTAGCTCCTTATTATCCATAAGGCCTTGTACCAAGACCTTAAACTCTTTACATTCCTGGATCCGATGTCCCTCTTCAGCATGGAACTCGTAGTAGTCCCTCACTCCTCTATTTCTTTCTTTAGAGATTATCATCTCTCTTTTCACCATTTCTTCCCAAATTACTTTCATCGGCATTCTCACCTCGGCCACGCCCTCCTTAATCCTTCCCGTACCAGTAGCCCCAACTGTGTTTACGCCTTGATCACCATGATTTGGCAACGGGTTCTCACTACTAGGGGTGTCGTCAAACTTTACAACCCCCATCTTGATAAGTCTTTCCACTGCTTTTTTAAAGCCAGTGCAATTTTTGATCGAATGTCCCGATATCCCTGTATGGTATTCACATTTGGCATTTGCATCGTACCATTTAGGGTATGGAGGTTGCAGAGGTTTCAAATGAAAAGGAGCTATTGCATGCACATTAAATAAACTTTGATAAAGCTTCCGATACGTCACTGGGATAGGCGTAAATGAGACCTTCTCAGAATTTTTTCTCGAACCAGATCCCTACTTTTGAAAATCCTGTTGCCCAACTGTAGTTACTCTAGGCTGACTAACCGTAATCGCTTTTGGATTATAACTACTCGTATTGTTCACCTCATTATCTTTCTTCTTGGGGCCTATCTTTTAACAGTTTCCCCCTCTATCTTGCCAACCCTTAAAGCATTCTCAATCATTTCTCCTGCCATAACTATATCAGCAAAGCTCTTAGTGGTACTTCCAATCATGTGAGTAATGAATGGGACCTTTAAAGTGTTAATGAATAGCATGGTAGTTTCTTTCTCCAAGAGCGGTGGTTAAACTTGCATGGCAACCTCCCTCCATCTCTGTGCGTATTGCCTAAAACTTTCATTAGGCTTCTTTTCCATGTTTTGCAACGTGATTCTATCAGGAGTCATGTCAGTCACATGATTATATTGTTGCATAAAGGCCTGCGCTAGGTCTCTCCAAGAACCGATCCTTGCACGACTCAATTGATTATACCACCTAGCCACAGCCCCAACCAAACTATCCTGAAAATAATGGATTAACAATTGATCATTGTTTACATAGCCAGTGATCCATCTACAGAACATGGTGATATGGGCCTCAGGACAAGTAGTCCCATTGTACTTCTCAAATTTCGGCATTTTAAACTTATGGGGAAGCACCAAATCTGGGACCAAACTCAAGTCCTTGGCGTCAATTCGCTGACAATTATCAGGGTTTTCTAATGCCTTAAACTTCTCTTCTAACCATCTACAATATTCCTCTAATTGCCTTGATGATTCGAGCCTTATATCTTCCCTTTCAGCTACATCTAAATTAGAGATGACTGGATTGGTAGGGTTATCTCCTAGATTAAACCCCGAGCAAGTTTGAAAGTTCATGGGTATTCCAGCATCCGCTTGCCCATGTTGAGGCCTTATTGTGATGGACGGCCTTCAAGGATATGCTTCAGATTGAGTTTGTACGTGGGGTGGAGTAAAACCTGGAGGATGATCCTCATTATCTCCTTCGGTGATGGTCATAGGAGCCATTCCTTTATCCGTCGCCCCCTTCAGCAGCTGAGCCATCTCAGCCATCATATTTCTTTGAGCCTCCAACATTTGATCCTTCATCTCTTGTTGGATCTTTGCCAATTACTCCTGCAACTGCTCTTGCATTTCTTTCTGAATCTGCTTAAGTCTTTGATCCATATTCTTTGACTTAGCGTGTGTACCGTAAGGATGTGTTGCTTCTAGATTTTCTTTCTCTTACTCTCACTTTCTCCCTAATAATTTTAACTAATTAGGGTCTTTCTATAAACTTGGATGCATATGATGGGATGAGATGCAAATGCATGAATGCTAAAAGATATCGATTCTGATTCAGTTTCTTTTTAGAAAACGTTATTTAAGAGACAAAAATCTTTACACAAAATAGACTACAAATACGCCTTTGCCCTTAGGCCCAGAGTTTTAATCCTATCCAACAACGAAGCTAACTCTAAACCTCTCTTTGTCACTAACTCATATTTTGTACTTAATACGTTAGCTTGTGCTGCTAGATCTTGTAAATGATCAGCAACCTCTCGGATCTGGACTATGGCTTCTCCCATGAGATAATCCCTATCTCTAACTTGATCCTGAAGATGGTGAAGCTCTTCCTTCCAATGTCCTTCTCTTGCCTCGAGCTGCTCTATCCATAGTTCACAGTTCTGCAATGCTGCTTCCAAGCTTCCAATATTGTGCTTCATTTCCTCGATCTTGTTCAGACTTACTTTTAACTCGATCGCAGAACTACGACTTCGATGATGATGAAGAGATCGTCCAAGATTTGTCACTTTAGCTTTTAATCCTTGATTTTCCTTCTCTAAGGCCTGGTTCTGCGCTTGCATCTCTTGAAAGTTCTTCTCCCAATACTCGACTTTGGCTCTTTCTTCTTGAACCTCTTGTTGCCACTGCTTTGAAGACTTCCCCAATCCAGCTCTCTTCAATGATAGCTGTATCTTCTTCAACTGCGTCTACAAGTCATCTCGGTCTTCCTCAATCTTCCTCTTTTCTTTCCTTACTTTTTCAACTTTGATTTTCTGAACGTCGATGTCTAAGCTTAGGTACATCTTTTCCTCCTCGAACCTCTCTATCTTTCTTCCAAGCTCCAGATTCTTCCTTTCGAACTCCTGCTATATGACCTTTAACTCTGATGGAATCACTCGTAAATTCTCCTCCATCGATCGAGCAGCCTCCAAACTCGGTCTAGGGATGTTATCATTGACCCTCTTACTAAACCACTCTTTGTATTCAAAAGTTGTCGTCGGTCCTTTAGTCAGAATCTTCACACAGCAAACCTTCTTCCAAGCCTCAGAAATTTCTCGCATCTTCTTCTTATAATGATCCCCTTTATATGAGAAGTCACTTTGAGCTAGCCCTTGCGTTGCCAGTATAAATTGCTCCGCCTTATGTTTCCTTAGGACGAGTAATGGTGTATAACTGACAACTCCCCAAATTCCAAGAAGAGGTACCCAATCAAAGCTTCTGCAACGATAAAGAATTTCGCTAGGGATCATCCAATGGGCTTTCCACATAACATCTTCTTTCGGAGGTTCTGAAGTATTTCTATCCACCTTTCCTCTGTAATGTCATCCCTCCTCGGTGTAGCTGTTGCTTCCTTTAGCGGAGAATAGTCTTTAAAGAACACTCGGTAAGGAACCTTATCAACCTTCCAAAAGTGACTGTGAAACCAAACTAACAACAACTGTGCACATCCAATGAACCTTCCTTCCCTAACTCTCCGACATGCATTCAAGGATCTAAATGTTTCTGCTAGAACTGCAGGCACAGATGTATTTTGCTTACCTAGTCGATCGAATAAATCCGCGACTACCTCATCTATGTGTCCCATAGCTTTTGGGAAAATCACCAAACCATAAATACTTAAAGCTAGGACATCGACTCTCCTCTTCACATCTGGGTGTGCCAATATTAGATCCCTTAAACTTGCCCACGGAATGCATTTACCATCACCTTTCTGTTGTATTCGAGCTGCGGCCCACTGTTCACTCATCCCTGTGATCATCATCAATTTCTTTATGAAAGTCGGGAAATTAGCAGCCCTGACATAAGCTTTGTTACCTTGAATTTTTGGACAACGAAGCAAAGTTGTATACTCCTCCAAAGTAGGCACTAAGTCTACCTCTCCGAATGTAAAACAACTATAAGCAGGGTTCCAAAACTGTACCATCGCTCGAAACAGGTGCTTATCCACCTTGATGTCTAGCAAATAGGGAAGATCTCCATAATTCTGATAGAAAAGCTGCTTAGCCTCGTCATCCCATTGGGCCCAAATGTCTCTCAACTCTTGAAACTCATTATGTGGCGAATTAATACGAGTGAAGTCCCATAACTCTGATGTATACCCCTCGGTGACACTATCTCCTTTCTCTAACTGGGTTTTCTCTGACCAGGTAGAGACAGAGGCATTGTCCTCCACTTTATCAGGATATTCATTCCTTATTACAAAACTTTCTAATCTAGAAATTGAATCACGAATCAACACCCTTAAATACTAAAGGCTATCACTATACTCCCTAGGGTAAGCACTTAAAGTTCACTATAAGCGTGCGTTTTAGTTCTAAAGCAAGGGTACCTAAACCAGTAGATTCCTCGGTCCTCACCCATTATAGGCTCATATAGACCAAGTTTAGTTCAGGGGGACACATTTCCCTATGGCCATGCGGAGATGAAAACCTCACGAAGACATAACTACAGTATCTCGGAAGCAATCTACTAACTCATACGAAGGTGAAAACCTCACGAAAGAGTAGCTTTTCACTTCCGCTTAAGGGTGCAACCACAGCGGTTATGCAAATGTAATGTACGGAAACAGGATAACAAACATATGCAGCAAACACATGTAAAAAGGATCAATTTTTAAAGTTTTCCAAACTTCCGACATTAAGATAGAAAATAATCAATTTCTTGGCTTGACTCTCTTATTTTCCCCAGTGGAGTCGCCAAGCTCTCGAAACCTCTTTTTAATAAAAACGGGATATTTAAAAAAACGGGAGTCGCCACCAACCTTTTTGGTGTGATTGGATCACCTTATAACATATTTTGGTCTACGAAGTTATGAGAAAACGGGTTCGGGAGTCGGTTACGTACGAGGAAGGATTAGCACCCTCGCAACGCCCAAAATTGGTACCAAATTGAATAATTTTGTCTTAATGTCAAAAGTTTGAAAGAGTTTAGAAATAAGATCTTTTTTTAAACCATAATAATTCGAGTAAAAGAAAAATCAAGAGTCATTCGCTTCAAAAGAGTATAAACATCACATCCAGCATGATTGGACACGATATCTTTAAACTTTCGTAACTGAAATCATCTCGTGATTTATGAAACTCATTTAGAAGGATATTTTAGACATTTAGACAAAAGGGAAATCGCAACCCAGCATGTTAGGGCACTACTTCCCGAATTCCTAAATACCAAAAAACATTGCCTCACTTTTTAAAATTCTTTTGAATTAAATGGGATATGATTTTTTTTGAAAGTAATGATGTATTTTACATATTACAAGAAATCAATACTAAATAAACCTAGCTACATAATACATGCTTCATCATTTTATGTGAATATAGTACAGAAAATGATAAATAATGACATCACTCACATACTATATTAGTATTTCATGCATATATAATCATAAAAAAACGTAAATGTACTTACATTATCATTCCATGAAAAATACGTGACGAATAATAAATAGAACTATATAACTATATAATATATATATGTGCAACAATATTTCATGCAAATGTATAAAAACGATAAATAATATAATGATAACAAATAATTTACGAGATGAGATTATTATATCACAACAACATCAAATAGATATTAAAAAAACTAAAATGAACAAACAAATTATATACATAAAAGGATAAAATCTAAATACAGTTTATAAAGAATAAATGAAAAAATATTTAAGGCAGTAAATAATAAAGGAAAATTTTAAACAATGGTTAATATATATATATAAATGTAATATATTTAATATATATTTATAAAAGATATTAATATATTACATGGGAAGAAAATTTCACATTAAATTTTAAAATATTACATATTAGATTTTAAACAATAATATATATAAAAATGTAGTTTTATAAAAAAATTTAATAATAAATAGTTTATAATAAAATGATATATAAATAATATAATAAACAATAAAATAAAATAATATGTAATAATTTACATATAAATATAATAAAATAAATAATATGTAAAGTATTTAATAAATAAATTATGTAAAAATATTTAAAAGGATTAGAATTAAATAAACTAAAGTTCTAGAGCTAAATTTAAAAAAACAAAAAAAAATTAGGCCTAATTAGAACGCGCACAAAACCTTGAGGGACTTACTAAACAATTTGCCCTAATCCCGAACTGGCGTCGTTCGCAAAATGAGCCTTATACTGGTAGGTGGGCCCAAATTGAAATAAGAATAAAGAAGTTGGGGCCAAATTAAAATATAAAATTTAAATTAAACAAAATTTAAAAAAATGAAAAAAAGGGGAAGGACTCAAACAGCAATTTTCCCATTTACCAAAAACACGCGGATCCTTCCCGGGTCTCGGGTCAACACGCGGATCCTCGGCCTTAAAACAACGCCGTTTTGAAGCTTATTATTTTAAGCGAAACGACATCGTTTTCATATGGCTATATAAGCCAAATTTTAACCTAAATTTTTTTTTCTAACCCGATTTAAAAAAAAAAAACCAAAGAATCCTCTGGAAGAGGATTGAGAACCAGCTCTCGGAGCTCTGCCGAGCCGCTGTCCAGAGGCTTACACGTGCCTACGCGCCACCGTCAATACCGCCTCTTACGGCGTCCGAGAACTGGAAAACTTCAGTTTTTTCGAAAAAGGTAAATCCATTTTCCCTTATTTTCGATACTTATATATATTTATGGAGAAAAAAACAGAAAAGCAGAATAATCACCTCTGTTCTGTCAACTATTTTTGTCTCTTTTATTGCAAATATTTGTATATAACTGTGCTCTTTTTATTGAATCTGTGTGTATATTAAAAACTGTCGTATTACATTATTCTTGATTCGGGCTTTTATAGCCACTGAAAACAAATCTACAATCCTTGATTTTATTTTCTTGCCATATTTGCATTCGTCTCTGCTATTCTTCTTTCCTTTTTTGCAGGTACCATCGAGGATCTCACGGCGAGGAGTATGCTAGCGTTGATTTGTGCGTCGATTACTGTGCGATACGGGGTCGGAGTCACAGCGTGAGGCGAAGAGGCGTGACGGTTGGGATGCTTGCGGCGGCTAGGGTTTCTGAAACCCTAGGCCTTTCTGTCTTCTGTTAACGAATTGGGCCACTTGGGCCATTTGTATTTTGGGTTTAACAAATTTTGGGCAGCATTTGGGTATCTGGGTTACAGTACGGGCTTGGGTGTAACCAGGTATAGGGTTAATGGATTTTGGGCTAACCGAGTTTTGGGCTTTGTAAATGGACTGTAAATGGACCTTATTATTTAATAAATTTTTGTTTTTATTTATTTTAAGGGCCTGGGTAAATTTGGGCTCTTACAATATATATGTTTAAAATAAATAAATATCGGTACCCTTATTTTGCAAAACAAACAGATTCATGATTTGGCATCAATACCAAATAAAGTATCGATACAATATCATTACTAAGCATTTAAGTATCAAAATTAACTCTAATATTTTGAAATTTTACAATTTAGTCCTATTCATGCTTGGACTTCACAATTAAACCCTTGTATGTTGAGATTATGGGATTTGGAATGTACGCGTTGTATGATTTGAATTTCTATAGGAATTATTTAACGACAGTTTCCCCAACAACGAATGTGACATCCCGTTATTTGGTTCCTGCAATCAGGTCAGGTAAAAGGGTGTTACACGTCCAATCCAAGCCTAGGATTACATCGAACTCATGGAAGCTCAACAATAACAAATCTGTTGAAAAAATTGTTTCCACCAAAATCTAGTGAACAATCTTAATTTAAACTATTAACAACAATATTATGACCCAGGTGATTGGTGACTGATCGTGATTTTTCATGATAAGTTTTATAAATTTATAATTAAACGTTCTTGATACTAACTATTATCACGATGTTGGCAAGTGTACCTATCGAACAGTAGTATAGCTTTAGCAAGACCAGATTGTCGAACCCAAAGGACTAAAAGTACTAGTAATGACTGTCTTTTTATTATCTAGCCTAAGAAATAAAAAGATTTGTTTTAACTAACTAATTAATTAAACTAAGAAGTTGTAGAAAATAGAATTGGGAAATTACTTTTGGGAAAAACGATTGATTTAGGACAATACCTAAGGAAAAATCCACCTAGACTTTTACTTGTTATTCTGGCTCCAAACCGGACGATTTATTCATTTAACTTGTTTCGTAGAAATCCCTAAGTTATGTTATTATTCCTATTCAAGACTAATAACGTCTAATCCCTAAGTTGAATAACCGAGACTTTTCTCTAATTAACACCCTAGGGTTGCATTAACTCGATCTATGGATTCCCTTATTAGGTTTCACCCTAATTCGGCAAAATTTTGTCACCCTATCTCTAGGCGCGCAATCAACTCCGCTTAATTATGACAAAGTCACTCTTAGCCAGGGACTATTCATCCTCCAACTAAGAGCATTAACTTGAAGTGATATCCTGAAATATCAAAACAAGAATTAAGAACACATAATTAAGAACAAGTCAAATATTTATCATACGATTCAGAAAATAATAACAAGATTCGTCTTAGGTTTCATCCCCCTTAGGTATTTAGGGGTTTTAGTTCATAACTAAATAAGAAAACATCTCAGATTAATAAAGAATACAAAACATAAAGAAAACCTAAAACCCTGAAGGGAAATTGAAGAGAGATCTTTAATCTTGATGATAAATCTGGCTTCTGAGATGGATCAATCGGCTTCCTTGGAGTAATTCCTTACTCCCTATTATCCGTCTCCCTTTTAGTCTTCCTCTAGGGTGTTTAAATAGGCTTTTGAATGCCTAAAAGCCCTAAAACTTGCCCTTTTCTGAATGGAACTTAGCTAGGGTTCGACAGGGACGCGCCCGTGTGACACGACCGTGTGCGAGTACTTCAGGCTGTGGTCGAGGCTGAGATATCAACACGTCCGTGCTGAGGTTGATTTGAGCCATGGTCCAGCCTGTTAGATTGGCATGGGCGTGTGTTCTGCCTGTGTGAGGAAGTCCAGGCCGTGTTGTTTTCAATTGTCGGCCCATTTTCTCCGTTTTTGGCCCGTTTCTCGTTCTTTTTGCTCTTCTATGCTCACCTAAGTATAAAACATGAAATTAAAGGATTAGGAGCATCAAATTCACCAAATCTAAGGAGAAATCATTCAATAACGTGTTAAGTGAGGGATAAAAATATATATAAATTACGGTTTATCAAATACCCCCACACTTAAGCATTTGTTTGTCCTCAAGCAAAATCCTCTCTTAATAATTAAGAATTCCTTTTTCTCAACTTATAATTCCTATCAATAATATCTTAAACTAACCCATAAGTGATCATACATTGAGAAGTCAACTAAAAGAACATTAAAGCTTGAGACATTCCAAGTTGAGTATTTTAATCATGAAAAACTTAGGCATCTCCCATCATCTAAGTTGTTACCATTGATTCAAAATCTCACAGAGTTTAACATCCTCACTAAAGATTCACTCAAATCACTCGAAGTGTTTAAGGACAATGAAATCAGCACTCATTAGTTAATATGAAAAGTTTTTACCATAGGCTTCTATGAAAATCAAATCTCCACCACTATAAATTGAGATGATACGTCAATCAAAAGGTCTTTAGAGGGTTGTAACAAGGCTTGGTTAGGGGGTATGGTCACAAGTTGAAAGAAAAGGTTAGAATCGAGATTGAGTTAAAAAATTACTTAACTAGAAAAATATTTAATCATTACTTACGTACAACAAAGCTTCTTCTCTGGCTATGGAATTTGAATACTGAAGCTCACAAACAAAAGATCACTACTAATATGTATACATATATATATTTTTTAAGAAAAAGTCAAATAACATAGATTACTATTAAGAACAAGACATAGCTAAGTATTTTATTCAAATAAACTCTCGACAAAAATAAGGATCAAATTAATTGAGGGGATTTGAACAATAATGGGTTAAGGGTTAATATTAAGGGTAATACAAGGAATGGCTTGTTAAGGTCAAAGGGGTTTACTAAGGGTTAATCGTGGAGATAGGCTTTTCATGGCATGAGTGGGTTAATCCTAAGTGCCTCTATCATCTTGACATATCAAATCAAATGATGTGGTATTGACATGCATAATCAAGCAAGTTCTAGAATAACAATTCGATATTGACACACTGAAAGCAATAATAAAAGTAAGCATTAAAGAATTAATAGATGCTCTTGAAGGCTCAAAATCTCACAAAAATTATGATTTTTCGATGTTTAAACCTGTACAATTCAATTCAAGATAGTACCTAAACTTGGGGAAACAACTTAAATTTTAAATTCTTAAAAACCAACTTATCATGCTTAATTTTCTAATGTCTTAAAGTTTAAATAATCAATGCATGAATACCTATGTTTTAATTCAAGATATATCAATAAAAATCATAAGTCAATCAAAATTCATCCTAAACATGATATGAGAGATTTACAAGAGAATAAAGCAACATTTAGGGATTTTTCTGATAATGAAATGATTACCCCCCCACACTTAAAATGTACATTGCCCTCAATGTACAAAGATAGATATATAGAAAAAAATAAAATTGTAAGATAGGGAGAGAATTGAAACTTCTTGAGTTGTAAATGAATGAACTCCCTAGTTTGGCGAAAGCGAAGATTGACAACAGAGCTGGAAGTAAGGCATGATTCTGAGGAAGAAATAATCTGATAATAATCATAAGGATACGACGTGTTTAAAGAAGACGTGAATAATTTAAAAATAACTAAGAATAAAAGTAAAAATAAGAGAAATAATCTAATTTTGTAAGTGGCACGGCCATCTCACATGCCCGTGTGGTTTGTGTCCAGCCCGTGTTTGTCGCGAATTGGGAGTTCGTCACACGGCCTTAAGACACGCTTGTGTGTCTTGGCCATGTGGCTGCATGATCGTAATGCACGAACATGCGCGATGTGGTTTGCTTCTCCCACACCCATGTACCTATGCGCATGCCCGTGTTATTTTGGCAGTGTTGACCACGGGCGCTAGGCACGAGCGTGTCACACGCCCGTGTCGTTTTGGCTGGCTCACCCACGGCCTGCTCACACGACCGTGGGGATTTATCACATCCCGTGTTTTGGGAAAACTTTTACTCTGTCTTCACACGGCCGTGTTTATTCTGGTATCCGAGCACGGCCTAAGGCACGCCCGTGTGGATGGCCGTGTGGGTTTTGTGGTCCTGTGTTCAAAGATTCGGTTAGTGGTCTAAATATTAAAAATTTTGAAATTTAAATAAAATTTAAATAAATGAAAACTGTTAGTACTCAGGTTGCCTCCCGAGAAGCACTTATTTATAGTCTAAGCTCGACTTACCTCTCTATCGAATGGTCATGGTGGTTCGAGGAGTTTATACTCTTCATTCCTGCTATCAATCTCACCAAAATAAGGTTTTAGACGGGTGTTGTTTACCTTAAAAGTGCCGAACTTGGGATGACTTACCTCAACTGTACCGAATGGGAAAATACTAAGTACCGTAAGAGGGATTTCTTCATTCGATTTGGCAGTGACAATATGAGGATCTGCGGCATCTAGTAAGACTTTATCTCTAACCTTAAGTTAATTTGGAGAGGTATCGAGCTCGTTTTGGCGTAGTTTTGGTTTATCGTGCGCTTTTAGTTTATGTCTTCGCCATTCATCTAGCTCTTCTATTTGCAGCCTTTGTTCTTCATGAATAGGTCCTATATTATTGCTAGAACATGGTTCGTGTACTTCTGTCAGACTCATTTCCTGCAAAGTAGGTTGCGTCATATTGTTAGTTTTAGTAGAATGGGTTAGACAATTACCTTCAATTTTCAGTGTGTTGCCAGAATTACGAGCTTGAAGGGTGATTGTTTCATCTCCCACACAAAGTGTGAGCTCACCTGTGCCAACATCAATAATCGTTTTAGCAGTTGCTAAAAAGGGCCTCCCTAGAATCAAATGGGTGTTGTTATCCTCTTCTATGTCTAAAACAACGAAGTCAACGGGAAATATAAATTTATCGATTTTAACTAGCACATATTCAATAATAACCCTAGGAAATCTTATAGTTTTATTTGCTAATTGAATGCTCATCCTAGTCTATTTGGGTTTCCCAAGACCTAGTTGTTTAAACATTTTATAAGGTGTGACGTTGATCATAGCCCCTAAATCAGGTAATGCATTATTAACATCTAAACTACCAATTGAGCAAGGAATTGTAAAACTCCTTGGATCTTTTAATTTGTTGGGTTGCTTATTCTGTAGAATAGCTGAGCAAACTACGTTTAGCTCCACATGCGACGCCTAGTCCAATTTTCGCTCGTTTGCTAAAAGCTCCCTTAAAAATTTCATTGTATTCGGCATATGCGATAGATCTTCAATAAATGGTAAGTTAATATGTAATTTTTTCAAAAGTTTAAGGAATTTACCAAATTGTTCGTCGAGCGATCTTTCCTTGTTGTGTTACGGTATGGCACACATGGTTTATATTCTACACTTACCGTTTTGTTTTCATTATGACTTACCTTACCTTTACCTTTGCTCACCACAGTTTCTTACCTCGGTTCTAGCTTAGGCTCAACTAATCCTTGTTTATCTTGAACATTAATTGTTTCGAGCTGTTCCCTTGGGTTAAGTTCAGTATTACTTGGCAAGCTACCTTGTGGTCATTCGAAAATTAGTTTGGACAGCTAGCCTATCTGAGTTTCGAGCCCTTGGATTGATGCTTGTTGATTTTTAAGCACCGTCTCAGTATTCTAGAAATGGGTTTCTGACACCGAGATGAATTTGGATAGCATCTCCTCAAGGTTTGGTTTCTTTTCCTGTTGATAAGGTGGCTGTTGAAAACCCGGAGGATTTTGTGGCCTTTGATTCCCTTGACCACGCTAGGAGAAATCTGGGTGGTTCCTCCAACCTGCATTATAAGTGTTACTGTATGGGTCATTTTAAGATTTAAAGTTATTGTTACCCATATAGTTGACTTGTTCCTCTTCGGCTGTAGGATTGAATGGTTGATATTCTGTATGCACACCACCTTCACTTGAATCACACCTCATCACTGGATGTACCTACATAGAACCAAGTAAACCATCAATCTTTTTATTCAGAAGTTCTACCTGATTTGACAACATAGTAACGGAATTGACATTATAAATGCCTGCTGTTTTAGTCAGCTTAGTCCTCATGACTTGCCACTGATAGTTATTCAGTGGCATCTCCTCAATAAATTCATAAGCCTCTTCAGGTGTTTTGTTGTTGATGGTTCCACCAGCGGCTGCGTCAATCATCTGTCGTGTCGAGGGATTCACACCATTGTAGAACGCTTGAACTTGCAGCCATAGAGGTAACCCATGGTGAGGGCACCTTTGCAGTAGGTCCTTGTATCTCTCCCATGCATCGTAAAGTGTTTCTAAATCCATCTGCACAAAAAAAGAGATATCATTACGTAATTTAACTGTCTTAGCTAGCGAAAAATACTTTAATAAAAATTTTTCGATAATTTGTTCCCAAGTAGTGATGGACCCTCGTGGTAACGAGTTCAACCACTGTTTAGCCTTGTTCCTCAGTGAAAAAGGGAATAACCGAAGACGAATGGCTTCATCAGAAATGCCATTAATTATAAAAGTGTCGCAGATTTCTAGGAAATTCGCCAAGTGAGTGTTGGGGTTCTCATCCTGCAAACCATCAAACTGAAAAAATTGCTGTATCATTTGAATCGTGTTAGGTTTCAGTTCAAAATTATTTGCAGCAATAGCAGGCCTAACTATACTTGATTCAGTTCCTACTAAATTAAGTTTAGCCTAATCGTACATAGTACGAGCAGCAGGATTCTAATTTGCTAATTCAATGGGTATCACAGGAGGTAGCTGATTGTCTTGATTTTCAGCCATCTCCTCGGTTGTAGTTGAGATATCGTCCTCTTGCTCTTCCACTGTGTATCTTAAGCTTCACCTTATTTTTTGTCAGTTTCTACGAGCTGTGCGATCAATCTCTTCGTCAAAAAGCAGTGGTCCCGATGGGTTTCTTCTAGTCATAAACTATAAGAACCTGCCAGAAGAAAGAAAAAGAAAATTAGTAAATTAAAATAAAAATAAAAAAATTAAATTGCAAGAAAAATAAATGGCTAAAGTAATAAAAATTGAGTGTTCCTAATATTTTAGTCCCCGGAAACGGCGCCAAAAACTTTATCGTGATTTTCTGTGATAAGTTTTATAAATTTATAATTAAACGTTCTTGAGACTAACTATTATCATGATGTAGGCAAGTGTACCTATCGAACAGTAGTATAGCTTTAGCAAGACTAGATTGTCGAACCCAAAGGACTAAAAGTACTAGTAATGACTGTCTTTTTATTATCTAGCCTAAGAAATAAAGAGATTTGTTTTAACTAACTAATTAATTAAACTAAGAAGTTGCGGAAAATAGAATTGGGAAGTTACTTTTGGGAAAAACAATTGATTTAAGACAATACCTGAGGAAAAATCCACCTAGACTTTTACTTGTTATTCTGGCTCCGAACCGGATGATTTATTCATTTAACTTGTTCCGTAGAAATCCCTAAGTTATGTTATTATCCCTATTCAAGACTAATAACGTCTAATCCCTAGGTTGAATAACTGAGACTTTTCTCTAATTAACACCCTAGGGTTGCATTAACTCGATCTATGGATTCCCTTATTAGGTTTCACCCTAATCCAGCAAAATCTTGTCAACCTATCTCTAGACGCGAAATCAACTCAGCTTAATTATGAAAAGTCACTCTTAGCCAGGGACTATTCATCCTCTAACTAAGAGCATTAACTTGAAGTGATATCCTGAAATATCAAAATAAGAATTAAGAACACATAATTAAGAACAAGTCAAATATTTATCATACGATTCAAAAAATAAAACAAGATTCGTCTTAGGTTTCATCCCCCTTAGGTATTTAGGGGTTTTAGTTCATAACTAAATAAGAAAACACCTCAGAATAATAAAGAATAGAAAACATAAAGAAAACCCAAAACTCCTGAAGGGAAATTGAGGAGAGATCTTCAGTCTTGATAATGAATCCAGCTTCTGAGATAGATCAATCGGCTTCTTTGGAGTAATTCCTTACTCCCTATTCTTCCTTTCCCTTTTAGTCTTCCTCTAGGGTGTTTAAATAGGCTTTTGAATGCCTAAAAGCCCTAAAACTTGCCCTTTTCCGAATGGAACTTAGCTAGGGTTTGGCAGGGACACGCCCGTGTGACACGGCCGTGTACGATTACTTCAGGCCGTGGTCGAGGCTGAGATATCAACACGCCCGTGATGAGGTTGATTTGGGTCGTGGTCGAGCCTGTTAGATTGGCACAGGCGTGTGTTCTGCCCGTATGAGGAAGTCCAGGCCTTGTTGTTTTCCCTTGTCAGCCCATTTTCTCCGTTTTTGGCCCGTTTCTTGTTCTTTTCGCTCTCCTATGCTCACCTAAGTATAAAACATGAAATTAAAGGATTAGGAGCATCGAATTCACCAAATCTAAGGAGAAACCATTCAATAACGTGTTAAACGAGGGATAAAAATATGTATAAATTATAGTTTATCAGTAACGAACACACTTATCTTGGTAATGACTACTTTGAAACTCTTGGCACCTACAAACTTAGTGCAAATATAAGAATAGGTTGAACTCGTATTTATCAATGCATGAATGGCAATGCCATAAAGTAAAATTACCAGTGATCACAACCGAAGCCTCTGCATCTTCTTTGGCTTGCATCACATCAGCTTTGGCTAAAACCTTTGAATCTTGATTCACTGCAGTCCTTCTCAATCATACTGTTTTACAGCTCTACCCTATCTAAAGTATCATAGTAGGGCCTCAGTTCTATTTATAACATCATATCAATATCAAATCATGTAAAAGTAAGTGTACTTACAGCCTTGGTGCCGGGGATTCAGTGTGCCACGTCTTTCTCCAAACCATTTAAAACTTAAAAACATGTACTTGGTCACAAAAATAGAAATTTCCTAAAAATTGATTTAAAGTACCTTTGTTTTGAAATTCTAATTTTAAACCCGTTTAGAAACCCATAGCCGAGTTGTTGCAACCGGGCTCTGATACCACTAAATGTAACACCCCAAACCCAGCCCAGACGTTATGGCCGAATCTGACGTGTCACATTGAAGTTTTAAAGGCCCATGCTTTGTTTTAGTGTTAAAAGATCGTCTTTTGTTAAGTTAACAAAGTGAATGGAAGCTGTGCACCAGGTAGGCATCCGAAACAGAGGAGGTGAGCCATGAAGGCTGCTTAAGTACCAAGCTCTTGATTGGATCCAATCCTAGACATGCCCACAACCATTGCCACACTTTGGTAACGAGTTGAAATTTATTTAATTAGTCGTCTTTGATATACCGATTATTTGTATCGTTGTGTTATTTTGAAAACGAATAACATTTTGAAAACGCGTCCTAAGTCTAGCCCATTTTTAATTATTATCAGAAAAATATAGAGTTATAAAAAAAATAAAAATAATCCCAAATAAATAGTTAAAATGGCCTTATTACAACCCAAAAATAAATAGTATTAATAGCGAGGATAAACTGAAAAAAAATCAGTTACTTATTGCAAAGTCCAAAAGTGATCACCATGGCCATTCTAAATCCCCTCCGGCTCCAAGTCTCCATATCAAGGCTCACCTGTAAAGATAAGGAAAAAAGGGGGTGAGTTTGGAAACTCAGTGTGCAATAAGCCCCTTTCGGAGCCCAAACTAAAATCTGCATACTGGGCCTAAGCCCAAATTCAATCTCGATATATACTGGGCCGAAGCCTTTTCATTAATCATATCACTGGGTCGAAGCCTTTACTATAAACGGTGTGGCCCATAGGCCCATTTCAATATCACATGTAATATTAATGGATGTATGCAAGCCCATTTGGGGAGACTACTCAACCCACCATCCGCTACTCTCCACCCGTACCAACCAAGCTCTCCATGTGGGGAATAACTCAACCCACCCAACCAAACTCTCCACTGGCAGCATAGCTGCTTTATCATATATCTGGAGGCCTAGCCTCTTTTAATAACTGAGGCAAAGCCCTTTTCGGTAAACTGGGGCAAAGCTCTTTTTGCACTTCCTCCATTCATATCAAAACCCAACCCATGCATATAATGAGTATATCATGTGCATATCATGTGCATGTCATAACATATCATGTGCATATCATGCCATATCATGTATATCAATATCTCATGCATCATATTCATAATAAAACCCTAGGGGTATAATGGTCATTTTTACCTAGGGGCAAAATAGTCATTTTTATATTTTAGGGGTAATTTCGTAAATTTACCAATTATCAAGAGTTTTCCACGTTCATTAACAATTATCAATATTCTCAAGTGTTTAAACAGTGTTTTTAACGCACTTTATCAAATTAGGGCTTTTGGGCCTAAAACCCCTAATGGGCCCTACGAATGCCGATTTAACCATTTAACCTCACTTAACCCAACTTTTACAACAGATCTAATCGTGTTATCATACAATATATCCAAGTTCCATTTTTAATCAAATTTACCCAAAAGGGCCCGGAAGCCCATTGGGCCCAATTTCAGCCCATCGAGGCCTAACTTACCAACGTGCACAGAATTGCGCCCTTACCTGTTCCATCGATCCAAACACCGATCGTATTGTTCTTATCGCATCTAAAACCTCATACAAAATCTCAAGTTCCCGAAATACCAGAATTTGGCATTTCGGCTTTTCTGCGAATATTAGCCCAAGCTACTACGAGGGTTGTTACACACCTGTTTTGTAACGTTTTGCTAACAGAGTCTCCCACGAAAACCTACAATTAATCAACACCAACCTTAGTGTACAAGTCATGCTTATCAAATCCAAAATCCACCTTACCTTATTCGGCCAAAGAACCCCTATTGGCCATAGGTCACTTACCTTCACTGGGTCCGATAATACGATTCAAGCTTATCCAAGTCGATACCCCAAGCCTTGCTGCTCCTCCAAAGTTATCTATTACACTACACAAACCATAAAAATCAAATGATAAAGCCCCAGTAAAGCCTATACCTCAAAACGATAGCCTCCCTAAACTATAGGGAGTTTCAACTTTTTCTTAGCAGTTATAATATTGAATCGATTTAGAGTACGAATACTTACCACGGCCTTCCTTTTTGTACAGTTTAGAGTTTAGCAGATGAAGAATAAGTGAAAAGAAAAGAAGGTTGCTGGTCAAAAAGAAATCGGCATAACCAATCTTCACAGGTTTCGGCTTTTGTGGTTTTTCGGCAAAACTGAAAATAGGAAAGAGAGTAGTGATGAAAAGAAAGAAATAGTGAACTGGTTTCGGAAAAGAAAAGGAAAGAAATATGGATGGAGAGGGTGGTAGTCTCGGCTAGAGAAGAAGAATGGAGGAAAAGAATAAACTTATGGTGTTTACATAGAAGAAAATGGCACAACTAAGTCCCTAAATGCTGAAATACTAACCTAATACTCCTCTGTCGAAATCCCCTCTCTAATTCCCACTATTCGGCCAACTCTTAGCTTCTCTCTAAATCCCCAAAATCTCTCCCCTTATCACTCCTTAGTCCACGCGTTTGACCGATTCAAACTCTCCCTAACAGAGTTCCATTCAGCTTCTAACTCCTGCCTGCTCAAGACATAAAAAGAACACCACAACTGCCAGCTCAGAAAATCGAACCTTGGCTCTCCCCAAACGCTTACACGCCACCTTTTTAGCTCCTTAGTGGCGTCACTTAGCCACTTTGCCAGGGGCTCTCTTATGTTACATTTTACCCATATCTTTTAATAAGGCCACCTATCCAAAGCCCCTAACTCCTTAAGTCTAAAATCCAAAAATTCTACCGGGTTTTGGCCAACACATGGGCCTTCCTTAGGCCCATTTACATATTCCAATTATGAATTTCACTACCAACTACCAAATTTTAACAACTTTACCAATTTCCCAAAAAATACGAAAAACTCAAAAATCAGGATGTTACAGTCCCAACATGACTCCACCTACAAGTGTTGCAAGTAGGAGTCTTCGCCTTCTTGGAGCCACTAGTGCTCACCATGGAAGTAGCTTGGTGAACACTTTGGTCTCGATGGAATCCAACAGTCTCAAGATCTCTAGAAGGTGCTAGGGAAAAGCTCTTTACATCCTTGGGCCTTTTAAATCTAGCCACTAAAAATGAGCTAGTTTCCCTGTGTTTGTTTCTCTCACGATCCCTAACCTTATTCCTTTTATGAATCATCATCTTTATCCTTTAGGACTTAGCCGTCAAAACAGTAATGCCCCTAATCTCTAACACAAAAAATAGCACTTTAAGTTCTTTATTTAAACCTTATTTGAACCTCATACAAAAGCCCTCATCTGTTGGTACCATTTCTCAAGCGTACTAGCTTAATCTAATGAATTCATGTTCATACTCTAGGATTGTCATCCTCCCTTGCCTGAGTTTTAAAAACTCTCTCTTCATTCACTTGACAAAGATTCGATTGATGTACTTCTCACAAAATTTCTTCCAAAAGATTTCCCAATTCACCTGCTCTCAAGGGGTGATGCTTATCACAGTGTGCCACCACTAGTAAGCCTTTTCTTGAAGCAAATAGACTGCACAACGGAGACTGTTGGACATGGTACATTTACAGTTCTTCGATTACTCGATAGACTCTCAAAAGCCAATTCTCAGCTACAACAGGATCATCATCCTTCCCTCCATTAAACTCATTAGCTCCCCTCTTTCTAATCTCTTTTACAGGGTCTCCCTGAGAAAGGTTCATAGCTAGAGTAGTAGGTGTAGGAGCCACTGGTTGTGTTGCTTCAGTTGGTCTTTGAATAGTAGAGGATGGAATAGCATTTACGAATTGATCAAACCACTGTCCCATCATCTCTAACAAGGCTTTATGGGCTTCACCACCTATGGCTCCCCGACTCGCTGAGGCCTAAGGCCTTTAGATTGTGAAGGAGCACTGCTCTCTATTTTTTCACCAATAATAGCTCGAGAATTTGTCAACATTAGGATCAAGATTTACTACAAAGCACAAACTTAACTTCGTATTTCAACAAGGGACTAGTCAGAAACTTGTAACATGTATATCGGGGCTTGATACTAAATTTGATCTTCTGGTAATCTACTAAACCAAAACTCTGATACCAATAAAATTGTAACACCCCAGTCTGCCCATTTGATCGGCGAATGACAATGTTACTGGAAAACAAAAATCATTTCGAATTGGCAAAAAAAATTGATTTTAGTAGTTAAAGAAATAAATACAATTTTAATAAATCAGTCTTAAAAATAATAGTTGGTGGAGTGGGATTTTTAAAACCAAACCAAAACAAAATCAGGGTGTACACTCTAAAATGTCATCGTAGGATTAAAAGCATTAAGGCATAAATCAAGGGAAGATAAGAGTAAATCTTAATTCACATAATATAGAATTTATTGAATTGGCGAAGAACAAACATTCATTATATACAGACGGTTGTATAAAAGAATTTCAAATTCACTTTTACATAATTCAACACAAGAGACTTAAACCACAGGCCACCTCGTGTAACACTCCTAACCCGTATCCGTCGCCGGAGTAGGATTACGAGGTATTACCAATCAATTCAGAACATATAGCATACATTTATCAAACATAAAGCATTCATTCTAATAAATCATTCAACACAATCACATTGTCCCTTATAAGGGCTTACGGGGCCTAAAACATGCTTTAGAAGTGGTTTGGGACTAAACCGATAACATATGAAAATTTTGGAAATGTAAAAAAAATTTCAACAATACAAGGGTCACACGCCCGTGTGCCTCACATGGCTCCAGACACGGTCGTGTGGAAACAGGGCATACATACTGACTTGGGTCACACGGATGCCCTGTTTCCACACGGCCGACCACACGCCCGTGTGCTTAGGCCATGCCAAATCTGTAGGGTATACTGACTTATACAACACGGCCAAGTCACACACCTATGTGCTAGGCCGTGTGCCAATTAGGGGGTATACTAACTTGTACCATATGGCCAGTCACACGCCCGTGTGTGAGGCCGTGTGGAGCATACTGACCTTAATTCAATTTCAAAACCAGGGGACGCACAGCCGTGTAACATGACCGTGCATCACACATGGCTGAGACACTCGCCCGTGTTTCTGCCCGTGTGGACAAAAATAGGCCATTTACCAAGCCATTTTGACACCCATTTCACATACCTATACAAGATCAATCAGTACCATATTAAGACACAAATATGTAGCCAAAAGTCATCAACCAATACACAATCATACTATATCCATTTCAACTAGTTCAATACTCAATTCAATGCCATTAACCTATTCAAATACCTATCAATTCAACTTGCCTTACTATACATAATCCACATATATATTTCACTTAATTAAACCATTCCAAATATACATTATTAATTCAACCTCATTTACTCAATACAGTTCAATTACCTAACTCAAAACAAAGCCATTTACACATCTTTATACATTAACAAATTCATCCTCACAAGCCAACTCAAATGGCCTAATTACATGTTCATCAAACATACCAAAATGACACAAGCCCATACATGCCATATACCATATTTACACAACTCAAAAGTACCAAATAGATGTCCAATAGTGCAATGAAGTCTCTGACGATTCACGAATCTGAGCTAGTTTCGTAAAACTATAAAACATCGAAAATAAAACAAAGTAAGCTATAAAGCTTAGTAAGTTCATATGTAAATATTAAATAATCACAATATTCATTAACATTTCAAAATGGATAACATAATTAACATTTAAAGCATCAAAAAATGAGCTAACATAAAGTTTATCCATATCATAACTCATAAGTTCTCAACTTCTTCTAGTTCGTTACTTGAATCCGTTTTCCGTACATACATGTATCGATACTTATCTATTTCTCAACAATTCTTTTATCAAACCACTCCAGCTTATAAATGCTTACGATACAAATACTTTAATTTTTTCGATGCCATAGTCCAACTATGGTCTTACACATACATTGCCAAGGCCCTGCCGTGGTCTTACATTCACATGCCATAACCCGGTTATGGTCTTATTATCCGATTTGCCATAGCCCAGCTATGGTATTATTCAACATCTTGTTTACTTTAACCATACATTAAATTTAATATCTCCACATTTATCTATTATAATAAATACTATCTCAATTTCATCCATCAAATAAATAGATACACATTTAAGTTCAATTATACGAACTTACCTCGTATATAGAAATAACGGAACGGACTGGCTATTCAATTACTTTGCTTTTTTCCCGATCTAAGTCTGAAGTCCTCTTTTCTTAATAATTGAGCTAAGCAATGACAGAACCCTAAATGTCTCCCATGGCTTCTTCTTCTTTTGATTTTCGGTTGTAGAAAGAAAGATGGACACCATTTATTATTTTGTTTTTTTTATCTTATGTTATTTAACATTTTACATAATTAACCTTTGTTAATAAACATGTCCAATATTGTCCACTTACTAATAAAATGGTCTAATTTCAACATAAGGACCTTAACATTAAGTTTCTATAGCTATTAGATACTTTTAGCTAATAGAACTCCACTTTTACATTTTATGCGATTTAGTCTTTTCTCTCAAATTGAGTAATTAAACGATAAAATTTCTTAACGAGATCTTCACGCCAACATGATATCATAATGTAAACATTAAATAATAATAAAATAATTATTTTGACCTCAAATTTATGGTCCTGAAACCACTCTTCCGATTTGACTAAAAATGGGCTGTTACACCCCGACTCGGTATACATGTTACGACAAAATGGATCACAAAAGAGTCTGATCCTGAAATGGTAAAAGAAAACTAAGTAAGTTCATAAAAAAATTAGTGAGTTTGAAAGATAAACAATAAATATTCGGATAATGTTTTTGAGAAGTGAAACTTAGTAATGCTTTTACCACACTTATTAATACTAACAATTTATACTGGATACACTAATATAGTTGTGTATGATCTATTAATAGATTCATACCACAACACAATTTGGACTCATTGGTAGACTATCCACCTCTAAATGCAATCACCTACAACTTAAATTTTCATCCAAATGTTAGTTATGTCTAATACCAAACACATGGATACATATTCACATCCATGAACTTTACGTAAGACTTGAATGCTTTGCATGGATTGTTTATGGACCCCTTTTCCTTGTGTTAGCTTCTGATCCACATCACTCCAAAGAGCCACAGTTTCATATTCATAGTAATACTTTATAAAGCAAGTATTTCATATATACAATCAAACCTCTGTAAATCCTCTTTATTAATTCGAACACTTACGTGTTCCCAGCAAGGCCGAGACATTCACCATTCGCGGTTTACATTTACATGCCTTATCGGAGGTAAAGCTAATTTTGTATCATAATCTCCATAAATTTCTCCCATCATATCTTATTAGTTTCCACCATTTCTCCCCTTCCACCATTTCTGATACGGAGATTGTGCGCCTAGGAAGAGCATCTATTCACAACCATTTATGCATATACTATCTTTATCATTTTAGTTCGTTAACACAAACATGCTCGGCTAATTTTAAATAAACTTACTTACCTGGAAGACGACCTTAACAGGAAATCAGTTGGGATATAATAGGAACACAAATGAAAGAAACTCACTAAAGATTACTAGGAAATGCCTTGCCTATTCTACAAGTTATTTCCCTTTTGCACTAGGGCCTTCTCCCGTTCCTTTAGCTAAATAAAATCAAACACTCTATTAAGTACAGAAACAACTAAACTTTTAATGTAAAAACAAGAATCTGAAACATGCAAACATTAACCAGAAGGAAGTTTTCTTCCCTCCGACCTCTAGTAGAAACCTTTATAAACGGTTTTACAACCCTATCATTCTTTGGTATTAAACTAAAGAAGGACTCGAGAATTTACCAATAGTTGGCTTGAAAAAGTCAGTTACTAATAAAACTGAAGGCTGGTACCTTCTTCACACAGTTAAGAAAACATTCTAACAGAATAAGGATGAACAAAGAAACAAAAAATAAAGTCCTCCTTTAAGCTTTTATCCTGTTTATATAGGAATTAGCTCGTAATTTAACCTGACATGCACACACAAGCCCACTAATCACACATGGTTCCACTAATCAGACAAAATTCCATTAATCAAACATCATTAATGAGGCTCTACAGGTTTCATGCAAAATTACATGTTTCTTGTATGTGTCCTACTAATTGCGAATTCTGAAACAACAAGCCTACATGCCACTAATCGGTTGTTACAAGAGCATTGATAGCTAAGACTCACTACAGGTTCACCATTTTTCCTCTCGAATTTTGTGGCACGAGCTTTATAAAAATTGTTCATGCTCAGCCTTTAGCATTTCACTACCATTTTCGACAGAGCATGACTAATATAACCACCACCCCTAACTTGACTCGTTCTTGGCCGTTCACCTCCCTTGGCCATTTTTCAACAAAAATGCAAAAAAGTTGCTCTAAAAGTAACAAAAATAAACACCACAAGGTGAATCGAACCAAACAAACCATTAAAAGGAAAATATAGTCGTAGAAAATTAACAAAAGCAAGAAATCACCACAATAGTTGCAGAAATTTTAAAGAAAAAAGGAGGAGATATAAAACCCCTACCTCGTCTCCATCACTAGATTACGATTATGGAGCATTACCATACAAAACAGAACATTCAGCATCAAAAGAGAAATAATTATACAATTTAAAAACTATAACTAAATAACACAATTTAATCTTACGTTCCTTAAATCGAGCTTATAGGGCCCTAAAAATAGTTTGAGAACATTCAGGGACCAAATTAGAACAAATCAAAAAGTTTAGGAAAAAATTAAAAATTTGAGAAACAGGGGTCACACAGCCGTGTGGACAAGCCGTGTGACATAGGCCAGGCCATGTTCCAACTTATATGTCTGCTAGTGTAACTCACTAACTTGGGTCACACGGTCGTGTCGCAAGTTGTGTGCCAAACTGTGTGGAACCTACACCTGAAATTAAAATGACACATAACCATGTGAAAACTAGTGTCCCAGGCCATATGCAGCACAAATTGCCCCTAAACCAAGACATTTCAAACCTTACTCTTGCACACCAAAACACACCATTTCTACAAGCATTCATATACACATTCCAATCACACTCAAAACATACCAAATCAATCATCCAATAAGTTCTACCAATGTACCAACAATAGGTACTACAATCACAATTAACCTTGTTTTATTTCAACATTTCAAAACCAACCATTTAGCATATTTCTAGCATACCAAATGACCATTTCTTTTTCTTTTTTTTTTCATAACTTAAATCCATAAGCCATTTGCTTTCAAGAGGCATGAATAAAGTGACCAAAATACACATCTTATTTGATCTAATTGCATATCCAATGTACCACCATTGGTACCACAATTTAAACTTTCAAACAAATCTATACTCAATATTTACAAAACAATATCAAAGTCTCCATTTCATGTTTACCATATATCAAGCTAATCACTAAAGGTATTTAACTAATGACCAAAAGCACACCAAGTTTCAAACATACACCAAAGATAATAAACATTTATAACCACCAAGCTTACTCAAACTAATTTATAAACAACATCATCATAAACAAAATAACTTAAGGGCTCCTAGTTCATGCCATTTATAGCCCGTCATCAATATATCCAAATATTCTACCGAGATAAAGGATGAATAGTGTGAATGTACTCTGACTTGATTCCAACCGATCGAGCTTTCCAACAATCTACAAGACATGGAAAAATAACTACATAAGCAACCAATGCTTAGTAAGCTCGTATAAAGGAAACTTAACTTACCAAACATAAATGTTTAAACTATTAAAGCATTGTTTGTTTAAAATTATGCATACTTTTCCTTCCAATTCACAACACACTACAAGGTTAGTAGGTGTATTTAAGAGCATATCCAATCAATTGGACATGAAACATATCAATATGAAGTTCTATACATAATTCCTCAATCTATTACTCAATTTGTTCCCTTTTCATTTCATATTCATATACCAACATTTTCCATTTCATGTTTCTATAGCACAGTTCTTTCATATACGCATCCATTCATCAAAACTTAAATCGTCCCTTGAATCAAATGAAATAACATTGAATACTTGGAAAATACTCATATAACCATTTAATTCCCTAAACATACCACAACATCATGAGTTAACATATTTATAAACATATGAAGCATATATTCACACCAAGAAAATAACATTAATTATCAAACTATACTAGTCAAACTTTCAATTTGTATTCATACTTACGATACATACCTTTTCTGAAACGTGTTACTTGAATAGAAAATGATCAGAGGGCGCCATGGTGTCTTTCAACTGTGGTCTTATTAATTCTTGACTTGATGTCATAGTGTCTTTCAACCATGGTCTTATTTACTTTTTGTCGTGTTGTCATAATGTTTTTCAACTATGGTCTTATTCATTTGATTTGTGATGCCATAGCATCGTTCAGCTATGGTCTTACTCGATAGAATCGTGATGCCATAACGTATTTCAGCTATGGTCTTACTCATTAAAATCATGATGCCATAACGTCTTTCAGTTATGGTCTTACTTGTTTCTGGTATGGTGCCATAGTGTCTTTCAACTACGGTCTTAATCATTTCCTTCAAGCCAACAAACGTAATTCATATAGAAACAATTATATATTAAACAACCAAAACATCATCTAATTGATTTAATCAAGTCACGAACTTACCTTAACAAACAGTTGTAAAAATAAATCCAACAACTAATCTGCCAACTTAGGTTTTCCTTCTAGTCAACAGTTGACTCGTTTCTTGATCAAAATAATGATTTCATTCAATTAAATAATTCAAATAGCTTAAAATCATTAATTCTAGCTTATAACTCATCTTAACTTTTATGCAATTTAGTGATTAACATGAAACTTACAATTTAGCTACAATTAATACAATTTCATGCTAGCCGATTTTCATAAGGTTCCCTAACATCCCATATTTATCCAAATTTCAGATTAACAACAAAGAATTTTACACTTTCAACAATTTAATCCATAATACTCAAAATTACTAGAAATTACTTAACAAAATAATCTTATTCATCAATCAAACCTAATATTCTATCAATAAACTTCACAAACACATCAAATTCATTCATGGAAAGTCCCTCAACCTTTAAATTTTTTACCAATTAGTCTTTAGGTTAGCTAGATTAAGCTAAAATAACCCCAAAAACATAAAATTTTCGAAAAATGAATAGCCAAAGGACTTACATGCAAAAAGATAAAGTTGGCTGAACATCCAAGGTTCAAAAATGGTGTTTTGGTGAAAAAATATAAGATAATGAAGAAGATGGCTAAGTGTTTTATGTTTTGTTTTCTTTTTGTATAATTATTTATTAAATTTTTAACATATAAAGCACAAATTTTAAATCACCAACCATCCCATTATAAGTTATGGCCAAATTGCCATTTAAATCAATTCGATTAAGAATTTCATAACCATTTGATCCTTTTATCAAATACAATTCAACTTTTGCATCTTTTATAATTTAGTCCTTTTTTTAATTAATTAAATATTTAAACATTAAAAGTTTCTAACCAATATTTAATATGACCCACATAACACTCCATAAATGTTTAATAAAATATTTATAAGCTCGGTTTATAGGAACGAGGTCCCGATATCTCATGTTTTATTAGCAAATTGCTCAATTAGGAAATTTTAACCTCTTATACTTTACATCTCAATTAGCAAATTTTGACCAAATAACAATTCATTATACTTATTTTGACCCACATAAATAAAATAATAAAAATTTCCAGACTCAATAGTCGGATTTATGGTTCTAAACCCACTGTTTCTGACACCACTGAAAACGGACTGTTAAAGGAAAAGTAACTTCGAAGAAGGCATCCTGGAATATATAGACCTATCTCTCCAAACACACCATTTAAAAGGACAACTAGCATCCAATGGCAACTTACCACTTGTCCTAAAAGGTTATATGTAACGACCCAATAGTCGGGTAATCAAAAAAGTGTATTTTCGGGTCTCTGTTTTCGACAAACGAATTCGTAAATATTTTAATAAATATTTACAAAGTTTATTGTGTGGTTAATTAGGTTTTGGTTAGCTGAATTAGTTTGAATTAAGGTTAATTAGATATAAGGACTAAATTGAATAAAGGGTGAAAGTTTAATTATAGAATAGAAAAAATTTAAGGGACTAAATTAGTAATAAATCCATAAGTGCCAAGTGTGTGGTAATAGTGAAATACATGTGGTAAAATAAAATTCATATATTAAAATATATTTGCTTATTATATAAGTAATTATCATTACTATATTATATTATATTATTATAAAATTATATAACATAAAACATAAAATAAGAAATAAAAAGAAATAAAACAATAAAACAAAGAAAAAAAAGAACAGAAGTTGGAACGAAATAGGGGAAAGAAAAGAAAAAGAAAAGAAAAAGGGGAATTAGGGTTTTTAAGGTTCCAAGTTCAATTGGTAAGTCAATTTAGCCCATTTTCTTGTAATTTTTGAGTTTTTGGAATCCTAGAACAAAATGCTATTTGATTTATGTTGAAATATTAGAAATTAGTGAATTTTTAGATGTTTTTCATGTTCAATAAATTGAAGAATTAGGGGCTAATTTGATAGAATTTCAAGTTAAAAGTGAAAAGGGATTTAATTGTAAAATAAATCATAAGTTTTAAGTAATAGGGACTAAATTGAGAGAATTTTGAAATTAGGGTTTTATGGTTGAATTAGGGACTTGAAATTAGATTAAAGTTGAAATTGAATTTAGATATGGAATTAGTTTTGTAAGAAAAAGAGTTAAGTTTGATTTAAGGACTAAATTGGAATTTAGGCAAAAGTTGTGTATAAATTAAAATATTCAATGTTAAATTGTGTTGTATTGATGATTTTCAATTATTTTAATTCTGTAGCAAACGTTGAGCCGAAAACCTCTGCTAGGAAAGGAAAAGACAAGGTTAACAAAGATTAGCTCGGAAATTACAGTTTGTATTTCTATAATCCGAATCTAATTATTATTAATTGTTGTTTTTTGAATAATAAGTATGGTAAGTGAAATGAGGTAAGTATTGATATTATGATGTTGAAATTGAATGCATGAATATATGTGAATATTGACTTGCAATGGATATTGATTGAAATAGAAAAGTGATTTGAAAACCCTATTAACTATATCGGGCTGAGTCGGATATAGTTGGCATGCTATAGGATTGGAAATGTTCAGGGATACTTTGACCATGAGTCGATGAGACACTGGTTGTCATATTATTACTTCGGATAAATTCGATGAGGTATTGGGTACCAACTTACTTCGGTAAGGCCAATGAGACATTGGGTGTCAACTTATTTCTTCGAATTATCCGATGAGGCACTGGGTGCCATACTGGTGTGTTTTGGTTGGATCAGTGTATCCACCAACGTCTGAGCTTTGTTAATAGGGGTAATTAAATGAAATGGCATTATGATTGATATTGGATGATATTATATGTGATTTGAAATGAGAAAGTGAATTGAAATATGCATATGAAATGCATGAATTATGAGTTCATGAAATGGTTATTGAAGTAGTAAGAGATGGGTATTGAAAATTGTTATAAATGATTGTTTATGAAATTGATTATTAGTTGAATGATTTTCGTTACGTAAATTTAAGTATATAATATCATAAAGTCTTATTTATTAAGTATTCGGATTATAGAAATACCATTGAGTTTATACTCAGCATACGATTTGTTTCCGTGCACAAGTTAAGTTAAAGTTCGAACGTTGAATCAGCATCCAAGGTCGATCTCAAGCTCAATGTGGTGAAGTACTTTTCTTTTTGGTATACGGCATGTTCCTAGATTGTTTGTGTAAGTCATATTGGAAAATGATTGTAAATGATGTTATAATATGAAATTGTTTGAATACATATGAATTTATGTGTTGTGTTTTAATATTATCAAATGGTATGTTTTGGTTTGAATTAGTGAAAACAATATAATTGGTTTAAATAGTATACTATTAGATTGATTTGAATAATATATGTGAAGTATTTATAAGTAAACATTGGTTAGCTTAATTTGTAACACCCCTAACCCGTAACCGTCTCCGGAATAGGCTAAGAGGCATTACCGGACTCGTAACTCAGTTCAGAACAAACATTTATCAAATAGTCCTCACATGTTAGTCATTTAACATAAACATAAACCATCCATTGATACAATATTTTCTATTATTCCAAAATTCACATATCATACATATAACATTAATATCACTTATAACCTGTAACTTATCCATATAAATAGTATTTAGGCCCATCAAACCTATTAGAAATTCAAAGGATAGTCGAGTGAACAATATCAGAAATCCGTCAATTCATCATCATACATGCTCTTTCGAGTCATGGTCGGTAAGCTCCTCTTGAGCTGATAAACAATAAGCTCTATTGAGCTGAAAAAGGTAAGCTCTATTGAGCTGAATAGTAAGCTCTTTCAAGCTGAATCGGTAAGCTCCAATGATCTGAAACAGTAAGCTCTTACGAGCTGTGATGAGTCCGCAACAAATGCAAGAGCTTAACCAATACAGTAATTTTAGTAACACGTCACTCGTATCCAATGAATTCATGTAGTTCAAACGAGACTCGGTAACAAATACGATATATCATTAAGACATTTATATTTCAAGTATTTCAATTATATACATTCAATTCAACCATTACAAGTATAGAAAATTTCGATTCTAATTATACAAACTTACCTCGTATTTGCTCGTATAACCGTGGTCTACTCGTCTACCTTTCATTTCCCCCGATCTAATTCCAGTAATTATTTATCTTGATCTAAATATATTATAAAATTCAATATTTTTAGTGAGCATTTAATACAATTCACATATACTTGGAAAATTACACATTTGCCCCTATATATTTTGATTACTATGCAATTTAGTCCTTTTTACACAAAATGGCAAAATTTATGCAATTTGTCCTTAACCCATGTATAGCCGAATTTCACTCAACCTCATACCAGCCAATATTTTCATTTTATTCACATTTTCAACCACAACATTTCTATCTTTCACAATTTAATCCCTAGTTCTCATTTTTTTGTCAAAAATCATTTTATAAAACTTGTATATCTACTAACCACCATCAATAATCTAACAAGAAAATTCAAAATACCCAAGTATTCAACAATGGCATATCTCAAAATCATGAACAATTTCAAAAATTAAGGTACGGGCTAGCTAATATACGAAGCAACGATCTCAAAAACGTAAAAATCATTAAAAACCGAGTCAAATTACATACCTAATTGAAGAATCCATGCTTGTCGAATGTAAAACCTTATTTTTGTTCTTCTTCCTCAAATTTTCGGCTATTGATGCATGAAAAAACATGATTTTTGGGTTTTGTTTTATTATTATTAACTTAATAACTAAATTACTAATATAACCTTCTTATAAAACATCAATATATCATGTAATTCATAGACATAAATGTATACTAACGTTAATCATGGTCAAATAACATTATAAGGACTTCAATATTAATAAACCATAGCTATTTAATACCTTTAAACAATAGAATTCAACTTTTACATGTTACGCGATTTAGTCCTTTTTACCGAATTAAGCATTTAAACAGTAAAATTTCTTTACAAAACTTTCACATAATAATTATATCATATTGTAAACATTAATAAATTACTAAAATAAATATTTTGACTTCAAATTTGTGGTCCCGAAACCACTATTTTGATTTGACCTAAAATCGGGCTGTTACATAATTAGGTTGATTGTTTAGCATGATCTGGATGTATTTGATTGTGTTTTAGACCGGTTGAATAATTGGTTGTTTAATTTCTTGTGGTTTAAGTTTGCAGGGTTGGTAAAACTTGATGAAAAAGGCTCATTTTGAGTCTACACGGCTTGTCACACGGGCGTGTGACCAGACTGTGTGAGACACACGGCTTATACATGGGCGTGTGATTAGGCCATGTGTCCCCTGCATCTTTTAAATTTAAAATAGAATGTTCAGGTATTACCACATGGGCATGGACACGAGCATGTGTCTCAGCCGTGTGAAGCACACGACCTAGCACACGGGCGTGTTGTTTGGTTGTGTGAGGTAAGTCAAGGAGTTACATGGGATAGGACATGGTCTGAAGCACGGGCATGTCATAGGGTCACACGGGCATGCCCCTTGACCACATGGGCGTGTGAGCCCTGCACTTAAGGAAAGTTATGAAATTTCGTGAAAAATTCTCTGAGTTTCCGGTTGAGTCTCGATTTGTTTTTAACATGTAAATTTAGGCCTCGAAGACCCATAAAAGGGACTATATAATTAATTTATGAAGTGTATGTTAATTGAATTGTGTAATATTTATATTTGTTCTGAAAAGTCCGGTAATGCTCCATAATCCTGTTTCAACACAGATAAGGGTTAGAGGGTGTTACATTGTAGTTCATTATTATCACGATCACCAAAAACACACTCTTCGGAGTATATTTATGGCAAAACCTCAAATGTTTGGATATAAAGTTTCATTATAAAGTAAAGTGTAACACCCCAAACCTAGCCTAGACGTTATGGTCGAATCTAGCGATGTCACATGGAGTAGGGTTTGAAATTGATATTGACAAGTTAAAACCGTTCCAGTTATTTTTTTATTGAATTCAGAAAAACGTGAACTAGCTTATTTGCCATAAAACATGTCTTTTAAGTAGAAGCTTTTGAAACCAATTATTTTACAAAACCAAAAATCTTAGTTTTTAGAAAAAAATACCATGTTTTGTTGAGTTGTAGTTTAAAAATCCATAAAAAGGGTATAAAATCCCAATTTATACCAAATAGTCCAAAGTCCCAACATTACAATAATAAATACACAAAGATAATATAAAATCAAAATAAATGACAAGATGTCTCATGTCATAGACATCCTCATCCTATTGAAGACATCCTTTACACGAGACCCTTTCCTATAAATACCTCCAAGAATAAGAAAGAGGGGATGGAGTTTTCGAAAATACTAAGCCTACACTCTACCAACAATCTTTTAGCCCTCAACTTGTACATTGTCTTCTCCACCACTCTTCATAACCCCTAACTCTCCGTCTTGACTAAGTGAAGTAGCCTTTATAGTAACCATCATTCTTTCTCTTCTCCATACTAACTCTTTGATGTATCATAATATCAACACAGTGAAAATGAAAGTAAAAAAAAAAATCAAAAGAAAATATATATTTATTATTATCATATGATTAAGATAGAGAGATGGTAGCAACAAGCAAGCAAGTCAAAGTGGAGAATGTGGCTTTTGCGTCCACTTTAAATTGTCGGTTACGTGATTTTGTGTTGCCTATAAGTTATTGAATAAATAATATTTTCAATTTAATATTTTTTTCAAACTGTTGTAATTATTCTTTTTGTTTATTTAATTTGTACGAAAGGTGTACGATGGATGCTCTTGGCAATTTGAGAGCATTAATTAAACAAAGTGGAAGGGGGTGGTGAGCTCCATGCGTTGAGGAAGGTGGAGTTGGGGGTCAAACCACTTTTACGTGAGATTTTAAATTTTAAACATTTTAAAAATGTTAGTGCTTCCCAATTCCTATGGTTCATATATAATTAGGATGATTTATAATAAATAACGTGAGCCTATATTCACCATCAAGTATCCACTTAAATTATTATTTTAATTAAATTTTTTATTCTTTTTACGGTTCATTTTTAAAGTTTGTGATTATTTTTTTTGATAATATGATTTTTAATGTTCGAATTATGTCTCCCCTTAAAAATACAGTGTACTTATTATTACATATATGATAATAAAAAATTTTTGACCACCAATTAAAACGATTTATTAAATATTACTCTTAAAAGATAAATTAAAATTGAGACAAGAACCTAATTAAAAACTCGAATTCATTTTATTAGGGGAGACAAAAACCTAACTCCTCATAAGTGGAAATTAGAAATGAAAATTGAGACTAGTATACTTAGGCCAATTACAAAGCAAACAGGGACCTCACATGCAAATACAAAGTTAAATCATAATATACATAATAATACTTAGTGATCAGAATCAATGCATCTAATTAGTTTATTGCTGTCCAGTGCGCAAATGATTATTTGTCTTTTGTCTTGTTTTGCTTGAGCTTGGATCACCTGAAAAATTAGTGTCAATAATTCCACTATCTTGATATACTTACGACATCTACGCCACTGTAGCTGACTAGTGTGGTTGATCCTATCAAAGCAAAAGGATCCATCACCCGTTTTCCCAATTCTTATCATTCCATTTTGAAGCTTTTGCAATTTACACCCACTATCATAGGTGGAGCTAGGTATTCTTTTTACGTTGAAGATAAAATTAAAATTTTAGTTAAATTATTAATTTTTTATAAGAATTAAAATATATTTAGTTAAGGGGACTAAAGCTATTGCTTGCCATCTAATTACGCCTTCAACAATGATAATTTTTCAATGGTACCAATTAATAATTTAATTTGCAATTGCAATTTTTTTATTGTATCATATTTATCACAATTATAAACACGTGAAAGAGAAATAATTCAACCAAAATCTTTCTCCACTAGTTTGGTACAATTTTTAGTTTATTTTCCTAAAAGTGCAAGAAAGAGTACATATCTCACCCAACACCAATTTAAAATTTAGTTTTGAGCGAGTACAAGTTTCGCTCTTCGTTACCAAACTCGCCAATTATTGGATAGTTCCAAGTTGGGATGAATGGGTAGACAAAGTTCTGGGAAAACTTCCCAATGCATACTTAAGTTTCAGAGGCAGGAGTACTTAATGTCATTCAAGTTAGTTCCAAGCTTTATAAGGTAAGGAAAGAAAAGAGGTTGGACGTGTGGCATGCTATTCTCCTTAGGTGGAGAACTTTCTCTTATACTATGATTACTGTTTGGTTGAGTATACATTTACTTTAGAAGACATGTTTGTTTTACTTGAGCTTTCTTGCTTTGGAACTTTTTATGTTTCTTTTATTAAGCTTATAGAAAAGGATAAAGGTATTTATAAGTTCTTTCGTGAGTTGTTTTGAGGCCAAAGTAGTTCCTTCAGCGTTATGCAGTTTTATAACTGGATAGTTATCATGTGGTTTTATGACTACATAAGTCTTTTCTTCTATAAGTATAATGTTAAAAAGGTGAAGTCCAAACTCCACTTATCCAAAACATTATTGGTTATGCGGTAAGCATGCCATGTGCTTCCAAGTTGCCCAGATGGTCGGATTTCTCTTGTCTTAATTCCTAAAATGATCAAGATGTCAAAAAGATTAGTCCTTTCACTTTCTCCACATTACTTGTGATCCTTTTACAAGCGTTTGGACTTATATCTATAACACCCCTCGCCCAACCTGATCGTTGGGTCTAAGTTACGAGATGCTACAGTCGTTGTCAGAGCAACTACGGACAATTAACATTCAAATTAAATATAAATCATGCAATCATAACCATTTTAGTTCATAATCACCATATACTACCTTTCTCAGGTCTTATACAAGACTACGAATGCTCTAGAATTGGCTTGGGTCTTATACATTTTTAAAATTTCAAAATGATATCGTAATGTGAGGGGTACCCTCGTTACGACGTGACATACTGACTTGTCTCGTAGTGACAACGAGGTTCCTCATCACGTCATGGCCCGGATTCCAAGTCTTGTCGTGACGTGGGCTCTATTTTTGGTACAAAATAAACCTTTTGGTACGTATTTCAAGCCAATTATACCAGTAACCTATTTGGTGCATATTTTCACCTTTGTACATGCACAAAACCAATTAAAATACATACCAAACATTTCCTATATCCAATCCTAATATCAACTCATCCATCAAGTCTTAATTGGATACTAAACCAAATAAAAAAATCCCAATTCAACCATTTCAAGTCTCACTTATTTCACCATGCTTTGAACCCATTCAAAACAACCATTAACCATGTTATACTAGCTCAAGTTTGCTGCTTAAATACCATACACCATATCATACAAGTTACCAACACGCAATTACTCAATTAAACATTAACATTCCATAATTCAAACGTTTACCAAGTTTAATCAACTATAAACTCAAAGTTAACACACATAGTAACACCTATGTACATTCCACATAACCTAGCTAAAATGATAAAAAAAATCTACCGAGTCAATAGTAGGATAGTGTGGTCTTTAAGTTGATCCAATCGAAAAGTTTCACAAACCGAAAATCTATAGAAAAAGGGAAAACAACTAGGCAAGCATTTCGAATGCTTAGTAAGTCCAAATGAAAAACTTACTTAACTTGCCTTGATATTTATAACAATTTAGCAATTGAAACACATTGGTTCAAACATGGCATCTTTTGACAACCTTATCCTTTCATGCACAATTCAATCACACAATAACTATGTTAGTTCATTTGCATATCAAACCATAATACCAAAATCATATACATATATAACCATTTAATATTATAATATATACTATTAGACTATGCTCAATTTATAAATATCACATTTCCAGTCCATGATCAATCATTTCATTTTCACTTTTAACTACCATTTTCATTTTATGTTTCACTTGGAGAACTATAGCAAAATGAACTTCAATACACGAGACTAATTTGCTCACACGAGCTATCAAAATTGGGCTACTAACTCTAGCTTCAGACCAGGGTTGCTCATATAAGCTTAGTTCGATGCTACTAACACTAGCTTCAGAAAATCCGTAACATATACTAGATCTCAAGCCATGGTATTAATCCCAGATCAAACACTTGTTTTCCTTTTTCAATTGAACCATTTCCTTTTTCCGTTTGAACCCTAATGACATGCCATTTGTATCCTAATCGTTTACTAAGGTCACACAAGCTCTGTTACGATATTCAATTCATTCCAATCCCTGTAATGTCACTATATACATATCATTCAAGTATATAAACATTCCACATCCATTCCATACATTGTATTCACTTGTAATACTATATTTCTCGTACTTGACTATTTAGTCCTTTAAATGTCAAAATTGTCAGAATTATAATTAACCTAAAATAATAGACATTATAATATATATTTCAAACACAAAATAGATAACAAATTTCCATATGAACTTACCTAGAAAAAATAGAAAAAAAAACAAGACATCAAGGACTAATATGCAATTTTGCTTTTTTCTAAATTATTCTTCGATTGATTCAATTCTCGATCTATAATAATTCATTTCAATTTATCAACTCCAAACATCTTATAATAGCTTATTATATGCATATCTCAATTCAATTTAATTTTTCAAATGTTCCCTAAATTTTAACGTTTTATTCAATTTAGTCCCTAAAATCAAAATTGCAATATCTTTCAAATTTGAGCCTCAATTTTAAAATTGATCTTAAATACATCCTTCTAACGCCCTCTACTATCCATGCTTATAGAAATTTCATACCAATTTTGAAATATATACATTTTAGTCCTTAGGTACAAAATTAACAATTTTCACTTTATAAATTAGTCATTTTTCATATATAACTTAAAATCTAACAATTTAATACCAAAAGCTTTAAAAATTCATTAACAGAAACTTTTGAAAACTCTAAAAATTTTATAAAATAGTATACAAGTCAACTAAATCAAGCTCCCGAGATCTCAAAAACATAAAAATTACAAGAAATAAACTTGAAATTGCTTATCATGCAAATGGCCAAACCTTTGAATCTTTAAACAATGGTTTCTTTGGTTTCTTGTTTATATTTTTGGTGGAAGAAAGGAATGATGAAAAAATGTTCATCCTTTTTTTAACATTAATCCCATTATTGGTTCGTATCATATCTTATCTTTTTGAAACAATGCCTAGAATTATCCATAGCCCCTCCCTAATCCTTAAATAAGAGGGTAATGCACTTCAATGCACTCGAACCCACATCCTCCTCCACTGGCAACAATGCTAATGGAAATTGAGCTATGACTTTGTCACACATTGGTTTGGCGAACCATCGGTTCAGGAAACTACACTAGCAAAGACCACATAAGTTGCTAGACTTAAACCGAACAAGGTTGGTAACTTTGTGGTGGAGCACTACATAGAACTTCGCCAATACTACGATGTACCATTCTAAGTTATAATGAGATTTTAGTTAAGGCAATGACCTTATTAGGCAAACTTTCCCGCTAATATGATCGCCACCCGTGTTTTTTATGGCGATACTAAAGTAAGTACAATGGCTTATAGGATACGTTTAGATCACCTAGCATTCTTGTAGAAGCAACGTGTCAATAATTTGGACACTTGGAGGGCCTCGTAGGATGTTATTAATTAGTGGAAGCATGGGAAAATGAGTAATGATTAGAGATAATCCTAATGGGTTTGGACGTGAATTACCTATAAATACGATAATGTGATAGTGGAAAGAAGATTTTTTATTTATCTTCTTCACCAGACTTTGTTATAATTGAAGAAACCAGGAGAGTTATTCTTTTCTAACAAGGGTGTTAACTATAAAATCTTAGGAGAGCTTCTATGCTAGTTGTCTGCTGTAAATTCTTAAACTTTCCTTTAAGTTTTACCAAATAAATAGAAGCAAATGTAAGAGGGGTTGGTAGGATTTCTTTGAATATTGGATAGGAAGGAAACTTTCATCCAGAAATTATTTGCATGTCTACAGATTCTTGCTATATCATAGAGTTTTAGTCATTTTTTATGTTTAAAGAAGTTATTTTATTGTTTTAGCTAAAGAAACAGGAGAAAGTCCTAGTATTAAAGGGAATGAACTAGTAGAGTAAACAAAGCTCTAAGTAAAGTATTCTGGTGAGTTCCTCTCTACCTTGTGTTTAGTATATGTGTTAATTTGTTTATTCCTATACATTGTACAACCAGGTAAGTGGTTTTGTCATTTGTCTCTGATGTTCATGTCTAAGGAAATCTATTCAAAGAGTTAGTGCATGCATGGTTATATACGGATAAACAGACCTCGAAAACTTGGTATATACATGGTATGAGTACTCCTTCCTTGGTGCATAAACTCCATATCCAGACTGGTGTAAGGAGGTAATGGAGGGATGTTGTGTATAATGATAAAGAAGATACAGAATAAAATGTTTTGCCTCTGGTATGGCACTTTGATGCAAACCGTGACTGGTGAAAACCCGACCTTACGAGGGAACACTTATGTGTTTAAACAAAGAGGAGAGTTAGGAGGATATAGAGGTGATGTTGTTATATAGCTCTGATGAGTGGATATGAAGACACAGAAAAATTGGTTCTTCGGGAACCAGGATAAAAAACTAGCACAATGAAGGTAGTACATGAGAAAAAGGTCCATGTGGTAGTGCACATTGCATGAAAAAGTAAACAATAAGCTTGTCAATCATAAATGGTAACCCACATAAATGGTGTATTTGTGGAACAGATGTGTTAGTGACTATCACATATGAGTTTAAGAAACAATGTGATCTGCCAATAGGCTGAGTTTGATTGCAGTAGTGTCCTCCAGCTGACCTATAAACTAGAGTAATATGTCCACCAAATATGGTGAACTAATCTGACAACTTAAGTTCCTTTTATTAATGTATGATAGTAATCATGGTGGGATTATTCCTCCTAAGAACTCACTAAATTCACATGAACTTACCAGTTTCTCCTTCCTTTTAGGTTCTCAGGTTGAGAGTGGTGATTGAAAGGATACAGCTAGATTTGTTGCCATTTGTGAGCCTCTTTATTTTTATGGTTAACATGTATTTGCTGGGGTTGCTAGGACAACTGTTAGGAATCGCCATTCTAAAACCATCCATCTATATTTAAACGTTATATTGAACACTTGAATGTGAATTGGAAGCCTTGTTAGCATATCGTTATTTGTGATTTATAAACGTTACTTAAGTAGTCGCCAAAGGCTAATTCTTGCGTCTTTAAATCTTAAATGTGGCGGGTTATCATTTTAAATTTTTGCTTCCAAAAAAATGTAATACTTAACTAATAAATTACTGCTCTGGTAAATGGGGTATCTGCCAAAATGGATAATGGTTCTGGAAAAAAGAATAGCGTGTTTTCTATCGGGATAACTTGTGACGCTCCATATTTGGATTCGATGACTGGGTCGAGCGTGGGGTGTTATAGACTCAATCAGCAAATGTTCATCCTTTCGAACTTTTATTAGTTTTATAATTATTACCTTATATTATTTTAATCAAAATTAAATATAATTTATTAAAAAAAACTGTACCTAACAGTCCACTATATACTTAAATTGGTATAATTGCCCTTTATAACCTTCAATTAATTACTTTTTTTAGTCCTTTAACAATTAAAATCTATAGTGATTAACTTTTACCACTTTTACAATTTAGTCCTTATACCATAATTAACTATCCGATTAACAAACTTAATGGACCAAACATTAATTAAAATTTATACTATCCTCGTAAGTATTTAATATTTACGGACTCGAATATCAAAAATGGGGTTCCAAAATCACCATCCCTAACACTACAAAAAATTAGGCTATTACAACTCTCTCCCCTTAAGAAATTTCATCCTCGAAATTTTACTTGAGAAAGGTTTGGGTACTGGACAAATGGAAACACGAAAAAATAAACACTTTTTCATGCCCTTTTTAACTCAATTCATGCAATTTCGATAAAATTCTTGTCGAAAAATATATAATTATTATAAAATAATTAAATTTTACTTAAATTATTAACATGTTGAATTTTAATTAATTTCATAATAAATTATGATTATTTTCAACAGATTTGTACAAAGGGCGAAAAATGGCTCGGCAGACACTACTAGAAGCACAAAACTGAAAAGCAATTTTGAAGCATCAAAGCGAATTATATTTTCAGTTGAAGACAATCCAAATTATGAATATTAATTCATAATATAATTAATTTTAATTTTAATCAAATTTAATTTGGGTTAAATAAATTATTATTAATTAATTACGAAAATGGACCCAGTTGAGCTGAACCGAGAAAACCGATCCAACTGAGCACTGGGTAGCCTAAAACCGTCCCACATGCTGACCCAATCAGCTTGTTTGGCTGATTATTTGGCTTACAAAATGGCCTTGAAGACTCCTTCAATTTGTATTCAAACCCCTCCACTATTCATGTCTTTCAAGATTTGCCCCTACCTAAAAATAACATGTTTGAAATCTTCAAACATGCCACATGTGTGGCAGGCCATGGGGGGAGTCTTTGGCTGTTGATTTTGGCTATTTTTAGAAGCCTTCTCAACCTATAAATACCCCTTGGCTACTCACTTCAAACACATCTCAAACCCATTCATTTCTTCACTTCTCTCTCACTTTTCTCTCTTCATTCCCTTCCATTGTTCTTTATTTTCTTCCCCTATTCCTTTGCCGATTTTACCTCTTGAAAAGAATCCTTCAACCACCATTTGGCTTAGCATTCAAGTGTTCATGGAAGCATCGGTTCAACAAAAACAAGCAGAGAAGGAGGAGCGAAGCAAACTAGTCAAGCCTCGGAGAAACACCAGATTTGATTCTTGTTCCCTATCCTTTTAATTTTGTTGTTGTTATGATGAACATGTCTATGAATATTTGTGATGCTGATGTGTTCAATTTAATTAATATGGCTTAAATTTAATTCGTGTTAGGTTGATTTCATTTTCTACTTGAGTTGTTAAAACTGTGTTTGTGTTGTTATAGGTCTCGGTAAGATGTTTGATTAAGTAAAACCATGACTAAGTTATTCTTGCATTACAATTGTAAGGTAACTAATGAATTAATTATTTAAACGGATTGAAATTGTGATAAATTGACATAATAATTAATCATCGCATGTTTAATCATCTAAGGTAGCTAAGGGTTAAATTAGCAATGGCATCTAGTGATACATTAGCCTTGTATAACTTGCAAGATTATTGTGATTAAACTGTTTCAAGGTAGAAATACATTGTTACCTCACGTAATCTTTTATGTGCTTATGTGATTGAATTAATTGTTTGAATTGGCATAGAGATATGTATAAGAGATTTTTTTAATTTCATAAGTACGTATGTGCATTAACAAATTTGCTTATTAAAATTTGTTTAATCGGTTGAATTGACATAGAGATATCGTCAAGAGATAAATGGATTTTGGTAGGTAAGTATATTCATAAGTTAGCAAATTACCGAGTTGCCATGAATTTATTTGTAACAACATAAACATGTGTTTAATAATTCTAAATTAAGAAATGTAATTAATCTAACACAATCAAGTCATATTGATTAAAATCATCTTTTAAAATCATACATTGGAACTTTTATTTTCTCTTTGTTTATGTAACACCCCTAACTCGTATCCATCTCTAGAACAGGGTTACGGAGCATTACCAGAACTTTCAGAATATTTACAAATAATTCACGGTAATTACTATTCATTTACCAAAATTATTCATAACGTCCTTTAAATGGACCCTCGAGGCCCAAAATGAGTATTAGAATCTAGTCAGAACTTAATCGAGAACTCTAAGAATATTTTGCAAAATTTTTAAAATTTTCTTAGGTGCAGGGCTCACACGCCCGTGTGATCTAAGGACACGCCCATGTGACCCTAAGACACGACCATGCTGAAAGCCATGTTCAACCCCGTGTAACTCTCTGACTTGTATCACATGGCCAGCCATACGCCCGTGTGAGTAGGCCGTGTGATCAATTTAATTTTCAAAAATTAGATGCAGGGTTCACACGGCCAAGACACACGCCCGTGTTCTAGGCCGTGTAGCACACACTGCTGAGACACATGCCCATGTCTCTGCACTTGTGCTCAATTCTGAGCATTCTGTTTCTCGAATTTAAGATGCAGGGGACACACGGCCTAACCACACACCTATGTACTAGACTGTGTGTCTACCCGTGTGGACAAAATAAAGTCATTTCTAGCTTAAAATTTTACCAGTATCCTGCAACAAAACTTACATCCAAATACCAACTAATTCAAGCAATGATTTTAAGCAAATTCTAACATCTAATATGATATATAATTGCATATATAATTATGTTTATAAACTTGCCTTAGTTTAACCTAAACATTAACATAGCTTGTTCATCCATACTTAACATATATGTATTTGTCATGACATAATGCTTTATAAGTACCAAAACAAAGCATTACTTCCCATTCCAATGGCTAAATTACAAATAACATATTCAAGCAATCCATGGTTAAGTTAACATATTCAAGCCATCCATGGTTAAGTTAACCTATACTTGCCATTATACCAAAATAAGTTTACTATTTATACCAAAGTAAGCTTGTGGATAGTGTGATGATGCTCCAATAGATTCCCAACCTTCACGAGCTTCCGAGTACTATAAAATAGAGAAAATAAAACCTAGTAAGTATTATATGCTTAGTAAGTTCGTATAACTAAAATTAAACTTACCAATCTCATTTATTAAAATTAAGCATATAATAATATGTTTCCATCAACTTGGAAAAAATTGCCTAAACACATGCATTCAATCAAACAAGTTTGTAACATAATTCTCATATACATCAAGTAAACATAAATGAGCTCATCATGCTATATTATTTCAAGACATTATTCATTTTGTCTTATAATTCTCATAATATGCCAAGTATTTTATCCGTTGAATCATTGAAATTCCGATGGATACTCAGATAGTACACTCAAGGTGTACAATTCAATAACGTCAATTCATATTCAAGAGCACCTATTAAGGCACTTTATCCGAAAGCACAGTCTCGAGCCACATATCATATAACAAGATTACTTGTCCAAGCTAAATCTTGTGTCCAACATATGCTTATAAGAGCTTAATCAGGATTACTTGTCCAGGCTAAATCCTATCTATATCAATGCTCAAGAGAGCTTATATCAGGATTACCAGTCCAGGCTAAATCCTTTCTGTAATGAGGTCAATAGGATTACTCGTCCGAGCTAAATCACATCAGCAACAAATGCAAGACCTCATTCAATTAGGGAAATCACATTTATCCATCGAAATTCAATATTCAAACAGAACTTAACCCTTTTCATACAATTTCAAGCATGTATTTATTTCCTATATTGTAACATCCAAACAATTCACATACAAATAAATCACATTCTATATAAATAAAACAACCAATTCAACATATTTACATGCTCAATTAAGTTACACGAACTTACCTCGACACTTGTTCGCGTATATAGATTTACTAATCCGAAATTTTCTCCTTTTCGCGATCTAACCTCGAATTTGTGTTATCCGGATCCAATTAAGCCAAGAAAGATTGTTTTCTCTTTCTTTCCATGGAATATTTTGGGGAAGAAGATGACATAAAATTATTTTAATTCTATTTTAATTATTTATCATCTTTAATTATCTATTTCCAATTTAGTCCTTGCCCTTTTCTAAATTTCCATGGATGAATCATCAAAAATATCTACTAAATTTTAATTAATGGTCTAATTACCATATAAGGACCCCAAGTTTTGAATTACATAGCTATTTAATCCTTCTAGCTACTAGAATTCAACTTTTTCATTTTATGCGATTTGGTCCTTCCTGAAATTAAGCACTAAATTGGTAAATTTTTCTTATCAGAATTTTCACATGACATCTCTATCATAATACGGACCATGCAATAAAATTAAAATAAATTTTATTTTCAGCTCGGATTTGTGGTCCTGAAGCCACTATTCCAATTTCACTAAAAATGGGTTGTTACAGTTTATCTTACTTAGTTAAAAATCTTAGTTTTTAACCACCTCCTCAATCAAAATATTTTTCTTCTCCAAAGTGTTTTTAATTGTATTCATAAATAATTCTTTTCACAGTCCCTGTGGGTACGATAACTCGACATTTACTTGTCACTTTATTACTTGTTGCGATTGTGTACACTTGCACATTTCCGTCGTTTCAAGTTTTTGGCACCATTGCCAGGGACTGTTTTAAAAAGTCATTATTTGTGAATTTTGCATTTTGTTTTATTTTTCTATTCAATTTTAAATTAATTAATTTTTCTGTGTTTGTTTCAGGTGTTTATGAGTATTGATCGAATCATCAATTTATTCCCCATAGACCCTGAGATTGAAAAACTTTTTGACAACAGAGAAGACAAGCATGTCAAAGAAAGACCGAAGAGATGAACTTCGAAAATCCAAATCAAGGAAACGGAGCAAATCCTACTCAAAATCTTATCCTTATTGTTGATGATAGGGATAGAGCTCTAAGACAGTATGCCGTGCCAGTGCTTCATGATCTTAATCTAGGTATTAGAAGACCTGAAATCGAGGCACAACAGTTTGAGCTGAAGCCAGTCATGTTCTAGATGCTTCAGACAGTGGGCCAATTCAATGGAATGCATACCGAAGATCCTCAACTGCACTTAAGACTATTCATGAAGGTGAGCAATTCTTTTAAGTTAGCCAGAGTACCTAAAGATGCACTACGATTGAAATTGTTCCCATATTCCCTAAGGGATAGAGCTCGAGCCTGGTTGAACTCATTGCCACCAATTCAATTTCCACATGGCAAGAGTTAGCAAAAGATTCCTCATAAGTATTTTCTGCCTAGCAAGAATGTTAAGTTAAGGAATGAGATCACTATTTTCCAACAACTGGATGATGAGTCCTTATATGAAGCATGGGAAAGGTACAAAGAATTATTACAGAAGTGCCATCATCAAGGAATCCCACATTGCATCCAACTTGAGACATTTTATAATGGTCACAATACTTACACGAGAATGGTAGTGGACACTTCTGCTAATGGTGATCTCCTTTCTAAGTCTTATAACGAGGCATAAAAAATCATTGAGAGGATTGCCAACAACAATTATCAATGGCCAACTTTTTGAGTAGCGCCAGGAAGACGAGTCACTAGAATACATGAAGTAGTCTCTCTCACTTCACTCGCATAACAGGTATCCTCGATTTCCTCAGTGCTTAGAAATTTTACCACTAATTGGTTTCATATTGTTGCAGCACAGCCACCTAATCAATTTGAAAATGTAGCCTATGTCTATTTTGGGGAAGGACATCTATTTGAAGAATGTCCATCGAACCTAAGATCCGTGTATTATATGGGTAACCAGAACCAACACCGAGAAAGGCAAAGATTACAATCCAATTCCTATAACCCATCGTGGTGAAACCACCCTAATTTCTCATAGAGTAATAAAGGTGCTGGACCCAGTAACACACACGCCCAACCTAAACCGACCCAGCCACCTATTTTTACCCAACAAGTTCAGAAACAACCTCAATTTGAACCATATAATGGCTTAGAAAACTTGTTAAATGCATACATAGCAAAGAATGATGCCTTAGTCCAAAGCCAAGCAGCTACATTGAAAAACCTAGAAAACTAAGTAGGCTAACTTGCAACTGAACTCAAAAATCAACCACAAGATGCTTTACCAAGTGATATGGAGAATCCAAGGAATACTGGGAAAGAGCATTGTAAAGCGTTGACATTAAGGAGCAAAAAGACATAAGAGCCCAACACCGTCGAAGTTGAAGAGGAGTCAGCTGATGCTCAAAACTCAGTGGAAGTTCAACCGAGTGTTGAAATTTTAGTTTCACCAAAAACTTGAATCTGTAAAATCAAATAAGGTAACTTCTGAACCATCTAATTCTGATAAACTAACAACTTTGTTAGATACGAAATTGCCACAAAAGATGAATCAACCAATTCCAATAAAGAAGCCTCCACCACCCTACCCTCAAAGACTTCAAAAGCAGGAGTAGACAAGTAACTATTATCACGATGTAGGCAAGTGTACCTATCGAACAGTAGTATAGCTTTAGCAAGACCGGATTGTCGAACCCAAAGGAACTAAAAGTACTAGTATTAACTGTCTTTTTATTATCTAGCCTAAAAATAAAAGGGTTTGTTTTAATTAACTAATTAACTAGACTAAGAAATCACAGAAAATAGAAGTGGGGAAATTACTTTCGGAAAAACGATTGATTTAAGACAATAGCCAAGGAAAAATCCACCTAGACTTCACTTGTTATTTTGACTCTGAATCTGATGATTTATTCATTTAACTTGTTCCGTAGAAATCCCTGAGTTATGTTATTATCCCTATTCAAGACTAATAACGTCTAACCTTAGATTGAATAATGGAAATATCTTTCTAATTAACACCCTAAGGTTACATTAACTCGATCTATGGATCCCTTTATTAGGTTTCTCCCTAATCCGGTAAAATCTTGTCACCCTATCTCTAGGCACACAATCAACTCTGCTTAATTATGACAAAGTTACTCTTAGACAGGGAATATTCATCCTCCAAATAAGAGCATTAACTTGAATCAATATCCTGAAATACCGAAACAAGAATTAAGAGTTCATAATTAAGAACAAGTTAAATATTTATCATACAATTTAGAAAATAATAATAAGATTCGTCTTAGCTTTCATTCCCCTTAGGTATTTTGGGGGGTTTAGTTCATAACTAAATAGGAAAACATCTCAGAAGAATAATGAATACAAAACATAAAGAAAACCCAAAACTCCTGAAGGGAAATTAAAGAGAGATCTTCAGTCTTGATGATGAATCTAGCTTCTGAGATGGGTCAATCGGCTTTCTTCGAGTAATTCCTTACTCCCTACTCTGCGCTTCCCCTTTAGTCCTCCTTCAGGGTGTTTAAATAGGCTTTAGAATGCCCAAAAGCCCTCAAACTCGCCCTTTTTCGAATAGAACTTAACTAGGGCTCGACAGGGACATGCCTGCGTGCCACGCCCGTGTGCGATTACTTCAGGCCGTAGTCAAGACTGAGAGATCAACACGCCTGTGCTGAGGTTGTTTTAGGTCGTGGTCGAGCCTGTTAGAATGGCACGAGCATGTGTTCTACCCGTGTGAGGAAGTCCAGGCCGTGTTGTTTTCCCACGTCGGCCTATTTTCTTCGTTTTTGGCCCGTTTCTTGTTCTTTTTGCTCTCCAATGCTCACCTAAGTATAAAAAATGAAATTAAAGGATTAGGAGCACCAAATTCACCAAATATAAGGAGAATTCATTCATAAATGTGTTAAGCATGGGATAAAAATATGTATAAATTACGGTTTATCAAATACCACCACACTTAAGCGTTTGCTTGTCCTCAAGCAAAATCCTCAATTCACGATCCATTTTTCTCAACTTATAATTCCTATCAATAATATCTCAAACTAATCCATAAGTAATCATACATTAAGAATTCAACTAGAAGAATATTAAAGTTTCAAACATTCCAAGTTAAGCATTTAATCATGAAAAATATAGGCATCTCCCCTTATTTAAATAATCACATTTGATTCAAAATCTCACAAAGTTTAACATCCTCACTAAAGATTCACTCAAATCACTCGAAGTGTTTAAGGATAATGAATGTAGCACTCAACAGTCAATATGAAAAGTTATTACCATAGGCTTGCATGAAAATCAAATCTCCACCACTATAAATTGAGATGATACATCAATCAATAGGTCTTTAGAGGGTTGTAATGAGGCTTGGTTAGGGGGTGTGGTCACAAGCTGAAAGAAAAGGTTAGAATTGAGATTGAATTGAAAAATTATTTAACTAGAAAAATATTTAATCATCACTTGCGTACAGCAGAGCTTCTTCTCAGAAAATGGAATTTAAATACTTTAGCTCAAAAACAAAAGATTATTACTATTTATACATGTATATTATTATTATTATTATTATTATTATTATTATTATTATTATCAAGAACAAGTTAAATAGCAAAGACTAACTATTAAGAACAAGACATAGCTAAGCAATTTATTCAAATCAAATCTCGAAAAAAATAGGGATCAAATTAATTGAGGGAATTTCAACAATAATGAGTTAAGGGTTAATATTAAGGGTAATACAAGGAATGGCTTGTTATGCTTAAAGGGCTTTACTAAGTGTTAATCGTGAAGGTAGGCTTTTCGTGGCATGAGTGGGTTAATCCTAAGTGCCTCTATCATCTTGACATATCAAATCAAATGGTGTGGTCTTGACATGCATAATCAAGCAAGTTCTAGAATAACAATTCGATATTGACACACTTAAAGCAACAATAAAAGTGAGCATGAAAGAAATAATAGATGCTCTTAAAGGCTCAAAATCTCACAAAAATTATGGCTTTTTGATGTTTAAACCTGAGGATTTCAATTCAAGATAATACTTAAACTTGGGGAAAACAACCTAAAATTTTAAATTCTCAAAAATCAACTTATCATGCTTAATTCTCTAATGTCTTAAAGTTTAAATCATCAATGCATGAATGCTTATGTTTTAATTCAAGATATATCAATAAAAATCATAAATTAATCAAAATTCATCCTAAAAATAATATGAGAGGTTTATAAGAGAACAAAACAAAATTCAGGGATTTTTCTGATAGTGATATAATTTACCCCCCCCCACACTTAAGATGTACATTGCCCTCAACGTACAAAGATAAAGTTAGTGGCAATTATATATATAAGATCATACGATAGGGAGAGAAGTGAAACTTCCTGAATGTTAAATGAACGAACTCCCTAGTTTGGAGTTAAGTAGAATGGAGAAGGATACTCCGGTGGTGGTACAGGTTGGGTTCCACAAGTGCTGCGCCAAAAGAATATTATATCTCGTGGTCGAGTAGGGCATGGCAGTCGTGGAGAACCTTTTCCAGTGGAGTTTGAAGTTCCTAAGTAATTGTGAGCTTTGTAGTTCTTTATAACTGTGATAAAGTCAGAAACTTTTTAGGAATATAGAGAAGAAGAATTACTCAATATGAAATAGCTGAGAATAAAATTTGTTTATAAATCATAAAAATAAAATAGTATCAAAAGGAAGTAAAATGAAAAGTTAAAAGTGGAAATAATAAGAAAAATGATAAATAAAAATAAAGATAAAATTAAATTAAATATTTAAATATCATCATTGCAGGCTGGTTCGCGAGGTGGTGGTGGCAATGAAATATGGAGGTGCTGACAAACCTGCTGTAGAGTAGTATCAATGTTATCGAATCACTGAAAACACTGCTGCTTAAATCGAGTGAGGCACTCAGAGATGTCAGAATATGAAGCCGCCGCATGAACTGGTCAATAGGTAGGTGGTGGCTAAGACGGTGGGTCCTCATGTTGTGGAGGGACATCATTAGTAATGTCCTCAGGGGGCTCCTTCTCGATTGATTGGGCAAGACAATATTGAGGAGAGTAGGTTCCACGACGCTTTTCAATCACCCTCATACTTAGCATGCTCGAGATGCCTTGTAGAAACATCTGGCCAATGAGGGTAAGGGAGGATTCTTGTGCCGCGGTGTTGAGGAGCCCGAAGTGCCAAGCCAGTCGAGTCACGTAGGGGCCAATGGAGATGACCCCCTTCCGATGTCGCTCTGTTTGATGGTGAATGGCAAGGGCGATGAAATAGGCAAGGTCGAAGATGTGCCCATGCGACATACACCATAGGAAATAGACATCGTGGGTGTTGACGACGCCGGTGCGCTCTCGCCTCCCTATCAGAGTGTGAGCTAAGATAGAATGTAAGTACCTCAGGGATGGAGGGAGAGCTGATACCTTGGAGCGACTGGAGTCGTACGTGGCCGAACGTGGTACTAACACGTCCCAGCACCGTGAAGGAGAACGCTGAATGTGGTGGTTGAGAGCGTGGAGGTCATTGTCCTCCTTAAACTCCTCCGTGTAGAGGCTCAATGCAGTACCGAATTTTGGGACGCTTAACTGGCGGACTAATCGGCTGAGGCAAAATTGGACCATACCGGGATCACCGTAGTTGGTCATTACGGTCTGAAGATGGGACGTTGAGTATAGTTCCATCGTGAGCTCTAGATACTTCGGCTCGACGATCTCAAAGAAAAGCTCCCAAGGGTCGATGGTGAGGAGGTCTCGAATCGTATCAGCCAGTTGGACTTGTTCTACTGCGGCCTAGTTGATGCAGTGGCCCGCAACCAAAGGTCAGGCTCGAAGTATCTGATAGAGTTCTTCTTGAGGTCCAATGGGAAACTGCAAGAAGGGGTGGCAAATTTCAGCGGTAGGACCTGAGGAAGATGACGCTCCCTTCCTTTTCTTCGAAGTGGGGATGGCGGCTTTCTTTCCACGTGAAGATGACATGGTATACTTGCAAGAAAAACCATTATTCCGTCTTGATGAATGGACCAGGTAAAACGTAAACAAATTCAAAAAGGAAAAAGTCATAAATAATTTCAGCCACAACTACTAACACTAACAAACCTAACCAAAACAATAAATTTTATGGCATAATGTCATGGCATTAGTATGAATATCGTCCAAGAACTCTATGGAAATGTAAAAAGCATGAATGTATCACAATGCATGGATTATAATTGCAAAGAATAACAAGCAAGTGAGAACTATGAATGTTGACTTAGAATAGGTAAATGGGGCTTGATAAATCATGAAATAATAAAAAAAAATTCACATGGAATAAATGATAACTAATCTAAAAAATGAAATTTGAATGATAGAAAAATGGAAATAGTGTGAGATAAATGAAGATTATTATGATAAATAGCATTAGAAATAAGTAAAATTAAAGAGAAAAGAGTAAACAAACACTAAAAAGAGGAGTTTGGGCGTCAAAGATGGAGTTGGAAGTGGCGCACGGGCGTGGCAGGGAGGGCGTGTGGAGTTGCAACGGCTAAGGTTAGAGATTTTGGGTGAAGATGATGATGAATAGTGAAGGATATTTATAGATTTTGGGGCACACAGGCGTGTCCCGTGTGTTTTGCGTTTTTTTAAATTTTGGCGCATCCAACATTCGCCCCACGCCAGTGTACCTTGGGCAAGTTGGTGCACAGGGCTATGTCGCACGGTCGTGTCTAGCTTCGTTCACTTCTCCCACGCCCGTGTATGAAGGCCCACGCCACCACTAATTTGACAAGTTTGACCACGGGTGCTAGACACGAGCGTGTCGCACGCCTGTGCTATTTTCTCAGGTTTAACCACGATTCTAAGACATAGGCGTGTCGCACGCCGGTGTTGTTTTGGCAGAATCGCCCATGGCCATGTCGCACGGCCGTGGCCATTTATCGCAACCCGTGTTTTGGGGAAAATTTTTGCCCTGTTTCCATATGGTCTTAAGCACACCCATGTGCTTGGTCGTGTGAGTGTGGTAAACCTGTATTCAAGAGCTCAGTTAGTAAGTTAGGTGTTAAACAATAGTATTTAAAGAAGTTAATATCGTTAGTGCTCGGGTTGTGTAACACCCCTTACCCGTACCCATGCCTGGGGACAAGTACGAGGCATTACCAGACAGACATGCAGGTAGAATCAGAAAATACGGGCCATAAAATTTCGTTTTAACCTTAAATTAATTTACTTGCATGGGCTTATGAGGCCTTTATTTGATACCAAGAATAAATTGGAACAATATCGGACATTCGGCATGAATTCTTTTAATAATACCCCACACGCCCATTTAGGGGTTTACACATGCCCGTGGGTAGAGAAAACACGCCCATGCCCCTAAACCGTGGGCAACACTGACTTATAGACACGGCTATGGTACACACCTGTGGGTTCATCCCATACCCATAACTTGAGCAATCTGTTAAAACAACACGGCCAAGACACACGCCCGTGTCTCTAGCCTGTGCTTGATGCTAACTTAAAATTTTAGGTGCAGGGGACGCACGGCCATACCACACACCCATGTGACAGGCCCGTGTGTCACACACGGCCAAGACACACGCCCGATTGTCCCACCATAAGGACCCTATTAGGCTATTTTCCAAGCCCTTGTCACCCTTTTTACACCCTCATGGCTATTATATATTAATTAACAAGCAATATTCACTTAATACTTATGAATTGACTTCATAAAACCTTATTGCATGGAAACCTCATATCATTGGTTTGCACATGCCATAATGTTCCTTAATGGTTTGAGAAATGATAGCAATATTTGCCTCGACATTGAATTTGGCTTGATGTTTACTCATTGCCAATTATGATCCTCCCAATTCCGATGAATTGGTCACGTTTCACAAATATGTCTATATTATGACATATACATAAGCATTCAACAATTCATTTAGCATGATTGGTGGGATAACATACCACCCCCAAAAAACCATATATCAAGGTCATTACAAAATGTATAAACAAGATATCCAAGCCTTTACATTGGTTAGCCAATTGGCATTTAACAAAATAACTCAAAAACACCTATACATGCCAATTAACAAAATGAAAGTATTCATATAACAAAGCAGACCTAATTGATAGTGAGTTGAAATCTCCAACTGTCTTTCAAGCCTTATGAGTCCTCGAGCTCTGAAAAAGTAGGGAAAGGAGAGGAGTAAGCATTTACATGCTTAGTAAGCTTGAATAACCGGAAAGTAAACTTACCAGGTAATTAAGCATTCAACCATATTTGGTTAGTAAACTCAATTAGCATAAAATGCTTTTCCTAATCATACACTCAATCGATGAGTTAGATATATATATGTCAATAATACCATGGAATTTAACTTAGATGAGCTCATCATTTCACATTTCATCTTATACATGTATATCATATTAGTCTCGTTGAGTATATAGGAAATCTCAATCGAGTGCCCATTAACCGTCAATTCGTATGAACGATCATATCAAGTATGCACTCCCGCAAGCCTCACATTTTTATGGCAAGATTACGAGTCCAGGATAAATCCCCCATTCAAGAACCCATAAGGTAATGTCGGGATTACCAGTCCAAGCTAAATCCCATTCACGGCAAACATCCTTAATGAGTTAGGATCTAAATTACCAGTCCATGCTAAATTTAGACCCTATTTGGATTACCCGTCTGGGCTAAATCCACAATACACATTTATTCTTCGGGAGGCTTAATCATTTAGAAGGAACACCCATCCGGGCTAAAACCTTACTGCAACACATGCAGGATCTCATTATTTATGTGAACCATGGTTCATCCATCGGATTCCCCATTCAACTTCAACCGATACATTTATCAACATATCATTATCCAATAGCATTTCATACATTTACATATTTTAATCAAATGCAATTTATCATACATTTACTAAAATATATAATTGAGTATATTATGTGTTTACTTTAAGTTATCCGAACTTACCTGGTGTTTGTTTTATTTAATGTTTCGATCACTCCGAAACCTTCCGTTTCCCTCGATCGACTTTCGAAATTTGTTCCTCGGGGCCTATAACAATAAGAATAGATTATTAACCACTCATTTCATCCATTTCAGATCTAAATTCCACCCCCGATCAAAATGACCATTTTGCCCCTAGCCTTTCACGTTTTTATGATTTAGTCCTTAGGCTCATATAATGAAAATCATGCAATTTCTACCTTACCCAAGCCTAGCCAAACGTTTTTCTCTCCTATGGTAACTCACATCTCCCATTGGTTTCACATTTCTACCACACATTTTAAACTTTCACAAAATGGTCCCTATAAAGGTTTCTCATGAAAATCACCTAGAAAAAGATGTTTAACACACATCATCCTTTTATATTCCTCCATGAACCATCAAAATACAAACATGTCATGCATGGGTAAATTTTTAAACATGAACCCTAGCATGAAATATGGGTAGAAATGGAAAGAACAAGCTACCGGGATCTCAAAATACAAAAGAACATTAAAAACGGGGCTTAAGAGCACTTAATATTGAGCTTGAAAATTGAAGAAACCCTAACTATGGAGGGCTCAAAATTTCGACAGCTATGGGGGAAGAAGATGGCTGATTTTTGCTTCTTTTTCCCTTTTTAATTCATTAAAATGGTAAATGACCAAAATGCCCTTAAACCCCTTTCTTTAAAAATTCATCCATACAAGCTCATTTTTGTCCAAATTTCTAGAACTTGGTCAAATTACTATTTAAGAACCTCTAATTCATAATCCAAAGCAATTTCATATAAATTGCTTCTAAAACCCATGTTTTGAAATTTATTCAATTTGGTCCCTAATTCCCAATTGAACATCTTACACTTAAAATTTCTTCATGAAACTCTAATGTAAACATATCCTCATATTCTAAACCTCATAACATTCATAAAATAAATATTTTAACATTGGATTTGTGGTCCCAAAACCACTATTTTGACTAGGCCCTATTTTGGGATGTTACATTTCTCCTCCCTTAGGGACTTTCGTCCTCGAAAGTCTTACCAGCAAACAAGTTCGGATATTGACTTCTCATGGTTTCTTCCGGCTCCCATGTAGCTTCTTCCACACCATGTCAATGCCATAGAACTTTTACTAGAGCCACATTTTCGTTTCTCAATTGTTTAACTTCACGAGCTAATATCTTAACCGGTTCCTCACCATAGGTCATGTCCGGTCTAATCTCAATCTCCATCGGGGAAATTACATGGGAGGGGTCTGATCGGTACCTCCTTAACATAGATACATGAAATACGTCATGAACCTTCTCTAACTCAGGAGGCAATGCTAAACGATACGCTAAAGGTCCAACTATTTCGGTGATCTGGTACGGCCCGTTAAATCACGGACTCAGTTTGCCTTTTCAACCAAATCTTAACACCTTTTTCCATGGGGACACTTTCAAGAATACCTTATCTCCAACTTGAAACTCGATTTCTTTTCTCTTTAGATCAGCATATGACTTTTACCTATTCGATGCCACTCTTAGACAGTCACGTATCACTTTAACCTTCTCTTCGATCTCTTTAATCACATCAACTCCTTGAATCTAGTTTTCCTTGAGTTCTGTCTAGTATAACGGAGTTCTGCACCTTCTACCATACAAGGCCTTATAAGGTACCATTTTCAAACTTGTTCGAAAGCTGTTGTTATAGGCAAATTCTACCAACGGCAAATATTTTTCCCAGCTACCTTAAAATTCAAGGATGTAACAACGCAACATATCCTCGAGAATCTGAATCATTCTCTCAGACTGACCATCTGTTTGAGTATGAAAAGCTGTACTAAAACTCTAATTCGTACCCAAGGCTTCTTGTAACTTCTTCTAGAATCTCGATGTAAACCTCGGGTCTCTATCTGAAACGATCGACAGTGGTACTCCATGTAGTCTCACTATCTCAGAAATGTACAAGTCAGCTAACTTATCAAGGGAGAAATCTGTTCTTACAGGAATAAAATGAGCTGACTTCATCAATTTATCCACTACGACCCATATGGCATCTTTCTTGTTCGAATTCAACGGTAATCCTGTTACAAAATCCACGGTGATTCTGTCCCATTTCCATTCGGGGACCATTACAGGCTGTAACAAACCTGAAGGTACTTGATGTTCAGCTTTAACTTGCTGACATACTAAGCATTTCGATACGAATTTAGAAATATCCTTTTTCATGCCGCTCCACCAGTACATCTTTTTCAAATCGTTGTACATCTTAGTACTTCCCGGGTGAATTGACAAGTGGCTTCTATGCGCTTCTTACAAAATTATTTGAATAAGCTCTTTGTTCTTAGGTACACAAACCCTATTTCTGAACATCAAACATCCATCAGAACCAATTCAGAAATCAGACTCAATACCCGACTCACATTAAGTCCATTTTGCCTGCAACTCAATGTCATTGTACTGAGCACTATGAATTTCCTGAAGTAATTTCAGTTTAGCTTCTATCTCTGCCAAGACCGAACCATCATCAAGCAATGCCAGTCGAGCATCTATGGCCTTTAGTGCAAACAAGGATTTCTTGCTCAACGCATCGGCGACTACATTCGCCTTTCCCGGGTGATAATCAATAACCAAATCGTAGTCTTTAATTAGTTCTAACCATCTTCGCTATCTCAGATTTAATTCTTTCTGACTTATCAAGTATTTCAAAATTTTTTGGTCTGTGAAAATATGACAAGTCTCGCCATATAAGTAATGCCTCCAAATCTTCAAAGCAAAAATGATGGCGGCAAGCTCTAGGTCGTGTGTCGGATAATTCTTCTGGTGCGGCTTTAACTTTCGTGAAGCATATGCTATCACCTTGCCATCTTGCATAAGCACACAACCTAATCCATTCAAGGATGCATCACTGTAGACCAAAAATTCCTTTCCTGGTTCAGGCAACACTAAGACAGGAGTTTCAGTCAGCATTGTCTTTAACTTTTCGAAACTCTGCTGACATTTCTCTGTCCACTTAAACTTAACATCTTTCTGTAGCAATCTCGTTATTGGGGTTGCTATTACGGAGAATCCTGTCACAAACCTTTGATAATAACCGGCTAAGCCCAAAAAGCTTCTAACCTCAAATACATTTCTAGGCGAATTCCATTCTATAATAGCAGAGATCTTACTTGGATCAACTCGGATGCCTTCACCCGAAACAATGTGACCCAAAAATCCAACTTCTTGGAGCCAAAACTCACTCTTGCTAAACTTAGCATACAGTTGTTTTTCTCGCAAAGTTTGTAATATAATCCTCAAGTGCCTTGTGTGCTCGGTCTCATCATCAGAGTAAATTAAAATGTCGTCAATGAACACAACAACGAACTTATCCAAATATGGTCAAAAGATCCTATTCATAAGATCCATGAATACGATTTGTGTATTAGTCAACCCAAATGGCATGACAAGGAACTCATAATGTCTGTACCTCGTTCTCAAAGCTGTCTTAGGTACATCCAACTCTTTAACCCGTAGCTGATAATAACCAGACCTCAAGTCTATCTTGGAGAATACGGTGGCTCCTCTCAACTAGTCAAATAAATCATCAATCCTTGGCAAAGGATACTTATTTTTGACAGTTACCTTATTAAGTTGTCGATAATCAATACATAATCTCACTGAACCATCTTTCTTCCTTACAAAAAGTACGGGGGCACCCCAAGGTGAAAAACTTGGCCTTGCAAAGCCTTTATCCGTTAACTCTTGTAACTGTGTTTTTAACTCTTTCAACTTGGTTGGCGCCATTCTATATGGAGCAATAGAAATGGGAGTTGTCCCTGGCACCAATTCAATACCAAATTCTATTTCCCTTTCAAGAGGTAATCCGGGTAATTCTTCCTAGAATACGTCTGGATATTTGCATACTGTCGGCACAGACTCAATCTTCAACTCTGTTTCCTTTGTGTTCAACACGAATGCAAGATAAGCCTCATACCCTTTCCTCATATATCTCCGGGCAACCATTGCTGTGATTACCACTGGTGGCGTACTCAAATCTCTTGAATCAACCTGTAAAATCTCACCATTCAAGCACTTCAACTCAATATACTTATTACTACAGTTCACTATTACATCATGCAAGGCTAACCAATTCATACCAAGTATTACATCAAATTCGTCAAATGGTAACAACATAAGGTTAGCCGGAAAACAATGACTCTGAATCGTCAAAGGACAATTCTTACAGATCTTATCAACCATCACAGATCTACCTAACGGGTTCGACACTTTAATACTAAACTCAGTAGATTCAACCGGTAAATTCATCCTAGATATCAATCTCATGCATATGTATGAATGTGTCGACCCTGGGTCAATTAAAGCAAAAACATATGTATTGAAAAGGGAAAAATTACTCGTGATGACATCGAGAGCAGAGGCTTCATCTCGAGCGCGTATCGCATACGTCCTTGTCGGAGCTCGAGCCTCAGATTTTGCAGCATTCTTAGCCATAGCTTGACTACCACTAAAATTCCCCGGATGTCTCGGAGGTTTACCACGTGAAACAGGAGCACTTGATTTCGGGGTTGATCCCGTTTGCCATTCATTTCTTTTCGGGCAGTCTCTGAGGAAGTGGTCAAAAGAACCGCATTGAAAACAAGATCCGCTCTTCATTCGGCACTCTCTGAAGTGAAATTTGTTACAGCTCTTACACTTCAGGCCTGATATCCTCGTTCAAGCCTTCCTCGAAGCGTTTACACATTTCTGCCTCAGTTTGGACCCATTTGGATGCATACTGACTTAGCCATATGAACTCCCTTTCATATTCTGCTACCGACTTGTTCCTTTGTTTGAGCTCTAGGAACTCATTTCGCTTCGAGTCTAAAAACCTTTGGCTAATATATTTCTTCCTAAACTCTGCCTGGAAGAAATCCCAAGTGATAGCTTCTTTTGGCACTACCGAGGACACTGTTTTCCACCAATGGTATGCAGTATCCTTCAGGAGAGATACAACACACTTTAAACATTCCTCGGGTGTGCACGACAATTCATCTAGTACTCGCGTAGTATTTTCGAGCCAGAACTTGGCTCTTTCAGCGTCATTATCTACTTTAGCTCTGAATTCCTCGGCTCCATACTTTCTAAGCTTATCTACGGGGGCCTTAACAGTTCTTACTGGTACCACACCTCATGGCACATCGGTACCAGGTTGGTTAGGGGGCGGGGGAGGTCGCGGTATATTAGGGCAATTTCTCAAATAATCCCCAAACCACTCATCCATCATATCAAAAAAGGCAGCCCGGGCCTCTTCTCAGCCTTCAGGTATAGGCCTTCTACTGCTACCAGAAGTAGTCTGGCATACGGAAGCTGAAGCATGGCTCTCGGCTCCCTCGGACTCATATTGTGCTTGGTTGGAGGACATTTACTACATTTTAAAACAATAAAAAAAATTAAGAGATTTCACACTATCAACATTCGAATATTGGCATGTACAGCAAACTTTAACATCCTCTATGGTAGTCCTAGAACTGACTAAACCGTAGCTCTGATACCACTAAATGTAACACCCCTTACTCTACCCATGCCTGGGGACAAGTACGAGGCATTACCAGACAGACATGCAGGCAGAATCAGAAAATATGGGCCATACAATTTCGTTTCAGCCTTAAATTGATTTACTTGCATGGGCTACGAGGCCTTTATTTGATACCAAGAATAAATCGAAACAATATCGGACATTCGGCATGAATTCTTTGAATAATACCCCACACGCCCATTTAGGGGTTTACACACGCCCGTGGGTAGAGAAAACACGCCCATGCCCCTAAACCGTGGGCAACACTGACTTATAGACACGGCCATGGCACACGCCTGTGGGTTCACCCCATGCCCATGACTTGAGCAATCTGTTAAAATAACACGGCCAAGACACACGCCCGTGTCTCTAGCCCGTGCTTGATGCTAACTTAAAATTTTAGGTGCAGGGGATGCACGACCATACCACACCGTGTGTCACACACCCGTGTGAGTGGCCCGTGTGTCACACACGGCCAAGACACACGCCCGTGTGTCTCACCATAAGGACCCTATTAGGCTATTTTCCAAGCCCTTGGTCACCCTTTTTACGCCTTTATACCTATTAAATATCAATTAACAAGCAATATTCACTTAATACTTATGAATTGACTTCATAAAACCTTATTGCATGGAAACCTCATATCATTGGTTTGCACATGCCATAATGTTCTTTAATGGTTTGAGAAATGATAGCAATATTTGCCTCGACATTGAATTTGGCTCGATGTTTACTCATTGCCAATTATGATCCTCCCAATTCTGATGAATTGGTCACGTTTCACAAATACGTCTATATTATGACATATACATAAGCATTCAACAATTCATTTAGCATGATTGATGGGATAACATACCACACCCCAAAAGACCATATATCAAGGTCATTACAAAATGTATAAACAAGACATCCAAGCCTTTACATTGGTTAACCAATTGGCATTTAACAAAATAATTCAAAAACACCTATACACGCCAATTAACAAAATGAAAGTATTCATATACCAAAGTGGACCTAGTTGATAGTGTGTTGAAATCTCCAACCGTCCTTCAAGCCTTATGAGTCTTCGAGCTCTGAAAAAGTAGGGAAAGGAGAGGAGTAAGCATTTACATGCTTAGTAAGCTCGAATAACCGGAAAGTAAACTTACCATGTAATTAAGCATTCAACCATATTTGGTTAGTAAACTCAATTAGCATAAAATGCTTTTCCTAATCATACACTCAATCGATGAGGTAGATATATATATGTCAATAATACCATGGAATTTAACTTAGATGAGCTCATCATTTCACATTTCATCTTATACATGTATATCATATTAGTCTCGTTGAATATATAGGAAATCTCGATGGAGTGCCAATTAAACGTTAATTCGTATGAATGATCATATCAAGTATGCACTCCCACGAACCTCACATTTTTATGGCGGGATTACTAGTCCAGGCTAAATCCCTCATTCAGGAACTCATAAGGTAATGCCGGGATTACCAGTCCAAGCTAAATCCTATTCACGACAAACATCCTTAATGAGCTAGGATCTAAATTACCAGTCCAGGCTAAATTTAAACCCTATTTGGATTACCCGTCCGGGCTAAATCCACAATGTACATTTATTCTTCGAGAGGCTTAATCATTCAGAAGGAACACTTGTCCGGGCTAGATCCTTTTCATAAATGAGATCAACGGATTACCTGTCCAGGCTAAATCCTTACTACAACACATGCAGGATCTCATTATTCATGTGAATCATGGTTCATCCATTGGATTCCCCATTCAGCTTCAACTGAGACATTTATCAACATATCATTATCCAATAGCATTTCATACATTTACATATTTTAATCAAATAAAATTTATTATACATTTACTAAAATATATAATTGACCATATTATCTGTTTACTTTAAGTTATCTGAACTTACCTGGTATTTGTTTTGTTTAATGTTTCGATCACTCCGAAACCTTTTGTTTCCCTCGATCGACCTCCGAAATTTGTTCCTCGGGGTCTATAACAATAAGAATAGATTATTAACCACTCATTTTATCCATTTCAGACCTAAATTCCACACATGGTCAAAATGACCATTTTGCCCCTAGCCTTTCATGTTTTTACGATTTAGTCCCTAGGCTCGTATAATGAAACTCATGCAATTTCTACCTTACCCAAGCCTAGCCAAACATTTTTCTCTCCTATGGTAACTCACATCTCCCATTGGTTTCACATTTCTACCACATATTTTAAACTTTCACAATGTGGTCCCTATAAAGGTTTCTCACGAAAATCACCTAGAAAAAGATGTTTAACACACATCATCCTTTTATATTCCTCCATGAACCATCAAAATACAAACATGTCATGCATGGGTAAATTTTTAAACATGAACCCTAGCATGAAATATGGGTAGAAATGGAAAAAACAAGCTACCGGGATCTCAAAACACAAAAAACATTAAAAACGGGGCTTGAGAGCACTTACTATTGAGCTTGAAAATTGAAGAAAACCTAACTATGGAGGGCTCAAAATTTTGGCAGCTATGGGGGAAGAAGATGGCTGATTTTTACTTCTTTTTCCCTTTTTAATTCATTAAAATGGTAAATGACCAAAATGCCCTTAAACCCCTTTCTTTAAAAATTCATCCATACAATCCCATTTTTGTCCAAATTTCTAGAACTTGGTCAAATTACTATTTAAGGACCTCTAATTCATAATCCAAAGCAATTTCATATAAATTGCTTCTAAAACCCATGTTTTGAAATTTATTCAATTTGGTCCCTAAATCCCAATTGAACATCTTACACTTAAAATTTATTCAGGAAACTCTAATGCAAACATATCCTCATATTCTAAACCTCATAAAATTCATAAAATAAATATTTTAAATCTAGATTTGTGGTCCCAAAACCACTATTATGACTAGGCCCTATTTTGGGATGTTACAGGTTGCCTCCCGAGAAGCGCTTATTTATAGTCTAAGCTCAACTTACCTCTCTATTGAATGGTCATGGTGGTTCGAGGAGTTTACACTCCTCATTCCTGCTATCAATCTCATTAAAATAAGGTTTTAGGCAGGTATTGTTTACCTTAAAAGTGCCGAATTTGAGATGACTTACCTTGACTGTACCGAATGGGAAAATGCTAAGTACCGTGAGAGAAATTTCTTCATTATGTTTGGCAGTGGCAATGTGAGGATCTGTGGCGTATTGAGGTATTGAGCTTGTTCTAGCATAGTTTTGGTTTATCGTGTGTTCTTGGTTTATGTGTTCGCCATTCATCTAGCTCCTCGATTTGTAGCCTTCGTTCTTCATGGATATGTCCTTTGTTGTTGCTTGAACGTGGCTCATGTATATCCTTCGAACTCGAACTCATTTCCTGCAAAGTAGGTTGTAGCATATGGTCAGTTTTGGTAGAATGATTTATACAACCACCTTCAACTTTTAATGTGTTACTCGAATTGCGAGCTTGAAGAGTGATTGTTTCGTCTCCCACACGAAGTGTGAGTTCACCTATGCCAACGTCCACAACTGTTCTAGCAGTTGCTAAAAAGGGCCTTCCTAAAATCAAAGGAGTGTTACTATCCTCCCCTATGTCTAGAACAACGAAATCAACTGGGAATATAAATTTATCAATTTTAATAAGTACATCTTCAATAATACCCCTAGGAAATCTAATAGTTTTATCTGCTAATTGAATGCTCATCCTAGTTTGTTTCAGTTTCCCAAGACCTAGTTGCTTAAACATTTTGTAAGGCATGACGTTGATGCTAGCCCCTAAATCAGCCAATGCATTATTAACATCTAAACTACCAATTAGGCAAGGAATTGTAAAACTCCCTCGATCTTTTAATTTTTTGGGTAGCTTATTCTGTAGAATAGCTGAGCAAACTGCGTTTAGCTCCACATGCGACGCCTCATCCAACTTCTGCTTATTTGCTAGGAGCTCCTTTAAAAACTTCATTGTGTTCGGCATCTGCGAGAGAGCTTCAATAAATGGTAAGTTGATATGCAATTTCTTTAAAAGTTTAACGAATTTACCAAATTATTCATCTGAGTGGTCTTTCATTGTTGCATTAGGGTATGGCACACGAGGTTTATATTCTACACTTACCGATTTCTATCCAGTTTGACTTACCTCACCTTTACCCTTATTTACTACAGTTTCTTACTTTGGTTCTGGTTCAGATGTAACTAACCCTTCCTCATTTCTAACATTGATTGCATTGAGCTGTTCTCTTGGGTTAGGTTCAGTATTACTTGGCAAGCTACCTTGTGGTCGTTCGAAAATTAATTTGGATAGCTGCCTATCTGAGTTTCGAGCCCTTGGATCGACACTTGTTGATTTTTAAGTGCCGTCTCGATATTCTAAAAATGAGTTTTTGACACTACGATAAACTTCGTTAGCATTTCTTCAAGGTTCGGTTTCTTCTCTGGTTGGTAAGGTGGTTGTTGGAAGCCTGAGGGTGGTGGTGGTCTCTGATTTCCTTGGCCTCCCCATGAAAAGTTTGGGTGATTCCTCCAACCTGCATTATAAGTAGTGTTATAAGGGTTATTTTGGGCTCGAGGATTATTACCCATGTAGTTCAATTGCTCGTTCTCCATGCTGTGGCTATAGGGTGAATATTCTGTATTGCTTGATCCACCTCCATTTGCTTCACATTGCATCATTGAATAAACCTGTGAAGAACCAAGAAAACCATCAATTTTCTATTCAAAAGTTCTACCTGATTTAAGAGCATGGTGACTGAATCGACGTTAAAAATGCCGGCTGCTTTCGTTGGCTTTGTCATCATGACTTGCCACTGATAATTATTCAGTGACATCTCTTCTATAAATTCATAAGCATCTTCAGGTGCCTTATTATTGATAGTCCCACCAGTGGCTGCATCAACCATTTGTTTAGTCGAGGGATTCAGGCCATGGTGGAATGTTTGAACCCGTAGCCAGAGTATTAACCCATGGTGAGGGCATCTTCTTAAAAGGTCCTTGTATCTCTCCCATGCATCGTAGAGTGTCTCTAAATCCATCTGCACAAAGGAAGAAATATCATTACGTAATTTTTCCATTTTGGCCGGCAGAAAATACTTTAATAGAAACTTTTCGGTCATTTGTTCCCAAGTAGTGACTGACCCTCGTGGTAACGAGTTCAACCACTGTTTAGCTTTGTTTCTCAACAAAAAAGGGAATAACCGAAGAAGAATGGCATCACCAGAAACGGCATTAATTTTAAATGTGTCTCAAAACTCTAGAAAATTTTCCAAGTGAGTGTTGGGGTCCTCGTCCTGCAAACCATCAAACTAAACAAATTACTGTATCATTTGAATTGTGTTAGGTTTGAGTTCAAAATTATTAGCAGCAATAGCAGGCCTAGCTATACTTGACTCAGTTCCTGTTAAATTAGGTTTAGCATAATCATACATAGCACAAGGAGCAGGATTCTGAGTTACTAGATTAGCAGCAATTGCAGGAGGTACCTGATTTTCCTGATTTTCTTGATTTTCGGCCATCTCCTCGGTTGTATTTGGAATATCGTCCTCTTGCTCTCCTTCTGTGTATCTTAGGCTTCGCCTTATTTTTCGTCAGTTTCTGTGAGCTGTGCAATCGATTTCTTCGTCAAAAAGTAATGGTCTCGATGGCTTTCTTCTAGTCATAAACTATAAGAACCTGTCAGAAGAAAGAAAAAGAAAATTTAGTAACGAAAACTAAACAAAAATTTAAATTGCAGTAAAAGTAAATGGGTAAAGTAATAAAAATCGAGTGTTCCTAATATCTTAGTTCCCCGGCAACGGCGCCAAAAACTTGATCGTGATTATTCTTGATAAGTTTTATAAATTTATAATTAATCGTTCTTGAAACTAACTATTATCACGATGTAGGCAAGTGTACCTATCGAACAGTAGTATAGCTTTAGCAAGACCGGATTGTCGAACCCAAAAGAACTATAAGTACTAGTATTAACTGTCTTTTTATTATCTAGCCTAAAAATAAAAGGGTTTGTTTTAATTAACTAATTAACTAGACTAAGAAATCACAGAAAATAGAAGTGGGGAAATTACTTTGGGAAAAACGATTGATTTAAGACAATAGCCAAGGAAAAATCCACCTAGACTTCACTTGTTATTTTAACTCCGAATCAGACGATTTATTCTTTTAACTTGTTCCGTAGAAATCCCTGAGTTATGTTATTATCCCTATTCAAGACTAATAACGTCTAACCCTAGATTGAATAATGGAAATCTCTTTCTAATTAAACCCTAAGGTTGCATTAACTCGATCTATGGATCCCCTTATTAGGTTTCACCCTAATCCGGTAAAATCTTTTCACCCTATCTCTAGCGTGCAATCAACTCCGCTTAATTATGACAAAGTTACTCTTAGACAGGGACTATTCATCCTCCAAATAAGAGCATTAACTTGAATCAATATCCTGAAATACCGAAACAAGAATTAAGAGCACATAATTAGAACAAGTTAAATATTTATCATACAATTCAAAAAATAATAACAAGATTCGTCTTAGCTTTTATTCCCCTTACAAAAAATAATAACAAGATTCGTCTTAGCTTTTATTCCCCTTAGGTATTTAGGGGGGTTTAGTTCATAAATAAATAGGAAAACATCTCAGAAGAATAATGAATACAAAACATAAAGAAAACCCAAAACTCCTAAAGGGAAATTAAGGAGAGATCTTTAGTCTTGATGATGAATCCGGCTTCTGAGATGGGTCAATCAGCTTTCTTCGAGTAATTCCTTACTCCCTACTCTGCGCTTCCCCTTTAGTCCTCCTCTAGGGTGTTTAAATAGGCTTTAGAATGCCCAAAAGCCCTCAAACTCGCCCTTTTTTGAATAGAACTTAACTAGGGCTCGGCAGGGACACGCTCGTGTGCAATTACTTCAGGCCGTGGTCAAGACTAAGAGATCAACACACCCGTGCTGAGGTTGTTTTAGGCCATGTTCGAGCCTGTTAGAATGGCAGGGGCATGTGTTCTGCCCGTGTGAGGAAGTCCAGGCCGTGTTGTTTTCCCACGTTGGCCCATTTTCTTCATTTTTGGCCCGTTTCTTGTTCTTTTTGCTCTCCTATGCTCACCTAAGTACAAAAAATGAAATTAAAGGATTAGGAGCACCAAATTCACCAAATCTAAGGAGAATTATTTCATAAATGTGTTAAGCATGGGATAAAAATATGTATACATTACAGTTTATCAAGCGTCAATCGAGGAGCCACCTAAATTAGAACTGAAGGTATTTCCCTCACATTTAAAATATGTTAATTTAGGTAAAGCTTCTACTTTGTCTGTGATTGTTTCAGCAGAATTAACTGTAGTGCAAGAAGAGAAACTAATCCTAGTATTGAAACAATTCACGAAGGCTATCGGATGGACCATAGCTGATATTCGTCGCATTAGTCCATCTGTATGCATGCACAAGATCATCCTGAAAGATGGCAAAAATAGGACGATTGATGGGTGGAAACTCGAAAATATACACACTTTTTCATGCCCTTTTTAACTCCTTCATGCAATTTCGGTAAAATTCTAGCCAAAAAAATATAATAATTATAAAATAATTAAATTGCACTCAAATTATGAACATGTTGAATTTTAATTAAATTTATATCAAATTTTGATTATTTTTTATTATTTTTTACAGATTTGCACAAAAGGTAAAAAAACTGCTCGACAGACACTACTAGAAGCGCAAAACCGAGAAGCAATTTTGAAGCATCAAGGTGAATTAATTTTTCAGCCTAAGACGGCCCAAATTATGTTTCTTAATTCATGATATAATTAATTTTAATTTTAATCCAATTTAATTTGGGTTAAATAATTTTTTATTAATTAATTATGAAAAATGGCCCAGTTGAGTTGAACCGAGAAAACCGATCCAACCGAGCACTGGGCAACCCTAAATCGTCCCACATGCTAACCCAATCAGCTTGTTTGGCTGATTATTTGGCTTTTAAAATGGCCCTTGAAGACTCCTTCACTTTGCATTCAAACCCTTCCAATATTTATGCATTTCAAGATTTGCCCCTACCTAAAAATAGCATGTTTAAAATCTTCAAACATGCCACATGTGTGGTTGGCCATGGGGGAAGTCTTTGGCTACTGATTTTGGGTATTTTTATCAGCCTTCTCAACCTATAAATACCCACTTGGCTGCTCACTTCAAACACATCTCAACCCCATTCATTTCTTTACTTCTCCTTCACTTTTCTCTCTTCATTCCCTTCCATTGTTCTTCATTTTCTTCCCCTATTCCTTTTCTGATTTCACCTCTTGAAAAAGAGTCATTCAACCACCATTTGGATCAGCATTCAAGTGTTCTTGGAAGCCTCGGTTCAACAAGAATAAGCAGAGAAGGAGGAGCAAAGCAAACTACTCAAGCCTCGGAGAAACATCAAATTTGATTCTTGTTCCTTATCCTTTTAATTTTATTGTTGTTATGAACATGTCTATGAATATTTGTGATGTTTAAGTGATTAAAACTATGTTTGTGTTATTATAGGTCTCGATAAGATGTTTAAGTGAAACCATGACCAAGTTATTCTTGCATTACAATTGTAAGGTAACTAATGACTTAATTATTTAAACGGATTGAAATTGTAATTAATTTACACAATACTTAATCAGTGCATGTTTAATCATCTAAGGTAGCTGAAGGTTAAATTAGCAATGGTATCTAACGATACATTAGCCTTGCATAACTTGCAAGATTATTGTGACTAAACTGTTTCAAGGCAGAAATACATTGTTACCTCACGTAATCTTTTATGTGCTTATGAGATTGAATTAATTGATTGAATTGGCATAAAGATATGTACAAGAGATTATTTTAATTTCATAAGTATGTTGTGCATTAACACATTTTCTTATTAAAATTTGTTTAATTGGTTAAATTGAATGGAGATATAGTCAAAAGATAAATGGATTTTGGTAGGTAAGTATGTTCATAAGTTAGCAAATTACCAAGTTGCCGTGAATTTATCCGTAACAACATAAACATGTGTTTAATAATTCTAAGTTAAGAAATGTAATTAATCTAGTACAATTATGTCATCTTGATTAAAATCATCTTTTGAAATTGTGCATTGGAACTTTTTATTTTATTTTTATTTATTTCAATTAGTTAAAATCTTAGTTTTTCACCTTCTCAAATCAAAATATTTTTCTTCACCAAAGTGTTTTTAATTGCATTCATAAATAATTATTTTCACAGTCCCTGTGGTTATGATAACTCGACATTTACTTGTCAATTTATTACTTGTTGTGATTGTGTACACTTACACATTTCCGTCGTACCAATGGACAACGAAGACTAAGCCCCATCATGAAGGATGTGGTAAAGAAAGAAATCATCAAGTGGTTAGATGCAGGTATGATTTACCCCATCTCAGACAGTTCGTGGGTAAGTCCAATCCAATGCGTGCCAAAGAAAAGAGGTATTACGGTCATTGAGAACAAGAATAACAAGTTGATACAGACTAAAACGGTTACGGGATGGAGAATTTGCATCAATTACCGGAAGCAAAATAAGGTGACTAGGAAAGATCACTTTCCTTTGCCATTTTTGGAGCAAATACTGGATAGACTCGCGAAGCGAGACTATTACTATTTTCTCGATGGATACTCGGGGTATAATTATATTACAGTAGCACCGAAAGATCAATACAAGACAACATTCACCTGCCCATACGGTACATTTGCATTTAGACACATGCCATTTGGTTTATGTAATGCACCTATTACATTTTAAAGGAGTATGATGCCTATTTTTACTGACATGGTTGAGAAATACTTGGAAGTCTTTATGGATGATTTTTCAATATTCAAAGATACATATGATGATTGCCTAGCCAATCTATCCAAGGTACTAAGGCGATGTGAAGAAAAAAACCTCGTACTCAACTAGGAAAAGTGTTATTTCATGGTACGAGAAGGTATTGTTCTAGGGTATCGGATAATGAGACATGGAATCGAGGTAGATAAAACAAAGGTAAACGTTATTGAGAAACTCCCACCTCCAACATCTTTAAAAGAGTGTTAGGACCTTTTTGGGACACGCTGATTTCTATCGAAGATTTATCAATGACTTCTCCAAAATTGCTAAACCCTTATGCAAATTATTGGAGAAGGACACGACGTTCAAATTTAATGAGGAGTGATTAAGAGCTTTTAAATATTTGAAGAGTCGATTAGTTTCGGCACCCATAATCGTCACACCGGACTGGGATTTGCCATTTGAATTGATGTGTGACGCAAGTGGCTTCGCGATAGAAGCTGTCATAGGCAAGCGAAGGGACAAAGTTTTTCATCCCATCTACTACGCAAGTCGAACTCTGACAGGAGCTCAACTGAATTATACGGTAACAAAGAAAGAGTTACTTGCTATTGTTTTTGCTTTTGACAAGTTTCGATCTTATCTTGTAGGTACCAAAGTGACCGTCTATACGAACCACTCAACAATTAAGTATTTAATTTCCAAGAAAGATGCTAAGCCGAGACTAATTCGATGGGTACTTCTACTTCAAGAGTTCGATCTAGAAATTCAAGATTTAAAGGGAGTAGAAAACCAAGTAGCAGACCACTTGCCTAGATTGGAGCCGTAAGAAGGGAATTCTCCACTTATACCCATTCAGGAGACATTTCCAAATGAACACATACTGAAGGTAAATCATGTCCATAATACCCCTTAGTTTGCTGATATTGCTAACTATTTAGCTTGTGGTTTGGTGCCAATTGATAAAACGTATCATCAAAAGAAAAAGTTTCTTCAAGATGTGAAGTATTATTTCTGGGAAGAACCATACTTGTTTAAAAAGTGTGCAGATCAAATGATCAGGAGATGCGTGGCAGAAAATGAAGTACATAAGATTCTATATCATTGCCACTTAGCTCTCAGTGGGGGACACTACGGAGGTACACATACTACGACCAAAGTATTGCAAGCCTGATTCTTTTGGCCAACACTATTCAAAGACGCATATTCTTATGTAAAGAGTTGTGATCGATGTCAAAGGGTTGGAAACATCACCAACAGAAATGAGATGCCATGAACAAATATCATTGGGTAGAATTATTCGATGTTTGCGGTATTAACTTTCTCGATCCTTTCCCTCCATCTTTTGGTCACAAGTACATATTGGTAGCAGTAGACTACATGTCTAAGTGGGTTGAGGCCGAGGCATATCCAATGAATGATGCTAATGTTGTGATGAAGATTTTGCAGAAGCATGTGTTCATAAGGTTTGGAACCCTGAGAGCTATCATTAGTGATGAAGGGTCCCATTTTGTGAACAAATGGTTGAAATGGTTACTCGACAAACATGGAATGAAGCATAAGGTTGCCATAGCTTACCATCCGCAGACGAATGGGCAAGCTGAACTGGAAAACAAAGAGATCAAAGGCATACTCGAGAAGGTAATTTGTCCGAACTGACAAGATTGGTCCAAAAGATTAGACGATGCTTTATGGGCCTACAGGACAGCATACAAGACACCTTTAGGGATGTCACCTATAGGTAAGTCTTTGGAAAGTCTGTCATCTGCCCTTGGAGTTAGAGCACAAAACTTACTAGGCTCTCCAACAACTCAACTTGGATCTTAAGCTTAATAAAGAGAAACAGATGCTCCAACTCAATGAGTTAGAAGAATTCCGAATGTTCTCATACGAGAATGTCAAATTACTCAAGGAAAGACTTAAGAGATGGCATGAAAAGCACATTCTAGTTCGAGAATTTGAAGTAGGTCAGCAAGTCTTGTTCTTCAATTCCAAATTAAGGTTCTTTCCAGGTAAGTTAAAATCATGTTGGTCCGGTCCATTTATGATTCACCAAGTTTATCTATACGGAGTTGTCGAACTTCAATGTAAGAACGGTAATTTTCGAGTCAATGCTCAGCGCTTAAAACATTAATGGGGAGATAAAATTGAACGGGATCAATTCTCGTTCATTTTATCATATATTTAATTTTTCTCATTTTTCTTTTTAAATAAATGATTTAGGGTATATTTTCGGGATTAGCATGTTTAAATAAATTCTGTCTAGGAGATTGGAACTTAAGCGGGATCGCCTATGACCCCTCCAATCTTTCTTAGGAATTGATTTTAAGATAATCTTCTGAGAAATTATTACCTAAATGGCAAAATAAATTTTAGATTTCAAATAAAATGGTCAATTTTGATCCAAGTTTTAAATTGCGACTCAATTTCAAATTTTCTTTAAGTCTAGGTACTTAATTGAATTATTTTCAAATTTTGGTTGCTCTTTTTGTAAATATTAAAAATTAGATGTCTCTTTTTGTAAATATTTTCAAAAGGCATCTAGAATAAATGATTTTAATTTAATTTAATAAATAAGATGATAATAACTAGTATATAGTTATATTTATTATAATATATATCAATTATTATCAACTTTGCATGGAATTAGGTTTAGTTTAAATTCGATCATATTTTATTTAATAAGTTTTATTTTAATAAATTAATAGAAAATAATAATTTAATATGCATTATATTAATTATTAATTGTTGTTAACTCTATGTAGAATTAGAACTTAGAATATTTTAATTATTAATTTATTCTAAGAATTCTAATTAAACTCCTACTCCCTTCACTATAAATTTCACCCACTTTTTTCACTTTTTCACATCACCTCAACCTAGCCACACCAACTCCCACCTTCGGCACTAGCAACCCCAATGCACACCGTGCACGCCAACAGCCCAGTAGCCTGCACCTTGTCACTGCACCTGCCCACACATCCAACTTCAACACCCTCCGCACCAGCTCACGCGCCTAGTATCTCGTCAGGCCTGCTCGACACACCTGTCTGCTGCCGACTGTCCCGCATTCGCGTGACACACGCATGCCCTACTGCTCGCGTAAGGATCCACACATTGTTGCTACCTCTATCACACCAAGCCACGCCTAGTGCACCGCTGCTCCCTAGCGTGCCGCTGCCGCCTTGCTACTTGCACCAACACTCTTGCCTATCACACCACACCATCAAGATATCCTACAACTATCCCTAAACTGAACTATTTTGCTTTATATTTATTTTCTTTAAGTTCTTCATGTTTATAAAGAGGTGGTAAGACAAATTTTTTTCCTAAATTTTAATTTTATTTAATTATTTAATTTTTCAATTTATTGAATTATTAATATTTTATACTAATTAAATTTTTGAGAAAATATTTGTTCTATCTTATGATCAGGTAAATCGTGTCTCACAAAAAAACTCGTGCCTCTGCTCAAATTGACGAATCACAAAACAAATTCCACTATGAAGAAGCCAAAGCAAGATACGAAAGCATTTTCAAGAATCAACAGATGCACCCAGAGAAAGGCTTTACACTGAAAGAAAGCAACTATGATGATTTCATGACGCGCTTTTGACAAATTGCTGAAGCTCTCAATTAGGAGTTATTTTGGGAGAAAAGACCTAGTGCAGATGAGGAGTTAGTTTGTGAATTTTCTGTGAATTTGACCTCAAGTAAATTTATGGAAGTTTTTATTTGTGGAATCAAGGTATCAATAACCTCAAACACTATTAATGAGTTCTTTAAATTACTTGATTTTGAAGACGATGAATATTCTTCCTTGATGAGCAATATTGAGTCTGAAAATCTGTAAGAAATTCTCGAGGAACTTACAATTCCAGGTTCTAAGTGGACTGCGTCAAAGCAAGGAATTCACACTTGTCGTAGAGAATATTTCACACCACTAGCAAAGGTATGGTTCTATTTCATTCGATTCAGCCTTATGCCTATTTCACATGGGACTACAATTTCATTAGAATGAATAGTCTTATTATACTCGATTTTAACTGGAAAGACCATTGATGTGGGAAAAATCATTCTGAGAGAAATACGGAATTGTGCCGCTAGACGTTCTGGCCCAGCTTACTTTCCCTTTACAATAACAATTTTGTGCCTGAAAGCTAAAATTCTTGCAAACGTAAAGAAGATAGGTTATAGCCAGGGCACAATCACAGATTGGAACCTTTACCGAATAGCCGGAGACTCTATTCTATAGCAACAAGTTGAAGAAAGCAAGGATCTTGAAGAAAAGGAAGAAGAAGAATATCCCACAGAGATCGAATCGATGCAGTCAGCTGAAATCCCTGATAAGGTAAAACCAATAGAACCAATAATCGAACCTAACGTCGCAACTTCAATGTTCAGGACTCAATCGCCTCGCCCAGATCTTCAAGATGAGCTGTCAAAGTTGATGGACATAATGCAACATATGCAGTGGCAGCAACAAGCTTACTGGAGATATTCAAAAATACGAGATGACTCAATGAGAAGCACTCTTATGAAAATATTCAATGACTCATTTATTTTTTTGCCTAAGTTTCTAGATTTTATATTTGAACCATAGAGTCCACTATCGAAGAGGGAGCGAAGCGATTCATGCAAAAACAAAGATGATGGAGCAAAAGATGAGTCGGATTCTAAGGGATCTATAAATAAATAAATAAATAGGGGATCTTAACTTTATTTTATTTCCATTCTTAGGTTATTTAATGTTTTAGGATTAGGTTTTATTAGGAATTTTTATTTCCACATAATAAAACAAGAGATGGAAATCATAAATAAAAATAAATAAGTTGCAAAGTACAAAGTGTGGCAATAGATATATACATGTCTAGGATTGGATCTAAAAAGAGCTTGGTACTTAAGCAGTTAAATTGACTCACCTCCTCTTTTCTAGAATCCTACCTGGTGTATAGTGTCTATTCACTTTTAACAATGAGGACATTGTTCATCTTAACTAGGTGGACCGAAAAATTGAAATTATTTCCTCTCAGAATAAATTTTTCTTTTAATTATGATTAGGTTATATTTTGTTCAGAAATTTGAAATTTTGTCAAGTATGCTAAGCTTCAATATAAGTAAAGTTTTATTATTTCAATAATTGTTATGTTAGCTGACTTATGACATAAATGTATTTTTAATAAAGCATGGAAATGATACCATAAAATTTTTAGTTCCTTAGGAAAGCTAGGCATGCATGAAAGTTTAAGTCTCTAGAATTGACTTAGTAGTCTCTTTAGGCGAAATCCTAGGAAGCATGGAATGTTGAAAATGGTTTAGGAAACTTTTGTTTGGACCGTTTGAGCCTTTCAAGCCAACCTTGATGAATTTTTATCCCTTGAAACCCAACTTTGAGACTATTGGCCTAATTTTATTTGAACCCTTGCAATATTTATCCATCACTTTTCTCTTAATTATCTTGAAATTGTCCCAACCACTAGACTCAGTACTATTCAGGATGTTCTTTGAAAATAAGTTTAGGGGAGTTGAAAAGAAATATCAAATGCTTAAAAAAATTTGTAGTACATACAACAAAATGCTCATGAAAGAAAAAAGAAAAATAACATAAAAAAAAAAGATAAAAGCATATGTACTTGACAGAAAATAGATGTACAAAAGAGCATGTGAAAGCAAAGTAAGTTGGTGTATTGAAGGTAAATATTTCGAAGGTCCGACTGAAGCTAAGTCTAAGGTTTTTACCCTAAATTTATCTATCTTTTACCTACCCCTAGCCTAGCCACATTACAACCTATTGAAAAGACCTATTGATTCAAGTTTTTATGCTATCTATGTTAGTGGAGAGAAATTGCTATGTTCAACATATGAAAGCATAAGTTAAACTTAATGATTGTAGCTTAATCTTGAATAAGAGACTAAAATTAAATCGATAGGGATTTAACATGTCTTTATTAGGAAGTATTTAGGCTACTTTTGCTATCATAAGAATAATAGGGATTAATTTGAATGATATGTATACTTAAGTAGCATAAATATCAAATTTCTTGTTCTTAAGCATAAGTATACTAAAATCATAATTTTGGGAAGATTGTTGTTCTGAAGGAATTTTTTCAAAGGTGTTTCCAAGAAATTATTTTCAAATTTGTGCATTACTCGGGACTAGCAATGAATTAAGCTTGGGGAATGGAAACACAAAAATATACACACTTTTTCATGCCCTTTTTAACTCAAATTCATGCGATTTCGGTAAAATTCTTTTCAAAAAATATATAATTATTATAAAACAATTAAATTGTACTTAACATGTTGAATTTTAATTAATTTTATAATAAATTTTGATTATTTTTGACAGATTTGCACAAAGGAAAAAAAAAGGGCTCAGCAGACACTACTAGAAGCACAAAACCGAGAAGCAATTTTGAAGCATCAAGGCGAATTATATTTTCAGCTAAAGATAGTCCAAATTATGAATATTAATTCATAATATAATTAATTTTAATTTTAATCCAATTTAATTTGGGTTAAATAAATTATTACTAATTAATTATGAAAAGGGGCCCAGTTAAGCTGAACCGAGAAAACTGATCCAACCGAGCACTGGGCAGCCCAAAACCGTCCCACATGCTGACCCAATCAGCTTGTTTAACTGATTATTTGGCTTGCAAAATGGCCTCGAAGACTCCTTCAATTTACATTCAAACCCCTCCATTATTCATGTCTTTCAAGATTTGCCCCTACCTAAAAATAACATATTTGAAATCTTCAAACATGCCACATGTGTGGCTGGCCATGGGAGGAGTCTTTGGCTGCTTATTTTGGCTATTTTTAGCAGCCTTCTCAACCTATAAATATCCCATTGGCTTCTCACTTCAAACGCATCTCAAACTCATTCATTTCTTCACTTCTCTCTCACTTTTCTCTCTTCATTCCCTTCCATTGTTCTTTATTTTCTTCCCTTATTCCTTTGACGATTTCACCTCTTGAAAAAGGGTCCTTCAACCACCATTTGGAGCAGCATTCAAGTGTTCGTGGAAGCCTCAGTTCAACAAGAACAAACGGAGAAGGAGGAGCGGAGCAAACTAGTCAAGCTTTGGAGAAACACCGGATTTGATTCTTGTTCCCTATCCTTTTAATTTTTTTATTGTTATGATGAACATACCTATGAATATTTGTGATGTTGATATGTTTAATTTAATTAATATGGCTTAAATTTAATCCGTGTTAGGTTGATTGCAGTTCGTCTACTTGAGTTATTAAAATTGTGTTTGTGTTGTTATAGGTCTCGGTAAGATGTTTGATTAAGTAAAACCATGACTAAGTTATTCTTGCATTACAATTTTAAGGTAACTAATGAATTAATTATTTAAACAGATTGAAATTGTAATTATTTGACACAATACTTAATCAGCGCATGTTTAACCATCTAAGGTAGCTGAAGGTTAAATTAGCAACTGTATCTAGCGATACATTAGCCTTGCATAACTTGTAAGATTATTATGATTAAACTATTTCAAGGTAGAAATACATTGTTACCTCACGTAACATTTTATGTGCTTATATGATTGAATTAATTAATTGTTTGAATTGGCATAGAGATATGTACAAGAGATTATTTTAATTTCATAAGTATGTATGTGCATTAACACATTTGCTTATTAAAATTTGTTTAATCGGTTGAATTGACATAGAGATATATAGTCAAGAGATAAATGGATTTTAGTAGGTAAGTATGTTTATATGTTAGCAAATTACCGAGTTGCCGTGAATTTATTCATAATAACATAAACATGAGTTTAATAATTCTAAGTTAAGAAATGTAATTAATCTAACACAATTATGTCATCTTGATTAAAATCATCTTTTGAAATCGTACATTGGAACTTTTATTTTCTCTTTATTTATCTTACTTAGTTAAAAATCTTAGTTTTTAATCACCTCCTCAAATCAAAATATTTTTCTTCACCAAAGTGTTTTTAATTGCATACATAAATAATTCTTTTCACAGTCCATGTGGGTACAATAACTCGACATTTACTTCTCACTTTATTACTTGTTGCGGTTGTGTACAGTTGCACAATTCTGTCGTTCCAATGAATCCTCTCAGAAATCTCATACAACTCTATAAATCTCAAAGTGAGCTTTTCTTTCTACCGAAACGCAAAAATTTTAAAAAATTTTATCTCCGGTCTGATTTTCAATATCTTATCTTTTCAAATCAACATACAATTTCTATCAGTCTTAGGCAGCCTCCAAATAGTCTAGTATAGCTCTGACTTTTTCTTCTATCTCTCATATCAGATAAGATCTTGCTAACTTTATTTCATTCAACTCGAACTAGTACAATGGAGTTTTGCATTCACATATATATAAAGCTTCATATTTAATTATGCAGCATTGCAACATATCTTCTAATATCTTAATCACTTGTTCTGATTATTAGTCTATCTCAAGATGAAAGGCTATACTGAAATTCAATTTTATGCCCAGACCTTCGAGTATTTTACTCCAACATTTGGAGGAAATTCCCGGGTCACAATGTAAAATAATAGATAGTGGTACACCGTGTAATTTGGTAATCTTACAAATATACAATTTAGCCAACTTCTCAACTGAGTAACCTGTCCTAACAAGAATAGAGTGTGAACTTAATTATCTATCAATTATTACTCAAATTGTATATTTCTTTTTTGGGGACACTAGTAATCCCGATACAAAATCTATAGTAAAATGCTCCCATTTCCATTTCAGAAACACCATATGTTGTAGCACAATTAACTGAACCTAATGCTCGGCTCTAACTTGTTAACATACTAATCTATCATAATTCGATGTAGCAGATTAAACTAGCTTTCGTACATGAGAAGCTTGAATACGAGCATTTTAGTATGTTTTATTTATGTTTTTTTTTTAGTTTAGTTAAATTCAATAAAAAGTGCATTTTGAGTATTTTATTTACATTAGGGCCCAGCTGAGACCTAAAGGTGAGCTAACGTACTTAGTAAGTATGCATGAGACTATTCAAAGGCATAGGAACTCAAAGCTTGTCGCTATGTTACAAAATGGGGAGTTCGATGTCTCAATATAGGGAGCAAAATGCTAGGATTGCTATACTGCCTTGGGTGTTGCGACATAGCAAAGGGATGTCTTAACACACCCCTGAAGCTAGCCTTGAACTGTGCATACTGCTTTTGATGTCGCGACACAGGGACTAGGGTGTTGCGACATCAGTTTTGTACGAGAAACACTTACAAGCTAAGGGCGTTTTAGTCCACACAATGAAAATTAAACACGATAGCTTCAGCTGACCTAGGGTTAAGGACGACGGTAACTCTAACTTTATAAATAGGCTCTTAAAACATTTGTTGGAGGAAAACTTTCATATTCTAAGTTTTTCTTTGTAAATGTTGTTTTGTTTTTTCCTTTCTTTTTTATTTTTGTTCATCGGAGAATGTGAGTTGTAACTGTGATCAAACTACTATGGATTCTACGCTTCAATTAATACAATTTAGGATTCTCTTAAACCTTTCACTTGATTCATTATTTATGTTTATTTTTATTATCAAGATTATTATGTTCATGAAATCCACGATGAACTAATCCTTTTATGGGAGATTAGTGAGTAGAGGTGTGATTAATTAATTGCTATGTTGGGTTTTCTTAGTGGATCAGCTTTTTGGGAGAGGAAGAACTTAAATCGTAGGCTTGATGACCCTAGAAAGTCATTTAGATAGGAATTAACCTAAAATTGGTATGGCCTATCCGTGAACACCTTAGCCTTGAACCGATCTAGACAGTGAGGTCAAGTGATAAGTAGTTCCTGTCGACTTGTTAGTTTAGTGGAAGATTAAGAGATCGTGCTAGGGTAGCAACTAATTGATTAAGTAAAAACTCGAAATAGGAATTGGTTATGATCACCAAAGAGGGCTAATCACCCATACTTAGATTTGGTTAAGTTAGAATTTTTATATCCGAAGTTCACTTTTCCTTTGTTATTTTTATTTCATTATTTATAAAAACCCCCAACATATTTCCTTTTATGTTTTATCGTAATATAATTTATTTAACATACTAGTTAGATTTATTTGTGTTTAGGGTAAAGTTAATTTAGTACTTGCCTCCCTTGAGTACGATTCTCGGAGTACTTACCTACTTCATTGTAACTATATTATAACCTGACTCATATACTTGCGGACACCGCCTCAATTCCATATCTTTTAGTTGCAATATTCACACTTTGGACGTCGGTACGTCCGTAGGCGGTCAAGTTGTTGTCGTCGTTGTCAGGGAAGCAACGCTGCTGGATTAATTTTAATTTTTGTGTTTAATAGAATAATTAGGAAACTAATAAATTATAGATACAAATTTTATTTTTATTTTTACTAACATCATTTTTTTTTTTTTGGTTTTAGTATATGACTCATAGTAGGGGAACACCTATAAAGCCAACTACTGATTCGAAGAGAATAATTCACCTAAATCGTCGACAACAATAGCAGATGTAGAATCAACCACCTGCTACGAGCAATTTACCACCACAAGACAACTGGCTATTTGACGAGATTAACAATAATAACCCAGAAGACTTACCACCACCACCGCAGCTACCCGCAAATATACCTCTGGCGCGAAACGAAAGAACCCTAAGGGACTATGTGCTACCAAATCTGGAGATGGTTCAAAGAAGCATCACAAGGCCTACTATTGTGGCTAACAAATTTGAAATAAAACCAACCATGATCCAAATGATCTAGAACAATTTACAATTTAGAGGCACAATGATGGATGATCCAAATCAGTATTTAAAATGGTTCTTTTAGCTTTGTGATACATTTAAATATAATGGGGTCACTGATGACGCTATTCGTCTTCGGGTGCTCCTCTTCTCCTTAACCGATAACACTTTTTTTTGGTTAGATTTGCAGATATCAGGATCTATCATGACATGGGATGAATTTGCAGTAAAATTTCTACAAATTTTTTTTCCATATTAGCAGGATGGTCTAAGTGAGAAGAGAGATCACAACATTCCAATAGTTAGAATGAGAGAGTTTTCACAAAGCTTGGGAGCTTTTTAAAATGTTAATACAGAGATACCCACATCATGGTTTAACTGAGTGGCTGAGACTACAAATGTTCTACAATGAGTTGGATGTGCAAGCACGTTCAAGATTAGATGGAGCTGTAGGATAAGCTTCAATGAACAAAACATACGAAGATGCATATGAACTGATAGAAAACATAGCGATGAACCCCAGTCAGTGGCCAACCGAATGTTATACATATTGCCAGAGACCATTGAAGGTAAAAGTTGTCTAGGAGGACGATAGATACCAACAAATAATGGACAAACTCAACCGCATGGAGTCCTCATCTAGTGCATCATCTATATATAAGGAGACAAACCACTCTTTCATTATATTAATAATCCAACTGAGGATGTCAATTACGTCAGAAATAGAGGTGGAAACCCTTATTCAAACACTTATAATCCCAGTTGGAGAGATCACTCAAACATGAGATGGGGTAGAAATCAATGAGGAGGTAACATTGCACAACCAATTAAAAAATACTAATTATCAACCTTCTTATTTGTAAAAGCCTCAGGAAAGGGCCAACCCAAATGACCATGTTGTATGTGGTCAACGCTTGGATCAGATAGAAAGGGAAATGCAATCAATGTGGATGGAGGTAAAATAAGTGCAATCTGAGTGCACTAACACTATGAAAACATTGATTAATCAGGAAGATCAGATGAGCCAATTGATGAGGTAATGGGAGATATCAAAAGCAATCACGCTCCGTTCAGGCAAGATAACAAATTATTATAAAAAAATAAGTATTAACAATGAAAAAAATAAAAACCATAAAATAATGGTAATTATTTAAATCCCATAATACCGAATTAAAATTTTGATTGCTCATTTTTCCAAAACTTACAAATCTTGATAGACTCATGACAAGCAGTAAGAGTAGGTGTGCTCTTGGGTAGAGCCAAGTTTGGGTCGAACCCATACAAGGTATTTAGACCAATTTTTCAAATATGAGCCCAACCCAACCCCAAAAATAGGCTTACTTTTTTGCCTAAGTCCGACCTAATTTAAGAAAGGTAAACTTGAGCCCGACCTAACCCGTCCATATTTGATTTTTTTAGATTAATTTTTATTTAAAAATAAAATTTTTAAAATATATATAATACACTAAGTGCACTAAAAACGCTAAAATAAAAGTTTTGTAACACATTAAAAAACACTACCATAAATATAATAAATGTTTTATTATATTAAAAAGGCAAATAAATAAAATAAATATTTTTATTGTATTAAATATAATTTTTAAAATTTTATATTTTGGGTTAGGTTATTTAGTTGAGTAATTTTTCTTTTAGATTTTAGGTAATGAGTTTAATTGTTATTGAATTGGTTATTTAATATAAATATAAATATATATAATTATTATTTAATAAATAATATAATATAATATTTTTTATAATATAATATATTCAAGCCAAGCGAGGTTCAGACTAAAAATCTTACCCAATATTTGGCGTATATAAAAAGTTAACCTAAATTTTATTCGAACTTTGTATTTTATTTAAACTCTCTCATTTTCCTTGACAAACATTTGAACTTGAATGAATCACCTAATCATCAACATATGTAAGCAAGACGTAGCCTATAAAGCAATGAAAAAAAATTGAAAGCATTATGGTGGGGGATAAATTGAAAGAATTTTCGAGGAGACATTAACCAATAAAATACAAGATATTTCCGTGCCACCCGTACATTTGATATGAGAAAGTAAAATTGATAGAACTGATTGGTGTGGGTGGCCAATGTAGTTGATGCATCGTCATCCCACCCGCCCAATCCAAATTTAATAGTGCATTTCAAAAATCAGATAAGATAACCCAATAAAATACAAGGGCATTTCTGTATTTATCATGATAGTGTATGTCTTAAGTAATCTAATCTCGTTTTGATAAAAATTAATACTGATTTCGTCTTATTCATATATGTTGGTACAATATTTTAAATCAATTTTTTTTAAAATTTTAACTACTTTTATCTGTTTATAATTATATTTAAAAATAAAATATAAGTATTTAATTAAACGATGAATATTTTTAAAATATATATTTACATATGAAAAATATTTAAAAATATCAATAAATTTAAAATTATGCAAGATATTCTTTCCCAAGTTACAACTATATATATCTAAAACTTAAACTAATAAACCAAAATCAGAATAAACCCATTGTGAAATTTAAATATAAAAATTTCCAAAACTTTCCTTAAGCGAAATATAAAAACATGGCTGAAACGAGTGCAAACATGAACAACTACTACGTATTTTACCCCCATTTTAGGGGAGAAAAAGAACAGGCAGGTCCAGGCTTACTTGTTTCTTAATTCAACAACCATTATTTTTTCAACCACATCGGCTTCTATAACTTTTTTTATATGGCTAATATTTTAATAATTTAATTGTTAAATTTATTAAGATATTCGTATTTATCATGTATTTAAATTTTTGAACCAGTCTAATATATTTATCATATCAATCTAAAATATTGTATATATTAATATATATTTAACGGTTAAATTTTTTTTACAGAAAATGAATAGTTAAAATTTTTTAATTTATGCCAAAATAGACATACATTATTTACATGAATGGAGCATGAAATATGACAGCTGGATTGTTAAAATACTAATTGTACAAAATATTGCGAAAAGATGTAAAACAACTATAGTATTATATAGGTGTAACTCAATCCCTTCCCTTTATATATAATTAGAATATATTTGCATGTACCAACAATAAAATATCATGGAGATTCCTATATTATAAATTGAATTGCATTTTGTTCCTCCTAAAAAATAGATAATTAACCCTTAAATGTTAAAAAAAAAGTGTAAATTGATTTTTCTGCTAAAAGTACCATCAATTTTTGTTGTTAAGTAATTATTTGGATTAGGTAAAAGTACCATGAAGACCCTTGTACTAGAAGTTAGATTACATTTTGTCTCTTTTTCTCAAAAAATAAGCAAATTAATCCCTATATGTTAGATCAAAGAGTCAATAGATCTTCCTATTAAAAATTCTATCCATTTCTATTGTTATGTGATGATGTAGTTAACAAAGCAATTAGATAATGACACGTAGTGTGCCACATGTACTTCGTGCTGATGTGGCAAAATTTCACATCAGCAAATATTTTAAAATTTTTAAAAATCCCAAAAAAAATAAAAAATTTAATAATTATTTGAAAAATTGCGATCAAAATGAACCTAGACAAATAATTGTCTAAGTTCATCCTTAATGTGGTTTTTTATTTAATTATTTAAAATTATATAAAATTATGAAAAAAAAATTAGAATGAACCTTTAAAATAATTATTAAATAATTATAGAAAGTTGTTTCAAAATTATGAAGAATTATAACAAACAATAAATAATTATTAAGTTTTAAAAAATTTTATTATGAAAGTTTACTATTACATACATACGTTTATAAAAAGATTTATTAAGAATTATAAGAAAATAATAAAATTGGACTATTGATATGATCAATTAAAAACATCAATTCAATTAAGAAGATACATGTATATATATATATATATTATTTCTTTAAACATGCTATATGTGTATATAGTTTTTATAGCTTTTAATATTTAAAAAATTAATAATTATTTATAGTCTCTTGTAATTCTTAATAAATTTGAAATATTTTTCTATATTTTTTTATAATTATTTAATAAATCACTTCAAGATGTTTAGATACCACTCTAAAATTAGTCATTTGTCCAAGTTCATTTTAAATGTAATTTTTTAAATAATTATAAAAAATATTTATTTTTTATGATTTTTTTAAAATAGTCACATCAACATTGAGTACATGTGGCTTGCCACGTGCTGCTATCTAGTTTCTCTATCAATCTCATCAGTACTTAATAGTAAAAATGGATAAAATTTTTAACAAAATAACCAATTTACTCTTTAACCTAATGTATAAGGGCTAATCCATGGGACTTTTACCTTTAACCAACAAATGTATCACGATGCCTAAGGACATGATCTAATAAATCGTTGTATCGAGTAGTTGGATCATAGTCTCTTACCATAAAAATGGTTGCATGCGCTGCGGAACCCACTATCAGAAATCCACCAATCCAAATATGATGTGTGAAGAATGACAATTGTGTACCATAGTCAGTAGCTAGATATGGATAAGAGGGAATGGAATACATATGGTGAGCTACAACAATGATTAATGGGCCTAACATAGCTAAGTTAAGAGATAATTGAGCATGCCATGATGTTGTTAGGATTTCATATAGTCCTTTATGCCCTTGGCCTGTAAATGGACTTTTATGAGCCTCTAAAATATCTTTTAAGCTATGCTCAATGCCCCAATTGGTCTTATACATGTGACTCGCTATTAGGAAAAGAATTGCAAGAGCTAAATGATAGTGTAATATTAGTCAACCATAGACCCCCTGTCACTGGCACTTACCAATGAGGCCCTATCGATTAGTATTACACAGAAGAAATCAATTATAGACACTAATACAATTAGATCTGCTCTTCATAGACAAACTTGGGATTTGCGATCCCATGTAAAATCGGTTCAGGATCATGGGATCCTTTTCTATCAGATAGGAAAGGTTGTTGTACAAAATGTACTTCTAAGTAATTGCCCCTTAGATCCTATATCTATCTATATGAATAAGAAATCATGTAACGAAGGGGATTCTTATTTGTACAAATGGTACTTCAAGCTGGGAACGAGCATAAAGAAATTAACGATACTTCTTTATCTTTTGAGTTGTTCTGCCGAATCGGAAAGTCATAAGTCACATTGCATATACCAAAATCAATTATTATACTCCTAAAATACTAAACAATTGTCTAACATTAGCACAACCCATCAAAATAAATTTGAACTAAACTGAACATTGTCAATTTTAAATATAAAATTGAAAAATCCCTAGATTTGCACTTGAAAAATAGTTCCGTTCTAACTGTAGTTAGAACAGAAACAAACAGAAAGATTAAATGCAAAGTGACGGAATGAGCAAAGTAAGGAAAAAACTAACATACGATATTTGTTAACATAGTTTAGACACAACGGTCTTATGTCTATAAAGTTTCACTCAATGAATGATTTTAATCAATAATCATCCAGACTATTTATTGGCTTAAGCCCAATCTACTATTACATAAAGAAGTAATTGTAGCCCAATACCAACCCTAATTTTCATAAATTACTCACCCAAATACCTCACAATATAATCAATAAACTCTCCAAATAATACCTAAAAGAGTGTCACAAAATAACCACACGTAAAAAAAAAAAAACATAACAAAGTTGTTGACAAAGACACTTCAAAGCTACTATTGATGTGAGTCATAAAACAATCTATTTATAGGCCTTTTCAAATGGTCAATCAACAATATTTTGATAGGCTTTAAACTTCTTTAAATCAACAAATAAATCATTGAAAAACTCTTTTGAATTAATATGATCTTTATCTATAAAAAGTAACTCTTTAATCATCAAGACAAGATAAGACTTCCATGCTAATCAAACCACCTTAAGGAAGTCAATTGGGAGGCTTATTATCCAAGTCGACCCATGTTTTTAGTTTTGTCAAATATGTCACATTCAAATGGACCAAATTCAGCTTAACTGAAACTTGTACAAGAACCAACACGAACCCAAGTAGAGAAATAGTTTTGTTATAAAAGGATATGGAACGAGCAGTAACAACCTTCCCAACAACCTCCTCCTTGGCATATTTGGAAAAAACCCTGCAACAAATAGTTAGCTCACAATCCAAGCAAGTCACATAGTAAAGGAATTAGAATGTCTCCCCTAAAAGGTAGCACCATATTTGATTTACACACTCCCCCTATCAATATGCTTGTTCATCACACAATCAATTAAGCATGCATCAAGGTTATAAATATATGATAAAAAATCATCATCTCTCCTTTTGACAAAGTGAAATGTAGCAATCATAACCAAAAACAAAACATTTCATTTGTTGTTACCATTTTCTCCCATTTTTTAGCAAAGATGTCAAAAGTGCAACCATAAGTGAAATCAAAGTAAACGAAATCACAAAATCAACATCATAACTCCCCCTTACTCTATTCACCCCTTATCGGCTTCCATCATGTTGTTTAGTGGGGATGAGATCGAATGTTACCTTATCAACAAGAGGAGTTGTAGCTCGTGGAACAACAATAATCTTTTCCATGAAACCTAAACGTTGTTTCTCCAATCCTCGATATATCTTTAACATGGTTATCAAGAGTTAAACGAGCATCAATCAAATGTTGATCTTCATTAATTGTTGCAACATTAGATTGAGTGTTCCTTGTACTTCTCTTTATTTGATCATTCATCAACTTGTAATAATAAAATCCAACATATCCGATCTTTCCAAAATAGTAACAAACATATTTTCCATTCTTCTTTTTACCTTTCTCTTAGGAAAAAGTAGCAATAATCTCATTAGATTTAACAAAATTTGTAAATGTAGGTTTCTTACCAAGTACATTATAATTAGGTTTAGATCTCCCAACAATTAAGATATCTTCATTTAGCCTTTCATATTTTTTTTTAAGAACGGACTTGACATCATTTAGTTCTTTCTTAGTTGGCTCCAAAGTTACATTAGTTTTAGCAATCATCTCATCCTTTCTCTTGCTAGTCCCAACAAACATCTCGTTAACCTTTGTAAGATCAATAATCACATTATCTTTCTCTTTTAACCCCAATTGTGAGCCTTTCTTTTTCTCCTTTGAAAATGATAACTTCTTCCCTCAATGACTGTTAATTGAACACAGCACTTCCATGTTTTTCAACATATGACTAAACACACCTTCATCAACGTCACTGTTTGAATTTGATACATTAATCATCGAAGATGGGCAAGGGATAGAACGACCTTTTTTTTTCTTAGACTTCATTATTGCAAACCGTAACCTAGGATCTCTTTTGAATAAATCCCGAAGTCTGCTCTGATACCAATTGAAAAAATAATTAATCTGACGATATGATAAATCAACTTTGCTTAACGTTTGTTGTAACGATAATTAAAACAAAAACATGTTACGTAAAAATAAGAGCAAAAAAAGATCGACACGACCATTCTTTTTTAATACAGTTTAGACACAACAGTCTTACATCTGCGAAGCCTTACCTAGGGAATGATTTTATTCAACGCTCATCTGGATCACCTATTAGCTTAAACCTAATTTACCCTTACATAAAGAAGTAAATGCAGGACCAATAGACCCTAATTGTCACAAATCACTCTCCCAAATACCTCACAATACAATTAATAAACTCTCCATAGAATACCTAAAAGAGTGACAAAATAACCAAAAGAAAATAGAACAAAACAGTCAACAAAGACACTCCAAAACTGCTCTTGATGTGCAGCACAAAACAACCTATTTATAGGTCTCATCAAGCGGTTAGTCAACTGTGCTTTGGTAGGCTTTAACCATCTTTAAATCAATAGATAAATCCTTGAAAAACTACATTGAATAAGTATGATATTTATCTCTAAAAAATAGCTCTGTAATCATCAAGATATAATAAGATTTCCATGCTAATCAAATCAACTCATGCTTCTAATTTTGTCAAATATGTCATAGTCAAGTGGACCAAATTCAACTCAACCGAAACTTGTACAAGGCCCAACATGATGGCCCAAGCAAAGAAACAGTTTTGTTATAATAGGACATGGAACAAGCAGCAACAACTTTCCCAACAAAAACTTAATTTCCAAAGCCTCACATTTAAGAAAATTTTATGAAATAATAATAGAAAAGCAACATGGCAGAAACAAGTCCAAAACCTCATCATTTGACATGAGCAAGTGACTACTACATATTGTAAACCCCGCCCCCTCCCATTTTAGAGTAGAAAAAGAATAGGGAGGTCAAGGCTTTCTTGTTTTTGAATTGAACAACAATTAATTTTTGTAATCAATTCACTTATATATCGATTAGCAAATTAACTAGGACTCAACCCCCCAAAAAACCACCATTTTCAAAAACACCAAGCAATGGCAATTAGCATGCATGGTGCATGCTTTGACTAATTAATCGATTATCATACAAAATAACCTCATAATTTATGCCCATTATAGCTTCAGAACAAATATCAATTTTAATACAAGCTTTTTTTCCAGTGTTATTTTAAAACTAAAACTAAAAAGCATCAGCATTTTTGCTTCTAGTGATAGAAGAAGCCTCGAGACAAATAATTAAAGCACTTCACATATCAAAACAAAAGTTAAGCTAACCTCTTCAATAACCCCAAAACAAGAAAATGCAAATAAAGTGATAAGAAAAAGTCAATTAAGACAAAATCAACAATTAAGTGGAGGTTCCACTAAGAACTAATTCATTACCAGTTACCACTTTGTGAGTTGTGACCAAAGAAGACTGCCGGTGCCCCAGCCAAAGATATGGCTACTTTTCTATTATTTTACATGATTTCTTCTTACCATTCTACTTAATTTTTTTTATTGATCAAGACAAAGAAGTTGGTGGAAATTTGAGTATATTATCTACATTGTCTTGGTCACACTATTAAGTACAAGCTAAACCATATTTTCATTTTAATCAATGTAATCATTACTCAAGGAAAATTTAAAGGGAAAAAAACTTGATAAATAAAATCATATTTCAAAGTTCTAGAAATTTTATTACCTTCTCCTTTTTTGCAATAAAAGAGAATTGAATTGAAAAAGAGCTCCAGCAATGGAGGTGAAGAGGAAGCGGTTAGCTAGTTAGCAATGGCTCTTGCAAATACTTTTAAAGTTTTGCGGCTGTACTCCACTAATCCGCTAAAACATCAACAGCTTCCCTGCTGATAAAAATTTCAGAATCTGAAAAAGTTAAGAGATAAAGGAGAAGAACCTTAATACGACATTTCATGCATGCTTCCGTCGCCCAATTTCTCCAACTCTTCTTGTGAGAGTAAAGTCTTCTTGTCACTACTACCAGTCTTGTCATATGGTTGAGCCATTTTTTTTAGGAACTGCACTCCCAAGGAAAAAGAAAGCAAAACTTAGGAATCCGATCACAATGATCAGATATGAGAGCCATAGCTCATTAACTTCTCATATGGTAATTCTGATATTTAAATATCGAAAATATTAATACTTTGTATCATCATATATAAACAAAGAAAAACTGATACAAAAATCAACCTTCTCCAGGATCTATAATCTATACATGATTTCAATCCAAGCACACAAGTCCGTAACAGACAAAATATGCTTTTTCGTATCAAAAGAACAGTCAGAAGGGTTTTAACTTATAATCTTACCACCTCAATGATTCATATAAAAGTAATTTTCTAAGGGAATTCAAATTACTTCAAAAGTCAAAACAACTCCATTTCATTACTATATCCTTGATTTATATATACAACAAACCATTGGAGAAAACCTTGATTATACTTTTGTTTATATACAAAACTAATCATGTTATGGTCTAGAAGGCATTTATCTTTTTTATCCCAAGTGTTCACAAAATTTTCAAGGATAAATGGAAGGACACACCTCTCTTGCTATATGCAGAGCCATGTCAGTGCTCAAATTCAGGTTTGCATCTTGTAAATGAGACAGTATCCAACTTGGCAATTTTGAGCGCTTGTCATGTCGGCTATACCTGCATTAATTAAAAAATCAACTAATAAATCAGAAGTCCAATTGAGCATGAAAATAGGAAAATTTTCAGGACATGGCATTATTAACAAATAAAAGATGAGTAAGATACAGAAAAATCACCATGAACAGTCTAGAAGGCTCAAAATGTCATCTTACAGAACTCTAGCAAAGCTTTCTTATTGACTTCTTACTATACTAGCTAAAAATATGAAAGATGCCAAAAAGAAATAGATTCAATAAAGAAATACCAAACTCTCAGGCCCCATTTTCATAGCCCTTAACAAGCAATTAACAGAATAACAGCTTCCAAAAATTTCAAACATAGGATGTTTATTTCCAGCCATAAAATTAAGACAAACAATAAAAGCCATAAGTTCAAAAACTTTGTGCAGGTAACTGAAAAAGGCAATTATTCTAGCCCAAGGACACAACTTCTAATTTCAATATACAGGAAAAAGAGCAGGAAGATATATAAACCTCTTATCAGCAAATATCATCATCCCATAATCAGCCTTTGAACGGATAACTCGGCCCACACATTGAGCAGCTTGCCTCTGCTTAATAAATCCCATGGTCAAGAAAACAGGTGTCACATTTCATGATTACATGTTAAGGAATGCAAGTCTTTTTTTTCTTTTTTTTTGGTGACGAAGATGGATTTAGAATCATACCAAGGCGTCAAAAGTAAGAAAATCTCCTTCCTTTATTTGGAATGTGTCTCGTAAGTACTCCAACCTTGCCAGCAATATCCTGAAAGAAAACCGAATTTTATTGACATGCAAACATGGAAAGTCTAACTTATGCTACTTCATTAATAGAAAACTATTGTAACTATAGATTGCCTATGCCTACAAAGTGCAATAAGCAAAATGGAAACTGGAAAGGTAATTAAATGATTTGATTTCACTCACTTGCTCAACGTATACTGGAAAGGTAATTAAATGATTCGATTTCACTCACTTGCTCAACGTATACTGGAAAGGAACACCAATCATGATTACTAGTCTGCCATAATGTCGATCAAAATCTATACCTTCAGCAACCTTTCCTCTGCAACATACATGAGAATTCCAAGTAATTTCATTAAAATGTGAAAAGTTACGTTCCCTCTCTTTATACTAGATACACTGCTAGTATGAAGACATCATGATGAAGACAACCGGTTTTGGCTAAGTGGAACCAAAGACAGAAATAACTTAGAATGGCCTTAACAATCTAGTGACACTAAGCCCATGACCCTGTCTAACTACCACCGTATATAGCACACTCTACTAACAAAGATTAAAATTACACATTTCATTATCAATAGTACCTGGCAACAGAAAAAAATACTGCACCTCTTCCACAGTCACAAGCCCTGCGATAATTGTCCAGAGCCAATGTCGTTTCTACAACATCTTGCGTCTCAATGAAGACAAGCTTATGTTGCATTATTTCCTACAAGAGATGGATTAATAACATTTCATCTGGAAAACGATATATATCTACTTTCAGTACAAAGATAAGGTTATTCACAAGAAGCAGTCCTATATATAGGAGGCAAGGAAAAAAATGAAAGAAAATAAAGAAGGGTAGAAGCCAGAAGGGAGTGAAAATTGCCCAAATTCTTTGTACATAAAAGAGAGACAAAATATCCTCACCTTCAGAATCCCACTGTCATTCCAAGTGTCAATAATTCCATCCATGTATGAATAACTGACGAAAAAACAGACAATTCCATCAGGGACAACAGAGACCATCTCCAACAAGAGCTTCCCATAATTCCTCACGACACCAGGATCACTTCTCATATCAAATTTGGTACTAACAGGAAGTTGATCGCTGCAAGAACTAGCTAAATGGTAATTGACACAAAATGACTATATTTATGAGGCTTCAATATCTTACAAGTTACAATTTTGTAAGTTCAAGGTAAAGATTAAAATATGCCTACCTTCCTCGTGTGAGAACCATTGGACATATGCAATCTCTAGTCAAGGACATTGTAAAGCTACGACTAACAACTGGATGAAAGTTAAGAAGGCGAGGGTACAGATCAATTGGGCTGAGTGTGCCAGATGTAATAACAACTGATTGGAATCGATCAAAAACAGGCTTTATGGCAAGGGAAGCATCATGACAGCTAAGCTGGAATGCCAAATCATGAAGTTTAGTAATATTAGAAGACTAAATAATATCAGATATTAATAATATTCTAAGTGAAAAAATGTGTAGAATACATTGGAATGCAAGCACTAGGAAAACCATTAAATTAGATTGCAGTGTGAAACAGAGGCATACAATGATGTCAACATGGAAAACGAATCATCTATATGACCACATCTGACAAATAGGTGTTATGAAATTAAAGATCCTATACACAAAAACTAATAACAATGAAAATTTATCTTCTTCATTTTCTTCCCCTACAAAACAACACAGAGATGAAGCTTCCAAACGCAGGGTCTCAATTAAAAGGAGATTTTGGAAATTATCACAGAGACATGTTAATGGTAGGAAAAAACCCTTATGTTATTTCCATGGATATGGAAGTTTGCCAACATACTCAAATCACTAATTAGAAAAGAAGATGAATAACTAAGACCAACCTGCAAGACAGGATCTGGAATATGTGGCATCCTGTCATCAAAGGGTTCAATAATAATTGAAAACCCACGACCATAAGTGCCTACAAGAGTTGCAAAGTCACATATTGTTTGGATGTGTAAGAACTCATCTGTATCAGTTATTTCTAGCGTCAACATGAGTGAATGCAAACGATCATAACAAAACTTCAATGTTTTCTGGTCAATTCCAGCATGACTACTGAGAGAGGCAACAAAACCAACTGGGCTTTCTTTCTCAACATTCTCAGTGTCCAGTCTACCACTTAGATACTGAACCAATCTACGTAGAACATGCAAGAAGTGCTCAGCTCGACGGATATTTCCAGGTACAGCTTCCTTTAGAATATCATCCGGTAAGGCAGGATTTGAAAGCCAGTTGTCAGTGACTGCATGGGAAAATAGTAAAATTGATGGTGTGCGACTATCATCAAAGCAAAGAAAAAGTGATGAAGACATTTAGAGAAAAAGAACTTTCCACATACTAGGTAGGTTTCCTCTCAGCGCCAAACCCTCCACAAGTCTGTTGTATTCAGCACGAAGTATGCTTGCATCAGTGGCCTTGAACCTTCCTACCATGATCCAATTCAGAAATTGACAACGGTATAATCCTCAAGAACTAATCTAAAAGCTGCGCCAAAATATTTATGGAGAACTACTTGAGGCATAAAGAATCCTACTAAAAGAATACATACCTATCAATCTCTTGACTTATCCTACTAAGATTCCTTGTCGCTCCTTCAAGTGTCTGTCTCCTAACACTAACACTAAGTGCTTCAATACACACATTGTCAATATTATGAGCCTCATCAAAGACCACAACGGACTCTTTCTGCATTTCCTTTGATATGATTCTAGCCACCTTTGGATCAAGCAAATATTGATAACTATAAACAACCACATTTGCTAACTGTACCATATGTCTAGCCAAAAAGTACGGACACCACCCTTTCTCCTTCCCAGAGGCCCTCAACTCCTAAAAGAACAGTGCCAAAAACAGAGATTACAAAAATGTTACATCAGTTATAACATAATCAGTCCAATATAAAGATAAAATCATTCCTTTTGTCGTTAAAATTTGTGTTTCTTTTACTTTTTAACTTCAAACTAATATTATAACATAAACACTTTATTCTTTGCTTTTTAAATTGTTGCGCATTTTGCTTTCTACTTCCGGATGCAAAGAACCAAAACGCTACCTAAATAAACTTCAAAACTCGGTTCACAATTGGAAATCGAAACTCAAATTATACACTGGTTATATTAAAATACCTGAAGGGTATAAACTCGGGGTGGCAACACGGCGGCAGAAGCGGCCTTCTCATAATTCTCAAAAAACTCACACGTACTCACATCGGGATTCTCCGCCGCCAAAGCTCGAACCCAACTCGCTGTCAACTTCCTACACCCAGCATCCACCGAATCACGGTTCTTCGCGGCAACAACCGTTGGGTTGACGCACAAGTTCTTCCTGGAGGAAAGCCCGATAGCAAGAATCCTAGCTTGGGGTCCCAAATGTTTAATCTGGTAATTATGCAAAATCTTTAATTCGGCCAGTGTTTTTTCCATCTCGTGGACAGTGCGTGTACAGTAAATGAGCTTCATGGGGCTTTGAGGTTTGGAGAGACAGTAGCTGGTGATGAGAGATAGTAAGGCGATGGTTTTGCCGGTTCCGGTAGGCATTTCGAGAAGGCAATGTCCTTTGGCATCTAAGGTTCGTTTCAGTTCGATCATGTAAGAGTACTGTTCCGGGTAAATGTGATCATAAGGGAAGTAGACGGTGACGTCTTCGATATGGAACTTCATGGTTTTCTGTCAAGTAATTTTTATGGATTTATTCGGATTCAAACAAGGTAGATAGTTTAAGGTTCAGAGGGTTGCAGAAAGAAGGAAGACTGAGAGTTCATTAACTTCGACCTTCGGCTTCATTGGTCGTTCATCTGTTCCGGTTTGAGTTGAGGTGCTTAACTTCTCAAATAACAGAAAATTACAGTGGACCAATAGCTAGCCCGAGACTTATGCTTCACTTCAGCACTGGGCCTCTGGCCTTTTAACTGCCGAGCCATTAAACCCCCTCCCCCCAAAAAAAGAAGTATTTGACTTTGCCCTTTTCCCAACCTAAATTTAAAAGGGCTAATACACTATTTGGGACCTAAACTTGGCAATTGTTCCCATATTAGGGCTTGAATCTTTTTTTTCAAGTTAGTCCCTAAACTTGAAAATTATTCTAACATTGGTATCTATAACTTTTTATAGTTCAAGTTAGTCCCTAAACTTGATAATTATTCCCACATCAAATCAAGGCCTAAACTTTTTTTGTCCAAGTTAGTCCTTGATATTTTGTTAAAAAAAGTTGGACCAATATTTTTTTTCAAACCCCAACAATTGTCAAATTTAAAGACTAACTTGAACAAGAAAAAAATTCAAACCCCAATGTAAAAAGAGTTACCTAATTTAGACCTCAATTTGATAACAAATGTCAAGTTCAAGAACTAATTTAAATAAAAAAAATGTTCAAGCCCAATGTGAACATATTGCCAAGTTCAGCCCCAAACAGTGTACAAACCCATTTAAAAACCTTTTAAATTTGAGAGTAGATGTTGATTAGGTTTCATTGTCATTTTCTCTCAACATCCTCGTTTCACAAATGTTTCAAATCTTGGTTTTTTATGCTTTAACCTTTGTAACCAAAAGAAATATTTTGGTTATGTATTCGTCAAATAAATTGCCGTTGCATAATTATATTCAAGTAATGCTTAACTTTCCAGGTTCTAGGGAGCTACAAAACGGAGTCAATAAGACAGTATAACATACAAAGTTGAAGTTCAGATTGCAGGTTATAAAGCTGAAGTTGAGTGCAGCAATCGGCCATTTACAACCACAGCCATCAAACTTGCAGCTTTGTCAATCAATTAGTACGAACTAATACATCTAAGCATATAGAAAGTATAACAAGCCTCTTAATGAGACAGGAAGACAGCATTTCATCATGGGTCAATGAACCTCTCATTCTTCTTCTGTTGTCTTGAATGCTATGCCTTTTATTGCATGCCGACACTGAAACCTGTGAAGAATGAAATAGGTAATAAGCAACGTTGGGACAACCTCAATTCATACACTTCTGTGAAATCCTCCTCTAAGATAATTTGATTTAAATATTGAACCATATGTAAAGACTCGCTTCCAAGTTAAGCAACCTTCAACAAGGTAACCAGCTGCTAGGTTTTCTTGTAAATGTGTGCAAGAGAACATCAATACAAATACTGATAGTCACTTAGCATCTACCAAAGTGGTGAGGCACCTTAGTTTGCCAATATAATCACCTTCTGCATGCTTGAACTAGAAAAGTATAACCTAAACATATAGTTTTAGAGTTGAGAAAGACTGTTCTCAATGTCAATATGGGGATTTCACAGTCAGCTTGAAACCATTCTTACAATGACAATCATGGCCGTGTACTACAGTCTATGATTACAAAATCAGTCTCTTAGTTTAGACCAGAAGTTCAAAAGATAATTTTGAAGATTGAACCATCTTGATTTTACCTATATTAAACCTTTTCCCTTCTTAAATTTTTTCCAACAAGGTTTATTACATAGAAGGGGATCTTAATTTTCCATTTGAACCAAAATAGTTAGATCTGAATTCTGAACTACAGCAGTTGACAACAATTATGATACAAAGTAAATAAGTTAGATGCAAAGAAGCCCTGTACCAGATTAGATCATTTGAAGAATCTATCCCTGATGATCTGCCAGGCAGTGAATTGTGATCCTCATCAATTTTCAAACCTTGGGTTCTGCATCTAAACCGTAACCTGAAAGGCACAATCTGGGAAAGGAAAGATGCATCAACTTACTGCTGACAAACTAAAAGTGGAAATAGCAATGCATATAGCTAACACTAGTGCATAAACAATTTGTTAAATTGTAGTTTATTTTATGATTTCATGGGAGATCTGAGCCCCCGCTTTACCTTTTTACTGTATCTGAAGTCACGTTTTGGAAGAAAATGCAAGGGCAGATTGAGTGAGGTGGGAGCTTTAATCATCAGAAACAACTTTGTAGGGCCTAAAAAACAATTAACAGACAGCCATCAATTTAACTTGCACAGATTCACTTGCATTAACAACAGAAATATTTCAAGGAACTACCTAGATAGGAACTGGAACCTGCATCTTTCGAAATCAATGCCCTAATAGCCTGTTAAACAGAATAACAATTTACATGGAGCAAAAAGTGCGGTTCATAATTGAAGTAGAAACAGCAGCAATAGCTACCTTCCTTGAAAGCCCTTCTGCTGTTTTGCCTTTGATGAAATTAGCTTCAGCAGACGGAGCAGGATTTGCATGCGAAAAACACAACTGATAAACATGCTGAGGCCGAATTGGACTTGTACCAAGGACCAAAATAACCTCATGAATGTTAGGGATTTGACTTATTAACAATTGCAACGCAGTTTGAAGACTTGAAATTGTACTCATAAACTTTTCCATCTTTCTGATCCCTTGCTTAACCTCTCTCATTCTGCCAATGTGCTTTCGTCGCAAAGATGCCTTTAACTCAGTTTTTGCAAGATCCACCTCCTAAAACTCACAATTCTCAGGGTGCAAAAAAAATTATAAAAAAAAATGATAAATTTACGGTTTTTTTTTTTTTTGAAAAAAAGTGCAAATAAATGAACCAACAAAGCTAACATACCAATTCTTTGTATTCAGTATGCATTAAGTCGAATTCAAGAGTGATATCCTGCAAAATGCTGGATATGAAGTATAATTTTACAATGTAATTAGTACTATCCTATACAACATAGTTTATCAAAATAAATGTATTTAAAAGGAACAGAGAAAACTTTAGAATTTCTATGATAGAAAATTACAAATTGATTAAATATAAGCAAAAGGATGATGGATTCGAAAGGGATCCATTCGTTAAAATTCATAAGAAAAAACAGAGAAATTAATTATTCATTTTTTTCTTATGAGGATTAAAGAAAGCAAGGAACATACGAAGGGATTTGCTGATGCATGTAGAGAATGAAACCGATTGTGTCCTTGACGACATGGAAGATGAGGGAGCCGTCCAAGCACTCGGCCGTCGTCTCGATCTCCGTGAACTGTATCTCCGGCTCTAAGCTTCCTTCTCCTTCCGTCGATTCCATTTTCTTCCCCCAATTTGGATCCTTTGAAAACTTTCTGATTTTCTTTCTTTTTCTTTTTTAATTTGAATACAAGATTGGAGGCGGGATACAGAATCTCCGCGGTCGGAATAGAAGTATAGAACAGGTGAAAACACGTGACCCAGCTCACGTGCTCTGGAAACATTAAAAATTATTCAACGCTTCATATAATCTTTGTTTATGGTACAATTTGTTACTTCACTTAAACATTTTTTTATTAATTTAGTATTTAAATTTTTTGTTCGATTCGATATTCAAGTTCAACCTTTTTTTAATATGATATCCATTTTTTTTATTTGGTACCTAAAATATATTTAACAAATTGTTTATGCACTTGTGCAAGGTATATGCATTGCTATTTCCAAAAGGCTTAGGTAAAATATTTTATTAAGTGATTATTTAAAGGGTAAATTATACCAACAGTCACTCAACTTTGGGGTAACTAACAAAACAGTCACCTAGGTTTCATTTCAGTTACTCAACTTTTGAAAAATAATAAAACAGTCACTAGTGTTATAAAAAAGTGATCAAATAGTCACTGATTAACAGTTTCCATTAGTGTCTTAATGGGAACGATGATGTAGCAAGTTAACTTCCCACATTGGATGTCCACAGTGGAAACCCACTCAATTTAAGAAGAAATTGAAAAAAAAACCCTAAAAAAAACCCCTTAATAGAGAAGAAAAAGAAGAGACTATAAAAAAAGTCTTTTTTGCCTAATTTGGCGGGGTCTGATTCTTTTCCATTGAAAGACCGTGTCTTTGCTCTTATTCTTCTTCTTCTTCTTGGATCTTTTCCACTGTATCCTTCCGCCATTTTTGGCAGGGTCTTGTGGTTTTTCCATATTGGGATTTGGTTTACTGTTCAAATCCCACGTCACCAGCAGGCGGCTACAGAAGTGCATTAGGGCACATTTTCTTCAAGACCAAGGACATGGTTCAGGCTATTGAAGCTCATGACTCTGTACGAAACAAAGTTTCCTTTTCTGTTTTTGGGTTTCTTGATGGAGAGGTCTCCTTGAAAGGTAAGGCCACTCCCGCCCTACGTTAACCTCACTAGTCATTACTTGATATAATGTCAGCACGTTTATCTTTAATTGGAAGTACCATGTTGCCACATTGTAATTTTATGACTAATAACCAAAATTGACTTATTGGTTGGTTCATGCATTAGCACCTAAAATCCCATTTATTCATCTTTTTTATGAAACTCAATTAATGTGATGTGAGATTGTGGATGTCATCTCCACTGATACATGTTCCTTCATGCATTATGCAGGAAAGCTGAAGGTCTTAGATCATCAATGGATTCAAGTCATTTTTGAGCCATCTGAACTCTTTATACTAAACTCTTTCATGCATAATTTGTTGTCCATTGTATCTATTTCAGTATCACTATTGGTCTATTTTATGGAAAGAAGGCTCATGCTTGTTTCTTCTGAATTCTCAATATTGAATCTCAAATATAAGGTACAATGTATCAAGTGGCGAACTTACCATGTACCAAACAAATCAGCTCTAGTTTACATCATTGTCAGAGATGGTGGAAATCAAGAAAGTCTAGCTGGAAGGTTGGTTTGATGGCATGTTGCAACAAAGACAACAATGATATTTAGCTACTTGTTTACAATTAATCTGTTACAAACTACATACCTCGCTAAATTAAGCAAATGGTTTTTTGTTTCTATAGATTTTTAGATCCCTAACCAGGGTATTCTGCATTCCAAGAAGCTAGTTATGGTCATTCAACACTAGAGATCCAAAATAAGACACATGCATTCTACTATTGGAACCTCAATGATGATGGGAAAAAAGTGGCAACAGACTCGTTTGTATTACACAATCAATACTGGTGACTGCAATCAACCTTAATCTGCATAAGGTTGTATGTTAGATAAGGAAGCATCAAAGTCTATAGTGAAACAACTAATGACCATTTCTAATAATTTTGCTGAAATTACCCCAGTGAATGAAGCATTTTTAGAGTGTTTACATAATATTATTAGTAAACTTTTTAGAACAAAATATGCAATTAGTGGTTTATGTTGTAGGAGAATTGATTCACTTGAAGATATGGTTGTGTTTTGTTACAAGTCAAGCAATATGAGATAAAGAAAACTAAAGAAACATCATTTGAGTAGCGTGCTTAAGCGTATTGCTTCTTATTGAGAAGATGAACATTGGACTAAAGCATTTCATCTATGGTACAGATTTGGTTCATTAAATTTCAGTAAGAAGATGAAAATGCCAAAATCAATCAAATCGAGTAAGCAAAGATGCAAATTCCTTAGCATGAAGCTTCCCTTCGGAGTATCTTTTTCTTCGAAATCATGCTCTTTTTTGGCTAAACCGCAAGACCCCGCCTGTAACGGCCCAAATTTCAGTGATACCGGAACAATGATTTGAAATCACTAAATCCGACATGTGAGCTTAGATATTAGTAAGTAAATGTTAAGTGTGGTTTTAGAAATAATTTTGAATTAGTGAAATTATGTAGTGTAGGAAGTTGTAGATAAAACGGAATAAAAACGAGGTATCGAGACCTCAAATTCATAAACCGAGCCATAAATATTTTTAAAAATATTTATGGAGTGTAAATAAGTTAGTATTAAAGTTTCGTCAAGAAATTTTAAGGTTTCGGTAGTTAATTAGGTGAAAAGGATTAAATTGAACTAAGTGCAAAATTGTGAGATATGATTAAATAGCTCTAGTAATAATTAAAAGAGGACTAAATAGGCAATTAGACACCTATTATTGGGCTGGACGGCATGTGTGTGCAGGAAAATTAAAAATCAAGTGTGAACAAGGGGCAAAATTGGAAATAAGGTAATAATTTAATTGTAAAATATGATATATTAGGTAAAATCTAGAGTTTTCTTCATTTTTCTTCATCTTCATCAGATAAAAACACCATTAGAGAGCTTTAAGAAGCTGGTTTTTATATCGTACAGCATGTAAGTTCAACTCTTGATTATTTCTTGCAATTTTTGTATTTTTGAGACTTTTACAACTAGGTCCATATGTTTAATTCATTAGTTTTTGATAATTTTGAAAGTTTCCATGAACAAGTGCTGAAATTATATGATGATTTATTATGGAATTGAGGTTTTAATTTTATTATATGATGATTTTGTGAAGAGATTTTTATAGAAATCACTATTTAGGACCTAATCGTAAAAGTTTTGAAATTAGGGTTCTGTGATGAAAATTTGAATGTCAAAGGCTGTGAAATAGTTTATAATGTTTAAATAAAGTACTATTTGAGAAGAATTAGTTCAATTGATGAATAAATTAAGTAGGGAATAAATTGTAAAAAAATTGAAAAGTTTGGGGTAATAGTGTAATTTCAAAATTTTAAGGGCATAATTTGTGAAATAGAATAGAATTGTAATGGATGCTAATGAAGGAATGATTTTATAATTATAGATCAAGAAAACGAAGTGAATCGTGGAAAGAAGAAAATTCAAGAATAGTCCCTGAATTTCTACGACTTTTGCAAATTAGCCCAGGTAAGTTCATATGGCAAATTTAATGTTTGATTATGAAGATATTATGATTTTTAAGTATATTATTGTAGATGAATACTATCAATTTGTAATAAGTATGAAATAATAGTTAAATAAAAGTACAAATTAGTTGGAACAATGGATTTGAGTGCTTTCATTCGTGACCATGATGAATTGACGAAAAGATGTGATAAACGCGCGTCTAAGACCATAGCTGGGCTATGGCATCGGTGCAATGTGATATGTGTTCCGTATAAGACCATAGGTGGGCTATGGCATCGGTGAATGTGATAATGTGATTCCAGTATAAGACCATATCTAGGATATGGCATCGGCATGTGATGTGATCCGTGTAAGACTATAGCAGGACTATGGCTTGGTGTGTGATATGTGACAATGTGCAAGTCCATAGTTTTCTATGGCAATGTGTTAATGAAGCACTCAATTCCATTAGTTCTCAATAAATTGTCAATGGAAATAAATGAGAAAAAAAAGGGCCCAAAGAAGTTAAATTTGTGAATAGGAATATGAAAATTATTCAAAGGAGCTTAATAATGGATTTGTGATTTCTGAGGTAAAATATTTAAATTAAAAGATATATGATTGTGTACAATGTTCTGTAAGATTTGTGTTTTTATGCCTATGAGCTTACTAAGCTTCAATAAGCTTACTTGTGTATGTTTGATATTTTTATGTAGATTGAATTAAAGTGAACACAGTAGATCGGATCAACACAACAAGGCACACTATCCAGATCAATTAGGTAGCTTTTGTTTTATGTTTAAAGATTTATATGGCATGTATAGAGTTTAAAGGAATTAAAGTAAATATGTTATAAACTAGTTAACAATATTTCGTACTAAAACAGTTTTTGTTAGTAGCAATAGTTTGAATTTGAAAATTCACAATAAATTATGAAAATCTAATTAGAAATTGAATGAAATATGAAATTAAAGCTTATTGAGTCTAGTTTCTTATAAAAGAAATTATGTAAGAAATGGAATTGTAAATCATGAGATATAATAACTTTTGTGAGACAAGGTCGAGTGATTTTGAGCTCCCTGTTTTGATTTGTAAAAATCATTAAAAATTGTAAAAAAATAATTAGGAGTCATATCTGTATATGTATGGATTCCTTATTGAGTCTATTTTTAATAGAAACAAACGACATGGTTATTTGAATTGCATGACAGGAGAAATTTGGTTTGTAGGGAGAAATTTGGTTTGTAGTGCATAGGGGTCGAGTAAGAACAACCGAATGGGGAGATTTTAACTAATAAACTGTACTAATTGGCCCAACCAAAAATTCTAGAAAAAATCAGTAAATATATATATAAGTCTAGATTCGGGAAAATTTACTGATTTGGATTTGAGTTGTGTAACTCAAGATATGATTTTTTTACGATGTGACGTGATTGGACATGACTTATGCGAAAAGTATGATATAAATTGTGCGAATTCGGTTAAGTGCTCAAATAAGTTTAGTATTTGCTGTTGCTCGACTCGTGACGGTCTCGGAGTAAGAAGGCGTTACATTTATTGGTATCGAGCTTGGTTTAGTCGATTCTCGGAATATGTATGATGTGAAAAGTGTCTAGAATTACATGCCATATAAATCGTGATAGTGTGATGTGTATGATCCGATCTAATCCTTGCTTTTATTATAGATTATCTTCGATTTGAAAAGATGTCGGATAGACCAGAACAAACCGAGCAAGAAGAAGTTAACAGCAGAGTACAAACCTCTCGAACAAGGAACAAGTAGTGAAGTTCCAATTTCATTGATGCGAAAACAAGAACTCAAAAATATGATTTATGGCTTCATGAATCAGTGGTATAATGAGAATGTACGAGAAAGAAATCAGACTTCGCAACCTCCTCCCCTTATTTCAACATCGGTAGTACCCCCGGTTGCTCCTCCACCTCTTCCGATAACTGAATCTGGTAAACGTTCTCCATTTGAAAAGCTCAAAAAACATGAAATTTGAAGAATTTGGGAAGAGCAGATGATGATCTGTGAAAGTGAATATTGGTTACAAAGTATAATGAGGGTTTTTAAGCAAATGGCGTGCTCACTAGATGATTACTTAATATGTGCCGTGTCATTATTGAAAGAAGAAGCTTATAACTGGTGGGAAACAATAGAAGCTGTTGTACTGGCTGAGAAGATCACTTGGGAATTCTTTCAAAATGAATTTAAGAAGAAATATGTCGGTAGAAGATATCTGGATAAGAAGAAAAGAGAATTTCTCGACTTGCGACAGGGAAACAAGTCAGTGGCTGAATATGAAAGAGAATTTGTTTATCTGAGCAAATATGCTCGAGATATAGTACCCACTGAAGAAGAAATGTGTATCAGATTTGAAGAAGGGCTTAATGATGAGATTAGAATGATGATAGGGGGCACTGAGATACGAGAATTTGTTGTTCTATCAGATCGTGCTCAAAAGCTTGAAGAAGTATATAATAGAAAAATGCAACGAGATAGAAGAAGTAAAGAATCATTCAAAAGAAGTGCATCTAAGTCATTTTCGGCTTTACCGGTGAAGAAATCTAAAGAGGAATTCAGTCGAGCCACTTCAGCACCGGAAAGATCAGGAAAGAGTAGACTAAGACAATCTGATTACAAGACATCCGCGGACATAACTTTGTTAGTGTGGGTAGTGTACAAAATACCCAACGGCCTAAGTGCCAACATTGTGGAAGAAGTCACCCTGATGAATGTAGAAGTAAGTTGGGGGCTTGTTATAAATGTGGGGCCACCGATCACTTTATTCGTGATTGTCCCCAATTACAAGTAGAAGAAGTGGAGCAGAAGGAGAAGCAGAAAACTCCTCCTCAAAAAGGAAGACGCTGCAGTCAGCAAGCGATTGCTCTGAGGGCTACTCGTTCGGGTATGAAAGATCTCGCTAGTCGATCGGAAGTTAGGGCCCTGCTCGTGCTTATGCCATTCGAGCAAGAGAAGAAGCAACAACTCCGGATGTAATTGCTTTGGTACTTTCTATCTTTATGATGTTCTGTGTATGCTTTAATAGACCACGGGTCTACTCATTCATATATTTGTACTATGTTAGCATCGAAAAGAATTTATTTGTTGAGCCCTCACGATTATGATGTACAAGTTACAAATCCAGTTAGGTCAAAGTGTGGTAGTTAATTTAATATGTCATAAGCGTCACTTTGAAAGTTAAGAGGTCGTGATTTACCCATTGATTTGATCTTTGCTACCCTTTCGGGAATTTGATATTATCTTGGGCATGGGTGGTTAATGAAACATGACGCGGTAGTGAATTGTCGAGAAAAACTAATTAGTTTGAAATGTCAAAGCAGGAGATATTATTTTGGTTGAGTCCGAAATTTGGATGATCTTTGTTAGAATGATTTCCTCTATGTCCGCTTTCGAGAAATTGTTGCGTAAAGGAAATGAGGCTTATTTAGCCTATATTCTTGATACTCGAAGTTACAGAATCAAAGTTAGAGCAACTATCTCATTGTGAATGAATTTATGGATGTATTTCTGAAGAATTACCGGGTTTACCACCCGATAGAGAAGTTGAGTTCGTGATAGATGTGCTTCGGGAACAGACTCCCATATCAGTGTACCCAGTATAGAATGGCTCCAGCAGAATTAAGAGAGTTAAAAACGCAATTGCAAGAGGCACATTAGACAAAGGGTTTATTAGACCCAGTAGTATGTCGCCATGGGGCGCACTGTCTTATTTGTGAAAAAGAAGGATGGTTCATTGAGGTGTGCATAGACTATAGGCAATTTGAATAAGATAACGGTTAAAAATAAATATCCTTTACCTCGTATTGATGATTTATTTGATCGGTTTAAGGATCTTTGCATGATGTTTTCAAAAATAGATCTCGGATCCGGGTATTATCGATTAAAGGTAAAGGAATGTGATGTGCCGAAAAGCGACTTTTAGAACTCGGTATGGTCATTATGAGTTCTTAGTTATGCCATTCGGTTTGACAAATGCTCCTGCTACTTTTATGGATTTAATGAATCGAATTTTTCAGTCTTACTGGATAGATTTGTGGTTGTGTTTATTGACGATATCTTGATCTATTCAAAGCAGAGAATCCGAGCATGCTCAAAGACTTGAGAATTGTGCTCTGATTTTGAGGAAAAGCGATTATATGCAAAATTTAGTAAATGTGAATTTTGGCTTCATGAAGTAGGATTCTTGGGTCACATTGTGTCGATTGATGGTATACGGGTAGATCCGAGTAAGGTGTCGTGGTGATTAATTGGAAAACTCCAAAGAATGTTACGGAAGTCACGAAGTTTTCTTGGATTATTTGGTTACTATCGTCGATTTGTGAAAGACTTTTCATTTGATTGCTTCACCGATAACTCGATTATTACGAGAAAAATGTTGAATTTGTATGGTCCGATGATTGCCAACGAAGTTTTGATCAATTAAAGAAAATGTTGACAGAGGCTCAGTGTTAACTCGGCTGAATCAGTGTGCCATATGTAGTGTATAGTGATGCATCTCTGAATGGTTTAGGTTGTGTCTTGATGCGATCAGAAAAGTTGTAGCATATGCTTCTCGACAGATTGAAACCACATGAGAGGAACTACCCTACACATGATCTTGAATTATTTGCCATAGTATTTGCTTTAAAAATTTGGAGACACTACCTATATGGAGAGAAATGTTATGTGTATCTGAGATCATAAAAGTTTGAAATATTTAATGTCGCAGAAAGAGTGAACTTGAGGCAGAGGCGATGGTTAGAGAGCTGTTGAAAGATTACGATCTTGTCATTGATTATCATCCGGGTAAGGCAAATGTAGTGGCGGATGCACTTAGTCGGAAATCGTCATTATTTGCTCTTGGGCGTTAAATGCTCATTTGTCTCATTAATGAAGATGGTTCGTGTTAGTTAAATTAAAGACAAAACCAGTATTCTTTCAACGAATTCGGGAGTTGCAAGATGAAGATCCGAAGTTGGTGTTGAAACGACAAATGGTTCGGGATAATTTGAATTTAGAGTACTCTATTGATAAAAGTGGTATGTTATACCATCGTAATAGAATTTGTGTCCCGAATAATTTAGAATTGAAGAAGGATATTTTATCAGAGGCTCATAGTAGTATGTACTCGATTCATCCGGGTAGTACGAAGATGTATTGTGATTTGAAGAAAATGTATTGGTGGCCTAGTATGAAACAGGAAATTTGTGAATTTGTGGCCAAATGTTTAATCTGCCAATAGCAGTAAAAATTTGAACATCAAGTGCCTACTGGGTTTGTTACAACCCGTAATGATTCCGAATGGAAGTGGGAACATGTGACGATGGATTTTGTATCCGGGTTGGCGGTGACTCAGAAGAAGAAATATTCGATTTGGGTGATAGTAGGCAGATTAACTAAATCGGGCGCATTTTATTCTGTCGAAACAGATTTTTCGCTTGATAAGTTAGCGAGTAATTATATGTGTCGAAATTGTGAGATTACATGGGGTGCCGACATCAATTATTTCGATCGAGATCCGAGGTTTACTTGAGATTTTGGAATAAACTACAGGAAGCTTTAGGGACTAAGTTAAAATTTAGTCTGACTTTTCACCCTCGATCGACGGGCAATCAGAGCGAGTGATTGATTTTGGAAGATATGTTAAGGTGTTGTATACTCGAGTTCGAGCATACTGGAAAGGTACTTACCTTTAGCTGAATTTGCTTATAATAATAGTTATCAAGCTAGTATCAAAATGGCACCGTTTGAAGCTCAGACGGAAGGAAGTGCGAACCCGTTGTATTGGTCGAATTAAGTGAATCGAAATTAGTCGGAGTGGATTTAATTCGGAAACTAAAGAGAAAGTTTAGATTATTCGAGAAGTTTGAAAGCTGCTTCCGATCGTCAAAAGTCGTATGCAGATTTGAAAAGAAGGGATATAGAGTTCAATGTGGGTGATCGTGTGTTCTTGAAAGTTTCTCCGTGGAAGAAAGTTTTACGGTTTGGTAGAAAAGGAAAGCTTAGTCCACGATTTATCGGACCATACTGAAATCATTGAAAGGATCGGTCCCAGTAGCTTATAGATTGGCCTTGCCTCGGAACTTGAGAAAATCCATAATGTATTTCATGTATCTATGTTGAGACGATATAGATCAGACCCTTCACATGTGATTCCTCATACTGAGATAGAGCTACAATCAGATATGACTTATTCGGAGGAACCAGTGAAAATATTAGCTCGGGAAGTTAAAGAACTACGGAATAAACGAGTACCATTAGTAAAAGTGTTATGGCATCGACATGGATTGGAGGAGGCAACTTGGGAAACGGAAGAATCTATGAGATCACACGATGTCGCATTTGTTTTTCAGTCACGAAATTTGAGGACAAAATTTCCTAAGGGGGGAGAGTTGTAACGGCCCAAATTTCAGTGATACCGGAACAGTGATGTGAAATCACTAAATCCGACATGTGAGCTTAGATATTAGCAAGTAAATGTTAAGTGTGGTTTTAGAAATAATTTTGAATTAGTAAAATTATGTAGTGTAGGAAGTTGTAGATAAAACGGAATAAAAACGAGGTATCGAGACCTCGAATTCATAAACCAAGCCATAAATATTTTTAAAAATATTTATGGAGTGTAAATAAGTTAGTATTAAAGTTTCGTCAAGAAATTTTAAGGTTTCGGTAGTTAATTAGGTGAAAAGGATTAAATTGAACTAAGTGCAAAATTGTGAGATATGATTAAATAACTCTAGTAATAATTAAAAGAGGACTAAATAGGTAATTAGACACCTATTATTGGGCTGGACGGCATGTGTGTGCAGGAAAATTAAAAATCAAGTGTGAACAAGGGGCAAAATTGGAAATAAGATAATAATTTAATTGTAAAATATGATATATTAGGTAAAATCTAGAGTTTTCTTCATTTTTCTTCATCTTCATCAGATAAAAACACCATTAGAGAGCTTTAAGAAGCTGGTTTTTATATCGTACAGCATGTAAGTTCAACTCTTGATTATTTCTTGCAATTTTTGTATTTTTGAGACTTTTACAACTAGGTCCATATTTTTAATTCATTAGTTTTTGATAATTTTGAAAGTTGCCATGAACAAGTACTGAAATTATATGATGATTTATTATGTAATTGAGGTTTTAATTTTATTATATGATGATTTTGTGAAGAGATTTTTATAGAAATCACTATTTAGGACCTAATCGTAAAAGTTGTGAAATTAGGGTTTTGTGATGAAACTTTGAATGTCAAAGGCTGTGAAATAGTTTATAATGTTTAAATAAAGTATTATTTGAGAAGAATTAGTTCAATTGATGAATAAATTAAGTAGAGACTAAATTGTAAAAAAATTAAAAAGTTTGGGGTAATAGTGTAATTTTAAAATTTTAAGGGCATAATTTGTGAAATAGAATAGAATTGTAATGGATGCTAATGAAGGAATGATTTTATAATTATAGATCAAGAAAACGAAGTGAATCGTGAAAAGAAGAAAATTCAAGAATAGTCCCTGAATTTCTACGACTTTTGCAAATTAGCCTAGGTAAGTTCATATGGCAAATTTAATGTTTGATTATGAAGATATTATGATTTTTAAGTATATTATTGTAGATGAATACTATCAATTTGTAATAAGTATGAAATAATAGTTAAATAAAAGTACACATTAGTTGGAACAATGGATTTGAGTGCTTTCATTCGTGACCATGATGAATTGTGGAAAAGATGTGATAAGCACGCCGTCTAAGACCATAGCTGGGCTATGGCATCGGTGCAAGTGATATGTGTTCCCGTATAAGACCATAGCTAGGCTATGGCATCGGTGAGATGTGATAATGTGATTCCGTATAAGACCATATCTGGGATATGGCATCGGCATGTGATGTGATCCGTGTAAGACCATAGCAGGACTATGGCTTCGGTGTGTGATATTTGACAATGTGCAAGTCCATAGTTTTCTATGGCAATGTGTTAATGAAGTACTCAATTCCATTAGTTCTCAATAAATTGTCAATGGAAATAAATGAGAAAAAAAAAGGGGCCCAAAGAAGTTAAATTTGTGAATAGGAATATGAAAATTATTCAAAGGAGCTTAATAATGGATTTGTGATTTACAGGGTAAAGTAGTTAAATTAAAAGGTATATGATTGTGTACAATGTTCGGTAAGATTTGTGTTTTTATGCCTATGAGCTTACTAAGCTTCAATAAGCTTACTTGTGTATGTTTGATATTTTTATGTAGATTGAATTAAAGTGAAGCTGGTAGATCGGATCAACATAACAAGGCACACTATCCAGATCAATTCCGGTAGCTTTTGTTTTATGTTTAAAGATTTATATGGCATGTATAGAGTTTAAAGGAATTAAAGTGAAGATGTTATAAACTAGTTAACAATATTTTGTACTAAAACAGTTTTTGTTAGTAGCAATAGTTTGAATTTGAAAATTCACCATAAATTATGAAAATCTAATTAGAGGTTGAATGAAATATGAAATTAAAGCTTATTGAGTCTAGTTTCTTATAAAAGAAATTATGTAAGAAATGGAATTGTAAATCATGAGATATAATAACTTTTGTGAGACAAGGTCAGAGTGATTTTGAGCTCCCCGGTTTTGATTTGTAAAAATCATTAAAAATTGTAAAAAAAATAATTAGGAGTCATACTATATATGTATGGATTCCTTATTGAGTCTATTTTTAATAGAAACAAACGACATGGTTATTTGAATTCTGTACAGGGAGAAATTTGGTTTGTAGTGCACAGGGGTCAGAGTAGCCGAACCCTGAAACAGGGGAGATTTTAACTAATAAACTGTACTAATTGGCCCAACCAAAAATTTTAGAAAAAAATCAGTAAATATATATATGAGTCTAGATTCGGGGAAAGTTTACGGATTTGGATTTCGAGTTGTGTAACTCAAGATATGATTTTTTTTGCGACTGTGACGCAGTTGGACAGCTTGTCTGAAAAGTATGATATAAATTGTCTGAATTCGGTTAAGTGCTCAAATAAGTTTAGTATTGCCTTTTGCTCGACTCCGACGACGGTCTCGGGTAAGAAGGCGTTACACCGCCAACAATGGTGGAAGGTTATAGAGGAAGAGAGCCAAGAAGAAGAGCAAAGACATGGTGTTTCAATGGCAAAGAATCAAATCCCGCCAAATTAGGCAAAGAAGACTTTTTATTTACAGTCTCTTCTTCTTCTTCTTCTTCTTCTTCTTCTTCTCTGTTAAGGGGTTTTTTTAGGGTTTTTTTTTCAATTTCTTCTTAAGCTGGGTGGGTTTCCACTATGCACATCAGCGATCCCGTTAAGACACTAACGAAAACTATTAATCAGTGTCTGTTTTGTCACTTTTTTATAACGTTAGTGATTGTTTTGTTATTTTTCAAAAGTTGAGTGACTGAAATGAAATCAAGATGACTGTTTTGTTAGCTACCCCAAAGTTGAGTGATTATTGGTGTAATTTACTCTTATTTAAACATGTTTTAAATACAAAGGATTAATGTAGTATTTAAATTTTAAAATGTTTTAATCGAGTTTTTAAACTATTATTATCATGTTAATAAGATTCTTTCACTGGACCAATGTAAATTTAGGCGTTTAAGATTAGTTTAAATTTGGCATGAAATATATTTAAATATATAAATTAAAATTTAAGCACATGTATAGCTATGTATAAACAACTTGCATTTGACATGTAAAAAAATGGATAGTATCATTAAAATTTAGAATGATTTTTTAAAGCATTATATTTATGTTGTCCATACAACAAGTGCAAAATCTTTTTTAGTAGTTGCTCACTCTATCCCTTAACTATATGGTCCGAAGTTCAATCATCACTTATAAGAGTGGAGCATATTTCATGGCCAGTCGTTTACCTCTTCAAAGAACACTTGCGACGAGAGGATTGGCCATTGTTGCTAATGGTGGATACTATGGTTATGACAAAAAATAAAATAAAATTTAATCAACATGTTTTAAATATGTTCCACTTCAAATCTAAGCTAACATTTAATACTCAATCTGACAGCTAAAGCTAATAGAATGACCTAATTAATACAAATATTTTGATAACTCTGTTAGAATTTAAAAATTTTAAAGTTTGCAACTAATTTAGAATATAAGTTGTAATTTAATGATGTGTAGTGGAATTAGCCTAGTTAAACTATTTATCCTGTGTTGTAACGACCCGAAAGTCAGGGGTGTCGGAAAGTGCATTTTCGAGACTCCATTCCGTAAATCGAACTCGTAAATATTTATTAAAAATATTTACAAAGCTATTTGTGTAGTTGATTAAGTTTTAGTTAAGAAAATTTGCTTGAATTAAGAGTAATTAGGTATAATGACTAAATTGCATATAGAATGAAAGTTGAATTATAGAATAAAAAATTTAAAGGGACTAAAGAAGCAATTATGTCATTATTCTTTAATGAGGTGACATAAGGTTAGATATTTATAAATTTAATATATATTATAATAAAATAAGTTTACTTAATATTTAAGTATATATACTATAATAATAATAATAAACTAATGTATAATAAAATAAAATAAGTAAACGAATGAATAAAAAAGAAAGAAAGAAAGAAAAAGAGAAAGCCAAAACGAAACAAAAAGAAAGAAAGAAAAAGAAAAGGGGAAAGAAAGAAGAACCCATGGCTTAGGGGTTTTAAAGTTCCAAGTTCAATTGGTTAGTTAATTTAGTTCCTTTTTCTTGTAATTTTTATGTTTTTGGAATCTCGGTGTTAAGTACTACCCGACCCATGTCAAAATTTTAGCAACTATTGAGTTTTTAAGTGTTGTTAATGTTGAATAATTTTAGTATTAAGTATTAAATTGATACATTTTTAAGTTAGAAATGAAAAAGGATTGAATTGTAGAATAAATTGTAAATTTTGAGTAATAGGGACTAAATTGTAAAAAAATTAAAATTTAGGGATTTAAGTGAAAATAGGGAGTTAAACTTATTTTAAAGTGGAATTTGTATAAAAATATAGGATTAATTGTAAAGAAATAAAGTTAGTCTCATTTTAGGGACTAAATTAAAAATTTGGCAAATATTGAGTAAAAATTGCAATATTCAATATGAAACTGAATTGTGTTGTATTGATGAATTTTAATTGTTTAATTACGTAGCTAACGTCGTACTGGAATCCTTAACTAAAAAGGGGAAAGATAAAATTGACGTGAAATAGCTCGGAATTCCTGGTTTGTATTTCTATAATCCGAAACTAGTTATTAATTGTTGTATTTTTTATTTAATGCATATAGTAAGTATTGAGGTAAGTATTTCGCACTTTGACATTGAATTGAATTAAAAGTTGATTGAATGGATTGAATTGATATATATATTATGAATATATTGATTATTTAAATTGAAATGAATATATATATATATGTGTGTATGTGTGCAAATATGATAATTGAATATTGGTTGTATTTGGAAAGTGAAATTAAACCCTATTAACTGTATTGGGCTGAGTCGGATATAGATGGCATGCCATAGGATTGGAAGAGTTCAGGGATTTCTTCAACTTCAAGTCAATAAGGCACTGGGTGCCAATTTACTTCGGTTTAACCGATGAGTCACTGGGTGTCAAATTTATATAGCGCTGGGCGCAGTTATTACTTTGGATTTATCCGATGACGCACAGGGTGCCAAACTGGTGTGTTGGTTGGATCCTTGTATCCGTTCGAGTCTGAATCATGTTAATTGGGGTAATTAAATAAAATAGTACTATGACTGATATTGGATGATATTGTATGTGAATGAAAATGAGATATTGAATTGAAACATGAAAATGAGACACATGAATTACATATTCATGAATTGGATATGGATTGAATAATATTATTGTTTAAATGATATATATATTAAATTGTGAAAAGCTATTATATAGCAAGTGATGAGATTTGAGAATGATATGAAATGATGTATTTATGAATTGAATATTGAATGGCTAATGCCATTGTATGAATAAATGTGGTCTTAAATATTCAAATGTGCTTATAATTAAAATATGCATATTATATTATCTTGTCTTTCAATATTCAGATTATAGAAATACCACTGAGTTTTTACTCAGCGTACGATTTTGTTTTCCGTGCGTAGGTTAGGTACTTAACTTTTGATCGCTGATTTAGCATCCAACAACGATCCCGAACTCAAATGTGGTGATGTCTATCTTTTGTGTCAGCGTGTACCTAGGGTGTCTAAATAATAGTTATTTAGTGGTTTGATTGTAAATAAGGTTATAAGTTTAATATTGGTTTGGTATATACATATGAATATGTGTTTGTATTTGAAGTTATATTATGACATGTTAAATTGATGTTTAAATGTTCATAAACTAGGCAAAATGGATTAAATTAGGTATGTTTATAATTTGGACTTGAATAATGCTTTGATGATATGTTTTGATGAAATAAATGTGGTACTAATGTGGGTATATTAGTTTGGCACCTAGGATAATTGTTTGACATGATTTGAATGTGTTTGATTGTGTTTTAAACTGGTTAAATGAATGATTTTTGAATTACTCAGTGTCCAAGCTTGCAGGGAATGGTAAACTTGTTGTTTAAGGTACATTTCGAATGCTCACACGTCTAAGACACGGGCGTGTCTCCTGGCCATGTGAGTGAACCCAAACTTTGAAAATTTTTAATATTTTCGAAAAAATTTCTGAGTTTCTGAATTAGTCTCAACTTGTTTCTAACGCGTATTTTGGGCCTCGAGGGCTTGAATAAGGGACAGTATGTATGAGTTTAATTGGTTTTGACCTGAATATTATATGATACAAAATGATTGAAATTTATGTATGCTTTATCGGTAATGCTCCTTAACCTGGTTCTGACGAGGGATACAGGTTGGGGTGTTACATGTGCCAATCGAGCCTTAGTTCAATTGCCATGGGTATTATTGTCAATTGCCATGGGTATTCTGCAAGTTGAATGTGAATGAATATGGGCGATTCTTATTACTTTTCTTTTCACAAAGTTACTTTGCAAATTTGAGCAAAATTGCATGCTTAGTTGAATGATTTGCTGGATTCACATAATTTGGGTTGTTTTGAGTTTATCAATATATTATTATACTATATTTTTAAATAGAATTCAACATATTGGTTATTTATTTATTTTTAGTATATATAGTTGAGTTTGATACAAATTGTATATTTGTGTTATATTTAATCTTGATGTATGTTGTTTTGGTATAAATATATATGATTATCTTTTAATTTGATTAAAAGATGAAATTAAGGTAAATATTTTGAAACAAATAAATTCAGATTTTGGCTTTTAATTAAGGATGTCTAATATTTTAAATAAATTAGTTGAAACAAAATGCCACCAAAGTGACCTCTTTTGTGTAGATTAATTTATTTGAAATATTAAGATGATTATATGTTTTTTTGATTCATGCGTTTATTGATTGACCCAAAGGTAAGTTAATATCTGGCAGAATTTCAAGGACATTTGTGGTGATAAATGTGTGACAATTATAAGGTATTTTATGTGAGTAATAAGTTAGTCCAAAGATTAATTAATTGTTTAACATAATTTATTGTCAATGTTTGATTGTTACAACAATGGTATCGCTTATTGTTAGTAATACTGTCCAAAGACTTGATATTAATGTGGTGTTTGGAATCTTAAGATGGGATTTGCCATTATCTTGAATTTATTGTTTACTTATGAGTATTGATTTAATCTTATGTTTATTTATTCTATATTCAACTAATTCATCTTCTGCTACCACAATATCTACTAATATAAATTCTATACCCATGCTTAATGAGACTAATTTTAAGGAATGGAAAAGGCACTTACTTATAGTGCTTGGCTGTATGAACATAGACCTTGCACTAAAGGAAGAACAACCTGCACCTTTCACTGCAGAAAGCACCCCTAATGTTAAAAGGGATTTTGAGAGGTGGGATCGTTTAAATCGCATGAGGCTAATGATCATGAAACACAGCATTCCAGAAGCCTTCAGGGGCACAGAATCTGAAGAGATTACTTAGGCCAAGGGTTTCCTTGATGAAATTGAGAAACGTTTTGCTAAAAATGATAAGGTTGGGATGACATCACTTCTGACTTCTTCGATGTCTATGAAGTATAAAGGTCAAGGAAACGTAATGGAGTACATTATGGAGATGTTACATACTGCTTCAATATTTAAGGCACTTAAGATCGAGCTTTCTGAAGAATTGATTGTTCTTATGGTTTTGGTATCGCTTCCTGCATAGTTTAATCAATTTAAAATTAGCTATAACTGTCAAAAGGAGAAATGAACCCTAAATGAGCTCATTTCTCATTGTGTGCAAGAGGAAGAAAGGTTGAAACGTGATAAGTCTGAAAGTGCTCATTTGGCCAATGCCCCGAAAGATAAGGGCAAGAAAAAGAAAATATCAAAATGAAACTGCTAAGGGTCTATCTCAAAAGAAACAACAACAAGCTACAGAGAACCCATATCCATCGCCGGAATAGGGTTACAGAATATTACCGAAGTTTATAGAACAATTTCAGATAATTCATGTTGATTACTATTCATTTCCAAAAGTGGTCATATTGTCCCTCGAATGGACCCTCGAAGCCCAATATAAACATTGGAATCTAGTCGGGACTAAATCGGGAACTCAAAGAACTTTTCGCGAAATTTCCAAAATTTTTCCTAGATACAGGGCACACACGCCCTTGTGGTCAAGGGACACGCCCGTGTGACCATAGGACACGCCCATGCTGCAGGCCATATTCGACCCCGTGTAATTGTCTAACTTGTGCTACACGGCCAACCACACACCCGTGTGCTAGGTCGTGTAGTTAATTTAATTTTCCAAATTTAAGTGCAGGTTTCACACAACCAAGACATATGCCCGTGTTCTGGGCCATGTAGCACACACGGCTAAGAAACACGCCCATGCCTCTGCCTGTTTGCTCAATTCTGAGTATTCTGTTTCTCAAATTTAAGATGCAGGGGACACACGGCCAAACCACATGCCCATGTGTCAAGTCGTGTGTCATATACGGTCAAGACACACGCCCGTGTGTCTACCCATGTAGACAAAATAAAGTTATTTCCTAGCTTTATTTTTCACCCAAAATTGCCAATAACCTATACCAAAACTTACAAGTATATACCAACCAATTCAAGCATTAAATCCAAGCCAATTCTAATATCTAATATAATATTTTATCATATGCGTTCATGTTTATATCCTTACCCTTATTTAACTTATATGTTAAGCATAACTTGATCAACCATACTTAATATACTTAACACATAGGTATTTGTCATGATATAACCTTATAAATATACCAAAACAAATTATTACTAGCCATTCCAATTGCTATTTTACAAATCACATTTAAATGCCAACATTGGCTAAATTACTATACATGTCATTATACCAAAATAAGTTTATTACTTATACCAAAACAAACTAGTGGATAGTGTGATGATACTCCAATTGATCTCCAACCCTTGCGAGCTTCCGAGCACTATAAAACAGAGAAAATAAAACCTAGTAAGCATTTAAGGCTTAGTAAGTTCGTATAACAAGAATTAAACTTACCAATCACATTCGTTAATATTAGGCATACAATAACATACTTTCCGTCAATTTGAGAAGTTGCCCAACCATATACACTCAATCAAGCAAGTTAGTCATGTAATCCATATGTATATCAAATAAGTATAAATGAGCTCATCATGTTACAAATTTCAAATATTTCAAAATTATTCGAGATATAATTCATTTAATCCCATAATTTCTCATTTCAGGAATTTGTCCACTGAATAATTGAAATTTCGAAGGATACTTAGATAGTACACACAAGGTGTATAAAATAGTAAACCATCAATTCATAATTAGGGGTACCCATTAGGGCACTTAATCAGGGAGCACACTCTTGAGCCACATATCAGGATGCTCAGATGAGCCATGTGATCATGTAACAGGACACTTATCCGAGCAAATCAGGAAACTTATAAGAGTTTTATTCAGGGTGTAATGAACCAAAAGTACCGGTATCAGAAATCGAGTCTAGAGTATTGTTTTCGTGAATTTTAATTCATGAATATTTATTAGAAATATTTATGAATTATAGTTGAATGGTTATTTAGTGTTCAATTAAGTGAAGTAGCTTGAATTTAGTTTAAAGGATTAAATTGCATAAGGAATAAAAGTTTAATTATAGATTAAAGAAGTAAAAGGGACTAATCTAGCAATTAGACCATAAGTGCCATGTGTGTGAATGTATGATATTACATGTGTAATAGTTGGTATAATGCATTAATGGTGTTAAAGGCTTTTATTTTTTTAGTGTTTAAATAATTTTTATTAAATTAGTATAATATTAAATAATGAGTAAAATTGATAAAATAGAAAAAAAAGATAGAAAGACCAACAGAGCAAACGTGAAAAGAAAGAAGAAAGAAAGAAAGAAAAAAAGAAAAAGGAAATTTGAGGTTTAAGGACTTGAAGCTTGATTGGTAAGTTGTTTTAGCTCATTTTCTTGTGAATTTTATGTTTATGGATGCCTAATTCAAAGTTCTACATGTATGAGGTTAAAATGAAGAAAAATAGAGAATTTTCTAGATATTGATTTAGTTGAATAAATTGAGGTTTTATGGGTTAAATTGATAGGAATTGAAGTTAGAAGTGAAAAATGAGTGATTTATTAAAAGAATTCTAAGTTAGGTTTAAATAGGGACTAAGTTGAATAGAACTCAAAATTTATGTTTTATAATGAATTCTATGAGTTAGAAATTGTTAATGAGTTGATTAAATGAAAATATGAAGCTTAAGTTAAAGAAAAGTTTAGTAATGGAAAAAGGACGAAATTGGAATTTTTGTAAAAGTTTGATAGAAAGTGAAAATGTGTTTTATGAATTAGTATATTGATGATTTTTAATTGTATGATTGTCCGTAGCTAACGTGAACTTTGGATATGTCATCAAAGAAAGGAAAAGAGAAAGTGAACGAAGATATCGATTAAATTCGATAAATAGTGGTTTGTATTTCTATAAACCGAGCTTAATCGTTATTACTATATTTGATATTTATATTGTATGAAAATGTGAATGAGGTAAGTATTCTTACCATATTGAAATGAATATGATTTTGAATACCCTATTAATGATGATGTCGGGCTAGTCGGATATAGTTGACATGTCATAGGAATTGGAAGTATTGGGATATTCCGACCTTGAGTCGATGAGACACTATGTGTCGACTCATCATTAAAGTTAGGATTTGTTCCGATGAAGTACTTTGTGTACTATAATGTTAAAGTCCGGATTTGTTACGATGAAGTACTTTGTGTACTATAGTGTTAAAGTTCGGATTTGTTCCGATGAAGCACTATGTGCTTATCCCGAGTGTGGGTTGGATCCGTGTATCCGCGTTGTCCGAAAGTTATGTTAATAAGGGTAAATAAAGTAAAGGTTATTAAAATCTTGATTGATATTTGTTGTTGAAATAATGATTGATATTGAATAATAGCAATAATGTGTTTGAATTACCATGTTTTAAAGTTGATTAAGCTATTGTTTATAGAAATACCATGAGAGTATTCTCAGTGTGCACGGTTTGTTTTAGTGCAGTGAGGCTAGGTCTGAAAGTATAAGGACTCAAACATACAAGCCGATCCCGAACTCAAATTGGTGAAGTTTCTATCTTTTTGGAAAATGGCATTGTACCTAGGATGTCTTTTGGTCATTTTGAAAGTACCTAAGTTGTTAAGTGATATTTTGGTATGTTTTGTAAATGTTACCAAAACCTTAAGTATGGTATGTTTTTGATATGTTAGTGAAGAGAAATAAAGAGGAAGTGATGGTAAATATTGTAAAGAGAAGAAATGAAAATGTTATAAACTTAGTTATCAACATTTTATACTAAAACAGATTTGGACAGTAGCAGTAGTCCAACTTTAAAAATACACCAAAAATTGTATAAAGTGAATTATATGACGAATAAAATATGTAGTTGAAGCTTAATGAGTCTATTTTTATATGGAAGAAACAAAATAGGTAAAAGAGTTGTATTTTATGAGATATTTACGTTTTGGTGAAACAGGGTTAGAGAAATTTCTGGATTCCCTGTTATGACTTTAGAAATTCACCATAAATTGTGTATAAATAATTAGGACTCAAACTTTATATGTATGGATTCCTTATTGAGTCTATTTTTAATTGAAACAAACAGAATAGTCATTGTATTTCTGTACAGGAAGAAATTTGATTCGTAGTGTACAGGGGTCAAAGTAGCCAAACCCTGAAACAGGGGAGACTTTTACTAATAAACTGTAGTAATTGGCCTGACCAAAAATTCTAGAAAAAAATTAGTAAGTAGATATATGAGTCTAGTTTTAGGGAAAATTTACGGAATTGGATTTCGAGTTTTTTAACCCGAGATATGATTTTTTTAGTGATCATGACGCAGATGGATAGTTTACTACGAGAATTGTTTAAGTGCTAAAATAAGTCTAGTAATGTCTCCTGCTCGACTCCGGCGACGGTCTCGGGTAAGGGGGTGTTACACAGGGAGCTCATAAAGCATATCATGTATCTCTGAAGAGATAATATCAGGGAGTACTGAATAAGGTAATAGGGAGTTCAAGTAAGCCATGTCAAGAAACTCTTAAGAGTTCATATAAGAACGCTCAAAAAAAGCTACGATAATGCGCAACACATGCTCAATCACTATCGATCAGGATGCTCGCAGGAACTATACATCAGGATGCTCGAGAGGGCTATATTAGGATTATTCGTCTGAGCTAAATCCTGTCTACAACATATGTAGAATCACATTCACATACGGGAAATCATACGTATCCACTGATTTTCATTATTCCAACAGAACTTAATATTTAAAATACATTTCTAATCATGTGATCATTTCATGTATTTATAACATTCATATAAAATCACATAAACATATACCACATTCAAATCTATACAACATTCAATTGAAACATATTAACATGCATAATTAAGTTACATGAACTTACCTCGATAATAGTTCGTATAAGAAAATCTACTAATCCGAAACTTTCTCTTTTCCTTGATCTAACTTTGAATTTGAGTTATCCAGATTTATATAAATGAATTTAATCATCAATTTAATACAATTCATATTCAATTATATTCAATTTACACTTTAGAAAAAATTACCATTTTGTCCCTATACTTTTCATAAATTTTAATTTCATCTGTAGGCTCGGAAAATAAAATTCATGCAATTTAATCCCTATTCCAAGACTAACCGAAAATTTTGTATAACTTTTACAGCACATGTATTTCACAAAATTTAGAATTTTTCTTCAATTTTTATAACTTTACAATTTAGTCCCTAAATCACAATTTCATAAAAATTCACTTTGTAAAAGTTGTTTATCTATCAACAACCTTTCATTTTCTACCATAATTTCAAAATTTTAGCATATTCATCCATGGAAAAATTTCTAACTTTGATAATTTTTTAAATTAATCCCCCAAATAGATTGATTATACTATCCCGGTTTCAAAAATATAAAAATTACTAAAAACGAAACAAGAATACTTACCCAATTAAGTTTGATTAGGTTTTTCTTTCTCTCCTAGGGTTTCCATATATTTTAGGGATGAAGATGATAATAATATGATGATACTTCCTATTTATTAATTTATCATCTTTTAATTATTTTGATTTTTAATTTAGTCCTTGCCCTTTTTCTAAATTTCCATGGATGATTCATCAAAAATATCTACTAACGTTTCTTTGATGGTCTAATTACCATATGAGAACCTCAAGTTTTAAATTCCATAGTTATTTGATCCTTCTAGCTACTAGAATCCAACTTTTGCATTTTATGCAATTTGGTCATTTCCCTAATTAAACACATAATCGGTAAAATTTTCTTATCAGAATTTTCATATAACATTCCTATCATGATGCAGAGCATGCAATAATATTAAAATAAATTTTCTTTCTGGCTCGGATTTGTGGTCCCGAAACCACTGTTTTGATTTCACTGAAAATAGATTGTTACAACTCTTTCCCCTTAAAAATTTTCATCCTCAAAAATCTTACCAGTAAAGAGATTGGGATATTGCTTCCTTATGGTATCCTCCGGTACCCAGGTAGCCTCTTCTATACCATATATTTGCCAGAGAACTTTTACCAATGCTACCTTTTTATTTCTTAACTCTTTTATTTCATGTGCCAGAATTTTGATTGGTTCTTCACTGTAAGTTATATGAGGCTAAATCTCTACCTCTGACGGAGAAATAACATGTGAAGGATCTGATCGATACCACCGTAACATAGATACATGAAAAGCATTATGAATCCGATCAAGTTCTGGTAGTAAGGCTAACCGATATCCAATAGGTCCAATTCTTTCTGCGATTTTATATGGCCCAATGAATCGTGGACTCAATTTTCCTTTACCGCCAAACCGGAGAACTTTCTTCCAAGGTGATACTTTCAAGAATACCTTGTCACCGACCTAAAATTCTATTTTTTTTCGTTTAAGATCAGCATAGGACTTTTGAAGATCAGAGGTTGCTTTCAAACTATCCTGAATTACTTTCACCTTTTCTTCGATTTCATGGACTAAGTCAACTCCGTGTAACTTTTTCTCATTGAGTTCTATTCAATACAATTGAGTTCTATATTTGCGACCATACAGAGCTTCATACAGTGCCATTTTGATACTGGACTGATAACTATTATTGTAAGCAACTTCAATCAAAGGCAAATATTTTTCCCAGTTACCTTCAAATTCCAAAATACAACACCGAAGCATATCTTTTAAAATTTGTATTACACGTTCGGATTGACCATTAGTCTCAGAATGGAATACAGTGTTGAAATGTAACTGTGTACCCAGAGCTTCTTACAATTTGCTCCAGAATCGAGATGTAAATCGAGGATCTCTATCTGAAATAACGGAGACAGGTACTCTATGCAATCTGACAATCTCGAAAATATATAATTCAACCAATCTATCTAAGGAAAAACCTATACATACCAGAAATAAAGTGTGCAAACTTTGTCAACCAATCAACAATTACCCAAATGACATTTTTTTTCTTTAGAGACAGGGGTAATCCCGATACAAAGTCCATGGTAATTTCTTCCCATTTCCATTCTGGTATTGTAACTGGCTGTAATAATCCCGAAGGCACTTGATGTTTAGCTTTTACTTGTTAATAGATCAAACATTTAGATACATATTCAGAAATATCCCGTTTCATACCTGGCCACTAGTACATCTTTTTCAGATCATTATACATTTAATTACTACCAGGATGAATAGACATGGTACTATTATGAGCTTCATGTAAAATCTTTTGTACAAATTTTGAGTTCTTTAAAATACATATTCTGCCTCTGAATAATAAACAATCATCAGACCCAATCTGAAATTATGAATCAGAAGTCGATTCACACTATATCCGTTTTGCTTGTAACTTACTATCATCTTTCTGAGCTTCAGAAATTTGCTGCAAAAACGTCGGTCTATCTTTTAACTCAGCTATGATTGAGCCATCATTAGATAACGACAATCAGGTATTAATTGCTCACAAAGCAAACAAGGATTTTCTGCTCAGAGCATCTGTAACCACATTGGCTTTTCCCGGATGATAATCAATAACCAGATCATAATCTTTCAATAACTCAAGCCACCTGATCTATCTCAAATTCAAATATTTCTGTGACATCAAATACTTCAAACTTTTATGATCAGTAAATATGTGACATTTTTCACCAAACAGATAATGTCTCCATATTTTCAATACAAACACAATTGCTGCCAATTCAAGATCATGTATCGGGTAATTTCTTTCATGTGGTTTTAGCTGTCTTGAAGCATAGGCTATTACTTTACCTTCTTGTATCAAAATGCAGCCTAAACCATTTAACGATACATCACTATAAATTAAAAATTCCTTACCCGATTCAGGCTGAACTAACACAGGTGCTTCTGTCAATAAGGCTTTCAACCTATCAAAACTCTACTGACGCTTATCAGACCACTCAAATTTCTCATCTTTCTGTAACAAACGAGTCATCGGAGAAGCTATCATCGAGAACCCTTTAACAAATCTCTGATAATATCCAGCTAGTCCCAGAAAACCTCTAACTTCAGACACGTTCTATGGTTGCTTCCAATTAACAATGGCTGAAATTTTGTTCAGATCCACTCGAATACCTTCTGCAGATATTATATATCCGAGTAATCCAACTTTTCGTAGCCAAAATTCACATTTACTGAATTTGGCATATAATTGTTTCTCTTGCAGTGTTTGTACCACAATTCTTAAATGATCTGCTTGTTTATTTTCATCTCAAGAGTAAACCAGAATATCATCTATTAATACCACCACAAATCTATCTAGATATGGTCTAAAAATTCTGTTCATCAGATCCATAAACCCTGCAAGTTTATTTTTCAAACCAAATGACATAATAAAAAACTCATAGTGCCCGTATCTGGTTCTGAAAGCTATTTTTGGAACATCTGATTCCTTCACCCGTAGCTGATAATAACCAGAACGGAGATCAATCTTTGAAAATACAGTGGCAACTTTCACTGGTCAAACATATAATCAATACGAGGCAATGAATACTTGTTCTTTATCGTAACCTTGTTGAGTTGTCTATAATCAATGCACAGCCTCAACGATCCATCTTTCTTCTTTACAAACAGAACCGATGCACTCCAAGGTGAGAAACGAGGTCGAGCAAAGCCTCTATCAATCAACTCTTGCAACTGTACTTTCAACTCTTTTAACTCAGTAGAAGCTATTCTGTAAGGTGCTATGGATATGGGTGTTGTACCCAGAACAAGATCTATATTGAATTCCACTTCTCTAATCGACGGTAAACCAGGTAATTCTTCCAGAAATACATCACGAAATTCACATACAACTGGCACTGACTGAATCTTCGACTCAGATACTTTAGTGTCCAATACATATGCAAGATGAGCATCATAACCCTCTCTGACATATTTCTGTGTTGATATTGCTGAAATCACATTAGATAACCCATCTAATTTATCAGATTCAACATGGAGTAACTCACCACTCTGAAATTTCAACACAATATATTTTTGTTTACAATTCACAACTACATCATGTTGGGTTAACCAGTCCATTCTCAAAATCACATCAAATTCATCAAATGGCAATAACATCAAATCAACTAAAAAGCAATAATCCTTTACCATCAACGGACAGTTTTTACAAACTTTATCCACCATAACATACTGGCCTAGGGGGTTTGAAACTTTAACCACAAATTTAATGAATTCAACAGGTAAATTTTTAACAGACACTAAATTTGTGCATATGTATGAATGTGTGGAACCAGGATTAATCAAAGCAATAATATCAGTATCAAGTAGAGAAAATATATCAGTAATGACATCTGGTGCAGAAGCATCTTCTCTAGCACGAATAGCATATGTCCTTGCCAGTGCTCGTGCCTCAGATTTAACTATTGTATCCCTTATAGTACCTTGGCTACCACTGACATTGCCAGGGTGACAGGATGGTCAGCCTCTCGAGGTAGGATTACCCGGTTTCGAAGTTTGATCAGTATGTTTTTCAATTCTCTCTAGACAATTCTTAAGAAAATGGTCGAGAGAACCACAACGGTAAGCTCCACTTCTCAAACGACATTCCCCAAAATGAAATTCGTTACAAAATTTATATTTCAGTTTGGGATTACCAACACTTCTAACACTAGTTATAGATAGAGATGAAGACTTTGGGTTAGAACGTTGAGAGCCCTGCTCTTTTCCATAATATCCCGAAAATGTGGTAGAACAATCATGGTACTTCGTTGAGTTCTTCAAAGCAGACGATTGTAACTTGCTCATAAATATTTTACTAGAAACCCAAGCTTTTCTTTCGGCTTGTTTCTTTTCTTTACTCAATTCCTCAGCTTTGTGTGCTCGATCAGCCAGCACCACGAATTTCTTTAATTCAAGAATTCCGATCAATAACTTAATATCTTCATTTAACCTTTCTTCAAATCATTTACACATATCAGCTTCAGTTGGAACCCATTCTCTGGCATACGTGCTCAATCGAACAAATTCTCGCTTATACTTAGATACAGTCATGTTTCCTTAATTGAGCTTTTAAAATTCTTTCTTTTTCTGATCCAGAAATATCTGACTAACATATTTCTTTCTGAATTCAATTTGGAAAAATTCCCATGTAATGTTTTCTCTTGGTACAACAGAAGTTATGGTATTCCACCAATGATAAGTTGTGCCTTTCAATAAAGAAACTACATATTTCAAACAGTAGCTGGTGTGTAAGATAATTTATCTAAAACCCTAATGGTATTTTCCAACCAAAATTCAGCCCTCTCTGGATCATCATCAGCAATAGCCCAAAATTGCTCCGCTCTATACTTACGGATTTTATCTACCAAAGGCTTACCAGTTCTAATAGGTAAAGTACCTTGTGGCATCTCAGAAACCAGTTGAGAAGCAAGTGGGGGAGGTTGTTGTACAGTAGGATTTGTTCTTAAATACTCAGTGAACCATTCATTCATCATTTGAAAGAAGACTTATTTTGCCTCCTCACTTCGACCCTCAGATACGAGCCTTTTACTATTAGATGCAGCTCTTGAACTGAAGCTGAAGCATTGCTCTCAGCTTCCTCAGATTTAGCTCTAGCTTGGTTGGATGATATTACTTTATGTAAAACACGTTTAAAATGGTTAGGAGATATCACACTATCACAAATTATATAATGACATGTATAGCTAAACGCGTACGTCCAGTCCGAGGATCAACTAAACCGTAGCTCTGATACCAATAAATATAATACCCCTAACTCGTATCTGTCATTAGAATAGGGTTATAGAGTATTACTGGAGTTTACAGAACAATTACAGATAATTCATGTTGATTACTATTCATTTTCAAAAATGGTCATATTGTCCCTTGAATGGACCTTCGAGGCCTAATATAAACATTGGAATCGAGTCAGGACTAAATTAGGAACTCAGAGAATTTTTCGCGAAATTTTTAAAATTTTTCCTAGATACAGGGCACCTACGCCCGTGTTCTTGGCTGTGTAGCACACACGGCTGATACACACGCCAGTGCCTCTGCCTGTTTGCTCAATTCTGATTATTCTATTTCTCAAATTTAAGATGTAAGGGACACACGGCCAAACCACATGCCTATGTGCCAGCTCGTGTGTCACACACGGTCAAGACACACGTCCGTGTGTCTACCCGTGTGGATAAAATAAAGCCATTTCCTAGCTTTATTTTTCACCTAACTTTGCCAATAACTACACCAAAACTTAAAAGTATATACCAGCCAATTCAAGCATTAAATTCAAGCCAATTCTAACATCTAATATAATATTTTATCATATGCATTCATGTTTATATCCTTACCCTTGTTTAACTTATATGTTAAGCAAAACTTGATCAATCATACTTAATATAATTAACACATAGGTATTTGTCATAATATAACCTTATAAATATACCAAAACAAATCATTACTAGCCATTCCAATGGCTAGTTTACAAACCACATTTATATGCCAACAATGGCTAAATTACCTATACATGTCATTATACCAAAATAAGTTTACTAATTATACCAAAACAAGCTAGTGGATAGTGTGATGATGCTCCAACCGATCTCCAACCCTCGCGAGCTTCCGAGCACTATAAAATAAAGAAAACAAAACCTGTAAGCATTTAATGCTTAGTAAGTTCGTATAACAGGAATTAAACTTACCAATCACATTCGTTAATATTAGGCATGCAGTAACATTGATCGTGATTTTCCGTGATAAGTTTTATAAATTTATAATAAATCATTCTTGAAACTAACTATTATCACGACGTAGGCAAGTGTACCTATCGAACAGTAGTATAGCTTTAGCAAGACCAGATTGTCGAACCCAAAGGACTAGGAGTACTAGTAATGATTGTCTTTTTATTATCTAGCCGAAGAAAAGAGGTTTGTTTTAACTAACTAATTAAAGTAAGAACTTGCAGAAAATAGAATTGGGAAATTGCTTTAGGGGAAAACGATTGATTGAGATAATACTTAAGGAAAAATCCACCTAGACTTGTACTTGTTATTCTGGCTCCGAACCGGATGATTTATTCATTTAACTTGTTCCGTAGAAATCCCTAAGTTATGTTATTATCCCTATTCAAGACTAATAACGTCTAATCCCTAGGTTGCATAACCGAGACTTTTCTCTAATTAACACCCTAGGGTTGTATTAACTCGATCTATGGATTTCCTTATTAGGTTTCACCCTAATCCGGTAAATCTTGTCACCCTATCTCTAGGCGCGCAATCGACTCCGTTTAATTATGACAAAGTTACTCTTAGTCAGGGTCTATTCCTCCTCCAACTAAGAGTAGTAACTTGAAGTGATATCCTGAAATAACAAAACAAGAATTAAGAACACATAATTAAGAACAAGTCAAATATTTATCATATGATTTAGAAATAATAACAAGATTTCGTCATAGGTTTCATCCCCCTTAAGTATTTAGAGGTTTAGTTAATAGCTAAACAAGAAAACATCTCAGAATAACAATAAATACAAAATATAAAGAAAACCCAAAACTCCTGAAGGGGGAATTGAGGAGAGATCTTCAGTCTTGATAGTGGATCCGACTTCTGAGATGGATCAATCGGCTTCCTTGGAGTAATTCCTTACTCCTTATTTTCTGTCCTCCCTTTTCCTCCTCTTTTGGGGTGTATTTATAGGCTTTGGAATGCCTTAGAACCCTTAAAAGTGGCCTTTTCTGAATTAGACTCAACTTTGGTTTGGCAGGGACACGCCCGTGTGACAAGCCCGTGTGCGATAACTTTAGGTCATGTTCGAGCCTGTTAAATTGGCACAGGCGTGTGTTCTACCCGTGTGAGTCGTGCTTCAATTCTGCCAGATTGACACGGCCATCTGAGCTGCCCGTGTGAGGAGGTCCAGGCCGTGTTGATTCAGTACCTTGGCCCATTTTCTCCGTTTTTGGCCCGTTTCTCGTTCCTTTCGCTCTCCTATGCTTACCTAAGGATAAAGCATGAATTAAGGTATTGAGAGCATCGAATTCACCAAATCTAAGGAGAAATCATTCATAAAGCGTGTTAAGCGAGGGGTAAAAATATATATAAATTACGGTTTATCAAATACCCCCAGACTTAAGCGTTTGTTTGTCCTCAAGCAAAATCCTCAAATCATAATTAAAAATTCCTTTTTCTCAACTTATAATTTCTATCAATAATATCTCGAACCATTTCATAAGTAATCATACCTTGAGAGTTCAACTAAAAGAACATTAGAGCTTCAAATATTCCAAATTGAATATTTTAATCATGAAAAACTTAGGCATCTCCCTTCATTTAAGTAGTCATCATTGATTCGGAACCTCACAGAGTTTAACGTCCTCACTAAAGATTTACAAAAATCACTCGAAGTGTTTAAGGACAATGAAATTAGCACTCATTAGTCAATATGAAAATTTATTACCATAGGCTTGCATGAAAATTAGATCTCCACCACTATAAATCGAGATGATACATCAATTAAAAGGTCTTTAAAGGGTTGTAACGAGGCTTGGTTAGGGGGTGTGGTCACAAACTAAAAGAAAAGGTTAGAATCGAGATTGACTTGAAAAATTACTTAACTAGAAAAATATTTAATCATCACTTGTGTACAACAAAGCTTCTTCTTTGACTATGGAATTTGAATAATGAAGCTTACAAACAAAAGATAAATATATGTTTTTTTAAGAACAAATTAAATAACATAGACTAACTATTAAGAAAAAGACATAGCTAAGCAATTTATTCAACTCAAATCTCGAAAAAAATAGGAATCAAGTTAATTTAGGAGATTTCAACAATAATGGGTTAAGGGTTAATATTGAAGGTTATATAAGGAATGGCTTGTTAGGTTCAAATGGGTTTACTAAGGGTTAATCATGGAGGTAGGCTTTTCATGGCATGAGTGGGTTAATCCTAAGTGCCTCTATCATCTTGACATATCAAATCAAATAGTGTGGTCTTGACATGCATAATCAGGCAAGTTCTAGAATCACAGTTCAGTACTGACGCACTCGAAGCAATAATAGAAGTGAGCTTGAAAGAATTAATAGATGCTCAAAAGGCTCAAAAACCTCACAAAAATTATGGTTTTTTGATGTTTAAACCTGTGGGATTCAATTTAAGATAATACCTAGACTTGGGGAAACAACCTAAAATTTTAAATTCTTAAAAATTAACTTATCATGCTTGATTCTCTAACGTCTTAAAGTTTAACAATCAATGTATAATTGCCTATGTTTTAATTCTAGATATATCAATCAAAATTATCAGTCAATCAAAATTCATCTTAAACATGATATGAGAGATTTACAAGAGAACAAAGCAATATTTAGGGGTTTTTCGGATGATGAATATGATTACCCCCACACACTTAAGATGTACGCTACCCTCAATGTACAAGGATAGGTATATGGAAAAAAATAAGAAAATCATAAGATAGGGAGAGAACTGAAACTTCCTGAGTACTGAATGAATGTCCTAGTTTAGAGTTATAGAGGTGGAGGAGGATACTCCGGTGGTAGTAGAGGTTGGGTACCACAAGTGCTGTGCCAAAAGAATATTATATCTCCTCATTGAGCAGGGCATGGCAGTCGTGGGGAACCTTTTCCAATGGAGTTTGAAGTTCCTAAGTGATTGTGAGCTTTGGAGCTTTTTATAACTGTGATAAAAGCAGGAACTGTTTAGGGAATATTAGGAAGAATAATTACTCGTAAAGGAATAGCCGAGATTAAAAATTGTTAGATAAAAAATATAAATCCTAATAAAAATAAGATGAAAGAAAATAAAAAGTGGTCTTAAATGAAAATAAAAATAGAAAAATAAAAAAATAAATAAAAGTTTCTAAACATCTTCATCGCTGGATAGTTCGCGAGGTAGGACTGGCGATGAGATATGGAGGTGCTGACAAATCTACTATAGAGTAGCATCAATGTTGTCAAAATTTTGAAAACACTGCTGCTCGAATCTGTTAAGGCGCTCAGAGATGTCAGCATATGAAGCCGCAGCATGAACTGGCCGAGAATGTGGTGGTGGTGGCTGGGAAGGTGGGTCTTCGTGTTGGGTAGGGACATCATTAATAATGTCCTCTGGAGCCTCTTCCTCGGTGGATTGGGCGAAACGATATTGGGGAGGGAAGGTTCCTCGGCGCCTCTCGATCATCCTCATGCTAAGCATGCTCGATATGCCTTGTGGAGACATCTGGCCAATAAGGGTCAGAGATGATTCTTGGGCCGCGGTGTTGAGAAGTCTGAAGTGTCGTGCCAGTCGAGTTACGTAGGGGCCAATGGAGATGACCCTCCTCCGATGTCGCTCCGTCTGGTGGCGTATGGCAAGGGCGATAAAGTAGGCGAGGTCGATGACGTGTTCGTTTGACATACACCATAAATAATAGACGTCGTGGGTAGTGACGAAGCCGGTGCTCTCCCTTCGTCCTGTCAAAGTGTGAGATAGAATAGAATGGAAGTACCTTAGGGATGGAGGGAGAGATGAGGCCTTGGTGCGACTGGGGTCGTAGGTGGCCGAACGTGGGACGAGGGCATCCCAGCAATGTGAGGGAGAACGATAGATGTGGCGGTCTAGAGCATGTAGGTTATTCTCCTCTCTAAAGTCCTCGGTATAAAGACCCAATGCAGTGCAGAACTCGGGAACGCTTAGTTGGTGGACTAATCTGCCAAAACAAAACTGGACTGTGCTGGGATTATCGTAGTTTGTCATCACTGTTTGAAGACGAAATGTGGAACATAGCTCCATCGTTAGCTCTAAGTATGTTGACTCGATGATCCTAAAGAATAGCTCTCAAGGGTCGGTGGTAAGGACAGGCCGGATTGCATCAGCCAATTACACTTATTCGACAGCAGCCCAATCGATGCAGCGGCCCGCTGTTAAAGGTCAGGCACGTAGTATTTGAAAAAGTTCCTCTTGGGGCCCGTTGGGGAATTGTAGGAACTGGTGGCAAATTTTCGCGGTAGGACCCGAGGAAGATGATTTTCCCTTCATTTTCTTTGAGGCAGGGACAACGGCTTTATTTCCTCGTGAAGACGACATTGTGAACCTATAATTAGAATCATTGAATCGTCTTGATGAGTAAACATGGGAAAATGGAACTAAATTGTAAGGGGAAAGAGGCATAGATATTTTTAGCCACAAAAATTAAAATAATGAGTTCATTAACTTACTCTTGTGGCATTAGCATTGTGGTATGAATCAAAATGACAAAGAATGTAATGCAATATATTAAATAGATGAGAGGATGGCAACACAAAAGACATGAAAATTTCAACTACCTTTATCATGAAAATTTTACTTCTAACTAAACAAATTGAGTAGAGAATGCATGTAATGACTAAGAAAAAGATGATGGATATTCTAGATTATAAAATGATAAAAATATAGAAATAAAATAAAAAAAACTTTATATTATCATGATAAATAGCCCTAGAAATCAGTAAAATAGAAAAGAAGAAGTAAACAAACGCTAGAAAGAGGAGAAAATGCGTCAAAAACGAAGTTAGAGGCGGCGTACGGGCATGGTGAGGAGGCCGTGTGGATTTGCAGCGGCTAGGGTTAGGGTTTTTGAGTGGGGATGACAATGAATAGTGCAGCCTATTTATAGATTTTGGGGCACACGGCCAGGGGACACGTCCGTGTGTCTCAATTTCAGCCCGTGTGTTTCGTATTTTTCCTATTTTTGGCGCGTCTAAAATTTGACACATGCCGTGTACCTCGGGCGTGTTGTGCACACGACCGTATCGCATGACCGTGTCTTGTTTCGTTCGCTTCTCCCACGCCTTTGTATGCAAGCCACATGCCCATGTTAATTTGACAGGTTCGACCACGGGTGTTAGACACGGGCGTGTCACATTCCCGTGCTAGTTTCTCAATTTTGACTACGGTCCTAAGGCATGGGCGTGTTGCACGCCCGTGTTGTTTTGGCAGGTTTACCCACGGCCATGTCGCACGGCCGTGGCATTTTATCATCACCCGTGTTTTGGGAAAATCTTTGCCCTGTTTCCACACGGTCCTAAGCACGCTCGTGTACTTGGCCGTGTCCCTGTGGTGAACCTATTTTCCAGAGCTCCGTTAGTAGGTCAGGTGTTAAACACTAAAATTTAAAAAATTTAATATAGTTAGTGCTCGGGTTGCCTCCTAAGAAGCGCTTATTTATAGTCTAAGCTCGACTTATCTCTCTATTGAATGGTCATGGTGGTTTAAAGAGTTCGTACTTCTCATTCCTGCTATCAATCTTATCAAAATAAGGTTTTACACGGGTGTTGTTTACCTTAAAAGTGCCAAACTTGGGATGACTTACCTCTACTGTGCCGAATGGAAAAATACTAAGTACTGTAAGAGGGATTTCTTCATTCGGGTTGGTAGTGATAATGTGAGGGTCTGCAGCATCTAGTAAGACTTTATCTCCAACCTTAAGTAAATTTGGGGAGGTATCGAGCTCATTCCGACGTAGTTTTGGTTTATCGTGTGTTCTATAGGCTCGCCATTCGTCTAGCTCCTCTATCTGTAGCCTTCGTTCTTTATTAATGAGTCCTCTGTTGTTACTGGAACATGGCTCGTGAACTTCTTTCAAACTTAATTTCTGCAAAGCAAGTTGCGTCATATTGTCAGTTTCATTAGACTGGTGTGGACAATTACCTTCAATATTCATGTGTTGCCAGAATTACGAGCTTGAAAGGTGATTGTCTCATCTCCTACACGAAGGGTGAGCTCACTGTGCCAACATCAATAATTGTTTTAGCAGTTGCTAAAAAGGGCCTCCCTAAAATCAAAGGGGTATTGTTATCCTCCTCTATGTCTAGAACAACGAAATCAACGGGAAATATGAACTTATCTATTTTCACTAGTACATCTTCAATAATACCCCTAGGAAATCTTATAGTTTTATCTGCCAATTGAATGCTCATCCTAGTTTGTTTAGGTTTCCCAAGACCTAGTTGTTTAAACACTTTGTAAGGCATGACGTTAATACTAGCCCCTAAATCAGCTAATGCATGATTCACATCTAAACTACCAATTAAGCAAGGAATTGTAAAACTCCCTAGATCTTTCAATTTGTGAGGTAGCTTATTCTGTAGAATAGCTGAGCAAACTGCGTTTAGCTCCACATGCGACGCTTCGTCTAACTTCCACTTGTTTGCTAAAAGTTCTCTTAAAAATTTCATTGCAATTGGCATCTGGGACAAAGCTTCAATAAACAGTAAGTTAATATGTAATTTTTTCAACAGTTTAAGGAATTTACCGAATCGTTCGTCTGAGCGGTCTTTCCTTATCACATTAGGATATGGCACACGAGGTTTGTATTCTACCTTCACCATTTTGTTTTCATTATGACTTACCTCACCATTACCTTTGCTCACCATTTTCTTGCCTCGGTCCTGGCTCAGGCTCAATAAATCCTTCTTTATCTTGCATATTAATTGTGTTGAGCTGTTCCCTTCGGTTAGGTTTAGTATTGCTTGGCAGGCTACCTTGTGGTTGATCGGATATTAGCTTGGACAGCTGACCTATCTGGGTCTCGAGCCCCTGGATCGATACTTGTTGATTTTTAAGCGCTGTCTTGGTATTCTGGAAACAAGTTTCTGACATCGAGATGAATTTGGATAGCATCTCTTCAAGGTTTGGTTTCTTTTCCTGTTAATAAGGTGGCTGCTGAAAACCCTGAGAATTTTGTGGCCTTTGATTTCCTTGACCACCCTAAGAGAAATTTGGGTGGTTTTTCCAACCTGCATTATAAGTATTACTATATGGGTTATTTTGAGATCTAAAATTATTGTTACCCATATAGTTGACTTGTTCCTCTTCGGTTGTAGGATTGAACGATTGATATTCTGTATGCACACCTCCTCCACTTGGATCACACCTTATCACTGGATGTACCTGCGTAAAACCAAGTAAACCATAAATTTTTTTATTCAGAAGTTCTACCTGATTTGTCAACATAGTAACCGAGTCGACGTTATAAATGCCTGCTGTTTTAGTTGGCTTAGTCCTCATGACTTGCCACTGATAGTTATTCAGTGACATCTCCTCAATAAATTCGTAAGCCTCTTCAGGTGTTTTGTTGTTGATGGTTCCACCAGCAGTTGTGTCAATCATTTGTCTTATCGAGGGATTCACACCATTGTAGAATGTTTGAACTTGCAGCCATAGAGGTAACCCATGGTGTGGGCATCTTCACAGAAGGTCCTTGTATCTCTCCCATGCATCGTAAAGTGTTTCTAAGTCCATCTGCACAAAAGAAGATTTTTCTGTTATTTGTTCCCAAGTGGTAATGGACCCTCGTGGTAACGAGTTTAACCACTGTTTAGCTTTGTTCCTCAGTGAAAAAGGGAATAATCAAAGGTGAATGGCATCATCAGAAACACCATTAATTTTGAAAGTGTCGTACAGTTCCAGAAAACTCACCAAGTGAGTGTTGGGGTTCTCATCCTGCAAATCATCAAACTGAACAAATTGCTGTATCATCTGAATCATGTTAGGTTTCAGTTCAAAATTATTTGTAGCAATAGTAGGTCTAACTATACTTGACTCAGTTCCTGTAAAATTAGGTTTAGCATAATCATACATAGTATGAGGAGCAGGATTCTGATTTGCTAATTCAGTGGGTATGGCTGGAGGTAGCTGATTGTCTTGATTTTCAGCCATCTCCTCAGTTGTATTTGAGATATCGTCCCCTTGCTCTTCCTCTGTGTATCTTAAGCTGTGCCTGATTTCTCGTCAGTTTCTACGAGCTGTACGGTCAATTTCTTTGTCAAAAAGTAGTGGTTCTAACGGGTTTCTTCTAATCATAAACTATAAAAACTTGCCAAGAGAAAGAAATAGAAAATTAGTAAATTAGCACAAAATAAAAGTTAAATTGCAAGAAAAATAAATGGCTAAAGTAATAAAAATTGAGTGTTCCTAATATCTTACTCCCCGGCAACGGCGCCAAAAATTTGATCGTGATTTTTCGTGATAAGTTTTATAAATTTATAATGAATCTTTCTTGAAACTAACTATTATCACGACGTAGGTAAGTGTACTTATCGAACAGTAGTATAGCTTTAGCAAGACCGGATTGTCGAACCCAAAGGACTAGGAGTACTACTAATGACTGTCTTTTTATTATCTAGCCAAAGAAAAGAGGTTTGTTTTAACTAACTAATTACTTTTGGGGAAAATGATTGATTGAGACAATACCTAAGGAAAAATCCACCTAGACTTGTACTTGTTATTCTGGCTCCGAACCGGACGATTTATTCATTTAACTTGTTTCGTAGAAATCCCTAAGTTATGTTATTATCCCTATTCAAGACTAATAATGTCTAATCCCTAGGTTGAATAACCAAGACTTTTCTCTAATTAACACCCTAGGGTTGCATTAACTCAATCTATGGATTCCCTTATTAGGTTTCACCCTAATTCGGCAAAATCTTGTTACCCTATCTCTAGGCGCGCAATCAACTCCGGTTAATTATGACAAAGTTAATCTTAGTCAGGGTCTATTCCTTCTCCAACTAAGAGTAGTACTTGAAGTGATATCCTGAAATACTAAAACAAGAATTAAGAGCACATAATTAAGAACAAGTCAAATATTTATCATACGATTCAGAAATAATAACAAGATTTCGTCATAGGTTTTATCCCCCTTAGGTATTTAGGGGTTTAGTTAATAGCTAAACAAGAAAACATCTCAGAATAACAATAAATACAAAATATAAAGAAAACCCAAAACTCCTGAAGGGGAAATTAAGGAGAGATCTTCAGTCTTGATAGTGGATCCGGCTTTTGAGATGGATCAATCGGCTTCCTTGGAGTAATTCCTTACTCTCTATTCTCCGTCCCCCCTTTTTCTTCCTCTTCTGGGGTGTATTTATAGGCTTTGGAATGCCTTAAAACCCTCAAAAGTGGCCTTTTCTAAATTAGACTCAACTTTGGTTCAGCAAGGACACGCCCATGTGACAAGCCCGTATGCGATAACTTTAGGCCGTGTTCGAGCCTGTTAAATTGGCATGGGCGTGTGTTCTACCCGTGTGAGTCATGCTTCAATTCTGCCAGATTGACACGGCCGTGTGAGCTGCCCGTGTGAGGAGGTCTAGGCCATGTTGATTCCGTACCTTGGCCTATTTTCTCCGTTTTTGGCCTGTTTCTCGTTCCTTTCGCTCTCCTATGCTTACCTAAGGATAAAACATGAAATTAAGGCATTAGGAGCATCGAATTCACCAAATCTAAGGAGAAATCATTCATAAAACGTGTTAAGAGAGGGGTAAAAATATGTATAAATTACGGTTTATCAAACATACTTTTCATCAATTTGGCAAGTTGTCTAAACACATACACTCAATCAAGCAATTTAGTCATGTAATTCATATGTATATCAAATAAGTATAAATGAGCTCATCATGTTACAACTTTAAAATATTTCAGAAACATTCGAGATATAATTCATTTAATCCCATAATTTCTCATTTCAGGAATTTGTCCATTGAATAATTGAAATTTCGAAGGATACTCAGATAGTACACACAAGGTGTATAAAATAGTAAACCGTCAATTCATAATTAGAGGTACCCATTAGGGCACTTAATTAGGGAGCACACTCTTGAGCCACATATCAGGATGCTCAGATGAGCTATGTAATCATGTAACAGGACACTTATTCGAGCAAATCAGGAAACTTATAAGAGTTTTATTCAGGGAGCTCATAAAGCATATCATATATCTCTGAAGAGATAATATCAGGGAGTACCGGATAAGGTAATAGGGATTTCAAGCGAGCCATGTCAAGAAACTCTTAAGAGTTCATATCAGAATGCTTAAAAAGAGCTGCGATAGTGCGCAACACATGCTAAATCACTATCGATCAGGATGCTCGCAGGAACCATACATCAGGATGCTCGAGAGGGCTACATCAGGATTACTCGTCCAAGTTAAATCTTGTCTGCAACATATGCAGAATCACATTCACATACAGGAAATCATACGTATCCACCGATTTTTATTATTCCAACAGAACTTAACATTTAAAATACATTTCCAATCATGTGATCATTTCATGTATTTGTAACATTCATATAAAATCATATAAACATATACAACATTCAAATCATATACAACATTCAATTGAAACATATTAACATGCATAATTAAGTTACATGAACTTACCTCGATAATAGTTCGTATAAGAAAATCTACTAATCCGAAACTTTCTCTTTTCCTCGATCTAACTTCGAATTTGAGTTATCCGGATCTATATAAATGAATTTAATCATCAATTTAATACAATTCATATTCAATTATATTCAATTTACACTATAGGAAAAATTACCATTTTACCCTTAAACTTTTCATAAATTCCAATTTCATCCCTAGGCTCGGAAAATGAAATTCATGCAATTTAATCCTTATTCCAAGCCTAACCAAAATTTTAGTATAACTTTTACAGCACATGTATTTCAAAAAATTCAGAAATTTTCTTCAATTTTTACAACTTTACAATTTAGTCCCTAAATCACAATTTCATAAAAATTAACTTTGTAAAAGTTGTTTATCTATTAACGACCTTTTATTTTCTACCATAAATTTCAAAGTTTTAGCATATTCATCCATGGCAAAATTTATATTCTTTAATAACTTCTCAAATTAATCCCCCAAATAGATTGATTAGACCATCTCGGTTTCAAAAATATAAGAATTATTAAAAACGGAACAAGAATACTTACCCAATTAAGTTTGATTAGTTTTTTCTCTCTCTCCTAGGGTTTCCATATGTTTTGGGGATGAAGATGATAATAATATGATGATATTTCTTATTTATTAATTTATCTTCTTTTAATTATTTTGATTTTCAATTTAGTCATTACCCTTTTTCTAAATTTCCATGGATGATTCATCAAAAATATCTACTAACTTTTCTTTGATGGTCTAATTAGCATATAAGGACCTCAAGTTTTGAATTCCATAACTATTTGATCCTCCTAGCTACTAGAATCCAACTTTTGCATTTTATGCAATTTGGTCATTTCCCTAATTAAAGACATAATCGGTAAAAATTTCTTATCAGGATTTTCATATAACATTCCTATCATAATGTGGACCATGCAATAATATTAAAATAAATTTTCTTTCTCAAATAAAGGTATTATTCTTAATTTGGTTATTCTGAGATTAATTTAGCTTCAGTACCTAGAAACACTTGGTGGATAGATTTGGTGCTATTACTCACATAAGTGTTTCTATACAGGGTTGCCCGAGTTACCAAAAGCTAAGTGATGGTGAAAGACACATCTTTGTAGGCGATAGAAAATCAGTAGAAGTGGAAGTGATTGGGAATTTTAGGTTTTTAGTAGGAACTGGTTTTTATTTGGATTTAAAAGACACTTTTATTGTACCGTCATTTAGACGAAATTTAGTTTCTGTTTCTTCGTTGGACAAATTTGGATATTATTGTTCATTTGGAAATAATCAATTTAGTTTGTCTTTAAATTCAAATGTTATTGGAACTTGTTATTTAAATACTTATGACAACCTTTATTTGCTAGAAACAGTTGCATCCTATAATGAAACCTTACATGTGGAATCACGTGGTATTAAACACAAATTAAATAATGAAAATTCAGCATCATTATGGCATAAGCATTTAGATCATATCTCAAAAGGTAGAGTTGAACGCCTTGTGTCTTATGGTATTTTAGAGTCCCTTGACTTCATAGACTTTAATGTCTATGTCGATTGCATTAAGGGAAAATAGACCAAAACCAAGAGATTGGGTGCCAACAGATCTTCAGACGTCTTAGAATTAATTCATAAAAATATTTGTGGGTTATTCCCTACGGCATCCTGGAATAGTCAACAATATTTCATAATATTCATAGACGATTACTCACGTTATAGGTACCTATATCTCATTCATGAGAAATCTCAGTCTTTGGACTTGTTCAAAGCTTATAAAATTGAAGTTGAGAATCAACTTAACAAAATGATTAAAAACGTCAGATTTGATTGTGTGGTGAGTACTACGGTAGATATGATGGCTCAGTTGAACAATGTCCAGGACCATTTGCGAAATTCCTAGAGGAATATGGTATTGTCCCATAGTACACCATGCCATGATTACTTAGTATGAATGGTGTAGCTAAAAGACGAGACAAAACTCTTAAGGATATGGTAGGGAGCATGATTGCTCATTCTACCTTACCTAAGTCCCTTTGAGGAGAAGTATTAAAGACAATAACTTACATTTTGAATAGAGTACCCAATAAAACAGTTGAAAAAACACATTATGAGCTTTAGACAGGTCCAAAGCCTGGTCTAAAACACTTTCACATTTGGAAATGTCTAGCTGAGGCAAGGCCTTATAGGCCACATAAAAAGAAATTGGACTCCAAAACAGTAAGTAGCTACTTTATTGGTTATTCTGAGCGATCTAGGGGCTATAAATTTTATGATCCCATAATAAGAATATTTTTGAGACAGGAACAACAACATTTTTTGAGGATGTTAAGTTTTGGGGGAGAAATAAGGTTAGAGACATTGCTTTTGATGAGGAATTTGATTCTAACTCAGTTCCTACTATCACTTTTGATGATGTTCAGGTTCTTATTCCTATCATTGATTAAGAAGTGAATCCAGAAAGTTTACAAGACAATGTTGAACAACTCTCCATTCAAAATAAGATAATTGTTCCAAAAGAACAAACTCAACAACCTCAAGAACAAGTGCCATTAAGGAGGTCTACAAGAGAAAGGAGAAATGTTATTCTAGATGATTATGTGGTATTTCTCCAAGAATATAAGGATGATAATGGAATGATGGAAGACGATCCGATCAACTTTCATCAGGCCATGAAAAGTTCTAATTCTCAAAAGTGGATTGATGCCATGAAAGATGAGTATAAGTCTATGCAAGACAATAAAGTTTGGGAATTTGTCCCATTACCTGAAGGTGCAAAACTAATTGGTTGTAAATGGATCTTTAAAACCAAGATGGATGCAAATGGTAATGTGGAGAGGTATAAGGCGTGTCTTGTAGCAAAAGGATATACTTAGAAAGAAGGTATTGATTTTACAGAGACTTTCTTTCCAGTTTCATCAAAAGACTCCTTTACGATAATCATGGCGCTTGTTGCTCATTTTGATCTTGAGTTACATTAGATAGATGTTAAGACTATGTTTCTTAATGGCGACATTGAAGAAACAATTTATATGGTGCAACCAGAAAATTTTGAGTCAGAAGACTCAAAGAATATGGTTTGTAAATTGACAAAATCTATCTATGGACTCAAACAAGCTTCCCGTCAATGGTACCATAAGTTTCATCAAATAATTGTTTTGTTTGGTTTTGAGATAAATATTGTTGATGATTGTGTGTATCACAAATTCAATGGGAGTAAGTACATATTTTTGGTTCTATATGTTAATGACATTTTGCTTGCCGCTAATGATATAGGCTTATTGCACGAAACCAAGAGGTTTTTATCTAAGCATTTTAAGATGAAAGATCTTGAGGATGCTTATTTTGTTTTAGGAATTCAGATACATCAAGATCGATCTCGAAGTATTCTTGGATTATCACAAAAAAGCTATATCAATAAAGTACTCAAAAGGTTTGGCGTGCAGAGTTGTAGACCAAGTGACACCTTTGTTGCTAAAAGAGACAAATTTAGTCTTACTCAATGCCCTAAAAGTAACCTTGAAATTCAGGAAATGCAAAAGATTCCCTATGCATCAGCTGTTGGAAGTTTAATGTATGCTCAAGTATGTACGCGTCCGGACATTGTGTACGTTGTTGGGATGTTAGGCAGATATTTAAGCAACACTGGTATAGACTATTGGATAGCAACCAAAAGGGTTATGAGATATCTTCAGAGAACAAAAGATTACATGCTTACTTATAAGAGATCAGACCTTTTGCAGGTCATAGGGTATTCTGATTCTAATTTCACTGGGTGCCAAGATAGTAGGAAATCTACATCAAGCTATATTTACCTGTTAGTTAGAGGGGCTATATCTTGGAAAAGTGTCAAACAGACACTTGTAGCTTCATCCACTTAGAGGGGCTATATCTTAGAAAAGTGTCAAACAGACACTTGTAGCTTCATCCACTAAGGCAGCAGAGTTTGTAGTATGCTATGAGGCATCAAACCATGAAATATGTTTGCGAAATTTTGTCACAGGGCTACGCATTTTGGAGAATGTAGAAAGACCACTCAAATTATTTTGTGACAATAATTCAACAGTGCTGTATTCGAATAACAACAGGAGTTCATCTAAGTCAAAACATATTGACATAAAGTTCCTAGTTGTAAAAGAAAGAGTGCAAAATGGTCAAATATCCATAGAGCACATTGGGACAAACTCCATGATAGCGGATCCGCTCACAAAAGGTTTATCACCCAAGGTCTTTTATGAGCACACTGCTCACATGGGTGTTACATTGTTTGAGGATATCATGATTTAGTTGGAGTTTATATTTTATTTGTTTTATGTTTGTTTTCAGACATTTATGTATTTTGTTATTTTTTTATCAGAAATGAAGTATTCAATTTATTCACTCTGTTTATTATTTTGAAACTGACCTCACTTAAGCTAAAAAAGACCAGTTAGAAATAGACATGTTTAGATCATATTGCATGTAATTTCCATGCTATTTCCAACTGGTCTTTTTTAACTTGATTTATTCTAGTTTATTAAGTTTTATTTCAGATTTATTTTACAAATTCTAACATTGTCAACTAGGAAACAACTAGCAAAAACAGTAAAGTCTGCGCTGGGTATATCCTCTGGTTCGGGTTCTCTTAGGTGGCTTAAACTTTCCTCGGTTCAAATGGTTCGTTTCGCAAGCACTAATCTAGATCATTGGGTTTTTCAAGGAAGAATATAGATTGACAATTTCTTCCTTCTACCTTCACGATGATGTTGTTGAATGGTATGATTGGATGCATCACAGTCAACAGCTCGTCGACTAGTTTTCCTTCACTAAAGACATTATCAAACGCTTTTGGCCATGACAACTTGAAGGCCCAAATGTTTGCTTTGTGATTATCACTTTAGTTTCAAGGTGATTACAAACTGTGTTGCACACACGTTTCAGGTAAAATATTTATTTAAATCACAAGCCAAGATGGAACTAGAACAATATATATAAAATATGAGAAACAAAAAAAAAATGGAGTAAAATGTTAGACTCGTAGGTAGACAAGAAAAAACCAACCGGTAGTTGAGGCCTGTTTTCACAGTTTCTTTAAGACAGATTCAGCCTCTCCTTCGATGTTAAAGAAACGTTGGTCGACTGTTTTTCAAGATATAACAATGAGATGAACACAACAGTAGCACAGTTGCAATGATCAACAAATTGTAGCCTTACCTTTGTCTATCATTGAAAACGGTTTAAAAAATATACAGGGAAAATATCTCTCGAAATTTTAGAAAATTCAATGTCTCTTTTCCTGCATATTATCTAGTTTTAAATAAAATTCAAATGAAAAACTTTTAACTAATGAACATTTCAAGAGCGATGTCTTTCTCCCTTATCTTTGAAAGTTTATCTTGGTTTTCTTTGATGATATTTCAGTGTATAGCTCCACTTAGGACGATTATTTGGAACATGTTTGGGTGTTTCTTCAACTGTTATGTGATCATTACTTAGTAGTCAAACGGTCCAAATGTGTTTTTGGGTAGGTTCTGATCGGGTATTTAGGTAGAGGCGATTCTAAAAGGGGCTGGCATGGGCCCCCCTAAACTGAAAAATTGTCATTTAGGCCCTCTAAAAGTTTTAAAAACTTTAAATTAGTAAAGGTAAAATTATACTTTAGCACTCTTAATATTATAAAAATTCAATTTAATCCTTTAAAAGTTATAAAGATATAGATTATAAAAAATTAAAATTTCATTCGGCCCCTAAAAAATTGTTCTGGCTTCACCCTTATATTTAGGCCATATATTTATAGCAGTTGATGCTAATAAAATATCTGTTATTCAACAATGGCCTCCTCCGAATGCCAAGGATGCTTGGAGTTTTCTAGGATTGGTAGGGCATTATAGATAGTTCATTGCCATTTTGCTTCCATTGAAGGGCCAGTGATTGTTTGCTTAAAAAGGAAGGATTTCACTGGACAGACATCTCCACTCAAACCTTGGAAAAACTGAAATATTATTGAGTTTAACCTCTATCTTTCAACTTTTGGATTTCTCCAAACCATTCATAGTTAAGACGAATGCATCAAGGACGGGCAACGGTGTTATTCTTTTGCTAAATAAGCTCCCAAATTGCTTTCTTTATCTAGTAGCTCAGTGACCCAATACAACATGCTTTGACTTATCTTAGGGAAATGTATGTTATTACCCATGCTGGTGCTAAATGGCATCAGTACTTATTAGCAATCTCTCAAGAACCTCATTGCGTAAGTAATCCAAACACTGGAGTAGCAAAAATGGCTTGGAAACTTAGTGGGCTATGGTTTTGATATTATTTATCATCTAGGAAAACACAATGTGGCTGCAAATGCTTTATTAAGGGTACCATATTTTCAGTTTTTTTCCTCTCATGTTGCATTCGTTGTTGTGGAAGAGAATATTCATACAACTAATACAGAGCATCCTAAATTTACTTGAGTTGCAACAACATTGGTTAAAGGGATCCTCAGTCCTTACCTGACCATGTTGTCAAAGATGGGCTTCTAATATTTCAAGGGCACCTTACCACTCCATATAAAGCTTTTATTGGAGTTCTATTCTTCTCCTGTAAATGGACATGTAGGCATTGCTCGAACTTTCCATCACCTTTATTCCAAATGGTTTTCTCATCCATTGCCCATTCCTAACTTGGTGTTAGAAGGCATATCCATGGATCAAGTTACCAGCTTCCAAAGGAAAATTTGTCATCATGGTAGTTGTTGACAATTTATCTAAATATGGACATTCATCTATTTACCATCCAATTTCACCAACGATCTGCAGCTATTGCTTTTGTGATTGAAATCATTTGTCTTCATGAAATGGTGACTGATCGTGATGTTGGATTTTTTTTAGTGCATTTTGGCGCAAAATTCATTATTTACAAGGCACCACATTAGCTATTAGCACACCATACCATCCTCAAACTGATGGTCAAACCAAGGCCTTCAACAAGTGTCTAGAAATGTATTTATGATGTTATGTGGCGGATTATCCCAAAACTTGGATGCAGATGCTACCATGCATGGCCAAAATATTGGTATAATACATCTTACCAAACTTCTACTCGAATGACCCCTTTTGAGGTTTTGTATGGTTTTCCTCCACCAACAATTAGTCGTTATATTTATGATGCTATAGGGAATTCCTTAGTTGAGGATTATATGCTCGAACGAAATCATAGCTAATCAACACTGATGTGTAGTTTACTTTGACGAAGGAGATTGGGTATATGTTTAAACTTTAACGCCACTCCATTACAAATTAGAAAGTAGATACTTTGGAGCTTACGAAGTACTCAAATGTATTGGTGATGTGGCCTGATTCTGGCAACATTCATCTTGTTTTTCATGTATTACTATTTCGCAAATGTGTTGGCACCCCTGATCAGCAAATTTCTTTATTGCATTTGCTAGATTCTTCTTCTACGTGTTGCTTGATAAACGTATAATATTGCACTTTAGCCACTTGGTGGAGCAATGGCTTTATTTGTCGAGATGGTTTTTCTGCTACTTGGGAGAATAAAGATAAAACTTCCCTAATTGGAACCTTGCAAACAATTGCGATTAATTCTGAGAATACCTCAACAACTCATACGGGTCAGCAAGAACCAATGCGAGGTTTACGCTAAAGGATGCCTTCTAGAACATATATTGATTTTGTGATGGAGCCACATCACTAGAGGCCTAATCGTTTAGCACGAGACCCTGCAGAATTCCTTCAGTATCTTTCTAGAATTTCATTGAGTTTACATCAATACATTAACTCAATTCAATCAAGATATGAAGATTTCATTTTTATTTCTTTAAAATATAAAATGAAGCTTGGGAAATTTTAATAACAATAATGATTTTATTACATATAATCTGATTAAACATGGTACATGTAATGGTCTAAATGTTATGTATCAAGGTCAAGGATATATCATGTACAAAAACCACATGAAATTTTCTTTTTCATCATTATTATTTCAACATATACTTTTGTACCCAAAAGTAAAAAAAAAAAAAAAAAAGAAAAAAAGAAAAAAAAAATTTATTGTATCACGTACAACATAGTCGATGATATTAACATGGCCAATAATCTTGTTGGGGAGAGGGGGGTGGAAATATAGGTTAATTTGGCCTTGTTTTTGATATAGGGCTAGTAAGTCCATTCCCTAGGAAGAAATATATCCGCCGAAGAAGTTTCGGTTTGGGAAACCACACAACGTTTTGTTGATGCATGATCCTTTCCATTTTTATTACCATTATTACTATTATTATTCAACGAATTATTCAACTCTCCACGTCTTGTACTTGTATTGTTTCTGGGGTCTGCATGAAAATGAATGTAACTCCATGTATCAGAAACGAAGATCAATATATACACACAAAGTAGAATATATATACATATAGGTTAAGAGGTAAACCACGGCGAGGAGAGATTTGGAGGCCTAATTCATGAACGTTGAGGTTGAGAGCTTGAACAACCCGAGAAGGGAGAAGAACTGGAGAACAAGCTGGGAAAAGAGATTAATGTAGACTTTTAACACAAGTAACTATTTGATTCTTTAAATAAAACAATGTTAAATACCTGGTCTTCTGCTTGAATGAGAAATGGTGCCACCTCTCTGGGGAAGGAAAACACCAGTGCCGCATGATTTTTGGCCTGAATCTAGGAAGAATGCCTGCATTCCAGGTCCTCCGGATGCTCCCCCGTTGCCACAATATCTTGGTTTCTGATGCCGTCTCCAGCTCCCCCTCCACTGCTTCAAACAAACAAACAAAATGTCAAAGCAAAATATCAAATCAGATTCATTCAGCAAATCTATGAGATATATACAAGATTTATTTAGATGAAAATTGATTTTGAAAAATGTTGTAAAAAAGAGTTATTGAAAAAATTGATAATATTTATCATTCTGTTAAAAAATGTTTAAACAGAGATAAAAATGTAATTTTATTTAAAATCACCATTTCAAAAGATTAGATTAAAATTTCAATTTAAAATTAAAGTTTTAACTTGAAAATCAAATTATTGTTTGAGTCAATTTACTAGTTAAAATTAGGGATTTAGTATAATATTATATTGTTATTAGTTTTTTTATATAATAGTTAAAATTACTCATAGTCCTGCCACAACCTTTACTCGAATCTACTGCACTAATAACAATACTAATTCCAATCGAGCTAAAACTCAATCCACTACTTTATTATTAGTTATTCCAACTCATTAATGTTAATTTTTTCTATGTTTAAATAATTCAATCAAACAACTTCATCCCATCATATCATTCATCAACATTTTTTAAAAATAAAGAATAAATTATATAGGAAAAACTCACTGCAGGAAATTGTAGAATATATATTCATTCAAAATAAATTAATTCCTGGCTTTTCGAAAATTTTCTCGTAAAACCCAAAATCTTCCTCCACTTGTTTCACAATTAGCAGCAATATAAACAAGAAAAAAAAAAAAGGAATACCGGTTGAAAAAAAGGCTGAGCAGGCAACTTGGAACGATGGCAATGATAATTGTACTTCACATCATCCTGTAATTAAACACAAAACAAATCGGCAAACGGGAAAAAAGAAGAAAAGAATGGTTAAATACTAAGGATGAAGAAGACTGACCTTTTTTATCTTGGTTTCCCAAATAGCCTCGTCGAGAACATGAGAAGGCAGCCATGACATAGCTTCTTCGAACCCAACCTCAATATCCTCGACGCTAGCTGCACCCGTTGTTGAACTTGAAATTTGCTTTTCAGTTTTCATTCTTTGGAAGAAAAAAAGGGGAGGCTTTTGAGCTTTCAACTTCTTCTAACCTGCAACTCAACTACACAGGTTTAAGCGGAAGAGTTTGAGTGAAATGGCATCCATTTTAGATTATATATAGGGCTTGTCTTTTGAGGCCTGATGGAAAGGAGAGTATATAAAATAATAATTTATTCACTTTCATGAAAAGGCGCGTGCATCCCAGTTTCGGCTTACAGGATGGTGAACCAAGTCGTTTCTGAATTCCAGCATGTGCGTGAAACGAGAATTATGATTGTAGATTGACCTTGGTTTACGACTATAAGTACGCATCTAACCTCGTAAATTTCATTTGTAATTTCTTTGGTGTCTTTTTCCCTTATCATTAACGGGGTTCTGCAAAAGCTTGCAAATAGCTGCCACCAAATTTAACTCATCATCATTAATGGGTTCCGTAAAAGCTTTTTGATCAAATATTTTTAAAAGTCTAGTTCTTAGTTTCATTTTAGAAATTATTATTATTATTTTAATTTATCAGAATTTAACAATAATTTATAAACATTAAAAGTTGATCTGTTAGCAAACACATTAATTTGAACTGTTAATAGTTGTTTAATTTTTTTATATAAATTACTAAATTGCTAATTCTAGGCTAGTAATTTATGATGAAGGTTTACAAGTGTTATTAAATTTTCATTTTTCTTATGGTACAAGTATTAAATTCTAATAAATTGAAATAAATATACAACTTTTTTACAATTTTCACATAATTAAACCATTTTAAAAGCAAAATTCTAGATTAAATCCAAAATAAAATGGAGAATCTCTTTGACCGCGTAATAGAAAAATATTTATTTAACGTCGTAATATGTTTATGGCCATCTGATTGTTTTTTGTTGTTAAAACCAAAATGAGTTTGCTCCAAAAACAAACCAAAATGAGTCGTCTTAATGTAAATAGAATATCACCGTTGTAAGAAAATTAGTGGAGGGTATTCAAGTAATTTCATGTAAGCCAAGCCAGTGTTACTATGTACGTGGATTGGGTTGGCTTCGGTAAACCCACTTCCAATTCCATTTTTCCTCATTGCCTTCTGTTTTCTTCAGTTTGTTTAATTTAATTAAAAAATGCGTTTAAGGGTACAAATAATGGCCTCACACATCTCTGAAAAGCTATATGCTAATAGCTTTTGAGCCAAATGTTCATAGCCACTGCACCAACTCTGACATTTCAACCCATATATTGAAAAATAAAAACCTGTTTGGTTTAGGAAAGTAGGTCCACTTCTCTAGCTGACAAAAAGGGTAAACAAAACCTTAAACAAATATAATGATGATGATGTTGGTGAACTACTCACTGCTTGTTGGCAGAGGTGACTTATGATTTTGGCTGAAGGTAAAGGTCAATCTTACTAAATCTGTCAATAATAAGATACAGGGTTCACTAAAGGTTCATCTAATTATCCAAAACTTTGGCACTTGTCAAAGTGACGTGAAGTTTTTTTTTTGGGTTGCCCGGGGGGGAGGGGTTGGCAAATTCAGGTGAGATTTTTTAGTTCAGTTTTTATAGGTAAACAACTGCAAGCATGCAATGGTTTTGGCTTTCAGATACAGCTGACTGAAATCATATATAATGAAGCAGTAGGGTGCAGTTCTTGATTTCAATCAAGTAAAAGGAAAAAGTGTCATCCTTCATCACTCTCTGAGCAATGTACATTTAAGCTCATAGCAATTAACATAGAACTTTCTGTATTCAACAATAGCAGTTAATAGACCGATCAGAAATGGAGTTTCAGACGGATTGTTCTGTCATTTGTAAAACTATCTGCAGCCTATTTAGCATCGAACTATGCAAGCTGAGAGTCAACCAATCTTGCTCTGCCATGTATTGTTCTATCATTTAGAACACTTTCTGCAACCGATTTTGCATTGAATTATGCAGGCTGAGAGTCACCAACAGTGTAATGCACCTTTTGTCATCAAAATGACTTGGAATTTATCCCAAAGGAAATCTTACTCTTCCACATACAACATCAAAAACTGCTCGAAACTTCAGTCACACGCATTTTACTTGTTAATTTTATGAGTTTATGTGTTTCCTCATCCAGTCCTACATTATCCTTCTGCATCCGCTCAGCAACTATAAGTGGCATTTTACCAGCTTTTGCATATACACGAAGAAGTGAATTATATACCTTAGTACTGACATGGCCGGCATCCCGAAGAATAACTAACAATTTCTCCGCGTCTTCAGTATCACCTAGGTCCTCAAGTTTGTTAAACACTTCTCTGACCAGCTTCTCATTTGGATTCCATTTTTTTACACTGCAAACAGCTTGCTTAAAACAATCCAACACTTTTTCAATTTGTTGCTTCTTTAAATAGCCCCATGTAAGAAGTTCCCAAGTAGTATAACAAGGGGAAATACCTTTCTGAACAATTTGCTGATAGAAGTTCTCAGCAACATCCATCTTGTCTCCATTGATGTAAGCCGCAAGCAGTATGTTGGGAACTCTAGCATCCCCGCTTCCAGAAACAGACTCCCACTCATTGTAGAGTTTCTCAGCCTCTTCAAAATCCCCAAGTTTCACAAGTGACGATATCATACATGTATACTCTGCATCATTCATTTTGCGGAAGCATGATTTCATCTTCTTCCAGATTCGCTGAACCCCATCTTTATCTCCCATGCTTGTATGCAAACTGATAAGGGAGGCATAAACAACTCGATTTTTCCGAGAAGCCTTCTCTTCCATTTCCTTCAACGTAGATACGGCCTTCTCAAATTGTTTTCCTTTTATATACAGATTGGTCAATGCACTATATGTTACCCAATCGGGCTCTATTTTCGCTTTCTTAAGCTCATCAAAGATTTTTCCAGCAGATTCAACCTTATTTAGGGAGGCACAAACAGATAACAGCAGATTAAAAGTAACGATATCTGGTGAAGTGTTTTTCTTTATTTCCTTCACTATTGCAGGAACCTTCTCTAATTCCCCTTGTGAGATGCATAGAGAGATCATGTGATTGTAAGGAAGTGGGTTCTTGACGAAACCACATTCAGACATTTTCTCCATTAAAGCCTCAGCTTTAGCAGACAACTTGTTCTGGACATACGTATGGAGAAGAGCTGTGCAAGTGGCTTGACCTCTCATCTTCTCGGGAAGGTCTTCAAAGAACTTTTCCGCACTAGTTAATCCGCGGACTTTTGCAATCAAGTCCAAGTGAACAGCATAGTCACCAGGCAAAAGCTTGATATCTTGCTGCAATCTCATCCATTCACATATCTACTACAATAAAATAACCACGGTGATAGATATAAGGCCAACTATCAAATACAGACATTTCATTGCAATTCTTCATACCCAGTTTCAATAGGCAACAATTATTCGATAAATGGGATTCATCTCACAATGGGGGAAAGGTGAAGAACAAAATACAACTTTACAAAACAATCTATTCAGGTTAACTAGAATACGAGCAGCAATTCACAATCAAGCCTAGTTCCCAATTGAAATTAAGACTTTATTGCAACATCCCAATGCTATTAACTTCATAATTGTAGACAAATGGAGGGATTAATAAGAAAGTAAGAATGATACCTCGAGGGCGTGCTTATACCGCTTGAGCTTGCGAAGCTCTCGGACGATCCTATTGAGCTCGTACTTACGGACCGTATGTCCTTCCTCTAGCCATTTCCGTATCGTAACCACGGCGCTGCGTTTGGGATACACGAGCCCTATAAGCCTCCATCCCAGCGTCTCTCGTCCAACTCCACCGCCGCCACCGTTTTTCGCAGCGCTTTTAGTAGTTGTTACTGCTTTCTCCGCCGCCACCGCTTCAGTCGAGAAAAAACGCGCGGCAAAGAGGGACGCCCGAACGTAGCGCCTCAACATTGTCAGAAAATTTTTTAGTAAGTGGAGAGGCTAACGATCAGGGTTTAGGGTTTATTATAGAAGAATTAAGGGAGCCAAATAAAACGACACCGCCCTATGACAACTTAAACCGGGTTACTTTTACTAGAGGCCCCTAAGCTATGGGCCAGATTCTAAATTGGTCCCTAAGCTTTAAAACATTCTAATTGAGTACTAATGTATCAATTACGGCCTTTTGTAAGCTTTTGTATTAACTCGGACCTTAAAGTCCATGTCAAATTTTGTTCTGAACTGACATTTTAAGCTGAAAACTAGGATGAAGTGATACATTACCGATACTTTAATTAGGATATTTTAAAATTTAGGGATGAAATTAGACTGCTTTCGGGTATAGAAAAGCCCAGTGGGCTTAAAACATACCCAATAAAGAGGAGACAAATGTCCTTGAGAGAAGGCGAGTTTTAGTGCACGCAAAACCGGCCCTGCACTTGCTTCACACACCTTGAATAGAAATCTCCTTCGCTAATAATCGCCAATAGGTAGCCCCCCACTCTAACTACTGTCCTACTATTCTCTCGCCTGTCTGATTTGAATCCTTCTACGCACCCACCCAATAGGGGAAAAAAGAGGACGAACACAAATTCCTTTTTACCAACAGCGTTCCAATGCCTAGTAGATCAGCAGCTGGTGTACGAACCGGAGTGAGAGTCGTCGTCGCCGGCGATCGTGGCACCGGTAAATCCAGCCTCATCTCCGCTGCTGCTTCCGATGCTTTCCCCGAATATGTTCCGGCGGTTCTTCCCCCAACTCGACTCCCCTCTGACTTCTATCCCGATGGTGTCCCCGTTACCATTGTTGACACTTCCTCAAGGTATTGGTTTGGAACTTTCTGGAATATCTATGTACGCCTATATTAGTTAATTGTTTTTGTTGATCCGGCTATTCCAGATTTTACTTCTTTTTTTTTTTTAAATTAATTCTGGTTTACCATTTTTAGAACGTATTGATCTTCTATGTTTTCTAGAATGATAAAAGAACTGTAATGTAAGAATTGCTATTTTGTTTAAGTAACGATTACATACTAGAAAGGCAAGTAGCTAATGCTAATTTAATGGCTTTAGAAGTTTGATGAGTTGTGGCTGCATGCTGAATTGCTAATACTTTGCCGTTGTTATTGACCTTTAGCATGGAGAGCAGAGTAAAGCTTATTGATGAGTTGAAGCGAGCTGATGCCGTGGTTTTAACATATGCTTGTGATCAGCCTATGACACTCAGTCGTCTGAGTAGCTTCTGGCTTCCCGAGCTTCGTAAATTAGAGGTTTGCATTGACATAGTCCATTTGCATAATATATATTTTCTTGCTTACTCATACAATGACATGCTTTCATTATTTTTATATGTTATATCTGAATAGATCAAGGCGCCAGTGATTGTTGTTGGGTGCAAACTTGATTTACGAGATGAACGTCAGCCCATGAACTTGGAACAGGTCATGGCACCCATCATGCAGCAGTTCAGGGAGATCGAGACCTGTATAGAATGTTCCTCTGCTACTCTAATTCAGGTTTCTTTTTTTTTTTTTTTTGTTGATATTTTCTAGGTTAACTTTACAATAATTTTTCAGTTGCTACTCTATCTATTTTTATGATGTTCTGGCATTAGCATTAGCAGTTCAACTTTTAACTGGTGGCTGTAGACTCTAGTGGGTATCGTGATTCAAGCCTCCACTATTCTTTTTTTCCTGTTGGACAGTGTTTCCTATTTTATTATAATTTTGAGCAATTGGTAAATGTTATCTTTATGTTTGTTAAATCTCTTTACCATTTGTGTGTTTTAGTAACTACAGATTTGAGGGCCGAAACATAAGTTCTTTTTTTTTCTTTTTAAAATCTCCAGGTCCCTGATGTATTCTATTATGCTCAAAAGGCAGTTTTGCATCCAACAGCTCCACTATTTGATCAAGAGAAACAAACTCTGAAACCTCGATGTATTAGGGCTTTGAAACGGATATTTATGCTTTGTGACCATGATATGGATGGAGCCCTTAGTGATGCAGAGTTGAATGAGTTTCAGGTTTTTTTTTTTGTCCTTAACCATGGCTCTCTTAAAAAGTTGGAAAGTTTGACATGCTGTGCAATTATGAACAGGTTAAATGTTTTAATGCTCCATTACAACCTGCTGAGATTGTGGGTGTAAAGAGGGTGGTTCAAGAGAGGATAAGAGGAGGAGTAAGTGACCTTGGCCTTACTCTTGAAGGGTTCCTTTTTCTTCATGCTCTTTTTATAGAAAAAGGGCGTCTTGAGACAACTTGGGCTGTCTTGAGGAAGTTTGGATATAATGATGAGTTAAAGCTCAGGGATGATATTCTTCCAGTTCCAACCAAGCATGCCCCTGATCAGGTAGCTCTTAGTTTTGATAGTAGACATGTCACATAACTAATATTTTTTCCAAATTGGCCATCAAGTCTATTGGTCTGCTTCTCCTTGTATATATATATTGGTTAAATTCCTAAGCAGTTGATTAATCATAAATACGGTAATTGTTGTTTGGTTCTTTGTGGTTGTGAATAATGACTTGGTGATTGTTCTTCACCTGACATGTTAATGCTTGGTCCTAGTCCTGATTTAGCTTAATGATTTATTCTAAAGTATTAATCAGCTCTGTCATGCTTAACGGATCTCAGTATGAAGGAAATATGGAACTTTAATGTTGCATGTATCACTAGTTCTGAAGTTTTAGCTACTTTACTGCATCATTGATAAATCCCCCACCCCACCTGCCTTCCCTTTTCTGTATGTCCCAGTAACAAATTCTTTACTTGTTGAATAGTTGTACTTCCTATAATTTTATTATTCCTTTCATGACAACTTTTATGAGGATAGCAATATACTTACTCTTAAACATCCTGTAGACTGTGGAGCTGACAAATGAAGCTATCGACTTTTTGCGTGGGATCTTCCGATTGTATGACAGTGATAATGTACGTGTTAATCTTCCAAATACTTATCACTTATACAGAAATAAGAAGAAACAAATGTTTATGACAATTCCTTCTCATATTTAGAGTTTCTATAATGCAAATTTATGGACAATCACTGTATTTCTTCTTCTTTTTTGAGCTTACCAGGATGGATCTTTGCAGCCTTCCGAGTTTGATGATATCTTTGTAACTGCACCAGAGAGGTGAATTTAGTTACTGGATCTATCTTCTTCATTTATAGACATGTTAGAGTTAACAGTGTTTCTGTAGCACAGTTCTACTGCTCCATTTATCAATGCAGTAAAACACTTGAAGCCTTGACAATCTACTTCTACTGCTTTAATCTACTGATCTTCGTTTTCTTGTATGGCAAGTTAACTTTTAGACTTAGCCTCTGTTGCTGTTTATCAATTTTCTCGTCGATCCTATTGGATTTTCAGGAATATATTTCCATTAACATATGTGTTGTCTCTAATTCAGTCCATGGACCGTGGATCCTTATGTGGACGCTGCAGAGAGAACACCTCAAGGAAATTTAACTATTAATGGGTTTTTGTCTGAGGTTTGTTGTGCCTACTACTCATTCCTTGATTTCTTACTCTTGTTATAATGGGTGATGGCATCTTAGTAGCTATCTTGGCCATTTATCCCTGTTATGAGTTCTGTTTATATCCTAAACTTTCTGCATTATTGGCCTGACTGCACAGTGTCTTAAGGATCCTATTGTTTAAAGATTTCACAAGTTTTTTGTGCATTTTTCTAATTTGCATATGTAAACCATAACTCAATAAGAATTGACCACTAGGATGCTGTTGCCTTGAAGCTACACTTATTTACAGTACATAGTATGATTAAATGGCTAATATTGCTAGATACTTCCATACATTCTTTCACAGATTTCTCAATGGAAGTACATACTTTACCATTTCACTACTTCTATGGTTAATTAAACATTGATGTCATACTGGTGCTTTGATCTACATGTGTAGAAAAATATGATTGCCTTCTGTGAATATTTTGCATTTATCTGTTCTCTCTTCTCTTGGCTCTTGTAGCTGGAAACTTCGATTCATGGTTCCAAGACCAGATTTATTTCTTGTATTTGTCAAAAAAAACTAGACACCGGGTTTCTCTTTTCCTCTGTATTAATTGATATTTGTACCTTTTTAGTCTTGTCAATCTAGTGCTTATGTAACTCTCATCATATTTGTGTTTTGCAGTGGGCCTTGATGACAACTCTGGATCCATCATATTGTTTGGCTAACTTGATTTGCATTGGATATGGTGGTGATCCAACTTCAGCCCTTCGTGTTACTAGGAGAAGATCTGTAGATCGTAAGAAGAAGCAGACAGGAAAAAATGTTTTCCACTGCTTTGTTTTTGGTCCTAAAAAATCTGGGAAGTCTGCTTTGTTGAATTCATTTATAGGAAGGTGTTGACTCTAGACCTTTGTAATCAGCTGATTGATCTTGCTAGTTCTATAGCTTCTTTGGTTATCTGATAAAATTATACCATTGTTTTTGTCTTTAGATTCTTGATACTATGATTTCATTCATGAGAATAATATTTGAACTGCAGGCCTTTCTCAAGCAACTACACTCCAACAAATGATGTACGTTATGTAGCTAATGCTGTTGAACAGATTGGGGTGAGTGATAGCCATAGATGCCCTATGTCCTGGTATTATTGTGCAACTCGCTTGTATCCTCTTTCTTTTCTTATCACCCCATTTTTTCACTGTGAGATCCTTGACCATGAATGTGGGGTGTAAAATATTGTTCAAAAGAGGAGGTGATTATAATGAGAAGTTTCACATGGCTATTCATTTCTGATAAAAATTTCACATTTGATGTGGCAATCTTTGTGACTCTGTTGACTTTATAGGGTTCTCAGAAGACCCTTATTTTGCAAGAGATACCAGAAGATGGAGTTAAGAAACTGCTGTCCAATAAGGAATGTTTGGCTGCCTGTGATGTAGCTGTGTTTTTGTATGACAGGTAAAGTTAAATATTTTATTTGTCTGAAGCAGCAAGATGAGAATATCATGGTGCTATAGCATACTTATAGAGCAGTGGTTATGAACCTCTGTATATTAATAGTTTAGTGGTTTTGAATGTCCTTTACTAACTAATCCTACTTTTTCCCTTTGTCTGCTTCTATGTTGTGCTAAATCTGCTAGCCTGTGGGTGGAATTTGAAGAATAACCAACACCTCAAAGGGCTGTAGAAATCTGTTGATATGTCTGTAAATAGTCTCTTATCTTACATGATAGTGTATTCCTATTGCCAGTTCAGATGAATATTCATGGAAAAGATCTAGAGAATTGCTTCTGGATGTTGCTAGGCGAGGAGAGGAAAGTGGTTATGGAGTGCCTTGCCTACTCATTGCAGCAAAGGATGACTTGGATCCCTTTCCGATGTCTCTGCAAAACTCGGCTAGAGTATATATCTTATCATTGGCTCTTTTGTTTACCCAATAAAACCATGGCTATATTTGAATATGGTGTGAATTTCTACTTTGTTTCAGGTTACTCAGCAGTTGGGAATGGAAGCTCCAATTCCTGTAGGTGTGAAATTAAGAGATTCCAAAAGTGTATTTTCTAGAATCGTAAGTGCAGCAGAACACCCTCATCTGAGCATTCCTGAGACTGAGAAAGGGAAGAAAAGAAAGCGATATCGTCGGCTTGTTAATAGCTCACTTATGTTTGTTTCAGGTTAATATTATTATGTCATTTCTTAATGCATCTCTCTCCTTTCAATGGAAATGAACAATATAATAGTTGCTGTTGTAGTTTGCTTGTTAATAACCGGGTTTGTAATTAAGTTACAGTGGGGGCTGCTGTTGCTGTGGTCGGACTAGCAGCTTATCGCGCCTATGCTGCAAGGAAGAATACTTGAAAGATAGTCTAATTGACAGCTATTTCTTTTGTCTGCATTTGCAACTCAAATAAATGGTCAGTACATGTATCCTTGTTTGGATTTTCAAGCTGATACCTGTAAATAATTTTTGACGATTATTTCAGCAAGGCAGGAGGTAATCTTTTCTACTTTCACTTATATCGAATCAAATAATTTACCTTTTATTTAAAGTTTTTTGTTTATTCCCCTTGTCTACTGAAATATGTTATATGTAAACTACATGCAATTTTGTATCAATTTCATGGTGGCATTTCATGCCAATTGTCTGTCATGACAGGATCTGTTAACCTTGGAAAAGTATTATTGTTTATATTGCCTTGTGGACAGCTCCCAAGCTTAGAAAAAAAAAAAATGAACTAGTTAGTTGGCTTAGATTCATTATGAGTAGCAGGCAGGTATATAGGCAATTCTTGTTGGGAAGGAGCAATGTTGGCCCCTTAGTCCTTAGATGGTTGTTTGTTTCCCCCTTACATGCATGATCTGTTGGTGATATAGCCTAGCTATGGTTATACCAAAATAGCAGTTTTGAAGAAATGAACTTTAAAATGGTAGGATTAGAATTGAAATAGTAGGATACTACATTCTTTCACTATATTTTTATGATCTTTTCATGGACATGGTAGAATAATACATGGGTAATGACTAATGACCTATGACAAAAAAGCCTAGTGAACGAAATTTCTTCCTGTGGTGACTGGCTGCTTGGCTATGCGCCCAGATGCTGTTTACTTCAAATGGACTTAGGTCTAGACTATCTCATGAGTCGGGTCGGGCCATCCTTTGTTGCTTACAAATTTGCTTGTTCAAGATCTTAGCTTGACTTGAGAAGCCTTGAAATGCCCGAATGATTGTTCAAATAATATCTATTATTCTTGTAATATAATATTTAATAAAGTTAGTATTACTCTTATGGGTTCAAGTGAGTTTGGATGTGAAAAGCTAGGATCGGTTTTATCTGAGTTGAGTTAGACCTGTATGTTATTTGGATAGATCTATTCAGGATACAAAAACTATGCTTTTAATTTAAAGTTTGGAAACTAATTTAAATTATTTTAGATTAGACTAATATAAAGTTTGTAAACTACTATATTTGTTCAAATAAGTTCTGTTTTTCTTTAAAAAAAAAAAAAACTAAATAAGCTCGTATTCTTTTACTTTTGAAAATTTTATTTTAGCTAAAAATTTAAAAAAAAAAATGGATGCATTTGGTTCAAGGAATGTAACATTCCCGGGCAATGTGAGATTTCAGTGTAAAATTTTAACTTTTGAAGTTTAAACATTATCTTGAATCAGTAATATCACATTCTCAATACTCTTATACTTTTTAATGACATTGATTCATATTGTTAAAAATGAAATAACAATAAAACTAATGAATTCTCTATTTCTTTAATATATTCTTCAAGTAATATTACAACTATATTTATTTTTTATTATAGGTTGAGAAAAATAAATATTTAATCTATTATATTACATTTTGCTCAAAATATTACTTTGACAACAATTTACCATTCTTATTTTTATCATTTTGGTCAAATTGGCCTTTAAACCATTTATTACATATCTAAATAAATAAAAAAAAAATCATGTTTTTCTTCATTTTTCTGGTCTCTTTGATCAAAGCAAAATCCTAGCTGCCTGTTGAAGATAAGGAATTAATGTATTAGAGAAATTTATTCATTTATAAATAAAATAAAATTTTATGAGGACAATTTAATAAAATATACTTTTAAATTTTTTTAAAAGGTAAAATATAGTTTTAAATAATTTTACACTTCATCAATCAAACAATAAAATTTTACTTTCTAACCAATTGAATCAAATAAAGTAATATATCAGTGTTAAGTAATTTTAAATTTTGATAATCTCATTATTTAAACAACTTTCTGGAATGTTATGGTATGAATATTTAATTTAAGCTATTTAGTTTAATTTTAATAGGTTACAATTGTTGGAATCATATAGTTAAGTATTTAGATTAAATATTTTATAACCTTTTAAAGTTTTTCAAACTAAAATAATAATAATAATAAATATATTTTTTAATGTGTTTGTTGAAATTAGTGAAGTTTGGTTACATCGTTGTCACTTTTGTATTTTAGTATGAAATGTTAACTAATATTTTAAAATATAATTTTGTTTTTTAATTAAAATAAAGTGCTTCTATTTCATGAACAAAAGAAAAGAATAAAACTTATTTGCTTAAAATAAATAGATAATAATAGGTTATTTATGGGGTTTTATTAGAGTAAGAATGTGACAGCAAAGAGTTATAAGAAGGTCCCTACAAAATCAATTTAAAAGTTCAAAAGCCATTGATAAAAAAAATATATAAATTACACTAATAGTCACTCAATTTTGTAGTAGTTGACAAAACAGTTACTGATGTGTCAATTCAGTCACTTAACTTTTGAAAAATAACAAAATAATCACCACTAACCCTTTTCCGTTAGTAACGGAGCTACTATTTTCTGTTACGAACTTAACAGGGCTGCCATTTTCCATCCTCTATCACTGCTCTCCCATCCCTCTCCCTCTTCCCCACTATCCACTTGACCTCCGCTGCCAAAAAGTTCTCTTCCCAAACTGGATGCTTTGACAGCAAGAACCGGAGGACCAATCTCACCACAAAAGAACAAGATGAGGAACAGGAGCCCGAAAGGATGGCGAAGATTGAAGAATCAAACATTGCTGTTGATGGTGGGGAGAGCAGTGATAGGGGATGGAAAATGCAGCTCAAACGGAAAACGGTAGCTCCGTTACTTCTGTAACGAAAAATGGATAGTGGTGGCTGTTTTATTATTTTTTGAAAGTTAAGTGGCTGAATTAAAATCTGAGTGATTGTTTTGTCAGTTATTCTAAAATATCTCAAAATTGAGTGACTGGTAGTGTAATTTAGTAAAAAAAAAAAAAATCAAAATCCAAAAGCGCAGATTCAGTAGATTGTTGAATATGTTTGCACTTTCCAGTCAGTCCACCACGTTTCGGCTTGGAGAAGAAAACAAACAAAACGACGAAAAATAAATCATATAGGCCCTTCAGAAAATCTATGGTAAATAGAAAAAAAATCATTATAGAGAGTCGCCCAAATCCATTTGGTCAAAAATATAATAATAGAAGAAGAAAGTAGGGGGAGCGGGGGAATCTGGTAGGAGATGCGCTCTCTTTGATTTTCTGTAAAAATGTCAAGGAAATAAATAAAAGAGACAAGGTTGATTGATCATTGATGTGAAATGGGAGGATTCTCTAAAAAGAAAGGAAAATGAAGCAGAAAAAAAGAGAGGAAGATTTTTGATTCATTGATTGCCAATGCCATCAATCTGGGTGGGTATATTCCCACTCTCTTTTATACCAGAGCCATAGGCAGAGGCAGACCTGCAATTAACGCTTGAAATACAGAAAGAGCCGCTCAGACTAGACTCTATATTTTCTGCCGCGTGCTTCTCGACAGTAATTTTCTTTTTCCAACCATCACTTGCTTTGTTTTATACAAAACATAATAGTTATTTGATTGATAGCATGTTTGGAACTGTAATAAATATTTTATTTATATTTAATTATTTTACAACTCTTAAATTTGCCAAATAGAGAAATGTTTTGGGCAATGTTGGTAGTGGCTAATTAAATCCGTTGTTTTTAATCATTTAGAAGGATTTATGAAATAATTGTGGTTATGAAATTAAGGACACATTGTTAAGCAGGTAGGGAACATGAGGACTTGTGATTCAATGATGCAATTATATATAATTGAACGTTAACAATTATAGTAGTGAGCCCTGTCCTACCTAATACCAAAAGTGAAACACATCATATATACTACTAGATATTGCATTGGGTGAAAACCAAAAAGGATAAATGAAAGTTATTTTGAGTTAAATTTTATTATTAGCACCTATGCTATGTGTATATTACAGATTTAGTCCTACACTCTAATTTGGTATTTTTAATTTTTGTACTTTTTAAACTTTAAAATTTTACTCTTAGCAATTAAATTCTTTAAGGTAGTATTCAGGAACTTGGATTTTGAAAATAGTGTAAAAATAGTTAGAAATGTAAATTCATGGCAATTTTTCAATTCCATGAATTTATTGGATACCAATTTAGTAATGAATTTGAAATTATTAAAATATTTTTTGGTTTGACAAATTCATATTTTTATACTTGTTCAAATAAATATTATATTAAATCCTAACTAACTTGTCCATAATATGTGTATTTTATTATTATTATTGTTTACATGATAAGTGTAATTCAAATTCAAAATTTCAAATCCATGTTTTCAAAAGGATAAATTATGTTATTTTAAAAATCTTATGCTCAAACATATTATCACGTGTAGTGCGATTTCAACATTCATTAAAAAAGCTACACTGTTTTAGATAATAGGTTTAAGGGCTACTATTTGAGTAGACTTATTCAAGGGCAAGGCTAGTTGGCCAAGCTCGAATACTTGACAAAATATAGGAAGGTTTGAACAAATAAAAAATAGGTTTAGACCAAAAAATTAGGCTCATTAAAATATATGGGTCAGGCTTGAGCTCCAACATTCAAAGTTCGAGCTCGACCTGACCTATTTTTTAGTTTGTAATATATAATTTTATTTTATTTTCATATATTATGTAATTTGCGAAATTAAATATATAGAAATTTATAATAAGAAATAACACAAACTTTTGGTTATTTTTTTATTTTTAGATATGATGAATTTTATTATCCAAAAAGAAGCAGAATTCTGCTACAATATCCTTTACATGTTGCAATGTAACTTGCTCATTGGTACTAAAATTCTGCATAATTTGATAAAAGAGAATTCAAAGAAAGGATATTTTACTCTCAATTTTAGTCCCCAACCCCCTTTTGATAAGAATATCTTAAGTTGGGAGTCTATCCATGCAATCAAGGAATGCCTAAGAATGTGCAAATCTACGCCAACTATCTCTATCTCTACTCCACCCAAGAGAAAACAGCTCGAAAAAGAAGCTTCAAAATCTTCCTCCAAATCCAGCTAGCAAGTCTGGCATTCCAAAAATCAACACCTTTCTACACATATTCTTTAAATCCTAAACCTAAACCGTTGGGGTTAAAACTAAAAATTTAAAATTAAAAAGAAAAAAGAATTAAAGTTACAAAGCATAATTTGACCAATATTTTAAGGTAATTCTTTTTTATGGATATTTATTTTTAAAACAGGAAGTTCCAGATAAAAAAAAAAAAAAAGTTATCTTGAAAAAGATTTTCTTTCGAAATACTTTAGGAAAAGGGTAAACTATAGCTCAAGTCATTCTGAAATAGTGTTGTTCTTATTTTAACCACTTTAATTTTCTTTTGTTAATTTAGTCATTGTAATTAAAAATAATTATTCAAATTGTTCGTTATTAAAAATTCTAATAATCTATTAACAAATTATTGACGTGACACATTAATTAATTGAATGACGACACGTAACATTTTTATTTTAATTTTGGCTAAAAATAGTGATCTCTTATAATTATTTTAAAACAAACTCTTTGTAACTCAGAAATGGAAAAACCAGAACCCACGGGCATGGATGCAACCTTTGACCCATGGGGATACAAAATCTGAATGGCCGAATTCTGCTTCTCGTGTTGATGATCCATGGTTGGCAACTTTTTGTGAAGCTGTGGAAAAGGCAAATTCAAACCACTTGCTTACCGAGGGGCTTGCTAACAGCACAGGTCTCTAGAGCATTACTTTTGTTTTCACTTCTAAATCTTCTATCTTTCCTGCATATGGTGAGCGAAATGACTTGTAAATTTGGACAATGAATGGAAGAAGAACTACATTCAAAAGCTGAGTGGTTTTGGGTTCATTTAGTTAAAGGAATCAGGGAATCTTCTTTTAGTTTCTGGAGTTGGAAAAATGTAAATATATGAGAGGATTAAACTAGAATGCTGGTTGGAAAGACATATAGTTTTTGTAAGGCCGTCTTCTGATTTGATCCTGATATTATCTTTTCATGCACTCTAATGGCAGAAACCGACCTATGCTGGTAAAATATGCAGCAATAGCTCGGGACGATGCTGAAGCTTACATAAACTTTGCAAGATCTGGGTACAAAGAGAAGATCGAGTCCATTTAATAATAGTATAATATTCATGAGTATATAGAAAAAGATTATATGTGAAATTTAAATTTTAAAATATGTTTTAATTATAATTAAAATGAAAAATAATATATTTTAAAAATATGACATTCTATTATCATTTTATTTATTCCATGCGAAATCATGATGGGTTTAACCTATATGCCTCTAATACCACATATACAAATAAATAAAAGAGATGATTGAAAGAGAGTAGGGAGAAAAGAAACAAAAAAGGAAAGAAGATGGGGTATTGCCTCATAGATCCTCTGAAAAGTTGAAATCCTCGTGTCAAACCATTGATTAAAGAGCCATCGGCTTATCTTTTTCACTCAATTTCAATTTCAGATATTCTTCTTCTTTGAATCAAACATCGAATCGGGAAGGATTCTATTTACCTACAAATCATAAAGCTATCTAAGATTTTTGCATCATATATCAACCTTTCTCTTTCACCTACTATATGAAAATGATTTTCATCTAGAAATTGCCTTTACAATGTCTACTACTGATTTGGCATCATCTCTCTCATCTATAACTATAATTATTGTACCTATATTAATGTCAACAAGAATCTGAAAATGTATAATTAACTTTTCTTATAGAAGCTTTAAAGTTTCCCATTCATTATAATTTTCCTCCTCTTCTTTTGCATGATAAATAACTTGATAAATTCATAAAGATTTATTTTAGATAGTTTATTCCTTTTTTCCCTTTTCCTAAATTAATTTATTTAACTTAATTTACCTTTAGAAATATTGAAGAATGAATCAACACAATAAGTTGAAGTTTTATGTGTTTTCTCCTAGAAGAAACTTGGCATGAGTGTGCTCCTATGGTTAAAGGAGTTAAGAAAAGCCTTTACGTGTCATTTGAATCAGAGCAATGTAGTGGGGAGGTTTAAAACCACAGGTTGTGATAAAGACCAAAGGTCAAGTGATGTAGCTGCTTCATCCTTTTATGCAGAATCTCATTAATTGTGAAGGATGTTTTTGAGAAATTCTTACCTAATTTGAATGAAATAGAGTTGTAATAAGTAATTTAATTGTTTGGTTAAGTAGAATGAAATAGAACGATAATAGTATTCCTGTATTTGGTTGGATGAAATAGGTGTTGTAATAGTATAAGGAAAAAAGATTAAATGATCAAAGTACCCTTAGAAGAATTTTTTTAGGTAGATGATTATTGTTATTGTTATTAAATTTTAATAGGATTATTATTAAATATAATTTAATAAAAATAATAACATATAATTTAATAACATTCTTAATATAATTATTATTAAAATATGAATTAATAAAAATAATAAAAATATATAAGATTAGAAAAATAGTATATAGCCTACTTTATTATTTTTAAACTGTAATGCATATTTAATGTGTTAGAATATCATTAGTGAAACAAATAATTTAATTATCTTCTAAACTAAAAAGCAAAAGATTAGAAGTAATAAATAGCTTGAGAATTATATTTTACATCCAAACATAATGTTCATACATTAACAAAAAGTTACATGATGTCATTAGCTTATATGCCATAATCTATATGTTATTACAGCATAAAAAAGTTACAACAGTCCATGGCATTCTATTATGTCATTATACCATCTAAGTATTACATATACAAAAAGATACAAAAACATCACCAACACAACCATGATTTTTAATGGGTAGAAATAAATCTTCTCACCCATTCCGATCGCACAGAAGAAGGTAGACTTAAGAAAATGAGTATTTGCGTTGGATAGTCTGAAATTTTGCTCTATGCAAGAAAGTACTCATCTTCAGTTAACCCTTCTACTTCACATTAGGTGTAAGCAAAATACGATTCGATTCGAAAAACTCGATAAAAAATTTAAATTTTGAATTAAATAGTTCGAGTTATTTGAGTTAATCAAGTTATTCGGATAAACTCGAATAAAAAATTAAGTTTTTTGGTTTAACTCGAATATGAATTACACAATTCGAGTTATCTGAAAATCCGAATAAGAAAATGCAAAACTATGTCGTTTTTATAAATGTTTACCTTTTTCTAAAGTTAAAAGTCAAAACTATTAATTTAAAATGTAAAATTACGTTGTTTTGATAAATATTTACTCATTAAGTTAAAAGGTAAAACAATTATAATGTTTATGTAGTTAAATAATATTGTACTTCGTCTACTAGTTAAATAATCGGTCCATGTAAATGCAACATTGAGTATAAATAATATGATTCGTTAACTTGACTCGACTTAACTCGAAATTTTTTCACTCGATTCGATTCGATTTGAAAAAAATTTAAATTGAGTTCGGTTGCTAAAATATGATTCGTCAACTTGACTAACTTGAATTTTTTTGACTCGATTCGACTTGACTCAGTCGAATACTCACCCCTACTTCACATAAGGCCAGATATAATTTTTGGGCATTTTCTTGAATGAACATTTCTGACTTCTCTTGAATTAGCACTTCGGAAACAATGCTCCTACTTAATTCAAGGCCAACAGTTCGTATGTTTTCCCCTAATAACATGACAGCATCAATAAGTGAAGTAGAATAAATTTGTTCATTTACATCAGAAGTCTTTGTTTTCTTCTTTGAAAATGTGGAATCATCTTGGTTTGGATTTGACGGGTGCGATTGTGTAGCTGAGACATCCATCTCATCCAAGGAAACATCAGTTTCGTATTAATGGTCATTGCTTCCTTTTTCAGTATTATTTGTAGTAGCTACATCCTTAGCATCTATTTCTTCAACAATATCAACAACTATTTAAAAAATCTTTCCTAGTGGCTTAATGTTTTGCGTATATGGAAGTAAGTTGGTCATAATACATATTCATGTTAACATAAACAAACCAAATACATATCCAATTCATATCCAAACACTAATCAAGCATTAAGATCCTACCAACAAATTTCATATCCAAACATACCCTTTTTGTTCCTAGTCCTCTATTTAAATGGCCTTTAATGACTATCAATATATCAATGATTATGATACATACCATTTCGAATTGCATATAAGTAGAGCATATCATATCCAAACATTAATTTATATATACACATTATTCGTACCATCAACCATCACCTATACCACAATCAAAACATAACCATTTTGCCACAATTTCATACCACTTTACTTAACTAACATTCTATCACATCTCATCAAACTTACCTATATCAAAACTTACCTTTTCCAATTAGGCCTCAACCATTCATACCACATTTACATATTATGTAACACCTTTTACCCAACCCGATCGCCAAGACTGGGTATCAGATGCCACAATAATCTAAATACTTTAACACATTATAAGTTTTGATTTGAATACATATTTATACATCTTAAGCCATCAAATTACTCTTTAACATCTATACACTCATCATATTAGTTTCAGTTTCATACAACCTGACATCATTAATGATCTAATAGTTATTTAGAAGTTTACATTATGCCTTAATACAAATTCAATCAACTCTAAACCTGAGGCGTGGCCTCTGCGGGTAACCCTCTATACACACGAATAACTATCGCGCACTACATAACTCCGGCAGAGTCTGGCTTGGTCCCTCTTGATTTTTTTGGGTTTTTATCTAACCTATATTCAAGTAACAAATTTATAAGTTTGGGAGAACTTAGTGAGATCTGTACATGAAATGCGTGTAAGACTGCATAATCTTAAGAAATTGAGATTTCTGGCTTAGAATTAACTCAATGAATTTCATAGGAGAGTTCACGAACTTAGTTGACAAGGCCCATGCCTTATGCACTTTGAGCCGTTTATTGGCGGACTTAGACCCTGGTTTTTTCCTGACCATGTTCCCTCATGGGTTTCACCCCCTTCCCATCTATCATTATTCCACATCCCTAATACTTGTATTCACTACTTCTGGCTAGCGGTGTTTGGCATCTATCCAAATAATTATCATAACTGCGGTCTTTACCAGAATTCAATACCCTCACTTTTTTGGAGAACTAATGCCCACAATGTAGCACCATAGTACCCACTCTTTCAACCCATTCCTTTGAGATGTTCCATTAGACATGTGGTACCTGAACACTGTAGTGTCCTCTCTGTAAGGCCTAAAGGTTCGTACATCATGGTTTGCACCCAGCAACACCGGATTGCATCTACCAGAAACTCTTTTTTTCCAACCATTTGCCCAATCCTAAATTCATCTAACCAGTCACTACTTTTCCCTCCAAACTCCAAGTTTCATGAACACGTAAGCACAATCACTCAACTTATTATTTCACATACGTTACGTTGATAATTAATCATAAATCAACAACCATAAAACAAACAACAAACAACTAGCAAAAGATCACACAGTTTTTATATAAACACAACCTACTCTTCCATCCATCACACACATCATGAAATTCAGGACAACTCACTATATATTCATCGTTATTCATGCAAGCAACATAACATCATTGTAGCACCCCAAAAGTAGGGTACAAAGGTTCACCTAAATCCCCTATCTTTATCAGCTTAGCTTGTCCAACGCCAGAGTCTCCTTCGTCCTGGTAGATAAACATGACAACCCGTTATTGGTTAAACTAAAAGTGGTTAGTCCTTAGAAACCCAAAATCTTAGATTATATAGAATCTTTGAAAGTCTTTACTCTACTTCTTTCTTTAATCCACGAGTATAGAGGGGTAAAAAAGCTTACAATTTCCCCAATTTCTCTACTCCCAGACTTTAATTCACACAAAAATTGCAACATGCAGAGCTTCCTTTAGCTACATCCTCTTCTTCTTCAGAGCAATCAAAGAGGAAAATTGGTAAATAGAATTGAGAAGAATTCTGTCTCCATGCACCCATATATATATATACTACATTGGCATGGTCTTCACTACTTAATACAACCGTGTATCCTTAATTATTTTGTCTTCAACTATGGAATCGTTGGTTCTATTTTAACTAAACTAAAATTGAAATCCAACTATTTACTCGTTAGCCACAAATTTTCCCAAAATTCTAGGTAAAATCTGTCAACTTTCATGAGTTCAATTTAATCCTAAAATTCTTCTAAAACAGGGTTCACAAAGATATCCAGGTGTGACATATTAGCATGCATATAACTACTTTATACATATAACATCTTCCAAATAAACATTCCCAACCATGAACAAAATAACAAAAGCTTCCTTAGGCACATGACCTATATTCAACAAAAGAAATTCACCAAAAAATTTAAGATCGGGATTCTGAGATTGATGTTGAAATCGACACTCGATAATTCCATAAGTACCTAACCTGCGCACAAAACAAAACCGTATGCTGAATATAAACTCAATGATATTTCTATAATCGAACAACTAAGCATAACATAAATAAATTATAACACCTAACAAAATGCCATATAATACCATTTCCAAATCATGATTTACAACATACCATTTCACAAATGTATCATTTTATATATAAACAACTGAACATTATAAAGGTATCATGCTTTTCATACGAAATTATAAATCCGATGTACAAATCATATACCATCTCAATTTGTTTTATATACCATTATACATCTTACATTTAATTCCCTATTAACCTGACTCGGACTCAGATGGATACACGGATCCAACCAAACACACTAGTTTGGCACCTAGTGCTTCATCTAATGATTTTGAAGTATACGAGTTGTGCCCTACGGTCATCGATATAACTGAAGTAATTTGGCACATATTGCCTCATCAACGCTTAGTCAAAGTAACCCGTACTTTACCTATCCTATGACATGCCTGTTGGAAAAAATCTAGTTTGAAAATGATTTTCTTGCATAACAGAAAATTAAAATTTTGAAAATCGACCCTGTTTGTGATATTTATAGCAATAAACCCTAACTGAATTCATACATATGTTTTCAGCTTAGTGGACTTTTGTTGTTCCCGACTTTCAACCAAACGATTTTCTCTGCTATTCTTATACAACGAATTGCTTCGAGTGTGGACTCGAACCAATTAAATTGAAACACAGAACTAGAAAAGTTTTCTCTCTTTTATTTGGGGTGAAAATGAAAATTCTTTATTCTTTAATAGAAACTGATAGAATTGTTATTTTAGAAAAATATATTTAATAGTTAAGAATAAATTCTCTCTATTTTTCCACAGAGTAACAATATCTCAGAGTTATGTATTATATGCCCTATCGATGCCATCTATTTATAAGAAGAGAAGGTAGAGCCCTTTTTAAGTTGTAATTGTTTATTTCAAATAGAAAAACAACTTCCTACTTGGAGTAGGAGTGGGGTGGACGACACACCCTAGTATTGCTACTAGGGTTGCCGCCCCTTCATGTTATATGAGGGGTTTAGGGCCTCTCTCACATCGGGTCCAATTACGAGTACTTTTTGGGCCTTTTGACTTAGTATTCTGTAATGTGATCCAACCCGATTCGGTATCATGACTGAGCTCTCCCTAACAACAGACCATTACAAATATAATTACTCAATGCTAATCCAATGACATTTTCATAAGTATCTTACCCTCATAGGATATCCTTAATCTCTTTGGGATAATATCTGTTCTCCCAATATGATCTTATTTTATCTCATGGTAACTATTACATCTTCTTTTTTGAAAAGTCAATTACTTTAGAATAGTAATTAAGTCATTCATCACAAAGACAAAAGACACAAGACTGTGTTTACTTTTCATCAACCATGTAATGCCAATGAGAGGATATCATTTACCCATACCCATGTCTCAGGCCATGAATTCCATTATTGTGAATGATTCTACGTGCTGTAGAAGTCGTACACCCAATGCACTAACTTTCAGTTCCTTATCTATTTGAATTCAAGCTTTTATTGACATTAAAGTGTACGAGTCATGCATACATAATCTGTCATCCACTCTGGACTTAGGTATGTCACACTATAAACGTCACAAGTGAATAAATCTAAAAATGGATTCAAGATCTATTCTACTTGGGTCTTGTTAGATGTATTGTCAATCCAGTTAGTCACATTTACATCTCTATCTTCTGGGAGTCATCCAATCCAATTCCCAAGAAAATGTATCTCCCAAATTAGACTTGATAGATGACATATTAGTCTTTCAATCAATTTGCTCATTTTCGATTAGATTAAGGACATGCTTAGGTTCGTATACTAATACAAGTTGTCTTTTTGTATCACGATCCGACCATGTAATACCGCTTAGTATTAGTTAAATATTAAACAACCAATGAGCAATATTTGCTTCCATTTTTCTTTGCGTGCAAAAACCATTTTATGACAATTTATATAGAGTATATTAAATTAATTAATGAATTTATTTTATTAATCAATCTGTTCGAAAAAATTACAAGTGTATATTGACGAAAATACTACACTTACGGCACCTAATCCAACAGTCTCCCACTTGCATTAGTGAAGTAGATTAGTCATATCTTGCATTCTTGTGCCTCTCCATATGTTTCCTAAAGAGCTTTTTAGCTATAAGAGTCTTGGCTAAACAAATCTCGGGGTTTTTCCTCATATACAATCTTTGACTACGTCTACCATTCTATCAAACACTACTGCCTCCCTTATGTATTTTGTCCTTATGTGGTTTATTTGGGTTTAGCTATATTCACACTATTGTAGTGTCATATCTATTCCATACCTTATATACGACTCTCCATAATGAAGTTAGTAGTGTAACCCTGCTTTATACTTATTCATACAATGGACCTATCGCCTAGGACAAAAACATAGCCCTATGTCGATTTCCTTAAATCGTGACACGTTTAGAAGTCAGAATTAGTAAATCTTATAGTGGTGAGATCTCCTCTAGAATACAAAAGCGTATAATCCTTCATTCTTCATAAATACTTGAGTATATGGTTAACTACTTGCTAGTGTCTTCGTCCTGGATTCGTCTAATATCGACTCACCAACCCCACTGCAAAATAGATATTTAGGCGTGTGTATAACATAACATACATGAGCCTTCCCATTGCCAAAGCATAAGGAACCTTTCTCATGTTCTCTCTTTCTTCCGCCGTCTTAGAATAGTCCTCTAAAGAGAGATGAATTTCTGATACAGAGGGTTGATTTCCCTTATTCGAATTGGTCATTAAATAATGCTTCAATATCTTGTATATATATGAAGCCTGAGACAATTCTATCACTTTTTTCTTTCAATCCCTTAAGTTTCGAATGCCTAGAACAAAATTAGCTTCTCCCAAGTCCTAGTAACAACCTATTTTTCAGTGGTGTCTGAAACAGTGGTTTTGGGGTCACAAATCTGATGAGTGACTTCTTAAATATCATTATTTAATATTTACGAGTAAAATATAGGTTATAATAAATTTTAGTTGATAATTTATGTTATTTGAATAAATAATTAGGTTCAAGTGATATATCCCTAATGTTAAGTGGTTTTAAAAAAAGAGGTATCAGGACCTCCTTTTTATAAACCGAGCCTATAAATATTTTATTAAATATTTAAGGAGTGTTGTTAAGGTCATATTAAAATTTGGTTAAGAAATTTTAACATTTAAATAGTTAATTAATTAAAAAAGACTAAATTATAATAAATGTAAAAACTGTATGGTTATTGAATTACTAGATTAAATTGATTATTTAATAAAGGTGGGAGGTTTTAGAATGTAATTATACCATGTTACAAGTTAGGGGACGAAAATGGGGTTGTCTTTTGGTTTAATTAAAGGAAAAAATGGTAATTTAATAATTTAAACTTAAGTAAAATAAAACAAAAATAACATCATCTTCCTGATTGGGGATTTTGATTGAAATTGTGTGAGGAAAGATACCATTATTGACGCTTGACATTCGGTCAAGCATAAACCTTTGATGTAAGTGGTTTTCTCAATTATTTCTTGTAATTTTTACGTTTTTTAGATTGTTACAACTAGGTCTAGCTAAACTGTACCTCCGTTTTTTGAAATTGTTAAAGATTTTAGATTTTTTAATTGATGAATCTTGGTTGTTCTTGATGTTAAATGATGAATTTGAAGTATTGATTGTTGATTAAGACTATTTTGTAAAGTGATTTTTGATAATTTTAGTTAAATGACTAATTTGATGAAATGTTAAAATTGACATGAAGTTTTTGTGAATTTTTAAGAAATATGGATTGTTCTAGTATAGTAAGATATTCGACTAGCATAGGTGTTTGAGAAATTTTGTTAAATTTAGAATTTTGAGTTTAGGGACTAAATTTTAAAAAATGTAAAAGTTTAAGGAAAATGTGTAAATAATGAAAACTTATGGGTCATATGCATAAAATTGAGTTAGGATGTGTAATTGATTTGATGAGATTGAATTTAATTATTATAGATCAATATTTGATTTGTACTGAAGATAACCGAGGAAAAGGAAAAATTATGAAATAGTCCCTACGAGTCAACCGTTGGTATATAATAGGTAAGTTCATAGTGTAAGTATGTGTTTATGAATATTTCTTTATATTTGTATTAATGTTTGTTGGATAATTGTATTTAATGTGAAATTTCATTATTTACCTAGAAATTATTAAATGTTGCGATTGAGTACAAACGGTAAATGAATATTCAGAAGTGATGAATTTTGTGGTTGCAAAAAATTGAAATGAATATAAAGGACTTACTGCATGAGTATGACAATAAGAAATGCCTCTGAATGTTTGATTTATCAATATTGTGAATTGAATTATAATGCCCGGTTGAACATAGTAAAAGGTTGGGATACGATTAGCATGCCAATGGGGTTAGTATGCGCGCGTGTATGAGATTGCACTTTAGTGCCTCTGTTTGCACTTCGGTGCCTCTGTATTTGCACTATGGTGCCTCTATTAGCATTTCGATGCTTTCTGGTGTATTTTGGAGGAAATTTGAGTATCTGAGTCAATTTGCTATAGTTCAACGGGCCATGAAACTTTATGATTAAATGTAAAATCATTCCATGATTTGAAATTATGTATCATAAATTGTTTGGATATATATATGTATATGTATGAAAACATGGATTGCTTTGATTTGAGTCATTGTATATATTGAATCATAGAAGGTGAATGTTTTGATTAGTATAGTTTGATAATGAATAATAATTCCTTGGTGTAAATATATGCTTCATATGTCTATACATAATTTACCTAGTTATGTTTGTGGCGTGTTTAGAGAATTAAATGGTTATATGAGTATTTTTCGAGTATTTGAGTTTGTTTCATTTGGTTCAACAAGTAAATAAAACTTTAAAGGTTATATGATTATTGGAATGACGGAAATGTACAAGTGTACACAATCGCAACAAGTAATAAAGTGACAAGTAAATGTTGAGTTATCGTACCCATAGGGACTGTGAAAAGAATTATTTATGAATGCTATTTAAAACACTTTGGTGAAGAAAAATATTTTGTTTGAAGAGGGTAATTAAAAACTAAGATTTTAAACTAAGTAAACTAAATAAATAAACCTCAAATGCACGATTTCAAAATACAATTTTAATCAAGATGACATAATTGTGTTAGATTAATTACATTTCTTAACCTAGAATTATTAAACTCATGTTTATGTTGTTACGAAATAATTCACGGCAACTCGGTAATTTGCTAACTTATGAACATACTTACCAAAATTCATTTATCTCTTGACTATATCCCTATGTCAATTCAACCGATTAAACGAATTTTAGTAAACAAATATGTTAATGCACATACATACTTATGGAATCAAAATACTCTCTTGTACATATCCCTATGCCAATCCAAACGATATAATTCAATAACATAAGCACATAAAAGATCATGTGAGGTAACAATGGATTTCTATATTGAAACAATTTAATCACAATAATCTTGCAGGTTATGCAAGGCAATTGTATCTCTCGATGCCGTTCCTAATTTAACCCTCAGCTACCTTAGAAGATTAAACATGCACTGATTAAGTATTGTGTCAATTAATTACAATTTCAATCCATTTAAATAATTAATTCATTAGTTACCTTACAATTGTAATGCAAGAATAACTTAGTCATGATTTTACTTAATCAAGCATCTTACCGAGGCCTATAACAACATAAACACAATTTTAACAATTTTAGCAAACGAAATACAATCAACCTAACATGAATTAAATTCAAGCTAAATTGATTAAATTAACCATTCCAACAACATAAATATTCATAGATATATTCATCATAACAACAACAAAAATTAAAGAAATAGGGAACAAGAATCAAATCCAGTGTTTTTTCGTGGCTTGACTAGTTTGCTTCGTTCTTCTTTCTCCATTGTCCTCGTCAACCAAGGCTGCTATGAACACTTAATTGCTGCTCCAAATGGCTGAATGACTCTTTTCCAAGAGATGAAATCAGCAAGAGGACAAGGGAAAAAATGATGGGAAACAAAGAGAGAAAGTTGAGAGAGGAGAGAAAAGATGAGAATGTTGTGGTGTGTTGAAATGAGCAGCTAAGGGGCTTTTTATAGGGTGAGAGGGCTGCTAAAAATAGCCAAAATCAGCAGCCAAAGATCCCTCCCATGGCCGGCCACACATGTGGCAAGTTTGAAGCTTTCAAACTTGCTATATTAAGGTTGAGACAAAACTAGAAAGGCATTAAAAGATGAGGGGTTTGTTTGCAGTTTGATGAAGCCTTCAAGGGCCTTTTTGCAAGCCAATTAATCAGCCAAGAAAGCTGATTGCGTCAGCATGCTGGACGGTTTTGGGCTGCCCAAAGCTTTGTTGGTTCGGTTCTCTCGGTTCAGCTCAACTAGGCCACTTTTCATAATTAATTAATAATAATTTATTTAACCCAAATTAAATTGGATTAAAATTAAAATTAATTATATTATAAATTAATGCACATAATTTGGACCATCTTTATCAGAAAAATTCATTTGTCTCGATGCCTCAAAAATCGCTTCTCGGTTTTGCTCTTCTAGTAGTGTTTGCCAAGCCAATTTTCGCCCTTTGTGCAAATCTGTCGAAAACAGTCAAAATTAATCAAAATTTATTATTAAATTAATTAAAATTTATTATGTTAATAATTTAAGTACAAAATGATTATTTTATAATATTTATATATTTTTTGACAATAATTTTAACGAAATTGCATGAATTTGAGTTAAAAAGGGCATGCAAAAGTGTGTATATTTTTGTGTTTCGACACCCCCAAATTTAATTCATTGCTTGTCCCGAGTTGTAACACCCCTTACTCGTATTCGACGCCGGAATAGGGTGCGAGGCGTTACCAAACTGAAACATATGTAAACATACAAAATCGGGCAATAAAATTTCATTCAATTTAAAATAATTCATTCAAATGCATATCGTCCCTTATATGGGCCCACGAGGCCCAAAACATACATTGGGAGTGGTTCGGGACTAAACCGAGAACTTTAGAAACTTTTAGGAAACTTAGAAGATTTTCATCATGAAACAGGACCACAGCCCGATTGGGTTAAGGGATACGCCCGTGTGGCATATCACACGCCCATGCTTCAGGCCGTGTCCATCTTAAAGTGCATTATGTTTATGACGTCATCATGAAATTGAGGTCACACGGCCAAGTCACACACCCGTGTGCCTAGGCCGCATCCTCCGCACGGTTGTGACACACGCCCGTGTCTCTGCCCATGTGATGGCTACTGGACATTCTGTTTTGCCAAAAATTAAAATGCAGGAGACACACGACTAGATCATACGCCCACGGGGGAAGACCGTGTGTCACACACGGCCTAGACACATGTCCGTATGTCTACCTGTGTGGACAAATTAAAGGCTATTTACCAAGCCATTTGCCACTCTTATTCACACATACACTCACATCAATTCAAAGGCACAAACATAACATACTTAGGCAACCAAAACATCCACAATTATGACCAACACATGCCAATAGAATATCAACAAGCATTCATCACTAATAACATAACCCATTACATACACACAATCACAAACCACATCTTAAAGACATAGGCACATGCATAATCATATGATCAATATAAGCCATCATTCATGGCTATATAAAAATTGGACCATAACCATTATATGACAACACATTTGGCCTCATTAACAATGACATAATTAATCAATAGACCAAATCCCTATACATGCCATAAACTTAAAATACTTGCATTCACTTAAACCCAAATGATAACTTGATAGTGTGATAGCATCTCCGGCGAACTCCAACCTGAGCTAGCTAAATTAACGTATAAGAGATAGGAAAGGAAGGGGAGTAAACAATAAAGCTTAGTAAGTTCATATGCAAATAATAAACAACTATTAACATTCATTTACTTTATCCATCCATAAGAATACTATTATTACAATTTGCATTAAATCTCAAGATTACCACTTATTCATTCATAGTGCTTACTCTTTTAACTTATAAACACCATTTACATGCCTTGACATTAGCCTAGCCACCATAGTCTCCCCATTATAACATATCACATTATTTAACAAGTTATTTCCATCCTCTTAATCACATGCACATTATTTATGAGTAATCATAATTTCAACATATGGTTCAACCACCTTTCACTTGTTTAAGCTCCTATCTTACTATATTCTCGTAATGACTTTATTCGGCTATTATGCCTGTCTTTCCTTTTCCTCATATTCAATGAAACACAATTTAAATAAATAAACCGTACTATATCACAATTCAATTAGGCTCATAAACCTATCACATGATCATTATCAAATCTTATCATGTATCCATTCATCTTAAGTGTAAATCAATATTCATAAGGTTATTGGAAACACAAAAATTTATATATTTTTTCATACCCAATTTTACTTAAATTCATGCAAATCCGGTTAAATTCTTGTCGAAAAATAATTAAATATTATAAAATAATTAAATCATGTTAAAAATATGAACATGGTGAATTTATCTAATTTTATACTTAATTTTGATTAATTTTGGCTATTTTCGACAGATTCGTGCAAAGATCGAAAATTGGCTCGGCTGACACTGCTAAAAACACAAAACCGAGAAGCAATTTGAAGTTTCGAGGCACATTAATTTCCAACCTAAGACGGTTCAGAAATGTGTATTAATTCATAATTTAATTAATTTTAATTTATTCCCCATTTAATTTGGGTTAAATAAATTATTTTTAATTAATTATAGAGAAAGGGTCCAGTTGAACCGTACTGGTTGAGCCATATTGAGTGAACCGAACCAGCCACTAATTAGGCAGCCCAGAACCGTACATATGCTGACCCAAATCAGCATTTTAGCTGATTAAATATGCTTGCAAAAAGGCCCTCAAAAGACTTCTAAATTGCATTCAAACCCCACCTTAAATTATGGCTTTGTAGATTTGCCCCAAGCTTAAAATAGCAAAGTTGAAACTCTCAACTTTGCCATGTGTGTGGCCGGCCAAGGGAGGTCTCTTTGGCTGCTGGAATTTGCTATTTTTAGTAGCCACAATCATCTATAAAAGTCACCCCTTGCTGATCATTCAAAGCATCCCTCATTCCATAATATTCTCTCATTCTCTTTTCTCATCTCTCACTTTTTCTCTCATTTTTCCATCCCATTTCCCTTATTGTTCAATTGTCGATTTCTTATCTTGGGAAAGAGGCTCTCATCAGCCATTTTGGAGCAGAAATTAGGTGTTCATAAGCCACCTTGATAGCCGAGGGCAATGAAGAACAAAGAGCAGAGCAACTAGTCAAGCCACAGAGAAATTGATAATACTCTAGAACGACATATTTTATGTGCTAATTGCATGATTATTTTGAGTATGATCCTACTAATTTGGATTATTTTGTGGTCTTTTATATTTTAATGACTAAATTGGAGGTAAGAGGAAATTTAAGGGAAAAAAGTGCAAATTTGAAGATATAATGGGCCAACATGAAAAGAAAGAGAGAACTGGTGCCAAAAATGCAAACATGGAAGACCCAAGGACTAAAATGCAAAAGAAGAGATTTTATAACACAAGACTCTATTTTAATTTCAATTATATTAGGATAATTATTAAGGATTTTTATTTAGATTTAATTTTAGGATTTATTTTCATTTATCTTTAATTATTTATTATTTATCTTTTAGAATGTCATTAGGAATAGACTAGGTTTTCTAGTACTATAAATAGGGGATGGAGTGGCACATATTTGACATCTCTTTTTCCTGTAAACACTCTCTTTCCCCAAAAAACTCTTTTGTTCTCTCAATATTTTCTTCAATAAAATTCCCATTATATTATATTTATTTTTTTTCCAAAAATCATGAGTCACTAAACCAAATCTAGTCGAAGGTTGTCGAAATTCTCCAAAAAGGTTCGTGAGGCTTAGAATCTGCACTTAGCCTTCTTAACAGGGTATTCATCGCTTCTCAGTATTACGGGCTGACGCTTCCGTCCATATCCCGTAATAGGTGATCTTTTCAACTTGTGCAAGGAACGACCGCTTTGTACGTTTTGGGAAGGTTGCACAGTCGGTTCGTTGGCTTTCTGCGTCAGAGGTTGGCGAATCCAAGAGACAAAATGGCGTGGTATTCGCTGTTGGGAAGTGATGATCTAGCAGAAGATAATCCCACAGAAGCGATTATTGGCTAGAGTTAGGTTCTGCCAAAGCTTAATCTAAAATCCTGGAGCTGGTGGTCGTAGGCGTCCTCTTCCACTATAACTGGCTTAACCTACTCGAGAAGGATTACTTAAAAGACAAGGATTGAACCCAAGGAGGAACGAGACAACTGGAGGCTGGAATCTCACCACATAAGAAAACTCTCTTTTCCCAACCTTATCTATTTTTATACTCCTCTTTTTAATTTCTGCAGTTTATTTAATTTCACAATTCCAATTCACTTTAAATTCTGTTTTTATTTTTCCAGATTCTTAATTCTATTTTTCTATTTTTCAGGAACGCGGGTTTTTCTGGCCAAGAAATTGTCCAGGATTTTAAGAAACGAGCATTCGTTCAATCAGATCCCTGAGGATTCGACCCTATTTCCCCTTTACTATTATTTTTACTATTTTACAGGGAATAGGATATTTTTGGTGCTCTCAACGACACATCAAATTTTGGCACTGTTGCCGAGGATCGGTAATGTACTAATCTTGTTTTTTGTTTCTTATGACCAGATCTGCTTCAGGACCTCTTACTTTTGATTCGGAGATTGAAAAGACTGCGATAGCTAATCGCAAGGAAACAAAGCTAAGAAAAAAGCAATCAGCGGTGGTTGGGACTCAAAGTAATCCACCGCCAGAAATCAGAATCGATGACGAAGTAGAGTCTAGGGTTAACGAAAACCCTACTCAAACTTTTGAAGGCAAAAAAGTCGAAGTCGATTCCCCAGAAGAAGTGCTTAACGCTAGGGTTGATGAAAACCCTAGTTTAGCACCTCAACCTATGGCTCAGACAATTTGGCAATTGGCCAAAGCGCCGGCAGAACAACTGCCACTATGCATCAGTTATCCTACTATGGATACTGATTTTGAATTGAAGTCAGGCTTGATCCAGCTACTGCCAACTTTTCGGAGGTTACAGAACGAAAATCCCCACAAGCATTTGAAAGAATTCCATATGGTTTGCCTTAGTATGAAACCTTAGGGGGTAATTGAGGATAAAATTAAACTGCATGGTTTCCGTTTTTCCTTAGCAGATTCTGCTAGGGAATGGTTATTTTATTTTCCTCCTAGATCTATAATGACTTAGGCTGATCTGTCTCGTTTGTTTCTCAATAGGTTTTTTCCAGCATCGCGAGCAGCCGAGTTAAGAGGAGAAATCGTGGGTATAAGGCAAAAAGACGCAGAGTCTTTGTATGACTATTGGGAGCGATTTAAAAAGTTATGTGCAAGTTGCCCACAACACGGTATAAAGGAACAATCTTTGCTCAAGTATTTTTATGAAGGCCTAAAACCCATGGAGATGAATATGGTAGACGCCGCGAGTGGAGTAGCGTTGGTCAACATGACTCCACAATAAGCAAGAGACTTAATCTCCACGATGGCTGCAAATTCTCAACAATTTTGAGCCAATCCTGAACCCCCTAGAAGGGTTCACCAGCGAAGTAATTCAACCTTGGAGGATAAAGTTGACAGACTTACTAATATGATGAATTCTTTTATTGCAGAAAAAGCAAAAACAGCCCGGTTATGCGGAATATGTGCTACACCTGAACATACAACTGATGCATGTCCTAGTTTGAGTGATCATACTATGGCTCATTTAGATGCTGCGGGAAATTTCCTTGGGCCACCACAAAGGCGATACGACCCTTACGCTAATACCTACAACCCTGGATGGAGGGATCACCCTAACTTACATTATGGGGCCAACCCACGATATAACCAGCTATACCAAAATCGGGTTCCACAACAGCCACAAGATTCAAGTAATTCTCTAGAAATTTTGGTTAATAAATTAGTAGCTAATATGCTTGATTTTCAACAGAAAACGGAGACATCTATAAGAGAATTGACCATATCAATTGAGAAATTAAACTCTCAAGGGAAGCTGCTGTCACAAACAGAACCTAATCCAAGACAACACATAAATATAGTGACGTTGCAAAGTGAAAAGGTACTAGAACCAATTCCTGGCAGGAATCTTGGCCAAGAAATCTCTCAGAAAAATCCCGAAAGTGACCAACAGGTCCGAGCGAAACCTCTATTGCCAAAAATTCAACCTCTATTCCCAAGACGATTAAATCAGTGTTGAAAAGGCAAATAAGACAATGAGATCCTCAAAACATTCAAGAATGTCGAGATCAATTTACCACTACTGGGTGCCATCAGATAGATTCCGCGGCATGCCAAGTTCTTCAAAGAGCTTTGCACCAACAAACGAAAACTAATAGGTAATGAAAAGGTAAGTGTTGGTGTATCTGCAGTGTTACAGCAAAAAATGCCAGCGAAATGTAAAGATAGGGGCATGTTTGCAATACCATGCAAAATAGGCCATTTAGGAGTTAAGAAGGCTATGTGTGATTTAGGGGCCTCCATAAATGTCATGCCTTTTTCTATTTATGAATCACTTAACGCAGGCTTTTTGACAAAGATAGGTGTTACCATTCAGTTGGAAGACAGGTCCATTGTGCATCCCGAAAGAGTCCTCGAGGATGTATTAGTCAAAGTCAATGGGCTTATCTTCCCTGCAGATTTCTATGTGATAAAAATGGAGGAGGATAATGCTCTTGGGTCTTCAGACATCTTGTTGAGGCGACCTTTCCTTAGTACTGCAAATACTAAGATTGACATACGAAGCGGAACCCTCACGATGGAGTTTGACAGGGAGATCGTGAAGTTTAACGTTTATGGCACTATTAGTCACCCAAGTGAAGTCTTGGACGTAAACCGTGTTGACATAATTGACTCATCAGTAGAAAAAACTTTTGAGTCATCTTATGGAAATAAATCTAAAATGATGTTTGATTATTTTGAATCTATTAATAAATTATTGGCTCCCATTAATACTAAACTTCTACCTTCTATTGTGCAGGCACCAAATCTGAAATTAAAACCACTTCCCGAGCATCTCAAATGTACATTTTTGGAGAATGATGAGACCATTGTCGACTTAAAAGGGATCAATCCCTTGGAGGAAAATATGAAACCAAAGAAAGGGGCGCAAGGACGATTAAACCCAAATATGGTGGGCGTGATAAAAAATGAGAATTTCCAAGCCCATACGAACGAAAGAATTCAGCTGGAACAACCCCAATACTAGTTGAGGCGTCAAGCTAGCGACGTTAAACAAGCGTTTATTGGGAGGCAACCCAATTTTTATTTTTATTTTATTTTATTTTATTTTATTATTTTATTTTATTATTTACTTATTCATTACTTTATTTTATTTTATTTTATTATTTATTACTTTATTTTGTTTCAGGTATTAATAAAATTCTCTTCTTTTGTCTAGGTAAACCGAAGCAACAATAGGAAGAACTCATTATTATAATGCGCGAACGACAATAACTACACGGGGAGTTCTTCTAAACTTTTCTTCTACCTATTTATTTATTTATTCCACATCAGGGACTATGTGTTTTAAGTAGGGGGAGGCATTCCTTATTATTTCTGTCGTTTTAGATGCTGAATTTTTGTTGTTGCTGCTGATTTGGTCGTTGTTGTCCATATAATTTTTTTATTCTGCCTCTTTTCATGCCCAAGAATTTGACCACGACTTGCCCACTGTTTGACCCACATGCATGATTTTTGTCTACTGAGTTAGTTATGATTTTGCCTGTTTGATTGCATCTCCATTGTTTTATTTCTTTTAGTTTAAATAATTATGATTAATAGAGTTAACCCTATCTTGATTTTGGTAGATTTGATTTAGTCTAAATACAAGAGGACACTTAATACAATTGCATGCTTAAAATATGTTCATGACTATTAAGGTAGTTACTAAAACTTATTTTTGACACTTAATCGTTTTTCCTAAGTCCTCCAAAATTAAAATTTCGTTTAATAAATAATGTTTCCGTGGTTATGAGTGCAACTGAAGACGTGTTAGGCTGAGTAACCGGGGTGAGGTGCTTGGCTGTCATCTCTCTTCGCGTCAAAAGGTTCAAAATATTCCTAAGTAAAAATAAATAAATTAAATTAAAAAAAAAGAAAAAAAACATATTAATAAAGTGTGAGGACTAAAGGTAGAAATGAATAGGGTGTCTTGATAGGTTTGGTAAATTACCTAATTTTCATGAAATAATCCAAGTCGATCCTAATTTTGTGTGTGTTAATTGGAACACTTTTTCAGTTTTACTTCAATTAAGCTAAGGGTTTTCTTTATTTTTCGTATGCATTTTTTTCTAATTTTTATAAAACTTTGGAGTAGTATTTCTTCCATGACAGGATTTAATTTTCACAGTGGATACGAACCATACTTGAGGGCAAGCATGGGCTAAGTATGGGGAATTTGATAATACTCTAGAACGACATATTTTATGTGCTAATTGCATGATTATTTTGAGTATGATCCTACTAATTTGGATTATTTTGTGGTCTTTTATCTTTTAGGGACTAAATTGGAGGCAAGAGGAAATTTAAGGGCAAAAAGTGCAAATTTAAAGATATAATGGGCCAACATGCAAAGAAAGAGAGAAGTGGTGCCAAAAATGCAAACATGGAAGACCCAAAGACTAAAATGCAAACATGGAAGATTTAATTGACATGGTACTTAATTAGTGCATGTTTATTCTTCTAAGGTAGCTGAAGGTTAAATTAGCAATGTATCTGGCGATATTATTACCTTGCATAACTTGCAAGATTATTGTGATTAAACTGTTTCAAGGTAGGGATGCCTTGTTACCTCACATAGTCTTTTATATGCTTATTAGATTTTATTAATCTTTTGAATTGCCATAAGGATATGTAAGAGATTAGTTCAAATTAATGAGTATGTATGTGCAATAACATGTTTGCTTACTAGGATCTGTTTAGTCGGTTGAATCGACATAGGGATATGTCAAGAGATGAATGGATTTTTGTATGTAAGTTTGTTCATAAGTTAGCAAATTACCGGGTTGCTGTGAATTTATTCGTAACAATGTAAACATGAGTTTAATAATTCTAAGTTAAAGAAATATAATTAATCCAACACAATTATGTTATCTTGATTAAATCTTATTTGAAATCGTGCATTAGAACTCCTTTTTTTTATTTTAATTATTTACTTAGTTTTTAAATAGTTTTTGACCATCTTTTAAAATCAAATTATTTTTACCTCGCCAAAGTGTTTTACAATTAATTTCATAAATAATTTTGTTTACAGTCCCTGTAGGTACGATAACTCATCATTTACTTGTCACTTTATTACTTGTTGCGATTGTGTACACTTGCACATTTTTCCGTCATTCCAAGTTTTTGGCGCCGTTGCTAGGGACTGTTTTAAAAAAGCCATTATTTGCGAATTTGTTAGTTTTACATTTTGGTTTACTTTTCTATTTAATTTTTAACTCACTTAATTTTTCTGTGATTATTTCAGGTGTTTATGAGTATTGACCAGATTATTGACTTACTCCCTGTAGACCCTGAGATAGAGTGAACCTTTCAACAGCGAAGAAGACAAGCGAGCCAGAGAAGGACTGAAGGAATGAATTTCGAGAATATGAATCAAGGAAATGGAGCAAACCTTGCTCAAAATCCTATCCTTATTGCTGACGATAGGGATAGAGCCTTAAGACAATATGCTGTGCCAGTATTTAACGATCTTAATCCAGGCATTAGGAGACCCAAAATCGAGGCACAACAATTCGAGCTAAAGCCAGTCATGTTCCAGGTGCTTCAGACTGTGGGCCAATTCAGTGGAATGGCTACTGAAGATCCTCATCTTCACCTAAGAGTATTTATGGAGGTGAGCAACTCTTTGAAATTAGTTGGAGTACCCGAAGATGCATTACGATTGAAGCTATTCCTGTCCTCATGAAGTATTTCCCACCTAGCAAGAATGCTAAGTTGAGGAATGAGATCACTGCCTTCTAACAAATGGATGATGAGTCCTTATATGAGGCATGGGAATGTTACAAAAAATTATTAAAAAAATGCCCTCATCACGGAATCCCATATTGTATCCAACTTGAGACATTTTATAATGGTCTCAATGCTCACACGATGATGGTAGTGGACGCTTCTGCTAATGATGCTTTCCTTTCTAAGTCTTATAATGAGGCTTACGAAATCATCGAGAGGATTGCCAGTAACAATTATCAATGGCCAACCAATCGAGCCGCGTCAAGAAGACGATTCGCTGGAATACATAAAGTGGACGCTCTCACTTTACTTGCATCTCAGGTATCTTCAATATCCTCAATGCTTAAGAATCTTACCACTAATGGGTCTAACAGTTTTGCAGCCCAACCACCTCACCAATTTGAAAGTATAGCCTGTGTTTATTGTGGGGAGGGACATTTGTTCGAAGAATGTCTATCAAACCCTGAATCTGTATATTACATGGGTAACCAGAATCAAAATCGAGGAATCCAACTTCTATAACCCATCGTGGCAAAACCATTCAAATTTTTCCTAGAGTAACCAAGGGGCTAGAACCAGTAACAACTACGCCCAACCTAGACCGACTTAGCCGCCTAGTTTTTCCCAACAAGTTCAAAAACCAGCTCAGGCTGAATCATCCAATAGCTTAGAGAATTTATTGAAGGAATACATGGCAAAAAAGACGTTACACTAAGGAATTTGGAGAATCAAGTGGGCCAGCTTGCTAATGAACTCAGGAACTGACCACAAGGTGTTTTACCTAGTGATACGAAGAATCCAAGAAATTTGGGGAAGGTACATTGCAAAGCATTAACACTTAAGAGCGGAAAGACAGTAGAGCCCAAAACTATCGAAGCTGAAAAGGAGCCAGCTGATGCTCAAGACTCAGAGGAAGTTTAACCGAGTGTTGAAATTCTAGTTTCACAAGAACCAGAATCTGCAAAACCCGACAAGGTAATTCCAGAACCAGCTAATTCTGATAAACTAACAACTCCATTAGATGCAGAATTGCCACAGAAAATGAATCAACCAGTTCCATTAAAGAAACCACCACCACCTTACCCTCGAAGACTTCAAAAGCAGAAATTGGAAATTCAATTCAAGAAATTCCTAGACGTACTCAAGCAACTTCACATCAACATCCCGTTGGTTGAAGCACTTGAACAAATGCCAAACTACATCAAATTCATGAAGGATATCCTGTCCAAAAATCAAAGACTTGGAGAATTTGAGACGATAGCTCTGACAAAGGAATGCAGCGCATATCTTCAAGACAAACTACCCTCAAAGTTGAAGGATCCTGGATGTTTTACCATACCTTGCAACATTGGAGCAATATATTGTGGTAAGGCATTATGTGACTTGGGTGCAAGTATAAACTTGATGCCTATGTCAATATTTAGAAAGTTGGGGATAGGTGAAGTTAGACCTACTACGATTACACTTCAACTAGCAGATCGATCCTTAGCACATCCAGAAGGAAAAATCGTAGACGTATTGGTACGAGTAGATAAATTTATCTTCCCTGCTGATTTTGTTATCCTAGACTTTGAATTAGACAAAAAAGTGTCGATTATCCTTGGAAGACCGTTCTTAGCAACCGGAAGGACCCTTATTGATGTGCAGAAAGGTGAGCTTACGATGCGTGTTCAAGATGATCAGGTAACATTTAATGTTTTTAAGTCTATGCGATTCCCTGACGCAGTTGATGATTGTTCTGCAGTATTTGACTTAGAGGATTTAATAGTGGAGAAGGAACTCAATTCTGTTGAGGAACCACTGGAAAGAATTTTGACATTGGACCCTCCAAATGATGAAGAGGAGGATGAGTACTTAGCTTTGTTAGAGGCTAATCAAAGGGGATTTAATCCAAAATCCCGCTTTGAATTTTTGGAGTTAGAGAAAAGGGATTATGCCCAACCAAAAGCGTCAATCGAAGAGCCACCTAAATTAGAACTGAAGGTACTTCCCTCACATTTGAAATATTTTTTATTTAGGTAACTCTTCTACTCTGCCTGTGATTGTTTTAGAAGAATTAACTACTGAGCAAGAAGCGAAACTCGTTTTGATGTTGAAACAATTCAAGAAGGCTATCGGATGGACCATAGCCGATATCCACGGTATTAGTCCATCTGTATGCATGCAGAAGATTATCCTGGAAGATGGCAAAAAAAGGGACGATTGATGGACAACGAAGACTGAACCCCATCATGAAAGATGTGGTGAAAAAGGAGATTATCAAGTGGTTAGATGAGGGTATCATTTATCCCATCTTAGATAGTTCGTAGGTAAGTCCGGTCCAGTGTGTGCCAATGAAGGGAGGTATCACAGTCGTAGAAAATGAGAATAATGAGTATATACCAACTAGAACAATTACGGGATGGAAGATGTGCATTGATTACCGGAAGCTGAACAAGGCGACTAGGAAAGATCACTTTCCTTTGCCGTTCTTGGACCAGATGCTAGATAGACTCGCGGGGCGAGACTATTACTGTTTTCTTGACGGATACTCGGGGTATAATTAGATTACAATAGCACCAAAAGATCAGAACAAGACAACGTTCACCTACCCGTACGGTACATTTGCATTTAGACGCATGCCTTTTGGTTTATGTAATGCCCCTGCTACATTTCAAAGATGTATGATGTCTATTTTCACTGACATGATTGAGAAGTACTTGGAAGTTTTTATAGATGACTTTTCAGTATTCGGAGATACTTACGATGATTGCTTAGCCAATCTAGCTAAGGTACTAAGACGATCCGAAGAAACGGACCTAGTACTCAACTGGGAAAAGTGCCATTTTATGGTATGAGAAGGAATTGTTCTAAGGCATCGGATAACGAGACATGGAATCGAGGTAGACAAAGAAAAGGTAGATGTTATTGAGAAACTTCCACCTCCAACATCTGTAAAGGGTGTTAGTAGTTTTTTGGGCCATGCCGGGTTCTATAGAAGATTTATCAAAGACTTCTCCAATATTGCTAAACCCTTATGAAAATTATTGGAGAAGGACACGACGTTCAAGTTTGATGATGAATGCCTAAGAGCTTTCAAGAATTTGAGAGTCGATTAGTTACGGCACCTATAATCGTCACACCAGACTGGGATTTGCCATTTGAATTAATGTGCAACGCAAGTGACTTTACGATAGGAGTTGTCATGGGCCAGCGAAGGAACAAAGTTTTTCATCCCATCTACTATGCAAGCCGGACTCTTACAGGAGCTCAACTGAGCTATACGGTAACAGAAAAAGAGTTACTTGCTATTGTATTTGCTTTTGACAAGTTTCGATCTTATCTTATAGGTACCAAAGTAACTACTTATACGGACCACTCGGCAATCAAGTACTTACTTACCAAGAAAGATGCTAAGCCGAGACTAATCTGGTGTGTGCTTATACTTCAAGAGTTCGATCTAGAGATTCAAGATCGAAAGGGAGTAGAAAACCAAGTAGCAGATCACTTGTCCAGATTGGAGCCGCAAGAAGGGAATTCTCCTATTATACCAATTCAGGAAACGTTTCCAGACGAACACATATTGAAGGTAAGTCATGTCCATAATACCCCTTGGTTTGCTGATATTGCTAACTATTTAGCTTGTGGTTTGATGCCAATTGATAAGACTTATCAACAAAGTAGAAAGTTTGTTCACGATGTGAAGTACTATTTATGGGAAGAGCCATATTTGTTTAAAAGGTGTGTAGATCAGATGATTAGGAGATGCGTGGCAGAAGAAGAAGTATAAAAGATTTTATACCATTGTCACTCAGCTCCGAGTGGGGGACACTTCGGAGGTACTCGTACGGCAGCCAAAGTATTGCAAGCTGGATTCTTTTGGCCAACACTATTCAAGGATGCATATGCGTACGTAAAGAGCTGTGACCGATGTCAAAGGGTTGGAAATGTCACCAACAGAAATGAGATGCCTCGAACAAACATCATTGAGGTAAAATTGTTCGATGTATGGGGTATTGACTTTCTTGGTCCTTTCCCTCTGTCTTTTGGTCACAAGTATATATTGGTAGCAGTAGACTATGTGTCCAAGTAGGTCGAGGCTGAAGCTTATCCAACAAACGATGCTAGGGTTGTAATTAAGTTCTTACAAAAACACTGTTCACAAGGTTTGGAACCCCAAGAGCTATCATTAGTGATGAAGGGTCCCACTTTGTGAACAAGTGGTTAAAATGGTTATTAGACAAGCACAGAGTGAAACACAAGGTTGCAACAGCTTACCATCCGTAGACGAATGGGCAAGCTGAACTGGCAAATAAAGAGATCAAAGGCATACTTGAGAAGGTAGTTTGCCCAAACCGATGAGATTGGTCCAAAAGGCTGGATAATGCTTTCTTACCGAACAACATACAAGACACCTTTAGGGATGTCACCCTATAGGTTGGTCTTTGGGAAAGCATGTCATCAACCTTTAGAGTTAGAGCACAAGGCTTACTGGGCTCTTCGACAACTCAACATGGATCCTAAGCTTGATAAAGAGAAACGGATTCTCCAACTCAATGAGCTAGAGGAACTCCGGCTATTCTCCTACGAAAATGCCAAATTACTCAAGGAGAGACTTAAGAAATGGCATGACAAGCACATTCGAGTTCGAGAATTTGAAGCAGGTTAGTGAGTTTTGTTATTTAATTCCAGACTAAAGTTATTTCCAGGTAAGCTAAAATCACGTTGGTCCGGTCCATTTATGATTCATCACGTCTATCCATACGGAGTTGTCGAGCTCCAAGGTAAGAGAGGTAATTTTCAAGTTAATGCTCAGCGCCTGAAGCACTATTGGGGAGATAAGATTGAACGGAATGAAATTTCGTTCATTTTATCGGATGTTTAAAATTTTATTATTTTCCTTTTTAATAAATGATTTAGGGTATATTTTCAAGACTAGTATGTTTAAATAAATTCTGTCCAGGAGATTGGAACTTAAGCGGAACCGCTTGTGACCTCTCCAATCTTTCCTGAGAATTGATTTTAACATACTTTTCCTAAAAATTATTCTCTAAATAGAAATTTCAATTTTTGATTTTTCAAATAAAAGGGTCAATTTTGATCCAAGTCTTAAATTGCAACTCAATTCCAAATTTTCATTAAGTCTAGGGACTTAATTGAAACATTTTTAAAATTTTGGTTGCTCTTTTCGTAAATAATAAAAACTAGATGCCTCTTTTTGGAAATATTTTCAAAAAGCTTCTAGAATAAATGTTTTAAGTTTAAAAAAGATGATAATTATTAATATATAATTATATCCATTATAATATATATTAATTATTATCAATTTTAGGATTTTATTTGATAAGTTTTTATAATAAGATGGTAATCTTTAATATATAATTATATCTATTATAATTTATATATTAATCTTTATCAATTTAGCATAAAATTAGGATTTTATCTTTGTTTAAATAAATTAAATAGCAAATAATAATTTAATATGTATATATCTAATTATTAATTGTTGTTATCTTTGTATAGGACTAGAACTTAGAATTTTTATTCATTAAATTGATTTAAGAATTCTACTCTAATTCCTATTTCTCCCTCTATAAATACCACCCATCTTCCCATTCATCTAACACTTAAAATCCAAAGCACCAAAACACCAAAGTGCCGAAGCCTCTAGCCACAGCAACACCAAGCAGTCGGCCAGCACACGCACAGCTCCATCGCAAACCAATCTCCCGCACACCACGCGCGCGTTGCCTCGTGCTGCTTCAGCCTCAGCTCGCGCCAGGCCCTTATCCCGCGCGCCCTGCGTGCGACCAAGTCTTACCTGCTGCTGAACGCCCGTGTCGCTGCTTGCTTCCAGCCCTTCTGCGCATCACTGCTTCCATACGCACCACACCCACACGCCTTAACTACTTGTGCGACATTCTTCATTCATCCATCTTAAGCCAACAAACCCTCTAACCCTCCTTTTAAATTCCCATCATTTTCTTCATTATTATTATTAATTTCTAGAGTTCTTATATTTTTACAAAAAAATGTGGTAAGACCTAGTTTCTCTTAATTTTTAATTTTAAGTTTATTAATTAATTTTTCAATTCATTGAATTATTAATAATTTTTATTAAATTTTATTGAGAAACTAATTTTTCCATCTTATGATCAGGTTAAACGTGCCTCGTAAGAGAACTCGTGTTTCCGCTCAAATTGATGAAACACAAAACAAGTTCCACTGTGAAGAAGCCAAAGTGAGATACGAAAATATCTTCAAAAATCAACAGATGCATCCAGAAAAAGGCTTTACATTAAAGGAAAGCAACTTTAGAGACTTTATGGCACATATTCGTCAAGTTGCTGAAACCCTCAATTGGGAGCTGTTTTGTAAAAAGAAACCTAGTGTGGATGAGGAGCTAGTTCGTGAGTTTTATGCGAATTTAACTTCAAGCGAGATGACAGAAGTTCCAATTCACAGAATCAAGGTGCCGATAAATTCAAATGCTATTAATGAGTTCTTTGAATTACCAGATTTCGAAAACGATGAATATTCCACATTGATGAGCAATATCAAGCCTGACAATTTGCAAGAAATTCTCGAGGAACTGACAGTCCAGGGTTCTATATGGACTGTGTCAAAACAAGGAATCCACACTTGTGAAGAGAATATTTGACGCCACTCGCGAAGGTATGGTTTTACTTCATCTGATTCAGCCTTATGCCTAGCTCACATGAGACTACAATCTCATTAGAGGGAATGGTCTTATTATACTCGATTCTAACTGGTAAGACCATTGATGTAGGGAATATCATCTTGAGGGAAATACAGAATTGTGCTGTTAAACGCTCTGGCTCGGCTCACTTCCCCTTTATAATAACTATTTTATGCTTGAAAGCTAAAATTCTTGCGAATGTAGGGAAGACAGGGTATAGCCAAGGCACAATCACGGATTGGGACCTTTACCGAGTAGCTGGAGACTCAGTTCTATAGCAACGAGTTGAAGTAAGTGAGGGACCAGAGGACCCTGATGAAGAAGAAGATCCCACGATGCAATCATTTGAAGTCCACGATAAAGTAGAAGCAGTGGAGCGGAAAAGTGAACACGATCTTTGAAACTTCAATGTTTATAGCTCAATCGCCGAGCCCAGACCTTCGAGATGAGCTATCAAAATTGATGGACTTAATGCAACATATGCAATGGCAGCAACAAGCCTATTAGAGATACTCAAAAATAAGGGATGACTCGATGAGAAGTGCTTTTAAGAAAATATACAATGACCCATTTATTTTTGTGCCTGAGTTTTCAGATTTCATATTTGAACCTGGAGTTCATTATCAAAGAAGGAGCGAAGTAATTCATGCAAAGGCGATAGTGATGGAGCAAAAGATGAGTCAAATTCGGAAGGGTCTGCAAATAAATAAAGGGGGATCTTGACTTTACTTTATTTTTGTTCTTAGGAATAAGTTTAATTAGGAATTTTTTATTTTTGCATAATAAAACAAGAAAGGAAAATCACTAATAAAATGTGAGCAAGTCACAAAGTATAAAGTGTGGCAATAGATATATACATGTTTAGGATTGGATTTAGAAAGAGCTTGGTACTTAAGCAGTCAAATTGACTCACCTCCACTTTTCTAAAATCCTAGCTAGTGTATAGTATCTATTCACTTTAAACAATGAGGACATTGCTCATTTTAAGTTGGGGGGACCGAAAAATTGAATTATTTCCACTCAAAATAAAAAATTTCTTTTAATTATGATTAGGATATATTTTGTTCAGAAATTTGAATTCTGTTAAGTATGCTCAATTTGAGTATGAATAAAGTTCTATTATTTCAATAAATTATTATGTTAGCTTAATAATGACATGAATGTATTTTTAATAAAGCATGCAAATTCGTACCATAAAATTTTTAGTTCTTTAGGAAAGTTAGGTATGCATGAAAGTTTAAGTCTTTAGAATTGACTTAGTAGTTTCTTGAGGCGAAATCCTAGGGAGCATGGAACATTGGAAATGATTTAGGTAACTATTGTTTGGACCGTTTGAGCCTTTCAAGCTTACCATGATAAATTTTATCCTTTGAAACCCAACTTTGAGACTATATGGCCTAATTTTTATTTTGACCCTTGCAATAATTAGCCCTTACTTTTTGCTTAAATGATCTTAAAGTTATCCCAAACACTAGACTCGGTAATATTCAAAATGTACTTCGAAAATAAGTTTGGGGGGGTTAAAAAGAAGTATCAATTGCTCAAGAATTGCAGTACACAAAGTAAGTGCTCGTGTTAGCTTTAAAAAAAAGAAAAAAAAAGAAAAAAGAAAATAGAGCACATGTATTTGAAAGAAAAGAGCATATGAAAGTCAAGTTGGTGTATCAAAGGTAAAAACTCCAAAGGTTTAATTGATGCTGAGTCTAAAGCTTCTTAAACTAAAATTTATCCATCTTTCACCTACCCCTAGCCTAGCCACGTTACAACCTTGATAAAGATCTATTGATTCAAAGTCCTCATGCTACCTACATTAGTGGAGAGAAATTGCTACGATCAACATATGAAGACATAAGTTAAGCTTAATGATTGCAGCTTAGTCTTGAATAAAGGAATAAAAATCAAATTGGTAGGGGTTAACATGTCTTTGTTACAAAAGCATTTAGTCTAAATTTTGCTATTATAATAAGTTGTTGAATTTAATTTGAACAATATGTATACTTAAGTAGCATAACTATCAGATTTCTTGTCTTTGAGCATAAGTATTTTAAATTCATAATTTTGGGAAAAATGTTGTTCTGAAGGAATTTTTCAAAGGTGTTTTCGAGAGATTCTTTACAAAATTTGCGCATTACTCGGGACGAGCAATGAATTAAGTTCGGGGGTGTGGAAACACAAAAAATTATATACTTTTTCATACCTAATTTTACTTAAATTCATGCAAATTCGGTTAAATTCTTGTCAAAAAATAATTAAATATTATAAAATAATTAAATTGTGTTAAAAATATGAACATGGTGAATTTATTTAATTTTATACTTAATTTTTATTAATTTTGACTATTTTCTACAGATTCGCGCAAAGGGTGAAAATTGGCTCGACTGACACTGTTGAAAACACAAAATCGAGAAGCAATTTGAAGTTTCGAGGCACATTAATTTCCAGCCTAAGACAGTCCATAAATGTATATTAATTCATAATTTAATTAATTTTAATTTATTCCCCATTTAATTTGGGTTAAATAAATTATTTTTAATTAATTATGGAGAAAGGGTCCAGTTGAAACGCACTGGTCGAGCCATATTGAGTGAACCGAACCAGCCACTAATTGGGCAGCCCAGAACCGTCCATATGCTGACCCAAATCAGTATTTTATCTGATTAAATATGCTTGCAAAAAGGCCCTCAAAAGACTTCTAAATTTCATTCAAACCCCACCTTAAATTATGGCTTTGTAGATTTGCCCCAAGCTTAAAATAGCAAAGTTGAAACTCTCAACTTTTCCATGTGTGTGGCCGGCCAAGGGAGGTCTTTTTGGCTGCTGGAATTTGCTATTTTTAGCACCCACAATCAGCTATAAAAGTCACCCCTTGCTGATCATTCAAAGCATCCCTCATTCCACAATATTCTCTCATTCTCTCTTCTCCTCTCTTACTTTTTCTCTCATTTTTTCCATCCTATTTCCCTTATTGTTCAAGTGCTGATTTATTCTCTTGGGAAAGAGGCTCTCATCAGCCATTTTGGAGAAGCAATTAGGTGTTCATAAGCCACCTTGATAGCCTAGGGCAACGAAGAACAAAGAGCGGAGCAACTAGTCAAGCCACGGAGAAACACCGGATTTGCTTCTTGTTCCCTATCTCTTTAAATTTTGTTGTTGTTTTGACGAACATGTTTATGAATATTTATGCTATTGAAATGGTTATTTTAATCAATTTAGCTTAAACTTAAGTTTGTGTTGGGTTGATTATATTCTGCCTGCTTGAATTGTTAAAATCGTGTTTATGTTGTTATAAGCCTCGATAAGATGCTTGATTAAGCAAAATCATGCCTAAGTTATTCTTGCGTTACGACTGTGAGGTAACTAATGAAATAATTATTTAAATGGATTACAATTGTAATTAATTGACACAGTACTTAATTAGTGCATGTTTATTCTTCTAAGGTAGCTGAAGGTTAAATTAGCAATGTATCTGGCGATATTATTGCTTTACATAACTTGCAAGATTATTGTAATTAAACTGTTTCAAGGTAGGGATGCCTTGTTACCTCACATAGTCTTTTATATGCTTATTATATTTTATTAATCGTTTGAATTGACATAGGGATATGCAAGAGATTAGTTCAATTTAATGAGTATGTATGTGCAATAACATGTTTGCTTACTAGGATCTGTTTAGTCGGTTGAACTGACATAGGGATATGTCAAGAGATGAATGGATTTTTGTATGTAATTTTGGTCATAAGTTAGCAAATTACCGGGTTGCTGTGAATTTATTCGTAACAACGTAAACACGAGTTTAATAATTCTAAGTTAAAGAAATATAATTAATCCAACACAAGGATGTTATCTTGATTAAATCTTATTTGAAATCGTGCATTAGAACTCCTTTGTTTTATTTTAATTATTTGCTTAGTTTTTAAATAGTTTTTGACCATCTTTTAAAATCAAATTATTTTTACTTCGCCAAAGTGTTTTCCAATTAATTTCATAAATAATTCTTTTTACAGTCCCTATAGGTACGATAACTCGACATTTACTTGTCACTTTATTACTTGTTGCGGTTGTGTACACTTGCATATTTTTCCGTCATTCCAGTTATCTATATTTTTCAAGCATAACTTACTCGAATACATTCTTACCGAATGTTCATCACACACCGATCTCATTACTCATGAGTTGTTGTACATACCTGTACCATCTCGTGACATATTTATACATTTTTTTCATCTCATCATTGATATACCCATTGAAATACAATAAGCATATAAACATATTAGATCACATTTCAATTTGGTCCAAAAGTCTAACACGTAATCATCATTTGTATTTATCATATATCCAACATCACAAGTATGTACACTATCGATCACAATGGATAATAAACAATTATTTCCAAAATAATCATGAATCTACTGTCGAAACCTCCTTTTTAAAAGCGAGATTTTTGAAAAACGGGAGTCGCCACCAACCTTTTTAGGTGTGATTGGATCACGTTATAAAACATTTTGGTCTACGAAAACATGAGAAGATAGGTCCGGGAGTCGATTACGTGCGAGGAAGGATTAGCACCCCCGCAACGCCAAAAATTGGTACCAAGTTTAATAGTTTTTCTGTCTTGAAGCCAAAAGTTTGAAGAAATTTGGACATAAGATCCCTTTTTAAAACTATAATAATTTGCTGAAAAATCGAGGTTTTTTCGTTCCAAAAGAGTACAAAAATCACATCCAGCATGATTGGACACAATATTCTTAAACTTTTGTAACTGAAATCATCTCGTGATTTACGAAACTTATTTAGAAGGATATTTTAGACGTTTAGATAAACGGGAAATCGCAACCCAGCATGTTAAGGCACTACTTTCCGAATTCCTAAATACCAAAAACATTGCCTTTTTTTTTTTAAATTCCTTTGGATTGAATGAGATATAATTTTTTAAAAGCAATGATATATCTAACATATTATAAAAGATCAATATTAAATAAACTAAGCTATATGATACATACTTTAACATTTCATGCAAATGTAGTATAGAGAAAAGAAAAAATAAATAATGACATAAATCACACAATATACATTATCATTTCATGCATATAATCGTAAATAACGTAAATATACATACATTATCATTCCATGTAAAATACAACGTAGCGAATAATGAATAGAACAATACAAATTACATAATTTATATGCAATAATATTTCATGCACACATAACTTAAAATAGTAACATAAATAATTGATTTTCATGCAAATATACAAAAACAATAAACAACATAAAAATAATGAATGATTTATAAGATAGAATTAACATGCTAAAATGGTACTAAATAAATCTAAAAAGATGCAAGAATAAATAAACAAGTTATAAACACATAAAAATACAAAACTAAATACAATTAAAATTAAACGAGATATTAAAAGTGTAAGATACTTAAAACAATTGATAAGTAATAAAAAAGAAAATTTTAAAATGGTATATATGAAGGACATACTACAATGTGATAATTATATATATATATTTCATAAAAATGATATTATATTTAATAGGAATAATATTTATAGTATTTTTAAGAATATTATATGCTAAGTACTAAATATTGATAATACACGTATTTATTTAATAGTAATTTACAAATTTTAAAATTATACGTAATTAATGAATAGAGTAATATATAATTTATAGTAAAATAAAAATAATGCAAGGAATAATATATAGTAAAATATATAACATATAAAAAAATTTATAAAAATATATAATAATATAAATAATATATAAATAAAAATAATACACACACTATTTTTGCATATAACTAATGTTTATAAAAATAAGTAATACATATAGTATTTAAAATAAATTAAATATATATAAAAAGGATTAAAATTGAATTTAGTTAAAAAATCTAGGTTTAATTACAAATAAATAAAAAATTTGAGCCTAATTAAAATGCACATTAAAATCTGAGGGGCTCACTGGGCAATTAGCCCTAATCCCAAAACGACGTCATTCTCAGAATAGGTTTTAATGGCCATTGGGACGAAATTGAAATAAATGTAAAAGGTTAGGGCCAATTTAAAATAAAAATAAAATGAAATTATAAATTTTAAAGATGCGGAAGGATCGATTGGGAAATTTGCCCTTTTAACGAAAACACGAGGATCCTATTCGGGTCACGGGTCAACATGCGGATCCTGAGCTTTGAAACGACATTGTTTTGAAGCTTATCGTTTTAAGCAAAACGACGCCGTTTCTGTAAGGCTATAAAAGCCAAATTTTAACCTCAAAAATCATTTTAAGCCTGTTTTAAAAAAAAAAAACAAAAGAAAACTCTCTGAAAGAGTATTGAAAGCGACCCTCTGAGACTCGTCGAGCCTCAAAATCTCAGGCGCCCATGCGCCATCGCTGGCCACCCTATACTACGGCGGTTGAAATTCGAAAAAAGTTTCGCTTTTCGCAGCGAATCGAAAAGATAATCTTTTTATTATTTTTATAGTGTATTGTTTATACGATATGCAGGTATCCAAGAAGTAAATAACGAAAAGAAAGTAAGAGGAATCACCTCTGTTCTTTGACAAGGCTTCAAAGTTTATATCTGTTTCTATTTTTTTTTATCTTATCTAAAAAAAACCGTCCTTACAAATTAGAAAAAAGGGGTTTTTATAACCTTCTGTTACATTTTGGGAAAGAATTCTTTGATTTCTTTCCATGTTTGCTTCTCTTTGCTGCTGCGGTTCTTTCCTTTTTGCAGGTACCAGCGAGGATATCACGGCGGTGAGTGCGTTGGCGTTGATCCATGCGTCGATTATGGCTCGATACGGGGCTGGAGTCACGGTGCCAATGAAAGTTCACAGGAACGACGCGAGATAAAGGGACGTGACTTTTGGAGTGTTTGCGGCGCGAAGCTTCTGGAAACCCTAGGGTTTCCTATCCTCCTAACTGATTTGGGCCTTTTGGGCCCCGTATATTTTTTTGGGTTGATGGTGTAATGGGCTAGTGGGTAGTTTAGGTATTTAGGCTACGGTATAGGCTTGGGTGTAATTGGGTTTTGGGTCATCAGGCCTTTAGGCCCGTTTATTGTAAACTGAACATTTATTATTTTTTTGTTTTATTTCATTTAACGGACCCGACCAAATTTGGGCTATTACATCTACAATTATAGGCTTAGGTACATGCATGTTCACTTGTAGTAATTTCATTCTCATACTCATCTTTGATTTACCCGTTGAACCACATGGAATACTATCGGATACACGAAAAGCTTGCACATAGTGCTTCATACGTAGCCACATGCTACCTCATATCACATATCACACATTGCTCGCTCTCGAGCTAATCACGGGCCTACTCACACAAGCTGACAGTCAGGATATAGCTACACGGGCTGCTCACACAAGCTGACAGTGTAACACCCCAAACCCGGCCCAGACGTTATGGCCGAATCTGGTGGCATCACATGTGAGTGTTTTTGGAAAACCTTAGCAAGTTGAAAATCGTTCAGCTTATTATCTTTACTTAAGTCATGAAACTCTATTCTATTTATTGGATGAAAACATTTCACTAACGCGGAAGCTAAAACATCATTAATTCAAAAAATAATAACTTAACAGTTTAACATCCCAAAATAACTTAAAAATAGTTCAAGTCCAAAGACATATAAATCCCAAAAATAAATATTTAAAATAAAGCAGATGAAATAAATGTTACTTATAAATCCCTATAAGTCAACCAGTGGTCACCATCGAGCCTTCTGTCACACCGATCCATCTACTGCTGAGGATTACCTGACATAAAATAAATAAAGGGGTGAGTTTTCGCAAACTCAGTGTGTACATCCCCACAAACAACATGCATACAAATAGATAACAGAATACAGATATACGGCCTTAGCCTTACAGATATCGCATGTAGATCAGATCAGAAATCAGAGAACAGAAATCATGCCCACCAACCCTGCACACCATCTCCGTCCAACCCAACACACCATGTGGGGATAAAATCGACCCACCCAGCCCTACACACCAAGTTTGGGGATAAAATCGACCCATCCAGCCCTACACACCAAGTGGTACTGTAAAACAGTACATAATAGATATATGCAGCGTAGCTGCCCGATAATAGGCTAATCGTCTCTCAGACTTCCTTCTCTTCACAACAACCCAACCCAATGCAATGCACCATAAATATCGTGGCATGCTTATATGCAGAAATCAGATCATATAATAGCAGAACAGATATATGAAATCAGGCAGATATACATGCTTATTGTAACATGCTTTACATACAACACAGTAATCATTCATAATATGGGGTCTAAATAACGCTTATCGACCCTACAGGCAGGTCACAGTCGACTTAGGCGACCCGTGCAACCTTACAGAACATTTTAGGAAAATTAGGCTCACACTCCCGTGTGCCCTGCCCGTGTGGGCCCACACACTCGTATCGGTCACACGACCCAAATTGGCCTTGCCCATGTGGATCACACGGCCTGGCTTAGATTCCCACATGCTAGTGTGGTTACCCGTGTGGCCCACACGGCCCATTTCCCTGAGCCCGTGCCTCGCACACGGCCTACAAGCCATCACACGCCTGTGTCCGTCGTGCCCGCGTGGCACGCGCACGGCCTGGCTCATCGATCACACGGCCGTGTATAGCCACACAGCCTCCACACAGGCAATCCACACGGCCGTGTGGCGTCGACAATTTCAGTTTCAGCTTTCGCCGAAATCGTTTTCTATCCAACAAAAGTACACACCTGGTTCGTTTTCGCTGCAAATCCAACCACGAGCACTCCAAAGCCTAAGATTGACAATACCGAACCCAAAATCAATCACTTAAATCAATTTACCTAAGAATGGATAAAACTCGAAACACGAGATCTATCTACCTTCAACGAAAAACGGTGTTTCCTTACTGTTTAAAACCTCGATTAATGATCCACAGATCCTTGAATATTCCCTAAACATAAACCAAAACCCTTTTAAGTAATCTCTAATGAAATATCATAACTTTAGTTAAACGTTAATTATCGAGTCGATAGATCAGCTTGAACACGCCTAAGCTTTATCGAAAAAGGAGAAAAACGAAGGAGAATGGAAAGGAAGCAGAGAATTTTCGGCATAAGGGAAAATTGAAAAAAAGAGAAAAACGGCAGAAAAAGCAGCTGTTGATAGAAAAGAGGAAAAGAAGAAAACCCTAAGTTTTCCATTAAGCCCACAACTCAGAATTTACTAAAGCCCATCGCTTACTGGAACTTGCAGCAAAATAATCCCATCGCTACTACAGGGAATCGAATCCCTGACCCTAAACATAATCCCTTGCCACTTAACCACTAGACCAACAAGCCTATTCTGTTAAATCTTTACTAACAACTCCCTAAAAGCCCACTGATCTCAAGTCAGGCTTTATTCCAATAAAACCCAAATTTACCCCAAATTACAACTTGAACTTAGGACCTCCCAAACACACCCCAGAGCATTTAATCACTTAACCTAACACATAATTAAGCCAAAATAACACGAATCACAAATTTAGACACTTCCAAGCCCAATACTCAAAAAAGTCAAAAATAAAAAATTTGGGGCGTTTCAAATCCACCCCCTTAAAGAAAATTCATCCTCGAATTTTATCTGATCTAAAAATGTGAGGATACTGCTGATGCATTGAATCCTCTGGCTCCCAAGTAGCCTCCTCAGTGCTATGATTCTGCCACAGCACCTTTACTAAGGGAATAGACTTCCTACGCAGAACCTTGACGTCGCGATCCAAAATCTGAACCGGCTCCTCCTCGAACGTCAGATCCGGCCTAACCTCAATCTCCTCCACAGGCACAATGTGAGTAGGATCAAAGTGATACCGTCTCAACATCAATACGTGGAATACATCATGTATACGATCCAGTTCTGGAGGTAGCTCCAATTGATATGTGACTGGCCCCACTCGCTTCAAAATTCGATACGGCCCAATAAATCGAGGACTCAGCTTACCCTTACGACCAAATCTCAGAACCTTCTTCCATGGCGAGACCTTAAGAAAAACCATGTCTCCCACAGAATACTCGATGTCCTTTCTTTTCAAATCCACATAGGACTTCTGTCTATCAGAAGCTGCTTTCAATTGATCTCGAATCAAGTGAACCTTATCCTCAGTCTCTGAAACCAACTCTGGACCCAGAGCACGCCGCTCACCTACCTCAGTCCAGCACAAAGGAGTGCGACACTTACGACTATAAAGTGCCTCATACGGTGCCATTTGAATACTAGACTGGTAGCTGTTATTCTAAGCGAACTCTGCCAAAGGCAAGTACTGTAACGCCCCCACGCCTGAAACCGTCACCGGAGTCAAGCTTGAGGTGTTACTAAACTTATCTTACCTTTTAAACAACTCTAAACCACTTATTTTAATTTTCGGAATAAACTATTTTTCTGCGTCATAGCTGCTTAAAAATTCATTTCTCGAGTTTCAAAACTCGAAATTAAGATCCGTAAATTTTTCCTGAAACTAGACTCATATATATATCTACTAATTTTTTTCTAGAATTTTTGACTTAGCCAATTAGTACAGTTTATTAGTTAAAGTTACCCCTGTTTCAGAATTCGACTGCACTGACCTCTACTTACTACGAACCACTTTTCTCCCTATAAAAAATTAATATAACTATAACGTTTGTTTCTATTAAAACTAGATTCAATAAGGATTCTAACCATATAAACTACACCACCTAATTATTTTTTTACAATTTATGGTGAATTTCCAAAGTTGAAACAGGGGATCTAGAATTTTCTCTGACCCTGTTTCACTAAAACTCAGATATCTCATAAAATATAATACCTTTACCTGTTTTGCTTATTCCATAAGAAAATAGACATAATAAGATTTAATTTCATATATTATTCACCATCAAACCATGTCTCTACAATTTTTAGTGATTTTTCAAAATCACATTATTTCTGATACTTGAATCTGTTTTTAAGTTACTTTCACATTTTTCTTAGTTTTCATGTGATAGTTACTACTTATTCATACATACAATTAAACATGTATATCATCAGCCATTCTATTAGTTAATCACTAGAAAGTATTTACACATCATTCATTGATCATATCATATCAAAAGAAACCAAGTTCCTATACATGCCATACACAAAACTAAACGTCTAACTATACCAATGTGATTTCTTCGATAGTGTGATGGTCTCCGACGTTTCCTTCGATCCCGAGTGGCTTGATAAAAACTATAAGAAAAAGAAAATAAAGAGAGTAAGCACTAGGCTTAGTAAGCTTACAAGCAAATAAATTACAACATTCAAAGACATAATGAATGATTATACATAATGTCACCTAGCCTCATAAACTTTCTTTACTTCTCATTTTCTACCTTCTTCTTTACTTACTTACCTTCTTTCTTACGACCTTTCACTATTCATAAATATAATCTACCTTCCCTTTTGCTGATAATTCACTGTAATTTAACGTGTACAATGACCCATTGAATCACTCGGAATATTAAGGATACCGGGTCGTTCTCGCCGATCAATATCCGCCAATGCCATGTCTTCGACATGGACTTACATGAATTATTCTGTCTCCAATGCCATATATATGTCTAATATGGGCTTACATGGCTCATTCCTGTCTCCAAAGCCATATATCTGATATGGACTTACATGGCTCATTCTGTCTGTCTGTCTGTCTGTCTGTCAACCCCAATATCCTAACATTCCTAACGTTCAAACAGGGCTTCCTAATGCTTTTCTCTGTCACTTTGCCTTTAATTTGACTTTAAATATTCTCATAAAATAAGTATATAAATGCTGGAAATTTACAATAATAATGTAAAATAAAAGAATATTGCATTTATTTTATGTAAACTTACCTCGTATGCAAAAATAGCTACTTTTACCATTTCGTCCACAACTTGGTATTTTCTCCATTTTAGCTTGAATTTCAGTTTTCCTTGCTCTATCATTTAAAATATAGTCTAATTAGGACTCAAATTATTCAAATTGACTCAAAATCATATTTTGGAAAAATTACAATTTTGCCCCTAAACTTTTGCATATTTACACTTTTGCCCCAAAGCTCAGTAAATTAAACTTCAGCCTATTTTCTTATGTTTCATGACATGCTGGTCATTTTTCCCTTCTATGGCAGCATCAAATTCATACTCTAACAAGCACTTATGACTATTAGGTATTTTTACCGATTAAGTCCTTTACTCGTTTTTGCTTAAAACCGAGTAGTACAAGTTGTCTAACATAATTTAAAACCTCATATTCTATCATAAAACACCAAAATACACAAATTTCACCTATGGGTATTTTTCCAAATATGAACCCTAACTTAAATTATTGCTAGCATAAGCTTTTTATCGAGCTACAGGGACTCAAAACGTAAAGAACATTAAAAGCAGGGCTTGGAATCACTTACCATGGAGCTTGAAAGCTTGAAACAAACCCTAGCTATGGATAACCCTTGAAATTTCGTCCTAATGAAGAAGATGGACAAAAATTGGCTTTTAATTTTGTTTTTAATTCATTTTACCCCTAAATGACCAAAATGCCCTTACTACTAAACTTTCAAAAATTCCTTCCATGTCCTAATTTTGTCCATGAACTTAAAATTGGTCAAATTGCTATTTAAGACCTCCTAATTAATATTCTAATTCAATTTTATGCAAAATACTTCTAGAACACAAGTTTTGCAATTTATTCAATTTAGTCCCTAATTTCAAATTAAGTACTTTATGCATAGAATTTCTTCACGAACTTTTCACACAATCATGCAAACATATCATAGACCTCAAAATAATAATAAAATAAATTTTTCTACCTCGAATTTGTGGTTTCGCAACCACTATTCCGTTTAGGCCCTATTTCGGGATGTTACATTTCTCCCCCCTTTAGGATTTTCGTCCCCAAAATCTTACTGTGAAGAGATTTGGGTACTGTTTTCATATTGCCTCTTCGAGTTCCCATGTAGCCTCGTCTACCCCATGTAGTCGACTATCTCAAATATACAACTCGGCCAACTTGTCAAGTGAAAAATCCATACTGAACCGGGATAAAATGAGCCGACTTCGTTAACTTATCAATCACAACCTATCTTTTGCATCTTTCTTTCTCGGTGTAACGGCAATCTGTCACAAAATCTATAATAACTCGATTCCATTTCCACTCGAGGACTATACACAGTGCAATAAACTGAAGGTACTGATGTTCGGCCTTTACTATTTGACAGATCAAACATCTAGAAACAAACTCAAATGTCCTTTTTATTCCTACCACAAAGTACATTTTCTTCAAATCATTATACATCTTTGTACTACTGGATGAATAGACAAAAAAAACTACTATGTGCTTCCTGTAAGATCTTTCGAATAAGCTCATCATCTTCGGTACACATACCCTGGGTGATAATCAATCACTAGCTCATAATCTTTAATCAACTCTAGCCATCTTCTTTGCTTCAATTTCAAACTTTTGTGATCGGTGAATATGTGGCACTTCTCACCGTACAAATGATGTCTCCAAATCTTCAACGCATAAAAATAATGGCAGCTAGCTCTAAATCATGTATCGGATAGTTCTTCTCATGTGGCTTTAGCTATCTAGAGGCATAAGCAATTACCTTCCCTTCTGCATAAGTACACAACCAAGTCCATTCATGGACGCATCTTTGTAAATCACAAACTCCTTACTGGTTCTCGGTTGTACTAAAGCAGGAGCTTTAGTCAATAATGCTTTTAACTTGTCAAAACTCGTTGACACTTCTCAATCCATTCAAACTTGATATCCTTTCACAGAAATCTTGTCAAGCGGGTAGCTATCATGGAAAATCCTCTACAATATCCGGCAAGACCAAGAAAACTTCTAACCGATACATTTCTAGGAGGCTTCCAATCAACAATGGCTGAAATCTTGCTCGGATCAACCTTAATACCTTCACCTGAAACAATATGTCCAAGAAAACCAACTTCTCGTAACCAGAACTCACTTTTGCTAAACTTGGCATACAACTGATTATCTCTCGAATCTGTAAAACTGTTCTCAAATGCTCTGCATGCTTAGTCTCATCATGAGAATAAATCAAGATATCATCAATGAACACAACTACAAACTTATCCAAGTACGGTCTGAAAATTCGGTTCATTAAGTCCATGAAAATGGCAGGAGCATTAGTCAAGCCAAATGGCATCACAAGGAACTCATAATGACCATACCTAGTCAGGAAAATAGTCTTGGGACATCGACTCTTTAACTCATGAACCGATAGTATCCGGATCTCAAATCTATCTTGGAGAACACAGAGCTCCCTTGTTTCAATTCCAGAATTCCTTTCTCTTACGGTCAATAAACCCCGAGTGATGTACTTTTACAAAATTCCTCCTGAAAGAAATCCCAAGTGATCCTCTTCTTTGGTACAAACTGATACAAGTGTCTTCCACTAGTAGTAGGCTGAGTCTCTAATAAGTGATATTACACATTTCATACATTCCTCGGGTGTACAAGATAATTCATCAAAGACTCTGATAGTATTTTCTAACCAAAATTTTGCTCTTTCTGCATCATCATGTTTTGTTGCTCGGAACTCTTCTGCCCCTTGTTTCCCGATTCTATCAACTGGTGGCTTTTCTCTTATCATTGTACTGTGGATTGGGAAGCTTGAGCTACATGGGTAGCCTAAGAGTCATGAGGGGGTGGAGGTCTAACTCACGGATTCGCATGCGAACGAACTCGGCAAACCAATTATTCAAAGCTTGGAAGAGAGCTTCTCGAGTCACTCCTCACGATTAATCATTCATGGCCTATTCTCGGATGGCGCTACCCCTTCCGTGGAGCGGCGCATTACTTTCTACATCATCATCACCAGCTCGCTCGGGATCCATTACAATAAAACAAAATATTTAAAAATCGTCAGGAGTCGTCACACTATCAAAATACAGGTATGGCATGTATAGCTAGACATTTACTCACACTAACTGTTCCGAGAACCGACTAAACCTGCTCTGATACCAATAAATGTAACGCCCCCACGCCTGAAACCGTCACCGGAGTCAAGCTTGAGGTGTTACTAAACTTATCTTACCTTTTAAACAACTCTAAACCACTTATTTTAATTTTCGGAATAAACTATTTTTCTGCGTCATAGCTGCTTAAAAATTCATTTCTCGAGTTTCAAAACTCAAAATTAAGATCCGTAAATTTTTCCTGAAACTAGACTCATATATCTATCTACTAATTTTTTTCTAGAATTTTTTACTTAGCCAATTAGTACAGTTTATTAGTTAAAGTTACCCCTGTTTCATAATTCAACTGCACTGCCCTCTACTTACTATGAACCACTTTTATCCCTATAAAAAATTAATATAACTATACCGTTTGTTTCTATTAAAACTAGATTCAATAAGGATTCTAACCATATAAACTACACCACCTAATTATTTTTTTACAATTTATGGTGAATTTCCAAAGTTGAAACAGGGGATCTAGAATTTTCTCTGACCCTGTTTCACTAAAACTCAGATATCTCATAAAATATAACACCTTTACCTGTTTTGCTTATTCCATAAGAAAATAGACATAATAAGCTTTAATTTCATATATTATTCACCATCAAACCATGTCTATATAATTTTTAGTGATTTTTCAAAATCACATTATTTCTGATACTCTAATCTGTTTTTAAGTTACTTTCACATTTTTCTTAGTTTTCATGTGATAGTTACTACTTATTCATACATACAATTAAACATGTATATCATCAGCCATTCTATTAGTTAATCACTAGCAAGTATTTACACATCATTCATTGATCATATCATACCAAAAGAAACCAAGTTCCTATACATGCCATACACAAAACTAAACGTCTAACTATACCAATGTGATTTCTTCGATAGTGTGATCGGGTCTCCGACGTTTCCTTCGATCCCGAGTGGCTTGATAAAAACTATAAGAAAAAGAAAATAAAGAGAGTAAGCACTAGGCTTAGTGTTTACAAGCAAATAAATTACAACATTCGAGAATAATGAATGATTATACATAATGTCACCTAGCCTCATAAACTTTCTTTACTTCTCATTTTCTACCTTCTTCTTTACTTACTTACCTTCTTTCTTACCGACCTTTCACTATTCATAAATATAATCTACCTTCCCTTTTGCTGATAATTCACTGTAATTTAACGTGTACAATGACCCATTGAACCACTCGGAATACTAAGGATATCGGGTCGTTCGTCGATCAATATCTCGCCAATGCCATGTCTTCGACATGGACTTACATGAATTATTCTGTCTCCAATGCCATATATATGTCTAATATGGGCTTACATGGCTCATTCCTGTCTCCAAAGCCATATATCTGATATGGACTTACATGGCTCATTCTGTCTGTCTCTGTCGTCTCTGTCAACCCCAATATCTTAACATTCCTAAGGTTCAAACGGGGCTTCCTAATGCTTTTTCTCTGTCACTTTGCCTTTAATTTGACTTTAAATATTCTCATAAAATAAGTATATAAATGCTGGAAATTTACAATAATAATGTAAAATAAAAGAATATTGCATTTATTTACTGTAAACTTACCTCGTATGCAAAAATAGCTACTTTTACCATTTCGTCCACAACTTGGTATTTTCTCCATTTTAGCTTGAATTTCAGTTTTCCTTGCTCTATCATTTAAAATATAGTCTAATTAGGACTCAAATTATTCAAATTGACTCAAAATCATATTTTGGAAAAATTACAATTTTGCCCCTAAACTTTTGCATATTTACACTTTTTGCCCCAAAGCTCGTAAATTAAACTTCAGCCTATTTTCTTATGTTTCATGACATGCTGGTCATTTTTCCCTTCTATGGCAGCATCAAATTCATACTCTAACAAGCACTTATGACTATTAGGTATTTTTACCGATTAAGTCCTTTTACTCGTTTTTGCTTAAAACCGAGTAGTACAAGTTGTCTAACATAATTTAAAACCTCATATTCTATCATAAAACACCAAAATACACAAATTTCACCTATGGGTATTTTTCCAAATATGAACCCTAACTTAAATTATTGCTAGCATAAGCTTTATCGAGCTACCGGGACTCCGAAAAAAACGTAAAGAACATTAAAAACGGGGCTTGGAATCACTTACCATGGAGCTTGAAAGCTTGAAACAAACCCTAGCTATGGATAACCCTTGAAATTTCGTCCTAATGAAGAAGATGGACAAAAATTGGCTTTTAATTTTGTTTTTAATTCATTTTACCCTAAATGACCAAAATGCCCTTACTACTAAACTTTCAAAAATTCCTTCCATGTCCTAATTTTGTCCATGAACTTAAAATTGGTCAAATTGCTATTTAAGACCTCCTAATTAATATTCTAATTCAATTTTATGCAAAATACTTCTAGAACACAAGTTTTGCAATTTATTCAATTTAGTCCCTAATTTCAAATTAAGTACTTTATGCATAGAATTTCTTCACGAACTTTTCACACAATCATGCAAACATATCATAGACCTCAAAATAATAATAAAATAAATTTTTCTACCTCGAATTTGTGGTTTCGCAACCACTGTTCCGTTTAGGCCCTATTTCGGGATGTTACAAGTACTCCTCCCAACTACCTCAAAAATCCATGACACAACCCCTCAACATATCCTCCAATATCTGAATCACCCTCTCTGACTGACCATCTATCTGAGGATGAAAAGCAGTACTGAAGTCCAATCGAGAACCCAAAGCATCATGAAGTTTTTGCTAAAATTGAGACGTAAAACGAGGATCCCTATCGGAGATGATCGAAAGAGGAACCCCATGCAACCTCATTATCTCGGAAATGTAAAGCTTAACCAGCTTTTGTGAGGAAAAGTCTGTCCTAACCGGAATGAAATGTGTAGACTTGGTCAATCGATCCATGACTACCCAAACAGAATCCCTCTTAGTGGGTGTCAGAGGTAATCCACTAACGAAGTCCATCGTTACTCGCTCTTATTTCCACATCGGTATCTTTACTGGCTGTAGCAAACCCGAAGGTAACTGATGCTCAGCCTTAACTTGCTGACAAGTCAAACAACGAGGAACAATGTCGGTCACCTCACGTTTCAATCCTGGCCACTAGTACAACTCTCGGAGATCCTTATACATCTTGTTTCCACCAGGATGCATAGCGTAAGGGCTACTATACACCTCTTTTAGAATCGAAAGTCTCAGATCCTCGTCATTAGGTACACAAATCCTATCTCATAAATGCAATACTCCATCCCTGTCAACCCCAAAATCAGAAGTAGTTCCAGCCTTAACCTGATGGAATCGCAACTCAAGAGACTTATCTCTCAACTACTTATCCTTAATTCGATCCAACCACGACGGTTTAACCTGTAACTCAGCCAGAAGACTCCCATCCTCATAAAGACTCAGCCTAGCGAACAACGCCCTCAAATCGGTCATAACCCTACTGTTCAATGCATCTGCCACCATATTAGCTTTACCTGGATGGTACTCGATAACGCAATCATAATCCTTAAGCAGCTCCACACATCGACATTGTCTAAGATTTAACTCCTTCTGAGTGAGGAGATACTCGAGGCTCTTGTGATCAGTGTAGATGATACACTTCTTTCTGTACAAACAATGCCTTCAGATCTTAAGAGCAAAAACCACCGCTGCCAACTCCAAATCATGCGTCGGATAATTAGCCTCGTGAGTCTTAAGCAGACGAGATGCATTCGCGACCACTTTACCATTTTGCATCAAGACACAACCCAAACCCACATGTGACGCATCACTGTAAACCACGAAATCCTTGCCAGACTCAAGTTGTATCAAAACTAGAGCCACAGTCAGAACTGTCTTAAGCTTCCCAAAGCTCTCCTATTGAGCGTCAGTCCAAACGAAGGGGACTCCCTTACGCAACAACTTAGTCAATGGTGCTACTAACAACGAGAACCCTTCTACGAATAGTCGGTAGTATCCTGCTAGTCCCAGAAAACTGCAGACTTTTGGCACACTCTTCGGATGTTTCCAATCCAATCAGCCTCAATCTTACGGGGATCTACTCTAATCCCCTCTGCGGAAACTACATACCCCAAAAAAGTTACTTCCTTAAGCCAAAACTCACATTTAGAGAACTTTGCGTAAAGCTGTTTCTTACGGAAAATCTGCAAAACAACTCTAAGATTCCCATCATGTTCGTCCTCTATCTTAGAATACACCAGAATGTCATCGATAAACACCACAACGAACTAATCCAAGTAGGGCTGAAACACACGGTTTATCAGATCTATGAACGCCGCTGGTGCATTAGTCAACCCAAAAGGCATAACTAGGAACTCATAATGTCCATACCGAGTCCTAAATACAGTCTTATGCACATCGGCCTCCTTTACTCTCAACCGATGATAACCTGACCGTAGATCGATCTTGGAGAACCCTAAAGCTCCTTTGAACTGATCGAATAAATCTTCTATCCTCAGAAGTGGGTATCTATTCTTGATCGTCAACTTATTCAACTGACAATAATCGATGCACATCCTCATCGTACCGTCCTTTTTCTTCACAAATAGAATCGGTGCTCCCCATATAGACACTAGGACGAATAAACCCACGATCTAGCAGCTCCTGAACTTGAGCTTTCAATTGTGCCAGCTCCTTCGGTGCCATTCGATAAGGGGCAATAGACACCGGAGCGGTACCAGGAATCAATTCTATCCCAAAATCCACCTCACGATTCGGAGGCAACCCTGGTAATTCCTCTGGAAAGACATCTGGAAAGTCTCTCACAGTACAGATGTCCTTAACCGAAGAGTCCACAGAATCAGAAACACTAATGTAGGCCAAGCACGCCTCACATCCTTTCGTCACAAGCTTCTCTGCTACTAATGTAGATATCACATTACTTAGATAATTTCGTCGTTCCCCAATCACGACTACCTCATTATGCTTTTTGGTCCTTAGAACCACCCTCTTTTCAGTACAATCCAGACTCACACGATGTTTTACCAACCAGTCTATCCCTAAAATTAAGTCGAACTCCCCAAACGGAAGTTCCATCAAATCAGCCAGAAATATTGTACCTTGGACTTCCAAAGGAATGTCCTTGAACAGTTTACTAACCATAATGGACTGCCCCAATAGACTCACCACAGAAATCTCACTAGAAGTGCTCTCATACGGAATCCTCAAAGTCTCAGACACAGAATATGCCACATAAGAGTGCGTAGAGCCTATGTCTATCAGTGTAACAAAAGGTATATTAAGAATGAAAAACGTACCTGTGATGACATCTGGAGCATCTCCATCCTCACGATGACGTACAGCATAAACAGGTCCAGGCTGCCTCGCCTCAGTCGGCCTAGCACCAGGTGCTCTCTGACCTCGACCCATACCGTTACCACCCCTAGCCTGACCTCAAATTTCTTAGGTGGCTCTACAGACTCTCTCTCGGCGGTCATCACGGTCTCGATGAATGAGCTTGCATCTGATTACCCCTCAGTGGGCAATCATTAACTCGGTGCTCAGTCGAACCACATCTCAAACAAGCCCCAGTAGATCTCCAACACTAACCTGGATGGCGTCTATTACATAGCTAAAGATCGCCACCCCAGTAGGCACAACAGTAGGCCCAACTCTCATGGGCCCGTCCGTCATGGCCCTTTTCTTAGGCCTCATCCCAGAACCAGCAGACTCAGAGTCTCTCTTAACTTTCCCCTTTTCACGGTTCTGGCGCTCAGTGCACTTTGCCTCCTCGGCTATCTTGGCCTTCTCGACCAAGACTGAGAAATCTCGCTCCCTCTGAGGAGCTATCAAAACTCGCAGGTTATCTCACAGGCCATCCTCAAAACGAACACAGTGCTTGTACTCAGTCGTCACCATGCCCCTCGCATAGCGGCTCAGTCTTAGAAATTCGGCTTCATCCTCGGCCACCGGACGGTCTCCTTGAGTAAGATTCAGGAACTTACGCCGTCTAGTGTCGATGTAACCGACCCCCACATACTTGCTCTGGGAAGCCGTCTTAAACAAATCCCACGTCAGACTGTCAGGCTGAGTGCCATCACTAACCGTCAGCCACCAATGATATGCTTCATCGCGAAGCAATGAAACAACCCCCTTGAGCTTCTGCTCGGCAGTAAAATTCAGATCATCCATAATGCACTCCGTGGCCTCCATCTCGTACTCAGCCACACTCGGAGCAACTCCAGTGGTGCCCCTAAATATCTTAGCCCCTAAATATCCAAAGATAGCTCGGGACGAGTGCATCATCCCGGTGCGTGGTCAGCAGACTCAAAGATCGATCTCGATGAGTGAGTGTTATTGGTGTCCCACTAGAATCCAAATTAGGGATCGTATCAAATGCGAGAGACTCAGCTCGAATCCCTCCACGGCCTCTACCTTGGCCTCTAGTACCCCTTCCACGAGTACCATGTGCGCTCATCATAACTATCGAATTAATCTATATTTAGAAGTTTTATGCACATCAGTTTACAGTTTTGATAATTATTGACACATGTTTTACGCAGTACAGTATCAAAGTTTCAGAGTCAGTTATCGCGAATAGCAAGTCTCACTATGGTTTCAGTTTACACTACCTAAGGTGTCTCAGTAAAATACTATCTACAGTAGTCTCAATATACATACATAGCATCTTAGATAGATACAGATAAAACTCAATTTAGGCATGCTTCCAGACAATATACATCAGAGTTTCAGAGAACTTACAGGATCAGCGACGGAGACTCGGTGAACCACTTATTTATCAAAAATAATTTCCAATTATTTTATCCATGATTTCCAAAACCATTCCTTTTTACCGCCCAAAACCATAGTCGAGTTTTTACAAACCTAGCTCTGATATCACTAATTGTAACACCCCAAACCCGACCCAGACATTATGGCCGAATCTGGCGGTGTCACATGTGAGTGTTTTTGGAAAACCTTAGCAAGTTAAAAATCGTTCAATTTATTATCTTTACTTAAGTCATGAAATCTCTATTCTATTTATTGGATGAAAACATTTCACTAACACGGAAGCTAAAACATCATTAATTCATAGAACAATAACTTAATAGTTTAACATCCCAAAATAACTTAAAAATAGTTCAAGTCCAAAGACGTATAAATCCCAAAAATAAATATTTAAAATAAAGTAGATGAAATAAATGTTACTTATAAATCCCTATAAGTCAACCAGTGGTCACCATCGAGTCTTCTGCCACACCGATCCGTCTATTGCTGAGGATTACCTGACATAAAATAAATAAAGGGGTGAGTTTTCGCAAACTCAGTGTGTACATCCCTACAAGCAGCATGCATACAAACAGATAATAGAATACATATATTCAGCCTTAGCCATATAGATATCGCATGTATATCAGATCAGATATCAAAGAACAGAAATCATGCCCACCAACCCTACACACTATCTCCGTCCAACCCAACACACCATGTGGGGATAAAATCGACCCACCCAGCCCTACACACCAAGTTTGGGGATAAAATCGACCCATCCAACCCTACACACCAAGTGGTACTGTAAAACAGTACATAATAGATATATGCAGCGTAGCTGCCTAATAGTAGGCTAATCGCCTCTCAGACTTCCTTCTCTTCACAACAACCCAACCCAATACAATGCATCATAAATATCGTGGCATGCTTATAAGCAGAAATCAGATCATATCATATCAGAACAAATATATGAAATCAGGCAGATATACATGCTTATTGTAACATGCTTTACATACAACACAGTAATCATTCATAGTATGGGGTCTAAATAACGCTTATCGACCCTATAGGCAGGTCACAGTCGACATATGCAACCCGTGCAACCTTACAGAACATTTTAGGAAAATTGGACTCACACGCCCGTCTGTCCTACCCGTGTGGGTCACACGGCCCAAATTGGCCTTGCCCGTGTGGATCACACGGCCTGGCCCAGATTCCCACACGCCTGTGTGGTTCACTCGTGTGGGCCTATATGCCCGTGTGGCCCACATGACCCATTTTCCTAAGCCCGTGCCTTGCACACGGCCTATAAGCCATCACACGCCCGTGTCCGTCGTGCCCGTGTGGCACGTGCGCGGCCTGGCTTATCGATCACACGGCCGTGTATAGCCACACGGCCTCCACATGGGCAGTCCACACGTCTATGTGGTGCAACTGAAGTACACACCTGGTTCGTTTTCGCTGCAAATCCAACCACGAGCACTCCAAAGCCTAAGATTGACAATACCGAACCCAAAATCAATCATTTAAATCGAGTTACCTAAGAATAGATAAAACTCGAAACACGAGATCTACCTACCTTCGACGAAAACGGTGTTTCCTTGCTGTTTAGAACCCCGATTAATGATCTACAGATCCTTGGATATTTTCTAAACAGCAACCAAAACCCTTTTAAGTAGTCTCTAATGAAATCTCATAAATTTAGTTAAATGTTACTTACTGAGTCGACAGATCCGCATGAACACGCCTAAGCTTTATCGAAAAAAGAGAAAAATGAAAGAGAAGGGAAAGGAAGCAGATAATTTTCAGCATAAGGAAAAAGTGAGAAAAATAGAAAAAGGGCAGAGAAAGCAACTGTTGACAGAAAAGAGGAAAAGAAGAAAACCCTAGGTTTTCCCTTAAGCCCACAACTCAGAATTTACTAAAGCCATCGCTTACTGGAACTTGCAGCAAAATAATCCCATCGCTACTACAGGGAATCGAACCCTTGACCCTAAACATAATCCCTTGCCACTTAACCACTAGACCAGCAAGCCCATTCTGTTAAATCTTTATTAACAATTCCCTAAAAGCCCACTGATCTCAAGTCAGGCTTTATTCCAATAAAACCCAAATTTAGCCCAAATTACAGCTTGAACTTAGGACCTCCCAAACACAACCCAGAGCATATAATCACTTAACCCAACACATAATTAAGTCAAAATAACACGAATCACAAATTCAGACACTTCTAAGCCCAAAACTCACAAAAGCTGAAAATTAAAAATTTGGGGCGTTACAGATAGGTGTAACACATGCCGGGTTACTCAGCCACCTTTAGGACATACGTGACTAGCACCCGGATTCACATAGTCACATATACACATAATGTCTTGAGCTCATAATCACATAGTTCCTAGTGACATGTCACATTGTATCCTAAATTATTCCTAAGGTTCAAACGGGATTTTTCTCGATATTACATATTCGTCGAACTCGTTCACAATGTCATTCTCATTGACCATAATATCGTTCATACACTCATTATAAAAATCAAACATAGAAATTCATACATTAATAAAGCATTAAAACATGATACAATATTGCATTATTTACACATGAAATTGCCTCGACACCAAAATGGCAAAGAGGGACCTAACCGTCAATTACTCGTTTTCCCTCGTTCTAGGCCCGAATCTCGTTTTCTTTGATATATAACATCACATTTAGCCCACTTATTAGTCACATTATTCAATGTGATCCAAAAATCACATTATGGAAAAATTATGTTTTTTCCCCTCAAGTTTCACATATTTACACTTTTGCCCCTAGGCTTGTAAAATGAAATTTATTTAATTTCTTTAACGTACAAGCCTAGCCGAATCATTTTCATAACTATAACAGCCCAAAATTTCCATTTAAACACACTTTTACTACATATTTTATAACTTTTACAAATAGGTCCTTTTATGTATTTTCACCAAAAATCATTTAGTAAAAGTCGTTTCTCTAACTATTAACATGCATTTTCTACCATTAAACACCAAAATACACACATATTCATCATAGGTCAAAACCCTAGACTTTAATCGTATCTCAAATTAGTGGTAGAAATAGATAGATCTTGTTATGAGGATTTCAAAAACGTAAAAATCATTAAAAACGGGACTAGAATGGACTTGCAATCACGCTTGGAAGCTTGTAAAACCCTAGCCATGGTTTCCCCATGCAAGTTTCAGCCAAGGGGTTTAATTTTGTTTTTAATTCATTTTAATAACTAAATAACCAAAATGCCCTTAATGAAAAACCTTGGAAACATGCCTAACCATGTCCATTTTTGTACACCAACTTAACCAATGGTCTAATTACCATATAAGGACCTCCAATTTAAAATTTTATAACAATTGGACACCTCTAACATATAGACTCAACTTTTGCACTTTTTACAATTTAGTACTTTTGACTAAATTGAGTGCCCAAATGTTAAAATTTTCGAATGAAATTTTCACGAATCATTCCGTAAAACTATTGAACATAAAAATATAATAAAAATAAATTCTTCCTTGTCGAATTTGTGGTCCCAAAACCACTATTCCGACTAGGCCCAAAATCGGGCTGTTACACAAGTAATGCACAAATTGAAAAGAATTTCTCGGAAACACTTTTGAAAAACTCATTCAGAACAACATTCTTCCCAAAATTATGAATTAGGTATACTTATGCTCAAGAACAAGAATTTTGATATTTATGCTACTTATGTATACATATCATTGAAATTAATATCAATAACTATGATAATAGCAAAAATAGACTAAATGTTTTCTTAATTAAAACATGTAAATCCCAAACAAATTGATTTTATTCCCTTATTCAAGATTAAGCTGCAATCAATAAGTTTAACTTATGCCTTTATTCAACATAGCAGTTTCTCTCCACTAATGTAGGTAGTATAGAAACTTGAATCAATAGGTCTTTAAATAGGTTGTAACATGGCTCAGCTAGGGGTAGGTAAAAAATAGATAAATTTAGGCTAAAAATCCTAGACTCAGCTTCAATCGGACCTTCAGAACGTTTACCTTCAATATACTAACTTACTGTGCTTTCACATGCTTTTTTGTAAATCTATTTTCTTTCAAGTATGTATGCTTTTTTTTTGAGCATTTGATACTTCTTTTCAACTCCCCCAAACTTATTTTCAAATAATATTCTGCATAATACTGAGTTTAGTGTTTGGGACAATTTAAAGATAATTAAGAGAAACATGATGGCTAAATGTAACAACCTAAATTTTAGTAGTATCGGAACAATGATTCGAGATCACTAAATCTGAGAAATGAGTAGGAAATATTATTAATTTAGTGAGTATAATTTAAATGTGAAGTTAGGAAAAATTTTAAAATAGTGAATAGTGTACTAAAAAAATATTAAAATAATTAGAATAGAAAATGAGGTATCGAGACTTAGAGAATTTTAAATCGAGCCATAAATATTTTTATAAATATTTATGGAGTGTTAATAAGTTAGAATTAAAGTTTCATCAAGAAATTTTAAAGTACTGATAGCTAATTGAACAAAAAGGACTAAATTGTATCAAATGCAAAATTGTGGGAAATGATTAAATAGCTTAAATGATAAAAGAAAGAGGGTTTAAAAGGCAAATAGACCCAAGGTCTATTTGGACTGGATGGCAAGGGCATGAAATCATCAAGAAAATAAGGAGAATTAAGGGAAAAATTGGAAAATTGCAAAATTTACTTAATAAAGCTAGGATTAAAGTGGAATTATCTAGATTTCTCTTTATTTTTCTGCATTGTCATCAGCAAAAACACCATGGAAGAGTTTCCTTAAGCTGGTTTTTCATATTTTTACTGCAAGTAAGTTCAATTCTTGATTATTTCTTGAAATTTTTGTGTTTTTGTGACTTTTACAACTAGGTCCACTTGTTGAATTCATTAATTTTTGATTCTATGAAAGAAATTGAAAGTTGCTATGAATATGTGCTAGAAGTATATGATGATTTGGCATGAAATTAGAGCTTTAAATTGTTTATATACTGATTTTATTGAAAGAATTGAATTGAAAGTGAATGTTTGGGACCTAAATTGAAAAAGAGTTTGAAGTTAGAGTTTTATGTGGAAATTCTAAATTTCAATAGTTATGAAATAACTTATAATGTCTAGGAAAAGTACTAATTGAGAAAATTAGCTTAATTGAGGGGTTAATTGAGCAAGGACTAAATTGTATGAACTGTGAAATTTGGGGCAAAATGAAAATCAACATTTTGCACTAAAATAGTTTTGGACAGCAGTAATAGTCTAACTTTGAAAAATCTTATTGAGTCTAGTTTCTCATAGAAGAAACGGTGTAAGCAATAGATTTGTAAATCATGAGATATAATGAATTTTGTGAGACAAGGTCAGAATGAATTCGAGTTCCCCTATTCTGATTTTGGAAAATCATAAAAAATTGGAGAGAAATAATTAGGGTCTTAAATTTATATGCTTAGAATTCTGAATGAGTCTATTTTCAAGATAAATAAACGGGAACATCATTTGAATCATGTACAATGAGATAGTTAATTTTTAGTAAAGAAGGGTCGGAATTGTTAGACAGCAGAATAATGGTGACTTTAAAGAATAAACTGTACTTATTTGCTAAACCAAAAATTCTAAAAATTTTATGGTAAGAAGATACATAAGTCTAGTTTCATGGAAAATTAGTGGATCTTAATTTCGAGTTCTGTAGCTCAAGATATAAATAATTTAGTGATTATAACACAAATGGACAGTTTTGAATATACATATAAGTAAATAGTGAAATTATTGATATTGTTACTTGTAGCATGTTATATAAATTAAGGATGTGGAACGAAGAGGAGGAGGAGGAAAATATGTATGAATATTCATCTAGCATGGCTAATTTGCATGTTTTAGGCTCAGGGACTAAATTGAATAAAAGTAAAACTTTATGGGTAATTTTGTAAAAATGTTAGAAATGACCAATTTTCATGAAATGAATTATTTTATTATTTAAAATTACCAAATTGAATGAAATTATTAATTTAGCTCAAGATCGGGGAAAAACATGTTTTAAGGATTAAATTGAAAAGTGTTGAAATTATGGAAAATTTTGATATTTTATAGAATTCATGGGTTGTTATCAATTTGTTTGAGAATAACGGCTGGAAATAAGGATTAAATTGTAAGAATTTTATTTTTTAGCCTAAGGATGAAATCGCCATTAATTAAAAGTTTAGGGGTAAAATGGTAATTTTGTTTAGAGCATTAATTGAATGTATTAGAACATGAAATAAATGAAAACGAAGATCAAATTTCTTCATAAAGATCCGGATGCCTCGAATACGAGATTTGAACGTGGAGAAGAAAAGATATCAGATTAATGAAATTATAAACATGAACAAGCAACGAGGTAAGTTAGTGTAACTTAAATTGTATTTTTGAATGCATGAAATATCAATATAATGAATTACATGATTTATGTTTATGAAGAAATGGCAAGAGAATGATATTTATAATGACATGTAAATAGGTGATTATCTCTGATACGTTGATACAAGGAAATTAATTAAATTGAGACGAGTAATAAATTCAAGTAAAACATATCGAGAAAATTAAGTACGTTAAGAGACAATATGTTTGATTTTAATTGGTTCCAAATATGAACGTTAGATGTAATGAAATATCTGATAAATAAATCGATAACTCCAGTAATGCTCCGTAACTCTATTTCGGTGACGGATTCGGGTTAGGGGTGTTACACTAAATATTGCAAAGGTTCAAATAAAATTAGGCCATATAGTCTCAAAGTTAGGTTTCAAAAGGTAAAATTTCATCAAGGTCGGTTTGAAAGGGTCAAACGGTCCAAATAAAAGTTGCCTAAATCATTTTCAACATTCCATGCTTCCTAGGATTTCGCCTCAAGAAACTACTAAGTCAATTCTAGAGACTTAAACTTTCATGCATACCTAACTTTCCTAAGGAACTAAAAATTTTATGGTATGATTTGCATGCTTTATTAAAAATACATTTATGTCATTATTAAGCTAACATAAAAATTTATTAAAGTAATCGAACTTTATTTATATTGAAGTTTAGCATACTTAACAAAATTTCAAATTTATTGTACAAAATATATCCTAATCATAATTAAAAGAAAAAAAATTATTCTGAGTGGAAATAATTTCAATTTTTCAGTCCCCCTACTTAAGATGAACAATGTCCTCATTGTTAAAAGTGAATAGATACTATACACCAGGTAGGATTCTAGAAAGAGGAGGTGAGTCAATTTGACTGCTTATACTTTGTATATATCTATTGCCACTTTATACTTTGTATATATCTATTGCCACTTTATACTTTGTGACTTGTTTATTAATGATTTTCACCTCTTGTTTTGTTATGAAAAAATAACAATTCCTAATTAACTTAATCCTAAAATAACCTAAGAACATAAATAAAATAAAGTCGAGATCCCCCTTTTATTTATTTGCAGATCCTTCTGAATTCAACTCATCTTTTGCTCCATCATTATTGTCTGTGCATGAATCACTTCGCTTCTTCTTTGATAATGGGCTCCATGGTTCAAATATGTAATCTGGAAACTCAGGTGCAAAAACAAATGGGTCATTGTAAATTTTCGTAAGAGCACTTCTCATCGAGTCATCCCTTATTTTTGAGTATCTCCAGTAAGCTTGTTGCTGCCATTGCATATGTTGCATTATGTCCATCAAGTTTAACAACTCATCTCGAAGATCTGGGCAAGGCGGTTGAGCTCTGAACATTGAAGTCTCGACATCATGTTCAGCTTTTGGTTCCATTGGTTCCACTTTATCAGGGACTTCAGCCGATTGCACTGGCTCAATCTCTGTGGGATCTTCTTCTTCTTCTTCTTCTTCTTCTTTATGATCCTCACTTTTTTCAACTCGTTGCTGTAGAGAAGAGTCTCAGCTATTTGATAGAGGTCCCAATCAGTGGTTATGCCTTGGCTATATCCTGTCTTCTTTATGTTTGCAAGTATTTTAGCTTTCAAGCACAGAGTTGTTATCGTAAAAGGAAAGTAAGCTGGGCCAGAACGTCTAACGGCACAATTTCGCATATCTCTCAAGATGATTTTTCCCACATCAATGGTCTTTCCAATTAAAATCGAGTATAATAAGACCATTCGCTCTAACGAGATCGTAGTTCCATGTGAACTAGGCATAAGGCTGAATCGGATGAAATAGAACTATACCTTCGCAAGTGGTGTCAAATATTCTCTTCGACAAGTGTGAATTCCTTGTTTTGACATAGTCCACTTGGAATTTGGAACTGTAAGTTCCTCAAGAATTTCTTGCAAATTTTTAGGCTCAATATAGCTCATCAAGGAAGAATATTTGTCATTTTCAAAATTAGGTAATTGAAAGATTTCATTAATAGCATTTGAGATTATTGGTACCTTGATTTCGCGGATAGATACTTCCCTCAACTCGCTTGATGTTAAATTTGCATAAAATTCACGAACTAACTCCTCGTCCACACCATGTCTTTTCTCACAAAACAACTCCCAATTGAGAGTTTCAGCAACTTGACGAATGCGCGCCATAAAATCAATATAATTGCTTTCTTTCAATATGAAGCCTTTCTCTGGATGCATCTGTTGATTCTTGAAAACACTTTAGTATCTCGCTTTGGCTTCTTCACAGTGGAATTTGCTTTATGATTTGTCAATTTGGGTAGAGGCATGAGTTCTTTCACGAGGCATGATTAACCTTTTTATAAAAATTAAGAACTCCTAAAAAAATAATTAGAAATGAAAAGAGGTCAATTTAGGGTAGGTTGGAGGATTATCGCTAAGGATGGTGTGAGTAATAGGGCCGATGTGCCGTATTGGTGCTCGGCAGCAAGTAGGTGCATTGAGCAGGTTCGAGGAGCGGCACAGCTTGGCGTGGGCAGCTATTCGGTAGACTGGGCTGTCGGTAGTGCTGCGGTTAGGGAGTTGAGGGCTACGGCACTAAGTGGTTTGGTGGGATGGAAGTTTGAATGAAGAAAGATAGAGAAGGTTGGTGGTATTTATAGTGAGGGAAATAGGAGTTAAAGTAGAATTCTTAGAGAAATTTAATAATTAATAATTCTAAGTTCTAATTCTACTCAAAGTAAATAACAATTAATAATTAATATAATGCATATTAACTTATTATTTGCTATTAATTTATTAAGATAAAAGCTTATCAAATAAAATATGATTAAATTAAAACTAATCCTAACTCTATGTAAAGTTGATAATAATTAATATATATTATAATAGATATAATTATATATTAATAATTATCATCTTTTTTATTAAACTAAAAACATTTATTCTAGAAGCCTTTTGAAAATATTAACAAAAATGACAACCACATTTTGAAAATTATTTAATTAAGTACCTAGACTTAAAGAAAATATGAAATTGAGTTGCAATTTAAAAATTGGATTAAAATTGACCCTTTAATTTGAAACTAAGAATTTATTTATTTTGCCATTTAGAGGATAATTTCTCGGAAGATTATGTTAAAATCAATTCCCAGGAAAGATTGGAGGGATTACAAACTGTCCCGCTTAAGTTCCAATATCTTAGACAGAATTTATTTAAACATACTAATCCCGAAAATATACCCTAAAACATTTATTTAAAAAGAAAAATAAGGGAAATTAAATATCTGATAAAATGAACGAGATTTGATCCCGTTCAATTTTATCCCACCTGTAATGTTTCAAGCGCTGAGCATTGACTTGGAAAATACCTCCGTTACCATAAAGGTCAATAACTCTGTAAGGATAAACTCGGTGAATTGTAAATTGGCTGGACCAATGTGATTTTAACTTACCTGGAAAGAACTTTAATTTGGAATTAAATAACAAGACTTGCTGAACTGCTTTAAATTCTCGAACTCGAATATGCTTGTCATGCCATTTCTTAAGTCTCTCTTTGAGTAATTTGGCATTCTCATATGAGAACATTCAGAATTCTTCTAACTCATTGAGTTGGATCATCCGTCTCTCTTTAGCAAGCTTAAGATCCAAGTTGAGTTGTTGGAGAGCCCAGTAAGTTTTGTTCTCTAACTCCAAAGGCAGATGACAGGTTTTCCAAAGACAAACCTATAGGGTGACATCCTTAAAGGTGTCTTATATGCTGCCATGTAGGCCCATAAAGCATCATCTAGTCTTTTCGACCAATCTCGTCGGTTCGGGCAAACTACCTTATCAAGTATGCCTTTGATCTCTTTGTTTTCCAGTTCAGTTTACCCATTCGTCTGCGGATGGTAAGCTGTGGCAACCTTATGCTTCACTCCATGTTTGTCAAGTAACCATTTCAACCACTTGTTCACAAAATGGGACCCTTCATCACTGATGATGGCTCTTGGGGTTCCAAACCTTGTGAACACATGCTTATGCAAAAACTCCATCACAACCTTAGCATCGTTTGTCGGATATGCCTTATAAACCAAAATTTATACATATTTTTATCCCTCGCTTAACACGTTTATGAATGATTTCTCTTTAGATTTGGTGAATTTGATGCTCCTAATCCTTTAATTTCATGTTTTATACTTAGGTGAGCATAGAAGAGCGAAAAGAAAGAGAAACGGGCCAAAAATGGAGAAAATGGGCCAACGTGAGAAAACAACACGGCCTGGACTTCCTTACACGGGCAGAACACACGCCCGTGCCATTCTAACAGGCTCGACCACGACCTAAAACAATCTAAGCACAGGCATGTTGATATCTCAGCCTCGACCACGGCCTGAAGTAATCACATACGGGCGTGTCCCTACTGAGCCCTAGCTAAGTTCCATTCGAAAAAGGGCAAGTTTGAGGGCTTTTAGGCATTCTAAAGCCTATTTAAACACCCTAGAGGAAGACTAAAGGGGGACGGAGAGTAGGGAGCAAGGAATTACTCCAAGAAAGCCGATTGATCCATCTCAAAATCCGGAATCATCATCAAGACTGAAGATCTCTCCTCAATTTCCCTTCAGAAGTTTTGGGTTTTCTTTATGTTTTGTATTCTTTATTCTTCTAAGGTGTTTTCCTATTTAGTTATGAACTAAAACCCCTAAATACCTAAGGGGGATGAAACCTAAGACGAATCATGTTATTATTTTCTGAATTGTATGATAAATATTTGACTTGTTCTTAATTATGTGTTCTTAATTCTTGTTTTGATATTTTAGGATATTGATTCAAGTTAATTCTCTTAGTTGGAGGATGAATAGTCCCTGTCTAAGAGTGACTTTGTCATAATTAAGCGGAGTTGATTGCGCGCCTAGAGATAGGGTGACAAGATTTTGCCGAATTAGGGTGAAACCTAATAAGGGGATCCATAGAGCGAGTTAATGCAAACCTAGAGTGTTAATTAGAGAAAAGTCTCAGTTATTCAATCTAGGGATTAGACGTTATTAGTCTTGAATAGGGATTATAACATAACTTAGGGATTTCTACGGAACAAGTTAAATGAATAAATCGTCTGATTCGGAGCTAAAATAACAAGTGAAGTCTAGGTGGATTTTTCCTTAGGTATTGTCCTAAATTAATCGTTTTTCCAAAAGTAATTTCTCAATCCTATTTTCTGCAATTTCTTAGTTTTGTTAATTAGTTAATTAAAACAAACCCCTTTATTCTTAGGCTAGATAATAAAAAGACAATCATTACTAGTACTTTTAGTTCCTTTGGGTTCGACAATCCAGTCTTGCTAAAGCTATACTACTGTTCGATAGGTACACTTGCTTACATCGTGATAATAGTTAGTTTCAAGAACGATTAATTATAAATTTATAAAACTTATCACAGAAAATCACGATCAAGTTTTTGGCACCGTTTCCGGGGAACTAAAATATTAGGAAAACTCAATTTTTATTACTTTAGCCATATTTTTATTGCAATTGAATTTTATTTTAATTATTATTTTACTAATTTTCTTTTGCTTCTAGCAGGTTCTTATAGTTTATGACTAGAAGAAACTCGTCGGGACCATTACTGTTTGACGAAGAAATTGATCGCACAACTCGTAGAAACCGACGAGAAATAAGGCGAAGCCTAAGATAAACAGAGGAAGAGCAAGAGGATGATATCTCAACTACAACCGAGGAGATGGCTGAAATTCAGGAAAATCAGTTACCTCCTGCGATACCCGCTGATCTAGCAAATCAGAATCCTGCTCCTTATACTATGTATGATTATGCTAAACCTAATTTAACAGGAACTGAGTCAAGTATAGTTAGGCATGCTATTGCTGCGAATAATTTTAAACTGAAACCTAACACGATTCAAATGGTACAGCAATTTGTTCAGTTTGATAGTTTACAGGATGAGAATCCCAACACTCACTTGGCAAATTTTCTGAAAATCTGTGACACTTTTAAAATTAATGGCATTTCTGATAAAGCCATTCGTCTTCAGTTATTCCCTTTTTCACTGAGGAACAAAGCTAAACAGTGGTTGAACTCGTTACCACGAAGGTCAATCACTACTTGGGAACAAATGACTAAAAAATTTTTTATTAAAGTATTTTCCGCCTGCTAAAACGGCTAAATTACATAATGATACCTCTTCTTTTGTGCAAATGGACTTAGAAAATTTTTACGATGCATGGGAGAGATACAAGGACCTACTGCGAAAGTGCCCTCACTATGGTTTACTTCTATGGCTGCAAGTTCAAACATTCTACAATGGTGTGAACCCATCGACAAGACAAATGATTGACGCAGCCGCTGGTGGAACCATCAACAACAAAACACCTGAAGAGGCTTACGAATTCATTAAGGAGATGTCACTGAATAACTATCAGTGGCAAGTCATGATGACTAAACCAACTAAAACAGCAGGCATTTATAACGTCGATTCAGTTACTATGTTGTCAAATTAGGTAGAAATTGTAAATAAAAAGATTGATGGTTTACTTGGTTCTACACAGGTCTATCCAGTAATGCAATGTGAAGCAAGCGGAGGTAGATCGAGCAATTCAAAATATCAACCCTATGGCCACAACATGGAGAACGAGCAATTAAATTACATGGGTAATAATCCTCGATCTCAAAATAATCCTTACAGTAATACTTATAATGCAGGTTGGAGGAACCGCCCAAATTTCTCTTGGGGTGGTCAAGGGAATCAAAGGCTACAGAATCCTCCGGGTTTTCAATAGCCACCTTATCAACAGGAAAAGAAACCGAACCTTGAGGAGATGCTGTCCAAGTTCATCTCGATGTTAGAAACTTGTTTCCAGAATACCGAGACAGCACTTAAAAATCAGCAAGCATCAATCCAAGGGCTCGAAACTCAGATAGGCTAGTTGTCCAAACTAATTTTCGAAAGACCACAAGGTAGCTTGCTAAGTAACACTGAGCCTAACCCAAGGGAACAACTTAACGCGATTAATGTTCAAGGTGAAGACGGATCAGTTGAGCCTGAGCCAAAACCGAGGCAAGAAACCATGGTAAACGAAGGTAAAGGTGATATAGGTCATAATGAAAACAAAACGGTAAGCGTAGAATACAAACCTCGTGTGCCATACCCTAATGCGACAAGGAAAAACCGCTCAGATGAACAATTTGGTAAATTCCTTAAACTCTTAAAAAAATTACATATTAACTTACCATTTATTGAAGCTCTGTCGCAGGTGCCGAACGCAATGAAATTTTTAAAGGAGCTTTTAGCAAATAAACAGAAGTTGGATGAGGCATCGCATATAGAGCTAAACGCAGTTTGCTCAGCTATTCTACAGAATAAGCTACCCAAGAAATCAAAAGATCCAGGGAGTTTTACAATTCCTTGCTTAATTGGTAGTTTAGATGTTAATAATGTATTAGCTGATTTAGGGGCTAGTATCAACGTCATGCCTTACAAAATGTTTAAGCAACTAGGTCTTGGGAAACCTAAACAGCCTAGGATGAGTATTCAATTAGCAGATAGAACCATCAGATTTCCTAGGGGTATTATTGAGGATGTGCTAGTTAAAATCGATAAGTTTATATTTCCCGTTGACTTCGTTGTTCTAGACATAGAGGAAGATAGCAACACTCCTTTGATTTTAGGAAGACCCTTTTTAGCAACTGCTAGAACGATTATTGATGTTGGCACAGGTGAACTCACACTTCGTGTGGGAGATGAAACAATCACCCTTCAAGCTCGAATTTCTGGCAACACATCAAAAATAGAAGGTGATTGTATAAACCATTCTACTAAAACTGACAATATGGTGCAACCTACTTTACAGGAAATGAGTTTGAAGAAAATACACTAACCATGTTCCAGCAACAATATATGACCTATTCATGAAGAACGAAGGCTACAAATAGAGGAGCTAGATGAATGGCGGACACATAAACCGAGAACACACGATAAACCAAACCTACACCAGAACGAGCTCAATATCTCACCGAATCAACTTAAGGTTGGAGATAAAGTTTTATTAGATGCCGCAGATCCTCACATTGTCACTACCAACACAAATGAAGAAATCCCTCTTACGGTACTTAGTATTTTCCCATTCGGTACAGTCAAGGTAAGTTATCCCAAGTTCGGCACTTTTAAGGTAAACAACACCCGTCTAAAACTTTATTTTGATAAGATTGATAGCAGGAATGAGGAGTATAAACTCCTCGAACCACCATGACCATTAAATGGAGAGGTAAGTCGAGCTTAGACTATAAATAAGCGCTTCTTGGGAGGCAACCCGAGCACTAACTATATTAACTTCTTTAAATTTTAGTGGGTAACACCTAGCTTACTAACGAAGCTCTTGAAAACAAGTTCACCATACAGAAACGGCCAAGCACACAGGCGTACTTAGGACTGTGTGGAAATAGGGCAAAGATTTTTCCCAAACACGGGTTGCAACAACTCACCATGGCCGTGCGACATGGCCGTGGGCGAACTTGCCAAAACAACACGGGTGTGCGACACGCCTGTCCTTGAGAATCGTGGTTGAACCTGAGAAAATAGCATGGGCGTGTGACACGCATGTGTTTAGCACCCGTGGTCAAACCTGTCAAATTAACATAGACGTGGGCCTTTATACACGGACGTGGGAGAAGCGAACGAAGCTAGACACGGTCGTACGACACGGTCGTGTGCACCAACACGCCCAAGGTACACAGGCGTGGGACAAATTTCAGACACACCAAAATAGGAAAAACGAGAAACACACGGGCTAAAATTAGGGCACACAGGCGTGTCCCCTGGCCGTGTGACCCAAAATCTATAAATACCCTACACTATTCATTGTCTTCTTCACTCAAAATCCCTAACCTTAGCCGCCGCAAGTCCACACGGCCTCCCTGCCATGCCCGTACGCCGCCTCCAACTCCATTTTTGACGCTCATTCTTCCTTTTTTAGCGTTTTTGTTTACTCTTTTCCCTTTTATTTTACTTATTTCTAATGCTATTTATCATAAAAAACTACATTTTTCATATTATTTTTATTTTTCTATCACTCAAATCCCATGTCTAGGGTAGTTATCATTTATTTCATGTTGAAGTTTTCACCTATTTCATGATTTCTCATGCCTTATTCACCTATTCTAAGTCAATATTCATAGTTTCACTTGCTTCTTATTCTTTGTCATTATAACCCTTGCAATATGCTAAATTTATGCTTTTTAGATTTCCATAGAATTTGTTGCTATCTCGATATTCATACTAAGGCCACGACATTATGCCATAGAATTTATTGTTTTAGTTAGATTTGTTAGTGTTAGTAGTTGTGGCTGAACTTATTTAAGGTTTTTTCCTCTTTGAATTTAGTTATATTTTACCTTGTCCATTCATCAAGACGGAATAATGGTTTTTCTTGCAGGTATACCATGTCGTCTTCACGAGAAAAGAAAGCCGCCGTCCCTGCTTCGAAGAAAAGGAAGGGAGCGTCATCTTCCTCGAGTCCCACAACAGAAATTCGTCACCCTTTCTTGCAGTTCCCCATTGGGCCCCAAGAAGAACTTTTCCAAATACTCTGGGCCCGACCTTTAACTGCGGGCCACTGCATCGACTGGGCTGCAGTAGAACAAGTTCAGTTGGCTGATGCAATTTGGGCCCTCTTAACCATCGATCCTTGGGAGCTTTTCTTTAAGATCATCGAGTCAACGTACCTCAAGATCACGTTGGAACTATGCTCAACGTTCTATTTTCAAACCGTGATGAAGAACTACGATGATCCCGGCACGGTTCAGTTTCACCTTGGTGGATTAGTCCGCTAGCTAAGCGTCCCAGAATTTGGCATTGCATTGGGCTTATATACGGAGGAGTTCAAAGATGAGAATGACTTACATGCTCTCAACCGCCATATCCATCTTCTCCTTCACGGTGCTGGGATGCCCTCGTCCCACGTTTGGCCAGCTACGACCCCAGTCACTCCAAGGCATCCTCTCTCCCTCTATCCTTGAGGTACTTACATTCTATTTTATCTCACACTTTGACAGGGCGGAGAGAGAGCGCCGGTATCGTCACTACTCACAACGTCTACTACTTATGGTGTATGTCGCATGGGCACGTGTTCGACCTCGCCTACTTTATCGCCCTTGCCATCCGCCATCAGACGGAGCAGCATCAGAAGGGGGTCATCTCCATTGGCCCCTACGTGACTCGATTGGCATGGCACTTTGGACTCCTTAACACCGCGGCCCAAGAATCATCCCTTACATTCATTGGCTAGACGTCCCCACAAGGCATCTCGAGCATGCTAAGCATGAGGATGGTCGAGAAGCGCCTAGGAACCTACCCTTCCTAATATCGTCTAGCCCAATCTACCAAGGAGGAGGCCTCAGAGGACATTACTGATGATGTCCCTCCATAGCACGAGGACCCACCGTCTCAGCCACCACGCTCTCATCGTCCAGTTCATGCGGTGACTTCATATGCTAACATCTCTGAGCGCCTCAATCGATTCGAGTAGTAGTGTTTTCAACGATTTTGATAACATTGATCCTACTCTTCAGCAGATTTTTCAGCACTTCCACATCTCATCGCCACCACCACCTCGCGAACCATCCGGCGATGAAGATGTTTAATTTTATTTTATTTTTATTTTTATTTTTATTTTATGTTTTTATTAATTTCACTTTTAACTTTTAAATATTATTTCCTTTTTGATACTATTTTATATTTAGGTTTTATAAATTAATTTTAATCTCAGCTATTTTTTTATGAGTAATTATTCTTTCTAATATCCCCTAAAAAGTTTCAGATTTTCTCACAGTTATAAAGAGCTCCAAAGCTCACAATCACTTAGGAACTTCAAACTCCATTAGAAAAGGTTCTCCAAGACTACCATGCCCTGCTCAATCATGAGATATAATATTCTTTTGGCGAAACACTTGTGGAACCCAACCTCTACCACCACCGAAGTATCCTCTTCCACTCTACAGAACTTCAAACTAGGGAGTTCATTCATTTAACACTTAGGAAGTTTCAATTCTCTCCCTATGTTATGATCTTATAATTATATTTTTCTATATATCTTTGCACATTGAGGACAGTGTACATCTTAAGTGTGGGGGGATATTCATTTCATTATCAGAAAGATCCCTGAATGTTGCCTTGTTCTCTTGTAAATCTCTCATATCATGATTAGGATAAATTTTGATTTATTTATGATTTTTATTGAAATATCCTGAATTAAAACATAGGTATTCATGCATTGATTATTTAAACTTTAAGACATTAGAAAATTAAGCATGATAAGTTAATTTTTAAGAATTTTAAAATGTTAGGTTGTTTCCCTAAGTTTAGGTATTATCTTGAATTGAAATCCACAAGTTGAAACATAAAAAAGCCATAATTTTTGTGAGATTATTGAGCCTTTAAGAGCATCTATTATTTCTTTCATGCTCAGTTTTATTATTGCTTTGAGTGTGTCAATATCGAATTATTATTTTAGAACTTGCTTGATTATGCATGTCAATACCACACCATTTGATTTGATATGTCAAGATGATAGAGGCACTTAGGATTAACCCACTCATGCCATGAAAAGCCTACCTTCACGATTAACCCTTAGTAAACCCCTTTGAGCTTAACAAGTCATTCCTTGTATTACCCTTAATATTAACCCTTAACCCATTATTGTTGAAATCCCCTAAATTAATTTGATCCCTATTTTTGTCGAGATTTGATTTGAATAAATTGCTTAGCTATGTCTTGTTCTTAATAGTTAGTCTATGTTATTTGACTTGTTCTTAAAAAAAAAATGTGTACACCTATTAGTAGTAGAAATCTTTTGTTCAAGTATTTAAATTCCATATTCTGAGAAGAAGCTCTGTTGTACGCAAGTGATAATTAAATATTTTTCTAGTTAAGTATTTTTTCAGCTCAATCTTGATTCTAACCTTTTCTTTCAGCTTGTGACCACACCCCCTAACCAAGCCTCGTTACAACCCTCTAAAGACCTTTTGATTAATGTATCATATCAATTTATAGTGATGGAGATTTGATTTTCATGCAAGCCTATGGTAATAACTTTTCATATTGATGAATGAGTGCTAATTTCATTATCCTTAAACACTTCGAGTGATTTGAGTGAATCTTTAGTGAGGATGTTAAACTCTGTGAGATTTCGAATCGATGGTAACTATTTAGGTGAGGGGAGATGCCTAAGTTTTTCGTGATCAAATACTCAACTTGGAATGTTTGAAGCATTAATGTTCTTCTAGTTGAATTCTCAATGCATGATTACTCATGGATTAGTTTGAGATATCATCAATAGGAATTATAAGTTGAGCAAAAGGAATTCTTAATTGTGAATTGAGAATTTTTCTTGAGGACAAGCAAACAATTAAGTGTGGGGGTATTTGATAAACCGTAATTTATACATATTTTTATCCCTCGCTTAACACATTTATGAATGATTTCTTCTTATATTTGGTGAATTTGATGCTCCTAATCCTTTAATTTCATGTTTTATACTTAGGTGAGCATAAGAGAGCGAAAAGAATGAGAAGTGGTCTAAAAACGGAGAAAATGGGCCGACGTGGGAAAATAACACAGCCTGGACTTCCTCACACGGCCAGAACACACGCCTGTGCCATTCTAATAGGCTCAAACACGGCTTAAAACAATCTAAGCACGGGCGTGTTGATATCTCAGCCTCGACCACGGCTTGAAGTAATCACACACGGGCGTGTCACACCGGCGTGTCCCTGTCGAGCCCTAGCTACGTTCCATTTGGAAAGGGGCAAGTTTGAGGCTTTTAGGCATTCTAACGCCTATTTAAACACCCTAGAGGAAAACTAAAGGGGGAGGGAGAGTAAGGAGCAAGGAATTACTCCAAGAAAGCTGATTGATCCATCTCAGAAGCCGGATTCATCATCAAGACTGAAAATCTCTCCTCAATTTCTCTTCAGGAGTTTTGGGTTTTCTTTATGTTTTGTATTCTTTATTCTTCTGAGATGTTTTCCTATTTAGTTATGAACTAAAACCCCTAAATACCTAAGGGGGATGAAACCTAAGATGAACCTTGTTATTATTTTCTGAATTGTATGATAAATATTTGACTTGTTCTTAATTATGTGTTCTTAATTCTTGTTTTGATATTTCAGGATATCGATTCAAGTTAATGCTCTTAGTTGGAGGATGAATAGTCCCTGTCTAAGAGTGACTTTTTCATAATTAAGCGGAGTTGATTGCGCCCCTAGAGATAGGGTGACAAGATTTTACCGGATTAGGGTGAAACCTAATAAGAGGATCCATAGATCGAGTTAACACAACCCTATGGTGTTAATTAGAGAAAAGTCTCAATTATTCAATCTAGGGATTAGACGTATGAGTCTTGAATAAGGATAATAACATAACTTAGGGATTTCTACAGAACAAGTAAAATTAATAAATTGTCCGATTCGGAGCCAAAATAACAAGTGAAATCTAGGTGGATTTTTCCTTAGGTATTGTCCTAAATCAATCATTTTTCCAAAAGTAATTTCCCATTCCTATGTTCTGTAATTTCTTAGTTTAGTTAGTTAGTTAATTAAAACAAACCCCTTTATTCTTAGGCTAGATAATAAAAAGACAATCATTACTAGTACTTTTAGTTCCTTTGGGTTCGACAATCCGGTCTTGCTAAAGTTATACTACTGTTTGATAGGTACACTTGCCTACATCGTGATAATAGTTAGTTTCAAGAATGATTAATTATAAATTTATAACACTTATCACAGAAAATTACGATCAATGCCTCGGCCTCAACCCATTTAGACACATAGTCTACTGCTACCAATATGTACTTGTGACCAAAAGATAGAGGAAAACGATCAAGAAAGTCAATACCCCAAACATCAAACAATTCCACCTCAATGATGTTTGTTTGAGGCATTTCATTTCTACTGGTGACATTTCCAACCTTTGACATTGATCACAACTCTTTACATAAGCATATGCGTCTTTAAATAGTGTTGGCCAAAAGAATCTGGCTTGTAATACTTTGGCCACAGTACGTGTACCTCCGAAGTGTCCCTCACTCCGAGCTGAGTGACAATGATATAGAATCTTATGTACTTCATCTTTTACCACACACCTCCTGATCATTTGATTTGCACACTTGTTAAACAAGTATGGTTCTTCCCTGAAATAGTACTTCACATCGTAGAGAAAATTTTTCCTTTGATGATATGTCTTATCAATCGACATCAAACCACTAGCTAATAATTAGCAATATCAGCAAACCAAGGGGTATTATGGACATGATTTACCTTCAGTATGTGTTCATCTAAAAATGTCTCCTGAATTGGTGTAAGTGGAGAATTCCCTTCTTGCGGCTCCAATCTGGACAAGTGATCTGCTACTTGATTTCCTACTCCCTTTCGATCTTGAATTTCTAGATTGAACTCTTGAAGTAGAAGTACCTACCGGATCAGTCTTGGCTTAGTTTCTTTCTTGGCAAGTAAATACTTAATTGCCAAGTGGTCAGTATAGACAGTCACCTTTGGTACCTACAAGATAAGATCGAAACTTGTCAAAAGCAAACACAATAGCAAGTAACTCTTTCTCTGTTACCGTATAATTCAGTTGAGCTCCTGTCAGAGTTTAACTTGCATAGTAGATGGGATGAAAAAAAATTTTCCTTTGCTGGCCCACAGCTCTTATCGTGAAGTCGTTCGCATCACACATCAATTCAAATGAAAAATCCAAGTTTGGTGTGACGATTATGGGTGCCAAAACTAGTCGAATGTTTCAAATATTTAAAAGCTCTTAAGCACTTTTCATCAAATTTAAATGTCGCGTCCTTCTCCAATAATTTGCATAAGGGTTTCGCAACTTTGAAGAAGTCTTTGATAAATCTTCAATAGAAGCCGGCGTGGCCCAAAAAGCTCCTAACACCCTTTATCGATGTTGGAGGTGGGAGTTTTTCAATAACATCTACCTTTGCTTTATCTACATCGATTCCATGCCTTGTTATCTGATGCCCTAGAACAATACCTTCTCGTACCATGAAATGGCACCTTTCCCAATTGAGTATGAAGTTTGTTTCTTCGCATCGCCTTAGTACCTTCGCTAGATTGGCTAGGTAATCATCATATGTATCTCCAAATGCTAAAAAAATAATACATAAAGACTTCCAAGTATTTCTCAACAATGTCAGTAAAAATAGACATCATGCATATTTGAAATGTAGCACGTGCATTACATAAACCAAATGGCATGCGCCTAAATGCAAATGTACCGTACGGGAAGGTGAATGTTGTCTTGTGTTGATCTTCTGGTGCTACTGTAATCTGATTATACCCTGAGTATCCATCAAGAAAATAGTAATAGTCTCGCTCTGCGAGTCTATCCAGCATCTGATCCAAAAAGGGCAAAGGAAAGTGATCTTTCCTAGTCACCTTATTTAGCTTTCGATAATCGAATTCAAATTCTCCATTCCGTAACCGTTCTAGTCAGTATCAACTCGTTATTCTCATTTTCGATGACCATGATACCTTCTTTCTTCGATATGCACTGGACTAAACTTACCCATGAATTGTTTGAGATAGGGTAGATTATACCCGCATCTAACCACTTGATGATTTCTTTCTTGACTACGTCCTTCATGATGGGGTTCAGTCTTCATTGTCCATCAATCGTCCCTTTTTTGTCATCTTCTAGGATGATCTTGTGCATGAATACAAATGGACTAATTCTGCAGATATCGGATATGGTCCATCCGATAGCCTTCTTGAATCTTTCAATACTAGGATGAGTTTCTCTTCTTACTCAGTAGTTAATTTTGCTGAAACAATCACAGGAAGAGTAGAAGAGTTACCTAAATAAACATATTTCAAATGTGAGGGAAGTACCTTCAGTTCTAATTTAGGTCGCTCCTCGATTAACACTTTTGGTTAGGCATAATCCCTTTTCTCTAACTCTATAGATTCAAAACGGGATTGCAGATTTAGTCAAGCATTCATCCTCCTCTTCATCATTTTGAGGGTCTGATGTCAAAATTTGTTCTAATGGATCCTCAACATAGTTGAGTTCCTTCTCTATGATTAAATCCTCTAAATCAAACACTGCAGAATAATGATAAATTGTGTCAGGAAATCGCATAGACTTAAAAACATTAAATGTTACCTGATCATCCTGAACACGCATAGTAAACTCGCCGTTCTGCACATCAATAAAGGTCCTTCCGATTACTAAGAACGGTCTTCCTAAGATGATTGGCACCTCTTTGTCTGCTTCAACTTCTAGAATCACAAAGTCAGCAGGAAAGATAAATTTGTTTACACGTACCAATATGTCCTCAATTTTTCCTTCTGGATGTGCTAAGGATCGATCTGCTAATTGAAGTGTAACTGTAGTCGATCTAACTTCACCTATCCCTAACTTCCTAAATATTGACATAGGCATCAAGTTGATACTCGCACCCAATTCACATAGTGTCTTACCATAATATGTTACTCCAATGTTGCAAGGTATGGTAAAACATCCAGGATCCTTCAACTTTGGGGGTAGTTTATTTTGAATATATGCACTGCATTCCCTTTGTCAAGGCTACCGTCTCAAATTCTCCAAGTCTTTATTTTTTAGACAGGATATCCTTCATGAATTTGACGTAGTTCGACATTTTTTCAAGTGCTTCAACCAATAGGATAATGCTTGAGTACGTATAGGAACTTCTTGAATTGAATTTCTTGCTTCTGCTTCTGAAGTCTTTGAGGGTAGGGTGGTGGAGGTTTCTTTACTAAAACTGGTTTATTCATCTTCTGTGGTAATTCTGCATCTAACGGAGTTGTTAATTGATTAGAATTAGCTGGTTCTAAAGTTACCTTGTCGGTTTTTGCAGATTCTGGTTTTTGTGAAACTGGAATTTCAACACTAGGTTGAACTTCCTCTGAGTCTTGAGCGTCAGCTGGCTCCTTCTCAACTTCGACGAAATTGGGCTCTAAAGTCTTTCCGCTCCTCAATGTCAACGCTTTACAATGCTCCTTCCCTAGATTCCTCAGATTCTCCATATCACTAGGTAAAGCGCCTTGTGGTCAGTTCTTGAGTTCAGTAGCAAGCTGGCCTATTTTGTTTTCTAGGTTTTTCAATGTAGCTGCTTAGCTTTGAATTAAGGCATCATTCTTCGCCATGTATGCCTTTAACAAATTTTCTAAGCCATTGGATGTTCAGCTTGGGTTGGTTTCTGAACTTGTTGTGGAAAACTAGGTGGCTGGGTCGATCTAGTTAGGCGTAAGTGTTACTAGTTCTAGCCCCTTGGTTACTCCAGGAAAAATTTAGGTAGTTTCGCCATGATGGGTTATAGAAATTGGACTGCAGTCCTTCCCTTGCTCGATTTTGGTTCTAGTTACCCATGTAATACACGGATTCTAGGTTCGATGGACATTCTTCAAACAAATGTCCTTCCCCACAATGGACACAGGCTATATTTTCAAATTGATTTGGTGGCTATTCTGCAAAACTATTAGACCTATTAGTAGTAAGATTTTTTAACATTGAGGATATTGATGATACCTGAGATGCGAGTGAAGTAAGAGCGTCTACTTCATGTATTCTAACAACTCATCTTCCTGACGCTGCTTGATTGATTGACCATTGATAATTTTTGCTAAAAATCCTTTCAATGATTTCATAAGCCTCATTATAAGACTTAGAAAGGAGAGCACTGTTAGCAGAAGTGTCCACTACCATCCTCGTGTGAGCATTGAGACCATTATAAAACATCTCAAGTTGGATGTAGGGTAGGATTCCATGATGAGGGCACTCCCGTAATAATTCTGTGTACCTTTCCCATGCCTCATACAAGGACTCATCATCCATTTGTTGGAAGGCAGTGATCTCATTCCTCAACTTAGCATTCTTGCTAGGCGGGAAATACTTCATGGGAAGTCTTTCTGCTAAGTCTTGCCATGTGGAAATTGAATTTGGTGGCAATGAGTTCAATTAGGCTCGAGCTTTGTCCCTTAGCGAATACGGGAACACTGAATTGGCCCACTGTCTAAAGCATCTGGAACATGATTGGCTTCAACTCAAGTTGTTATGCCTCGATTTTAGGTCTCCTAATACCTAGATTAAGATCATTAAACACTGGCACTGCATACTGTCTTAAAGCTCTATCCCTATCATCAGCAATAAGGATAGGATTTTGAACAGGGTCTGCTCCTTTTCCTTGATTCAGATTTTCTAAGTTCATCTTTTTGGTCCTTCTCTGACTTGCTTGTCTTCTTCACTATCGAAAAGTTTGTTCAATCTCAGAGTCTACAGAGAGTAAATCAATAATTCGGTCAATACTCATAAACACCTGAAATAATCACAGAAAAATCAATTAAGTTAAAATTTGAATAGAAAAATAAACAAAAATGAAAAACTAACAAATTCACAAATAATGACTTTTTAAAATAGTCCCCAGCAACGGCACCAAAAACTTGGAACGACAGAAATGTGCAAGTGTACACAATCGCAGCAAGTAATAAAGTGATAAGTAAATGTTGAGTTATCGTACCCACAGGGACTGTGGAAAGAATTATTTATGAATGATATTTAAAACACTTTGATGAAGAAAAATATTTTGTTTGAAGAGGGTGATTAAAAACTAAGATTTTAAACTAAGTAAACTAAATAAATAAATCTCAAGTGCACGATTTCAAAATACGATTTTAATCCAGATGACATAATTGTGTTAGATTAATTACATTTCTTAACTTAGAATTATTAAACTCATGTTTATGTTGTTACGAAATAATTCACGGCAACTCAGTAATTTGCTAACTTATGAACATACTTACTTACCAAAATCCATTTATCTCTTGACTATATCCCTATGTTAATTCAACCAATTAAATGAATTTTAGTAAACAAATATGTTAAAGCACATAAATACTTATGGAATCAAAATACTCTCTTGTACATATCCCTATGCCAATTCAAACGATTAATTCAATCACATAAGCACATAAAAGATCATGTGAGGTAACAATGTATTTCTACTTTGAAACAATTTAATTACAATAACCTTGCAAGTTATGCAAGACAATTGTATCTCTCGATACCCTTTTTAATTTAACCCTCAACTACCTTAGAAGATTAAACATGCATTGATTAAGTATTGTGTCAATTAATTACAATTTCAATTCGTTTAAATAATTAATTCATTAGTTACCTTACAATTTTAATGCAAGAATAACTTAGTCATGATTTTACTTAATCAAGCATCTTACCGAGGCCTATAACAACATAAACACAATTTTAACAATTTTAGAAAAAGAAATGCAATCAACCTAACACGAATTAAATTCAAGCTAAAATGTTTAAATTAATCATTCCAACAACATAAATATTCATAGATATGCTCATCATAACAACAACAAAAATTAAAGTTATAGGGAACGAGAATCAAATCCGGTGTTTTTCCGTGGCTTGACTAGTTTGCTCCGTTCTTCCTTCTCCATTGTCCTCATCGACCAAGGCTTCTATGAACACTTAATTGCTGCTACAAATGGTTGAACAACTCTTTTCCAACAGATGAAATCGGCAAGAGGACAAGGGAAAAATGGGTGGGAAACAAAGAGAGAAAGTTGAGAGAGGAGAGAAAAGATGAGAATGTTGTGTTGTGATAAAATGAGTAGCTAAGGGGTTTTTTATAGGGTGAGATGGCTACTAAAAATAGCCAAAGTTAGCAGCCAAAGAGCTCTCCCATGGTCGGCCACAAATGTGGCAAGTTTGAAGCTCTCAAACTTGCTATATTAAGGCTGGGGCAAAACTAGAAAGGCACTAAAAGAGGAGGGGTTTGTTTGCAGTTTGAAGAAGTCATCAAGGGTCCTTTTGCAAGCCAATTAATCATCCAAGCAAGCTGATTGGGCCAGCGTGCTGGACGGTTTTGGGCTACCCAAAGCTTAGTTGGTTCGGTTCTCTCGGTTCAGCTCAACTGGGCCACTTTTCATAATTAATTAATAATAATTTATTTAACCCAAATTAAATTGGATTAAAATTAAAATTAATTATATTATGAATTAATACACATAATTTGGACCATCTTTAGAATAAAAATTAATTCATCTCGATTTCTCAAAAATCGCTTCTCTGTTTCGCGCTTCTAGTAGTGTTTGTCGAGTCAATTTTCGCCATTTGTGCAAATCTGTCAAAAGTAATCAAAATTAATAAAAATTTATTATAAAATTAATTAAAATTAATTATGTTAATAATTTAAGTACAAAATAATTATTTTATAATATTTATATATTTTTCGACAATAATTTTACCGAAAGTGTATGAATTTGAGTTAAAAAGGGCATGAAAAAGTGTGTATATTTTTGTGTTTCCAATTACATGAAATGAATTATGATTTTTGAGTAATGATATGGGTTATGATGAAATGTGTAAATGAAAGGAAAAAATGATTTAGTATATATATATATATATATATATATATATATGAGTGATGAATTATAAAAGTGAAATGTTAGATATGTTTTATGTCATATTTTGATTGGAATTATATATGCAATGTTACACCAACTAACCTTGTGAGGTGGTGTGTATAGGAAATGAGAGTTGGTTTATGACATAATGAAATTAAGTTTGGTTGGATAACCTAAAATGTTCTGTAAGTTAAGAGTTTTTTTTTTTTATACGAGCACTAAGCATTAGCTGCTTACATAATTGTTTTCCTTTTTTTTTTAGATCATCAAAAGCTCGATTGGCTGGAATCGCACAGGAGCCCACCAACACTAACCATTTTTTATATTGGTAGTTTTGGTTGTTTTGGATATCAATTATAAATGACATGTACTAGGAATTTTTATATTATTTATCAATGTGATGTGCTTTAAGTTTAATTGTCTATATTCTTTAATGTTGGTTTATAAATGTATATATGTAAGTATATGTGTTGGTCACTTGTGAATGCCTTGAGATTTAGATGGCTTTTGGTTCATTGAAGTATGAATGAAGTGGTTAAATGATCGATGTGTGATGAAATTTTAAGGTATGGATTTATGGCATTGGGTTTGAAGTGATTTGGATATTAAATTGTAGTACAAATGAGGGTATATTGGATAGGCATTTAGATTAAATGAAATGAGTGTGTTTTGGCATGTAATACGACTTGAATGTTGATTTGATAACTTGGTTTGTTTTGAGTGTGTCAAGCTTATATGTGTCTTAATGTCCTTAGTTGATAGATTGTAAATGGAAGTGTAAAAATATGGTATGTGACATTTAGGTATGCTCATATGGAAGTAGGTAAAATATAGTTGAATGGTATGCTTTGAAATGGTTATTTGCTATATATGAATTATGCTTAATGAATGAACTTGAAATGTTGAATTAAGTCAAGTTGATGTGTTGAAATGTGGTGTCAATTGATGACATATTGATTAGACACCTAACTTGGTTGGTTTTGGTATGTTTTAAAGTGTTTTGGTCATGTGAAGATGATAGGAATGGTATGGTTTATTATGCAAGAAAAGGATAATGCTTTGGCTTGTTTTGTAATAACCCATTTTTCAGTGGTGTTGGAAATAGTGGTTTTAATATTTAATGAGTAAGTTTGTAAATATTATTATTTAATATTTATGAGTCAAATATAGTTTTAAAAGGGTTTTTGGTGTGGTACTTTATGTTATATGAATGCTTAATTAAGTTCAAGTGGTAAGACCTTAAAGTAAAGTGGTTTTAAGAAAATAAGGTATCAGGACTTCGTTTCTAAAAATTGAGCCGTAAATAATATTTACAGAGTGTTATTAAGGTTGTGTTAAAGTTTCGTTAATAAATTTTAACGTTTAAATGATTAATTAAGTAAAAAGGACTAAATCGTAAAAGTTGAAAAAGTTAATCGCTATTAGTTTAAAGGTGTTAACTGATTAAAGATTTATAATTGGATGGCCTTAATGGATAATAAACCATCCTTAATGCAGTGGGACGATTTGATGCTTTCATTTCTTTAAAGTTTTAATGTTTATTATTTATTATATTATGAAAATAATGAATAAAAGGTTAAAAAAATAAAAAATATTAAAACAAAAGGTATTTTCTTCTCTCCCACCGAATGCCACCATGGAAATGGAAATTGAAAAGCTTCAAGCTTTGGTTCTTCTATGGATGATGCATGGTAGGCCATTTTTCATCCGTTTCTAATAATTTTTATGTTTACAAGATCGTTGCAACTAGGTCCAGCTAGCCTGTACCTTCGTTTTTGAAGCAGTTAAAGATTTTGAATGTTGCCATTGATAAATATTTGTGATTTTAGATGTCAATTGATGGATTTAAAGTATTATTTTGTAACACCCCAAACCTGGCCTAGACGTTATGGCCGGATCCGACGTGTCACATTGAAGTTTTTAAGAAAACCCATGCCTCTTTCAACGTCCTTCTTAGTGTTTTAAAAGATAGTCTTTGCTAAGTTAATAAAGTGAATGGAAGCTGTGCACCAGGTAGGTATCCGAAATAGAGAAGGTGAGCCATAAAGGCTGCTTAAGTACCAAGCTCTTGATTGGATCCAATCCTAGGCATGCCCACAACCATTGCCACACTTTGGCGCGAGGTTAGGTTTTGGAAAAAAATAAAAAAAATGAGTTGGAATTCATTTAAGTAGATATTTTTGATAAACCAATTAATTGTATCGTTGCGTTATTTTGGAAACAATTATCATTTTGAAAACGCGCCCTAAGTCTAACCCATTTTGAATTATTATCAGTAAAATATAGAGTATAAAATAAAATAATCCCAGAAAAATAATTAAAATAGCCTTATTACAACCCAAAACCAAATAATAATAATAATTTAAAAAAAACTGGTTACTTAATGCAAAGTTCGAAAGCGATCACCACGGCCACTCTGAATCCCCTTCGGCTCCAAGTCTCCACATCAAGGCTCACCTGCAAGGTTGAGGAAAGGGGTGAGTTTGGAAACTCATATGCAACAAGCCCCTTTCAGAGCCCAACTAATATCAGCATACTAGGCCTAAGCCCTAATTCAGTCTCGACATATACTGGGCCGAAGCCTTTACTGTAAACGATATGGCCCATAGGCCCATTTCAATTTCGCATGAAATACCAATGAATGTATGCAAGCCCGTTTGGGGAGACTACTCAACCCACCATCCGCTACTCTCCACCCGTACCAACCAAGCTCTCCATGTGGGGAATAACTCAACCCATCCAGCCAAACTCTCCACTGGTAGCATAGCTGCTTTATCATATAACTAGAGGTCTAGCCTCTTTTAATAACTGGGGCAAAGCCCTTTTTGGTCAACTGGGCCAAAGCCCCCCATCACTTCCTCCATTTATATAAAACCCAACCCATGCATATAATGAGTATATCATAGCATATCATGTGCATCTCATAACATATCATGTGCATATCATGTCATATCATGTATAACAATGTCTCATGCATCATATTCATAATTAAACCTTAAGGGGTATAATGGTTATTTTTACCTAAGGGCAAAATACTCATTTTTCATATTATAAGTGTAATTTCGTAATTTTACCAAATATCATGGGTTTTTCATGTTCCTGAACTATTATCAATATTTTCGAGTGTTTAAAAAATGATCTTTAACCCATTTTATCAAATTCAGGCTTTTGGGCCCAAAACCCTTAATGGGCCTTACGAATGCCGATTTAGCCCACTAAGCCCAGTTAACCCAAATTTTACTACAGTACTAACCGTGTTATCATGCAACTTTTCCAAATTCCATTTTCTATCAATTTTTCCCAAATGGGCCCGAAAGCCCATTGGGCCCAATTCTAGCCCATTGAGGCCCAACTTACCATCGTGCATAAAATTGTGCTCTTACCTGTTCCATCGATCTAAAAATTGATCATATCGTATTTATCGCATCTATAACCAAATGCAAAATCACAAGTTCCCGAAATGCCAGAATTTTAGCATTTCAGCTTTTCAGCGGATATTAATCTAAGCTACTACGGGGATTATTACACACCTGTTTTGTGACTTTGCTAACAAAGTCTCCCACGACAACCTACAATTAATCACACCATTTTAGTTTACAATTCATGCTTATCAAACCCAAAATCCACCTTACCATAGTCGGCCAAAGAACCCCTAATGGCCATAGATCACTTACCTTCACAGGGTCCGATGATTCGATCCAAGTTTATCCAAATTGATACTCTAAGCCTTGCTGCTCCTCCAAAGTTGTCTATATCACTACACAAATCATAAAAGTTGAATGAAAAGGCCCAGTGAGGCCTAAACTTCAAATCAATAACCTCCCTAAACTATAGGGGGTTTCGACTTTTCTTAACATTTACACTACTGAATCTATTTAGAAAACAAGTACTTACCACAGTCTTCCCTTCTGCACTGTTTAGACCCAAAGTAGACTTAGCCCTCAACCACCTAACAGCCTTCGAACCCTAGAGGTCTAAGAAAAGAAGGATGCTAGTCTAAATGAAATCGGCACAACCAACTTCAAGAGTTTCGGCTCTTGTGGCTATTCGGCAAGGGTGATGAAAAGAAAGGGAGTAGTAGTTTGGCTTTGGCAAAAGAAGAGAAAGAAAAATGGATGAAAGGAGTGGTGATTTCGGGTAAAGAAGAAAAAGAAGAAAAGAAATAACCCTATGATGTTTAAACAAAAGAAAACGGCACAATTAAAGCCCCTAATGCCGAAATACTAACCTAAAACCCCTAAGTCAAATTTCTCCTCCCTAAATTCCACTATTCAGCCAACACTAAGCCTCCATTCAAATCCCTAAAATCTCTCCCCTTATCACTCCTAAATTTATGCATTTTACTGATTCAAACTCTCTCCAACAGAGTTCCATTCGACCTCATACTCCTACATGCTCAAGACATAAAAATAACAACACAATTGCCAGCTTGGTGAATCGAACCTTGGCTTTCACCCAACCACTTACACGCCACTCTTTTTAACTCCTTAGTGGCATCACTTAACCACTTTACCAGGGGCTCTCTTGTGTTACATTTTACCCACATCTTTTAATAAGGCCACCCATCCAATGCCCCTAACTCCTTAAGTCCAAAATTCAAAAATTCTACCGGGTTTTGGCCAACACATAGGCCTTCCATAGGCCCATTTACACAGTCCAATTATGAATTTCACAACCAAATACCAAATTTTAAAAAAATTTACCAAATTCTCGAAAGTTACGAAAATCCCAAAAATCAGGGTGTTACATATTTGTTATTTATAAGTATTTTATTAAGTGATTTTTGATTTAACGATTAGGAACTAAATTGTTGAAATAGTAATAGTTCAAGCACTTGATATGAAATTGTTACAAAAATGGGCTAAAATGGATGCTATTGACATTCAGCTGGAATAGATTTTCAATAAAATTGGTTTATTTGCAGGATTAGGACCTAGGGACTAAATTGAATAAAAATGAAAGGTTGAGGGTAATTTTGTAAATTGAAAAAAGGGCTAAATTGCATAAAATGAAGTGATTTTGCTTTCTAAATTATTAACTTTAATGAAATTATTAATTTACATAAAAAATGAGTGGAAATTAGAGAAGAAGTGAAAATTACCAAATAGCCCTTGTACCTTGTTATTTCTACAATTTAGCCAGGTAAGTTTGTATGAACTATAATCACTTAAATGTTGATTAAATTAAATTTTTAATGTGGTGTTCTAATGTAAATGAATCAATAAATATATGTTATGAATTATTATGCACTTTATCATATAAAGAAACGATGAAAATCCAACGATGAACGATGACTATCGAGCCACGTTTGAACCTTAGGAATATATAGGATACAAATGACATGTCATTAGGATTACCATGTTTCGGGTACTGGTCTTGAATTTCCTATCGATGGCTGAGGTCCGGCATTTATTGCGGATACTCATTAGCTTATGTGAGCAGCATTGTGTATCTTATATTCTGACCATTAGCTTGTGTGAGTAGTCCCAGGTTACCATGTTTAGGGTGCTTGTCCTGAATGTCCTACTGATGGCTAAGTTCTGACTTTTTTACGGATACTCGTCAGCTTATGTGAACGGCATCGTGTAGTTACATTCCAACTGGCAACTTGTGTGAGCAGACCCATTTATGGCTCGAGTGAGCAATGATGAAAAAGGAACGATTTCGACCATATGTTTAGTACACTTTGTGTGAGCTTTCCCTCGTATCCGATATTATTCTAAGTGGTTCAACAGACATGAGAAAGGAAGGAACGGTAAGCATTCAAATGACTTACATCATGAAAACTATGAAAAGGAAATGTTGAATGAAAGTATGTCTATGGTCATGAAATTGATGATTTCAAGTGAGATTATTCATGTTTAATGAATTACCATCTGTTAATTGAAGTGAATTATGAATTCATGCACTAACATGTGTTATTGATGATACTTAGGCTTGTGCCAAGCTATTGGTTGGATTGTAATATGTTAGTTTTAAAGATATACATTGAAAAGGTAAGTGTCCAAATGAAAATATGCTTATGTTCATGAAAGGATGGTAAGAATCAAATTATGTAATTTCTTATGAATGGTTTATAATGTAGTTGATTTCAAAAGAGTTATGTTTAAATGCACTAGCTTGTGGCTATGGTTGATGTTCATGCTTATGTCTTACGTGTTATGCAAATGAAATGGGTGAGAATAGGTAATGAAATGGTTAGCTCATAGTAGAGATACAATATGATGAAATAAAAAGGATTGTTGAGTTAAAGGACTTAGTTGTAAGGAAGAAATTTACTTATGTTATATGGGAGTTTACTTATGTCATGAATAAGTACATTGATTCATGAATTGATGACATAATTAAGCTTATGCTAAGTAGTGGAATAGTAAGTAAGTAAATGATAGGGTTTTTTTTTAAAGAAAAGGTTGATGATTATGTAATTCAACTTATAAGACCCTATTATGTTAAATGGAATGTATTCGGGATGTTAATGAACCTATCCATTTGTGAGATGAAAGTAATGTAGTTTTATAAATATTGAGGCATTGGTATAGGTTTATTCATCACTTATAAATTCCATATGTGAAATGGAATATTATGTTTAAAGCTTATACGAGCTTACTAAGTATTCATTGCTTACATAGTTATTTTCCTTTACTATACAGATTATTGGAAGCTAAATCGATTTGGAAGCTCGTCAGAGATTTATCACACTATCCAACAATTATATTGGTAGATTTTGATGTCTTGATCAAAGTTATAATGACATGTATAGGTGGACTTGTGGTTTATGTTATTTGATGAGTTTGTCATGTATATGTCATTTTGGTTGATGCAACCTTGGTCTTTTTGATGTCTTATTGATGTGTGTTATTTTGACAATGTATTAATGCATGTTTGAATGGATAAATTGGTAGGTGATGAATTGACCTCAACATGGTCAAGTTATGGTATGCTTTGGAAAGGTTTTGAATAGATGTGCATGATTGAAATATGGTATGCATATATGTTGGTTGTTGGAACCATTTGGAAATGGCTAGTTTTGTGGCATTTAGATAGTTTTGATGAATATGAGAAGTGGCCTAAATGGTAAGGTTATTTTGATATGGCATGAATATAATATGGTATGGTTGATATGTGTCAATTGTGATATGTTTTGGTATGGAAACAAGTCAGTTGATAAATGGTTAAATATGCACATGTTTAGGTATGTTTGATGTATGTGCTTGAAGTGCCTAAATGGCATATTGGTTGTATGTATTATTAGCCTATTGTATGGACCTTTTGATAAGGTTTTGAGCATGTTTAAAAGTCTTGATCAAGTGTGCAAAAGTACTTAGGCTTATGCTTGAGAAGGGTGAAAGAAATAGCTTGATTTTAGCCATTTTCTTGTTCACACGGCCTAAGACATGGGCATGTTTCTTAGCCGTGTGTGACACACGACCATGTGACATGGCCTTGTGTCCCCTGTAGGTTTTAAAAGGTCCAAGTCAGGCAGTTATACGGCCTAGTACATGGCCTGACACACGGGTGTGTAAGTCCAATTCGAGAGTTACACGGCCTGGCACACGTGCATGTGGCTTGGCCATGTGGCCCAAGTCAGAGAGTTACACAGGCGTGGACACGGGCTGGGACATGGCCATGAGTCCCTATTTCTAATGTTACACAACCTGGCCACACGGTTGTGTGACCCCTGCAGTATGAAATTTCTATCTTTTTCCTTCATGTTTCAAATGTTTTCGATTTAGTCCCGAATCATTTCTAAAGTATTTCTAAGCCCTCAAAGGCTCGAATAAGGGACAATATGTTTATATTTGAATGAATTATACTATGATTTATGAAATGATTGAATGTGAATGTTTGTTTTAAGTTATGCTTTTTCGATAATGCTCCGTAACCTTATTCTGACAAAAGATACAGGCTAGGGGTATCACATTTAGTGGTATTAGAGCTACGATTTAGTTGATTCTCGGACTAAATGTAGCATGGAATACATGCCATTATATAACCTGCGATAGTGTGGTATCTCTTGATCTGATAAGATTTGTTTTATATTTAGATAAAGATGATTTCCAACCGAGCTAATTCCGATAATGCTGAAAGTGATACTCAAGTATCTGATTAACAAGTTGCTAATGAGGAGTAGAAACTCATAAAGGTAAGAGTTATGTTGATAATGAATGTTATGCTCTGTGTGTTATTGAAAGTTAATTCAGTGGCTTTTCGACCTTTACCCCCTCAACCTTAAAGTTTTATACAACATAATTGAAAAGATTTATGTTGTTTAAGTCTGCAAAAAAGGGAACAAAAGAGCTCAGTGTTTAATTGAGTAATAATATGGTCAGAACCAAGAATTGGTTAGCAAGTAAAGAAGAAGTTATTCATTAGTAATTGACTATATCAAAGATGGAATCTAATGAACAGGTTAACCGTGATTTCTTTTGAATTGGTTTCTTTAGTGGAACGGGATAATGTGGGATCATCAATGACTTTAGTAATCAGTGGGATAATGTTTGAACTACAAATATATCTGAATGCAACTGTTATGGCCGAGTATATTACAATGATCTCCTCTAGGTATTCTATATGTTATTTTATCCTTAGAGACATTTGCAACTGTTTACCTTTAGATATGATTCTTATCACATGGAAATGCTAGCTAACCATAATGTCAGACAGAGGTATCATTAGTCTGGTGATTAATGATTGGCATTGCTCTATTTTTCTTTGGCTTTCTATTCCATTATGTTCGGTAGAAAACTCGACGATAAGACTCTTATGATGATATTTTTCTATTTTTACTGGTTGTTGCTTTGCTTTATATATATGTGCAATTTATGTTGTCTTTGTCACAACTGGTTCTAGTACGTATGAGCGGTATTTTTTTCTGGATTTTTCTTTGGGGTATCATCGATCTCTTTATCATTCGGTATGGGTTGTATTTTAGGAGATTTAGTATAGCTTTACATCTTGGATTTCTTTATCTTGGCTATCTTATTATTTTTAGTGACATGGTTCATTTGTAAAGAGTATTCATGGTCCAGAAATAATTACATCTATTGTGGATATAATTCCTGATTGGATCATGAAACATGGTGATATAGATCTCAGATTTATAAAGGTTGTATTATTGGACAGGTTGTTACTGGAATTACATCTGGTTTTCCTCTTTTGTTTCAAAGTACATTATTGATGGTTGAGGTATTATTCTATCTATACAGTTGTAATGTCAATCTTATTAAAGCAATATGGTTTTAATTCATTTGATGGTTGTGGCTCCGGTGTGATTCCAAAGCTTTGATGTTAATAATTGAAATAGTTTTTATTATATATTCCCTTTCTGTCTTTCGTGAAAGGGTTAGGCAACAACAAAAGTATAGATGTGGAAGATCGAGCATAACCTTGCATATTGGTTCTCATTCCTAAGGTAATCTTGACTTATGTCAATGAGTCAAAGCGGGATGTTATATTTTGAGTGAGTTAATGCAGTTTGTGGTGATCTTTGGTTGGTATTCTGAGGAAAGTACGATAGACGGTATATTTGGATTATCTTAACAGCAAGAAGAAAGAATTATTCTAAAATGTTATTATTTGATTGATGAGATTGACTCAATTGTTTTAATCAGAATGAGTTATTTATTTGAAAATTAGATAAGTTGTATATATTCGAGTTCATTTCTAGATTCGGGAATAAATTTTACGGATTCACGGATAAATTGACGGACAGTCAGAATGAGGGATTCATATTCTAGAATACATGATTAAAAACGTATCTATTAGATCAGTTATAATCGGGAAATGTTATTATGGGTTAAAATCGTCTTAATAGTTGCAACTATCACACTTGTGTTTAAATTATTTTGCTTGAAGTTTTTCATGAAATGGAACGTTTATCAGTTAAAAGTTACAAATGTAGATGTATCGGAAGCATTAGTTAGAGTCTGTTATGAAAAGTATGAAATTTGGTTAAACGTTATTAAAATTTAATGTATCTAGAATCTTATGATTTGGATTTTCGGGTATGTTTCGACTGATGATTTTTGGGAATTTCTCAATAGTTGTGCTAATAATGATATAGTTAAGATAAGAGAGCATCAAAGTTGTTTAGTTAAGTCCAGGATTAGTATCAAGTTCTAATATGAGTTCTGGTATGAGTTCTGAATCGAGAAGAGTTATGATTGATTTATTTATGGACTACTATTGAGAAGATGAAAGAAAGATTCGATGTATTGGCTATTATCAGGTGAGAAATTTCAAGGACGAAATTTTCTTAAGGGGGGAGAGTTTTTTCAGTGGTGTAAAAAATAGTGGTTTCAGAGCCACAAATCTGATGAGTAAGTTCGTAAATATTAATATTTAATATTTATGTGCCAAATATGATTTTGAAAAGGTTTTTGGTATGGTAATTTATGTTATATGAATGATTAATTAAGTTTAAGTGGTAAGACCCTAAAGTTAAGTAGTTTTAGAAAATGAGGTATTGGGAACTCATTTCTAAAACCCGAGCCATAAATAATATTTACAAAATGTTATTAAGGTTTTATTAAAGTTTCGTTGAAATTTTAACGTTTAAATGATTAATTAAGCAAACAGGACTAAATCGTAAAAGTTGAAAAAGTCAATCGCTATTAGTTTAAAGGTGTTAATTGATTAAAGATTTATAATTGGATGGCCTTAATGGATAAATAAACCATCCTTAATGTAATGGGACATTTTGATGCTTTAATTTCTTTTAAGTTTTAATGTTTATTATGTTATTATATTATGAAAATAATGAATAAAAGGTTTAAAAAATAAAAACATAAAAACTAAAAGTATTTTCTTCTCTCCCACCGAATGTCAACATGGAAATGGAAATTGAAAAGCTTCAAGATTTTGTTGTTTTATGGATGATGCATGGTAAGCCATTTTTCATTTGTTTCTAATAATTTTTATGTTTTCGAGATCATTGCAACTAGGTCCAGCTAGCCCGTACCTTCGTTTTTGAAACTGTTAAAGATTTTGAATGTTGTCGTTGATAAATATTTGTGATTTTAGATGTTAATTTATGGATTTAAAGTATTATTAGTTATTTATAAGTATTTTATTAAGTGATTTTTGATAAATTTACCGATTAGGAACTAAATTGTTAAAATAGTAATAGTTCAAGGACTTGATATAAAATTGTTACAAAAATGGATTGAAATGGATGCTATTGAAATTGGGCTGGTATAAAGTTTCAATAAAATTGGTTTATTTGCATGATTAGGACATAGGGACCAAATTGAATAAAAATGAAAAGTTAAGGGTAATTTTTGAAAATGTCAAAAAGGAATAAACTGCATAAAATGAAGTGATTTCACTGTCTAAAACAATAAATTTAATGAAATTACCAAGAACGAGTGGAAAATCGAGAAGAAAGGAAAATTACCAAATAGCCCCGTACTTTGTCATTTCTGCAATTTAGCCAGGTAAATTCGTATGAACTATAATCACTTAAATGTTGATTAAATTGAATGTTTAATGTGGTTTTCTAATGTAAATGAATCAATAGATATATATATGTTATGTATTATTATGCAATTTATCATATAAAGAAACAATGGAAATCCAACGACGTATGATGACTATCGAGCTCCTTTTGAATCTTAGGAATATATAGGATACAGATGACATGTTATTAGGGTTAACATGTTTCGTGTACTGGTCTTGAATGTCCTACCGATGGCTGAGGTCTGGCATTTGTTGTGGATACTCATCAGCATGTGTGAAAAGGATTGTGTATTTTACATTTCGACCATCAACTTGTGTGAGTAGACCCATATTATCATGTTCAGGGTGATGGTCCTGAATGTCCTACCAATGGCTGAGTTCTAACATTTTTTACGGATACTTGTCAGCTTGGGAGAGCGGTATCATGTAGTTACATCCTGACCATCAACTTGTGTGAGTTGACCCATTTATGGCTCGAGTAAGCAATAATGAAAAAGGAATGGTTTTAACCATATGTTTAGTACACTTTTTGTGAACTTTCCCGCATATCCAATATTATTCTAAGTGGTTCAATGAACATGAAAAAGGAAAGAACGGTAAGCATTCACATAACTTATATCATGAAAACTATGAAAAGGAAATGCTAAACGAAAGTATGTCTATATTTGTAACACCCCAAACCCAGCCCAGACGTTATGGCCGGATCCGACATGTCACATTGAAGTTTTTAAGAAAACCCAATGCCTCTTTCAAAATCCTTCTTAGTATTTTAAAAGATAGTCTTTGCTAAGTTATCAAAGTGAATGGAAGCTGTGCCCCAGGGAGGTATCCGAAATAGAGGAGGTGAACCATGAAGGCTGCTTAAGTACCAAGCTCTTGAATGGATCCAATCCTAGAGATGCCCACAACCATTGCCACACTTTGGTAAACGAGTTGAAATTCATTTAAGTAGATATTTTTGATAAACTGATTAATTTTATCGTTGCGTTATTTTGTAAACGAGCATCATTTTGAAAACGCGCCCTAAGTCCAGCCCATTTTGAATTATTATCAGAAACATATAGAGTTATTAAAAATAAAATAATTCCAGAAAAATAATTAAAATGGCCTTATTACAACCAAAAACCAAATAATAATAATAATTTTTAAAAGAAACTGGTTACTTATTGTAAAGTTCGAAAACAATCACCATGGCCACTCTGAATCCCCTCCGGCTCCAAGTTTCCACATCAAGGCTCACCTGCAAGGTTAAGGAAAGGGGTGAGTTTGGAAACTCAGTGTACAACAAGCCCCTTTCAGAGCTCAACTAATATTAGCATACTGGGTCGAAGCCTTTTGTTTAACGGTTACTGGGCTGAAGCCTTTTCATAAATCATATCACTATTCCAAAGCCTTTATTGAAAACGGTATGGCCCATAGGCCCATTTCAATTTCAAATGAAATATCAATGAATGTATGCAAGCCCACTTGGGGAGACTACTCAACCCACCATCCGCTACTCTCCACTCGTACCAGCCAAGCTCTCTATGTGGGGAATAACTTAACCCACCCAACCAAACTCTCCATTGGCAGCATAGCTGCTATATCATATAACTGGAGGCCTAGCTTGTTTTAATAACTGAGACAAAGCCCTTTTTGGTAAACTGGGGCAAAGCCCTTTTCGCACTTCCTCCATTTGCATCAAACCCAACCCATGCATATAATGAGTATGTCATAGCATATCACGTGCATATCATAACATATAATGTGCATATCATGTCATATCATGTATATCAATATCTCATGCATCTTATTCATAATTAAACCCTAGGGGTATAATGGTCATTTTTACCTAGGGGCAAAACAGTCATTTTTTTATAATTTAAGGGTAATTTCGTAAATTTACCAAATATTATGGGTTTTCCACGTTCATTAACAATTATCAATATTGCCAAGTTCCATTTTCTATCAATTTTACCCAAATGGGCCCAGAAGCCCATTGGGCCCAATTCCAGCCCATTGAGGCCCAACTTACCATCGTGCACAAAGTTGCGCTCTTACCTGTTCCACCGATCCAAACACCGATCTTATCGTATTTATCGCATCTAAAACCACATGCAAAATCTCAAGTTCCTGAAATGCCGAAATTTTAGCATTTCGGCTTTTCAGCAAATTTTAGCCTAAGCTACTTCGAGGGTTGTTACACACCTGTTTTGTGACGTTCGCTAACAAAGTCTCCCACGACAACCTACAATTAAACACCACCATTCTTAGTTTACAGTTCATGCTAATCAAACCCAAAGTCCACCTTACCATAGTCGGCCAAAGAACCCCTAATAGCCATAGATCACTTACCTTCATAGGGTCCAATGATTCGATCCAAGTTTATCCAAAACTGATACTCCAAGCCTTGCTGCTCCTCCAAAGTTGTCTATTTCACTACACTAACCATAATAGTCAAAAGAAAAGGCCCAGTAAAGCCTATACCTCAAATCGACAACCTCCTTAAACTATAGGGGGTTTCGACTTTGCGTAACATTTATACTACTGAATCGATTTGGAAAACGAGTACTTACCACAGTCTTTCCTCCTGCACTGTTTAGACCCAAAGTAGACTTAGCCCTCAACCACCTAGCAGCCTTCGAACCCTAGAGGTCTATAGGTTCAGCTAAGCCCCTAGAACTAAGGTATTTAGACTTTTAGGACCAAGAAAATGAAATGGTGTGGTGGCTTGTATTGGTGTTGCCGCCGGGGACTTTTAGAGTTTGAAGGGATCGGTCACAACAATGAAAAGGAAAGAAGGATACTGGTCTAAATAAAATCGACACAATCGATCTTCAAAGGTTTCGGCTCTTGTGGCTATTCGACAAGGGTGATGAAAAGAAAAGGGAGTTGTAGTTTGGTCTTGGAAAAGAAGAGAAAGAAAGATCGGTGAAAAGAGTGGTGATTTCGGCTAGAGAAGAAAAAAAAAAGAAGAAAAGGAATCACCCTCTAATGTTTAAACAAAGGAAACGGTACAACTAAAGCCCCTATTACCAAAATTCTAACCTAAAACCCCTAAGCCAATTTCTCCCCCCTAACTTCCCACATTCGGCCAGCACTAAGCCTCCATTCAATCCCCAAAATCTCTCCCCTTATCACTCCTTAATTCAAGCATTTGACTGATTCAAACTCTCTCCAACAGAGTTCCATTCGACTTCAAACTCCTGCATGCTCAAGACATAAAAATAACAACACAATTGCCAGCTTAGTGAATCAAACCTTGGCCTTCCCCCAACCACTTACACGCCACTTTTTTAGCTCCTTAGTGGCATCACTTAACCACTTTGCCAGGGCCTCTCTTGTGTTACATTCTGCCCACATATTTCAATAAGGCCACCCATCCAATGCCCCTAACTCCTTAAGTCACAAATTCAAAAGTTTTACTGGGTTTTGGCCAACACATGGGCCTTCCATAGGCCCATTTACATACTCCAATTATTAATTTCACAACCAGATTCCAAATTTTAAAAATTTTACCAAATTCTCGAAAATTTCAAAAATCTTAAAAAATCAGGGTGTTACAACTCTACCCTCCTTAAAGAAATTTCAGCCTCAAAATTTTACCTGACCCAAATAGTTGAGGGTATTGTTGATGCATCGCCTCCTCTATCTCCTAAGTAGCTTCTTCTTTGCCGTGATTTCTCCAAAGTACCTTCACCAATGGGACTGACTTTCTTCTCAACACCTTTATGTCACGATCTAGTATCTGTATGGGTTCTTCTTCAAAGGTCAAATCTGACTGTACCTCAATTTTTACGACTGGCATGATATGAGTAGGGTCAGAACGATATCGCCTTAGCATGGACACATGAAAGACATCGTGAATACGATCCAGCTCTGGAGGTAACTCTAGCTGATAAGCCACCGGCCCTATCCTCTTAAGGATTCGATAAGGCCCAATGAACCGTGGACTCAACTTGCCCTTCTTACCAAACCTCAATATCTTCTTCCAAGGCGAAACCTTCAAAAAGACCATGTCCCCTACAGCATATTCAATATCCTTACGCTTCAGATCAGCATAAGACTTTTGTCAATCCGCTGCCTCCTTTAATCGATTCCTGATCACCTTAACTTTGTCTTCAGTATCTGCTACTAACTTCGGTCCAAGTACTTGCCTTTCCCCCAACTCTGCCCAACAAGTAGGCGATCGACACCTTCGCCTATACAGTGCCTCGTAAGGAGCCATCTGAATACTTGCTTGGTAACTATTGTTATACGCGAACTCCGCCAATGGCAAGTAATCCTCCCAACTGCCCCCAAAGTCGATAAGACAACCCCTCAACATATCTTCTAGAATCTGAATGACCCTCTCTGACTGCCCATCTGACTAAGGGTGAAAAGCCGTACTAAAATCCAATCGCGTTCCCAACGCCTCATGCAACTTTTGCCAAAACCAAGATGTAAACCTTGGGTCTCGGTCAGAAATTATCGATACTGGCACCCATGCAACCGCACTATCTCTGCCACATACAACTTGGCCAACTTCTGGGGTGAGTAATCAATTTGAACAGGTATGAAATGGGTAGATTTTGTCAGCCTATCCACAATCACCCAAACCGAGTCCTTGTTGGAAGGTGTCAATGGCAGACCACTCACAAAATTCATGGTTACCCTTTCCCATTTCCAAAGTGGTATCTTCACTGGCTGTAACAATCCTGAAGGCAGTTGATGCTCGGCCTTTACTTGTTGACATGTCAAACATTTTCCCACAAATTTGGTCACTTCTCGCTTGAGCCCAGGCCACCAATATAGCTCTCGCAAGTCTCGGTACAACTTACTTTCTCCTGGATGCATAGCACAAGGTCCACTATGCGCCTCTCTCAAAACCATCAACCTCAAATCAGAGTCCTTCGGCATACAAATTCTTCCTTGAAAACAAAGAACCCCATCACCATTTAATCCAAAGTCTGGATCTCCCCCTTCTCAACTTGCTGAAACCGAGAAACCAACGACTCATCCACCAACTGCCGCTTCTTAATCTGCTCCACCCAAGTCGGTCTCACTTGTAACTCTGCCAATAAGCTTCCATCGTCATACAAGCTTAAACGAGCAAACATAGCCTTCAATTCCACCACAGTCCTTCGACTCAACGCATCCGCCGCGACATTTGCCTGACCTGGATGGTACTCAATCAAACAGTCATAGTCTTTTAACAACTCTATCCACCTTCGCTGTTTAAGATTCATCTCCTTTTGAGTTAGCAAGTACTTAAGACTCTTATGATCCGTATAGATAATGCATCTCTCCCCATACAAGTAATGCCTCCATATCTTAAGTGCAAAGATCACCGTTGCCAACTTCAAGTCATGAGTAGGATAGTTTACCTCATGAGGCTTAAGTTGTCGTAAAGCATAAGCAACCAGTTTACCCTCTTGCATCAACACACAACCCAAACCTATATGTGACGCGTCACTGTACATAGTGAAATCCTTACCAGACTCTAGCTGAATCAACACTGGTGCCTCAGTCAGAACCTTCTTTAACTCCTCAAAAGCCTCTTGCTGCCTATTTGTCCAAACAAATGATGCTCCCTTCCTTATAAGTTTCGTTAACGGCGCTGCCAACACAGAAAATTCTTCCACAAATCTTCGATAATAACCTGCCAACACCAGAAAACTTTAGATTTCTGTTACTGACCTCGGTGGCTTCCACTCTAGAATCGCCTTAATCTTTTAAGGGTCTACCTTGATCACCTCAGCAGACACAACATGCCCCAAGAAAGTTACTTCACTCAACCAAAACTCGCACTTACTGAACTTTGCATAGAGTTGCTTTTCCCTTAGCACTTGCAGTGCAATACGAAGATGCTCATCATGCTTCTCTTCCGTTTCTGAGTACACTAAGATATCATCGATAAAAACGACTACGAACTGATCCAAGTACGGCTAAAATACCCGATTCATCATATCTATGAATGCTGCCGGTGCGTTAGTTAAACCAAAGGGCATAACCAGAAACTCGTAATAACCATATCGAGTTCTGAATGCCGTCTTATGAATATCCTCTTCTTTGGTAAACTGGGGCAAAGCCCTTTTCGCACTTCCTCCATTTACATCAAACCTAACCCATGCATATAATGAGTATGTCATAGCATATCACGTGCATATCATAACATATCATGTGCATATCATGTCATATCATGTATATCAATATCTCATGCATCTTATTCATAATTAAACCCTAGGGGTATAATGGTCATTTTTACCTAGGGGCAAAATAGTCATTTTTTTATAATTTAAGGGTAATTTCGTAAATTTACCAAATATTATGGGTTTTCCACGTTCATTAACAATTATCAATATTTCCAAGTTCCATTTTCTATCAATTTTATCGAAATGGGCCCGAAAGCCCATTAGGCCCAATTTTAGCCCATTAAGGCCCAACTTACCATCGTGTACAAAGTTGCGCTCTTACCTATTCCATCGATCCAAACACCGATCTTATCGTATTTATCGTATCAAAAACCACATGCAAAATCTTAAGTTCCCGAAATGCCGAAATTTTAGCATTTCGGCTTTTCAGCAAATATTAGCCTAAGCTACTTCGAGGGTTGTTACACACCTGTTTTGTGACGTTTGCTAACAAAGTCTCCCACGAAAACCTACAATTAAACACCACCATTCTTAGTTTACAGTTCATGCTAATCAAACCCAAAGTCCACCTTACCATAGTCGGCCAAAGAACCCCTAATAGCCATAGATCACTTACCTTCACAGGGTCCGATGATTCGATCCAAGTTTATCCAAAACTGATACTCCAAACATTGTTGCTCCTCGAAAGTTGTCTATTTCACTACACAAACCATAATAGTCAAAAGAAAAGGCCCAGTAAAGCCTATACCTCAAATCAACAACCTCTCTAAACTATAGGGGGTTTCAACTTTGCGCAACATTTATACTACTGAATTGATTTGGAAAATGAGTACTTACCACAGTCTTCCCTCCTGCACTGTTTAGACCCAAAGTAGACTTAGCCTTCAACCACCTAGCAGCCTTCGAACCCTAGAGGTCTATAGGTTCAGCTAAGCCCCTAGAACTAAGGTATTTCAGCTTTTAGGACAAAAAAAAAAAAGAAATGGTGTGGTGGCTTGTATTGATGTTGCCGCCGGGGACTTTTAGAGGTTGAAGGGATCGGCCACAACAATGAAAAGGAAAGAAGGATGCTGGTCTAAATGAAATCGGCACAATCGATCTTCAAAGGTTTCGGCTCTTGTGGCTATTCGGCAAGAGTGATGAAAAGAAAAGGGTGTTGTAGTTTTGTTTTGGAAAAGAAGAGAAAGAAAGATGGATGAAAAGAGTGGTGATTTCGGCTAGAGAAGAAAAGGAATCACCTTCTGATGTTTAAACAAAGGAAATGGCACAACTAAAGCCCCTATTGTCGAAATACTAACCTAAAACCCCTAAGCCGATTTCTCCCCCTAACTTCCCACTATTCGGCCAACACTAAGCCTCCATTCAATCCCCAAAATCTCTCCCCTTATCACTCCTTAATTCAAGCATTTGACTGATTCAAACTCTCTCCAACAGATTTCCATTCGACTTCAAACTTTTGCATGCTCAAGACATAAAAATAACAACATAATTTCCAGCTTAGTGAATCGAACCTTGGCCTTCCCCCAACCACTTTCACGCCACTTTTTTAGCTCCTTAGTGGTGTCACTTAACCACTTTTCCAGGGCCTCTCTTGCGTTACATTCTACCCACATCTTTTAATAAGGCCACCCATCCAATGCCCCTAACTCCTTAAGTCCAAAATTCAAAAATTCTACCGGGTTTTGGCCAACACATGGGCCTTCCATAGGCCCATTTACATACTCCAATTATGAATTTCACAACCAGATTCCAAATTTTAAAACTTTTACCAAATTCTCAAAAATTACGAAAATCTCGAAAAGTCACGGTGTTACAATATTTATGAAATTGATGATTTCAAGTGAGATTATTCATGTTTAATGACTTAACTTATGTTAATTCAAGTGAATTATGAATTGATGAACTAACATGTGTTATTGATGATGCTTAGGCTTGTGCCAAGATATGGTTGGATTGTATTATGTTAGTTTTAAAGATAGACATTGAAATGGTAAGTGTCCAAATGGAAATATGCTTATGTTCATAAAAGGATGGTAAGAATCAAATTATGTAATTTCTTATGAATGGTTTATAATGTAGTTGATTTCAAAAGAGTTATGTGTAAATGCACTAGCTTGTAGCTATGGTTGATGTTCATGGTTATGTCTTACGTGTTATGCAAATGAAACGAGTGAGAATAGGTAATCAAATGGTAAGATCATAGTAGAGATGTAATATGATGAAATAAAAAGGACTGTTGAGTTAAAGGACTTACTTGTAAGGAAGAAATTTACTTATGCTATATGTGAATGTACTTATGTCATGAATAAGTACACTAATTCATGAATTGATGACATAATTAAGCTTATGCTAAGTAATGGAATAGTAAGTAAGTAAATGATATGGTTCATTTTTTTAAGAAAAGATTGATGATTATGTAATTCAACTTATAAAACCCTATTATGTTAAATAGAATGTATTCGGGATGTTAATGAACCTATTCATTTAGGAGATGATAGTTTTGTAGTTTGATAAATATTGAGGCGTTGGTATAGGTTTATTCATGACTTATAAAGTCCATATTTGAAATGGAATGTTATGTTTAAAGTTTATACGAGCTTACTAAGTATTCATTGCTTATGTATTTATTTTCCTTTACTTTATAGATTATAGAAAGCTCGATCAGTTTGGATGCTTGTCGAAGATCTATCACACTATCCAATGATTATATTGGTAGATTTTGATGTCTTGATCATGGTTATAATGGCATGTATGGTTGGACTTGTGGTATATGTTAGTTTATGAGTTTGACAAGTATATGTCATTTTGGTTGATGCAACCTTGGTACTTTTGATGCCTTATTAATGTGTGTTATTTTGACAGTGAAGTAATGCATGTTTGAATGGCTAAAATGGTAGGTGATGAATTGACCTCAACATGGTCAAGTTATGGTGTGCTTTGGAAAGGTTTTGAATAGATGTGCATGACTGAAATATTGTATGCATATATGTTGGTCGTTGGAACCATTTGGAAATGGCTAGTTTTGTGTCATTTAAATAGTTTCGACGATTGTGAGAAATGGTCCAAATGGTAAGGTTATTTTGCTATGGCATGAATTTAATATGGTATGGTTGATATGTGTCAATTGTGATGTGTTTTGGTATGGAAACAAGTTAGTTGATAAATGGTTATATATGCACATGTTTAGGTATGTTTGATGTATGTGCTTGAGGTGCCTAAATGGCATACTGGTTGTAAGGATTATTAGCCTATTGTATGGACCTTTTTATGTAGGTTTTGAGCATGTTTAAAAGTCTTGATCATGTGTGAAAAAGTACTTAGGCTTATGCTTGAGAAGTTTGAAAGAAATGGCTTGATTTTAGCCATTTTCTTGTCCATACTGCCTAAGACACAGGTGTGTGTCTCAACCGTGTGTGAAAAACAGCCATGTGACGTGGCCGTGTGTCCCCTGTAGGTTTCAAATTTTGCAAGTCAGGCAATTACACAGCCTAGTACACGGTCTGACATATGGGCATGTGAGGCCTAGTACACGGGCATGTGGCTTGGCCGTATGACCCAAGTCAAAGTGTTACACGGACACGAACACGGATTGGGACATGGCCTTGTGTCCCTATTTTGAGTGTTACACGGCCTGATACATGAGCATGTGTCTCAGCCGTGTGAGTCACACGGCTGTGTGACCCTTGTAGTTTGAAATTTTCTATCTTTTTCCTTAATGTTTCAAATGTTTTTAATTTAGTCCCGAATCATTTCTAAAGTATTTCTAAAGCCTCGAGGGATCGAATAAGGGAAATTATGTTTATATTTGAATAAATTATACCATTATTTATGAAATGATTGAATGTGAATTTTTTAAGTTATGCTTTTATAGTAATGCTCCGCAACCCTATTTCGGCAAAGGATACGTGTTAGGGGTGTTACATGTTTTAAGGTTATTTTGAGAAGCACATAGCCTGGGACACGAGTTGTCACACAACAGTGTGCCATACACGGTCATTATACACATTCATGTGTCATTACTATTTTAGGTACAAGGTTCACATGGTCTGAGGCACGACCTGTGACACGACCGTGTATCTTAAGTCCGTATGTAACACTGTCTGGAACATGGCCTATGACATGGCTGTGGGACCCAACATCGAATGCACACATGGTCTTGTAACACCCTATACCCTTGGTCGCCAAGCCTGAATATCAGGATGCCACACAGTTGTCACATGTCATACACAACAAGTAAAAGCTCATTCTAAAATAATCGTCTTCTGTTTTAGTATTTGTATAGGTTTTAAATTAATTATACTATTTAATTATCATCCTTACATGCTAAACATACATAGAATAGTCTTATAATAATTATAATTCAACTTGCGTAAGGTTCATTTAGAAAAATCCCAAAACTGACTACGCAGGTATAAATACTAGAACATGGGTATCGATATTTTGACATACGATATCAATATTGTATGGAAAATTGGTACCAAATCAGCATTCTATTTCTCGTCCAAAAATCAAAACCTGGAAAATATCAGTACCATTGAAAAAGTATCAATAAAATTACCCCGGGTATTGATACTTGTGATAGGGTATTGATACCAATTTACAATTTCGACTTCCTACAAAATTGACAATCACAGAGGTATCATTTTTACAACACGAATATCGATATCTCTACTTTAGACCAAAAAAATATAACATACACAAGTATAAAAAAATCATTCTAACTTGTACCAATTCATCATGTTATCATATCATCATTAAATAAACATCAAAATGACCGTATTAGTTGTCTCAAACATCGAAAGTAAGTCCAAACAATAAACAACATAATACGAAATAAATCTCATAAACTTAGGAACAAAAAGTCTATGGAGGCATCCAAAACAACATGAAAAATATCAGTAAACGTCTACCACGTTACCTTATTCCCGAAACATAAACAAGTAACAATAACACCTACGAAAACATGAAAATGGACTTGCTTGGACCACCCCTCGGAACCACACTGCTCACACCAACACACAACTAATCTGCAATGGTTTAAAAGGAGTGGGTGAGCTTAACAAGCTTAGTGAATGGCTAGAACAACTACCATGCAAACAATTCATCAAGCATTAACGAAGCAACCATATAGCACAACATACAGTTCCAACTCTAATGTCATATTATACTTACTCGTGCATTGTTTACTATTTCATTTGCATGGTAATCATATTCCCTTTTAACCATATATCGCAATACTCATATAATCGCATAACATTCAGGTATATATCACAACACTCAAAAACATGTTTATATATAAATTGCATAATGTTCACATATAATATAAACACAAATCGCATTACACACATATTCATAATTTCAGATAATTTGACACTTGAGCTATGAAACATAAAAGTGAGCTCTATCATCAATCATCAGATACACGGATCTCCAACACACCACATAAACTCATAGAGTCAAACATGTCCCAAAAGTGAAGTATAAAGCTAACACTCTCCTTATTTCCCCTCCATGTCCCATTGAATTAAGCTTAGCTCACATTCCCTTATCCCTCCAACATGCCCCAGAGCCTCAATACCCAAAATCACTATACATATAGGTGAGTACTCACAATCCTATGGCATGCCAACTATTTCCAACAACTTCAAGATCATAAGGCCAAAATATCTGAAATCAATCACATGTCACTTACCGATTATCCGAGCACTATCATTGCATATTTGCATTTTTAGCAAAACACTGTTACTAATATTTAACATATACATAACATGTACACATTTGCACTTTCATAACAATTATCATAACCGCATATCATATGTTATAGCATCTCATCTTTATTCACATATTCACAAGCACATAAGTGCATAGTTCACACGATAACATAAGTATGAGAAAGCTTACACTCAGAATTTAGACTAGGGGTTTAGGTTACTACTAAATTCCCAAATAACACATTGAATCATGTCCACAAGCAATTATTCCAAACACTCACCAACACGCTTTCGTCGAGAAGCCAAAACCCCAACCTATACTTTCCTAGCTCCTAGACGGTCCTAGCGAATCCAGAAATTTAACACAACAATTTTACATAACAATACATTCAAAAATCAGCCAAGGACTCAACACAGGCAATAAAAAACATAAGCAAATATATCGGTCTATAAACTATGTTCCCATGTAACTGAAACTTTTAACATAGCAAGCTCTAAATTCAAATATATCGGTCTATAATCAGTCTTTTCACTTAAAACCAATTCCATTCATCTTATAATTGACCTATGATTATTTTCCAACCTTTAAACTACAATAAAATACTCAATTCATGGTATCGACTTTTTCAACATATTTTATGGCTATTTTCTGAAAATTCATTAAAATCCAAGAAATACTTTGAAATCATGTTTTTTATCCAAAATCTCGAAATCCACCATTAACAACCTAATTTTTGGATTTTATTTAAAACATACGATTTAATGGCTAAAAACTTAGTTTTGAAGACTAAATAACATTATAAACTATTTAGGAGTTGAATCGTTAATTTAGATGACAAAAAATCGAGGGTTTGATCGAAAACTCGAAAAACTCACAAGCTTGACAATTGAAAAATCAATGGTGATTTTGGGTGTTTTTTTCTTGGTAATGTTGATGGAAATCAAGAGATTGTAACAAATATATAATATCGAATTCATTCTCATATATAACTAAAAACATGTATAAGATCTAACGAATGCCACGTTCTATGTAATCAAATTATTCAAGAAGAAGAGAAATTTATTTTGATTATCTGTTTATACTTATAGATAGAACATAACCTCACTCTGATACTAATTGTTGAAAAACAGGTTTGGAAAATGCAGCGAAAAATAAATTTAGGGAAAAATAAGAGTTTTAAAATTTTTTTCCAAAACAAGATCTTGTTTGTGATATCTAAAGTAATAAACACTTAATCAAAATTGTACCTTTTCGATTCGTCTAGGAAGAGTGCTTTGACCGAGTAGTCTTCTCCGCTATCCTCAAGCTCACGTTTGCCAAGTGTGGGCTCGCTTTGGAATAGAAAATTTTTCAAAAAAATTACCAGTGGGGTAATTTTATAATTTCTCTGAACTTTTAGGTCAAGTTATAAATCAAAAAAATATCTCTAGAAATCTTCTGGATTAATCTCTTCAGAAAATTTTCTCTCTACAACTTTCTCTGAATCCAAGTGTGTGTAAATAATGACCCAATGCTCTCTTTATATAGGGAGAGTTTAGATAGTTCAACTATAATTAAACTTAATCACATTAATATTAAAATAATAGAATCTTTATCTACAAAATAAACATTAAATTTTATTTAATATTAAGATAATCACTTTAATATTAAATTAATAAAATACTATTTAAATTAAATTTAATATTAAACTATTAAAATAATATTATTTTTGGAATAGTTAATCTAAAAACAAATTCTCTAATAGAATTCCAGTAGAAGTGTAATTTTTACACCGCTCAACACTGACGCCAACTGCCACTGGCCATCGGCACTGCTGTGTCTGATGATGTAGGTGCAACACCCTTACAACACCCTGAGCCAGTTCTGCTACCACCGATCCAGTTCAAGTCAATGACAATCCAACCAGTCCGGTCTAGCCACTAGTTGGACCTTCGGTCCGGTTTCACATATCGTCAGTCTTGGTCTCAGTTTTGGGCTCTCAGGCCAATTTACGATCTTAGGTTCAATTTTCAAGTTTAATTACCCATTAGACCAATTGTCTGACTAAAAATTAACTTTCAAAAATATCATATTAGTATTAATTGATTTGATTAATTTAATTTTACTTGATCAAAATTAATTTTTCCAAAAATTACTTAGATTTTCCAAATTAATTTTTCAATAAAATTATTTAATCAAATTTTCTAATTGAGCAATTTTTACGACCACCTAAATTAATTCCACATTGAATAAATTGACTCAATTAAATTATTTCCAAAGTCGTAGATTTTTCTTTTAATTCAAATGCAGTTCGATCAAACTTTTGTTGAGCTAGCAGGGGGACTAATCAGACATATACAATTAGGCTCTAGTGATTGCAATTATATCCAGAAGCATCATTTTGATAATTCGCAATTACTTAATCATGGAGTTATTCCACAAGAAGAACCATGATTGAAAACTCCTTATTGTGTACTCTTTACGAAAGCAATGTATCCAAATGCTTTGTCCAATGACCTCGTCATGTGTGTGTCACACTCATATGATATCATTGATTCCTTTAAATTAAATCCGTTCACTCAATACAATCCTATTTTATCTCATTGTCACTATTGTGTCTTCTTAATGATTAATATGATTATTGTCAACAAAGGACAGTGTTAAATTGCTCATTCGAGAACAAACAACCTGTGGCCATGTTCCATATTTATCAATACACACAATGCCAATGAGAGGATATCATTAACTATATAATTGAGCTATGAATTCCAATGTTGTTAGTAAAGCTATGCCATACACAAGTCATGTACCCAACTTACTGGCGGCTCGATCATCTTTAAAGCATAAACCTCCAGTTATATTAAAGCACATGAGTTGCACTCGCTTGGTTAGTGACTAACTCATGATTTAGGTAAATCACACCATGAACGTCACAAGTGAATTAATTCACATTCGGATTCAGAATTAATTCATCTTGGGTCCAGTCCAGTGTATCATTCTACCAATGAATACATCTATGCCTCTTTTCGTAGGGTCAATCGCTTTGATAGTGTAATGCCCTGATTTATTTAATTTTGTTTCTATAAATGTTGTCATAAATGAGTATCTGCTCCAGCGGTTAAATATTCTGATTGTGTGTTTGAGGTCTTGGGGTTCAATTCTCACTTTTAAAAAATATGTTATTTTTGGCCTTACCCTTATCCCTTTTAAGTGGGCTTATGTTATATTTTTGGTAAACTTATATCAGAATGAGCCTGTTGGTTCAAGTGGCAAGGTGTTAGCTTACCCTAAGGTCTCGTGTTTGATTCCTCGTGTAAGCGCGGATGATATTTTTGCTTCAGTTGTCTGATAGAGGTTCGGTGGAATTGAAACTTTGTGGTTGCTGGATGAGGATTAAGGTGGGGGTTAGTGGGGATTTAGTTGTTAGTGGGAGGTTAGGATATACTATTGTTATTTCTTTTTAATTTTTTAGTAATTTTCTCTCTATTCTCAACTTTTCTAACGTTCCCCACTATTTTTTTCCTCTCTGCAACATTTTTTTTCTTTTCATCTTTCCCTTCAATTTTGTTCATAAACTCTTGATTCTTACAGTTGCTTTCAAAATTTCGATGCTCTTCGTGCGGTTAAGGTAAGTGGGGTTTCACTTGTTTGTAGTTTTTGACTTCTGTAAGGCTATTTGATTCTTTTCGTATTAGGGTGGTGTAGTCGGAGAATCTGATTTTCTACGATCATTGTTGTGTAGCAGAAGGCTGTGAACAGTGAGTTTCGCTCCAACTGCCTAAACGGTGTTATCAGAGCTTTTTGTCGACAGTAAGTTGGGGTGCATTGTCAGATTATTTTGCTGATGAATTTGTAAATTAAATCGCTAAATTGGCTTTTTGTATACTATTTTTAAGTTTTCAAAGGTCTTGAGATTGTTGTAGCGTCAAATTTAAATCAGGTTTGTAATGAAAACACGAGAAAATGAGGTTCGACAAAAGTCAAAAAAGTGGCCTATCAATGCCACACGGGCGTGTGCCTGGCCATGTGACGTGTGAGTGTGTGGTCGTGTGGGTCACATAGGCTAGGCTGATTTGGGCGTGTAGGCTATAGGCTAGGCCGTGTAAGCCACACCGGCAAGGCCAATTTGGGTGTATGGACCCACATGGGCAAGCTACACGCGTATGTGGGCCCAAAATTCTAAAATTTTCCCTAGGGTCACGTACGTCATTCTGATCGACTGTGGGCCTTCCGTAGGGTCGGTAAGGGCAAAACAAACCTTAACACATGATATCTGCTATTCTAATAGATTGACTTGAGCATTTAGAAATTGATATGTATGATCTGACTGGTTCGTAATAGCATGTATGATATCTGTTTATGAGTATGTGATACATGTTAACTCTGTTATATATGTATTTTGTATCTGTATATGGGGTGGGATTTGAATATGTGGAAGAAGTGTCCTATGAGGCGACATTTCGCCGATATACTAGTAGCTTGATTGCAACTATTTTGATAAGTGTCGTAACGACACTATGTGGTGTGTTGGGATGGGTGGGTGATTTAAACCCCACATGGTGTTCTACGATGGTCATAGATAGTGTGTAGAGGATGGGGGTAGGACTTTTCATATCTGTATGTTCTGATAATCAGGTTCTGGTATGATCTGATTCTGTTAAGGACTCATGTCTGCTTCTGTTCCAATATTCTAAGAAATCTGAATTTATGTGCATGCATGACTCTGTTTAGTTATACACTGAGTTTTTAAAAACTTACATCTATTTGTCTGTTCTGTTCAAATAATCCTCAAGCATAGGTGGGTCGATGCAACAGAGGCTCAACGTTGACCACTAGACCGGAATTTTTTTTAATTTTTAAATTATTTAGTTTTCGAAATTTTCTTTGAGAGTCTTGTAATTTTGGGACTCTCTAGACTGTTGTTTATAATTTTGGTTTTGGATGCGTTCTGATTTTTAAACTGCGACGTTTGGCAAACAACGGTTTTATGCAACAAATGTTTTTAAAATACAAGCTCGATTTTAAACTATAATAACTTATAAACTTCCACCGCAAATTTATTTTTTACTTAAAAGGGCAATAAATGACGGTTTTATTAAGTAGTATAATAAGTTTTTCTGAAAATGTGGACTCTTTTAGTAACAATTAATACGAGAAATTTTAACATGAAAGCTTTGTTTCAAAACCCTTCTGCGTAACACTTCTTGATTCGACCATAACGTCTAGGTCGGGTTTGGGGTGTTATAGATGGCTAAGACTAGCCATCTCCCCAATTGAAATTGTAGATGACATAATAATCCTTCTCAGTATTTGAATCAAACTTCGATTTTTTTACGGGATTAAAAACTTATTTAGATTATCTACTGAAGTAAGTTGTCATTCTCGGAATGTAAGCGTTCTTTACAATGCCACTTATCTTTAGTTTGAGCTTTAAACAATCAATGAGCTAATATTTGTTTGTCACAATTTCGCTATACATGCAAAATATAAAAGATAAAAAAAATACAAAAGACATAATAGTGAAATGTGAAATTAACTTTATTTATTTATTCATCGTTCAAATAAATAGAAAATAATTACATGTTTACTACAATATGGGAACTTTTCCCAAAAAAATCTCTAATGCCCTATTTTAGGGGTGTTCTGGGTTTGACATAAGGCCTACGACACGGCTGTGTGGCCTTATTTCAAATACCCACACGGGTGGACACACGGGCTGGGACACGGCCATGTGTCCAAACTTTGAATGTCCACACGGTCTGGGCTATATCACACAGCTTGGCCACATGGTCGTGTGACCCCTATTTCTAAAATTTTTAAGTTTTTCCAAAACATTCTGTTTTGTCTCAAATTCATCCTAGAATGTTTCCAAACCCTTTTTAGAGCCCCGTAGGATCGGTTTCAGGCCCATAAGTGTATTGTATGCTATAAATGGAATGTTTAAATGATTGTTATAATTTAAATTGAATAAATGTTCTATTTGAAATCAAAAACCTAATCTGGTAATGAAGATGGGTTAGGGGTGTTACAGTCCTTCATGCTAAATTGTTAGGTTAACCACAATTTAATTGATGATAATGTCCTTAAATCATTCCTAATGAGTAAAATGTCATTGGCAAAAAAAATAAGAAAAACCACATTTCCATCCTCTAAACGTTTGTGAAGGCAAGGTTCATCTGTGTTTTGCTCAAATCCAAAAGTCTTGATCACTTGATCAAATTTTTTATTCCATGAATGGTATACTTGCTTAAGTCCACATACGGAACTAAGCAATTTGCAAACTTTATGCTTCTTTCCTTTCGTTATATATCTGATAGGTTGCATCATATAGATGCTCTATTCAGGATAGCTGTTCAAAAATGTTGTGCCAGATCTCGTAATCGAGAGTCGTGGCAATGGATAACAATATGCAGATGAACTTAAGGATGACAGCAAGAGAGAAGGATTCTTTGTAATCAATTCCTTCTTTCTGAGTATAACCTTATAAATCTTGCCTTATAAGTTTCCTATTTTCCATCCACATTTCTTTTCCTCTTGTAGATTCGTTTACACCCAATGGGTTTTGAATAGATTGGTTAATAAAAAAATTTCATTGATTACATTAATATACTTTGTATAATAGTCCTCACATGATTTTTTCACATAAATAAAAATGGAAGCAAATGTTGCTCATTGGTTGTCTAAATCTTTAATTAATACAAGTAGCATTACGTGGTCAGATTATAGTACGAAAAGACAACTTGTATTAGTAAATGAACCTAAACATGTCCTTAGTCTAATTAAAAATGAGCAAACTGATTAAAAGACTAATATGTCATCTATCAAGCCTAATAGTAGAGATGACTTGTCTTAGGCATCAAAGTAGATGACTCCCAGAAGATGAAGACATAGATGTGACTAACTAGATTGATAGTATATCAGACAGGACCCAAGCAGAATAGATCCTGAACCCATTTATGGATTTTTTCGCTTGTAACGTTCATAATGTGACATACCTAAATCCTGAGTGGATGGCTGACTATGTATGTATGACATATAAACTTTGATGAAAGTAAAAGCCTAAGTTCAAATAGATAAGGAACCGAAAGCTAGTGCGTTAGGCATACAGCTTCTGTAGCATGTAACTTCATTCAAAATAATGAAATTCATAGCCCAAAACATGGGTAAATGATATCCTCTAATTAGCATTACATGGTTGATGAAAAGTAAACGTGGCCACCGATCGACCATCTTTGTGATGAATAGCTTAATAACTATTTGATAGTAATTGACTTTTCATGAAGAAAGGTGTAATGGTGACCATGAGATAAAATAGGATCATATTAAGAGAAAAGATATTATCCAAAAAAGATCAAGGATATCCTATAAGGGTAACACACTAATGACAAGGTCACTGAACGAGCATTAAGTAGTTGCTTTCGTAATGGTATGTTGTTAAGGAGAGCTTACTCATGACACTATAGTTGAATGACTTTGTGACTAAATTAGTTTATAATTAATAGGTGAAAAGTCAGAACTTAATTATAAATCATTTGAGCGTCAACCACATATGTTCAATCGGTCCCTTTCCTAGCTCGTTAAGACTAGAAATGAATTGCGTGTTTGAATAAAAATGAACGTAATGAGTAGAAAAAGAGAAATGAGAAACATTAAAGAATTATTATGGTTTTCTCAAAAATGGAGAAATGAACTCATTTGGAGAATATAGGTTTCCAAAAATGGAAATGCAAATGGAAATGAAAATGGAAATTTGCAATCCTAAATAGGATTACTTAAAAATGATGGAATAATGAGTTTATGTTTTTAGACTTTTTTGAAGCCCAAAAATGAAAATAAACCATTCGGTCATAGTGACAATGTTGAGTTGTGACATATTAAACAAATTTTCTTAAAATTTCAATAGCGGTAAAATCGTCAAAATTGTATTGGGGGTAAAATCTTCAAAATTTTACTAGAGTAAAATTGAGATGAGAAAATTACTTAATATGTAAATATTAAAGTTTATTTTGGGAAATAGGAAAATTGATTCAGGTTATATCATATTATAGAGTATTGGATCAAAAAGGCTTTGGAAGTTCTCGTAATTGGACCTGATGTGAGAGAACCAAAACCCCTCATATAAGATGAAGGGGGTAACAACCCTAGTAGAAATACAAGGGTGAGTGACTGGATGTGCGCGTACACGTTAAAATAACTAATTTATGAAACAATTGTTAAAGTCCAATTTTACTGCAAGCATACCAGTCAGTTGTAATATTTATAGTGTTACTATGAAACATCGAAGTATTCCTAGGATCAAACCCAGAAAAGAGGCTATTGAGCAATAACTAGCATACAAAATAGAGACTAATTGGCTACTAATACTATTTTATATTACAGCGGTTCATAAAAAATAAGTTTGCAAGAAAATTAAATATTCTACTCTAAGGATTAATTTGCAAGAAATGTAAATTAAATGGACTATCTAGCAAATGACTAATGGGGGTGGTTGACTTCGATGTGGTTTACCAAATCTCGGGCTAGGGACATAAATCGTGTAAATTACCAAATGACTCTATTTTATCTTCCGATCTTAATTTTAACGACTTAAACAAATTAGGTTCAGTTTATCTTCTGATCTGGTCGGTTGATCCGGGACTAACGAATGGGTACACGACAATAGTACTTTTCAATCTCACTTTATCTTAATACTCCCTTAGGAGCGTCACTACCTAAGTCTTAGTTCTAGTCAAATTAGTACAATTTATTACAATTTAGTCCTTTGTCCAAAGATTTTAATTTATCCACATCTCCATCAACCAACCTCCTTAAGGATTTAGCTACACATGCTCATAGTCAAGAAACTAAAAATAACAATAGCAAACAAAGAAACCATGAAAGTAAAGCTTAAGAAAAATGTGAAAGTTGAGATTTTTATGCAAGAAAACTTAAATAGCAGGAAACTAAAAGCATTTAACAAAGAAATCTAAAGCAAGAAACATAAAAGGAACAAGCTTTAACATGTTTGAAGTAAAACAAACTGAAATACATTAAACTAGAGCTTAAAGAGTCTTGAAAGCAAGGTATAATGACTAGAAATGTAAATAAACTTTAGCCACAGTGTTAGCTAACTTAACTAACATAAAGAACATCAAGAACAAGAAGTAAATGCAGAAAAATATACTCTAATCTAAGGAAAAAGAAGAGAAAAATAAAAACCCTAGAAAAGTGTAGAGAAAAACTAAATAAAACCTAAAGAAAACTAAACCTAAAACTAAGCTAAATGTGTATCTCCCTCCTCCTTAGCAATTTTTGGTTGTTTTGATGGCTTTTTTATGCCAAAATTGCCCCTACACGGGTTTTGTGTGATTGGTGGGTCGGGTAGACAATGGTTGTGCTTTTTGTCTTAGTTGATATCGCGATACCCAATAGAGGATATTACGATATCTCGGGCAGTATTGAACTTGGGGGTCTTCCCTGAGAGGTGGATATCGTGATACCACTGATGGGCCTCCTTGGTCTTCTATACTACCAAGGTATCACAATTCCAGGGGTTGGATATCGCGATACCCTTGCCCTAGATTCCGTTCTCGCTCATTTTTTATCTCCGCTACGTCCTTACATCACTCAAACACACGTTAGACCTCCAAAAGGAACCCTCAGCCAATTTGGGTCAAAAAATAGAAAAAAAGAGAGATATTTTCACTTATTACCTGAAAAATATAAAAATAAAAAAATAATGAGAAACTAAGCTAAAAACTCTATCTTGCTTGAGAAAAAGCTCCTTAAGTGTGTCGAAAAATCCTAATCTGCCACATCAATTTGTGGCAGATTAGTGAGTCGTTCACCCCTCTCCTACTCTAAGTAGGATTTTGTTTTTCTATTTAAAATAAACCTCTACAACACTAAAAGGGTTATACCTTCTATTCCTATAAATAGATGTCATTGATAGAGCTATCAACACAACTTTTAATAGATTGTTATTCTATCAAAAAATAGAGAGAATTTATTCTCAACTTATATACATATTTTTTAGAATAAAAATTTTACCGATTTCTATTATAGAAGAGAGAATTTTTGTTTTCACCCTAAAAGGAAAACTTTTTCTAGTTTTATGTTTTGATTCAATTGGTTTGAGCCTACACTCGAAACAACTCATGGTTTGAGAATAACAGAGAAGATCATTTGGTTGAAAGTCAAAAAAATCAAAGATCCAATTATCCAAAAACATAGGTACGAATTCAGTTAAGGTTTATTGCTACAAATATAAAAAAACTGGGTTGATTTTTAAATTTTTTATTTTTCGCTGTGCAATAAAACCATTTTCAAACCGAATTTTTTTCCAAAATTTTATCCCTTCTAGTAAGTCTACAAGTTCCCACACTGAGTTAGAATACATAGAGTCCATCTCAGTTTTCATAACTATTTCCCAGAGCTTGGAATCAACACTCTACATTGTTTTGTCATATGTGAGTGGATCATCATCTTCTTATTTGGCAGACTTAGTATTAAAAAAAATTCTTTCAGATTGAAAAAACTCAATCCTACGAGAGACCGTCCCATAATGATGAAGTACCCTATGCTATTGATTGTTTGTAGCTCTACTATTAGGAGTTGGTTCTGGAACCATTTTAGTAGGGTTTTGTATATTTCCTTAAATTTTCGTAAGTACCTCTTTACTGTGAGGTTTAAAGTCATTCATGTAACTTTCTTCAAGCAAAGTAACATGAGTTGACACTATAACAATTTGCTTTTTTAGTTTATAAAACAAACCATCCTTTGTTCCCTTTGGATATCCTACAAACATGCACAATTTTGCCCGTGAGTCTAACTTCCTCACATATTTTTTCCAATACGTGGGTCGGGCATCCCCAAATCCTAAAATGATAAAGATTTGACTTCCTACCATGCCACAATTCGTATGGGGTTTTTAATACTACCTTAGTTGATACATCATTTAGAACATAGCAAGCCATTTGTACAGCATATCCCAAAAAAAAGATTGACAACTTCGAATAACTGAACATCGAACATACTATGTCAAACAACGTCTAATTTCTTCTTTTTGCCACACCATTATATTGTAGAGTGACCAACACATTTAACTGGTTAGAATCTCATTCTCTATGAGATGCCCTAAGAACTCATCTGTAACACCATTAACCCGTGACTGTCATCGAATTAGGGTTAAGAGGTATTACCAATCAAACTCAACATTTAACTAACATTTCACAACTCAATAAATATTCATTATCGAATAACATTCATTCACATACACAATGTCCTTTAAATAGGTCTACGAGACCTTAAAACCTGCTTAAAAGAGGTTCGGGACTAAACCGATTACATATAAAAAATTTTGAAAACTTCGAAAATTTTCATGCATTCAGGGGTCACACGCCCGTGTGCCTCACACTACCACCAGACAAGCCCGTGTCACAGGCCGTGTGAAAACAGGGTATACATACTGACTTGCACCACACGGCCGAGGACATGCCTGTGTGCCATGGCCGTGGGAAAACTGGAGGGGTTACTAACTTGTGTCACATGGCTGACCACACACCCATGTGCCAGCCCGTGTGCTACACACGGCCATTAGACACGTTCGTGTGTCTAGGCTGTGTCAAACCTGTCGGGTATACCAACTTAATTCGAAAGGGCTACCCCAGGGGACACATAGCCGTGCAACATGACCGTGTGTCACACACGGCTGAGACAGACGTCCGTGTCTCTGCCCGTGTGGACAAAAATAGGCCATTTGACAAGCCAATTTGCCACCCTTTTCTCATGCACACCTAGCAACTCCTATGTTACCATTTTAATGCATATATAAGCAACCAAAACATGTTATTCCACACACATATCATGCCATCTATCCACAATCATTTCAACTACTCAATTTCATATTCAAAAACATACCAAATCAATATGCCAAAATCATCAAAACTAACATAAGTTCCAAATGTAATTCCTCATCAACTTATCATCTGTTTCATGTCACAAAACACACAATATCATCATCTCAAAATCAAACAATAATATACCAATTTCCAAGCAATAATACTCCAACTTACAACTATCCAAAAGAGTAACCATATAACCATACCAAATAAGCCAACACATAGGCATTAAATACTTCACATATATCATTTATCAAACACATAATTCAAGCCAATTTAAATGGCCATACACATTACCATTCACAAGCCAAATCTCATGGCTAGGATCATAACTTAAAACATACCAAGATAACACTAGCCTATACATGCCATATACCATATATACAAAGCTCCAAAAGCACCAACAAGATGATTGATAGTGTGATGACGCTTCCCGACAATTCCTGAGTCTGAGTTAGCTTCGATTATCTATAAAACAGTGAAAAATACACACAGTAAGCTTTAAAAGCTTAGTAAGCCATATACAAATAAATCATCTCATGAATCAATATCATTTCCATCAATTAAGCAAGATATGAATAAGCACATCTAAATATACATTCAAATTCACAAACCTTTTTCATGATACACATATTCAATATCATAATTAAATCATCAAATACTTCCCTTTTCAATACACGTATGAATCTCATACGTACCTGAGTCACTTAAATCATTCACACATCTTTCTCGACTTGACTTTGCCCGTTAAACCGTTCGGAATCATTAAGGATAATTGGAAATCACATAAAGCTCGTAGAATACTATATCTCAGATATGGTCTTACATGTTATCACATATCAATGCCACTGTCCCAGATAGGGTCTTACACGTAATCGATTAACGATGCCAATGTCCCAGACATGGTCTTACACGTAATCACAATACAATGCCAATGTCCCAGACATGGTTTTACATGTAATCACATCTCGGTAACCTAATGTCATGACATCTGTATCCTATACTATTCCTAAGGTTTGTACGGGACTTTTGGACGTCGTAACTCTATTGATTCTTTCTCGTAATTGCTCGTTCAACATTCATAACATTTCAATAACAATGAAACATGTATAATTCAATTTAAAGACATTTATTTGCATATGAACTTACCTTGTGGTCAGAATAGAGGGACCGGATCAACTAGTCGATAACTTTCGATTTCCCTCGATCTAAATTTAATTTCTATCGTTCTTGATCTAAACATATTCAAAATTAACTCATTTATTCACCAAACCATTCAATTTAGTCCACAAACACATATTTGGACATTTTTGCACTTTAGCCCCTAAACGTCCACATTTATTCAATTTAGTTCCTATTTCGCAAAAAACACAAATTACACAAAATTTAATAAAACCCATCCTTAGCCGAATTCTCTATACGTCCCTAACAACCCATATTTTTCACCTATTTTACAATTTAACCCCTCAATTTGCACTTTTCTCAATTTAATCCCTAATTTTCATTTTTCTCAAAATCACTTAAGTAAACATGTATATCAAACACCAAGCTTCCATATTTCATCTTCAAACATCCAAAAACACATGAATTTATCAATGGAAACTTTCAAAATCATCAACACTTTCAAAAATTGAGGCATGGGCTAGCTAGTACTCAAAGCAACGATTACAAAAACATAGAAATCATCAAAAACGGATCAAAACCGTACCTTAATCAAGCTTAACAATGGCCGAACCCTAAAAACATGAAAATAGCTTATTCCTTCTTCAATTTTCGGTTAAGTATGATAAAAGATGATAGAAAATTTGGTTTTGTTTTAATTATATTAACTTAATAACCAGATTACCCTTTTATCCATTAATTAAAACATTATAAATAACATAATTCAAGGCCATTTTGTCCATCTCCACTATCAGTGGACTAATTACAACATAAGGACCTCATATGTAATAAGCCATGGTAATTAAGTGCTTTTAACTTATAGCATGCTACTTTTGCATTTTATACGATTAAGTCATTTTCTCAAATTAATCACTTAAACGATAAAATTAGCTCACGAAATTTTCACACATACATATTCACATGCGATAAACACTAAAAATAATATTAAATTAATTTTTTGACCTCAGATTTGTGGTTCCAAAACCATTGTTTTGATTTAGCTAAAACTGAGCTGTTACATCATTAGATAAATATTCCCCACCTCGATCAAATCGAACAGGCTTTATAAGTAAACCTAGTTGTTTCTCCACTTCCGCGTGAAACTCTTATCAATAGCCACTAATACTTCAAGTAGATCATATCAAAGATTCAAACACAACCAGACAATTCGTATGATGGTGAGTACTATACATAGACAGCCTACACATCAATTTACTACTCCTTTGGTATATACAATACGCCCATATGACCTTGTAGACAAACCTTCTTCATGTTAGCCACATACCCAAATCCATAGCCAGATTGATATTTTTTATTCCATTCATATTCCTTTGTTTGTATCCTTTGTCGTGATTTTCCAATCTGATTTGCAACATATCATTTGCACTACCAGAGGCTACAAAACTAATTTCACGTATTGCGATCTGCCAGTTCAATGTACATTCCATTTAAGGCATCGCCGTGAATATTTTTCCTTAACATCATTTCCATGATTCAGTCCATATAATTCTTGTCAAAAGTAGAAAGTAGTGACTTAAACATGAGGAATGTTTCTTATACTTTAACACATACATTACAAACCCAGATTGAAAACTCTGAACAACCACTTTTCATATACACACACTTCACCTTTATAGAGCATTAGTACTTACCTTTACCTTTATATAAAATAGGGATACTACACACATGAAAGTATGAAGGAACTTACTAGAAATGCAACAAAATCGATATAGCAGGACCTTTACCTTTATCAGTTGGACCTTTTATAGTGTCTTGAGGTAAAATATAAATGATTAAACTTATCAGATCATTACTCCATTGAATCCAAATAGGCATGCAAGAAACACTAACCCATAACCCAGAATCAAGAAGTTTCCTTCCTTACATACTAATCTGATACTTATGCATGCAGAGTTAAAAATACATAAATAACTATGAAAATAACTAAGGGTTCATTAACATTTAGGAAAGAGCTAAAACAGTGTGAGAGTTGGCTGATACAGTGAACCCAACTTCAGTTAGGTTTTTGGACAAAAGCTTTTCATAGAGAGTACAGAGAAAATCAAGAAGAAGATGAATGCAAACAAAACGTAAAAGTTTATCAGTGAAGGAACCGATATCCTGATATATTTAAGCATAAAGATAAGGTTTAGTGGAACGATCAAATTATTTACACTAACACTCTTGATTTTCGTGATTAAGTGCACTTATCATCATTTAAGCTTATTAACTACAGTATCTTAGTTCCATTTAAACCAATTCTCATCGATCCAACTAAATAGTTTTATAAAAATAATAAACAAATCTATGAAACTATATATTTGATGACTTTGCCTAAACATCTGGGGCAGTGTATACACAAAATCTCGCCAAAACGTATACTTCGCCAAAACAAAAACTTCACCAATCGACTCATACATAGAATTTCATACTTAGCCACAACTAATACTTTACTTACTCAAAACTACACTCAGTACAATAAACAATAACCATAAATAGAGACTTCGTCACACGGGTTGTTACATTTTTCGGCCCTCGTTCCTTTTGCATTAAAAGATCACTTAGTCATCTTACCTTCTAAGTCAGATTTACATTGTGGAAGATCAACTTCTTTAAGCAAAATTAAGATGTCATCTTTCACAAGCCAAGGGATTCTTTCTCGATTAATATGACCAAGTCTCAAATGGTAAAGGTATGCCTCATTAGAGTGAAAAGTTTTAAGTCTTTTATTCGATATTTTAGTATGAAGCAGTGTCTACATCTATGGTTTGATAAATAGAGATTATTTGACATCCATTCATTATAGATAAGATTGTAATTTCTAAATATTGCAATTCTATTATTAAAAGTCACAGTCAAACCGTCTTTATATAAACGTGCAACAGAAATTAAATTTCTTTTGAAACTTGGCACATATAAATGTCTCTTAAAATATTCTTTCTAAAATTATCAAAATAAAGATGAACATCTCCCACTACTTCATCTGCCACACTTTTTCCATTCCCAGTTTGTAACGATAAGCTCTTATCTCTAATATCTTTCGTCTCCTCAAACACTTGTTAAGAAAAACAAACATGATTAGTGGCTCCTGAATCAATTACCTAATGGTCTACTGAATCCTTCACTAAACAAGCTTCTATCACAAAGAGTTTCATACTTTTGCCTTTGGTAGATAGGTATTCTTTCTGCTCTTTACAGTTTGCCTTGAAGTGTCATTTCTTACTACAGAAGAAGCATTTAGACTTAGATAAGTTATTAAGCTTCCCGGTTATCTTTCTTTCCACTTGTGGTAGCCCAAATACCTTAGCCTTACCTTTATTAGCGCATTTTCCATTCCCTTTTGAGGAAGAAGTGAAAACTATATTTGCTTCTGCTCTTCGTACTGTTTGACCGTCGTTTAACATTAACTCATAGGATTGTAGTTCCTTTAGGAGTTGTGTAAGCATCAGATTCTTATTCTCAAGGTTATAAGTGGCCCCAAAACCAACAAAATTATAGGCTTTTGAACACCATCTCTATTTGGGTGTTCTGGTCCAATTTGGCCTCATTGTCCGCGGCCTCAGCATAGTAGCCCATAAGAGTAATCATATGGCATTTGACTAGAGTGTCTCGCTTTTGCTAGGAATTCATCAAGCTACTTATAACAAACTATCGAGCCAAGGTAACTTAGCCTCCAAACATGTCTTCTAGCTTATCCAGAATCGCTTTAGCAGTCTTACAGAGTGCTGGTCATGCTTGCCAACATATAATAACGAGCTATCTCATCAGACTCTTCCCAGAGTTTGCTAGCCTCAACTTAAGTGGCCAAGGGGCATTTAGCATCAAGAACTATTTTAAGTTTCTCACAACACAGGAAAATTATCAAGTTCCTTTTTTAGTCCTTATAGTTATTTTTGTTCAGTTTGTTTTCAGTGAGTATGTTCAATAAGGGAGTTATTGTCATTTTCGAACTGAAAATAAAATATTCATCTATTAATATCTTTGTATAAGCAAATGTTTGATAAATTTCGTAATATTATGATATGCATTAAGATGATGTATGCATCTTAAATTAAACCTTGAAAAACATTTGTAAGTCGTTGCAATGATAATTCTCACACCCATTGAATTAAGCCACCGTGGGTTGATCATGATAAACCAATAAGAACATGGATTTCCATCAAATTAGTACATGAACCTAATTCTTTAGGCATTCACATGTACTAATAATTTTGTAACATTTAGCCATCATTCTAACTTAAGTAGAGCTCCGTCGGGAGTTACTAAACTAGAAGATCTTGAATGTATAACCAATAACTCAACACCTATCGCATCATGCACCACAAATGAGTCATTGTGGGATAATCTCACAGAGTAGCATGCTTTGACTAGTTGTTCTCTTTTGAAAAGAGAACTTATTAACCTATCGCATGATAATACCTACCACAAGGGTCGGTCGAATTATCATTTGACCATAAGAGAAGTTTCTTTCTTTTAGGAAATCTCCTTAATGAAATCCACATAGCAAATCATACCTTGAGGTAGTGCACTTGCCATGACATCACAAGAGACCATTTATGGAGTTTGTAGGTCTTATTTAGAGACCTTCTCCCACTCAATATTTTAAAAACACGTAAGGTTTTTAATTTCCTATTTCAATCCGTGACATGAGACTTAAAAATTGGGTTTAAAAAGCATGCATATCATTTAATTTAATTTTGGGATACTGAAATATGGTATTTAATTATTTATGCATATAGTCTAATTTTAATATAAATTGAATATCACTTTTTCGTTGCTAGATTGTAAATAAATTTTGAGTAATAAAAAAATGGAAAATTAACTAAGTTTTCTTAAAAGTAGTCACCGTTACATAGGAAAGCTAAATTAAATTAATTTTTGATAACCTGTGAGTTTTCTAAAAATAGACTAAGTTTTTCACCACAAGACATTCCTTGTGTCTTCAATTGCCATCGCTTTATTTTCTCCTTACCATGGACTCCTTGTGGGAAAAAGTATATTTAAGTCCTATGTCTATTTTTGGTTCATAAGAATTCTATATAAAAAAAAATCCTACATGGAGATGATAGTCGACGGTTTATTTCATAAGAACCACAACTTTGGTAAAAAATAACAAATATATAATATCACATTTATTCTTATATATTCCCTTGAACATGCGAATAATTCCAAGAATACCACATCTTATCAAATATCAATCAAATAAGACAAATAAAGAGATTCAATCTCGGCTTACACTATAAACATAGCATAACCTGGCTCTAATACCCATTGTTGGAAAAAATCTGGTTTGAAAATTATTTTCTTATACATCGAAAAATTAAAATTTTAAAAACTGACTCAGTTTGTGATATTTATATCAATAATCCCTAATCGAATTCATACCTGTGTTTTCGGCTTAGTGGACATTCATTGTTCCAAGATTTCAACCAAACGAGTTTCTCCTCTATTATTTTATATAGATATGGGCATCAAATTTATACTGGCTCCTAGATCACGTAAGGCTTTACTAAAGTGAATATCCCCTATCCTTGTAGGAATTGTAAAACTCTTCAGGTCTTTCAGTTTTGGGGGTATTTGTTTAGAAATTATCGCACTATGAGATGTGTCTATATTAACTTGCTTTCCTGTTTTATGTTTTCTACGCCTAGACATGATTTCTTTTAAATATTTAGCATATTTAGGAAATTTTTCAATTAATTCAATTAAGGAAAATTTAACATTAAGTGATTTGATAAAGTTTAAAAAAATTACAAATTTTGCTTCATCATCATTCTGCTTATCTTCTAACTGTGAGGGAATGGTTCCTCGGTTGGTGCGGGTTCTCTATTTGGCTCAACTACTAGCTCAGCTACCTTCTTTGTTTTGGGTTTAACATCATCATTTTGAGGAGCTTCTTATTGAAGATCATCGACATCCTCCTTGTCCTCCTCTTGTGTTGGGTACTCTGGGCTACTTAATACTTTACCTAAGTGGAGTGTGATTGCCTTTACATGCTCCTTCCCTTCTCTTTGAGAATTATTCTTGGTATTACTTGGGATCTAGTGCCAATTTTTCTTTTGATATATCCCATCATACTCATCAGTTGGCTCATTTGATTTTCAAGTTTATGCAATGTTTTAGTTGTTTAGGTGCACTCAGATTGCATCTCTTTCACTTCGGTCCTCATTGACTGCATCTCTCCCTTGATTCGATCCAGGCGTTGACCATATTAAGTATGGTCATTTGGGTTGGCCCTTTCCTAAGGTTTCTATAAATATGAAGGTTGGTAAGTAGTATTTTAATAGGGTTAGAACTATTATCACCTCTTTGATTTCCACCCCATCTCAGATTTAAGTGATCTCTCTAGCCGGGATTATATGTATTTGAATAGGGATTTCCACCCCTATTCCCTATGTATTCACGTTCTCAGCTGGATTATCAAAATATTGATTAAAAGGTTTATCTACGAAAAATATTGAAAATGCACTAGATGTAGACTCTATCTGGTTAAGTTTATCCAAAATCTATCAATACTTGTCATCCTCCTAGACAGCTTTTACCGTAGATGGTTCCTGACCGTAAGTAAACATCTCATTTAACCACTGGTAGGAATTCATCACCATGTTCTTTATAAGATCATACAGATCATAGTATGTTTTGTTCATCAAGGCTCATTCTGCTATTCCATCTAGTCCTGATCACACGTTTGCATCCAACCCATTACAAAGCATCTGCAACTTCAACCATTCATGTAGACCATGATGTGGACATCTTTGGATCATCATCTTAAAACGCTCTCAAGCTCCTTCAAGGCTTTATCCTTCTAATTGCTTGAACGTGGTGATCTCTCTCCTGAGTTGGACCATCTTGCTAATAGGAAAGAACATGTATAGAAACTTCTCCGCAAGTTGGTCCATGTTGTGATAGATCTTGGTGCCTGTGAGTCTAACCAAGAAAAGGTTTTATCAATTAAGAAGAAGGGGAACAACTGAATTCACATAACATCATCGGTGACCTCGTTGAATTTAAATGTATCACAAAGCTGAAGAAACCATTTAAGTGTTGGTTTAGATCCTCCGTGAAGGTTCCTCTAAATTGCATATTGGATGACGGAAATGTGCAAGTGTACACAATAGCAACAAGTAATAAAGTGACAAGTAAATGTCAAGTTATCGTACCCACAGGGATTGTGAAAAGAATTATTTGTGAATGCTATTTAAAACACTTTAGTGAGGAAAAATATTTTGTTTGAAGAGGATGATTAAAAAATAAGATTTTAACTAAGTAAAACAAAAAAATAAATCTCAAATGCACGAGTTCAAAATACTATTTAATCAAGATGACATAATTGTGTTGATTTAATTACATTTCTTTAACTTAGAATTATTAAACTCATGCTTATGCTATTACGAATAAATTCATGGCAACTCGGTAATCTGCTAACTTATGAACATACTCACTTACACAAATCCATTCATCTCTTAACATATCCCTATGTTAATTCAAACGATTAAACAGATTTTAATAAGCAAACATGCTATGGCACATACATACTCATTAAATTGAACTAATCTCTTGCATCTCCCTATGTCAATTCAAACGATTAATTAAGTCTAATGAGCATATAAAAGACTATGTGAGGTAACAAGGTATCCTTACCTTGAAATAGTTTAATCACAATAATCTTGCAAGTTATGCAAGGAAAGTGTATCGCCAGATACATTGCTAATTTAACGTTCAACTACCTTAGAAGAATAAACATGCACTGATTAAGTATTGTGTCAATTAATTAAAATTTCAATCCATTTAAATAATTAATTCATTAATGACTTGACAATTGTAATGCAAGAATAACTTAGACATGATTTTACTTAATCAAGCATTTTACCGAGGCCTATAACAACATAAACACAATTTTAAAAATTCAAGCAGATGAAATGCAATCAAACCAACACAAATTAAATTCAAGCTAAGCTAATTAAATTAACCACCCAACAATATAAATATTCATAGATATGTTCATCATAACAACAACAAAATTAAAGAGATAAGGAACAAGAATCAAATCTTGTGTTTTTCCCTGGCTTGACTAGGTTGCTCTGTTCTTCGTTCTTTGTTGTCCTCACCGATCAAGCTTCTATGAACACTCAATTGCTGCTCAAAAATAGCTGAAGAAGAACCCTTTCTCAAGGGAACAAATCGGCACAAGAGCAAGGGACTTGGAATGGGAAAATGAGAGGAGAAAGTGAGGGAGGATAGAAGAGATGTGAGTGAATGAGGGATGCTTTGAATGATCAGCCAAGGGGGGTTTTTATAGCTGAATGTGGCAGCGAAAATTTTCTAAACATAGCAGCCAAAGAGCCACCCCTTGGCCGGCCATCTATGTGGCAAAGTTGATGGCTTCAACTTTGCTAAATATGGCTTAGGGCAAATACATAAAGCCACCAATTGTGGAGGGGCATGAATGCAACTTTGACAAGTCTTCAAGGTCTTCTTTGCAAGCTTAATTAATCAGATAATAAGCTGATTTGGGTCAGCATATGGACGGTTTTGTGTTGCCCAATCCTTGGCCAGTTCAGTTCAATCGGTTCGGTTCAACTAGACCATTTTTTCCATAATTAATTAATAATAATTTATTTAGCCCAAATTAAATTGGGTATAAATTAAAATTAATTATATTATTAATTAATACACATAATTGGACCGTCTTAGGCTGGAAATTAATCCACCTCGATACTTCAAATTGCTTCTCGGTTTTATGCTTTTAACAGTGTCTGCCAAGCCATTTTTCGCCCTTTGTGCAAATCTATCAAAAATAACCAAAATTCATCAAAAATAATTATAAAATTAATTAAATTTAAAAATTTTCATATTTTAAGTGCACTTTAATTATTTTATAAAAATTAATTATTTTTCGACAAGAATTTAATCAAATTCGCATGAAATTAAGTTAAAAAAGGTATGAAAAAATGTGTAAATTTTTGTGTTTCCACATATTGTTCTGGATCATCTAGATCATGGCCGGTTTGATCTCAAAAGTATTTGTTGTAATTGTTGGCCTTGTAATGCTACATTGTACCATATCCAGATTTGGTAGCACATAGTCTTTTAAAGTTCTTCATTCTCGCACCATTGGTGGGTTTCACGTTAGTTGTGGTGGTGGTAAGCCTGGTATGTTAGCTTTATCAAGGTCGTCGAACAGTAGATTTTCTCGTGGTGGATTGCCCGTAGCACGTGGGTTATTTTGCATCTCTTGTTGTTGTTGCTGCTATTGACGGTTTCTATGAATTATTTTTTCTAAATCAGTAGGCCCCTCTATAGGTGTGCCTCTACTGTGAGCCATGCACTAAAACGACAGAAAAAGATAAAAAAAATGTTAGTGAAAATAAAAAATTTGTATATATAAAAATTAAAATTTTCCTATTATTCTATTAGACGCAAAAATGAAAATTAATTCAATAATGCTCCCTCCCCGACATTGGAGCCAACAAATTGACCACCTCTGGATGTACTAACGTCTAGAGTAATTTCCTGCACCCACATATGAATGTTAGGTGGTTTTCGCAAGTATACAGATTAGGTTGTAATATAGTTTTTTTTACAATGAATTAGGTAAGTACTCCTCAGATCGTACCTAAGGGAGGTGAGTACTAAATTACTAGTAAGCTAAACATTAATAAATCTAATTAGTATTTTAATTAAATTATAGTACAAAAATACATAAAGTCAAAATAATTTGTTTTTATAAGAAAATAAATAAAAATTGTATAAAAGAAAAACATAGAACTAATATGTTGACTCAATCAAATCTAAGCATGGGAGACTAACTCGCTTTAATGGTCATAACTAATTCTTGTTTCGAGTTCTACTCAATCAACTAGTTTCTAACCTAGTAGGATCTTTTGATCTTCTACTAAACGAATGATTTGGTAAGAACTACTTATCTCTCGACCTCACAGTCTAGACTAGATGGGTGTAAAGGTGATTGCCTCCGAACGTACTAACGTCTAGAGTAGAAATCTTGCGCAAAATATGTGAAAAAATAGTATCCACAAGTATACGAGTTAGGTTGTAATGTAGTTACAACGAAGTAGGTAAGTACTCTGAGGATCGTACCTAAGTAAGGCAAGCACTAGATTAATTCTAATCTAAACATAAATAGATCTAATTAATAGTCTAATCTAATTATAGTACAATAAAAAAAGGTTTTTGAATAAATAAAAATAAAAATAATAAGAAAGGAAATAAAATTAAATGAATGAAAACAAGAAATCAAATAATCAAATATGAATCAAATCTAAGCATGAGTAATTAGCTTGCTTCATTAATCATCATCAACTGTCATCTCGAGCTTTCTTGTTCAATCAACTAGTCTATACCTCAACAAGATCTTTTGATATGTTCGCTGAAATATTGAGTCAAGAAGAACTACTTATCTTCTAATCTTATAGTCCAGACTGGTTCAGGGTAAGGTGTTCATAGATAGGAAATACCAAATTTGGGTTAATTCCCACATTGATGACTTTCTAGGGTTCTCAGGGCTAGGGTTTAGATTCTTCCTTTCCTAAATAGATGATCTATTAAGAAATCCCTACAAAAAAGCTAATTATTCATACCTCCACATGTTAATAACCTACAGGAGGACTAGTTCCTCATGGATCTAGTAAACAATATCAACTTGAATGAAAGAATAAACATAAAGAATAATTTTAAGCAGGGAGTTTATAAGATGCCTAATTGTATTGAATTTAAGTGTAGAATCCTCACAACATTTGATAATAATTCAGGAATCTAGTCTCTTCATAAAAGTAAATAACAAGAACATGAATAATATCTAAAACTTAGGAAAAGGGAAAAACTAAAGACTAAAGCTAAAGAGAAAATTATAAAATATCAAAAGGTGTCTGTAATATGTGCTAAATGAGCCTATTTATAAACTTAGAATGGTTGTCGTCCTAAACCTTAGGTCAGTTGACACTCCCGAGCTTAAAGTTGGATTGTGCAGACCAAAATGCGCCTGACTCTTATCAACTTCCCATAGAGAGGCGATGTCACGACACACCAAGTCATGTGTCGCGACATCGAGGGCAACATGCTCAGTTTTAGGGTGTCTTTAGGGGTACTCGCAACATCTTTAGGTTGTCTCGCGACATTGAAGGCAGTCTTGGAATTCTTCTATTTTGTTCTCTGTGTTGTGACACTACATGCTTCGTGTTGCACCCTACTGACTAGTATTGAGTTAATACGTCTTCCAATGATTTCTTGCACACTCACAAAATATATTAGCTCACCCCTAGGCCTCATTCGGCCCCTAAGGTCAATTAAAGATTAAAATTGCACATTTTATTAACTTGACTAATACTTACGACAAATGTAATTAAACTTAGCTAAAATGGTCATGTTCAAGCTCCTAAAATGAGAAAACTAGTTTAATCTACTACACTGAATTATGGTTGATCAAAGGGGTTCATGGATAGGAAATACCGATTTTGGGTTAATTTTACCCTAGATGACTTTCTAGGGTTCTCAGGCCTAAGGTTTAGGTTCTTCCTATCCCAAACAATTGATCCGTTAAGAAACCCTACATAAAAATTAATTACTCTCACATCCACTCGTTAATCCCCAACAAGAGGATTAGTTCCTCATGGATCCCATAAACAATATAAACTTGATGAAGAAAATAAACATGAAAAATAGATCAAAAGTAAAAGTGTAGAGAAATCCTTATTTGTATTGAATAATTGAAGTGTAGAAATCCAAAAAAAAAATTGATGAATCCACAAGTCAGATAGAAATCCAAAAAAAAATTTGATAAATCCACAAGTCAAATTCTCCAAAAAAACACTAATGAAAATAAACTAAAAAGAAATCCTAAGTACAAAAGAAACTGAAAACTGAAAACTAAACAAAAAGAAAAATTCTAAGATACAGAAACGATGTTTCTCAAGTGTTTAATGAAGCCTATTTCTAATATTAGAGTTGGTTGTCATCTCTAGCCCTAGTTCAGCTGACATTTTTACATTAAATTTCATTATACGGACCAAAATGCCCTCAACTCGTAAATTCTTCACGTATAGGGTCGATGTCGCGACATCCTTTGCTCTATGTCGCGACACTAATGGCAGTTTTCCTAGCTCAGACGTGGGTTCAAGGACGTATCGTGACATACCCTTGCAATGTCACGACACCAAAAGCCGACTTGCTATTTTGATATTTTACTTACCATGTTGCAATATGGCAACCAGTCTCATGTTCTCATGCCTCTGAATGGTGTCCTGCACACTCACCAAATACATTAACCTTCCCTTAGGCCTACTTCATCTCCTAAGGTCATATAAACGGATCAAATCACACTTTTTATTAATCGAAAACTGAAATTGGAAAACTAAATAAAAACATGCTAAAATTGCTTAAATTAAAGCTCCTTAAGTACGAACACTAGTTTAATCTGCTACAATGAATTGTGGCATATCATCATTCCCCTATAGTATCGTGACTGAGCTCTCCCTAATGACATACCATTACGAAAGCAACTACTTAGTGCTCGCCCAATGACATTGTCATAAGTTTGTTATCCTCAAAAGATATCCTTGATCTCTTCGGGATAATATTCATTCCCCAATATGGTCTTATTTTATCTCACGGTAACCATTAAATCTTCCTTTATGAAAATTCAATTACTATCGAATAGTAATAAAATCATTCATCACAAAAATGAAAGACATATGACCATGTTTACCTTTCATCAACCATGTAATGCCAATGAGAGGATATCATTTACCCATGTCTCGGGCCATGAATTCCACTGTTGTGAATGACGCTATGTACTGCAAAAGTCGTACACCCAACGTACCAACTTTTGGTTCCTTATTTATTTGAACTTAGGCTATTACTTATATCAAAGTGTACGAGTCACGCATACACAGTTCGCCATCCACTCATGATTTAGATATGCCACACTATGAACATCATAAGTGAATAAATCAATAAACAAACACATGATTTATTCTACTTGGGTCAAGTCCAATGTACTTCTAGTCCAGTCAGTCTTATCTATGTCTCTATCTTCTGGGAGTCATCCACTCCGATGTCCAAGACAAGGCATCTCCCTAATTGGACTTGATAGACTAAATATTAGTCTTTCAATCAATTTGCTCATTTTTAATTAGACTAAAGACATTCTTAGTTTCGTCTACGAATACAAGTTGTCTTTTCATATCACGATCTAACCACGTAATACGGCTTAGTATTAGTTAAACATTAGACAAGTAATGAGCAAGATTTGCTTCCATTTTGCTTTACGTGCAAAAACAATTTGAGGACAATTTATAAAAAGTATATTAATTTAATTAATGAATTTATTTTATTAACCAATATTAATTTAATTAATGAATTTATTTTATTAACCAATTTTAATTTAATTAATGAATTTATTTTATTAACCAATCTATTCGAAAAGAATACAAATGTATATTGACGAAAATACTACACTTAGGGCATCAGATACAACAATCTCCCACTTTCCCTAATGAAGTAGATAAGTCATGTTTCGCATTCTTGTGCCCCTTTATATGCTTCCCAAAGATCTCTATAGCTAGTAGAGTCTTGGCAAAACAAATCCCCAAGGTTTATCCTCATATGCGATCTTTGACTACATCCACTATTCCATCAAACACTACCGTCTCATTTCTGATATTTTCAATCAACGTGTTTTGTCCTTATGTGGTTTCTTTGAGCCTTAGCTATATCTGCATTGTTATAATTTCATAGTCTTTTCATACCTCATATTTGGCCCTCCATAGTGAAGTTAGCAGTGCAAGTCCGCTTTACACTTCTCTACACAATGGACTCATTGTAACAGCCTGATTTTAGCTAAGTCAGAATAGTGGTTTCAAAAACATAAATTCGAGGTCATAAAATTAATTTTAATATTATTTTATGTGTTTACAGCATGATAGCATGTATGTGTGAAAGTTTCGTGATTTAATTTTATCGATTGGATGTTTCATTTGATAAAAAGGACTAAATTGCGTAAAATGTAAAAGTTGCATGCTATTAGTTATAAGGTGTCAATTGGCCTTGGATTTTTAATATGATGGCCTTAAATAGCAATTATACCATTTTAAAGGTTAATGGACATAAATGGGCATGCATTAAGTGATTTTATAATGGTTTCATTAAGGTTATAATAGTAAAATTGTAAATTAAGTTTAATTAAATAAAACAAAAGCCATTCTTTTTTTTCAATTTTCATCATCTAGCCTAATATTAAAGAAGAAAAGGAGCCATTACTATTCATTAAGGGTTCAACACTTGCATATCTTGATTAAGGTACGATTTTAGCTCAGTTTTTAATGATTTTTATGTTTTTGAGATCATTAGTTTGTATTCTAGCTAGCCCATGCCTTAATTTTTGAAGTTGTTAATGATTTTGTGAAGTGCCATTGATGAATACTTGAGCTTTTGAATGTTTGATGATGAAAAATGAATATTTATTGATAGTTACACAAGTTTTGTAAAGTGATTTTTGACAAAAATGTCAAATAGGGATTTATTTGTGAAAATGTGAAAATGTGTGGTTAAATGTGTGAATAAATGATAAATATGGGCTGGTATGTGCACTAGGAAAATTCAGCTAGCTTAGGAAGATATTAAATTGCATGAATTTTGTGTATTTGTGAAATACGAACTAAATTGTAAAAATGTGGAACTTTAGGGGTTAAAGTATAAAAATACCCAAATATGTGTTTGTGGACTGAATTTAATGATTTGATGAATAAATGAGTTAATTTTGAGTATATGTAGATCAAGAACAAAAGAAATCAGATTTAGATCGGGGAAAATCAAAGGTTATTGAATAGTCAATCCAGTCTATTTATCCCGAATACAAGGTAAGTTCATATGCAAATAAATGTCTTTAAATTGAATTATATATGTTTAATTGTCATTGAACTGCAATAAATGTTGAATGATCAAATACGAGCAAGAATCGACAAGATTACAATATCCGAAAGTCCCGTATGAACCTTAGGAATAGTATAGGATACAAATATCATGATTAGGATTAACGAGATGTGATTGTGTGTAAGACCATGTCTAGGACATTGGCATCATTATGTGATTACGTGTAAGACCATGTCTGGGACAGTGGCATCGTTATTTGATTTCGTGTAAGACCATAGCTGGGCTATTGGCATCGATATGTGATAACATGTAAGACCATATCTGGGATATGGCATTGTAACAGCTATATGTGATTTCTAAGTATCCTTATGAATTCCAAAATGTTCAACGGGCAAAGTCAAGTTGAAAAAGAATGTGTGAATGAGTTAAGTGACTTAGGTACACATGAGATCCATACAAGTATTGAAAAGGGAAGTATTTGATGAATTCACTTATGATAATGAATATGTATACATTGAGAAAGGTTTGTGCGCTTATATGTGCTTACTCAAAGTTTGCTTATGGATAGAAATGATGTTGATTCATATGGTAATTTTATTTGTATATGGTTTACTATGCTTTTAAAGCTTACTTTGTGTATTCTTTCCCTGTTTTATAGATAATCGAAGCTAGCTCGGACTCGAGGATCATCAGGAACACCGTCACACTATCGATTAACTTGTTGGTATTTTTGATGCTTTGTAAATATGGTATATGGCATGCATAGGCTAGTGATATGATGATGTGTTTTGAGTTATGATATTAACAATGAGATTTGGCTCATAAATGATGTAAATGTGGGTGTGTATTTGGCCATTTGGGTTGGCTTAATTTATTATTTTGGTAAGTGATATATGATGTATATATGGCCTTGTGTTTTGAAATGTTTGGTATGGTTGTTGTGATGGCTAAGTGGTTAATTGTTTTGATTAAGTACCAATGATATATCATGGTTGATTTGGTATGATATAGGGATGATGAATTGGTATATTTTATGGCATCAATTAGTTGATAAAATGGTGAGAAAAATGCATAGGGAAGATAGGTGAAATTGTTGGTAATGACATATTGTTTTGGTATGTTTATGCTTATGATTCGAGTAGTGTCGAAACCATCCTAAATGGGAGGGTTTTCAAAACGGGATTCGCCACCAACCTTTTTAGGTGTGATTGGATCACCTTATAAAACATTTTGGTCTACGAAAGTGAGAGAAAGCAGGTTCGGGAGTCGGTTACGTACGAGGAAGGATTAGCACCCTCGCGACGCCCAAAATTGGTACCAAATGGAATAATTTTTTTTGTCTTAATGTTAAAAGTTTGAAAGAATTAAAAAGTAGGATCCCTTTTTAAAAAACCAGGATAATTTGAGTTGAAAATCGAGATTCCTTCGCTCCAAAAGAGTACAAATATCACATCCAGCATGATTGGACACGATATTCTTAAACTTTTGTAACTGAAACCATCTCGTGATTTACGAAATCTATTTAGAAGGATACTTTAGACATTTAGACAAACGGGAAATCGCAACCCAACATGTTAGGGCATTACTTCCCGAATTCCTAAATACCAAAAAACATTGCCTCATTTTTTAAATTCTTTTGGATTAAGTGAAATATAAATTTTTTATAAGAATGATGCATTTAACCTATTACAAGATATCAATACTAAACAATATAAACTATATGATACATACTTTAACATTTCATGCAGATATAATCATAAGCAAGATAAATATACATGCATTAACATCTCATGTAAAATACAACATAGGAAATAATGAATATAACAAATATAAATTACATATATATATAATAATAATATTTCATGCAAATATAACTTAAAATAACAACATAAATAATCAATTTTCATGCAAATATATATAAAACAATAAATAACAAATAATTTATGAGATAAATTAACATATTTAAAACGATGCTAAATAAATCCAAAAAGGACGCAAAAATGAATAGACAAATTATAAACATATAAAAATAAGTCAAAAAGGCTAAAAAAAACTAAATACAATTAAAATTAAATGAGGTATTAGAAAATAAAATAATTAAAACAATAGATAAATAATAAAAAAGAAGTTTTTTTTTTAAAATGGTTAATATATATAAAAGATATACTATGTGATATAATAACTTAATATATATTTATAAAAATAATATTATGTTAAATAGGAACAAAATTTTATAGTAATTTTAAGAATATTACATATTAAATACTAAATATTTGATAATATACATTATTATTTAATAATAATTTATAATTTTTAAAATTATACATAATTAATAAATAATATATAATAAAATAAAAATAATGTAAGGAATAATATATATAATAAAATTTATAATATATAATAAAATTTATAAATAAAATATATAATAAAATATAAATAATATGATAAATAAATAAAAATAATATATATACTATTTTTACATATAACTAATATTTATAAAAATAAATAATATATAAAGTATTTAAAATAAATTAAATATATATAAAAGGATTAAAATTGAATTTAAATAAAAAATCTAGGGTTAATTTTAAATAAAAAAAATTTAGACCTAATTGAAATGCACACTAAAATCTGAGGGACTCACTGGGCAATTAGCCCTAATACCAAAAACGACGTCGTTCTCAGAATAAGTTTTATAATGGCCATTAGGACTAAATTGAAATAAAAGTAAAAGGTTAGGGCCAATTTAAAATAAAAATAAAATGAAATTATAAATTTTAAAAATGAGGAAGGATCAATTGGGCAATTAGCCCTTTAAACAAAAACACGCGGATCCTTCCCGGGTCACGGGTCAACACGCGGATCCTCAACCTTGAAATGACACCGTTTTGAAGCCTATTATTTTAAGCCAAAATGACGTCGTTCCTATGAGGCTATATAAGCCAAATTTTGGCCTCAAAAATCATTTTCAACCCGTTTTTTTAAAAAAAAAACAAAAAAAACCTTTGAAAGAGGATTGAGAGCAGGCCCTCGGAGCTCCGTCGAGCCTCCGTCCACGGGCTCCCACGTGCCCACACGCCCACATGCCGCCGTCGACTCCGCCACATACGGCGGTCGGAAGTTGAAGAGCTTCGATTTTCAGCGCAAATTCGACGGTAAATTTCTTTTTTGTATTATTTTAGTGATATTTGTATGTATTTGGAAAAAAAAAGAAAAAAAAAGTAAAGGCAAATCACCTCTGTTTCTTTGATAAGATGCTGGTATTTTATTGTATATGTATATATCAACTGTAGCTTTACATCGTTTCGATTCGGGCTTTTATAGCCACTGAAAATCATCATAAAATAATATTTACAATATTTATTTCTTGCTATATTTGTATTGCCTCTGTTGTTCTTATTTCCTTTTTTGTAGGTGACGACGAGAAGACCAGCGATGATCGGGCGCTAATGATGGTGCACTGGATCGCCGATTGCGGCGTGAGACGAGGGGTCACTGACTACGGCGTGACGATTGGGATCAGGCTTGCGGCGCGAATGTTTCTGGAAACCCTAGGGTTTCCTGATTCGGTTTAGGCATTGGGCCTCGCTGATTTGGGTCTAGTTTGGGTATTTGGGCTAAGGGTTTTAGGTGTAATATGTGGGCTACTGATGTGATTTGTAAATGGGCCATAAGTAGTGCTCCAATTGGGCTATGTACATAGGCTATCAATTTGGACTGTAAAAAAGGACTTTTATTATTTTTTGTTTTGTTTTTTTATATTTATTTATTTTACGGGCCAGGCAAATTTGGGTTATTACAAGTAGTGAAATGGTTGAAGATGAAATGGCATGATTTGTATATGAATTAGCATGTTTTGGTTGCCTATAAGTGTATTGAAATGGTATAAAATGTTGTGGTTTAAGTATGCTTGAAGTGGATGAGAAATGTGGCTTAAACCAAGCCTATTTTCACCCTACACGGTTGAGCAGACGGGCGTGTGTCTCGACCGTGTGCCTGCTGTTACTTATTTAAACAAGTCAGTGAGTTACACGGCTTAGACACATGGGTGCGTCTACTGGCCGTGTGCGACACATGAGCTGGCACATGGGCGTGTGGCCAACCGCGTGACCCAAGTCAGTATACCCTTCAGATTTCACACGGCTGATAAACCGTAACTTATACATATTTTTATCCCATGGTTAACATATTTATGAATGAATTCTCCTTAGATTTAGTGAATTTAGTGCTCCTAATCCTTTAATTTCATGTTTTATACTTAGGTGAGCATACGAGAGCGAAAAGAACAAGAAACGAGCTAAAAACGGAGAAAATGGGTCAACGTGGGAAAACAACATGGCCTGGATTTCCTCACACGGGCATAACACACATTTGTGCCATTTTAACAAGCTCGACCACGGCCTAAAACAACCTCAGCATGGGCGTTTTGATCTCTCAGCCTCGACCACGGCCTAAAGTAATCGCACACGGGCGTGTCACACGGGCGTGTCCCTACCGAGCCCTAGTTAAGTTCTATTCGGAAAAGGGCAATTTTGGGGGCTCTTAGGAATTCTAAAGCCTATTTAAACACCCTAGAGGAGGACTAAAAAGGGAGCCAAAGAATAAGGAGCAAGGAATTACTCCAAGAAAGTTGATTAATCCATCTCAGAAGCCGGATTCATCATCAAGACTGAAGATTTCTGCTAAATTTCCCTTCAGAAGTTTTGGGTTTTCTTTATCTTTTGTATTCTTTATTCTTCTAAGATGTTTTCCTATTTAGTTATGAACTAAATCCCCTAAATACCTAAAGGGGATGAAACCTAAGACGAATCTTGTTATTATTTTTTGAATTGTATGATAAATATTTGACTTGTTCTTAATTATGTGTTCTTAATTCTTGTTTTAATATTCCAAGATATTGATTCAAGTTAATGCTCTTATTTGGAGGATGAATAGTCCCTGGCTAAGAGTGGCTTTTTCATAATTAAGCGGAGTTAATTGCGCGCCTAGAGATAGGGTGACAAGATTTTACCGGATTAGGGTGAAACCTAATAAGGGGATCCATAGATCAAGTTAAAGCAACCCTAGGGTGTTAATTAGAAAGAAATTTCAATTACTCAATCTAGGGTTAGACATTATTAGTCTTGAATAGGGATAATAACATAACTTAGGGATTTCTACGGAACAAGTTAAATGAATAAATCGTCTAATTCGGAGCCAAAATAACAAGTGAAGTCTAGGTGGATTTTTCCTTAGGTATTGTCTTAAATCAATCGTTTTCCAAAAGTAATTCCCAAATTCTATTTTCTGTGATCTCTTAGTTTAGTTAATTAGTTAATTAAAACAAACCTCATTATTCTTAGGCTAGATAATAGAAAGACAGTCATTACTATTACTTTTCATTCCTTTGGGTTCGACAATCCGGTCTTGCTAAAGCTACACTACTGTTTGATAGGTACACTTGCCTACATTGTGATAATAGTTAGTTTCAAGAGCGATTAATTATAAATTTATAAAACTTATCACGGAAAATCAAGATCAAGTTTTGCCGGGGAACTAAGATATTAGGAACACTCAATTTTTATTACTTTAGCCATTTACTTTTACTATAATTTAATTTTGTTTTTTATTTTTATTTTTTATTTACTAAATTTTATTTTTCTTTCTTCTGGCAGGTTCTTATAGTTTATGACTAGAAGAAACCCGTCGGGACCATTACTTTTTGACGAAGAAATAGATCGCCCCACTCGTAGAAACTGACGAGACATAAGGAAAAGCTTAAGATACACAGAGGAAGAGCAAGAGGACGATATCTCAACTACAACCAAGGAGATGGCTGAAAATCAGAAAAATTAGCTACCTCCTGCGATACCCACTGATCTAGCAAATCAGAATCCTGCTCCTCGTACTATGAATGATCATGCTAAACCTAATTTAACAAGAACTGAGTCAAGTATAGTTAGGGCTGCTACTGCTGCAAATAATTTTGAACTGAAACCTAACACGATTCAAATGATACAACAATTTTTTCAGTTTGATGGTTTGCAGGATAAGGATCCCAACACTCACTTGGCAAATTTTCTAGAATTCTGCGACACTTTTAAAATTAATGGCGTTTCTGATGATGCCATTCGTCTTTGGTTATTCTTTTTTTCATTAAGGAACAAAGCTAAACAGTGGTTGAACTCATTACCACGAGGGTCAATCACTACATGGGAACAAATGACCGAAAAATTTTTATTAAAGTATTTTCCGCCAGCTAAGACGGCCAAATTACTTAATGATATCTCTTCTTTTGTACAGATGGATTTAGAAACACTTTACGATGCATGGGAGAGATACAAGGACCTACTACAAAGGTGCCCTCACCATGGGTTACCTCTATGGCTGCAAGTTCAAACGTTTTACAATGGTGTGAACCCTTCGACAAGACAGATGATTGACGCAGCCACTGGTGGAACCATCAACAACAAAACACCTGAAGAGGCTTACGAATTTATTGAGGAGATTTCACTGAATAACTATCAGTGGCAAGTCATGAGGACTAAGCCAACTAAAATAGCAGGCGTTTATAACGTCGATTCGGTTACTAAGCTGTCAAATCAAGTAGAATTTCTAAATAAAAAGATTGATGGTTTACTTGGTTCTATGCAGGTTCATCCAGTAATGCAATGTGAAGCAAGTGGAGGTGGATCAAGCAATTCAGAGTATCAACCCTATGGCCAAAACATAGAGAATGAGCAATTAAATTATATGGGTATTAATCCTCGATCTCAAAATAATCCTTATAACAATACTTATAATGCAGGTTGGAGGAATCACCCAAACTTCTCATGGGGAGGTCAAGGGAATCAAAGGCTACAAAATCCTCCGGGTTTTCAACAACCACCTTATCAACAGGAAAAGAAACTGAACCTTGAGGAGATGCTATCCAAATTCATCGCGGTGTCAGAAACTCATTTCCAGAATACCGAGATTACACTTAAAAATCAACAAGTGTCGATCCAAGGGCTCGAAACTCAAATAGGCCAGCTGTCCAAACTAATTTTCGAAAGACCATTAGGAAGTTTACCTAGTGACACCAAACCAAATCCAAAAGAGCATGTGAAAGCAGTTACACTAAGGAGTGGGAAAGTGTTAGTTGAATCTAAAAAGAAGCTAACACAAGAAGCCATGATAAGCAAAAAGGAGGAGAAAAAACTCAAAAATAGTGACAAACCAGTGCCAAAAGAATATAAACCACCAGTTTCATACCCAACAAAGTTGAAAAAAGACCGCATGGATGCACAATTCAGTAAGTTTCTTGAACTTTTTAAGCAATTACATATCAACTTACCTTTTGTTGAAGCCATCTCGCAGATGCCTACATACGCAAAATTTTTGAAGGAGCTTCTAACAAATAAAAGGAAGTTTGAGGACTTATCTATAGTGGAACTCAACGAGGAGTGCTCAGCCATACTCCAAAATAAACTGCCAACCAAACTGAAAGATCCAGCAAGTTTTACTATCCCTTGCTTAATTGGTAGTTTGAATGTTGAGAAAGCACTAGCTGATTTAGGCGCTAGCATTAATTTGATGCCATATAAAATGTTCAAACAACTTGGTCGTGGGGAACCTAAACCCACCAGGATGAGTATTCAACTAGCCGATAGATCTGTTAAATATCTTAGGGGTATTATAGAAGACGTACTTGTAAAAGTGGATAAATTCATATTCCTTGTTGACTTTGTTGTGCTTGACATGGACGAAGATGTAGAAGTGCCTTTAATCTTAGGGCGTCCATTTTTAGCCACTGTTAGGGCTGTAATTGATGTGGGTGATGGCAAATTGGTACTTAGAGTAGGTGATGAAGAAATTATCTTTAAAATTTATGACGCTATGATATTTTCTAGGGAATAAGATGATTCATGTTATTTTATTGACTCTATTGATCATGCTACTCAAGACTTTTTTCAGGAAATTATACAAAAGACACAACGGAACTGTATCTAGCTCAAAGAGAGGAGGCAGATGATGACACAAATTAACATTCCTCAAGACAAGCAGAATATGAAGGTATTAAGATAAACGATGAGCTTAAGCAAAAACCCTCTATTGAAGAACCTTCCAAACTGGAACTTAAACAATTACCAAATCACTGGGAATATGCATATCTTGGAAATAATTCTACATTACCAGTGATTATTGCTTCTAACCTGTAACCCAAGGAAAAAGAGGAATTAATCCAAGTATTAAGAGAACATCAAAATGCCATAGCTTGGAAAATTTTTGACATCAAAGGGATCAGCCCGTCTTTTTGCACCCATAAAATTTTAATGGAAGATGAATATAAGCCATGTGTGCAAGCTCAAAGACGACTGAACCCCAATATGAAAGAAGTTGTTAAAGCTGAGGTAATTAAACTTCTAGATGCAGGAATCATTTATCCTATTTTTGACAGTTCTTGGGTAAGTCCAGTGCAGGTTGTCCCTAAGAAAGGAGGCATGATGGTTGTGGCCAACGAGAGGAATGAATTAATCCCAACAAGAACAGTCACAAGTTGGAGAGTTTGTATTGACTATAGGAAGCTGAATGATGCCACAAGAAAAGATCATTTTCCCTTGCCATTCATTGACCAAATGTTGGAAAGATTATCCGGGCACATGTATTGTTGCTTTTTAGACAGACTCTCTGGCTACTTCCAAATCCCAATAGCTCCTGAAGATCAAGAAAAGACGACAATCACATGCCCATATGGTACGTTCGCTTATTGTAGAATGCCTTTGGATTATGTAATGCTCCTGCCACTTTTCAACGTTGTATGATGGCCATCTTTGACAAACTTGTGGATGACATCATGGAGGTATTTATGGATGATTACTCGATATTCGGTAACTCTTTCCATCTTTGCCTTAAAATTTTAAAACGAGTTTTAATAAGATGTGAGGAAACGAACCTTGTGCTTAACTGGGAGAAATGTCACTTCATGGTTCAAGAAGGTATTGTATTAGGGCATAAAATTTCTAGTAAAGGGATTGAAGTGGACAAATCTAAAATTGAAACAATCGAAAAATTACCCCTTCCTAGTTCAGTCAAGACTATCAGAAGCTTTTTAGGATATACTGGTTTCTGTAGAAGATTTATTAAGGATTTTTCTAAAATAGCTAAGCCTTTGACTAAATTGCTAGAAAAATATATACCTTTTAATTTTGATCAAGAATGTTTAGAAGCATTTAACACCTTAAAAGATAAATTAATTAATGCTCCAATCATAATTGCACATGACTGGAATTTACCTATTGAATTAATGTGTAATGCGAGTGACTTTACAGTAGATGCGGTTTTGGGACAGCGAAGAGACAAGCACTTTCAACCTATCTATTATGCTAGCAAGACTTTGACAGCCGCATAAGAAAACTACACTACCACGAAAAAAGAATTGCTAGCTGTGGTTTTTGGATTTGATAAATTTCGATCGTACCTCATATTGTCTAAAGTTGTTGTTTACACTGACCATTCTACCCTTCAATACCTTTTAACTAAAACTGATGCAAAACCTCGACTCATTCGATGGATTTTATTGTTGCAGGAATTTGACTTAGAAATTCAAGATAAGAAAGGAGCTGAAAATCTCGCGACTGATCATCTTTCCAGGCTTGAGAACTTAAATACCAAAGAACTAGATGAAGTTGAAATAAATGATTTGTTTCCTGAAGAATAATTTTTCGCCATATCTGATTTTGAGGTACCTTGGTTTGCAGACATCGCGAATTTTTTAGCCGCTAACATTATCCCAAAATGGTTGACACACCAGCAAAAGAAGCGATTCTTTAATGATGTGAAAAACTACTTTTGGGATGACCCTTTTCTTTTCTGCATATGTACAAATCAAGTCATTAGAAGATGCGTTACAAGGTCAGAAACATCAAAGATACTGGAACATTGCCACTCAGGACCGACTGGAGGACACTATAGTGGAACTAAGACCGCACATAAAATACTTGAATCAGGTTTTTATTGGCCCTCGTTATTCAAAGACGCTAACAGGTATGTGACTTCTTATGACAAATGCCAACGGACAGGTAACCTCTCCAAACATGATGAAATGCCTCAAAACTATATGCTTTCATGTGAAATATTTGACGTTTGGGGTATCGACTTCATGGGTCCATTTCCTAGTTCATTTGGGAATAAATACATCTTAGTAGCAGTTGATTATATGTCCAAATGGGTAGAAGCCCAAGCTTTACCTACTAATGATGCTAGAGTGGTAGTACGTTTCCTTAAGAAACTCTTCTCGAGATTTGGAGCACCTAGAGCAATTATCAGTGACAGGGGCACTCATTTTTGTAACACCTAATTTGAGAAAACCCTTGAGAAATACGGAGTTCATCACAGAACAGCCACCCCATACCATCCTCAAACTAGTGGACAAGTCAAAGTGGCAAACGGAGAAATCCAGTGGATTCTTGAAAAGACAGTAGAATCAAACAGGAAAGATTGGGAGATAAAAGTAGATGATGTTTTATGGGCTTATAGAACTGCTTTTAAGACTCCCATAGGAACATCACCTTACAGATTTTTTTATGGAAAAAGTTGTCATCTACCATTCGAACTAGAACATAAAGCTTTTTGGGCTATTAAATTTCTAAACCTTGATTTTGAACTTGCAGGTAAAAATAGGTTGATGCAGTTGAATGAGTTAGATGAGTGGTGAGCCAATGCATATGAAAACTCACGCCTATACAAGGAAGCAACAAAGCGGCGCCATGACGCTCGTTTAAAGCAACAGAAATAATTCGAAGTCGGAGATTTTGTCTTGCTCTATAATTAGAGACTCAAATTGTTTCCTGGGAAACTTAAATCGCGATGGTCAGGACCTTTCGTAGTTCAATCTATTTTTCCATATGGAACAGTAGATCACCCATCACAAGGAACTTTCAAGGTAAACGGTCATCGTCTCAAACTTTATAACGGTGAGAATTTTAAGGACGATGGAGAGGAGCTACGACTCCACAAACCTCCCTGAATACACTAACAAGGGAAAGTCGAGCTTAGACTATAAACAAACGCTTCTCGGGCCCTGAGTACTAACAGTTTTTATTTACTTAAATTTTATTTAAATTTCAAAATTTTTAATATTTAGATCACTAACTGAATCTTTGAACACAGTTCCACAAAATCCACACGGCCATGCACACGGGCGTGCCTTAGGCCGTGCCCGTAACACGAGAAGAGACATGGCCGTGCGATACTGCCGTGTGAAAATAGAGTAAAAGTTTTCCCAAAACACGGGATGTGATAAATTACCATGGCCGTGCAATACGGTCGTGTGAAAACAGAGTAAAAGTCTTCCCAAAACACGGGATGTGATAAATTACCACGACCGTGTGAGCGGGCTGTGGGCAAACCTACCAAAATGACACGGGTGTGCGACACGCCCGTGCCTAGCGCCCGTGGTCAACACTGCCAAAAGAACACGAGCGTGGGCATAGGTACATGGGCGTAAGGGAATCGAACCACATAACACATGATCGTGCATTACGATCATGCAGCCACAAGGCCTAGACACACGGGCTTGTCTTCAGGCTGTGTGACGAACTCTCAATTCGCAATAAACACAGGCTAGACACGAACCCCACGGGCGTGTGATACGGCCGTGCCACTTACAAAATTAGATTATTCCTCTTATTTTATTTTTACTTTTATTTTTAGTTATTTTTAAAAGATTCATGTATTCTTAAAACGCGGCTTATCTTTATGATTATTATTAGATTATTTCTTCCTCAGAATCATGCTTTACCTCCAGCTCTATTTTAAATTCTTGCTCTCGCTAATCTAAGGATCCCATCCATTCATAACTCAGGAAGTTTCACTTCTCTCCCTATCTTATGATCTTTTATTTACATTTTTCAGTATATTTATCTTTTTATATTGAGGGCAATGTACATCTTAAGTGTAGGGGGTATTCATTTCATTATTAGAAAAATCCCTGAATATTACCTTGTTCTCTTACAAATTTATCATATCATTTTTAGGATGAATTTTGATTAAATTATGATTTTTATTGATATATCTTGAATTAAAACATAGGCGTTCATGCATTGATTATTTAAAACCTTAAGAAATTAGAGAATTAAGCACGATAAGTTGATTTTTAAGAATTTAAAATTTTAGGTTGTTTCCCCAAGTTTAGGTACTACCTTGAATTGAAATCTGCAGTTTTAAACATCAAAAAGCCATAATTATTGTGAGATTTTGAGCCTTTAAAGAGCATCTATTATTTTTTTATGCTCACTTTTATTATTGCTTTGAGTGTGTCAATATCGAATTGTTATTCTAGAACTTGCTTGACTATGCATGTCAAGACCACACCATTTGATTTGACATGTCAAGATGATAGAGGCACTTAGGATTAACCCACTAATGCCATGAAAAGCCTACCTCCACGATTAACCCTTAGTAAACCCCTTTGAGCTTAACAAGCTATTCCTTGTATTACCCTTAATATTAACCCTTAACCCATTATTGTTGAAATCCCCTCAATTAATTTGATCCTTATTTTTGTCGAGATTTGATTTGAATAAATTGCTTAGCTATGTCTTGTTCTTAATAGTTAGTCTATGTTATTTGAATTGTTCTTAAAAAAAATCATAAATATTAGTAGTAGAAATCTCCTTTCTTTGAGCTTAAGTATTTAAATTCCATATTCGAAGAAGAAGCTCTGTTGTACGCAAGTGATGATAAAATATTTTTCTAGTTAAGAAATTTTTCAATTCAATCTCGATTCTAACCCTTTTCTTTCAGCTTGTGACCACACCTCCTAACCAAGCCTCGTTACAACCCTCTAAATACTTATTGATTGATGTATCATCTCAATTTATAATGGTGGAGATTTGATTTTCATGTAAGCCTATGGTAATAACTTTTCATATTGACTGATTAGTGCTAATTTCATTGTCCTTAAACACTTCGAGTGATTTGAGTGAATCTTTAGTGAGGGTGTTAAACTCTGTGAGATTTCGAATTGATGGTAACTACATAGATAATGGGAGATGCCTATATTTTTTATGATTAAATACCCAACTTAGAATGTTTGAAACTTTAACGTTCTTTTAGTTGAATTCTCAATGTATGATTACTTATGGATTAGTTTGAGATATTACTGATAGGAATTATAAGTTGAGAAAAAGGAAGTTTTAATTGTGAATTGAAAACTTTGCTTGAGGACAAGCAAACGCTTAAGTGTGGGGGTATTTAATAAACCATAATTTATACATATTTTTATCCCATGCTTAGCACATTTATGAATGAATTCTCCTTAGATTTAGTGAATTTGGTGCTCCTAATCCTTTAATTTCATGTTTTATACTTAGGAAAGCATAGGAGAGCGAAAAGAACAAGAAACGGGCCACAAACAAAGAAAATAGGCCGACGTGGGAAAACAACATGGCCTGGACTTCCTCACACAGGCAGAACACACGCCCGTGCCATTTTGACAGGCTCGACCACAGCCTAAAACAACCTCAACACGGGTGTGTTGATCTCTCAGCCTCGACCACGACCTGAAGCAATCGCACACGGGCGTGTCACACGAGCATGTTCCTGCCGAGCCCTAGTTAAGTTTTATTCAGAAAAGGGCAATTTTGGGAGCTCTTAGGCAATCTAAAGCCTATTTAAACACCCTAGAGGAGGACTAAAAAGGGAGCCGGAGAATAAGGAGCAAGGAATTACTCCAAGAAAGTCGATTGATCCATCTCAAAAGCCGGATTCATCATCAAGACTGAAGTTTTCTCCTAAATTTCCCTTCAGGAGTTTTGGGTTTTCTTTATGTTTTGTATTCTTTATTCTTCTGAGATGTTTTCCTATTTAGTTATAACTAAATCCCCTAAATACCTAAGGGGGATGAAACCTAAGACTAATCTTGTTATTATTTTCTGAATTGTATGATAAATATTTGACTTGTTCTTAATTATGTGTTCTTAATTCTTGTTTTTATATTCCAGGATATTGATTCATGTTAATGCTCTTAGTTGGAGGATGAACAGTCCCTAGCTAAGAGTGGCTTTGTCATAATTAAGCAGAGTTGATTGCGCGCCAAGAGATAGGGTGACAAGATTTTGCCGGATTAGGGTGAAACCTAATAAGAGGATCCATAGATCGAGTTAATGCAACCCTAGGGTGTTAATTAGAAAGAATTTTCAATTATTCAATCTAGGGTTAGACGTTATTAGTCTTGAATAGGGATAATAACATAACTTAGGGATTTCTACGGAACAAGTTAAATGAATAAATCGTCTGATTTGAAGCCAAAATAACAAGTGAAGTCTAGGTGGATTTTTCCTTAGGTATTGTCTTAAATCAATCGTTTTCCAAAAGTAATTCCCAAATTCTATTTTCTGTGATCTCTTAGTTTAGTTAATTGGTTAATTAAAACAAACCTCATTATTCTTAGGCTAGATAATAAAAAGACAGTCATTACTAGTACTTTTCGTTTCTTTAGGTTCGACAATTTGGTCTTGCTAAAGCTACACTACTGTTCGATAGGTACACTTGCCTACATCGTGATAATAGTTAGTTTCAAGAGTGATTAATTATAAATTTATAAAACTTATCATGGAAAATCACGATCAACTGCCAAGGCACACGATCGTGTCTTCGGCCATATGATTCAAGTCAGTATGTATGCCCTGTTTCCATACGGCCTTGTGACACGGGTGTGTCTGGTGGCCGTGTGAGGCACACTGCCTGTTCACACGGGCGTGTGATCCCTATATGCATGAGAATTTTAAGATTTTTCCCAAAGTTTTCAAATATATCGGTTTAGTCTCGAACCTCTTCCAAGCATGTGTTAAGGTCTCATAGAGCCTTATAAGGGACAATGTGACTATGTTTGATCAATGTTTATGTAATGTTTGTTTCATGTATGATGAAATGTATATTGTACGTTGTGATTTGATAGGTAATGCCTTGTAACCCTATTCCGGTGACGGATATGGGTTAGGGGTGTTATAATTATTGGTATTAGAGCTACGGTTTGTTGATTCTAGGGCTAACGTAACTTGTGTGAGAGTCTAGCTATACATGCTATATATACTTTACGATAGTGTGATGATTCTTGATAGCTTAAATTGTGTTTTCATATAGTAATGATCCCGAAAGAGCTATAGCTGACGATGTAGAGAGTAACGCGCCTGCTCTCGCTCAAGGGATAACGCCTACTGAATCTAAACCTATGATGAGTGGTCATGAGAGAGAGGCTAAACAACCCTTTTTCCATATGATGAGTGAGTTATTCACGGAGCTCGTTCGAATGAATCCGACTACTTAAAAACCTCCACCCCCACCTGTTCCTCAACAAATCCCTGATATTCCTCAAGTTATCGATCCGATACAATTGAACAAGCTACTAGCAGATAAGATTCGAAAACATGGGGCTGAAGAGTTTCGGGCCTCTATTGATGATGATGTGGAGAGAGCTAAGTTCTGGCTCGAAAATATGATTCGAGTATTCGATGAATTATCTTGTACTTGTGATGAATGTATCAAATGTGTTGTATCTTTGCTAAGAGATAATACGTACCATTGGTGGAAAACGTTGATATCTGCGGTTCCTAGAGAATGGCTTACTTGGGAGTTTTTCCAATTCGAATTCTGAAAGAAGGACATCAGTCAAAGATTTCTTGATCAGAACCATAAAGAGTTTCTAGAGTTAAAACAAGGTCGGATGACTGTCACTAAGTATGAAAGAGAATTAGTACGGTTAAGCAAGTATGCCCGGGAATATGTTTCCACTGAAGAAATCATGTGCAAACAATTTGTAGATGGATTGAGTGAAGATATAAAATTACTAGTCGGAATTCTAGAGTTGAAAGAATTTTTCGTTTTAGTTGAGATGGCTTGTAAAGCCGAGGATCTTAGTAAAGAAAAGAGAAAAGCAGATTCAGAAGCTAAAGACTCGAGAAAAAGATCAGTGAGTAAGCCGTATCAATCTTCATCAAAGAAATTCCAAGACTCGTTTAATCGTTCTAATGCATCAGTGGGACATTCAAACAGAGATCGTGAAAGGAAACATTCAAGCTTTAAAGCTCCGGCTATATCGATAGCTAGTGTCAGGAGCGCAAAACCAAATCGAACTAATTATAAACAGTGTGGAAAATGACATTTCAGTGATTGTAGATTGAATGATCGAGCTTTGTTTTAAATGTGGATCGTTAGATCATTTTATCAGAGATTACGGAGAGTTAGCTGAAAAAGATAACGCTTAGAGTATGAGGCCGAGTAATGCTACAGTTAGAGGGAGACCACCCAAATATTCTGGTAATGTGAGTGGTAGTCAGAGAGTGACAAAAGACTCTACTATGAGGTCTGAGGCACAAGTACTTGCCCAGGATTATGCTATCCATGCACGGGAGGAGGCATCATCGTCAAAAATGATTACCGGTACTTTCACTCTCTATAATACTAATGTGATTGCCTTGATAGATCCAGGATCAACTCATTCTTATATATGTATGAATTTAGTATCCAGTAAGCCTTTTCCTGTAGAGTCTACTAAATTTGTGATTAGAGTATCGAACCCCTTAGGCAAACGTGTTTTGGTTGACAAAGCCTGCAAGAATTGTCCGTTAATGCATCGAGATTTCTGTTTTTCAGCTAATCTGATGCTATTTTCATTCGATGAATTTGATTTGATTTTAGGTCTGGATTGGTTAACGATGCATAATGCTACAGTGAATTGTAGACGAAAGACAAATGAACTAAAATATCAGAATAATAAAACTATTAGAATTGAATCTGATGATCTAAATAGTTTGCCAATTGTGATCTCGTCCATATTAGCTCAGAGATTTGTGAGAAAGGGGTTTGAAGCTTATCTTGCTTATGTTCTTGATACGAAAGTGGTAGAAACAAAGATTGAATTAGTACCAGCTGTGTGTGAGTATCCAGATGTATTTCCCAAAGAGTTTTCGGGTTTACCACCTATCAGAGATGTTGAATTTGGTATTAAATTAGTACCGGGTACAATGCTGACACTGATAGCTCCGTAAATAATGTCCCCCACAAAGTTAAAAGAGTTGAAAGCTCAATTGCAAGAGTTGACAGATAAAGGATTTGCTAGATCGAGTTTTTTACCTTAGGGTACTCCCGTGTTGTTTGTTAAAAAGAAAGATGGCACGATGAGAATGTGTATTGACTACAGACAGCTAAATAAAGTGACTATAAAGAACAAATACCCTTTACCGTGGATTGATGATTTGTTTGATCAGTTAAAAGGAGCAACAGTGTTTCAAAAATCGATTTGAGATCGGGTTATTACCAGTTGCGAGTTAAAGACTCTGATTTGCCAAAAACTACATTTAGAACAAGGTATGGACATTATGAATTTTTTGTTATGCCTTTTGGACTAATGAATGCACCTGCTATTTTTATGGACTTGATGAACCGAATTTTCAGGCAGTATTTAGACCGATTCATAGTTGTGTTTATTAGTTATATATTTATTTACTCTCGTGATAAATCTGAACATGCCAAGCATTTGAGAATTGTACTACAAATTTTGAGAGAAAAACAGTGATTTGCAAAGTTCAGCAAATGCGAGTTTTGGTTGCAAGAGGTTAGTTCTCTAGGACATATAGTTTCAGCTGCAAGTATCCGAGTTGACCTAAGCAAAATTTCTGCAATTATAGATTGGAAGCCTCCGAGAAATGTAATCGAAGTTCATAGTTTTCTGGGACTAGTCGGCTATTGTAGACAATTTGTGAAAGGCTTTTCAATGATTGTAACTTCGATAACGCGACTGCTTCAAAAAGATGTTAGATTTGAGTGGTCAGAAAAATGTCAGCAGAGTTTTGAACAGTTGAAAGCATTGTTGACAGAGGCCCCAGTGTTAGTTCAGCCTGAGTCGGGTAAAGAATTCATACTTTTTAGTGATGCATCGTTAAATGGCCTAGGCTGTGATTTGATGCAGGAAGGCAAAGTTATAGCTTATGCCTCGAGACAGTTGAAGCTGCATGAAAAGAACTATCCGATGCATGATCTAAAATTGGTTTCGATTGTGTTCGTGTTGAAAACTTGGCGCATTATTTGTTTGGTAAGAAGTACCATATTTATACCGATCACAAAAGCTTGAAATATTTGATGACTCAGAAAGACTTGAATTTACGACAACGGAGATGGTTAGAATTGTTAAAAGACTATGACTTGGTAATTGACTATCATCTGGGGAAAGCGAATGTAGTTGCTGATGCTTTGAGCTGAAAGTCCTTATTTGCTTTACGTACTTTGAACACACATTTGGCTTTGTCTAACAATGATTCGTTAGTAGCTGAGTTGAAAGCGAGACCGTTGTTCATACAGTAGATTTGTGAGACTCAAAAGTTTGATAATGAACTGCAAGCAAAACGGGTTCAATGTAAGTCAATTTCTGATTCAGAGTTTCAAGTTGATTCCAATGATTGTTTGAGATTTAGAGATCGAATATGTGCTCCGAGAAATTCAGAGTTGATTCAGTTGATTTAAATAATTGTTTATCAGTAGACCTAGGAAGACGAAAATGTATAATGATTTGAAACAATTTTATTGGTGGAATGGTAAGAAACGAGATATCTCAGAATTTGTTGCGAAATGTTTGATTTGTCAGCAAGTTAAAGCTGAGCATCAAGTATCGTCAGGTTTATTACAACCTATCATGATTCCTGAGTGGAAATGAGACAGAGTAACTATGGATTTAGTTTTGGGTTTGCCCTTAACTCTGAGAAAGAAAGATGCAATTTGGGTTGTTGTTGACAGATTAACAAAATCTACACATTTCATTCCAGTGTGTACAGACTATTCACTCGATAGATTCGCTGAGTAATATATTTCCAAAGTTGTGAAATTGCACGGAGTGCCTACTTCTATTGTTTCAGATAGAGATCCGAGATTCACTTCACGATTTTGGAAGAAACTACAAGAGGCATTGGGTACAAAGTTACATTTCAGTACCGCATTTCACCCACAAACGGATGGTCAATCCGAGCGAGTTATTCAGATACTTGAGGATATGTTGCGTTGTTGCATTCTCGAGTTTGGAGGTAGCTGGGAGAAATATTTACTGCTGATTGAATTTGCTTACAATAATACCTTTCAATCAAGTATAAAGATGGCACCATAAGAAGCTCTATACGGTCGTAAATGTTGAACGTCTTTATACTGGACTGAGCTAAGTGAGAATAAGATTCACGGGATTAATCTGATTAGAGAGACTAAAGAAAAAGTAAAAGTAATTCACAACAGTTTGAAAGCAGCTTCAGATCGACAAATCATATGCAGACTTGAAACGAAAATATATTAAGTTCCAGATCGGGGATAGAGTGTTTCTGAAAGTGTCACCGTGGAAAAAGATATTCCGGTTGTCGAAAAGGGAAATTGAGTCCGCGATTCATCAAACTGTATCAGATTATCGAACGAGTTGGACCAGTTTCTTATTGACTATCTTTACAGTCTGAGCTAGAGAAAATACATAATGTGTTTCATGTATCGATGTTATGAAGATATCGATCTGACCTTTCACATGTTATTTCCCTGAACGAAGTTGAAATTCAGCCAAATTTATCGTACAGTGAAGAACCGATTCGAATCTTAGCTCGTGAGATCAAAGAGCTGAGAAATAAGAGAATCGTATTAGTGAAAGTATTATGGCATCTACACAGGGTTGAAGAAGCTACTTGGGAACCCAAGGATACTATGAGAAAACAATATCCAAACCTATTCACTGGTAAGATTTTCTGGGACGAAAATCCCTAAGGGGGGAGAGTTGTAATAGCCCGATTTTAGCTAAGTCAGAACAGTGGTTTTGGAACCACAAATCCAAGGTCAAAAGATTAATTTTAATATTATTTTATGTGTTTACAGCATGATAGCATGTATGTGTGAAAGTTTCGTGATTTAATTTTATAGATTGGATGTTTAATTTGATAAAAAGTACTAAATCGCATAAAATGTAAAAGTTGCATGCTATTAGTTAAAGGTTCCAATTGGCCTTAGATTTTTTAATATGATGGCCTTAAATAGTAATTATACCATTTTAAACATTAATGGACATAAATGAGCATGTATTAAGTGATTTTATAATGGTTTCATTAAGGTTATAATAGTAAAATTGTAAATTAAGTTTAATTAAAAAAAAAAAGCCATCTTTTCCTTTCAATTTTCATCATCTAGCTAAATATTGAAGAAGAAAAGGAGCCATTATTGCTCATTTAGGGCTCGGCACTTGCATAGCTTGATTAAGGTATGGTTTTAGCTCAGTTTTTGATGATTTTTACGTTTTTGAGATCGTTGCTTTGTATTCTAGCTAGCCCATGCCTTAATTTTTGAAATTATTAATGATTTTGTGAAGTGCCATTGATGAATACTTGAGCTTTTGAATGTTTGATGATAAAAAATGAATACTTGTTGATAGCTACACAAGTTCTGTAAAGTGATTTTTGACAAAAATGTCAAATAGGGATTTATTTGTGAAAATGTGAAAATATGTGAATAAATGAAAATTTTGCTAGCTTAGGAAGGTATTAAATTGCTTGAATTTTCTGTATTTGTGAAATACGGACTAAATTGTAAAAGTGTGGAACTTTAGGGGCTAAAGTTTAAAATGCCCAAATATCTGTTTGTGGACTGAATTTAATGATTTGATGAGTAAATGAATTAATTTTGAATGTCTATAGATGAAGAACGAAAAAAATCAGATTTAGATCGGGGAAAATCAAAGGTTATTGAATAGTCGATCCAGTCCGTTTATCCCGAATACAAGGTAAATTCATATGCAAATAAATGTCTTTAAATTGAATTCACTGAACTGCAATGAATGTTGAATGATCAAATACGAGTAGGAATCGACAAGATTACAATATCTGAAAGTCTCGTATGAACCTTAGAAATAGTATAGGATACGAATGTCATGACATTAGGATTAACGAAATGTCATTATGTGTAAGACCATGCCTGGGACATTGGCATCATTATGTGATTACGTGTAAGACCATTTCTGGGACATTAACCTCATTATTTGATTTCGTGTAAGACCATAGCTGGGCTATCGGCATCGATATGTGATAATATGTAAGACCATATCTAGGATATGGCATTGTAAGAGCTATATATGATTTTCGAGTATCCTTAACAATTCCAAAAGGTTCAACGGGCAAAGTCAAGTCAAAAAAGAATGTGTGAATGAGTTAAGTGACTCAAGTACGTATGAGATTCATACAAGTATTGAAAAGGGAAGTATTTGATGAATTCACTTATGATAATGAATATGTCTACATTGAGAAAGGTTTGTGAGCTTATATGTGATTACTCATAGTTTACTTATGGATAGAAATGATGTTGATTCATGTGGTAATTTTATTTGTATATGGCTTACTATGCTTTTAAAGCTTACTTTGTGTATTCTTTCCCTATTTTATAGATAATCAAAGCTATGTCGGACTCGAGGATCATCAGGAACACCGTCACACTATCGATTAACTTGTTGGTATTTTTGATGCTTTGTAAATATGGTATATGGCATGTATAGGCTAGTGATATGATGATGTGTTTTGAGATATGCCATGAGATTTGGATCATAAATGATGTAAATGTAGGTGTGTGTTTGGCTATTTGGGTTGGCTTAATTTATGAACTTGGTAAGTGATATGTGATGTATATATGGCCTTGTGTTTTGAAATGTTTGGTATGGTTGTTGTGATGGCTAAGTGGTTAATTGTTTTGATTAAGTACCAATGATATATCATGGTTGATTTGGTATGATATAGGGATGATGAATTGGTATATTTTATGGCATGAATTAGTTGATAAAATGGTGAGAAAAATGCATAGGGAAGATAGGTGAAATTGTTGGTAATGACATATTGTTTTGGTATGTTTATGGTTATGATTCGAGTAGTGTCGAAACCATCCTAAATGGGAGGGTTTTCAAAACGGGATTCGCCACCAACCTTTTTAGGTGTGATTGGATCACCTTATAAAACATTTTGGTCTACGAAAGTGAGAGAAAGCAGGTTCGGGAGTCGGTTACGTACGAGGAAGGATTAGCACCCTCGCGACGCCCAAAATTGGTACCAAATGGAATAATTTTTTTTGTCTTAATGTTAAAAGTTTGAAAGAGTTAAAAAGTAGGATCCCTTTTTAAAAAACCAGGATAATTTGAGTTGAAAATCGAGATTCCTTCGCTCCAAAAGAATACAAATATCACATCCAGCATGATTGGACACGATATTCTTAAACTTTTGTAACTGAAATCATCTCGTGATTTACGAAATCTATTTAGAAGGATACTTTAGACATTTAGACAAACGGGAAATCGCAACCCAACATGTTAGGGCATTACTTCCCGAATTCCTAAATACCAAAAAACATTGCCTCATTTTTTAAATTCTTTTGGATTAAGTGAAATATAAATTTTTTATAAGAATGATGCATTTAACCTATTACAAGATATCAATACTAAACAATATAAACTATATGATACATACTTTAACATTTCATGCAGATATAATCATAAGCAAGATAAATATACATGCATTAACATCTCATGTAAAATACAACATAGGAAATAATGAATATAACAAATATAAATTACATATTGTGAAAAAAATAAAATAAAATAAAAAATAAAGAACACAAAATTTTACGTGGAAACCCTTTCGGGAAAAAACCACGGGCAGAGGAGAAGAAAATTCACTATGTCGAAAATTTGAATCTATACAAAAGGAATAGACTATGTCTATTTATAGGCTTGTAAAGCCATATTCTAGTAGGATTGAAACACCTTATCCTAGTAAATATAAAATAGATGGAGTTTAATAAGGTTTAAAAAACCTTATTCTAAAATAAAATAAAAGAAGTCTAGTTCTATATGGATTTTACTTTTATTTTATTTTCCATCGTATTTTATTTAAATAAGAATTAGGGTCACTTAATTCTAACAATCTCCACCTTGACACAAATTCTCAATGAACAAGTTCTTAATCATGAACAAGTTCTCCACCTCTTCCATAAAACCCCTTAAGGGTTTAACTTCAACAATGAACACCAACTAAGTCTAAGCAATGCTCAAACTTGGTTATAGGAAGTGACTTGGTCATCATATATCTGCAGGATTTTCATGAGTACTAATTTTGCTCACAACAATATCACCACGAGCAATAATATCACGAACAAAATGATACGAACATCAATGTGTTTTGTTCTCTCATGAAACATTTGATCTTTTGTAAGAAAGATGGCACTCTGATTGTCACAAAATCTGTGGCTTTGATTTGAAGGTCTTCATTTAGTTCACTAAAGAGTCCCTTCAACCAAATAGCTTCTTTACAAGCCTCGATAATCGCCATGTACTCGCTTCTTGGTGGTAGACAAAGCGATTGTAGTTTGCAAAGTGGCTTTCCAACTTATTGCACAACCTCCGATTGTAAAGACATAACTTTGTGAGAGATCTTCTTCTATCAAGGTCTCAAAGCAAAATCAGCATCAACATACCCAATAACTCCATCTTGAGTTCTTCCAAGCGTAAGCAAACATCAATAGTACCTCGTAAGTATCTTAAAATCCACCGAATCGCTTTCAGGTGTTCTTTAAAGGATTCGCCATATATCTCGCTAAGCGCATTGATCGCATATGATAAATCGGACGTGAACAAACCATAGCATACATGAGAGATCCCATCGCACTAGAGTATGGAACATGTGACATGTACTCAATCTCATCATCCGATTGTGGAGACAAAGTCGATGAAAGTCTAAAATGGTCTGCTAAAGGAGTACTAACAGAGCTTAGCACTCGCATATTGAACTCTGCAAAGAAGTTTCTCAATGTACCCTTCCGACTTAGGTACAATTTACTTGTTTTTCTATCTCTAAGAATCTCCATACCAAGTATCTTCTTTCTTTGGTCCCAAATCTTTCATCTCAAATTCTTCACTTAGTTGGGCTTTGACCTTTCTTATCTCTCCTTTGTCTTTTGCGGCTATCAACATGTCATCAACGTAAAGAAGTAGATACACAAAAGAACCATCATTGTTTTTCTTAAAGTAAACACATTTGTCAAAACTACTTCTTTTGAAATCGTGAGAAGTCATAAAGGAATCAAACCTCTTGTACCACTTGCCTTGGTGATTTGTTTCAAACCGTAAAGGGACTTTTTCAAGCAAGCAAACATAATCCTCTTTTTCTGAGACTGTAAAACCCTCTGGTTGTTGCATGTAAATATCTTCCTCAAGTTCTCCATGCAAAAATGCAGTTTTACATCTAATCGCTCAAGCTCTAAATCATGCATGGCCACAATACCAAGCAAAGCTCGAATCGAACTATGCTTCACAACTGGGAGAACACATCTGTGAAGTCCACTCCTGGAACTTGAGTGTAACCCTTTGCAACAAGCCTTGCTTTATATTTAGGTTCTTCAACTCCTGAGTCCCTTCTTTCTTTTTAAACACCCATTTACAACGAACAGTTTTCTTACCTTTAGGAAGTTTCACAAGATCCCATGTTTTGTTTTTGTGGAGTGATTCCATCTCCTCTTGCATAGCAAACATCCATTTTTCTGAGTCTTCACAGCTAATCGCCTCAGAATAATTTGATGGCTCTTGATTCGCATCTATATCTTCAGCCACATTTAAAGCATAAGCAACTAGATCAGCCTCAACATACTTCTTTGGAGGTTTAATTTCTCTTTTAGTTCTGTTTTTGGCGATAGAGTATTGAGGCGAAGAAGCAACTCTATTCTCAATTTTTGTACTGACTTGAGGAGTCGACTCTGTATTAATTTGATGCTCCACCTGCTTTTGATTTTCTTTATTGGAAGAGTCTTTAAGAGATAAGTTAGGAAGCATAGCAGTTTCATCAAAAACAACATCTCTGCTAATCACAACTTTCCTATTTTCAGGACACCATAACTTATACCCTTTTACACCACTTTATAACCAAGAAAAACACATTTAATGGATCTCGGTTCCAATTTTCCATTATTAACATGAGCATACGCGGAGACACCCAAAGATCTTTAAATCGAATAATTAGCAGGATTACCAGACCATACCTCTTGTGGAGTCTTTTTCTCAATGGCAACGGATGGAGATCGGTTGATCAAAAAACATGCAGTAGAGGCTGCTTCTGCCCAAAACGACTTCGGTAAGTTGGCATTTGACAACATACATCGAACCTTCTCCATGATCGTTCTATTCATTCGCTCGCAACGCCGCTTTCTTTGTGGAGTATGACGAATCGTCAAGTGTCTCACGATCCTTCGACTTGCACAATCTATTAAACTCATCAGAACAGAACTCTAAGCCATTGTCTGTGCGGAGGTATTTTATCTGTTTTCCCGTCTGTTTTTCAATCATAATTTTCCAAGACTTAAATGCGGAAAACACATCGGCTTTTCTAGCTTAGGAAGAACGCCCAAACTTTTCTGGAAAAATCATCAATAAAGGTTAGCATATAATTAGCTCCACCTCTCGAAGGCACTCTAGATGGTCCCCATAGATCAGAATGAATATACTCCAATGTTTCCTTCGTGTTATGGATTCCTCTAGTGAATCGAACTCTCTTTTGCTTCCCAAAAATACAGTGCTCACAGAAATTCAGTTTGCAAATTCCTTGCCCATCAAGAAGTCCTCTTTTGCTCAATTCTACCATGCCATTCTCACTCATATGCCCTAGGCGCATATGCCAAAGTTTAGTAATATCATCATCTGACAAGGAAGAGGAAGCGGCAATTTGCATCACGAATGAGAGAACCACCGCAAAACATATAACTTGGCTTTTTTTCTTTGCCCTTTCATCACAACAAGGACCCTTTGGAAATCTTTAAAACCCCACTTTCGGTTTGTGTATATCTCACCCTTTTGAATCAAGAGTACTCAACGAAATTAAATTTCTTTTCAATTCACGGAACATACCGCACGTCACTAAGTGTTTCGACAACTCCATCAAACATCTTAACTTTAATTGTTCCAACACTGCGATCTTACACGAAGCATTATTTCCCATCAAAACAACACCTTTGATACTTTGTTTCGTAAGTTGTAAACCAATCCCGATTGGGACTCATATGGAAGGTGCAGCTGAATCAAGTATCCACTCCTCACTTACTTTAGAATCATTGTGAAGCGACTAGAAGTTCACCATCATTTGTAGTCTTCTACAACATCGCTTCACCGAATTTTTCGGTTGTTTTCCCTTTTGATTCGCAGCCTCCCTTTTAATCTTATTTTGTAGCTTATAGCACTCAGATTTAATGTGCCCTTTCTTCTTACAGAAGTTACAAGTTTTACCTCTATTTGAAGACTTCGATCTACCCTTAGATTTACCACGATGATTTCTTTCCTGTGTCCTACCACGATCATCATCAGTATTCCGATCTTGTCTCCCACGAACAATGAGACCCTCTCCCTGAGAGTCAGGTTTAACCACAAGATGTTTCATCTTATCATACGAGGTTAAAGAATCATAAACCTCATCAACTGTGAGAGACTCGTGGCTATATAAAATCGTGTCTCTAAAGGTTGAATAAGACGGAGGCAACGAACAAAGTAGAATCAACCCTAGATCTTCCTTATCATACTGAACCTCCATGGCCTCCAAGTTTGAGAGAATTTCTTTAAACACTATTAAGTGTTCGTGTACAGACGCACCTTCCTCCAAACGATGAGCATAAAGACGCTGCTTCATATGCAACTTGCTTGTTAGAGTTTTCGACATGCATATTTGTTCTAGCCTCTTCCATAATGCGTGGCATCTTCTTCTCTTTCATCACATCTGCAAAATTTCATTGGACAAATGCAGATGCAATTGTGTTAATGCCTTTCGATCCTTACGCTTCTTCTCTTCATCTGTTAATGTCGAAGGCATCTTATCTATCCCTAGCAGGGCATCCTCCAGATCCATCTGCGCAAGAACTGCTTGCATCTTAATCTGCCACAACGCAAATCTGGTGTTGCGATCCAACAACGAATTTCATATTTCAAAAACGCCATTACCGTGATCGAGATGAACAACCGGAAGCTCGATACCAATTGTGAAAAAAATAAAATAAAATAAAAATAAAGAACACAAAATTTTCACGTGGAAACCCTTTCGGGAAAAAACCACTGCAGAGAGAGAAGAAAATTCACTATGTCGAAAATTTGAATCTATACAAAAGGAATAGACTATGTCTATTTATAGGCTTGTAAAGCCATATTCTAGTAGGATTGAAACACCTTATCCTAGTAAATATAAAATAGATGGAGTTTAATAAGGTTTAAAAACCTTATTCTAAAATAAAATAAAAGAAGTCTAGTTCTATATGGATTTTACTTTTATTTTATTTTCCATCGTATTTTATTTAAATAAGAATTAGGGTCACTTAATTCTAACACATATATATATAATAATAATATTTCATGCAAATATAACTTAAAATAACAACATAAATAATCAATTTTCATACAAATATATATAAAAACAATAAATAACAAATAATTTATGAGATAAATTAACATATTTAAAACGATGCTAAATAAATCCAAAAAGGACGCAAAAATGAATAGACAAATTATAAACATATAAAAATAAGTCAAAAAGGCTAAAAAAAACTAAATACAATTAAAATTAAATGAGGTATTAGAAAATAAAATAATTAAAACAATAGATAAATAATAAAAAAGAAGTTTTTTTTTAAAATGGTTAATATATATAAAAGATATACTATGTGATATAATAACTTAATATATATTTATAAAAATAATATTATGTTAAATAGGAACAAAATTTTATAGTAATTTTAAGAATATTACATATTAAATACTAAATATTTGATAATATACGTATTATTTAATAATAATTTATAATTTTTAAAATTATACATAATTAATAAATAATATATAATAAAATAAAAATAATGTAAGGAATAATATATATAATAAAATTTATAATATATAATAAAATATATAATAAAATATAAATAATATGATAAATAAATAAAAATAATATATATACTATTTTTACATATAACTATTATTTATAAAAATAAATAATATATAAAGTATTTAAAATAAATTAAATATATATAAAAGGATTAAAATTGAATTTAAATAAAAAATCTAGGGTTAATTTTAAATAAAAAAATTTAGACCTAATTGAAATGCACACTAAAATCTGAGGGACTCACTGGGCAATTAGCCCTAATACCAAAAACGACGTCGTTCTCAAAATAAGTTTTATAATGGCCATTAGGACTAAATTGAAATAAAAGTAAAAGGTTAGGGCCAATTTAAAATAAAAATAAAATGAAATTATAAATTTTAAAAATGAGGAAGGATCAATTGGGCAATTAGCCCTTTAAACAAAAACACGCGGATCCTTCCCGGGTCACGGGTCAACACGCGGATCCTCAACCTTGAAATGACACTGTTTTGAAGCCTATTATTTTAAGCCAAAACGACGTCGTTCCTATGAGGCTATATAAGCCAAATTTTGGCCTCAAAAATCATTTTCAACCCGTTTTTTTAAAAATAAAAATAAAAAAAACCTTTGAAAGAGGATTGAGAGCAGGCCCTCGGAGCTCCGTCGAGCCTCCGTCCACGGGCTCCCACGTGCCCACACGCCCACATGCCGCCGTCGACTCCGCCACATACGGCGGTCGGAAGTTGAAGAGCTTCGATTTTCAGCGCAAATTCGACGGTAAATTTCTTTTTTGTATTATTTTAGTGATATTTGTATGTATTTGGAAAAAAAAAAAGAAAAAAAAAGTAAAGGCAAAATCACCTCTGTTTCTTTGATAAGATGCTGGTATTTTATTGTATATGTATATATCAACTGTAGCTTTACATCGTTTCGATTCGGGCTTTTATAGCCACTGAAAATCATCATAAAATAATATTTACAATATTTATTTCTTGCTATATTTGTATTGCCTCTGTTGTTCTTCTTTCCTTTTTTATAGGTGACGACGAGAAGACCAGCGATGATCGGGCGCTGATGATGGTGCACTGGATCGCCGATTGCGGCGTGAGACGAGGGGTCGCTGACTACGGCGTGACGATTGGGATCAGGCTTGCGGCGCGAATGTTTCTGGAAACCCTAGGGTTTCCTGATTCGGTTTAGGCATTGGGCCTCGCTGATTTGGGTCTAGTTTGGGTATTTGGGCTAAGGGTTTTAGGTGTAATATGTGGGCTACTGATGTGATTTGTAAATGGGCCATAAGTAGTGCTCCAATTGGGCTATGTACATAGGCTATCAATTTGGATTGTAAAAAAGGACTTTTATTATTTTTTGTTTTGTTTTTTTATATTTATTTATTTTACGGGCCAGGCAAATTTGGGTTATTACAAGTAGTGAAATGGTTGAATATGAAATGGCATGATTTGTATATGAATTAGCATGTTTTGGTTGCCTATAAGTGTATTGAAATGGTATAAAATGTTGTGGTTTAAGTATGCTTGAAGTGGATGAGAAATGTGGCTTAAACCAAGCCTATTTTCACCCTACACGGTGGAAAGCGCATGCAGCGTGTGTCTCACTTTGTGTGCTGCTTGTAACTTATTTAAACAAGTCAGTGAGTTACACGGCTTAGACACACGGGCATGTCTACTGGCCGTGTGTGACACATGGGCTAGCACATGGGCCTGTGGCCGGCCGTGTGACCCAAGTCAGTATACCTTTCAGATTCCACACGGCCAAGGCAAACGGGCGTGTCTCCGGCCGTGTGATTCAAGTCAGTATGTATGCCCTGTTTCCACACGGCCTGTGACACTAGTATGTCTAGTGGCCTTGTGAGGCACACTACCTATTCACACAGGCGTGTGATCCCTCTATGCATGAGAATTTTATAAGTTTTCCTAAAGTTTTCAAATGTTATCGGTTTAGTCCCGAACCTCTTCAAGCATGTTTTAAGGTCTCGTAGAGCCTTATAAGGGAAAATGTGAATATGTTTGAGCAATGTTTATGTAATGCTGGTTTCATGTATGATTAAATGTATGTTGTATGTTGTGATTTGATAGGTAATGCCTCGTAACCCTATTCCGACAACGGATACGGGTTAGGAGTGTTACACTCTTCGCCTAGGACAAAAACACAGCCCGATGTCGATTTCCTTAAATCCCGACATGTTTGGAAGTCGAAATAAAAATATCCAATAGGAGTACAGTCTCTTTTGAAATACACAAGCATATAATCCGTCGTTCTCTATAAATACTTGAGTATATGCTTAATTTCTTGCCAGTGCCTTGGTCCTGGATTCACCTGATATCGACTTACCAACCCCACAGCAAAATAGATATCTAGGCATGTGAATAACATAACATACATGAGATTTCCTACTATCGAAGCATAAAGAACCTTTCCCATGTTCTCTCTTTCTTCCATTATCTTAGGACTGTCCTTTAAAGAGAGATGAAATCCCGATTTGCAGAGTTTATTTCCCTTCTTCGAATTGGTTATTGCATAACGCTCCAATATCTTGTCTATGTATGAAGCCTGAGACAGTGCTATCACTTTGTTCTTTCAATCCCTAGGGATTCGAATACCTGGAACGAAATTAACTTTTCCCAAGTCTATCATGCTAAACTATTGGGTTAACTACAAATTAACCGATGACAATGTCCCTACATCATTCCCAATAAGTACAATATCATTGACATATAGAACGAGAAAGATCACATTTCCATCCTCTAAACATTTATAAACACAAGGTTCATCTATATTTTGCTCCAAACTAGAAGTCTTGATCACTTGATCAAATATTTGATTCCATGAGCGAGACACTTGCTTAAGTCCATATATGGATCTAAGCAGTTTACAAACTTTATGCTCATTTCCTTTCGCTATATATCAGGTGGGTTGCATCATGTAGATACTCTCTTTAAGATAGCTGTTAAAAAAGGATGTCTTGACATCCATTTGCGAGATCTCATAATCAAAAGCCACTGTAATGCATAGTAATATGCGGATTGACTTGAGCATGGAAACCAGAGAGAAGGTTTCTTCATAATTGATGTCTTCTTTCTAAGTATAACATTTTGCTACAAGTCTAGCCTTATTAGTTTCCACTTTTCCATCCACATTTCTTTTCCTCTTGTAGATCCACTTACACTCTATGGGTTTTATCCCTTCCAGTAAGTCTGCAAGTTCCCATACTAATTTGGAATACATAGAGTCTGTTTCAACTTTCATATCTATTTCCCAGAGCTTGGAATTAGCACTCTGCATTGCTTCCTCATATGTGAGTGGGTCATCATCTTCCTGTTTAGTAGACTCAGTGTTAAAAACACTTCTACCAAATTGGAAGAACTAAGGCCTACGAGAGACCTTCCCACTATGATGAGGCTTCCTATACTGCTGATCATTTGCAGGTCTACTATTAGAAGTTGGTTACGGAACCATTTCCATAAGATTTTTTTAAATTTCTCTAACCCTCCCCGAGTACCACTTTATTTCGAGGTTTAAAGTCATTCATGTAACTTTCTTTAAGGAAAGTAGCATGAGTTGAGACTATAACAGTTTGCTCTTTCAGGTTATAAAACAAACCACAATTTATTCCCTTTGGATATCTTACAAACATGCACAATTTAATCTATGAGTCTAACTTCTTTGCATCTTTATCCAATACGTGGGTCGAGCATCCTCAAATCCTAAAATGATTAATATTTGGATTCCTACCATGCCAAAATTTGTATGGGGTTTATGATGTTGCCTTAGTTGGCACATCGACCAGACCAAAATGTCTTTATGGGTAAACTATTTCACATGAAATTCTTTAAATTTATCAAAGGTTTCACTCTTGCGGTACCTCAGGTATACATACTTATATCTGAAATAGTCATCAATAAAGGTTACATAATACTTGTAACCACCTCTTACACAAAATGCTCATGGGGCCACAGACGTCAGTGTGCACAAGTTCTAGGGGTTCGTTGGCCCTTGTTCCTCTTGCATTAAAAGATCGATTAGTCATCTTACCTTCCAAGAAAGATTCACATTGTGGAATATCAACTTCTTTATGTGAACTTAAGATGCCATCTTTCACAACTCTACTGATTCTTTCTCAATTAATATGACCAAGTCTCAAATGCCAAAGGTGCGCCTCATTAGAGTGAAAAGTTTTAAGTCAAATTTCAATTTCAAGCAGTGTGTACATCTTTGGTGTTATAAAATAGAGATTATTTGACATCCATCCATTACAAATAAGATTGCAATTTCTAAAAATTGCAATTTTATTACTAAAATTCACAATCAAGTCGTCTTTATGTAAACATACAATTAAAATTAAGTTTCTTTTGAAACTTGGTACATAGAAAACATCTTTTAAAATAATCTACCTAAAATCATCAAAATAAAGATGAACATGTCCCACTGCTTCGGCTACCACACTTGTCCCATTCCCAATCTGCAATGATAAGCTTCTATCTCTAAGATATTTTGTCTCCTCGAACCCTACAAAGAAACACAAATACAATTAGTGGCTCTCGAATAAATGACCCAATGGTCTATTAAGTCTTCCACTAAACAAGCTTCTATCATCAAGAGTTCCATACCTTTGCTTTTAGTAGCTAGGTATTCCTTTCACTCTTTATAGTTTTCCTTTAAGTACCGTTTCTTACTGCAGAAAAAGCATTTAGACTTAGATAAGTCTTTTGTCTTTCTAGTTCTCTTCCTTTCCACTTATTGTTTCCCAGAGACCTTAGGCTTACCTTTCTTAGCACATTTTCCCTTCCCTTTTGAGGAAGAAGTGACAACTATATTCGCTTCTTCTTTTTGGATCAGCTGACCACTGTTCAACACCAACTCATAGGATTGTAACTCCTTTATGAATTTTGTAAGCGTCAAGTTTTTGTTGCCAAGGTTATATCCAATCCAAAAACCAGCAAAATCCCTAGACAAGCTTTTGAAAACGATCTCTATTTGGATGTTTTGGTCCAAATTGGCCTCATTGTCCACGGCCTCAGTAAAGTATACCATAAGAGTGATCATATGGTCTTTTACTGGAGTGTTGGGCTTTTGTTTGGCATTCATTAAGCTAGTTATAGTACATGGTTGAGCCGAGGCAACTCAGCCTCTGAACATGTCTTCTAGGTTATCTAGAATTGCTTTAGCAGTCTTATAGCTCTTCAGTTGCTTATATAGAGTGCTAGTCACGCTGGCCAACATATTCTTATCAACCTCTTCCCAGTGTTTTCTAGCATCAACTTGAGTGGCTGGAGGGCACTTAGTAACAAGAACTATTTTAAGTTTCCCATAGCTCAGGACAATTATTAGGTTCTTTTTCAATTCCTTATAGTTATTTTCGTTCAATATGTTTTCAGTGAGTATGTTCAATAAAGGAGTTGGTGTCATTTTTGAACTAAAACTAAAAATATGCATATATTAATATCTTTGTATTAAGCAAATTTTTTAAAATGTTTTGCAACATTATCATATGCATTAAGATGATACATGCGTCTTACATTAAACTATGAAAACATTTGTAAGTCATTGCAACGATAATTCCCACACCCATTAAATCAAGCCACCATAGGGTGATCATGATCAACCAGTAAGAACATGGATTTCCATCCAATTAGTACATGAACCTAATTCTTTAGGCATTCACGCGTACTAATAATCGTGTAACATTTGATCATTATTTTAACTTAAGTAGAGCTCTGTGGGGAGTTACTTAACTAGAATATCTTGAGTGTATAACTATCAACTCAACACCTATCGCACCATGCACCACAAATGAGTCATCATGGGACAATCTTATCGAGTATCACGTTTTAACTAGTTGTACTCTTTTGAAGATAGAATTTCTTAACCTGTCGCATGATAATGCCTACCACAAGGGCCAGTCCAATTATCATTTGAACAGAAGAGAATTCTTGTTACTTTCAGGAAATCTCCTTAGTGAAATCCACATAGTAATCCTATCGTGGGGTACTGCACTTGTCATGCCATCATAAGAGACCATTGATGGAGGTCGTAGGTCTTGTTTTGGGCCTTTTCTCATTCAATATTTTAAAAAACAATACAAGTTTTTTATAATTTTCGGTTTCATTCATGTATGATCAATATATGCTTGACAAGTACACGTGACATTATTTCCTAAATTTTATGGCATACTTATCTCATATATGTATGGCATGCTATGGAAACTTTAGAATATTCACATCCAGTTATTCACACAAGTCCATTAAACAATTTTCATTCTCCATAATTTCTCTTTTAAGGGAAAAACCGAAAAAGTGAATGTGAATCATGCACCAGGTAGGTTCCCAAGAAAGGGAGGTGAGTCATATTTGACCACTTAAAAACCAAGTCTTTCATTGCCAAATTCAATCCTAGACATACGCCTTCTCATTACCACACCTCTCACAGTAATTAAATAACCTAAAGAAGTGAATGGAATAATACAACACATGTATTTTCTCATTACCACCCTTTTTATCTTTAATAGATCAACCGTGGATCATCTCATACATATATATCACAATTATATCATAAAAAATTATTAAATAAGTATATAAAGATATGGGTAATAAAATAAAATTGCCAGTCAAGGTTTCCATGGTTCTATTTCTAAAAAATAAATCAAAAAAAAGTTACAGAGTTTTTCGCCACAAGGCGTTCCTTGTGTCTCGACCGTAATCGCTCCATCTTCTCCTCGTCATAGATTCCTTTTTGGAAAAAATACATTTATGTATTATGTTTGTTTTTGGCTCACAAGAATTTTATAAATAAAAAATTATCCTACATGGAGATGATAGTCTACATTATATTTCCTAATAACCACAACCTTGGTAATAAATAACAATTATATAATAAATATATAATATCGCATTCATTCATATACATTCCCCTAAACATTCGAATAGTTATAAGAATGACACATATTATCAAATGTCAATCAAATAAGATTAAGAGAGAGACTTGGCCTTGGTTTACGCTATAAACATAGCATAACGTAACTCTGATACCAATTGTTGAAAAAAATCCAATTTGGAAATGGTTTTCTTGCACAGTGGAAAATTAAAATTTTGAAACCGATCCAGTTTGTGATATTTATAGCAAAAAACTTAAATCGAAATTGTACCTATGTTTTCAGATAAACAGATCCTTAATGTTTTATAGGTTTCAACCAAACGTTCTTCTCTGCTAGTCTTGTACTATGAATTGATTTGAGTGTGGGCTCAAATCAATTGAATTGAAATACGGGACTAGAAAAAGTTTTCTCTCTTTTATTTGGGGTGAAAACAAAAATTCTATCTTCTTTAATAGAAACTGATAGAATTATTGTTCTGGAAAAATAAATCTAGTAGTTGAGAATAAATTCTCTCTATTTTTCAATAGAATTAAAATCTCTCAAAGTTGTGTTAATAGCGGTAACACCCCCAACCCATATCCGTCGACTAAATAAGGTTTCAGAGTATTACCGAAGCTTACAATTCAAACGGACAAATATTTCAAAAATTTCATATCATTTCAATAAACATAATGAAATCAAGTCAAAACATACATATTGTCCCTTATACGAGCCCTCGAAGCCCTAAATAAATGCTAGAAACAAGTCGGGACTAAATCAACAACTCATAAAATTTTTCAGGAAACAAGGAAAATTCTCAACACTGCAGTGGTCACACAGCCATATGGACATTCGAAATAGGGACACACGGTCGTGTCCCAGCCGTGTCCGTGACCGTGTAACTCACTGACTTGGGCCACACGCTCGTGTGCCAGGTCGTGTGCTAGGCCGTGTAACAACTTGACTTGCAACCCTTTGAAAGCTACAGGGGACACGCCCGTGTCTCTGCTCGTGTGGACAAAAATAGGTCATTTTACAAGCCATTTTTCTCACCCAAATTGGCATATATCGGCAACCACAAATGCATATATACACAAGTCATAATAAGGCACTAAAACCATACATATTCTAGCCTTATAAAAATGGTATGATCACATACAACCAATATGCCTTTAGGCACCTCAAATGACAATAAATAAACATGTATAACTATGTATTCATTTTTGGCCAATTAATCAACTAACTTATAGGCATATTTGCCTTAATACATAACATGAAACTTACTTGCCAAAATATACCAAATGGTACTAATCATGCCATTCAACCACTAGCATCTAAAACCATATAAGACATTCAAACCAAGTGCCATTTCACAACAATTCTAAACATCAACCATTAGAAAGCTAATATTTACATCTCATATACTAAACTCCTACCTTCATCAAAGTGCCAAAACACAAGCCAAACAAATGGTTATTAAACAACCAAAAATACATAGCCATATTAGCAAAAATACCTATACATTCCATTATAACCAAAACTAAACATCCAAAAGTACCAAAAGAGCCGATGGATAGTGTGATATAGCTCCGACAAGCTTCCGACTCACTATAAAACACAGAAAATAACACAGAGTAAGCATTTAAGCTTAGTAAGTTCGTATAATATAGAATATAACTTACCATTTAGTCATATAATAGGTAAGTAAACAAGCATATCCCAAAAAAATTTGGCCAAATGCCTAAGCACATATACATCAACCATATTAGCCATGTAAATACACATATAAGCCAATAACCATAGATGAACATATCCATTGATCAATTTTCATATACATGTATCATCCATTTTCTTTTTCCATATCTCGTCTAACCATATTTTCATGTAATTCACATGTATACCTGTAATAGTTCATATCGAACTCTTATCACTTCGTAACAGAAAATTTCCCATTGAACCGTTTAGAATACCATTGGATACCCGGGATAGCTCACACATAGTGTGCTAGCTCATGTAACTGTAATTCGTCAATTCATCTACATGTATGCTCATACGAGCTGTGAATCAGTATGCTCACCCGAGCTGTAGATTAGTATACTCTTACTAGCTATAAATTAGTATGCTCTCATGAGCTATGGAGTATCCACAACACATGCACGACCTCAACCAAATCATGTAACTTGAATGATATGTCATTTGTATCTTACAGACTCCTAAGGTTCAAATGGGACTCGGTATTTGTCGAACTTCATTGAATATGCAACCATGTAAATTTATAACAATTCACAACTCATAAATAATTCAATATAAAACATATAAACACAATTTAATCACACGAACTTACCTCGACGAGTATTTGTAGATATGGAGGCGACTAATCTGAAACTTTTTTTTGCCCCGACCTAAAGTCATACGAGGTCTATCTTGATCTATACAGATAAATTTAACTCAATTTAATATATAATTTATTCAATTTAGCCCAAAAACATATTTAGGAAAAATTACCATTTTGCCCCTATACTTTTAATTTCTTTACAATTTAGTCACTAGCTCATAAAAATGAAAATACATGAAATTCCACCACAATCCATTATAGCCGAATTTCAATTAGGTCCCTAGCATGTCTTATATTTCATTTATTTTGCAATTTCACTATGTAAAATTTCCTATTTTTTAATTTAATCCCTAATTGACAATTTCACCAAAAATCTCTTTACAGAAGTTGTTTATCTAACAACAACTATCCATTTTCTATCATAAAACATCAAAAATCGTGTACAATCAATAATGGAATAACCCTAATAGTTTAAAATTTTCACAAATTAGTCCATGGGCTACCTAGATTAAGCTATAACGATCCCAAAAACATAAAAATCATTAAAAACTAACCTAAAAAATGAACACATGCATGGACCAAGCTAGCCAAAACTTCAAAGAATCGAAAATGGTCTTTTCCTTAGCTTACTTTGGTGGAAGACGAACATGAAATGTGATATTTTGTATTTTCTTTAGTTTAATTAACATTATTTACTAAATTACACAATTAACCTTTTTGTTAACCTTTAAAAACAACATATGTAATGTCCATAACTGTCCGCTCATTATAACCATGCTATAATTACAACATAAACCCTCTAACCATTTAATACTATAGCTATTAAATACCTTTAGCTATTAGATCTCAAATTTTTCACTTTTACAATTTAGTCCTTTCTATCAAATTGAGCATATAAACGGTAAAATTTCTTAACGAAATTTTTATGCAGTACTACTATAATGTTGTAGGCAATAAAATAATAATAAAATAAATTTTTTGACTTCAGATTTGTGGTCCTAAAACTACTATTCTGATTTCACTGAAACAAGCTGTTACAATAGCTCTGCCGATGCCATTTATTTATAAAAGGAGAATGTAGAACCCTTGATGAGTTGTAGTGGTTTATTTCAAATAGAAAACCAACATCCTACTTAGAATAAGATGATACACCCTAGTATTCCTACTAGGGAAGTCGCCTCATTCATGTCCATGAGAGCTTTTTGGGTCTCTCTCACATCGGGTCCAATTACGAGTACTTCTTAGGCCTTTTTTACCAGTACCCTATAATGTGAACCAACCCGATTAATTTTTTCTATTTCCCAAAATAAACTTTAATATTTATCTATAAAACAATTTTCTCATCACTATTTTACCCCCAACAAAATTTTAACGATTGTACCCCTGGTAAAATTTCGAGAAAATATGTTTAATATTTCACAACTCAACATGTTCACTATGGCCAAATGGTTTAATTTCATTTTCGGGCTTCAAAACAATCCAAAAACATAAGCTCATTCTTCTGATCATTTTTTAAGTAATACATATAGAATTACAAATGGATCATTTCTTTTATTTTCATTTCCATTTCCATTTTTGGAAACCTACATTCATTTCCAAATGATTCCATTTCTCCATTTTGAAGAAAATCATACTCAATCCTAAATGTTTTTCATTTGTCTTTTCCTATTTCTTTCGTTCATTTCTATTCAAACACGTAATTCATTTTTTATTTGAACGAGCTAGTAGATGGACCGATTGAACATATGTAGTTAAGGATCAAATAAATTATAATTGAGTTTTGGCTTTTTGCCTATTAATTATAAACTCATTTAGTCACGAAGTCATTCTATTATAGCATCGTGATTAAGCTCTCCCCAACGACATACCATTATGATAGCAACTACTAAGTGCTCGTCCAATGATCTTGTCATAAGTGTGTTACCCTTATAGGATATCCTTGATCTCTTTGGGATAATACTCGTTCTTCCACTATGATCCTATTTTATCTCATGGTAACCATTACATCTTTTTTTAGAAAAATTCAATCACTATCAAATAGTTATCAAGTCATCCATAACAAAGACAGACGAAACGTGGTCATGTTTACTTTTCATCAACCTTGAAATGCCAATGAGAGGATATCATTTACACATGTTTTGTGCTATGAATTCCATTGATGTGAATGAAACTATATACTACAAAAGTCGTACACACAACTCGCCAGCTTTCGGTTCCTTATCTATTTGAACTCAGGCTTTTACTTACATCAAAGTGAATGAGATATAACACCCCTACCCCATATCTGACACTGGAATAGGGTTACGAGGCATTACTGAATAACACATCTCGTTCACATACATTTATGCAATCATAACCAAAATCCATTCATATGAATCACATTGTCCCTTATAAGGTCCTACGAACATGCTTAAAAGTGGTTCGGGACTAAACCGATAACATTTGCAAACTTTGAGAAACTTAGAAAATTTTCAATCATTTAAAGGTCACACGCCCATGTGAATAGGCCGTGTGCCTCACACGGCTATCAGACACACCCGTGTCACAGGTCGTGTGAAAACAGGGCATACATATTGACTTGCACCATATAGCTACAAACACGCCCGTGTGTCATGGCTGTGGGAAAATTAAGGAGGTTACTGACTTGGCCACACGGCCGACCACACGCCCATGTCCCAGCCCGTGTGCCACACACAGCCAATAGACATGCCTGTGTGCCTATGCCGTGTCAAAATTATAGGGTATACTGACTTAATTCGAAAGGGTACCCCAGGGGACACATGGCCGTGAAACATGACCATGTGTCACACACGGCTGAGACACACGCCCGTGTCTCTACCCGTGTGGACAAAAATAGGCCATTTGCATAGCCAATTTGCCACCCTTTTCTCAAGCACACCTAACCATCAAAATGGTATCATTTCAATACATATTTAGGCAACCAAAACATGCCAATTCACACACATATTATGGCATCTATCATCAATCATTTCAACTACTAAATTGCATAATCAAAACATACCAAATCAACATGCCACAATCGTCAAACTCACATAACTCCTAAATGAATTTTCTCACCTTTCTATCAACCAAATCATCATCCATAATTCATACCAAAAATTTACCATTCCTCAAGCATTAATACATCAACTAATAACTAACCAAATGAGCAATCACTTAGCCATATCAACAACCATGACAAACATGCCAAAACACATGGTAACTTATATACATCACATATATCACTTATCAAACACATAATTTAAGCCAATTTAAATGGCCATACATATCAACATTTACAAGCCAAATCTCATGGCTAATAACATGACTTAAAACATACCAAAATGACACTAGCCTATACATGTCATATACCATATATACAAAGCTTCAAAAGTACCAACAAGTTGATTGATAGTGTGATGACGTTTCCCAACGATCCCCGAGTCCGAGTTAGCTTTGATACTCTATAAAACACAGATAAATAACACATAGTAAGCTTCATAGCTTAGTAAGTTCATACTAAATAAACTTGACAGTTATAATATTCAAATCATCAGTTAATAAACACTTAATAAGTCTCATATCATCACTCAATTCTAACCCATGACCATTTATCATATATACACAAATCCATCAAGGTTCATACACATAGTATCAACTACCACATAGGTATCATACGTACTTGTACTCTCCCGTATTTATTTATTACATTTTCACCTCTTTGTTCAATATGTTAATCCAAACGGAAATCTTTCAATACTCAAGGAACTCGTACATTTATTGCAAAAATGATTAGCCGAAGCTATAACGATATCGCACACTTAGTGCCATCACATTAAATCGAGGCTATCTCAATATCGCACACTTAGTGTCACATATAGCCGAAGCTATTCCAATTCGCACACTAAGTGCTATATATAGCTAAAGCTATCTCGAAACGCACACTAAGTGCCAAACATAATCAATTTGTCATCATACTCAACCGTAGTCTCATATATATAATTTGTGCGATATTAAATCATTCGAAACATAATTTTTAACAATATTTATCATGTACGAACTTACCTCAGACCTAAAAACGACGAAACTAGTCCATCAGTCGAGTACTTTGTTCTTTCCTCGATCTAAGTCCGGGTTCCTCTTATCATGATCTATATTAGAACAAATTCAACTCATTTAAACACATAATCTTTCAATTTAGTCCACAAACACATATTTGGGAATTTTTACACTTTAGCCCCTAAAGTTACACATTTATTCAATTTAGTCCCTATTTCATAAATACACAAAATTCATAAAATTCAATATAACCCATGCTTAGAAGAATTCTCTATAGGTCCCTAGTAGCCCATATTTTTCATTTATTTCACAATTTAGCCCCTCAATTTACACTTTTTTAAAATTAATCCCTAATTGACATTTTTGTCAAAAATCACTTTACAAAACATGTATATCAAACACCAAGCTTGCATAATTCATCATCAAACATCATAAAACTCATGGATTCATCAATGTAATTTTGGAAAATCACCAAAAAATTTCAACAATTAAGGTACGAGCTAGCTAGTACTCAAAGCAACGATCACAAAACCATAAAAATCATCAAAAACCAAACAAAATTCATACCTTAATCAAGCTTCAAAGGTGCCGAAATTTAAAGCTCTCCCATTCTAGGTTTTCTTTCCTATTTTCAATTGAAAATAAACAAAGATGAACATATTTTCATCTTTTTTTTATTAACTTATCATTTAAAATGTCATTTACTATAATAACCTTTATTAAACCATTTATAAACATCAAATTTATGCCCATTTATGTCCATTCCCACTATCAATGGGCTAATTACATCATAAGGACCTCACATTTAATAAGCCATGGCAATTAAGCACTTTTAACATATAGAATGTAACTTTTGCATTTTACGCGATTTAGTCATTTTATCAAATTAAGCTATTAAACGATAAAATTAGCTCACGAAATTTTTTACACATATATAATCACATGCTGTAAACATCAAAAATAAAATTAAAATAATTTTATGACCTCATATTTATGGTTTCGAAACCACTGTTCTGATTTAGCTAAAACCAGGCTGTTACATGAGTCATGCATACATAGTCCGCTATCCACGTAGGATTTAGGTATGTCACACTATGAATGTCACAAGTGAATAAATCCATAAATGGTTTCAGGATTTATTCTGATTGGGTCCAATATGATGTACTATCAGTCCAGTCAGTCACATTTATGTCTCTATCTTCTGAGAGTTGTCTGCTACGATGCCCAAGACAAGGCATCTCCATAATTGGACTTGTAGGATGACATACTGGTCTTTCAATTGGTTTGCTTATTTCTGATTAGACTAAAGGCATGTTTTGGTTCGTCTACTAATATAAGTTGTCTTCCCATATTATGATCTGACCACGTAATACTGTTTAGTATTAGTTAAACATTAGAAAACCAGTGAACAAGATTTGTTTTCATTTTGCTTTGCATGCAAAAATCGTGTGAGAACAATATTCAAAGTACTAATGTAATTTATGAATAATTTTATTAACTAATCTCTTCGAAAAACTACAAGTGTACTTAGACAAAAATACTACAGTTAGGGCACTAGATCCAACACCAACATCCAACTCAATCGTCGAATCTAAATGCGTGATATCATATTACATAGTCGAATCAACTCAAATCAAACATAAGTAATGTTTCACATAATCAAAATCTCATAAATACATTTCAAACATATTTTAATCAATTAAAGTTTCAACAAGGTATAATATGACCTTAGGATTCAAATCCAAACTCTTTTATTAAATTTTTAGCATGATATCTCGAGATAGGGGTCTCTATGTTTCATGATAGACCTCGTTTTATTTTAGTAATTTCTTCTTTAATGAATTCATGTCTCGAGAAATTAGAGTTCAAGCCTCGAGATAGACCTCTCTCATTGTCCTACTTTAGCTTTTATATTTATATGTCTCAAGATAAGGGGTTCTTATCTCGAAACCTAGAACATGACAAAAATTAATTAGCTTCAATATGCCCTTGTCTCAACACAAGGTGGCCTTTCTCTCAAGACCTAGATGAGGTTGCCTTGAGACTAGCTTGACAAGTCTCGAGACATTAAGCAACCAAATAGAAAATATGGTAAATTTTGATCTAATGGTCTTGAGATAAGTTCTTTCAATCTCAAGACTCTAAAGCAAAAAGGCTTAAAGTGCACATTTTCAATCATTCGAACTATATCAAATTGTACCTAAAACATACCTAAACATTTCAACAATGCAAATCCATCAAATTAACACATGAAATCATAATTAAACACCATCAAAGCATAACATTTAATTCATCAAGGCCTAACGTATAAATTTACATATTCAAACTTATATAAACAAGAATAAATAACTGTAACAACTCATTTTTCAATGGTGTCAAAAATAGTGGTTTCGGGGCCACAAAATTCGAAAAGTGAATCCGTAAATATTATTATTTAATATTTAAGAGTCAACTATAGTATTATCTTAAATTTTAATTTGATAATTTTTGTTATTTGAGTGAATAGTCAAGTTCAAGTGGTTTGTCTGTAAAGTCAACTGGTTTTAGAAAATGAGGTATCAGGACCTCGCTTCTATAAACTGAGCCCATAAATATTTTATTAAATATTTATAGAGTGATTATACATGGCTATTGAAATTTGATTCAGAAATTTTGACGTTTGGATAATTAATTAAGGAAATATGATTAAATCGTAAAAGTTGCAAAACTTAATTTCTATTGATTTCTATTAACTAAAAAGTATAATTAAAGATTGTTAAAGGTTTTAAATGGTAAATATAATATTTTTTAAAAGTATTGGATGGTTAGTGGGGATTATTTAGTTAAAAAGCAATGTTTATTATAATATAAAACATTATATTATATGTTATAATAGTTAACAAAATAAGAAAAGAAATGAAAAAAGATAATTCATTCATCTTCTTCACCTTATAATCGAATCAAAAAGCAGAGAAGGAGACCTAGCTCACATCTAGCTTCAAGCTTCAATTGGAAAGCCGTTTTTTATCGGTTTCTTATAATTTTTATGTTTTTGAGATCGTTGCAACTAGGTCCAGCTAACCCATACCTCTGTTTTCAAAACTGTGAAAGATTTCAAAACTTGCCATTGATAAATCTTAGATTTTTTTATATAAAATGGTAGAATATTAAACTTAATTGTTAAATTGGACTATTTTGTAAGTGATTTTTAGTAATTTTATTGTTAATGGATTAAATTCTTAAAATAGTAAAACTTCTCAGAATTCTTGTGGAATTGTGATAAATATGGGCTGAGTAGGGATTATATAAAATTTTGCTAGCATGGGTTTTGATTAAATGTGATTAATTTTTAAATTTTGGGTTTAGGGATTAAATTATAAAAGTGTAAATTTTAGGGGTAATTTTATAAATTTTCATAAAAAGGGATTATAAGCTTAATTTTAATTATTTGATATGTTCAAATGGATTAATTGAACGAAAAATATTATTTATATCAAGAAACAAACAATCGGAATCGAAACGAAGCAATCGGATTCGAATTATAGAAAAGCTAAATTAATGGATTAGTCGTCGGCCTTGTTTTCGCAACTGTTTTTGTCTAGGCAAGTTTGTAATTTGATTAAATCAATTAGTAGTTGTTTCAGTTGTTTAATATCTAATCTTTTATATATGAATTGAGTTCGTTGGCTTGAAGGAAATGATTAAGACCATAGTTGAAAGACACTATGGCACTATACCGGAAATAAATAAGACCATAGTTTAAAGACACTATAGCACCATACTAGAAATGAGTAAGACCATAGCTGAAAGATGTTATGGCATCACAATTCCATCAAGTAAGACCATAACTAAAAGACATTATGGCATCACGATTCTACGGAGTAAGACCATAGCTAAAAGATGCTATGGCATCACGAATCAAACGAATAAGACCATAGTTGAAAGATGCTATGGAAACACGATAGAAAATGAATAAAACCATGGTTGAAAGACAATATGGCATCAAGTCAAGAATAAATAAGACCATGGTTAAAAGACACCATGGCACCCTACGATCATTTGTTATTCAAGTAACACGTTTTAGGTGAGTATGTATCATAAGTATGAATACGAGTTGAACATTTGATTAGTATAGTTTGATTATGAATGTTAATACCTTGGTGTGATTATATACTTCATATATCTCTAAATATGTTAACTCGTAATGTTGTGGTATGTTTAGGGAATTAAATGGTTATATGAGTATTTTCTAAGTATTCGATGTTATTTCATATGATTCAACGAACGATTTAAGTTTTAATGAATGGATTAGTATATGAAAAGAGCTATATTATTGATAATATGGAATGTAAATGTAATATGTGTAATTGAATAGAAATTAAGGTATTAAATGGAAAGATGTATGTATGCACTGGTTCATGTTAATGAACATATGAAAAGGAAAAATATGGAGTAAAAAGGGAACTAGTTGAACATGCAATGAATTGTTTTATATTGATATTCATTTTGTGATATGTACCATGATTCATAGGCTGATATATTTTTAAGTAATGTAACAACTCGCTTTTAGTGAAATCAGAGCAGTGGTGTCAGGACCACAAATCTGATGATTAAATTTTTATTTTATTATTATTTTAATTTTTACGGGATTATATTAAGGTCATGTTAAAATTTGGTTAAGAAATTTTGATGTTTACATGATTAATTAAGTGAAAAGGACTAAATCATAAAAAGTTTAAAAGTAGAGTTCTATTAGTTAAAAGGGTCAATTGGTTATGAAAACTTAATTTGAATGCATATAAATGGTAATTATACCATTCATAAAGCTACTGGACATTTATGGACACAATTTAAGTGATTTTTAAGTTATAAATCAAGGTTAAATTAGTATATTAATAAATTAACTTAAAATTAAAGTAAAGAAAAGATGTATCATCTTATCCATGCTTAATTTCCATCGAAATATTGAAGGAAAGAAAGCCATTTTAGGTTTTTAGCATTGGGTTAACTTTCTCTCTTGTATGTAAGTGTTTTCGAGCCCTTTTTTAATGATTTTTATGTTTTTGAAGTCGTTTTAGCTTAATCTAGCTAGCCCGGGGGTCAATTTATAAAATTGTTAAAGATTAAGGGTTATTCCATTAATATTTTTGTATGATTCTTGATGTTTAATGGTAGATTATGAGTCCATGTTGATAAATAAACAAGTTTTGTAAAGTGATTTTTGATGAAATTTACATTTAGGGATTGATTTGTAAAAATAGTAAAATTTCATGGAAAATTTATGAAATGATGGTTTGTATGGGTTGATATAAGTCCCTAGTAAATTCTGTTAGCTTGAATGGGGGATTAAAAAGCTTAAATTTCAATTTATGAGCTTAAGGACTAAATTGTGAAAAGTTAAAATACTAGGGGTAAAATGATAATTTTGGATAAATATGAAATGTAGACTAAATTGAATACTAGAAGTATTAAATGTATTGAAATTTTCTATTTAGATTAAGATAGACCTCATACAAACCTAGATCAAGGAAAAGCTAAAGCTTCGGAATAGCTCGATTTACCTTCACGCCCCTAGTTGTTGAGGTAAGTTTGTATGAACGGTTATCAAATTAATGTTGTTTAATTTGAATGTTTACTATGTTATTTTAATGTGGTTAATGCATAATCTTATCAATTTTATGATGAAATGACAAATGTTGAGTCTCAATTGAACCTTAGAAATTCTTAAGATACAAATGACATCTCATTACGGATTTCATGTTTCGGGTGCTAGTCTTGAATGTCCTACTGATGACTGAGGTCCTGCATTTGTTGCGGATACTCCACAGCTCATGTGAGCAGCATTGTGTAGCTTACATTCTGACCCACAGCTCGTGTGAGCAGGCCCATTTCACAGCTCGTGTGAGTAATGATGTAAAGGAAGGGTTACGATTATATGTTTAAGCATACTTCGTGTGAGCTTTCCCAAGTATTCGATGAAATTCTAGATGGTTCAATGGTTATGAAAAGGAAATGAAAAGGGTAAGTGTTTAAATGTGATGTATCATGAATCTATGAAAAGGAATGATGATCTAAATGATATGAACACATGTACAAGTTTCTTGTTATGGATGAATTCGTTTGAACCAAGTACAATCACACTAACTTGTGTATTGATGATGATATATAGGCTTGTGACAAGCTTGTGTTCTAAGTTGTATGATGCTTATACTTTATGTTATGCAAATGAACGGTAAGTTATGTTTTATTTTCTACGAACTTAATAATCATTATGTGCTTACGTAGTTTCTTTCCTACGTCTATCACACAATCCAACATAAATATTGGTAGTTCTTGAACATTTTGGCCAAGGTTATAATGGCATGTATAGGTTGAATTGTACTTTCATTTTGTATGTGAATGATTTCTTTATGATATGATTATGATAATGTATGAAATTTATGTTTAAATGTTTCGTTTGTATAGTAATGCTTCGTAACCCTATTCTGGCAATAAATACAGGTTAGGGGTGTTACAGTATATCTACAAACCATGTGGAATGTTGTGAATAGGAAAGGAAAGTATCCACAAGATTTGTGATCAATTATTGAATGGTTTAGTCATTTTATGTTTGGTAAGTTTACGTTTAAGATTTATACGAGCTTACTAAGCATTATTGCTTACATTAGTTGTTTTCTTTTCTTGTATATCATCTAAAAGCTCGACCAGTTGAAATCGCGTCGAAGCATGATCACACTATCCATTTGTCATATTGGTAGTTTTGATTAACGATTATAAATGGCATGTAATAAGAGTTTTTTTGTTATTTATCAATGTGATGTGATTTAAGCTTATTTACCTAAATGCCTTTCATGTTGGCTTATAAATATAAATATGTAAGCATATTTTTTGGTCACTTGTGAATGCCTTGAGATTTAGATTGCTTTTGGATTCATTGATGTGTGAATGGAGTGGTTAAATTGTAAGTGTGTGATGTAAGTTTAAGGTATGAAATTGTGGCATTGGATTTGAGTTGATTTGGATGTTAACTTGTGGTACCAATGAGGGTTCATTGGATAAACATTTAGATTAAATGATACATGTGGGCTTTGGCATGTAATAGGGTTAAAAATATCATTTTCTATTTTGACTTGTTTTGAATTGTGCTAAGCTTGTAATGATTAATGTTGTTGGTTGTGATATGTATATAAGGATGTAAATAGGTGAATTTGGACCCTTATGCATGCTCTATTGACAGTGTATATCTTATGTTAGAATGACATGTTCTTGAATGGTTATTTGACATGATTGATATAGGTATGAGTTAGAAACTTGTAATGTTCAATGGGATTAAATTTGATTTGTACTTGTGGCGCCCTTTGTTAGCATATTTGCTATGTATTATAAAATGGTTGAATTGGTATGTTTTGAAGTGTTTTTTATGGTGTTTTGGTCATATGAATACATGTGGGAATGGTGTGTCTTGGTGTGCAAGAATTGGATATGTAATGACTTGTTTTGGGGGTTAAAAACGGAGCACACGGTCTGGAACATGGGTTGTCACATGGCTACCCCACACGGCCATGTGGCCCTTTTTTGAATGCACATACGGACTAATACACAGGTTGGGACATGGCCATGTGTCCCTACTTCGAATGCCCACACAGTCTGGCCCATGTCACACGGCTGTGTGACCCCTGTTTTCCATTTCTTTTTCTTTTTCCAAATTTTTTTGATTTGTTGCGAAATGGTTCCTGAATGTTCTCAAACTATTTTTAAGGCTCCGTAGGCTCAATTTAAGGCTCTTAATTATGTTTATGCCATAATTATTTAAACTATTATTGATTGATGCTAACTTGTATAATTATTCTATATTGAAGATAATTGTTCTGTTTTGTACGGTAATGCTCTGTAACACTAATCTGATGACGGAGACGAGTTAGGGGTGTTACAATAACTATTAATTAAAGGATAAAAATTCAAATTTTAAAACCATATAGGCCAATTCATCAACCATATCAAATATTAACCAACCCTAAGTCCAACCAACCTAGGTACATGCCAGAGATCAAAACATATGTATATACATACAAAATAAGAAACCAATTGGTTTCCAAAATGAGCTTTCAAGATGGATGCTTTATAACCTCAAATCTACTATAACTTTTGTTTGCGACCTGCACATGGAAACAAATAAAATTGTACGCTAAGTAATGCATACTCAGTCGTGCTAACATAATTCGAATTCAATTAAATTCATAATGAAATCAAATAAACTAACTACTTAGCAAATTTAAGCAAGTTAACTATTAATTAATACAAATATTTTCAACATTAATACATATACTCCTTAACAATTATCAAATTTACACCATATCTATAGTCGTTTAGCATCTATTCATATTTTTATCAACATTATGCTTGCCTTCAAATAACATAATTCTAATGCACCCTTAGGGAATTTGTATTTATTTTTTCATATCAAAATCATATACCATACTGATACTATTACGTCAAATCATTTACTCATATATTCATCAATTAGTTTTACATTTTACTTCATATTAACAAAATTAGATACAATAACTGACACTCAAATCAAACAATCATACCAATATACGCACCGAAGTGTTGATTAGACATATATGAATTGATCCCACCAACAACACTAGAATATGCTTACGCCCTCAAGGAATTCAGCTAGCGATACGTTCTCGACTCTCAGGGAATTTGAGAATTATCACAACATATGTATATATGTGCATAACATTGAATCTCCCACTTATCAAAATGGACCCTATGGCATGCCAACTATACCCGTGAATCTATTCGACAATGTTAATAAGGCAAACTCCATTATTAATGATTACATAATATTAAGCAAATATATACATATACAAATCACATACCAATGATCATAATCACATAATCAGATCTATATACATACCTTTCAAATATCATCATATCGATAGTTTGCTATTTCTAATATTTTGACAATTCAAGCATATACATTTAATTATTTAACGAAGTCAAATTACGAGAGCACAAACTAGAATATTTATTCATCAACGGCTTTGGATTTCCTATTGTCCCATGACAATCCTACATTGTCTTTAGCCACCAAATTAAATTCAAATACAAAAAATACATTCATCACACAATTTAAACACAAATCGACACAATATAAAAACGAATGCATCTTATTCATTTTAGTCCTTACAAGCCCTAATATTTGAAATTACTGTAACTTACAATTTACCCGATCGAATTTAAATCCAACTTAATAAATATAGTATAGGGAATTTATACAACCATTATTTATTATCAAAGCTCTAAGTTTTTGTCCCTTACAATTTAGTCCTCAATAATTTATAATTCATCAAATGATTCCAACTAAATTTAATAATTCCCATTACATTTCTAACATGTTTTTCCATCACCAAACTTGATAAAATTCAAGCATGAATCCAAACCATTTATACTAATGATTTGGAAACTTCCTAACAGTGAAACTCAAAATCTATTAATTTCATAAATTTATGACACAGGCTTCCACAATCTAACATTACTTATCATTAATATAACTAAAATTAAAAGTATAACTCACCAATTTCTTCAATTGAGCTTAGGCAAAGGTGGAATGAAGGGAAAAAATTGTTTTCTTTCTTTCTTAGCTAAACAGTGGAAAAGATGAATGAGGATGATGATTTTCCTTCAATTTCTCTTTCCCACTATCTTATACATTTATATAGGCTTGATTAACCTTTAATTAGCTAATTAATCAACTTAGTTAATTACTAATCAAATAGATTAAATAAGTTAAATATTAGATAGTGGAAAGTATTAATGTTTTTGGTGATTAATTATGTATCATAATTTTGAAAATGGTTTAATTGCTACTATGAAATTTGTTTAATTTCCATTAAGGAACGTATCAATTTTAAAATCAACTTCCTTTTATCTTAATCGCTAATCAATTCAATCCATGTACTATTTTTATTATTCAATTCAATTCAATTCAATAACACTTAATAATTCAACTTTTCCAACCTGTACTTGACCTATAATTATTCTATGTTAATTATCTACTAACTCAACTCAATTAATTCTGTCCGAAACAGAATTTTACAACACCGTTGAAAATCAGGTTGTTTAAATTCTTTCATCCTTTAAACAACACCGTTGAAAATCAGGTTGTTTAAATTCTTTCATCCTTTAAAAAAACAATTTCCTTGAAATTTACCTATAACGAGGTGGGGATATTTCAACTGCATTGATTCTTCGAATTCCCACGTGGCTTCTTCAATACTATGACTTCGCCTTAGAACTTTTATTAGCGGTACACGTTTATTAATTCATTTACCTCTCGAGCTAAAATCTCAACTGGTTTCACCTCAAAAGTTAAATCAGATTGAATCTCAATTGATTCGACTGAAATTACATACGATGGGTCCAATCGATACCTCCGAAGCATAGAAACATAAAACACATTATGGATTTTCTCTAGTTTTGGTGGTAACATCAAATGATAAACTACATGTCTTACCCATTTAACAATTTCATACAACCAAGTATACCTTGAACTCAACTTTCCTTTGCGACTGAATCGCAAAATCTTATTCTAAGGCAACACTTTCAAAAACACCTCGATATCCTTTCATTTCTATCTTGATTATTTGAACCTTATCTCTAGCTTCTTAAATCAAATACGGCCCAATTAACTTTTTTTCGCTTAATTTGATCCAAAAAAAAATGGTGTTCGACACCTCTAACCATATAGAGCTTCATACAGAGCCACTTGGATGCTTGATTGGAAGTTATTATTATATACAAACTCAACCAATGGTAAATAATGCTCCAAACTACCTTTAAAATCAATTATACAAGCTTGCAACATATCTTCTAGAACTTGTATAACATGTTTAGATTAACCATCTGGTTGAGGGTGCAAGGTTGTAGTGAAATGTAATCTTGTACCCAATGATTCATGCAATTGCTTCCAAAATATCAACGTAAAACGAGGATCTCTATCTGATATGATCGACATTGAAACATTATGCAACCCGACTATCATCTAAATGTAAAACTCAACCAGCTTTTAAAGTGTTCAATTGGTTCCCACAACTAGAAAATGAGCCAACTTTGTCAACCAATCAACGATAATCTATATGACATTCTTTTTTGCCAATGAAGTAGGCAACCTTGAAAAAAAGTCTATAGTTACTCGCTCTCATTTCCACTCGAAAACTTAAATGGGTTCAAGTAAACTAGATGAAACTTGATTTTTGGGATTGATTCTCTGACACGTCAAACATTTGGCTACATATTCAATGATCTTCCTTTTCATTCTCGACCACTAATAAAATTATCATAAATCACGATATATCTTTGTGCCCCCCAGATGTAAAGCAAATGAACCATCGTGAACTTTTTGAAGAATATGTTGTTTCAAGTCAACATTATTAGGTACACACATTCGATCTTGAAATTGTAAACCACCATCTCTGCCAGTACTATAATTCCTGCAGTCACCTCGCTCGACTAACTTTCTTTTATCGTCCAACTTAATGTCTAACAACTATTCATCTTTGACTTGCTTAATTAGGGTCCCGCTTCACTGTTAATTTAGCTAGAAAAGTTCTGTCGTCGCACACGCTCAAATGAGCAAACATGGATCATAGTTTAATTATATATTTTCGGCTCAAGGCATCTACAATGGCATTTGTGTTACCAGGGTGGTAATTAATAATACAATCATAGTCTTTCAACAATTCAATCCATCTAAGTTGTCTCAAATTCAACTCATTTGGTTTAAGAGATAGTTAAGACTTTTATAATCGATGTAGATATAGCACTTCTCACCATACGGATAATGTCGTCAAATTTTCAATGCAAACATAACAGCAGCCAACTTTAAGTCATGCATTAAATAATTAAGCCGTGTGTCTTCAACTGTCTCAAAGCGTACTCAATTACTTTTCCGTCTTGCATCAACACAATGTTGGAAAAAATCCAATTAGAACGATTTTCTATCACAACAAGAAATTAAAATTTTGAAAATCGAGACAGTTTGCGATATTTATAACAATAATTTTTTCCCAAAAAGTATTTACGCTTTGTGTAAGATGGATCCTTGACGTTCCTGACTTTTAATAGAATGGTCTTCTCTGTTATTCTTGTACCATGATTAGCTGCGAGTGTGGGCTCGAACAATCACATTTAATTAAAGACAAAACTAGAAATAATTCTTACTTTCAGTAGGAAAGTAAATTATTCCCTCTTAATAGAAACCAGTAGAATTATTATTCCCAGAAAATAGAATTTATATTTAGAAAATAAATTTTCACTATTTTCGAGTAGAATAAAAATATTTCAAAGTTATGTATAACTTATGTATCTTTGGCCCTACTAGTGCCATCTATTTATAGGGAAAGATAGAAAAATTTTGGTTTAATTAGTAGAAGAATACAAACAATACTTATGTGATAGAAAAATTAGTACCCTAGTTCTACTAGGAGAGAGGGGATAGTATTCGGTCCAAATTATATGTGCTTGCTGAACTTTAAAGCCAACATTTTATAATTTAATCTAACTCGATACATGTTTTTATATTTTTCAAAATAAATATTATTTATTAATTTAAATTAAATTAAATAATTTTATAATTAAATAATTTTCTCAAACCAAGCCTAATTTAGTTAAAATCATGACAACTTTACCGTAAAAGAATCTAATAGAACATATATTTAATTTTCATGTTCAATGAATTCACAATGACCAATTAATTTCATTTTATTTTTGAACTTCATTTATTTAATTAAATGATAATTCAAAAAAATTAAATTAATTCTCAGATCATTTCTATACTTAGTGAGAAATCACATTCATTTCCGAATGTAACTCATATCTCTAAATTTATCATTTCTATCCATTTCTGTTCATTTGATTCTACATGCAATTCATTTTTTGTTTCAATGAGCTAGTGGAGGGATTGATTGGACATATGTAATTATGGCTCAAATGATTTATAATTAAGTTACAACTTTTTGCCTATTAATTAGAAACTCATTTAGTTACGAAGTCATTCCACTATAGTATCGTGACTGAGCTCCCCTAATTACATATCATTACGAAAACTACTCGATCAGTGCTCATCTTCATTCTTCCAATATGATCCTATTTTATCTCATGGTAACCATTATATCTTCCTTCATAAAAAATCAATTACTATCAAATAGTAATTAAGTCATTTATCATAAAGACAAATGACCTGTGGCATACCTTAATCTTAGGTCATACTGTGGTAAACATTCACTTGTAACGTTAATCCCATTCACAAAAAAATATTTTATAAGATTATTTTAAAGAATTAAGAAAACAATTAAATATCTTATAAGGGTAATAATATTTTTAATTAGATATTTCATGAAGATAATTTAAAAGAATATATATATATATATATATATATATATATATATATAAACAATTAAATATTTAGAAGATTCACTTTTAATTTTTTTTAATCAACTTCTAATTTTTTTTTATTTCACATTTATAGGGACGAAGGCAGAAATGTAGTCAAGAGGGGCTTGATATTTAAAGTAAAATATTATTACGAGAGACTTATAAAATATATTTTATTTAAATTTAATTATAAAGTATATTTAAAACTATAAAAAAATATTTGAATATAAAAATTTTTGCTATACAAGTTCGACAACAAATAATTTAGTTTATAAATAGTTAAATTTTAATATTAATGTATTAATATTACAAATAATATATAAATCTTTTCTAATCAAATAATTTTTTAATATTTAAACTTCCTTATTAGTGTTGCGTATTTTAATATTAATTAAAGTGTTAGTGTTGAAAAATTATTATTTAATTAAAATAATTAGAAGTGGTATAAACTTATATCATATTATATAGAAAAAAATATATTATTACGTACATTAACAAAAGTAAAATGTAAACGGTTCGATAATTATTGTAATAATTTACCTTTTTAATGAATAATTAATGTAAATGTGATAGAGATAATTAAACTGACAAAATGACTACGGTTTACTTTTCAAGAAAAAAGAAGTGAGATTTAAATTAAAAATGTTGCTAAATTTACCCCATCAAATCTTAATATTTATAAAATGGAATTGGAATAACAATTGTTCGAGGGGAAAAAGCATAAATTTATATATAGTTAAGTTATGAGAGCTAACGGGTTTTGATCATAGTAGTCAACATGGTATTATTACCGACAGTCTTAAATTGGTATGAATTAATTTATATTCCGTTTCGTTTAATTTTTCAGTGTGTTTCAATCATTTTGAAGTACTTCGGCTCATTTCAATTATACTGGCTTCGCCATACCGATTGATACAAATTTTGATATTTTAAATTAACTTTTAATTTTTTTTCTCTTAATCATTTTAATTTTTCAATAATTACATTTAAAATAAAAATTATTAAACTAAATTATTGAATATAATTAATAATTTTAGGGTAAACTACACTCAATGTCACTAAACTATTAGTAAGTTTATATTTTGATCACTTAACTTTAAACAATTACAAAACGGGCACTGAACTATTTGAAAGTTTTCATTTAAGTCACTAAACTGTTAAGTTTTTTTCTAGAAAAAGTGTACCACCCCTTAGCTGTCGGGATGACATGGCGTGTATCAAACAACCAATCAAACCGCCCAACAGACCAGGGCATTACTGATAGACCTAGATCCTTTGGCATTACTTAAATCTTTTAGAAAACAATTATGAAGATTTCCCTTTTTATTTTAAAATATTTTTCTTTCTCTAAATCGGTAATGCATTTTTAGAGAAATGAAACAATAGAGGCAATAAAAGTCAGTCTATTAATCATCTGTTGCCATCAATGGTGATTACATATAAAAGACATCATAAGCTGCAATTCTAGAAAGCTTGGTGTATGCTTTTATAATAAGGGTAAATTCTCTTTTAAAAAAGAAACAATATAGACCATAAAGTGAAATACAAAAGTTGGTTACAAAACGGATTTATACGCCACCCCCCAACGTAGCCATGCATGATACAAAAATTGACAAGTGACTCACTTGCAAACGTAACTCTAACGTAGTCCCCTTCTACAAATCTTCTCCTACTAATTAATCGCCTGAGAAAGAAAGGTAACGGGGTAAGTTCAATTGAACTTAGTGAGTTCCAAATAAACACATAATGTTTAACAAGTTACTGATAATCAACCCAAAAATGAAGTCATGTTCGAAACTCAGTTTTACAGACACATTACGCCAAGTTGCTAGTATCAAAACAACACGCACAGTGCCCCTAGCGAAAACATACTACTAACTGATATATACATATCGGCCATAATCATATTTGTTTTCATATTCTTTGTTTCATGGAACAAGTGTTCTCTCGCAAGGTTGGGCCATGATCTGCTAGTCCAGTTTGCAATAAGGCTTCCCTACCGGAGGCATCACAAATAAAGCTTCTTTCCACATTTCATATGTCACAAATAGTCTGGTACTAGACCCACACACAAGGTGGGTATTCTAATCTTGTCCTTGGCCATGCTCACACACAACACTGACTTATTACACATACGTTAATAAACACCACCTCGACCCATCTCTAGCAGAGACAACTTACCTTACACAACCATATATCATAAAGTTTCAAAACCCAAAGGAAGCAAAAAAGGAACTCACCAGAACCTTCAAGTCAGAATCTAATCTATTGGTAATTTGCCTCGAATGCTCAGACATTCGCTAGCTTCTTGAGCTAAATAGGAAACAATCATATTCATCAGACCCTTTTTATCTACTAAAAAATTATCATGCGTGTACTAATGCAAAGACGTAAATTCCCTCTACATCAACCTAAGGGTTTTTCAGAAATTACTAGTTAGCTAGTACTTATCAATGACATTTTGACAAGCTCCTGAAAACCTTCCTTGTCTTCTCTAATGGAGATAAAAAGAAAAGTTCTTGAAGACATAGGGAAGAACACAGAGAAGAACAAAGGTGAAACATGTGAGTTACAAGCATCCTTTTATAGCACTTACAGCGAAAAATAAGCTTAGTGGGAAGGTTAAAAATCTCATTATCACCCTTGAAATTTGAAACTAAGCTTGCCTAACAAGATTTGAAATCTAATCTTTTACCAGATGCAATTGCTACCACTAATTAGAATGGTAAAACATTGCTTGTACACTTAAGCAACCAACTAAACAAGACATACCGCTACTTAAACATATCAAGTTTTCATCCACAGTAAGTACTCTAGTTCAATTTCAACTAGATCTCAACTAAACTCTAACGATACTTGCTGAGCTTTCATTTCCACATAAAATAATTTCATTGCTCCACAAACTAGCAAGTTCACTCAGGACATCTGGGGTTGGCGGATCATTTCATAAAAGAGTTTGCCAAACCCTAGGGTTCGCTAAATGGCTAATTCCAGCAAGGTGCCCCCCAAAAGGGCATACTGTTAAATTCACGCAACACATCAACCGAACACTTTTAACTGATAATATAACTGATAATTCACCCTTTTCTACTCTAGCTTACTCAATTATACGCCAAAAGCATATCGGTATGATCTACGCCAGGCAGGCTGTTACAAAAAGTCCGATTAGCGAGCTCCAAGTGACAATTCAAAGATCGATATGGTGGATTAACACCCTTGATGAGTAGAACATACCTTAGGTCCAAGTTGAATTGACGGTCAGTGTCAGAGATCAGAGAAGAAATTTGTTTGAATTTTGATTTACAAATTCATGATATTTAAAGTTATTTCATAAATTAAAAAAAATAAACTATAGAATAGAAGGCAAAGAAGAACTTTTAATTGTGCAGGCAGTGCGAACAGAGAAGGTTATACAACATCGATTTTAACAGCCCAGTGACTTAAATGAAACTTTTGAATAATTTAGAGACCATTTTGTAAGTTTTTGAAGTTGAGTGATCGAAACGTAAACTTACTAGTAGTTTAGTGACTTTGATTATAATTTACCTATAAGTTCAAAACTGGTATTTACATATAAATATATTTATATAGATGTAATTGAGATATATTTGCATGTATATATAATATATAATTTATTTGTTACCAAAATAAAATGACAAGAATATTATATTGTAAGCATGAGAACTTAAGTTCAATCCGAAACAACCTCATTTCCCTCCATTAATATATTTAAATACACTGTGCCTCTACTACTACAAACTCATCTCTTAGCTCCTTATCACATTGCTAGATATTGACATTTGTTTCACTTAATTTATAGAATTTCCAATTATGGCATTGAATTTCACAATAAAAATAGATCGACATATACAACTACCCAAACCCTTTCACCTTCTTATTTATTTCTAGTTGACCGTTATGTGGTAAAAAATTTGAATGAATCAATAAGTATTGGATTTGTTTTTCTTCCATTTTGCATATTGAGTAATCTCCGGGAGCTGCACCACACATGTTTTGACGAAAATGATCATAAAATTTTTCATATTCCGGCCTAGCTAGCTAACTAGAGGAAACATCTTTATATCAAATTAAGCATCTTTCCTTAGTGAAATTATGTGATTTTTTTTCCCTATATGATAGTTTTAAAAAAAAAAGTATTGAGACATGGTGATTGCCTAAAGATTTTGCTTACAGGTGGGGTGATATGGTGAGAGAATATATGTGCTTAAAGGAAGGTGACCCTAAGGTTCTCAAAGCATATGATGTTTAAGACACAATAAATGCATATAAAGTGGGTTAATGTATATGGATATCGAAATTCCACGATAGGACACTGCACTCCTCTTTTAAGGAATGTAACCCGCCGCCCGCCCACCTCGCTCTTCGTCTTTGTCTCTGGACTCGACCACCTGGAGCCTTTGTCCGTATATATATTAATATCCCTTACCCCAAAACTCACCTGTTTGACATCCGAATTTGGCACCGACCCCTAAAGATTCTTTTCTTATTTTGCTGAAAAAAGGATCTTTTTTTCCATCATCTATATTGATATGTTTTCAACTTTCCCATGATCTTTCATCTTCAGTACAGATACAGTTCGAGTTTGAGAGGTAAGAATTGTGGGGTCGCTTTGTAAGTGAATGAGAAACTGTCAGTCACATGACATAAATGAAGACGAAGAAGAAGAAGAAGAAGAAACCAGAGAGGTTCACCAGTACTAACAATGGCATGGAAGCAGCAGATAGCAAATGCATAGCAAAGCACATGGATGATAATGAGCAATGAGGTCAGTTGCATGTTCATGTTGGCCGGCTCTTGCTTGCTTTGTGGGTCCGAAACTTGATAGTTACCTGGCATCCGTACAATGGAGTACCCCATTATCCCTGTTTCGCGGTGTATATTAACTACTCTTCTAATTTTCCAACATTTTGCTCGTGTATATCATTTACGGAAATGTACGTACGTATGTATGTATGTATGTATGTTAAACTATCCGATAAGGAAGATGCTGCTACACGTTGGCCTCTCACCACTGAAACCAATCACATCCACATCGTAATCAAGCACGTTCATTGCCCAACTTTATTTTAATTATGACAAGGATTTGTCCCATACTGTTAGTGTATAACTTTATATGTATTGATAATAAAAGTCAAACATTAACACTTTGTTAAGGATATTAAAATTTAAATTTTAACACTTAATTAAATTTGTTGACCGTCATCAGGAGCAAATACAAGGAACAGGCAGGCCCAAAGTCAAAAAAATGAAAAATTGTTTCGATGTTTTTATAAATAATAATATTAAATTTTATATATTAAAAATAAAAAAAATAACTTTCAAAAATAATCATCGCTAAAAAAATTATAATTCAATTCCTTCACTCTAAAATTAGATCACTTAATATATGGACTGACTTATTTTGATTAACTTTGATATATTTATTTCATAAAAGATCTAATATATTTATCAACATTTAAAACTCAAGAGTTGCATGTAAATTGTGATTGTAAACCTTTTGGACTGAAGTTAAGATTCCAAATACAAGTTATTGGGGGAATTAAAATCTTATCATTTTCTTCAATGGTGTCCAACAATAATTTCCCCAGGAAAGCGATGAGCAAAAATTATAGAGGAAGTCCCCCATCATGAATGGATCAACAGTCTATAAATATTGAAAAGTAAGGTAGGAAAATAAACCAAAAATAGGAGCTGCAGCATAGGAGAAAAGGGAGTGTAGCACGTGACATGGTCTGGTCCAATAACGATAATAACTACCATAAGCATATTTTAGGAAATCCATGGTACGGTAATCTCTTACTTTTTGATATACATAACTCCTGAAAATTAGAAATTAGTAATAATTATTATTATGATAAAGGTAAAAGAAAAAGGAGGGAAATTAGGGGATCCAATCATAGTAATTATTGTCTCTGGAGTTGAGAGAAACCTTCCAACTTTTAGCTTTCAAGTAATCACCCCACCAACAATGGCTGCCAATTAAGCAACATTTTGTGCCTACGCCCACTTTCTTTGCATCGGCTTGGCCTAGCCAATTTCCTTGTCTCAATTTCAGCCCCAGTACTCCCACTATTTCCTTCCATAACTTCACCTCCCTCATAATGCTTTCTTCTTTGAATTCACCTTCTAACGCTTGATCATTTTCACCATCTTCATCATCTTCATCATCATCTTCTTTTTCTACAAGGTCCTCTCGGACTTCCTCTTCGCCGTCTTCGCTGTGGAAACCATCGGTGACATCCTTGAAAAGTGAAAGCCTAAGCCTGCCTTCACTTCGTTCTGCATGGAAGTAGGTATGGCAAGGAGGGATAGTAACGGCTTGAAGAACCAAACGGCCACCTTCTCGGTGAGACTTGACTTGGACGCCATTGGAACCGGTAATGGATGTTAATGGAGGTGGGAAGGTGTTGATACGACTCGTTTTTCGTTTCAATGAACTTTCCCTTGGTTTGGAATTCGATGGATTGTGAACCCCGGTTTGTAATGAAAGCAAGGAAATGTCGCTAACATCACTTCCAGTTTCACTACCTAATCTCTCGGTGCACATTTCAAGGCTTTTTTCACTTAGGATAGAAGCTGAACGCTTTACAAGAGGATGCACGTATACATTGTCATTTTGGGTAGAATATTCATTGGCGTTGGAGAGGGAGTGGAGGAAACTCCAGCCCCCCATCTCCATATTTTGATTGCCTATGAGCTTGGCGTCTTTTTCCTCGTTAGTAGGAGCAATGGAGGCAGGGGAATTTGATTTAGGTGGAGCCAGTTTCAGACTCAAAAAACGTGGTTCCACCACCCTTACCTCCAGGCATGATTGCAACCCTTGACTCACACTTGACGACATTTTTTATTGTTGGAAAATGTACAGAGATAACAAGGGAGAAACAGGGGAGCTTAAATGAAACTCCTCAACTCTTTTGGAGTTTTGTGAAATCAAATGGGGGTGGGGGGAGCTGGAGATTGAAATGAAAGAGATAGCTTTCTTTTTATATTCTGATGAGGAAGAGAAAGAGGCAAGGAACAAAGCAATGAAGATGAAAGAAAAGTGAAAGCATTGGGGATAATTTTATACTAGGAGAATTCAGAGACAGAGGAGAAGTCTTAACCTTTTAAGCCCACTAAATCTTTTACAATCTTTTTACTCTACCACACATTTAGGATTAAAAATACGGGAAAAAAAGTATACAAAGCCACCATATTAAAAGTAGGATTGTATTTTATATTTTATATTTAAAAAATAAATAAATTAATATTTATATATTAGATTAAAGAATAAATTAATCCTTTTTATTAAAAATTCTATCCATTTGTTTTTGTTAAAAACTGATATAACATTAAAAAGTTGTATGTAAACGGAGACCGCTATTTGGGAGCTTCTTTGTGGAGAGAGGGAGGTTAAATTTGTTCATATTTATCGTGAAGGTAATAGAGTGGCAGATAGCATGGCATTGTTGGCTTTCAACAGTCAACTTGGTTTGTATGTTTTCTTGAACCTCTGTTGGTGTTATGCAAAAATTGCAAGATGCCTATCTGGAAGTTGCATTCCAACATTTGATGTAATTTAGATTTATTCTCGTATTAACAAAAAGAAATAGTATGGTTGACAAAATAATTAAACAGTCACATGTGACATGTGACATGCTATGTGTACCTTATGTTGATCTATAGTGACCAATTTTTAACCGTAGAAATAGATAAATTTTTAATAAAATGATCAATTTACTCTGTAATCTAATGTATGAAAATTAATTTACTCATATTTTAAGGATTTCCATAAAAATTTTACCTTAAAAAAACAAAGTTAATAGTTGAAGACAGCTACTCCAAACCCAAATACCTACTTATGTATATATACATGATTTTATCTTTAAAACTTTAGTTTAACACAAGAAAAATAAAGTTATTATGAGATGTAAGTTTTGTTTAGCTATAAAAAGAAACCCAACCAGAGCAACCACAGAGAAAAGAATCGACCCATTGCTTTTGTTTCTTCAAGCTTTGCCTATATGTTTTACAATTATGCCATTCACTTTCAATTCTTTGCTCTATAATGACAAGCATTTGCATTCACCCTTAGTTCACCAGTGCAAGTGTTGCATTCAACCATTTAAGAATAGAAGAAATGATGCATATATATATATATATATATATATATATATATATTAAAATTCAAAATTTTTTATACTCCCAATATAATTTTCTTGCTTTACCTTTCTTTATAGGCTTATGTCACATCCTCGATCAGCAAAGAATAATTATATAATAAATATATTTATTAAAAATTCATATATAAATAAAATGATTTGTTGGTTGAAATGTTAAAGTTGAAGTTTTGAATTCATTGATTCAAATATCAACATTTTTAAATTTTTATTAATTTATAAAAAAATGAAAAAACAAAAAAAATCTTAATTTTTAGTAATCACTTTGCTTTTTCATTTCTAACCTTTATAATAGACAAATACCATATATTATTTGTTAACTAAATGCTCCATAAAAACAGTACGGACCGGTTTGTTTGCACAAAAATATACAAGCAAAAAAAAAATTAGGGTTCATACCAAATGATTAAAAAATCCTTAGTATAAAGGCCAAAAAAGTTGTTTCCTACTAACAAGTATGTTGCTTTTTAGTGTTTAGGAAAAGTTTCCTTATTTACATAAATTGTCCCCCCAGTTTTCCAATGGAAACATATATCATAAAGAGGACAATAATGGTGGATGGATGACAATTACACTTGTCTTTGTTCTTACTTCATAAGTTAGGTATCTTGCAAAAACTTGAACACAGAGGAGGCTTGTATTAATAGCATGTTAACCTTGATACTAAGATTAGAATATTCTTTTCCTTCTTTTGTTTCTTAAAACATTCAACGGTGGAGATTTTAGATGACTCTCATAGCACTTCTCTTTTTCTTTTTGTTTTTTTATTAAGCTGTCAAGTTTTCAGTCACAATTATTGGACAAACCTTACTACCAAAATAGGCTATTAATTATTTCCTTCCCATAATTATTACATATTTGCAAAATTTTGGTTTTGCTAATTGAATTTTATCGATTGGCATCGACGTTGTTGTCAGTGTAGGAGGATATGAGTTTGAGTGCACTAAAACGTATTAACTTTCTATTTAAGAATTAAAGAGGGATTATGAGTAGTTTTAGACGTTGTATAAAAAAGAATAAATATGCTGAAAACCTATTATGATATCAATGCTCAAAAAGAAAATTTTGAAATTGGGTTTTTTATACGATGATGATTTGAACTTAATTTATTTTTTAGGAAGATGAATACTTGATTAATAGGTCACAATTTAGGTTCTTTTTTTTTCTTAAATATTTCAAATCTCACTCTTTTAACTTTAAAAGTACATTCCAACTAGAGTGTAAACCGAGTTTATTGTAATTGTGAACATAATACAGTTGTTATATCATAGAACTAAGATTTAAAATAACTATCATAATTGTCGATTGAACATTAATTCAATAAGCATTGTTATTATGACAAGAACAAAAAAACACGTGAATTCAAAGGCGCTTAAACGTTAAGAAATTTATGAATAAAAATAATCATTATATGGAAAAAAAAATAACTATCACAATTATTTCAAGTTCTAAGAACTACTCTCTAACGAGGGAAGAACTAATAATGTGTTAGTACTTAACAATGGGAAAGCATGCAAAATTAATAATTAACCACGAAAAAATTTAATCTATAATCCATTCTTTAGGAAATGTAATGTGGCATAATAATTTATTTGGCTCTTCAACTTTATAAAAAAGTTCATTTTATCTCTTAATTTAGTTTTTCATCCTTTTTAATCTTTGAATTTGTATTTTTTTTGTCAAATCATCTCAAAATGGATGAAAAAGTTAATGTTTGTTAACTTTGCTAATGTTGCATACACGTGGATGACGTGCCAGTATTTAATTTTTTTTGAAAATTTAAAAATTCAAAAACAATTATAAAAAGTATTTTTTTAAAAATATTAAAATTTATAAAAATAAAAAAATATTTTTTAATATTTTTTTAGTTTTAAAAAATTAATTAAATGCTAAGCGTGTCATTTAGTCATATATAATACTTAAAATAATAGTGGCGTGGGTTCAATTCCTTCCTTTAGTATGTGATTTGTATTTTCTTTCTTTCTTTTGTAATATTATCCAACAACTTAAAATGAATAAGAGAATTGTGCTAATAACGTGTTACAAAATAAAAAACAAAAAAATAGAAAGCAAAAAGAGAAGTATGTATTTTATTCATCAAATAGAATGTTTCTCCAAAGTTTATATGTATAAACATAAAAAGTATATATGTTACAAAATTCTACTCCTAATGAATATTAGAATCCTAAAGTACATCAAACTTCTTATCCTAATGGGCATCCACGTTATAATAAAATACTTATAACAATTACTAATTTATGGTTGACTATTTAATACACTACTAGCAAAATTTTTAGATTGAGTTGAAAAAGTAATGTGTGCGTCATTTTTTTATATATTTATTTGTTTTGATTATACCATATAAACCCATATCACCATTTCAACCATACTTATCTATATATATATATATATATATATATATATATATATATATATATATATTTGGAAAAAATTTGAACTGACAAGAATTCTTTTCATTTTTTATCATATTACAAAATTCACATTTAAAAACAAAAAAGTTGAAGTAAAATAAAAGTTGTGATAACTACACATTTAAAAATAATTATAATTTAATTTTCAATTATTAGTTAATAAACTTGTGCTAATTTTAAAATAAAGTTTTTACTTGAATAGAACTTTAAGCATAAAATATAAAAAAATTTGTGATAATTATAATTATTAGTTTTTAGATGTAAAAAATAGTTATTACTCGAATATAATTTTAAACATCTTAATTATCACTTAATTAATATTACAGTTAATTATATTAATTAGTTATTATTTTAAATAATGTTACTTTGCATTAATTACATAAAATAAAACTATATTATATGTTGAAGATGTTAAAAATATTTTAATTAAAATTTAAAAATTTTCTATTATAATAGTAGAATTGATGAGTTAATATATTTTAATTATATTTAATAATTCTTTTAATAGCCTATATCTTTATAATTTTTAGAGGATTAAGTAAAATTTTTATCATTTTGGGGGGCAAAATGTAATTTTACCATTACTAATTTAAACTTTTATAAATTATAAAGGGCCTAAATGAAAAATTTTCCATTTTAGGGGAGCCGGGGCCCCTGCTAGCCCCTTAGGTCTACCCCTATTCGACCCTTGAATAAGAGTATAACGCACTTCAGCACGCTCGAACCTATATCTTCTTGAACTGACAACAATATTGATATCAATAGGGTAAAGATTTAGCTAGCCCTACAAATCTTATATTTGAATCTCAATATTTTATCCACCTCTCTTCATTTCTTATTGGAAAAAAAAAAAAAAAACTATGATTTCATTTTTATCAAGAAATATAATATGATTATTTAAAGGTGTTGGTATATACTGACTTGTGATATAATTTGTGCTTATATAATAAATTACAATTTAAATATGCATTAGTTTTATTTTCAACACTTTAAAATCGTTATGTTATAAAAGTAGTATTAAGTGAGAATCGTGCATAATGGATTCCTCGGTAAAGTAAAATAAGTAAAATAAATGATAAAAGAGAATGTTGATGGATTCCAAAGAAAGTTGAATTAAGAAGTATGTTGTGATATATCATTCTAAGATAGGGACTAAATTGTAAAAGTATGAAAAGTTTTGTGACTCAAGTGTAAATAATCAAAATTTTTGGGGGCAAGGTATAAATATGGGAAAGTTGAAAAACCAAAAGTGAAAATAACCCCAAAAGTTCTTGTGACACAAAATTGGTAAGTGGGGACCAAATTGAATAAGTGGAGAAAGATAAGGGAATAAATCACAAATTTATCAAAAGTGAATAGTGATTCAAGGATGGAATTGTAGAGAACTTTGAAAGGCAAAATGGTCATTTCTTAATTTGGATAATTATCAATTATTGAGTTGTATTAATTAAATATTATTGGTGTAGAAATTTTATGAGTTAAAATACTTTATTATTTTACTATTATTTTATTTTTATATTTATTAATGATTAAGTAAAAGATGGAAAGAAAAGAATTCTCTACATCTTTCTTTCAAGGTCATGCCACCATCATCCATGGAGAAAATGAGTTTTGTTTTCTTTGCAATTTGGTCTTTTCCTTGAAATTAAGAGAGGAATCCTTGAAATTCCATTAAAATTTTTAGTAAAATCAATCCTCCAACAATCTAGTGAACTTAGATTTTAGTAAGGAAGATTGTATGCTCATGTTTGAGGAGATGGAAAATCAAGAAAAGCAAAAGAACAAGGTGTGAATATTAAGGTTTCATAATGTTTTCAAGTTTAATTTTGTTAGAAAGATATAGAAATGATGTTAAAGTAAAGATTTCTCATGGAAAGCTTTATGTTCTTGGCATGATACTGAAGAGAGAGATAAAGGAAGCGATTCAAGTGGCAAGGAAAAGAGAAAAACAAGTGATTAAAGGTTGAAGAGAGGTAAGTACCCTTGAATTCTCTTGTCTCCGAAAGATTAAAATGTAAACTTTGTGAAAGCTGTGATAAATTAGTAAAATAAAGTGTAAAACAATTTGATATGTAAAATATTATATTTTAAAAGAAGGGTTAATTGAAGTGAAATAAGGCTTCTAGCATTTCCACTTTCCTCAAGTTATGGTAAAGAAATAGACATAAAGTGATCTTGAAGTGAGTTTATAGTAAATATTGTATGTTCATGATGCTAAGGACTAAATCGTGAACTTTATAAAATTTATGATTGAAATAAGAAAAGTGAATAGAATATAAATTAGACATGTGAAATAAGATATTATGATGAATTAATGGATTAAATTGCTATGTGATAGTGAACATTGAATTTCGTGGTAAAATGGATTAAATTGAAAAGAACGTAAAAGTTTTACGTGTTGTTATTTTATAAGTGAAAATGATGTAGAGAACAAGAAATATAAGGTTTATTGTATATTAAGAATTTACTAAATAAAGTTTCGTGATTATTGTAAATGAAATTACAATTGTTCTTTAAATCGTGGAAAAATGAGGACTAAATTGAATAAGTGTAAATGCGTAGCTAAATTATGAAAATCGTGAAATAAATACTAGTATGAATAAAAAGTGTAGCTAAATTATGAAAATCGTGAAATAAATACTAATATGAATAAAATTTGTGGTTAGTCATTGAATGGAAGTGTAAAGAAAATGCTCTTGAAAAATTTAATGTTTGAAATTATATGTTCATGTGATATTAAATAGTAAACTAGAATGAAGTAAATGTGAAAGTGTGTTGAAATCATGAAAATCATGAAATAAAGTATTCGTGATTAATTCTTGTGAATTAAGTGATATTCGATTACCCATGTATACTAGCGTTGAACTTCATAGATATAGTTGGCATGCTATAGGAGCTTGAGCGTTCCTGTGTTATTCATGATATTCTTGATATCGCACTTCGATGCCTCATGTTCTATTACGTACTTCAGTGCTTGTGTTTCCAACATATTCGTGTTTCTTGTATCGTGATATGTTCCATGTATCTACTGGTTCAAATGTGGCTATCATGGACTAAAAAGTCATTGTAAGTGATTTCTGATAAAAGTTTTTGTTAAGTATGACTCCTATTTCAGTCAAATTTGAGAAATAATCTTCTAGTTAAACTCTGTTTATTTGTTTCAATCAAACACTGATTAGTTTAGATTATTTTATTATTATTTGACCTATGAATTTAGCATATAAATAGGCTCTTTTACAACCTTAGAAAAACACTCATTAGATATTAGAACTCATAACACATTTAGAGAATTTTGTGTTCTTTGTTTTTGGGTTTTCGGGGTTTAGTTTTTATCTCCATCTTTTGTACTCTTCGTTCTTTTGCCATTCTTTGCCCGTGGTTTTTTTTATCCTCTTTGGAGGGGTTTTTCCACATTAAATTTGTGTGTTCAATTCCTCAATTTATTCCGCTATTTATTTTACTTGTTGCCTAATCGAGTTGATCCTAACAGTTTTGTTCTTGTTAATCTGTGAAATGATAAAATTAGTGAATCAAAGTATTATTTAATTTTATAAATATGGAATAATCTATTGATTATTAAGATATATTCATGAATTATAATAGTAATAATGTTTATGGTAAATAAAAATCAAAGAAATTGTAAGATCTGAATTCATGAGTACTTACTAAGCTTTCAAAAGCTTAACACGTTATTTTTCAACACGTAGGTGAAAGATCAGATTGAAGTTCTCATTCGAATTAGTGACCTTGACAAATCTCATATAATCATTAAGGCTTGGGAGAAAGAGGTATGAAATAAATCCTATGGTATATATGATGACATGTACATAGGTGAATTAATGAAGTAAGAAAGAAAGTGTCTACTTGTTCTAATATTTGAGTTTAATGTGTTTTGAACGGTAAATATGAGGTATTACATAGTTTATGAGCTTTGATTATTGTTTGGAATGATTGTGGACAATTTGGTATGAGCTGGAATTATTTGAAAACAAAATTTTCAAGTCCCCTATCCCAGGTCCCGAGACATACGAAATGTGTCTCAAGACACAAGAACTGAAGCTAAAAAGCTACAGTATCAAGGTCATGTCTCAAGACATATTGGACTTTGTTTCGAGACATAAGCCTCTTTGTCTCGAAACATACACTCATTTGTCTTGAGACAATACAATTTCAAAGCTAAAGTTCTATAGTCAAATGAAACGGTCTCTAGACATTCAAACCCTTGTCTCGAGATATATTAACCTAGAACTAAAAAGGTTTGGTTAGGCTAAAGAATACCTTAAACGAGTTTAGAATGGAATTAAACTTTATTGCTAGTCTAGTTAAGTTCTAAAAAAAGTACTGTAACCTTAATAAGAGCCCAAATCATAAGTATTTGATATAGAAAGAATGTTCAATGCTAAATGTAACATTCATTACTCGAGTTTCTTGAGTAAGGGGTGTTACATTGACGGTTTTTTATTTTGTATTTATTCATGTTTATGATTATCTTATAAATAACAAAAAAAAAGCATAATTTTATCTATAACAAAAAAGAAACTTACCTCTATTACATAAGGTCCAAATTTTGATTTTTATATTTGTAAACCTTGTTCCCCTTCCCTTCTACAACTGTAATGTAACTACTTGTATAAATAAAAAAAAACACATAAAGAGAAGCAACAGCCTTGAAGAATTTCATTTGAAGTATGATTCCTGAAGAGTTTTTATTCCTATCTCAACAACAAGCTTTTAAAGAATCCTAATCCAAGCATTAGACTTGGAATTGAAAATAGACCTTTGACCGTACCCCGGTGTGCGTGCATCGAGGTTGTAAAAACAATGCAAATTAAATATATATAAATGTGGTATACTCCAAATGAACAAGTCAGATTGTAATATAATTTAATTTACAACTAAATATGACAGTATTCTGAGGATCGTATCCAAGGGAGGTCTGACTAAAACTGAATTAAACAGTAATCAAGAACACGCAAAACTAAGTCTAAATAGCTACTATCTTAATTACTATAGTACGACGAAGCCTGAATTCGGAGTATATGAACTAAATATTACTAAAAGGATCTAATTGCCAAAATACTAAAGTTGGCAGATAAATTATCAAGAATGTAAAACAAGAGTTCATCAATTTCCATGGTTGTAATTAACCTAGACTTAGTGGTTTTTACAAATTAATTATTAACTGACCTAATTAATACCTTTCGGCCTATAATTCTATCAATTAATCAACTTAGTCCATTTATCTTTCGACCTGATGGATCTAAATGAGAAAATTTGAATCGGTTCTGAGTAGAATCTCTTTTCAATCTCATCTACCTAAACAACTACATAGAGTCGTCAATTTTAGAGTTTAAATTCATTCAATCTAATCCAATTAATCAGTTTCAAACTCTAAGTTAGATTAACTACACTCATTTCAATTAACCAACCTCTCTAAGAATTTAGTTATGACCCATTCTAATTATCCTAAACCCACTTAATTTGCAAAGCATTAATGAAATTAATGATAAGAAAGAATAAGGTTTAGAAAAGCTCAGTATTTCGAAGACTTCTGATGATAGAGATCAACTTGGGTAACGATAAAGATTCTTGTAATAGAAGTGTTTGATCATTTATGATTGGTAAATCCATCGTAAAAAAAAAAGTGAGAAAACTTAAATAAAAAAAACTAAAGAATGAAATTGAGAAAAACTAAATTTTACTAGAAACAAAAATTGAAATAAAAATGTTTAAAGAAAATCCTACAAATTATCTACTAAGCTATTAGAAATTGTAACGAGCCTCCTTGAATTGTGTTCTTTAGTTAACATTTATAGAACTAATTTTCTTTGACCTAATTGGGTCGACTCTACCCTGATTTACAAGTTAAAGTTCATTGCGGACAAAAACACCCTTACAGATTTTAACTTTGTCAAGCATCGATGTCGCGACATTATAGGTCCAACGTTGTGACTTCGTAGGCAATTTACTCGAATCTTTGGATATGGACTTGGTTATCGCGACTTTGCTACAACCTTGGGATCGACTTCCATCTTTGGCTACTGTCGAGAATGTCGGGACTTTGTTTGTTGATGTCGCGACTTTATATCATTCATGTCATGACCTTGGCCACAGTCTACTAGCCTTATCGACGTTGCTCGAAAATTCTTCTAAGTGTTTGTACAACTTCAATGTTGTGACTTTATGGTCTCCATGTCGCGACATTCTAGGTAGTTCACTAACTGCTTGGATTATTTGATTCAAGTCGTTTACTACACCATTACATCAACTCGTTAGACTTCATTAGGCTCGAGTTGGCCTAATTGGTCGATAAACATCACGAAAAGCTTGTTTTATTTACTTAAGTCTAACTAACATATGATTCATAAAACTACTAAAATGACATAAAAATGATCAATTACAAGCTCCTTAAGTATCGAAAAGAACGTAATTTTCCATATCAAATTATGGAAGATCAACCTTAAAGATAATATAAAGACTTGAAAATAACATAAAAACCCTATTTTCTCTCATTTGAACCCTCCTTTCTTAGGCTCTTCTTTTTTCGTTTTAGCCTTTCTGCGAGTGGCAGTCGAGTTGTCGAGCTGGTGTGACTCGCATCTTCAATCACAGTTGCTAGTCTTTTTCCTTTTGCCTTTCTCTTCTGTAAAATAACCCAAGCAACCACCTTTCTTTTTGTGATGACTTTATTTCGTTGGTAAAAGGAGGTGACTTGCTTTTTCCCCAGCGATAGATCGTCTTTAGTCTTCTCAGTTTTTTTTAATAATCCGAAAAGATCTCCATTTAAGGTGGAGCTCCATTGACGGTTAGCTTTGATGGCTCGTACATGGCAACATTGATCAAGCTGCACCACACCCACTCAAAGGCTTGGGATGGAAGCTCAACAATGCCCTCGACAAGCTCTACGATAGTGATAGCAACCTTAGCTCCTTCTTGCCGGTGGTTTTACTTGATATGGGTACATCAGCTATGCTTGTATGGGCTCGTCTGGTTACACTCTTTCCTCCTCTGCTTCAAGCAACGATGGCTAGAATTGCTATGGTGTCCAAGTTTAGCTCCCTTTTGGTTTGGGTTGGGCTTGTTTGACCTTGTGCTTATTATCCTATTTTTCTAGGCTTTTGGGGTTTGGTTTAATGAAATGATTTTGAATCTTTTTTATAAAAAAAAAGCACGAAAATAAAGATCAAAATAAAGCTTTCGAATTTAAATGGATTTTATTCCACATTATATAGAGATAATTATGAGATTAAAGTAACCTACTTCAAAGCCTATTTACAGAGACTTACTTTCATGAAAAAGATGATGCATTTTAAAAGAGCTTATATGTTCATAATAAGGAAATTTTATTGAATACATTTATTGTTTATTCAACTTTAAGTAATTAGTTAATAGCTTTTAGCGTAGGAGAGGTTGTTTGGTGAGAGTTCATATTATATGTACTAAGGTGGGGCCACAATTATCTAATGTTGGGATAGATTGATCTTAAATCATTGCATGTATTGTGAGTTTAGTAGTTGATTTCTTATTTCTGTAAGGTCCTAGAGATGTAAGTGATGCAATAAACTACACTACCAATTTGCTTGTGTTTTTTTCTCGTGTTTACTGCTTTGTTCATATTATTGTATTGGTACTTACGCCAAAACTTATGAGTAGACCACGTATCATAATAATTTGTCACAACTTACCATTAGAAATATTTTCAAAAAAAAATTGTGTACTTATTTGATAATTGATTAAATATGTAATTATTCAAAAATACTCATGATATTTATTAGACAAAATTGCAGTTCTCGATCTCAATTCCTCCTTAGTTTCTCAATTATCAACGTACGTAGAAAGGCTTGGACCATTGAGTTGCTTTGCTTAGGCAGTGTTGGGTGATAGTTTGGCTCTAGGGTTTAGTTTAGCATATATGGTAGGGAGGGTGATGAAGAATATGTGCCAATTGCACACACTCTTTGCCCCAACCATCAAATTTGTTTTCAAAATCTCCCTTTTTCTTTTAAGGTTAGCCAACCAATAGAAAAGTGAGACTCTTTAAATCAATAAGGAAAAGGGTACATATTGACATTGATCTCACACAATTCAGGAAATAAAAAAGCCACAAAGTTAGGTCTGTTTTCTGCTTTACCTTAAATATTGAAATCATGTTTGTTTATTTCTGTATACTTTCCACTTTAAATATGATTATATCAATGAAAGATGATAGAATCAAATTCATAGCTTATGCAAACATGTCGACCCACTGATCTATTACATAAAGTTTTTTACTATTTCAGGACCACCATATATTTTATATTATATTTTATCCAAAATTTCCTCTCTTTTTTTCAATATATGTTTTCAGCATTAATTTATTCTATGAACTAGTTGCTTTGGTTAATTATTAATTATTTTTCTAAAAGTATAGAGTAAATATTTAAAATATTCAAATATATTTCAAGTCTCTATATTTTTAGTATATTTAAAATTTAGTCTTCGAACTTTTATTTTTAAAATTTTAATCTTTATTTTTTAATTTAAAAATTTAGATCCAATTATTAACACTATTAAATTTTTCTATTAAATTTATTGATGTGACATTTTAAATTTTTAAAAAAGTAATCACTTAATAGCTATATAAAAACTCACAATGGACTTGAATTTAACAAATAATTTTAATAGTGTTAACAACTCTTAAAAGTTACATCAACATTTTAATCAAAATAAAATCTTTGAACTAATAAGTGACATCATAAAAAAAAAAAAATTAAGGTACCAAATTATATCAAAAAGTTAAAAAGTATAAAAACTGAATCTTAAATTCGAGTGTAGCAAAGGGATCAAAATTAAAATTTGACCATTATTATAATCTTAAATTCGAGTGTAGCATAAAGACTAAATTTAAGATTTGATCATTTCACAGAGAGTAGCTTATGCACGTGTCAACCAAGGGAGGTCCAAATCTTTATAGGTATATAGATGTTGACCCTTGTAACCTGTAAAAACCTTGTAAAATATTAAAAATTAGCAAAGCAAAGTAAAAATGCCACAGTTGAAACTTTGTTTATTAATTGTTTTACCACAGGCTGACCACAAACTTTATGGCCGGTAATTGATATAATAAACAAGACAAAAGGAATAAACTTGAAATCAAAGCTTATAGACAATTTAACTGGAATATGCATTCTTCTTTACTCAAAAATTTCTCATCCAATCTTAAAAATGTAAAAGCAGAATAAGATGCTTACTTACATTGCTTGCATCTGCAGCTGCATACCATACACACATTCGTGCTTGTTAAAGATGCTGCAAAATTATTGGGGAAAAACATGCTTATTTTTTTTTATTAGTGCATGAAGATATTGTACACTTGAGACCCCAAGAACTGGGATTTAGAAATGGTGTAACGCCGTTACATATACAACCCGCCCTCGACTTCTAGCCATTATATTGGTGTTATGATACATGAAGATTTTGAATTTCTACTTGCAGCATTTTAAGTGTTCCCCTCACATTTGATAGTTCATCTTTTACCTCTAGAAGTTTATCCAGTCTATTTTGCGCAGCATCTCGATAAGGCTCCCCGATAATTCTTACAAACTTTTCCAAATTCAGGGTGGTTTCTTGAAGATCCTTCTGCATTGCATCTTCAAGCTCTTGTCCTAAAGCATCTGCTGTCTTTTTCACCTTTTCTATTATTCCTTGTCTACGGGCTGGGAAATTTGAAATGGCTATAAACCTATCATAACAATATTTAATTAATAAGCGGTCGGAAACATTAAACCCTTAACGAATTGTTAAGGTCAAAAGAAAGTAAAATCCGATGCCAAGCAGACCAAGTTACAGGTAACTTAGGAATGAAAGGCGCATAGATTTAATACAGCAAGGACCTTAAGTCACACAGATAACTGACTATTTTATGAAAACTTGGGCATGCAGCTTGAAGATAAAGAATTAATATATGAACTTAAGAAGACACTTACCCGCCAGCAGAACACAGGCCGAGAGCAAGAAGATCTTCTAAGGTGGTAGGTAATATAGATGTTAGAAGTGAAGCTGACAAACCAGCTGCTCCAAGTCCACCAAAAGTCTCCAAGAACTGAGGTTGAAGAAAGACATTTCATTCAGGCCAACTGAATCGTATTAAAAATTAACATTTGAAAGTAAATTTTAGCACAAGGTAATTAAAAACCAAAAGCAACAACATAGGAGCAGCCATTTTAAAAAGAGATCTAAGAACATTCAACGACAAATAACTGTCAATATGATCTTTCTGGCAATCCTAAAGGACATGATAAATATCAGTTTTATTTTCACATAATATGTAAAAACAAAGTTTTCCAGCATAACCAGGCTGCATTAGAGCCCAAACAAGAACAATTGGCCGCCTGGAGCTTTTCTAGGGGCAGTAAACAATCATTCTTTGCAAAAATTGCTTTAAAGTTTTATTCTTTCCTATACATCAATGTATTATTGATAATGATACAATTACAATGGTGATTGTCATCAATAATCAAGTAATAGGCAGAACAAGGAAATGCAGTTCCTTTATGACATGCCTGCATGCGACCCTCATATTTAATATTGTTAGAGCTTTTCCATCAAATGCCTTACATTCAAGCATCATAGAGATTACTGCCTGTTACCACTATCTTGCTTTACTTGTTTGGACAAGTTTTATTGCTACTTAAGAGGAATTCTTAACTCACCACTTCACGAACTTCGCGCTCAAATTGTTTGGAAGTAGCATTGGCACTTAAGTTCTCTATCGCTCTCAAGCTGAGTTCATCCAACTTCCTCAGCAATTCATAGGTCTCCAGAGGATAATTTTTGTCCGAGAAGGTAATGGAGGGCCATTTTTTCTCAAAAGATTCCTTATATGCCCTTCCTTCACTTGCATTATTTGATTGTAACCATGTCACATAATCTCCAAGTAAGTTCTGTATGCAAATTACATACCATAAATCCAAAGTCAAAAAGGAAAAGTAACTCGTGCAGCTCTAAAAAAATGGCTCCTAAAACTTGATATTTGAAATAGACATCTAAATTTCACACAACCTAGATTATGAAGAGGTCTGAACCATTAACTCACTTGTGTATCAGCAATGGCAGGACCAAGTATTTCATTTTGAATCCTTGAAGTGGCGGGCAGTGTGGTGGACGATTCCCCCTTGAGTAAAAAGGAAGCGACAACATCAAGATTCGATAACTGTAAGGTAGATTCTATGAGCTCCAGAATACGTGATTTTGTAGCATCAATCTGCAATACCACGCACAAGAATAAACAACATAGATATAGACAACACTATGTAAGAAACAAAGTCATCTACTTGCAGACTCAAAAATTAGTATTCCTAAATTTGTACCGCTGATAAAGTTCGTCTTCTCCAAGAGATGCTTTCATTTTCCATCTTTATTACATACTCTTTCACGCTATCAATAATTTCATTTGCAGAAGACAAATCCTGCTCAGCAGACTCACAATCTTTTCTATTAAGAGTTTCACAAGCAGAAAGTATCCGCTCAGCAATTGCAATTGGTGTTCCAAGTTTGAGCTTCATTCTCTCCATTCCTCTACTAGTTGATCCATCTAAAAAACTATACAAGAAGTTTTCAAGCTTGTAAAAGCTACTGGTTTTCCAATTTGATTCAGTGAACGCTATTTCTCTATATTTTTTTCCATCATCAGAAGTAGCTGAAAGCTTTTCTTCAAGAACTAATCGTGCAGCCACTGGATATAATGTCACATCTTCTGTGTTTAGCAACTTCTTTGTATTCTCTTTGATGAAAGATATTGCCTCCTCTAGCTGCAATAAATGAAGATAACCAATATAAGACTCAAAAAGTGTTATAATAAGTTATAAGTCAATGTAAATGTATTAACTAACTTCATAGTAGCATCAATACTCAATGGGAGGTGAGAATTAAACCTCTTGCGTATTCCGATAAAGATCAGATTTATTCAAAACAAACACAACTTTCTTCTTCCACTGCTGAGTATAACGAAGAAAAGTAACCTGGAAAAAAAAAAGAGAACACATACACTCAGGATCAGCTCACAAAAAATAGGAATTGACCATTAGTAAGGTAATATTTATAACTTTCTGAAATTAAATTCATGAAACTAAACACAAAAGAATTTATGGACAGCGCAAAATTTCCCAAATCAGTATTAGTAACTCATAATCCATTCTTTGATATCTCAACTAGCTTTATGCCTTCACTTAATGAGCCTTTGGGTTCACTTTGTAATAATTTCAAAGAAAAAGAGAGAGATGTCGAAGAAAAATTCCATAGAACCCCAAGAACAAACGCTTAATAAAACTTCAAATGATTAACTTTTTACATGGTAATATCATATCATGGAAAACTTTTCTAAATCCATTTAGTATCAAGTACTGCATTTCTACACAACAAGCAGCATTGACAACTGAAAATCAGTGCCTCCAGGGTTAAAATTGATTGCCTCACACAAGAAATGGAGAACATTAAGAAGAAAGCTATGCCACATTACATGCAAACCTAATCTTACCTCACTCTCAGTTAATGGGCGATCTGCAGAAATAACAAAAAAGAGCAAATCTGCACGAGGCACAAATTCCTCAGTCAGGCGCTGTTGCCTTTGAAGAATCACATTGGTCCCTGGTGTATCAACAATATTCATCTGCCCTCAGGAGGAATTTTTAAAAATTAGTTATGGAAAAAAATATAATGACATTCGGACCAATTTCCAAAAGAAAACAAAACAAAAAAGAGAGGAAAGCAGGCAACAGAAAGAAGATAATCAACCATCCACATTTTGTTTACTTTCACCGAACTTTTCAATTTATCAATCTTCCCTGTCTCATTGATCTTCATCTAATATGCTCAACCTAAATGATGTTCAGCACATCTCAAACTTTCATTTGTATTATGGATTGAAAACTCACTTTTAAGCACCTAGGGTTATGAAAATTGTGCCTGATTTTCTTTTACGAAGTAAAATTGCTATTGATTCATTCCCATGTGATAATAAAATCTTTGCAATGTTTTATCACAATAAAAATTGCACGCCATATCCAACAGTCATGCACAACCCATAAAAACAGATTCTAGAATCTTTTAAAGTAAAGGTAACTTGGAATGAGTGATATCAAGTACAACACAAATAAGCAAGGTGGATTTGCCTGGTAATTATGTAAATTTCAAACAAGGTTAACAACTATAACATATAGAGAACAGCATATTTCAGCAAGGATTTAAAGCAATATAACGAACACACAAAACACATGAGATGAAGAATCAACTAACATCTAAATGCATAAAGTTTACATTTCTAAACTAACGAACATATAGTATGATGGTACGCCAGTGCATGGAAAAATACAAAAACTACTATTAATAGTTACAGAGAAACCAGCCACTGGCAGACCCAAAGGATCTCTGAACTTTTAAATTCAGGTATACAGATGAGGAAATGCCAAAAGGACTCACTTCTTTAAGAATTGGAGCAGGAAGGTAACATATTAGTTGACCATCTGGGTGCCTTTCACAACGCTGCATATCCTTCCGGTCCAACTCAGAATAGCGCAAAAAAGTGATTTCATTAGTCGTGGGAATAACCCCCTCCGTGAGGTATCTTTCCCCAAGAAGAGCATTAATGACAGTGGATTTACCAGAATTGAACTCACCCTGAGAATCCAATATATATCATATCATATTTTTTATATGAATAAGTCATAGCAAAGCCAAAAATTTAACAGGATCAAGCAAATTTCTATGCATGAATAAACAAACAATTTCCGTACAATGTCTGCTTTCTCACTGCAGAACATATTTCCTTTTATTGATTAATATAAGGCCAATATCATAGAGACAGGAAATACCATTGCATGATCTTAAGTTATGATTAGCGAGCATTCATAACAAAATAGTAAGAAAGACAAAATGAAAACACACACAAACAAATACTAAGAAAGACACAAGCAATCAATTAATTTAAATTAAAACAATACTAATAGAAGATTCTCATATGATTTGGTAAAGACATTCTGTCAAATATGACGGAATTAAAATTATTGTTTTATCAGTAAAACAGCAAGAATGATATAACTAAATAAGAATTAATTCAAGTGCCCAACACAGACAAATGTAACACGTAACAAAAAAAAACCAGAATAATGAGGCAGATGCAGTGGCCATCAAAAGAAAGAGACATGAGCATTGCAGAAAAGGAACACAAGGTTAATCTAATTTATTCCTAGTGAGCATGTGCAATCTCATTGAATCTAATTAAATTGCCTATATAATATGAACCCACTTAGTGAAACCACTGTGACAACTAATGAAATATATGAGGTAGCATATCAACCAAGCTGAAGACATTAAAGCTTAAGCATTCCTTAATTTTATACTCCCTAAACCGAAAGTGAATAAAAAGTAAATAGTCATTCTATGGGTATATGTTCTCAAAAAAAGAGATAGGCATTCATTTGAAATTTAGAGCTAATACCAATGCAATCCCAGCAACCAGAGTTTGTTGAAGTTCAGCACACAATTACCACTATAGCCAGTAGAAATGGCTCATCAATCTGAGCAACAGCATCAATAAGAAGTGAAATCTCCTCCATCTGGAATTTAAAACACACAAAGATTCAACCAAAAAAGGAAAAAAAAATTGACAATCGAAGACACAGAGATTCAACCAAAAAAGGAAAATTAAATAATTGACAATCTCATAACCATTATGGAAAATAACTTGAACTACCAAAGCTTAATTAAAAGATCACCAGAGGTGCAGCTTTCTGGAAGACATTTATTGCTTCGGTTAACACTGATCTCTCCTTCTCGATAAGTTGTTTTTCTCTATCTTCCACTTTAATAAAACCCGCCACACCCACTTTCTGGTGAGAGCCACGATTGATATCCGCCATTTCTAGTTCATCGATGCTCTCATCCTGGCGTTTGTTATTAGTTGTATATACAATGTTAAAAAACTCGCTCAAAACATCATCGGTAAACAACCTCAAATCTTCCAATGACAAAACTACACCACTAGCACCTGATTTGAAAATCTTGGTCAACTCAGTATATGATGGCACCTCTGCTTGTGAATTATTATTAACAACAAAGATCGGTATCTTCACATTTTCATAAACAGCCTTCATTGCCGTATTGACGTGCTCTTCTTGACCCAGGTCATATATAAGAAAATCAGCACCTTCAGAACTTGAAGCATTTAAAGCAGAATCTGAAGATTGCACGGTCCTAGCTACCAAAGGGAGAAAGACAGAATCTGATTTTGAATCCATCATTGTGTTTCTTGCGACTATGGCAGGAAGGCCTGTAAAGGAAGCATTTCTCGTAAACAAATACAACGATGTTGGATATAGATACCAATGCATTTGATATGACTGAAGAGTTTAACAGCTTCACTTTAAAATTGGGTCAATTTCATTTTGAAAAACAAGCATGACAATTTCATTACTTTAAACTCTGATAAGCTTTTGAAAAGAAATAAATCCACTTTTACGTAAATAGTCCAATAACCTTGCATAAGCAAACTTTAGAAGAAAAAAAGAAAAAGGCAAAAAGCCCACCTTGATCAGAGAGGACCACGCCACTAGCACCGACAGCGGCGGCAATGTCAACGCGCTCCGCGATCAAAAGATAAGCGCGATCTTTAACAACCGCTTTTAACGAACGGGCAGCTTCATAAACCCTGCCGCCACTTCCTTCACCACCATTGAGCACTACAAGACCAACCCATTTGGAGACGGCCTTGTCAATGAAATCGAGCGCATTGTCGTCAGCCAAGACGTCGTTGGGGTCCAACTGGAGAACAAAATTAGGGACCTTGATCTCGGGACGTTTGTAGCCACCAGGGAATAGAGTTCTGGGAGCCTGCTGGTTTTGAGGGCCTTGGGGTCCAAGCTGTTGGGAAGTAGAGCTGAAAGAATTGGTGGAAAGGGAGGGTTTCGTCGGAGGAAGAAAGCGGCGAAAAGGGGATTTAGTAAAGCGAGAGGAGAAAGGAGGAGATGGGCTGAAGTGGAAAAGAGAGGAGGGAGAGGCGGGGCACCGGAGGGAAAGGAGAGGGATCATCGAAAAGGAGAAAAAGGGAACTTCCTTTTTCTGGGATACTTGTGGTAAGTGAAGCAAGTAATTTGGCTATGGAGGCAGAGATTAGAAAAGAAGAAAGGGTGGAGGTTGAGCGAAACAGTGAGTGTTAAGAGAGATGTTATCTTCTTATCCTTTGGAGATATGAGTGATACCGATGAACCCACCACCAATTTGCTAAAAAAAAAAATCTGACGGTCACTATGCTAAGAAGCCGTAATGGGCAGCTTTTAGTTCATTGGATTGGAGAGCTTTTGAAAGACTAAAATAGGTGGGAGACCCAATTGGCTGAATTCAATTGTATCCCACCGCCATGGCAATTCGCAAAACAAAAAACTTGCTTTTCTGAACAAACATTTTGTCAACAAAAGTTCAATTGTTTAATAATTTTGTAGTGTTTGTTGTTCTTACTTTCTCTATTAAATTTTTTTTCTTTTCTTGCATGTGACTTTAACCATTTAGCCATAAAAAAGTTACATGATGGACTTGTACGAGTTAATTAACAAATTAGGATTTTTCTTTTAAATTTAAATTATTCTTTTTATGTTTTACTACTTCACGTAATCAAGTTAATACATAACATGATGAATAAAGAATCCAAAAAACTCATATAAAGGAATTAGATCTATGGGTCGGGTGAGTCAGTTCGAATAGTGAAAGAGTTTAGGTAAAAATATAACTTCAAAAAATAAGCGTGGGCAAGAAAATAATGCCTATTTAAAAAAGGGCCAAGCCTCAAGTAATTTTTTTTTGCCACAGCCTGAATATGGAAAAAAATGATTTTTTTTTACCATTTTCTTGCTTTTTTTCTTATTTTCTTGTTTTTTATTTACTATTTTGCTACCATTTCACAATTATGTTGCTACTATTTTGTTGTTATTATTTAGATATTGTATAGCTCTTGTTTTATTGTTAATTTTGTTACTATTTTAGAGACATTTCCTTGTTAAGTTGTACCTATCTTAGTGTTATTCAAGTATACATATTTTTTTTCAATTTATTGGGAAATATTTATTTTATTATTTTTAGTATTTTTGATATATTATATATTTTTAAAAAAATATATAAAAAATTAATATAGACAGACCGAACCTAGATTTTAACATTTTTATCTGAGCCAAATATAGCCCATCCTGGAATAGATGCTTCCACCTATTTGGGATTCAAGAAAACAAAAGTAAACATCATACTGTGTAATATATATATATATATTATCTAACAAAGACTATTAACACCCTTACGCTCTCCCTCACCACCTTCACCCCATTTTACACCTACTATCAGTCTCGACCTCCCTGTGTCCATTTTCACCATCTCCCTCATAACCTCCTCCTCCTCATTGTCAGTCTTACCACCCATTCACCATGTCAAACAAGTATCCAGTATAGCCATATGGGTGTAGATGTAGTCCTACACATCTTTTCGACCCCATTCATCTCCATTGTCTTTCGGGCACAACCCTCCTCACACCTACCCTCATGCCCTCACTATCTTCACCCTATTTTATGTCTCCACCATCTTGTCTCCACTTTCACCATCTCCCTCATCACCTCCTTCTCATTATTATCAGTCTTACCACCCTTTTACCATGTCAAAGGTTAACAGTGCTTTTAAATAATTAATCTACATGTTTTTGACTTAAGAAAAAAAAAACCTTACCGAGAACTTATACAGGAACAGATTGTTGAGAAGTAAGTCGATAGTTAGTTTGAGTAGTTAGCTTTATTGTTAATATAGTTTGCTGTTAGCAAATAATCTATAAAACGTCAATAAGTTTGTAATTATGGTTTAAGACACTTACTGTACTTATTGATATAACAGAGTTTTTTTTATTCATAATCAGTTTTTCAACATGGTATCAGAGATTCGACGATCGATAACTTTCCGATCACCAAAGTCCAGTCACAAAATCCGTTTGGTTTGCTGATTCGATGTTACTTTGTTTCGAGTTATGAAGGTTGAAAACTAAGTCTTTTTTTTTTTTTGCTGGTCCAATTACATTTTTTGGTGGGTGTGGTCCAATTTGTATGGTCCAATTGGTAATTTAGGGCTTTTTTTTTCTTGTGGCAATTTTCTTTTGTTTGCATCATTCTTAATCGACAGACTTCTCTGGTTCAGTACTAGTTGCTTTGCAATCATGGTGAATCCTTCTAATTTGGTTATTGATTTTAATCACCTTATTTACTTGTATCCGTCGGATACTCCAGGTGCCTTATTGGTATATCATCAGTTGCTTGGAGTTGATAATTACAATGTCTAGAGTCGGTCAATGAGGATTGCGCTGTTAGCTAAAAACAAATTGGGGTTTGTGAATGGTACTTGTTCTAAAGAGTCATTACGAGATGAGTTGGGATATCAATGGGAGCGATGTAATGCTATTGTATTATCTTGGATTCTAAATACAGTTAACAGTGAGTTCTCAGTAGGAATCGTTTTTGCCTCTAGCGCAGCAGCCGTATGGAAAGATCTTGGAGAACGTTTTCATGAGGTTGATGGCTCTAGGGTTTATTTTTTACATCTAGAAATTACTTCACATCTTTAAGATACTAATTCTATATATGTGTACTTCACTAAGCTGAGACTGTTTTGGGATAAAAACGATGCTCTTGTACCTTTTTCTTCATGTGGTTGTGATCAATCAAGGCAGAATGTTGAACATGTGTTGCAACAGTGCCTATTTCAGTTTCTGATGGGGTTGAGTGAGTCGTATAATGCGGTGCACAGTCAAATATTATTGATGAACCCATTACCAATTGTAAATCAAGCTTACTCCATACTTATACAAGAGGAATCTCATAGGTAACATAGTTCGAGTGTTGTAGGTTCAGATCCAGTTTCTTTACACTCAGCACATGTTGTTCAAAAGAAGCGGTTTAATGGAACGTATGATCATTGCAAGATTAAAGGGCATAAAAGAGAGAATTGTTATAGGATAATTGGCTACCTGGCTGATTTTAAGTTCACTAAGAAGAAGACAAATAATATTTCAAGGTCTACGGTAAACAATGCTTCAATCAATAATTCTGCTAGTAATGCTGAAGTGGTTCGTAATGTTGGTATTGTGATTGGTCTACAAGCGCCTGTGTTTACTCAAACACAATATCAGCAAATCTTAAACTTGTTGAACAAAGAACCTACTATTGAAATTGTTGCGAGCTTAGCAAGTATGGTTTGTGTGTCTAACAGTTAGATTATGGATAGTGGAGCTACTGACCACATGCTGTCTAATTTCCAATTCTTAGAATTTCCTATTGCATGTATATTGAATTCTCCTTGTGTCTAAATTTTGAATGGTTCCTCTGTTTCGATTGCCCACATTGGCACTTGCACTATTCTACCTGACCTTAAGCTTACCAAAGTTCTCTATGTTCCGAATTTTAATTATAACCTTCTCTCAATTTCTAAACTTACTAATGATCTCCAATGTTTTGTTTCATTTTATCCTAAATTTTGTCTTATTTAGGACCTCTCAAGTGGAAAGATGAGAGGGATTTGTAGGGAGTAAGGTGGTCTTTATACCTTACAACCCTCTCTACAAACTAATATGGTTGTAACTCTACCTATTACATCTCTTTCAGCAAAGTTGAACCATCTTTCCTTTGGCATGGTAAACTTGGCCATGCTTTTGTGTCAAGATTAAATAAGGTGTTTAATCTTCCTTGCGCAGTTTCGAATAATGATAGCATCCAATAGTGCCTAGTGTGTCCCCTTGCTAAACAAACTAGATTGTCATTTCCCATAAGCACAACTCGTGTTGATGATATTTTTTCTCTTATTCACATAGATTTGTAAGGTCCCTATCGAATTTTTACTCATAGTGGTCATAGGTATTTTTTAACTATTGTTGATGATTATTCGAGAATGACATGGGTTTATTTGTTGTGATCCAAAAGTGATGCTCTTGTATCCCTTAAACAATTCTTTGGCTTGATCAAGAATCAATTTTCCATCAGCATCAAATATATTCATAGTGATAATGGATATGATTTTTTTTTAAATGAGTGCAATGAATATTTTAGTATGATGGGAATTGTGCATTAAAGCTCATGTGCTTATACTCCTCAACAAAATAGGGTTGTCGAGCGTAAGCATTGACATTTGCTTGAAGTTGCTAGGTCTCTCAAATTTCAGTCTAATATGCCTAATAAAATTTGAGGTGAATGTGTCTTAACTGTTTGTTTTTAATCAATCACATACCTACTCCTCTCTTGAATTGGGAGAGTCCTTTTCAAGTTTTATATCGTAAACCTACTGATATTTCTCGTTTTCATGTGTTTAGACCTCTTCCACTTCAATCCCCTTACAACGCACCACATGGTCTATCAAGCAACCCGCATGGATAAGGGATTATGTTTGCTCCGACCAATCTTTCATTTCCCTTGCTTTAGGTACATACTATATTTTTCATGTGTATTCTGTTTTGCATTTACTTGTTCATACTCAGTCATTTGTAGACCATATTTCTTCCATGTCTGAACCCCAAACATATACTGAGGCTATCTCGAATCCAAGATGGATCGATGCCATACAACAAGAAATTGTGCTTTAGAAGACAATGGTATATGGGAGGTTGTTTCTTTACCCTCTAGTGTGGTTCCTATCGGGTGCAAATGGGTCTATAAGATCAAAAACAATTCTGATGGTTCTGTTAAGCGATTTAAAGCTCGAGTAGTGGGGAAATGATACAACTAGCAGGCTGGTATTGATTTTCAGGAAATTTTTTCTCCTGTGGTCAAGCATGTTACTGGTCGGACAATCATTAGTGTGGTTGCCATGAATAACTGGCCTCTTTTCCAAATGGATGTCTACAGTAAGATGATCTGCATGAAGAGGTTTATATGGATATCCCAAAAGGTTTTCCCAAACAGGAGGAGCATAAGGTGTCTTTTTTGCTCAAATCACTGTATGGATTGAAGCAAGCTTCTCGACAGTGAAATTTAAAGCTTACTGAGGCATTATTGCAAGAAGGTTACAAACAAAGTAGACATGACTATTCTTTATTTTCAAAAAGGCAGAGATGTAACATAGTTGTACTACTTGTCTATGTTGATTATCTGTTAATCACAAGAAGTGATATTAGTGTGATCAATTAGCTTAAAACGGTTCTCCACCAGAACTTTAAGATGAAGGACTTGGGTGCACTAAATTTTTTTCTTGGTATAGAGGTTATGAGGTCAAGTAAAGGTATTGTGTTAAGCCAAATGAAGTATGTGTTGGAGTTGATAGCCGATGTTAGGTTAGTAGAAGCAAAACCAGTAAGTACACCTCTTGAACAAAATCAGAAATTTCAACTGAATATGACGAAACTATACAACCAACTGTCAATGGTGATGAGCTGGTTTCAGATATTGCAGTATATCAATGACTTCTCAGAAGACTGCTTTATTTGACCAACACACGACCAGACATATCCTTTGCAGTTCAACACTTAAGCCAATTCATGCACAGAACAAAGAAATCTCATTTGGAAGCTGCTTTTTGGGTAGTTTGATATATAAAGAAAAATCATAGCCATGGTATTCTATTGATTGCATCTAATAAACCACAGCTTGTTGCGTTTTGTGATTCAGATTAGGCTTCATGTCCCATGTCCAAATGATCAGCCACTGGTTTTTGTGTTAAGCTTGGGGACTTTCTCATTCCATGGAAGTCAAAAAAGTAAAGTATTATGTCTCATTCATCAGCAGAAGCTGAATACAGAAGTATGGCATTAGTAGTAGTAGAGGTTATTTGGTTGGATGGCTTGTTGAAAGAAATTTTCCTTGATTAGTGTCACACTTCTTTACTATTTTTAGATAGTCGGTAGTATTACAAATTGCAGCCAATCCTGTATTTCATGAACACATCAAACATATAGAGATCGATTGTCATTTTGTACGAGATAAAATTCGAGAAGGTTTGATTCAAATGTAGCATATAGGAACAACTAAATAACTTGCAAATTTGATGACTAAAGTAGTTGGAATCAAACAACATCAATATTTGGTGTCCAAATTAGGGGTTAAAGATCTATTTCATCCCTCAACTTAAAGGGGAATGTTGAGAAGTCAGTTGATAATTAGTTTGAGTAGTTAGCTTTATTGTTAATATAGTTAGTCTATTAGCAAATAATCTATAAAAGGTCAATAAGTTTGTAATTATGGTTTAAGACACTTATTGTACTTACTGATATCACAAAGTATTTTTTCATTCATGATCAGTTTTTAAACACAGACAGCTCGATTCTTAGAGCGTTTCCATTGCCATGGCCACCGACGTAACAACTTATACGATGCTTGATGCACTTACAGTTGCGTATAATTAAAATCATGGAAAGAACAAATAGGGTTAGCAAAACCAAAGCTTTTCCCCTCTATTTAAGGGTCTCTTTCATAGTAAAAGCTACCCAATTTAGGCCCTCCCAAATCATTTTTATTTTTTTTAAAATATTTATTTTAGTTTTGTAACGCCCCCACGCTCGAGACCGACGCCGGAATCGAGCTTGAGGTGTTACCGAACATAATTTATCAATTTAAGTACTTCGAGTCATTTGTTTCTACATTCACAGCTTTCTAGCTATCTGCGTCACAGTTATAAGAAAAATCATATCTCGAGTTACGAAACTCAAAATCAATATCCGTAAATTTTCCCTAAATCTAGACTCATATATATATTTACTAATTTTTTTCTAGAATTTTTGGTTGGGCCAATTAGTACAGTTTATTAGTTAAAGTCTCCCCTATTTTAGGGTTTGACTGCTCTGACCTCTATGTATTACGAATCAGATATCTCTCTATAAAAAATTTCAGTGACTATGAGGTTTGTTTCTCTTAAAACTAGACTCAATAAGGAATCTTTAAATGTAAAGAACAACTTATAGTTATTTTTTTTAGAATTTATTACGAATTTTTAAAGTCAGAACAGGGGATCCAGAAATCACTCTGGCCCTGTTTCACAAAAGTTTAAATATCTCATAAAATATAATTTATATTCCTGTTTTGTTCAATCCACATGAAAATAAACTCATTAAGCTTAAATTTCATAACTTACCCATCATTTAGTTCCACTTATACTATTTTTAGTGATTTTTCAAATTCATGTCATTGCTGCAGCAATATTCTGTTTTAAGGCAAGATTTTTAGTGATTTTTCAAATTCATGTCATTGCTGCAGCAATATTCTGTTTTAAGGCAAGTTCCATCTTTCCATGAATTTTTATGAACTAGATAACCTATTAAACTTCTATGATATCAAACATGATCTAAATTAGCCATCACCATGACTTATCAATATCAAATATTTTCTCAACCAAACATGGCCATATCATAAAATTATTTACACAAAATAGGTATATTGCTATACATGCCATACTTAAATAGTTGTACAAGCCATTTACCAAGATAAAAGTCCTTTGGATAGTGTGATCGAACTTTCGACCTGTCCCGATTCCTGAGCCGGCTTGTTCAAAACTACAGTGAATGAAAAGGAGGGAGTAAGCATAAATGCTTAGTAAGTTCATATGCAAATAACAAGTAACATAACAATACAATTATAACAAACAACCTTAGCATGGCATCACCAAAACATATATCACAATTCTAAACATCATTCATCATCTTACTACTTTATTGTTGTTGTATCTATTTTTAACCCGAGGGTTAAGTACATACCTGTCCAAAGTGCCCATTTCACAACACTTACCAAAACGTCATTTGCATCTTAAGTGTTCTTCCATTTCATAGAAATTTTCACCCGTTGAACACATCGGAATATAACTCGGATACACGGATAATTTGCGCATAAGTGCCACATATGTAATCAAGCAATCATGTAACCCGCCCATAAGTGAACTCGGACTCAACTCAACGAGCTCGAGCGTTCGCATCCATAAGTGAACTCGGACTCAACTCAACGAGTTCGGATGCCTAGTTACATCTCACGAACTCGGACTCAACTCAACGAGTTCGAACATTCACATCCATAAGTGAACTCGGACTCAACTCAACGAGTTCGGATGCTCAATCATCCTAGTGACATGTCACTTGTATCCTAATCCATTCCTAAGGTTCAACGGGATTTTCCTCAAACACATATCCTTGCCATCTTCCGTAAAATACCGAAACCAATACTCGGTAGCACTTTATATTTAACAAATAATACAAATAATTTGCATTTTATTCGAAAATAACCACAAAGCATATATTTCATGATAAAAATCAGCATATGATATAATTAACATCAATAATTTAAAAATAACAATTATACTACATTATTTACACATGAACTTACCTTGGTACCAAAATATAAAGATTTTGCAATTTAATCCACAATCTTTTCTTTTCCTCGATCGCGGCTTGATTCCCGTTTCTCTTGATCTATAATACCAAATTAATCTTATTTAATTCATACATTCATCAAAACAGCATTTAATACAAACTTTGGAAAAATTACATTTTTGCCCCTAAACTTTTGCATGATTACACTTTTGCCCCTAGGCTCGGGAATTAAAATTCATCCCTTATTCTTATGTTTTATGACATGCTGATCATTTTTCCCTTCTATGGTAACATCAAATTCACACTCTAACATGTACTTATGACTATTAAGTATTTTTACCGATTAAGCCCTTTTACTCGTTTTTGCTTAAAACCGAGTAGCACAAGTTGTCTAACATAATTTAAAACCTCATATTCTATCATAAAACATCAAAATACACAAATTTCACCTATGGGTATTTTTCCAAATATAAACCCTAGGTTGAATTATTGCTAGCATAAGCTTAATCGAGCTACCGGGATTCCAAAAACTTAAGGAACATTAAAAACGGGGCTTGGAATCACTTACTATGGAGCTTGGAAGCTTGAAACAAACCCTAGCTATGGATAACCCTTGAAATTTCGGCCTAATGAAGAAGATGGACAAAAATTGGCTTTTAATTTTGTTTTTAATTCATTTTAATAACTAAATGACCAAAATGCCCTTACTACTAAACTTTCCAAAAATTCCTTCCATGTCCTAATTTTGTGCATGAACTTAAAATTAGTCAAATTGCTATTTAAGACCTCCTAATTAATATTTCAATGCAATTTCATACTAAAAACTTCTAGAATGCAAATTTTGCAACTTATTCGATTTAGTCCCTACTTTCAATTTAAACACTTTAGGCATAGAATTTCATCACGAAATTTTCACACAATCATGCAATCATATCATAATCATCAAAATTATTATAAAATAATTATTTCTATCTCAGATTTGTGGTCACGAAACCACTATTCCGATTAAGCCCTAATTCAGGATATTACAAGTTTATTTTAATATTTAATAATTTTATACATTTTTTATTTATTAAAATTTTTTGTATAGTCATCTGAACATTATTTTAATGTTTACATTACAGTAATATTATATATTTAGTATAGGTTTTTTTAATGTGTTCTAAATTACATAATATATCAAAATAACATAATATAAAGTATTGTAAACTTAAAACGGGTTGGGCCGGGCTTAGGCATTGAATGTTCAAGCCCGAGCCTGGCCCATATTTTAAGTAGGCCTAATTTTTTTACCTAATCCCATTTTATGGGCCTAATATTTTTGTCCAAACCCTCTCAAATTTTTGGTGGGTAGCCCGGCCATTTAATAGGTCTAGTGCTTACACATGTCAAGAGAAGTTTTTGATTCCAACCATTTCTTTTGTCAACATAGTGTTAGCTTTATTCTTTAAAAAAAAACTCATTAATGATTGTCCAGGATTCCTGGGATGGGATGTTTTAAAATTATCGCGGGATTTTCGAATTCTAAAATTTTACCACGAGATTTCCTGTTAGGGTTTGGGTTACATTTTTTTCCTTATTGAATTCTAACCCTAAACTGGGATTCTTGAGCCTGAGAATCTGGAATAAAATTCAAACATCACATCTAAAAGTTTTTAGACAAATGGTTCAAACATCTTAGACATCACATCCCATAAGCGTTTTTTAAAACCTTTTCAAACTTTTTAGGAAAACACTTCTTGTTAGAAGCGTTTTTTAAACTTGTCATAATGAGGTTCCATATTGAAATTTCAAGCAGATTTGTTTTCATAATGATATTTGCAAAATGAGAAGATTGTTGATGATAAAAATCTAAGGAGGATTTCGTCGTAGTTGGGATTCCGACACTTCATCTTCACCGTCACCTCTATCTTGATATTCATCTTCATCTTCATCTTCATCTTCATCTTCATCTTCATCGCAGTCCTCCGTGCTAGATTGTATTTGTATCCTAAGTTCCCATCGTATATTGTCTGTGTTATTAATGGGTAGATGCGAAGATGACCTACCTTTGTAGATGATGTTAGGGGTATTTGCGACACTATCGGTGGAAAAGTATATGGTGCCAAATAACCCAATTGTGGATAGAAAGTTGGACTTGTAGGTGATGACAGATACATTGGTGTTGTTGTCGGCAGTGGCATGTAAAATGATCCTAGGGATAGAGATGGTGCAAAAAATATTCCTGGAAAAGGTGTTGATGCATGGTATGATGGTGCATAATATGGGGCTTGTGTAAAAAAATGGGGTTTGTGAAAGAACCAAAAAAATATGAACCATACTGATTGCGAGGTGGTGCACCTATCGATATAGAATTTGGGATTAGAGTTGATGTTGATGAGGTCGACACATAATCCCATTTGCAGCCTCGTGTGGGGTCTTTTTGGCCTTCTATGACAATAATGCCTACTCATATGGGTCTTTAGAAATAAATATGGCTTAACGTAAACTCTAAACTATGTCATGTAATTTGAAGAGGACGCCAAATCCGGTCAGACAATTGGTTTGAACATAGGTGTGAAATTGTACCTATGTTCCTAGAGGTAGACATATTTGGCATGGAATTTAAGCCAATTCTCATCTGTTCTCCCCCACAAGTCGATCTTCTGAAGTTCATCATCCTCATAAGGTGACGGCAGAATACTTTGCCTAAACTTGAACTGACGCATCACTCGATTTGATTCGTGCATCTCAACCATTGCAAAAATGATCAATAACACTTTAACATGCCAGATATTGCAATTCACCAAAAATTTGACTGGATGCATTCTAGAATTCTTGGATCAGAAGGCATCCTTTCAAACTACAGTACAAAATTATAAATTTTATTACGTACCTAATATTAAATTTCAAATCATTGCATAAATATTATATAATTGAAATTTTCAAAAACTAACCTCGACTTCTAATCATTGATCTAACAATAGCCGAGTATCTTTGTAACGACCCAAAATTTATGATTAACGGAAAATGTATTATCGGGTCTTTGTTTTTGGAAAACGAATTCGTAAATATTTATTAAAAATATTTACGAAGTTAATTGAGTGGTTAATTAGAGTTTAATTAAGGTTAAGTAGGTATAAAGATTAAATTGAATAAAGGGTAAATGTTTAATTATAGATTAAAAGAAAATAAAAGGGATTAAATAGGAAATTATGCCTATTTCATTAGGTGAGGCGGCAATATATTATATGAAATTATTATTATTTATTATTGTGGTTTTCTATTTAAATATTATTATTAATATTATTACATTATGAAATAAAATAAATTAAGACAAGTGTATGGTGATAAGATGGTACAAGTGTAAAAATGTATATATATACACTTGTATTATAATTATTTATTTACTTAAAATTTAAGTTAAAAGATAATTATTAATTAAATAATTATATTATAAGATTTTTGTATGATAAATAAATAAAAGCAAGACAAATTGATGGTAATGATAATATACAAATGTAAAAATATTTATATGTATAATTGTGATATATGTATTTGTTATTAAATAGATATTTATTACAATTATTATAGTTTTATATTAAATTATTAAAATGAAGAAAATTGTATAATGATTAATGGTACATGTGTAAAAAATATATAAATACACTTGTAATAAAATAAAATATTTTCTTATAATTTAAGTAAAAGATATTTATGAATTAAATATTATTATATTATATTATTATAATATATTATTAATATTATTAATATATATATGAAATAAAGTAAGATAACAAAAGAAACAAAAGGAGAAAAGAAACAGAAGCTTTCGAAATAGGGAGAAAGGAAAGAAGAAAAGAAAAAGAAAAGGAAAAACTAAGGTTTTAAAGCTTGGAGTTTAATTTGGTAAGTCAATTAAGTCCTTTTCTTTTAATTTTGATGTTTTAGAAGTTTTAGAACAAAGTTTTGTAGAAATTAAGTTGAGATTTTGGAAGTTCTTAGGTTTCTGAGTATAGTTCATGTTGAACAAATGATTGAATTAGGGATTAATTGATAGAATTCTTATTTAGAATTGATTAAAGGATAAAATTGTAAAGCAAGTTATAAGCTTTGTGTTTGAGGGACTAAATTGAAAGAAATTTGAAATTAGGGTTTTATCCTGAACATTGGATATTTATGTTGAATATGATAAGAAATTGAGTAGAAATAAAGTATAAATTGAGTTAGAAAAGTAAGTGAACTTAGTTAGGATCAAATTGAAAATAAGGTAGAAATTGAATAGAAATTCAATTATTCAATATAGATTAGTATTGTATTAATGACTATAAAAATTGTTTTAATTTTCGTAGCTAACGTTGTTTCGGAAAACCTTGGCTGAGGAAGGAAAAGGCAAAATCAACGAGGGTTAGCTCGAAAATTACGGTTTGTATTTCTATAATCCGAACTTAATATTTAATTGTTGAAATTATTATTTAATATGTATGGTAAGTGCATCGAGATAATTATGTGAATTGGAGTGAATATTGGTTGAAATTGAAAAGTGAATTTAATTATTAATTGTTGTATTTTGATTAAATATTATGGTAAGTAATTTAGTGAGAATTATTTGTATTGTGTTTTACAATTGAAATGGATTGATTTGGTATGTGATAAATTTATTGAATTTATATGGATATATGTGATTGATGTGGAAATTGAATATTGAATGTATGTTATATTGAAAATTAAATTGATTGGGAATGTGATGAAATAAATATGAATATGTGATTAATGTGGAATTTGAAATATTTGTTACTGAAAAGTGAATTGAATTGTATTGAATTATGAATTTATGTGATTAATTAAAATGTATATTGATTGGAAAAATTGAAAGTAAATTGAATACCCTATTAACTATATCGGGCTGATGGATGGGCGTCGAATCCACCAAAAATAATTCCTACTAAATACTCTTAATAGTAGTAAGAGTGGTAGTAAGGTCGAGTCCACAGGGATTGATACTCTAATCAACTTTCACGTTTGACTTATGAACAAAATGTCGTGTCAAGGGTCGTGGCTAGAGTCGTGCCCACGACTCAAAACGTACCAGCTAAAAAATAAGCAAATAAATAAGTAAAGTGGGGATTTCGAAATTGATTAGAAACTAAATAATTAAATAAATCAGAAATTAAATTAGGATTTGCAATCAAATGTAATAAGCCTTAGCCTTAGACTCGGTATATTCTGTGTTGAGAATCGATCCTAGAAAATTAATCTTCTCCTCCAATTGATAAGTTGGTTATAGCAGTTAAGAATATCTTAACCACCAATTCTTCCTCTAGTAGCTGGTCCCGGTACGACCTGCAAACCAACCCTCACCGATTATCTAACCGAGATACACGTGTTCTCGATTCAAGATTCTGGTAGCCTTGCGTTTTGAAGAACCCAACTCGAATTAACGGCCTCAACCGCGTGGGTCATTTAAACCCGATCACCTCTTCCTCGATTTGTTCTCGGAAATCTGAATATGGCACGGCCGAGTCGAATCTCCAACTGTAAGCAAACACGACTCCAACCCAACATGCACTTTGACTTGAAGTCGAATTTAACTTTAGGGGATGATTGGTCTATCCCGATACTTAGGAAAAAAATTGAATACCGATGGGACGAATTTTTAGCACAAATTCGTATCTCACGATTCCCGACCGGAAAGAACACCGGCCTAAAGCTAAGATGAAATTTAGTTAAACATGAAATTGTTCATGCTTTGTGAGCTTGGAAAGAAGATTGATGATTATGGTAAAGAAATGAAATGAGAGGACTTGGAGAGCAATCGGCCCAATTATGAAAAAGAAACAAAAATTTGAGACAAATCTACAAAATGTAATGTCAATTTGAAGAGAAAAAAAATGATATTCCAATTCCAAATTGAAGAAGGAAATACAAGAGAGAGTAATTCTATTCCAAAATGAAATAGGAATGTAAAGACAAGGGATGATTTTTCTAAGAACTAAAAGCCCCTATTTATATACATGGGGTTTACTAAAATAGCTTAATCCTAAATTAAAAAAATATAAATAAAAATAAATAATAAAATTAAATAAAGCAAAATAATATATTCTATTTTTAGCTTTTTACAAAGTTAAAATTTATGTTAAATCCTTGCTTTTCCCATCTTTTTGCTTTGGCCCCAATTCAACATTTATCTTTCAATTTAGCTCCTTTGTGCTCGTTTTTGACCAATTGCGCCCCTGACAAGATTAAGTCGTAAAAAACACCAATTAAGTAGGGATTAATTCAAAAATAAGCCAAATTAAACACAAGAATCATGTAAATTAATATGTTTATCAACTCCCCCCTACTTAGCTCATGCTTGCCCTCAAGCATGTTGTTCTTTCAAACATTAAAAGTTATTCTACAATTTATCAAAAAAATCGAGCCTCTTTACGCATACATGATCAATGTAAACAACTTAGGCAAAAAATAAATAAACGCTCAAGATACAAAGTTTGATCAACAAGTGTCATAGAATTGAAACATGTGGGCTAAATAATTTCACTAAATTGAGTTTGAATCCAATAAATTGCAAGGCATTATTTAATTAACTATGTATTAGAAAAATAAAATTATTGACGTGGTCAAACCTTTTTACGCGAACTAGGAAGACAACCCAAGCACCCTATCCCAGTTACTCAGTTCAAACCGTCTTAAATTTATTTATTTATTTATTTATTGTATATATTATTATATCTTTTTCTTTTTCTTTTTTTTTTTTAATGTGAAAGATCAGTTAGCGGAATGTTTATAAGTTATCGACTTGTCACTCGAACCTTTTTACGCGAGATAAGATGACAACCCAAGCACCTTACCCCGGTTACTCAATTCGGTCACGTTTTTGAAACTTCACTCATAACTTGAACCTTTATTTATTCACTTATTTATTAATGCACAAGCAAATATAATTTTCCAAACAATCAATTTATACGAAAAAAAATCTAGCTACATATATCAATTTTAAGACACAAATGTTGACTAACCTATATACTTGAACATTTTAATTCAAACCTTGCCCAATTGTCCAAATTAACTAAGTATGGGATTAAAGGCTCAATGTTAAATAAACTGTCGAATGAACTTAACGTAAGATTGAACACATGCAAAAGAGAGACATGCAACAAAAATCATGCATATTTACCATCCATTACTATCCATCCCTCCTACTTAATCTATGCTTGTCCTCAAGCATATATTATATGAAATAAAAGTTAGCAGCCCAAATAAAAAGAAAAAGTTAAGAGTACTCCCTATATATGTTAATGACGTGGTTGGTGTTGGAGGTAACGATTCTGCAAGATGTCGAGGATTGTGGAGACTTGGGTTTCCATTGTTCCAAGTCGAGCTTCGATTCGCCTTAAACGGGCCTCCACAGTTGGAGTCTGTTCTTCTTGTTCTCGAGTAGCGAAATGTGGGCGTTGGCGAAAAACCATATTCCCACGAACAGTCTGTGTACCTGGAGGAACAAAATAACACGCAGTAGGGGTGCCGGCAAGCAAACCAATAAAATCCAAACAATATTTATCTAGGCTGTCCATATGATACGCACATGTCAAGGACAAGAAATCGATTTCAGAGGGAAAAAGTATAGAGGTTATGTTTGTAATATACGACCCAAGTATTAGAGGACGATTACAATGCAAAACAGCAAGAAAATTTCGTGTTAACCAATATCCTAAATTAAATTTATAACCGGAATGCATACACCACAAGAAAAATAATTCAGTTCTCGTTAAAACAGTGGATGAATCGTTTCGTCCTGAAAAACTAAATGCCAAAAATCAGTGAATATATCTTAAAGCAGGTTCATGCACCAATAAGTCTTTTGTGGTTTTCGGATTATAAAGTTGATTAGAATTGGTTAAAACACGATAGGCATCTTGAGCATTAAAGTCGCTCGGAATGTCTAACAGAGCAATATGATAGGAATCGGACTGAATATTGTCAGGGTCAACGAAACCCATGGCAATATTAAAATCAGATATATACATTAGAAAGTCCTTTCCAAGCAGACGAAAACAGATAATGTTTTGTGTTTCAACAGTCTGTAATGTAGTAGCATTGAAGCTAAATGTAGTGTAAAATTCATATATCAACTCATAATATGCATCACAGGATATGTTTGCGAAAGAGCTCCAACCAATAGCATCAAAATAAGTAGCCACAGTATCATGAATATCTAACATATTAAGAGTGGTGGAATCGATTTGCTTACAGACCGGGAGTGGGTGTTGTCGAATGTCGTAGTATTGTGTGCGATGTTCCGGAGTCGAAAAATCCAAAAATCCTAGTAATCGTCCTTCGGTGGGAATGGTGTTGGCATGACCTCGTATATTACGTTGGCTATTTCGTGTTGGTCGAACATATTCGTCGGGCGAGGGGGTGGACTTGAATTTTCAGCAGCGTCAGTACTGTTGTCCGGTAGTGTCGCTGATTCACGTGTCTGTTGTCGACGACTTCGAGTGGCAGACAATCATGTTTGACGTTGATTGACACATTCATTTGTGGTCGAAAGAGCCTCGACGTGGTCGTTAGACGTTCGGGCCTCGTCCAAATTACCTACATGGTATGTAAGTACAGGTAAAGCCGATTGAGGGTTAGGGGTCAACCTTTCAGGACTATCGGAGCTACTGTCCGAATGTTCTAGTTCGACTGGAGTCAAACGTTGTTGTAATAGGCCCAATTTTCCCGGGCTATTAAAAGTTTAGAAACAGAATAAACCAAAGGAAAAATAAAGTTTTTAAACAAGTCCATTATTACAAGGCCCAAAAACATTCAAACCCGATTACACCCAAGCCTATACCGTAGCCCAAATACCTAAACTACCCACTAGCCCATTACACCCTTAGTCCAAAAAATATACGGGGCCCAAGAGGCCCAAACCGTAAATTAAGGACAGAAGACCTAGGGTTTCAGAAACCCTAGGCACCGCAAGCACTCCAACCGTCACGCCCTTTCATCTTGCACTATTCTAAGGACCCTCCATCGACACCTCCATTAGTGCCGTGATTCCAGGCTCTGTACCGCGCTATAATCAGTGCATGAATCAATGCCAGTACGCCATCATCAGCGCCCGATCATCGCTAGTCTCCTCGTCGTCACCTGCAAAAAGGGAAAGAAGAACAGCAGAGGCAATACAAATATGGCAAGAAATAAATATTGTAAATATGATTTTATTTTCAGTGGCTATAAAAGCTCGAATCAAGAACGATGTAAGACTACGTTTTTTGGATATATACACATATGCAGAAAAAAGGACCAAATAGTTGACTGAACAGAGGTGATTATTCTACTTTCTTTTTCATTTCTTCTCTATAAATATATACAAATATTGAAAAATAAAAGGGAAAGAACCTACCTTTGTGAAAAATGAAGCTTTCCAAGCTTCCGGTCGCCGTAAGAGGCGGTGTTGACGGTGGCGCGTAGGCACGTGTAAGCCTCAGGACGGAGGCTCAACAGAGCTCCGAGGGCCGATTCTCAACCCTCTTTCAGAGGATTTTTGTTTTGTTTTTTTTTTAAATCGGGTTTAAAATGATTTTTAGGGTTGATATTTGACTTTTATAGCCTTATAGAGACGACATCGTTTTACTTAAAACAATAAGCTTCAAAACGGCGTCGTTTCAAAGCCCAGGATCCACGTGCTGACCCGTGACCCGGATAGGATCCGCGTGTCTTCGTTTAAAGGGCAAATTGCCCAATCGATCCTTCCGCATTTTTTAATTTTTTAATTTCATTCTATTTTTATTATAAATCGGCCCTAACTTTTATATTTATTTCAATTTAGTCCCAATGGCCATTAAAACCTATTCTGAAGATGACGTTGTTTTTGGGATTAGGGCTAATTGCCCAGTGAGTCCCTTAGATTTTAATGTGCATTTCAATTAGGCCCAAAATTTTCATTTATTTGTAATTAACCCTAGATTTTTTAATCAAATTCAATTTTAATCCCTTTTTATATATATTTAATTTATTTTAAATACTATATGTATTATTTATTTTTATAAACATTAGTTATATGTAAAAATAGTATATATTATTTTTATTTATACATTATTTATATTATTATATATTTTTTATAAATTTTATTATATGTTATACATTTTACTATATATATTATTCCTTACATTATTTTTATTTTATCATAAATTATATATTATTTTATTATTCATTAATTCCGTATAATTTTAAAATTTATAAATTAATATTAAATAAATACGTGTATTATCAATATTTAGTACTTAGCATGTAATATTCTTAAAATTATTGTAAATTTTGCTCCTATTTAAACACATTATTATTTTTATAAATATATATTAAGTTATGATATAGTATATATTAACCGTTTCTAAAAAATCTCCTTTATCATTTATATAATGTTTTAAATATCTTTTTATATACACCTCATTTATTTTTTAATTGTATTTAGATTCTTATTTTTAGTTTTATTTTATATACGTGTTCGTAATTCGTTTATCTATTTTTGTATCATTTTGCATTATTTTAGATCTTATGAATTATTTGTTGTTTTATATATTGGCATGAAATATTATTATATATTATGTTATATTCATTATTCTCTATATTATATTTTGCATGAAATGATAATGTATGTTATTTATGATATTATCTGCATAAAATGTTAATGTATATTGTGTAATTTATATCATTACTTATCATATTTTTCCTCTATACTACATTTGCATGAAATGTTAAAGTATGTATCATATAGCTTAGTTTATTTAATATTGATCTTTTATAATATGTTAGATATATCATTGCTTTTAAAAAATTATATCTCATTCAATCCAAATGAATTTTAAAAAAAAGGTAATGTTTTTGGTATTTCGGAATTCAGGAAATAGTACCCTAACATGCTGGGTTGCGATTTTCCGTTTGTCTAAACGTCTAAAAGTATCCTTCTAAATAAGTTTCGTAAATCACGATATGATTTCAGTTACAAAAGTTTAAGAATATTGTGTCCAATCATGCTGGATGTGATGTTTGTACTCTTTTGGAACGAAAAAAAAACCTCGATTTTTTCAGCAAATTATTATAGTTTTAAAAAGGGATCTTATGTCCAAATTTCTTCAAACTTTTGGCTTCAAGACAGAAAACTATTAAACTTGGTACCAATTTTGGGTGTTGCGAGGGTGCTAATCCTTCCTCGCACGTAATCGACTCCCGAACCTATCTTCTCATGTTTTCGTAGACCAAAATATTTTATAAGATGATCCAATCACACCTAAAAAGGTTGGTGGCGACTCCTATTTTTCAAAAATCAATTTGCTTACAGATCGGGAATCGGCGTTGTCGAATGTCGTAGTATCGTATGCGATGTTCCGGAGTCAAAAAATCCAAAAATCCTAGCAATCGTCCTTCGGTGAGAATGGTGTTGGCATGACCTCGTCTATTACGTTGGCTATTTCGTGTTGGTCGAACATATTCGTCGGGCAAGGGGGGTGGACTTGAATTTTCAGCAGCGTCAGTACTGCTGTCCGATAGTGTCACTGATTCGTGTGTCTGTTGTCGACGACTTCGAGTGGCAGACGATCGTGTTTAACGTTGATTGACACGTTCATTTGTGGTCGAAGGAGCCTCGACATGGTCGTTAGACGTTTGGACCTCGTCCGAATTACCTGCATGGTATGTAAGTAAAGGTAAACTCGATTGAGGGTTAGGGGTCAACCTTTCAAGACTATCAGAGCTGATGTCCGAATGTTCTAGTTCGACCGGAGTCGAACGTTGTTGGCGACGTGCTCTCGTTGGTGGGACTGTTCATCTAGGAGGCAGTGGAGGAGGTTCATCATCGTCTATATCGACGATAGGAGGAGTGGAGAATCAGGATTGAGTGAAACTGGAAAGTTGTCAGCCGTTTGGTTCAGATTTCAGACCATGGTTTCCGTGCGAATGTCACGAGTAATCAGTTCTGGTGGTACGACGATGGCAGACAAGGCAGTGGCGTACGGCGGCAGCATACGGTGGTGGCGCACAGCAGCGACGACAGCTAGGTTGGGTTAATTTTTTAAAAAGGGATTTTGGGGGTTTCGATTTTGGAGGTAGCTTAGGTGATGGTGGTTTGGTTTTTGTTTTGTTGAGGAAGAAGATGAAGGGAAAATGGTGTTTAAGGAGGAGATGAGTGGCGGCACACGGTGGAAGGCTCTGTTCGGCGACGATGGTGTCCGGTCTCCATTCGGCAGTAGGTCGGCAGTAGAAAACGGCAGCGGACGGCGTGGGGACGAGGGAAAAAGGAAAAAAATGAATATGAAGGTTATTTTTAGTTTCGATTCCATCGACAGCGGTGGTGGGGTGGGCGATGGCTTGCGACGGTGGCGCGAAGTTGGCGACAGTGGGTGATGTTGGCGATTGGCTATGACGGCGGCGTAGTGTGGTTTGAAGGTTGGGGTTCTGTTTTTAAAGAAGATGGAGAAGATGAAAAATATGTTGGGAGATAAGGGATTTTGGGTATTTAAAATATATTTTTTTATATTTTTTTATTTGGTTTATTTTAGGTTGGGTGAGGTAATTGAGTTAAGTGTTGGTTATTGGGCCAATCTTGGGTATTGGGTTTATATGGGTATTGGGTATGGTTGGTTTGTTTGGGTAGGTGATTTAATTGGGTTGGGTTGATGGATGTGGGTATTGGTGGGTGATTTGGTATGTTTGGGTTTAGGGTAAGTGGGTTAAATGGGGTGGTGGGTATTTATTGGATTTAAGGTTTGGATTTGGTTTTGAGATTTTATGAGGATTAGGATTTTTTCTTCACTGTCACCAAATTAGCAAGTCGTGCCCACGCCTCCATCATCACTTGTCTTTTTTGAAAATTCATGACCTCTATAGTGTCCTTGAAAACATCAAATTGACTAAGTTAAATAGGAATTAACTTATTTGTTTACACCCTAATTTTACTTAAACTAAAAATTAAATAAATGAGAATAAATGAAAATAAATTTGGGTTGCCTCCCAAAAAGCGCTTTTGTTTAACGTCGTTAGCTTGACGACCATAAATGTTATCTGCTTGGCTCATTGAGGCTTAATTTTTCCATCTTGTGCACTTGGATGTTCTTGCAGAAGAGTTTCGACCGTTGCCCATTATCTTTGAAGCCCTTCCTGGATTCCCTTATCATTGTGGATTGAGGTGTCTTTGAGCTTCTCCGTTCAAGTTTACATTTTTCTCTGTCGAAATCATTGTACGTTCTAAAAACAGTTTCAGCTCTAATTTCGAGGCTTTCATGATAGCTTCACGTATTGGTTTTCTTATCATCGATAATTCTTATTGCTTAACATCGAGACCTACATTCCTGCAAGGCACAATTTGTGACTTATTATTGGGATGTCCCATATCCTCATAAACATTAAACCTAACCACTTTACTATCAAATTCCATGGTAAGTGTTCCACTCCAAACATCAATTTTCGTTCATGCGGTACTTAAGAACGGTCTCCCAAGAAGTATCTCTGACGAATTGACCGAGTTGTCATCCTCTATGTCGATGATGTAGAAGTCTGCAAGAAATATCAGCTCGTTTACCTTAACAAGAACATCCTCCAACACTACTTCCGGATGCACTACGGATCTATTTGCAAGCTGAATAATCACACATGTTTCCTTTAAAGGACCCGCGTTAAGTAGTTTATAAATTGACAAAGGCAGAACATTAATTGATGCGCCTAAGTTACACATTGCTTTTTTAATACCGACATTACCTATTTTACAAGATATGAAAAACATACTTTGGTCCTTACATTTGGGCGGTATTTTTTTTTGCAAAATGGTGGAGACATTTTCTCTTACACTTACTTTTTCATTGCCCAAAAGTTTTCTTTTACTCGTGCATAAATCTTTTAGGAATTTTGCGTATCGTGGGATCTGCTTAAACGCATCAAGAAGAGGTATGTTGATTTTCACTTTTCGGAACGTGTCTAGGATCTCCTTCTCGTCTCGCTCCTTCTTACATTGGACAAGTCTTCTGGGAAAATGAGGTGGTACTGCAAATGAATTTTGTGGTGCTGACTCTACTGGAGCCTTTGTGTCAAGTTTCTTCTCATCTCGACCAGCATCGTGGGCACGACTCGTGCCAGGTACGGGCTCCAAAACCTTCCCACTCCTTAATGTTATAGCACTTACATTGTGTCGAGGATTTGGCTCAGTTTGGCATGACAACTTATTGGGACTCCAAACGGCTAACCGTGAGCGCAAGCCTGCTCACTTGCTTGTCCAACTCCTGCAAATGCATGTCAGTTTTTTGTTGGAATTTCTCAGTACTGTTGGCTAACCTTTCCACTATGGCTTCCAAAGATGACTTTGGGGGTGGTATCTGTTGATTCTGTGGCGGCCTCTGTTGAAATGGTTGATTGAACCGCAGATTTGTCCTATAACTGAGATTCGAGTGATCTTTCCACCCCATATTATACGAGTTCGAGTAGCGGTCATAGTGTCTTTGGGGTGGTCCTAGAAAGTTCCCGACAGCATTCGCTTGTTCCGCCGAATCCTCCTGTAAAATTAGACATGAGTCTGTCGGGTGGTATGGCTTGGCGCAAATTCCGCATAACCGTGTTGGGCCTGTTTTATCTGAAAGCAAAGTTTGAACAACATTAGTCAGCTTATCTATCTTATCTTCTAGAAATAAAGAACTTAACCAATGAACCCGTCTCGTGGGTTCTACAACCGGTCAGAATTGTTGAGAGTTGGCAGCCATGGTTGAAATCAACTCTCTCGCTCTTTGAGGTGTCATGTTGACTAGTGCCCCTCCACTTGCAGCATTTATCATTTTCATTTCCATCGGGAGTAAACCCTCATAAAAATACAGCAAGAGTGACTGCTCAATTAGTCCATGTTGTGGGCAGCTCGCACACAACTTTTTGTATCGCTCCCAATAATCGTAAAGCGACTTAGTGTCTTTCTGGTGGATTCCTACGATGTCCCTCCTTAGTTCGGCTGCTCGGGCTGCAGGGAAGAACCTATCAAGAAACAAACGAGACATGTTAGACCATGTGTTGACAGATTCCGGAGGCAAATAAAATAGCCACTCTCTAGCAGAGTCGGCTAGTGAGAAAGGAAAAGCACGAAGTTTGATTTGGTCTTCGGTTACTCCCTGAGGCTTCATGCTTGTGCACACCATATGGAACTCCTTTAGGTAGGTATGCGAATTTTCATTTTGTAGTCCACGAAAAGTGGGCAGTGGGTGGATCAAACCCGACTTTAGCTCGAACGGCGTTCCTCCTATCGGATAGGTTACACATAAGGGTTGTTGTTCATCCGGTGCCGCTGCGAGCTGGCGTGTTGTCTGTTTGGCCTCGTCTGGTTCGTCAAAAATTCCTTCGGTATACGATATAGTCTCAAATCCGGGATTTGGTCTTTTACCGCGTCGTATGGCTTCTCTTCGTAGTTGTCGGGCCAAGTTCTCAATTTCTGGCTCAAACTCTAGATTTCCCGGTTCGGATCGGGTCATAAGGTAGTCAAACAAAAGGTTAGAAAATATCTCCAATCCCCGGCAACGGCACCAAAATTTGATGGGCGTCGAATCCACCAAAAATAATTCCTACTAAATACTCTAAATAGCTGTAAGAGTGGTAGTAGGGTCGAGTCCACGGGGATTAGTACTCTAATCAACTTTCGCGTTTGACTTATGAATAGAATGGCTTGTCAAGGGTTGTGGCTAGAGTCGTGCCCACGACTCAAAATGTACCAGCTGAAAAATAAGCAAATAAATAAGTATAGTGGGGATTTTGAAATTGATTAGAAACTAAATAATTAAATCTGCTAAGATAAATAATTAAATAAATCAGAAATTAAATTAGGATTTGCAATCAAATGTAATAAGCCTTAGCCTTAGACTCGGTAAATTTCGTGTTAAGAATCGATCCTCGAAAATTAATCTTCTCCTCCAATTGATAAGCTGGTTATAGTAGTTAAGAACGTCTTAACCACCAATTCTTCCTCTAGTAGCTGGTCCTGGTACGACCTGCAAACCAACCCTTACTGATTATCTAACCGAGATACACGTGTTCCCGATTCAAGATTCCGACAGCCTTGCATTTTGAAGAACCCAACTTGAATTAACGGCCTCAACCGCGTGGGTCGTTTAAACCCGATCACCTCTTCCTCGATTTGTTCTCAAAAATCCGAATATAGCACGGCCGACTCGAATCTCCAACTGTAAGCAAACATGACTCCAACCCAACGTGCACTTTGACTTGATGTCGAATTTAACTTTAGGGGATGATTGGTCTATCTCGATACTTTGGAAAAAAATGAATACCGATGGGATGAATTTTTAGCACAAATTCGTATCTCACGATTCCTGACCGGAAAGAACACCGGCCTAAAGCTAAGATGAAATTTAGTTAAGCATGAAATTGTTCATGCTTTGTGAGCTTGGAAATAAGATTGATGATTATGGTGAAGAAATGAAATGAGAGGACTTGGAGAGCAATTGGCCCAATTATGAAAAAGAAACAAAAATTTGAGACAAATCTACAAAAAGTTACGTTAAATTGAAGAGAAAAAAATGATATTCCAATTCCAAATTGAAGAAGGAAATACAAGAGAGAGAGTAATTCTATTCCAAAATGAAATAGGAATGTAAAGACAAGGGATGATTTTTCTAAGAACTAAAAGATCCTATTTATATACATGGGGTTTACTAAAAATAGCTTAATCCTAAATTAAAAAAATATAAATAAAAATAAATAATAAAGCAAAATAATATATTCTATTTTTAGCTTTTTACAAAGTCAAAATTTATGTTAAATCCTTGCTTTCCCCATCTTTTTGCTTTGGTCCCAATTCAACATTTATCTTTCAATTTGGCTCCTTTGTGCTCGTTTTTGACCAATTGCGCCCCTGACAAGATCAAGTCGTAAAAAACACCAATTAAGTAGGGATTAATTCAAAAATAAGCCAAATTAAACACAAGAATCATGTAAATTAATATGTTTATCACGGGCTAGTCGAATATAGTTGGCATGCCATAGGATTAGAAGTGTTCAGGGATACTTCGACCTTGAGCCGATAAGGCATTATAAATGTCGTACTGTTACTTCGACTTCGAGTCGATGAGGCACCATGTATGTCGTACTGCTACTGTTACATCAGTTTAATCCGATGAGGTACTGAGTACCGTATTGTTATTGTTTACTTCGGTAAAGCCGATGAGGCATTGAGTGTCGTATTAGTGTGTTGGTTGGATTTGTGTATCCGTCAATGTCCGAGTCATGTTAATAGGGGTAAATAAAAAATACTAAATGACTGATTTCTTTAATGATTGATTGTTACTGAATAATAAAGATCAATAGATCGTTACCGAAAAATACTGACTATTATTGAAATGGATAAGTACAGAATACTGATTGAGACGTGAATAGTTGAATATTATTTACTGATATTGAACAATGAACTGAAGTATGAGTGAGACATATGAATTATGTATCTCTGAACTTATCTATGAATGGAAAACATTATTGTTCAAATGATTTGTGCATTTATTTTGGGAAGCTAATAGGGTTAGTAGATGAGAAAAATTGAGTGAATTATAAAGAATTTAGCTTTGTAGTGAACAAACTTATAATTGTGATTGTCATATGATTTTTAAGTGTATGTTATATTATTAAGTGTTCAGATTATAGAAATACCACTGAGTTCATACTTAGCATACGGTTTGTTTCCGTGCGCAGGATAGGTTAAAGTCAGACCGTTGAATCAGCATCCCACGTTGATCCCGAACTTAACGTGGTAAAGTATATTAATTATTGGTAATGGCATGTACCTAAAATCTCTATGTGTGTCATTTTGGATTGTCAAGGTAAGGATGAAATAAGTAAATTTGGATTTGGTAATAGTATATGGTAGGAATTGGCTTATTTGGTAAGAAAATTGAACTATTTGATCATGTATGTGAAATACTTAAAAAGATTCATCATATAAGCACGTAAAATGTCTAATTTGACATGTTTTGAGTAGGTTTAAATGTGATTTAAAGTGATTGAACTGAATTGACCGGTAATGCCCCATAATCCTGCTCCGGGGATGGATAAGGGTTAAGGGGTGTTACAATCTTTAAGCTCGTTCGATATACCCACATGACTTGCATTATTGTTCCACCTATTCAAATAATATGTTGTTTCATATAATAATGGAAAAATATTAAGATAACTATATTATTAAATGAATTTTACCTTATTACGAGTGGGAATTCATAAAACACGTTTACTCGAGGACGTAAAAATGTTAGGTGGTACCATGCCCATGACTGAAGAAGAAGTATGCAACAATCTTTTTTAAGTTTTTTGTGCTTCAGTTGCCCAACATATCTCTCGATACAATGCCACCAACACAGTTGATCCCTAATTGAGTCGCCCCGTTTCTTTTAAGTCGACTAGTTATAGAAGCCATATTAAATGTACTAGATTTTGAAATTTATCTGGCATTAGAAGACTCCCGATTAACCTTAGTATGAATGCTCACACATATTGTTGTCTTTCAACAGTACTAGCGGAGTTGTTGATATATGAGAAATTTTCTTCTAATAATTTCATCTCTATCCAGGTATCACTAAACTTGTCTGACACCTTGTCTAATAATTGGTCACAAATTACGCTCCAACCGTCAACGCCCACTACCCCCGTAACAACTTGTAATGTTACATCCTCGAGTGTGATTGTACATTCACCGCAAGAAAGATGGAATGTGTTGTTCGGTGGCCAATGGAATGTGTTTACTCGACATTTGGAAGGTACCACCGAACAATCACACTCAAGTGTGATTGTACATTCACCACTATCTGGCCTAGACGTTACAACCAAATTCTGGAGGTCACATTGGCCATCGAAATGGCTAAGTAAAAACAATCAAGCGTTCAGAAATTGATTTTTTTAAGTGTTTGCTTCTTTTTCGAAAAACTCGTATTGGGCTTTTCTTTACTTGTAAAAACATTAATGTTACCAAGTTTTAAAAAAAAAGATCCAATTAAACAAAAGTTTTTATTAATTTTGGAAACATATTTGACTTATAATTTACTTTTCAGAAATTCAAGTACAGATTTTGCAGCAGAAAAATACGATAACTTTAGTTTGTTATTTAAAAACGTGTTTCAAACTTATATGATCAAATTTTTGGTTTTCCAATTATTTAAAGATATTACATGCATGCTAAATCAAAATAAAACCCGATGCCCAATCCCATGCCACATTTTGTATAAAAAAAAATTGCAGTCCCAATTAATTATGAAATTATAAAATTAAAATAATTTAATTAGAAAAAACTGAGACAAGCCCTCCAAATGTCGTGTTTGATCCTAACTTGGAGGATTATCTGAAAGGAGAAAATTAGGGGGGTGAGCTTTAAGAAGCTCAGTTTGAGTAAAAATGTAACAATTCATTTATAAAGTCATTCTTAGAAAAACAATAACCATCCACACAATGTCAATAGCAGTACACAGCACATCATCAATCAGTGCCATCAATACAAAGTTTGTAATAAGCATGAAAATTATCAACCAGTGCATGAGCATGGGTATGATCAAATGATGCAATACAAAGTATCAACAGAGCAAATCTTATCCCCATCCGCTACACACCATCTCTGTCCACTCAACATACCAATTAGGGTAATCAGAAGCCCTTCCAACCTAACACACCAAAGTAATGATCTTTAGCCACCAAAAATTATGCAGACAAATTGCCAGATTTATTGCGAAAACATCGCTAGAAATAGATAATGCAGTTTAACAGCCAAATCAGAATTTGTGGGTAAACTACCAGAATCGCATATTGTAATCTGCCAGAACTTCCTCGAAATCATACATAACCCAACCCCAATGCATATGTAAATGATATAACATAACTGAGCTTACTTGAATCAGACATTCCCATATGCAAATAAAACAGATCAAAACATACTAGTTGCATTATATAGTTTAACAGATCAAAAGCATGCTATTGGCATATTCAAATAAAACTTATCAGAGCATACTAATTGCACTTATAGTTTAACATATCAAAAACATGCTATTGGCACATTTGGCCATCACAAAAAACAAGCAAGTATCACTTTCAGCTAGGGGTGAGCACTCGATTGAACCGAATCGAATCAAATGAAAAAATTTCGAGTTAATTAAGTTGACGAATCCTATTTTATCATCCTAACTCGATTTGAAATTTTCTCGAATCGAGTCAAGTGAGATGGAATTTGAATCGAATATATTTGTTCGAGTTAAATTAAAAAATGATTTTGGGTCCTTGTAATCACTGTCACCCGCCGTAATCAAATTTGTCCACCGTAATTAAATTTGTTATTAACTTTCATCCCCTCATAATTTCTTTATTAATCTTTTATATATGGGTTAGCTTCTTTGCTTGCTTAGTTGCTTCAATTATCTTATGATTCTTGCCACTATATATTTTGACATTATAAAATATATTAAATGTAAAAAATGTGACTTTTTAAATAAAATTTATCTTAAAGATCAAATGTGAAATTGATACCAATATAAAATTTTAAGACGAATATTTTATGCAATCAATAATTTTATTTTAACAAAAATTTATAAAGATTCAATATGATTAAACAATTCAATAATATAAATAGTACAAAATGTGAAATTTAATTTAATAATATAAATAGTAGATGTAGATAAAATTTAATTTAATTTAATAATTTGGGGGTAAAAGGTGAAAAGTAAAAGTTTAGAGGGAAAATAAAAAGTTTTGGGGGTTGAGGGAGTAAATTTTTTTGGGGGGGGGGACATATCAAAAAAATTGGGGGAGGGGGTAGAAGGGGGAGTGGGATGGAAGAGGAGTAAAAGTCTTACGAGAAAGTAAAGAGGTTTGGGAGTTTGGGGTAAAAATATAAAATATTATACTTTGGTATTTGGTTTATTCGATTTCGAAAACCAAACTCGATTCAAACTCAAAATTCAAAAAAAATTTGAGTTAACTCGAATAATTTGATTAATTCGAATAACTCGATTCGTTTAACTTGAAATTAATTTTTTTTTCAATTTTTTCAAGTCAAATCGGTTTTACTCACCCCTATTTTCAACAACACAATAGGGACACATACGCATTTGGCTAACTCAAATTAGAGCATACTCACCTTCGATCATGTCACCCAACTCACTTACCCGTATTTGGCCATAACTGAAACACACCCATAGTTAACCAACTTACACCAAATTTTACAGCTAGGGAAAATACTTATATTCGACCTCCACCAGAAGAAAACATAGGTCATAACTGAACAATACCAATTAAAACACAACATCATTTAATTCTTATCATACACTTATAGATCACATAGTGTTAGGATTCACACATATATAACTCAACAAGATTTATTTATACATACATCCGGTTGTCACCAAATCACACGATTCACTTATGAATAAGACACATACACATACGAATTACAAAAGGTTAGGACCCCCACCTGATCTATGTAGAGGATGGCTAGGGGCGACAAATAAGGACTGTCGAGTATTGAGAGAAACAACTACAGGTCACCAAAGGGCTGCTACTGTTGTCGGCTAATGGCACACAAGGAGCGATAGATTGCAATGGCTGTCGATTGCAAGCGACAAGATGCAATAACTGCCGAAGGATGTCGATTACGTGCGATAGAATGCGATGACTACTAATACAGAAGATAGAGCAGCAAGAAATGAAAAGAAGAGATAGCCAGAAGAAGAAACACCGAAAATTTCAACAAAGGAGAACTACAGCAACAAAAGCAAACAATGTGCAAAAAAGGTAGAGAAAGAGGGGGAAGTGGGACGACAAAAAAGTGAGAGTTTTGGGGAATAGTACTCAATTTTTTTAAAAAATATATTAAACAATATCCTAATCTATCAGATTTATCTATTATCATAATTTGGTGGATTAAAGTTTGCATTTGACCCACTCTCTAATAGCAAGGGCGACATAATAGGGGAAAAACAAAAATATTTATCACTTTTTCACATAACAAGATTCAAACTTGGGATCTTAAGGAATGTTAAAATCTTACCATTAAACCAGCAAGCTCATTCTTGATAATGAGCAAATAAAAATTAAAGATGACCTATACGTGCTAATCCAAATATTGAGACAAAATTAATAAAAATTTTCAAGGAAACGGAATCAAACACAAGACCTCAAGCACACAATCCAAAACACTTAACCACTAAACCAAATCAATTTACATTTTAAAAATGCACAGATAAAATAAAAAATTAGGGCGTGAGCATTCTCTCTTGATTCAAAAACACGGTTCTTCTAAGCCCATTTTTGGAGTGTGATAATATGTGTCTCGAATCTCTATCTTTCCACCAAAGCGCTGATAAGTACGGGCTCCAATGTAGTCTCCTGAGCATACGAGACACGTGCATGAATCCCGCCTCTTGCAAGTGTTGTTCAATAACGCATAGTGCCGTCGCACTTAAATTATATATATATGTCTCGATAATTCGATCTTTGGTCTGATTATATAAACATAAAAAAAATTAATAATGTTAACAACTTAATAATTATATTAATTAAAAGAAAAAAATTAATAATATTTTCTTACCATTTGTAATTAGACGTCGGAAATGTGTTTGTCATCCAAACAAATAAGAGGCATTGATATTTTTAAAATTATAAAAATAAAATAAAATCAAAGAAATTACGAAATATAAAATTAAGACAAGAAGAATTTGAGAGAAATGGAATGAAAAAAATGAGAATAAAATAGTAGAGAGAATTGAGAGAATAGGATTGAATGAAGAAAAACTAAAATAAGTAGGGTTTATATAGAAAATGAAATAGTTGTTCGGGGGCAAAAATGTAATTAGCCGTCTAAAATTTTAACAGTTGAGAAAAAATTGATCGATTTATATTTTTTGACCGTTGGATGAAATGACCACATTTTTCTCTCCAAAATCGACATATTTCCCTAAATTTGGGGAAAACGACCTAATTTGCTAATTAACCCGGTCTTGTACCTATCTAAAATATCAGTAAAAATCATCATTTAAATATTTTGTTTACAAAAATTGTCCAATTTTTAAAGCAATTTAGAGTCTTCAGCATTAACAAGTAAGTCGAACAAGTCCTACTATTTTGCCATTACTTTTTGTTTACAATAATACAGATTTGTCTAAAAACATGGAACGAGTGCTAGCGAAATTTTTAAAAGAAATTAATACAATCTAGATTCAACTTGGTTAGTTAAACAATAATAAATCATCAATAATCTAATACATTGATGTGTTTTAATATGCTTTCACAAGTTAAAGAAGTTGATTTGAAATTAATCTTGAACTGCCTACAAGGAATTGCACTTCTTTATAAAAATAATCATATCTTGGATTGAAAAACTCAAAATCAGGTGATTCAAAATTCTTACAAAGAAAACTCAAAGATCTTTTCACATAAAGGTAGTTAGAAGATCTTAGAAAGTCTAGTCAAAGTTAACCTTGTGAAATCTTTCTATTAATCTCAAACTTCCCGTAAAGACTATACTACTTTACTAAAACAACAATATATTGAGTTGCATGCCTCAAAATCAAGTGATTCAAAAACCATTTCGTAGATAATTCAAAGACCTACGATTTTGGAACTAGAATTGTGCAAAAAGTTATTCAAAACAACTTGAAAAGTTTAGTTAAAGTTGACTCCATGGAATCTTATTAGATTAATTCTGAATTCTCAGATAACTTAAATCATTGTTTTTAACCAATCAAATCTTCTCTACTATTCTTTAACTTACAAATTGATCAAATAGTGGGTATTTTTCTAAATGCAAACATAAGTACTTACTCAAAAATTCATAAAAAACAGTTCCGAACAAACTCTCTCTTTTAATTAAATGAGTAAATTGACAACTAAAGTTTTCTAATTTGTATTAATTCATGAATCTTTATGGATCTTTTCTTTTTATCCAATATTAGATATTTAGAGACCTTATTATGAATCTAGTTATTTGGAATTATCAATAAAATAAAAAAGTCCTAGGCGAATTAACAATATAGGTGGTAATCCTAGTCATATAAGGACTCTCATTCCACAATCTATGCTTGCTTGGGCAGTAAACATGCTTCCCATATAAGCCGACCACCTTATGACCCTATTTGAGTAAACTTACATATGTATTTTAAACTCTTAATTAATTTTTTAACTAAAATTAATTATCTAATTAAATAATTTACAAAAGATTTATTTTAATTATGTTAAAGTCATAAAGAATTTGGAGAAGTCTGCCAATATGGCATGTTTTCTTTATTTTTTATCTGCTCTATTATGGCACATTTATTGGTTTCTAGGTTTTAATTTTAGGGTTCTTTTGTTTTGTTTTATCGATCAAGGTTTTTTTAAAAAGAAAAAAGTAACAAATTGTTGTCTTTGACGTTGAATTCTTAAGGGCTTTAATCAATGGAAAACGTGATAGAGGGTTTGAATATTAACAATGAATAAGAGGAGGTATGGCAGATTTAGGATGGAGTTGAGGTGCAGGCACAAATGTTGGATTTTTGTTTGGTTGGATTTTTTTTACGGCTAGTGTTGTTCACTTCCCGACAATGAGGAATACATTGGAAAATCTATGGCACCCTTTGGGGGTGCAGATCTTCATTTTTTTGGGTTCAAATTCATGATCTTCCATCGGAATTCGTTACTGAAGTGGTTACAAAATAGTTTGGTAATTTTATTTGGATGTTTGAAGAGTACGATTCAAGGCAATTTATTAGAGGGGTGAAACAGTATATGAGTATTCAAGTGAAGATTGATGTACGTTTTCCACTGAAACGTAAAAATTAACTTCAAATTTCTCTTGGTAATTTTATTTATGCGAAATTAAAAAATGAGAAACTCACATTATTCTGTTTCTTATGTGGGCATCTAGGTCATGAGGATAGTTTCTATCCAGTTAGGTTGAATAATGATTTCCAAGAGGGAGATATGGGATGGGATATTTCACTATAGGCTTAGATGAAGAGGGTGATTACTAGGGTTTAGGGTTTAAAGACACCGAGTATTTGGCTAAGGGAGGATGAGGGAACAAAAAATTGAGGAGAAGTCGAAAGGTTCTCTTGGGATCGAATGGCAGGGATAATCTTGGGTATAAATTTGGAAGGTAATCTGAATATGGAAAGCGGAGATCGATTAAGTTGGTTAATTGGGCATGGGCAGGATTTGATGGCATATGATCTAGAGGAAAATCCAATAGCACATCTTGAGGGCAAAAAGAGGATAATACAAATGATTTCTACTGCTAATGGTTCTGGTAGTTCAGATGCATTGGCGGTAATTGAAGAGAGTATGCAAGCTTTTCACTCAGAATTATCGACAACTGCCAAAAGGCAAGCCGGTCGGCAGCAATAAAACTCTTATCTTAGAATGTTCGCAGGTTGAGGAGTTCGTGAGCAATTAGAAGGCTTCAGCATACGTTGAAACTTAATCATTCCTAAATTGTCTTCTTTATAGAGATGAAGCTGGATTCACGAAGGATGGAGGGTGTTCATAGAAAATGTGGGTTTTATAACGAAATTGATGTACAAGCTAAGGGTATAAGAGGTGGGCTTTGTTTGGGATGGAAATGAGATGTATCTATAAGTTTAAGGATTTTTTCGAAGCATTATATAAATATGGAAGTTCAAGAAAACTCAAATGGGGACAATTGGAGGATGAAGAGTTTCTATGGCTCTCCAAAGGTGAAGGGTTGATTAAAGGTTTGGAATATCTTAGAATGGTTGGGTCAAGATCAAAGTTTTCCTTAGATGGTATGGGGAGATTTTAATCAGATTCTTTATTCTTATAAGAAGAATGATAGGTTACCATAGGAGGAAGGGCATGTGAAGGAGTTTTGAGATATTTTGACTGAGTGTCAGCTAGAAGATCTAGGATATGAAGGACCATGGTTTACATGGGAAAGATGAAACTTTGCATAAAACAATATTAGAGAAATATTGGACGATGTAGTAAAGATGAAACTGTTGGGAAATGCTTCCATATTATAGTAAACATGTAACTGTTTTCTATTTATTTGAACGATGAATAAATAAATAAAGTTAATTTTACATTCCAATATTATGTCTTTTGTATTTTTTGACTTTTATATTTTGCATGCATAGAAAAATTTTAACAAGCAAATATTAGCTCATTGATTGTCTAAAATTCAAACTGAAGATAAGTAGCATTGTAAATAACCTTTACATTGTGAAAAAGACAACTTACTTCAGTAGATAATCTAAATGAGTCTGTAATCTCGTAAAAGGATCAAAGTAAGTATTTGATTTAAATACTAAGAAGGATTATTATGTCGTCTACAATTCCAATTGGGGAGATGGCTAGTTTTGGCTATCAGAGCAATTGGCTCCACGAGTACAGACATAGATGTATTTATTGGTAGAATGATACATTGGACTGGACTTAAGATGAATTAATTCTAAATCCATTTGTGAATTAATTCACTTGTGACGTTCATGGTGTTTTACCTAAATCCTAAGTTAGTCACTAACCATGCGTATGCAACTCATATGATTTGATATAAGTGGAGGCTTATGCTCTAAAGATGAGTGAGCCCATAGTCAGTATGTTGGGTACATGACTTGTGTATGGCATGGCTTTACTAGCAATAGTGAAATTCATAGCTCAATTAAAGAGTTAATGATATCCTCTCATTGGCATTGTGTGGATTGATAAATATGGAACGTGGCCACGAGTTGCTTGTTCTTGAACGAGCAATTTATCACAGTCATTTGTTGATAGTGATCATATTAATCATTAAGAGACACAATGGTGACAATGATATAAAATATTATTGTATTGAGTGAACAGATTTAACTCAAAGGAATGAAGGATATCATATGACGGTAACACACACATGACAAGGTCATTGGATAAAGCAGTTGGGTGAATTGCTTTCGTGAATAGTATACAATAAGGAGTTTTCAATATGATACTTTTTGTGAATTGATTCCATGATTAAGTAATTGCGAGTTATCGGAATGATACTTCTGGACATAATTGCAATCACTAGAGCCTAATTGCATATGTCCGTTTGATCCCTCTGCTAGCTGAACAAAAGCTCGATCGAATTGCATTTGAATCAGAAGAAAATTCTATGACTTTGGGAATAATTTAATTGAGTCGATTTATTTGATGTAGAATTAAATTAGGTGGTAGTAAGAATTGTTTAACTAGAGAATTTGATTAGAGAATTTTCTTGAAAAATTAATTTGGAAATTCTAAGTGAGTGTTGAAAAAATTAATTTTGATTAAGTAAAATTAAATTAATCAAATTAATTAAAATTAACATGATATTTTTGAAAATTAATTTTCAAGTCATACAATTGGCCCAATGGGTAATTAAACTTGAAAATTGGACTTGAGATCATAAATTGGGCCCGGGAGCCCAAACCGAGACCAAAACTCAAAAACTGGTCGAATCGGGCACAGTATGTGAAATCAGGCAACGGTCCAACTAGTGGTTAGACCAGACCGGTCAAGTCGTCATTGACCCAGACCAAACCGACAGCAGTTGAACTGGCTCGAAGTGCCGTAAGGGTGTCGTACCTGCATCACCAGACACGGCGATGCAAGTGGCTGCGACAGCGGCGTCCCAGTGGCCGACAGCTGTTGGTCATCAGTGGTTGAGCAATGAAAGAGTTACATTTCCACTGGAATTCTATTAGAGAATTTGATTTCAAATTAGTTATTTCAAAAATAAAATTATTTTAATATTTTAATATTAAATTTAAGTTAATACTTATCTTAATAGTATTTTATTAATTCAATAGTAAAGTTATTATCTTAATATGAAATTTAATTTAATGTTTATCTTGTAGATAAACATTCTATTATTTTGGTAATAACCCGTTTTTGCCCAGGCCCATAAATAAATAAAACCAAAAATAATAAAATAAATAAATGAATGTTTATTTATTTAAACAGTCTATGTATAGAGCCCAAATCACAATATAAGCCCACTAACCCGTTACAGCCCACACCCGATAATACTTAAACCCAGTACCCATTACACCCAAGCTCGTATGTTACCCAAAATACACAGGGCCCAAGTGGCCCAATCTGTTAACAAAGGACAGAGAGACCTAGGGTTTTTGGAACCCTAGGCACCGCAAAATGGAAGGTTCTAGAAGCTAAACACTGCAATCAACACGTCTGTCCATCTCACGATGTTCCAGTTGCCAACCGTCAATGCCGTGATTCCAGGCCATGATTCCAGGCCTCGAATCTGGCCGTGGTTGACGCCCGAATCAACGCTGGTGCCGTCGCTGCGTTTCATTCATTCATTCGGCCTCCTCTCGTGTATCGCAAAAGAAGAAGAAACCGCAGCAGAAAAGGAAAACAAATGGGGAAAAGAAATCAAAGATTTCTTTCTAAATGTAAACGATTCATAGAAGGCTATAAAAGCCTCTTTACAAATTTGTACAAAGGACCGGATTTTTTGAGACATATATACAAAAATATATACACATATATTCATAGAAGAAATAAGAAGCAGTGGTTCATTTTAAAAGGTGATTTAAATTTCGTATTTGTTTTTTTTTCTGGAACGAATATACGAATCAATTTTTTTTAAAAAAAACTAGTAATATTTAAAAAAAAGGGAGTTACCTGTAGAAGGACGAGGGTTTTTAACCCTCCGACCACCGTGTGTGGTGGCGCGTGTGGCGCGAAGGCGCGTAGATCCGATGACCAGGGCCTGGTCCCGACGGAGACCGAAGCCTGTGAATTACCCTCTCTTTTAGAGGGATTTCCTCTTCTTTTTTTTAAAACCGACTGCAAAAATGATTTCAAAGCTTAAGATTTGGTTTATATAGCCCTAACGAAACGGTGCCGTATTGTTTTATCTCAATAAGCATAAAACGGCGTCGTTTCAAGACTTTGGATCCGCGTGTTGACCCGATTACCCAGGGAGGATCCACGTGTTTTCGAAAAATGGGATAATTTCCCAGTTGATCCTTCCGTGTTTTCTGTATTTTCAATTTCATTTTATTTTATTATAATTTGGCACTAGCAGTTTGATTGTATTTCAATTTAGTCCTAACAGCTCCTTTGAGGCTTATTCTGAAAACGGTGTCGTTTTGGGGATTAGGGCTAATTGCCCAAGGAGTCCCCCAACTTTTAATGCGCGTTCCAGAAGGCCCAAATTATTTTTTAAATTAGCCTTAAAGTTTTGATCATTGCTAATTTTAATCCTTTTTCATAAATTTATTTCTTTTTAAATATCATTTATTATTTATTTTACATATAAAAATTTATTTATTTATATATTAAATATACATTATATTATTTGTTAATATATATTATTTTATATTTTTATATTATTATATATGTTATATTATCTTATGTTTTAATATACATTATATATTATATTATATTATATTATACATTTATATCTTATTACATATTATCATGTATAGTTTTAAAATTTTATAAATTACTATTAAACGTTATTTTTTATATATTATTAAATATTTAAAATTCATTTATTATTACATTATTATATTTTTATATTCTATATGTTATTTTATTTATATTATTAATATATATTATTACACTATTATGAAATTTATAAATTATTATTAAGTATTACATTTATGTGTATTAAACATGTAGTATGTATGTTATTATAAAGCTTTATTTATACATATATATATATTACACATCGTTTTAGTATGTATTAAGCACTTTAAAATTTCCCTTATTTATTCATTGTGCCAAATATGTGATTCTTCCTAAGTTTTATATGTTCATATGTTACTAATATATTTGTGTTAATCGTTTAAATATGTAAATTCATTGCACAAGTTACTTGTTATCATTGATTTTATATGTTTACATGAAAATTATATATTTATGTAAGATATATTGTCATGAAGTGTGATTATACATCTTATCCTCATTGTTTATTATGTCGTATTCTTGCATGAAATATTATTATATGTGTTTAATTTGTATTGATGTATTCATTATCTTTGCCATTTTGTATTTTCTTGCATGAAATAATAATGCGTTTATTAATATTATTTGTGATTATATATAATGTCAAAGTATTGTGTGACGTATGTCGTAATTACCATTTACTACATTATATTTGCATGAATTGTTAAAGTACATAGTTTAATTAATCCAATATTGGTATTTTGTAATAGGTTAAAGGCATCATCATTATTTTCAAAATAAAATATCTCATTCAATTCGAAAGGAAATTTTTTTTAAAAAAAAACGAGGCAATGTTTGGATATTTAGGAATTCGGGAAGTAGTACCCTAATATGCTGGGTTGTTATTTCTCGTTTGTCTAAATATCTAAAATATCCTTCTAAACGAGTTTTATAAATCACAAGATGATTTCAGTTATGAAAGTTTAAAGATGTCGTGTCCAATCATGCTGGATGTGATGTTTGTACTCTTTTAAAACGAAGGAATCTTGATTTTTCTTTAATTCAAAACATTACGGTTTTAAGGGAATCTCATTTCTAAATTCTTTCAAATTTCTGACGTTAAGACAAAATTATTCAATTTGGTACCAATTTTGGGCGTTACGAGGGTGCTAATCCTTCCTCGTACGTAACCGACTCCCGAACCTGTTTTCTCGTAATTTCGTAGACCAAAATGTTTTATAAAGTGATCCAATCACACTTTAAAAGATTGGTGGCGACTCCCGTTTTTCTTTTTTTTTTAAAACTCGTTTTAAAGAGGTTTAGACAATTTTAATAAGATTTAATATTAAATTTAATCCAATATTTATCTTGATAAATATTATATTAATTTAATATTAAAGTGATTAAGTTTAATCATAGTTGAACTCTCTAAACTCTCCCTATATAAAGAGAGCATTAGGTCATTATTTACACACGTAAATTCAAGAGAAAGTTGTAGAGAGAAAATTCTCTGAAGAGATTATTCTAGAAAATTTTTAAAGATATTTTTCTGATTTACAACTTGACGCAAGATTTTAGAGAAATTGTAAAACTATTCCATTGGTAATTTTGTGATTTTTTTTTTATTTGAAGCGAGCCCACACTCGGCAGACGTGAGCTTGAGTATAGCGGACTACTCAGTTGAAGCGCTCATTCTAGACGAATCGAAAATGTACAATTTTGATTAAGTGTTTATTACTTCAGATATCACAACCAATATCTTATTTTGGAAAATTTTTAAAACTCTGGTTTTCCCTAAATTTATTTTCTACTGCATTTTCCAAACTCGTTTTTCCAACTAAAACCATGGTACAAATTTCACTTTAAATTATGGTGGACTTTAGAGGAGTCTTGTGACCATAAGATTCATAAGTTGTGGAGTACCGGTGGGGACTGTTCCTGAGCGTATGAAATTTTTATGTTTAGGTTTGCAGAAATGGGCTGATTCGTGGAAAAAGAGAAAGAAGGGTAATATAGAAACGCTTCAAAGAAAATTAGGTGATTTGAATTTGGGGATCAGAGATGAGATGAATATTATGGAGCTTTTGGATACATAAGTGACACTCAATTTGGAGATAGACAAGGAAGAATGTTATTAGAAGCAAAGGGCGAAAGCTAATTGGTTGAAATTAGGGGATCGTAATATGATGTTTTTTCATCGTTTACATATCAACGTCATCGAACAAATCGAGTTAGGGGGTTACAAGGCGAGGACAGATTGATTATAATAGAGCAATGAGGTATGTTAAATATATTGAATACTTATTTCTCTAATCTATTCTCTTCTTAAGGTTTTGACAACTCAGATCATATCTTGGAAGGGGTGAGATTGTGTATAATGGAAGAGCAAAACAGGATCTTATCATCAAACTATGAACAGGAGGAGATTCTCACCGCATTAAAAAAGATGGCCCCAACTAAAGCTTTAGGTCCTGATGGTATACCCGCTTTGTTCTATCAGAAGTATTGGCATTTTGTAGGCCAAGATGTTGGTTCATTTTGTCTAGATATTCTTAATGGAGGCATTTTCTTATTAGAGATTAATCGTACTCACATAGTTCTTATTCCAAGAATTACAAATTCGACCAGGTTAGTGCATTTTCTACCCATTAGTCTATGTTCAGTCATTTATAAAATTATCTCGAAAACAGTGGTAAATCAATTTCAGAAAGTGTTGAATAATTGTATCGACAAGGCACAAAGTGCTTTTGTTTCGGGTCGACAAATCACGGATAATATTCTTTTAGCTTATGAGGTTTTGAATGCTTTTAAACAAAAAAGAACCGGAAGGAGAGGCTTTTTTACATTGAAACTTGATATGAGTAAAGCGTATGATAGAGTGGACTGGATGTTCTTGAGGGAAGTAATGCTAAAAAAATGGGTTTTTCAACTAGTTGGGCCGATTTCATTATGGAATGCATTAGTGCAGTTTCTTATTTCGTAGTGTTTAACTAGGAAACGAGAGAGGTCGTTACACCAGCTAGGGGCCTTAGACAGGGTGATCCACTTAGCCTTTATCTTTTCCTAATATGTAGTGAGGGTCTTTCAACCCTTACGAGATTAGCACTAAGGGATGGTTTATTAAAAGAGGAAAAAATCTGTCGTCAAAGACCAGAAATATCTCATTTATTATTTTTTGATGATTGTATTCTTTTTGGTAAAGCCACAAAAGAATGAGCATTGGTCTTAAAGCAGATTTTGTAGGAGTATGAGAGAAGTTTGGGTCAATGTGTTAACTTTGATAAACCAATTATTTTTTACAGTTCAAACATACAAGAACAACAAAGAAGAATACTCTCTAAAGAATTAGAGGTACATTTTTCATCAGACATGAAAAAATATTTAGGCCTTCCTAATATGGTGGGACGAGAAAAGAAACAAACTTTTAATTTGTTGAAAGACCGTATGCTAAGTTGTATTAAAAGTTGGTGTATGTAGCCATTATCACAAGAAGGTAATGAGGTGTTTATAAAAGGTGTCCTTCAGGCCATCTCTACTTATGCTATGTCCTTTTCTTTGACCGAAGTCCCTGTGCTTAGAGTTGGAAGGAATTATTAGTCGATTTTGGTGGCAAAAGCATGGGGAAAAGAAAGGGATTCATTAGTGTGAATGGTTGAATTTATGTGATCTCAAGGATAATGGAGGAATGGGTTTTTGAAGTTTAAAGAAGTTTAATTTGGCGCTTCTGGCAGAGCAGTGTTGGCGTTTAATGACTAATACAAACACATTGTTAGTAAGATCGCTAAAATCAAAGTATTACCCGAAGTCGGATTTCATGAGTTCAAACTTGGGAGCTTACACATCTTATACCTAGAAGAGTATATAGTCTGCAAAGGGATTACTTCAAGAGGGTTTGTGCTGGCGTATGGGTACTGGTTCCAGAATTAATGTTTGGATAGATGCGTGGGTTCCTGGATTGGAGAGGCACAGAATTTAGACAAGATATATTGGCCAAAATATAGTAAATGTTTCTGATTTAATTGATCAACAAACTGGGCAATGCAATTTTCAATTTATTACCAGTATGTTTAGTGCTGAGGAAGCAAGGAAAATTCTATGTATTCCTCTAGCACAGACACTTCAGAAGGATTCAATTACCTAGCGAGGCGAGGCGCCTGAGGTATTTTCGGTTCGTAGTGGGTACAACATTCTTGTACACAACTCATTTTTATCTAGGCCTTACTGGAATCAAATAAATTATACATTTTTTTTCAAGAAGCTGTGGAAACTTAACCTACCAGAGAAGATAAATATTACAATCTAGAACTCGTTTCTAGATTGTATCATCGTAGTTGTATCATCGTAGTAGAAGTGTGGAACAAATTAAACATTTACTAGCATATGGAGTTCATTGTTCTTATCTTTCAGGATTAACTTGATAATTTATTTTCTATCTCATCTAACCAGACTTGTAGGATAGTGGGGTGTACCCTTTAGGTGTTATGGACTGAAATAAATAAATATGTGCATAATGGGATTAAAAATCAGGCTCAAGCAATAGCAGAAAGGATTAAAGCTCAATTAGAAGAATTAGATGCCTTAAACAAACTGTTACTTGTTACCAGAGTTGAGATTGTAAGATGGAGGCCTCTAGAGAACGCTTTCATAAAGATAAATTTTTATGGGGCTTTTCAAGCTCACTCCCTAAAATCATGAATGAGGATTGTTATCAGAAATCAAATGGGGTTGTTTTGGGGTCAACAAAAAATATTAATAATCACATACCAATGAGGTTCGCTGCGGTAGCTATTACATGTCTCCAAATAGTGTGATTGGGCATTGATTTGGGGTTTCAAGATGCGATGATCAAAGGCGATTCACTAATGGTGATAAAGAAATTGCAGGCAAATAGAAAAGATGATTCATGCATCAGTGCTTACATCTCAAATCTAAACCCTTTGAGGAAGAGATTTAAAAACTTTGTATTCTCACATATTTAGAGCAGGGGAACCAAATGGGTCATCTTTTGGCCACTAAAAGATTAAAGGGGGAAAGGAACACTTATCTTCTTAACGGGGTGCTAAATTTCGTAAAGGAGGCGGTGGAGAAAGATTGATGGGGAACGGTTGGGGGGAGTATCTCTGGTACTGTGCAATGAAAATCGGGTTCAAGGTAATGTTGGGCTACGCACTGATTGGGGAAAGCAGTAGTGAAGGGAAGTAAGAGTCAAGAGGAGAAAATAGATAGTGGTGTTTTTCAAGCCATTGTTGAATGCTTCTGATTTTAAGAGCCATAAGGATCTCGTTTTGGGAAAGGAAATATTTGGAAATGGACTTTTTTTTATTGTGATTTGTTTTTTCAAATGGCAGAGTCCATTAATTAGGCTAGGGTATAGTTATTGTTTTTAGAAAATTGGGTTTGACTGTTTGTGGGGTTTTAGTTTTCCATTTGTTATGGTTGTTGGACTATTTTTATTTTTTTATTAATATACTCCAACTGTGTTATTTAAAAAAAAAATTATGTTAAAGTCATGTCAATTTTACCATATTAAAACGCATGCATAAATTTATTAAATTAATTTTATTTCAATTCATTTCAAATAATTAAATAAAATTATCTTTTAATTTAGTTCCACTTGGGATTTATCATTCAATCCGGATGCCAAAGTGATTAAATTAACCTTATATCAAACTAATCATTAAATTTAAAAAAAAAAATCACTTATTACTCTGATAAGTAAAACCAGTGAATCATTTTTCTTTGCAAGTGTTCATATTACATGCAATCTCTTAAAGAGTTATGTTGAGGTAGTAAAGGGAGCAATTGAACATATATAATGAAGGCTAAAATAACATGTAATTAAGTTCCGACTCTTCATTTATTAATTACATAGTTATTTCGTCATGGATTCAATCTACCAAAGGTACCATGATTGAGCTCCATATTATATATCATTACGAAAGCTACTTATTTTAAACTTTAGTTCAATGGTCTTATCATATGTGTGTTACCTTTATAAGATATCCATGATCCTTCTAGGTTAAATTTGTTCACCTAATTCGATTCATTTTATCTCAAAGTCACCATTATTTCTTCCATGACGAAAATTATCATTAATCAAATCAATAATAATAATGAAAAAAGGTTTGTCCTTGATAAAAACCATTAACCTTGTTCCATTTTCATAATTCATACAATACAATTGACAGGATACCATTTACTTTTTTTATCGAGCTATGATTTCACTATTGTAAGTGAAGTCATATCATGCATAAGTCATATACTCAATATACCAACTTTTGGCCCCCTGCCAAGATCGTAAGTTTTCAACATATCAAAGTACATGATCATTCACACACTCAATTTAGGTTAATCATACCATAAACGTTACAAATGAATAAATCTGTAAACGAAATTAGAATAAATACAACTTGAGTCTCTAATATATTGTGAACCGAAATAATCACATCTATGACTCTATTTCTAGAAGCCAATTCTGCTCTGATAGCCAAGATAAATTATCTCCCCAACCAAATTTATAGACGACATACTAGCCCTTTGAATAAATCATTTGCTCAATTTGATTCTTTAAACTATAGACAATTTAGATTACTTACTAATATATGTTATCTTCTCACATTATAACTTGACCATATAATGCAATTTAACACTAATTGAACTTTAATTAATCAATGAGTAAATATTTACTCATATATTTTACTTTACAAGCAAAAATCATTTAGGATTATCTAACATATATAATAAATGAAATTTGTTTATTTTCGTGAATAAATAATTTAACCATTTTAATAATTTATCATGATGAAATTAAGGAAATTTTATTTGTTTATACTTAACAGGTTTTTAGCAGAGCCTCAATTGAGATTAAGGAAATTTTGCAAATTGCCAAGTTATTAATTTCATCATTTATTTTAGTCCTAATACTACAAATCATCATGTTAAACCTTCTATCTCAAATATTTTTTAGGTGGAATCTACAATTGGAACAGATAGATACCTTGGGCTTACATTAGTGGTGGAAGGAAAAAAAAAAAGTGCATTTACTGGAATCAGAGTGCATTGCTGCTAAAGAGAACCAGTGGAGTGCATGACTGCTTAGAGTGGTGAGGGAATTTTTATCAAGTCAGTGCTTCAATCTATTCCTACATATTTGAATTACAATTGCGTGTGTGCTGAAACCAGTAAGGCAATGCGTGAGGAACGTAGGGGTATCTACTAGTTGTAGTGTTCAAAACTTTGCATGCCAAAAACTAGTGGGGGATTGGGGTTTAGGGACATGCATGCATTCAATTTAGCTATGCTTGCCAAACAAATTTGGTGAAATACTACAAAACCTCAATCATTGGTAAGCAAAGTTCTATAAGCTAGATACTTCCCTGTGGGTAGGAACCCACCTATACTTGGTGAAGCCTTTGGAATGCAAGGTATGTCTCGTGGACAGTTTATGCAGGAAGGTTGGGAATGGTGTTAATATTCGAATGTGAACAGATAAATGGGTACCTAGTCTTCCATCCTGCAAAGCACAATCTTAAAATCAACAGAACAACAATCTCTTTTGGGTAAGGACCTATACACTTAGGGCTTATTTGATTTTTTAAGCCTTTAGTCTTGCAGGAGCCCGAGCTCTACACTTAGGGCCATCTGATGATATGTTAGTACGATAGCACTTGAGATTGTTTTGCTTGCCATACTTGAGTAGTTCTTATGTTGCTTTCTAGGCATATTTTAAAACTAGTCATGATTCAGAAAAGTACAGTATATGGTGGTGCTTCTACTGTAGAATTTAGAAATTAAACCCTTCTCTTATGCAAACTCGTACACTGCACAGATGGAAAACAATGTTTTGTTGTGTAATGCAAACGGTAGTTAGGCAGAAAAAAATGATGACAAATTCTGCAAAAACAAGAGTTGTATATTATTTGAGATTCATAGGACAATGATAACCATCTCCAATTGAGAAGGAAACACTGATAACTTCCACCAAGATTGATGGAAGTGGAAGCAAAGTATACAATCTTAAAACCTACTTCAAACTTGACACAGTAATTAACAAAATTATTTCTTAATTTGGTTTGCTAGTGACCTAATGCTGTTCTTCATCAAAGTAGTGATCAAGGGACGTGGATATGCCAAAGATATCAGTTCGAGGTGTTTGAGTAACTCTATTATCAGCATCATCACTATCCCCTCCTCCATTGATTTCCTCTTCTTCTGCAATGGGAGATGAGAAGTCCAAGCACATTCCTCTTATCACTTCTTCATATGATGCAGATAGATCTTGGGAAGTCATTTGATGGTACTCTACAAGCTGGTGAAGGCACTGGTTTTCCCTCACCAGGTTTGCATTTTCATTGGCCAGTCTTGATTTCTCTGCTAGCAGTGCTTCCAATTGAAGCCTCACCTGTCCCAAAAAAAAAAAGCAAACAATGATTTACAATCTGCCAAGATGGGAAACTACTGCCTGTAAGTGGATACAGAAGAAACTCACCAGATCATCTTCCTCGGGTCGGATCCCTTTAGTGAACCCATCTCGAAGCCTTCTATTCTCTTCCTCTAGCAAACTGCAACGCTCTTGCATAAAACATAAATCAGATTTTATGGACTTCAACTCTCTGGCAAGTGAAGCTGCCTTGGTGGCCATCGAAATTGCAAGCTGAAAGAAGGGAAGCAAAAAAGGGTTAGTGAAACTTGAGAGTTGGCCTATTAGTTGATGAACAAGTGAAAGCAAAGTAAGAAGTTTACATTTTTGGCTTTCTTCATCATCTTCTTGTTTTGGGGGCTTTGCTCATTCTCCTTTTGTGAACCATCATCTCCTTTATTATCATCTGAGCACTCACTGTAATCAAACTTCCTCTTCAGACCGATCTGACTCTCTTCTTGGTTTCCTTTTTGCTTTGGGTCTTCCTCTTTAGTCTCTGAATTCTTCAGTTTACTATGAAACAAATCGGTCAACGTTGGAGGTTTAGCCAGCTCTCTAGCTCCCTTTATAACAGAGCAGAAGTTTAGTAAATTTGAGCTACAAAGCTAATCTCATGAACATAAATCTAAGGGGCGTTTTGCTTTAAATTTGGAATAAAATTTGTTTAAAATTACCTGAAGAGCATTGTCGAGGTTATTAGATAGCTGAGAGAGTGTTTGTGAGATGGAATCAAACCCTCTAAGCAAAAGCATTGAATCCTCTTTCAATCGCTTAGCTCTGTTGGATTCTCTTGAATTCTCCAACCGCCAAAGAAAATAACGGAGCAAAAACCTTATCAATTCAACATCACCCCCACAAGCAAATTTTCATAGCATAGCACAAGTAGCTTCAAAAAGATGAAAAATAAAGAAAAACTTACAATCTCCGTAGGGAAAGAAGGATCCACATTTTGGACGGAGATCTTGGCATTCCGGTCACCAATGAGTGCATCGACCCGGCTACGGAGGGTGCTCCAAAAACGCTTGTCTGAAGCTGGGCTGAAGAGTGGAGATGAAGAAGAAGCAGCCATTAAACTAGTGGGATCCTGCAAATGTATTCAAATTACAAACCAAAGAAAATGATATATTAGAAGAATGGAGAGACAAAAGAAGAAGAACCCCATTAAAGCATAGAAGAAAGGAAAGAAAGGGTAGAAAAGAGAAAAGAACCTTGGTAAGAGGAGGTGGAGAGGGAGTATCAACAGAGACTGAAGCAGCCATGGCTATTGGAGGAGAAAAGCGAAAGGGGAGAAAGAAGCAGAAAAGTAAAAGGGTAACGGCTAATTTTGACGCTGGGAATTTAAAAGGAGTGCGCCGATCGGTGCTAAGGCTAACGTTCATATATCTAATACGATAAAAATAATTTTATTTTTATTATTTTTAATTGTTATATACCCAAAAATTATGTAGATGATTTTATTTTTTAAAAATTAATATACTAAATATTTAATGAAATAGTTTTTAATATATATTAAAAAAGGTTAAATTTTCAAATATTTACTATTTTTAAAATAAAATAAATATTATTAGTAGTTTATTTTTTAAAATTTAATCGAATTTTAATCAATTCAGCATTGTTTATTTGTATTAATTGAACTGAAATTGAAAAGAGTGGGTTTGGTTTGAATTTTGTTGGTTTGTTATGATGCTTTGAGTTTGACCATCCTCCCACTTGATAGCTTAGCTAAGGCTAATTTTGTAAATGCTGGAATCTGGATTTCTTTAAACAGTTGGGCTCAAGCCCAAACTTTGTCTTTGCTTCTTTTTTATAAAAAGAAAATTACATTAAAATTATTTTTAGTGATTTAACTTTTAAAATTTATGTAATAGTCACTAATATTATTAAATTGTTATATTTTTTGTCAGTCAATTGTTAAAAAAAATAACACTGCACTTTTATGCAAATGATTAATAGCTAATTTGATCTCTGAGCTATAACTAAAAATTCAATTTTGATATTTTTACTTTTTTTTTAAAAATAATTATAAAAATATTGAAATAATAAATTAAAAAAATTCATATAGGCAATCACAGTATTTGAATTTTCACAAAAAGAAAAAATAAATAACCATTCACTTAGATCCTACTCATTTTTTCATTTGCTTTGTTGTTTCACGCTCTCTTCATTTTCATATTTCTTTTCCTTTTTTTTTTCTCTTTTTTTTTTTAATTTTAATATGTGTCAACTTCACTCTTTCTAGACCATTAAAAATAATATATATTATATTTATATCTGGAAGTAAAATTTTGACATGAAATTTGAGAGAAGAAATGGTGGGTTTAGAGAAGAATAACACTTTGTATTATAAATTTAAAAATCCAAAATTTCATAACTAAAATTTAGTAGTTAAGTTACAGAAAAGAAACGGCAAGTTTAGAAAGAAAAAAAAAAAAGTAGGGTCTCAATTTCAAAAATTTGAAACATGCCAAAGAACTCAAACAATATAATACAACATTTTGCTTTCTCTCTTGCCCTACTTCTATAATTTGAAATTGAACTTGGTATCCAACTAAAATTTAGAAAACAAAGCTTTAACACGTAATTTGTTATTATTAATTTAAAGAAACAAGTAATTTGTTATTGTACCATTATTTGATCTAACATATATGGTGTAATTGGTAAAATTATATTTTTATTTTCTTTAATAATTAATAATTTACTTGTTAAATTCATTAATAAAGAAAGAAAATAGTGGAAAAAAAATGAAAAACCAAAAAGAAAATGAAGGATTTGTTATAAAATAAAAGGAGATCAAAGAACAAAGAACAAAAAGAATGGAAGAGCAACGAGAGAGTGTATTTTTATTGATCAATCGGGATATTTACAAAACTTCTCTAAAGTCTCTATTTATAGGCATAAGAAGTATAAATGAAGTAGATCTATCTACTTCTAATGACTATTAGAATTTAAAGTACATCAAAACTTATCTTTATCTTAATGGACATCCAATTAATAAGATATTCATAATATGATAAGATTTTATTGTAATTATTATAATTATCTTCTTCTTTTTCTTTATTTTTGCAAAGAGGAAGGTAAAGTCGTAATAATTACCTATGATATCATTTAGTAAAATATTCTCTATCCCTATCAGTGGACTTTCAAAAATTAGATAAGTCAGAACCTCATGTGATGGCATGATGGTCAAGGGTGTTCACTTCCCCAGATGTTACCTGAGCTCGAGTCACGCTAGTCACATTAGTTGTTCGGGATGCAACTAAATCTTTCATAAAATTGGTAGCTAAGTTTGCCTCTATGTGGATGGAATTAGCTTGAACTTCACAATTCCTCCGACACAGCTCCTTAATGCTAAGAACCAATGCAAATAGACTCAATTCTTTAGATTCATCATTGAGCATGTGTACTACAATAGATTTGTTACATTCCTACAATAATTGATTACCCAAGCTCCATTAGTATCTCGAAACACTTCTCTAGTTGAGGCTTTTTTCACAATACCATCTAAGTTTAGCTTCACCTATCCAAGTTTAAGAGAAGTCCAATCGATATCTTTTTATAGTTTAACATTTATGCGAAGTGCAACTTGCATACTAATACATTTGTTCTGTGACTTGTGGTATTGCAAAAGGTGGTGATGAAAATAGTAACTCAAAAATTGTTGCCACTTTGCCAACTACTTGCAAGTATACGAAATTGTTGTCAAATAATAAATTACAACGAAATAACTTTATTAAACCCACATAAAAATTAATAACCAAATTGAATAAATAAATAATACAACTCAACTTAATTAATTAAACTAATTAATTATTAAATCTAAAATCAACTAAAACTAATTAAACAAACAAGAGAAAGTATAACTAAATCTAATCTAATCTACTATTGACTAAGAACATAAAAATAAACAAGTGCAAGGAGAAATCGTAGTGGTGTAGTGGTTAATAAATCTTTAGTTAATTGAACTTAATAATTTATTCTAGTCATTGATGAATCCAAGGTTCATAACTAAGATGTGCATCAAAGTGTAGGTACCAAAATTGATGCATAGCTAACAAGCATCTAGAAATTTCCTAAGTTGGTGTATAACTTCTATGAGTTAATTATAAGAGCTCAAGCTACATTTATACAATTATCCCATTTTATTGTGAGTGCAAACACATGAGCTTTAATGAATGATGCCAAGGAATGACAAATAAGGGTTACACTCAATGTTGAAAAACTCACTACCATTATCAATCTTAATGATTTTGATGAGAATAAAAAATTGAGTTTGTGCTAAAGAAATAAATTATTTAAGGCAAACAATAGCATCACCTAAATTGATAAAGCCAAGTAATATTAGTGTGGTTACATAAAATGGTCAAAAAAAAAAAATCATCAACCACTATGTGTTAATGTAATATAAGGACCTCTGAGATCAATGTGTGCTAGTGAAAAAGCATCTTTTACCTATGAATAACTAATAAGAAAATGTGAACAAACTTACTTAGGCAAATAGAACAATGTAATGTGCTTTTTACAAATGATTAAGGTGAAATCTAATTCACTTTCTACAAATATGCATGTCCAAGTCGAGCGTGCCAAACTGAAGTAGAAACATCAGTAGAAGAACAAAGTTAAGTAAGAACATTGGTAAAAGAAGAAGAAAAAAAATACATGGAAGAAGATTGAAACAATGTTGATTGATTTTGGTTAGACACAATGATGTAGAGACATTGCTTTTTATCAATCTCCTTCATCCTTTTAGTACAAAGATCTTAGATTATGCAAAAGTCAAAGATAGAAAAAAAAACAAAAACAAAACAATTTAGATCCTAAGTTAATTTTGGGATTGAAAGTAAATTGTAACATAATTATAGTAGATAAAGAATATTAGTAAAGTTTCTTCTTCTTCTTCTTTTTTTTTGGTAACTACATACGGCCTATATGAGAAATATGTACTAAACAACCATTAAATAATCAAATCTAACTTATATTGATTACACATGATAAGGACTCAAGACACAGCAAGTCAAACACTATACGATTAGTAACCTTTGTATCTAAAATCCAAGACAAGAATGAATCTTTCACTGAATTATACAACATACCTGTCAAGTTGACAACAACATAAACCGACAATTATTTATTCAATAAATAAATTTTTTTTAGTAAAACAAGAGCCTACTCAGGTGTAATATTATTGTTTAATGCTGTAAATTTGTTTGTTAAATAACCTTGCAATTTTTTTTTTATAAATTTAAAAGGTTTGAAATTATCACAAATCACATTCAATATATTTTTTTTTTTATTTCAATTATTGAGATTGAGACTATGAAGAATACAAAACTATAGGTACATATAAATGTATGGAATTGAAACCTACCAAGCGTTCCCATTGCCTCTCTTTGGACTTGTATAAAATATACTTGGCTGATAAACCACAAAAGTTATTTCAACAAAATTTAACTTCTGACAATAGTATAAGTTTCATTTAGTACCACAAAAACTAAAAAAGCATATGTTGAATCACATGTTGAACATGTTTGATGATGCATCACAAGCATAAAAAGAAAAATAAAGCAATGCATCATATTCATTCCATAGCCGCCTAAATAAGTAAAATAAATTGATTTGGAATTAATTTGCAATGAAATTTCTTAAATAAAATATATTCGAGCCATCAAAATTCTCAAATCTTTCCTTAAGATTTTGCAAATCAAAGAGGCATTAGATGTTTCTCCATGCAAATTGTATTTAGAATCTAAGAAAGTAGATAGCATTGTGCCACGTGCCGAGACTTTAGCTCCAGTCATGTGTGACCTTAAGCTTGATTCGTATGACAACAAGTTAATACTTACTTAGAGAGCTTTTGGCACACTTAGCCTAAACAAGCAGAAGAAAAAGATGGGAAATATGGAAGTGTTTATTATTCTCAAAAGCTAATTTGTGTATACAAATGAGGAAGGGGAGGCTTTACTTATATAAGAAAACCCTTTTTGACTCGATGATTACAAATGATTACAATGGACGTTCTAGATTACATTCTAGAATCTTCACACCTAACCTTATTAAATGATATACATGGGTGGATGATTTTAGAGTTATTGTAATCTTCTATATGGTTCTACAAAGATTCGGTCCCTTCTTCGGACTTCTAGAGTCTTTTAAGATATTTCGATAACCTTGTGGCTCAAATTTCTCGTGTTTGCTCCGTTCTCAACTTGATAAAGCCTTACTCACTCACGTATCATGATAAATGGTCCTTCCCACTATGAGTAAAGCATCATATCATAGGATTATTTCTCCCCACCAGGGTTTGTTGCCATCAACAAAACCCAATTTATTTCTAATTAGCAAATCAATCCTTATCAATCTACTCCACACATTATAGTTCTCAAAACCCAGCAACTGTTACGTAATAAAGAATGTACTTGGCGTATTAAAAATGTGTAGATACAGTGAATGGTTGAAACTAACAGCCACCGTTGAAGAGCCTCTGGTGATCTTTTGGTTCACTCAATATTGTTAACAAGAAATAAGAAATTACAATAAAAATCTAGGAAATTTAACAAACAACAAAATGTTTTCAAGTCTTATCCAAGCTCCAATACCATGTCAAACACATCAATGATGGAAGAAAACAATGAAAACAAAGAGAAAATTGTTATAATTATAACTAATAATTTACTACTTATTAACTACTCAGCTAATTAACCACTTTAGCTAATTCACCATCATAACTACTACATTAATTAATTGACCACTCAACATCAATTTAGATTCTTTTAACATAAAATTTTTACCAAGTAATGAAAAAAATTGAAGCCCCAATTCTAGAATATATTTTTATAATAATTTAATATTTTTTTTTGGTAAATCTTATTAAAAAAAACAATAAATCCTTTTCTTATCAAAATGTATAAAAAATATAATAATAATACAGGTTGTTTGTTATAATATATCAAATTTTAATAAATCCTTTATACAAAAAATATTTAATATATAAATTTAGCGTTCATCAAACTATTATATAAATTTACCAAAATGAAAAAAATTATTAGTTAAATGGGTAAATGCAAGTGGCCAATCAACAACCGTTACCTTTAGATAAAGCCTTGACCATGATCCATATGAAAATTGCTGGTTCTGAAGCAAGCACCAAAAAGAAAAGGTAACGTTCATTTCAATGGCTGCTCTTGCTTCTTCTTCGTCCTCCTCTCTCCTCTTCTCATCTCCACCTACCAAGTTTCCTTCACCTTCTCTATGTCCTCCTCTACGCTTGTCTCTTCCCACTTCTTTTCTCTCTTCTTCTCTTTCACTTTCTCCTTCCTCCTATGCCTACCCCACCTGCTCTAGACGATTCTCTGCTTCTTCTTTCACTATAAGGGCCTCTGCTGCTGAGAAGAAGAAGGTCCTTATAGTTAATACAAACAGTGGCGGCCATGCAGTTATCGGTTTCTACTTCGCCAAAGAGCTTCTGGGTTCTGGCCATGAGGTTACCATCTTCACTGTTGGAGAAGAGAGCTCTGATAAAATGAAGAAGCCCCCCTTCAACAGATTCTCTGTAAGATCAAATAGCAACCGCCTCCAGGCCTTGTTTTCTGGTTTTTGTAATCACTGTTTTAATATGGAATTTGAGAAATGTTTATAGGAAATTACGAGTGCTGGAGGGAAGACGGTGTGGGGAGACCCTGCAGATGTTGGCAAGGTTGTTGCAGGGGCAACCTTTGATGTGGTGTTGGATAACAATGGCAAGGACTTGGACACTGTCAGGTTTGTTACCATTAATTCCAAACAAACTCATCCTTCAATTTATGCCACCTTCATGCGCACATGTGTCCGTGTATATACCAGTAACCATACTAATTGATTAAAATTGGAAACATCAAAGAAGAGTAACAATCATTAGGCTAAAGAAAAGGAAAAGTAAGAAATTGCATACCTGTATGTAATGTAAAGTCGTTTCATTTTATGGCCAAAAAGAAAAAAGGCTGATCATTCTAATTCCAGTCTTCTCAACATAGGCCGGTGGTAGATTGGGCAAAGAGCTCTGGAGTGAAGCAATTCTTGTTCATCAGTAGTGCAGGAATCTATAAGCCAACCGACGAGCCTCCTCATGTTGAAGGGGTATATGACAATATGTCATTATGTATATGTAATGCCCCAAGCATGAATAATTTTACTGGATGCATAGTTTAAGCAAAATCTTGGCTATTGCAGGATGTTGTTAAAGCTGATGCTGGCCATGTTGGAGTCGAGAAATATGTTGCAGAAGTTTTCAGTAGTTGGGCTGTATTCCGGCCACAATACATGATTGGATCCGGAAACAACAAAGACTGCGAGGAGTGGTTCTTTGATCGTAAGTGAAGAAATATTTTGGACTTTCATAAAACTTCACTATCAGATAATGACATGGATGACATTTCTTACAATATATATAGGAATTGTTAGAAAGAGACCGGTGCCAATCCCAGGCTCAGGGATGCAACTTACAAACATCGCCCACGTTAGGGACTTGTCCTCTATGCTTACCCTAGCCGTTGAGAAGCCAGAAGCTGCATGTTGTAATATCTTCAATTGTGTGAGTGACCGGGCAGTGACTCTGGATGGAATGGCCAAATTGTGTGCTGCAGCTGCTGGCTTACCAGTTGAAATTGTTCATTATGATCCGAAATCTCTTGGAATCGATGCAAAGAAAGCTTTTCCTTTCCGTAATATGGTAATATCATTATGATATCTTCGTCTTGAATCCACCGATTAGACAAATGCAAAGCTGATGTGAACTGTAGTATATAATCACCATTATCCTTCCTATGTGCAGCACTTTTACGCCGAACCAAGGGCTGCAAAGGACATACTGGGGTGGAAGAGCACCACAAATCTGCCAGAAGACTTGAAGGAGCGATTCGAGGAGTATGTAAAGATAGGGCGTGACAAGAAGCCTATGCAGTTTGAGATGGATGATAAGATACTAGGGTCCCTTAAAGTTCCAGTAGCTGTTTGATCGACCACTACCAAGTGTCATTTTAATAAACTCAAGACCCACTCCATTCTGCAATACTTTATGAGGATGCATTTTTGTTTTCCTTCCCCTTCAAGTCATTTCTGTGTTACATAATTCATTTCCTCTGATAATAAATAAAGCTTTTATCTTTCCATAATGCATTTCAAGACGGAACAAGCGTAGGATCATTTACCGTACGCAAGGCATGCATTTATTAATATAAAGAAATCAGAAGAATAATTGAATAAAACCTACTACCATAATACAGTTACGTAATTGATCATCCAAGCAACTTGTCATCCCAAAGAAGTATTGGGTGGACGTACTTTGACGTCAGGATAAGGTCTCAATTGCGAAGCAGTAAAAGTGGCAAGCCCACAAGCCACAACAGAAAAAGGTAATTTACAAACATAATTAAACAAGATGACAACACAAGAGCAAGATGGCATTAGGCAGGATATCGTTCTGAATTATGCATTTGAAAAGGGGGATTGCATGCTAAACCATTGAACAATGATATGATCTGGAGCATGACTGCTGAATCCCAGTTCATTGCAGCTATAATTAAAGGAATGATAATAGGCCGTCCAAGAAGTACATAGCTCAGTAAAAAGTTCAAACTAAATTCAGCTCCCTGCTAAATAATGCTACAACAATTCAGGATGTTTCAATTGACTGAGGAATTAATCTTCACAAACCTGAACTACAATTGGATCTACCACATTAATGTTGCACAGCTATAGTACCTTATAATAAATCAAAATAGAAAATAGACAGGCTTTTCAGATGCCGCAAAAGCAGCTGGCATGCATAGCATATGACTACTCTCCTTGCTCCATCTTGAGATCCTTAAGCTTGGACTCCAATTCATTCCCTTCTTCTGCATTCTCCTCATCTTCGTCTTCATCCTCATAATCTTCTCCTTCTGGATCATTGTCCTCCAAAGAACCAAGCATGTCAGGGGAACTTTTAAACAATTCTTTAATCTCATCTATCCCTTCATCAGATATGAAATTTCCATTGATATTCAGCAACTTAAATCCAGGTATTTTCACAACCACCTGGACCAAAAGCCTTGCCCCAGCTCTCCTAATAGCATTTGTGCTCATATCAACTTCATTCAACTGACCATGACCCTCCCCTAATGACTTACCAATCAAAATAGCACCTTCATCCTTGAGTTCATTCTCAGCTAAGTTTAATTTTGAGAGGAATTGTTTTGATGCAATGCAGGCTGCTAAAGAAGCTGCACCTTTGGCTGTAATGTCATTTCCAGCCATGTCCAGAACTTCAAGTGAAGGTGCAGACTCTTTCAGAGCATTGGCAATTGCTTCCGCCCCATCATCCTCTAGGTTCAAGTAACTGAGGTAAACCTCAGTAAGACCTGCAAACAGAGAGAGAGCTTTGCTCAAAGCAACTCCAGCTCCAACACCAAACATGTTGTCACGCAGATCAAGCTTCTTTAAGCGGGTACATGTCTTCAGTGCTTCAGCTAGAGCCACACCACCATCTGTGCCAACTCTTGTAGATGAACACTGGAAATCCTCCAATGCATGAGAACGTTTCACAATATCAGAGATAGCAATTGCACCTTCATCCCCTGTCATGTTATTGTGAAACTGAAGAACTTTCAGCTTTTCGGTAGAAGGAATTAGCTCAGAAACTGCTTGTGCAGCTTCTTCTGAAATACCATCATTAATCAAATAAAGCTCCTCCAAATTATTCTGTGACTTCAGGAGAGCCCCAAATGCCCGAACACCCTTTTCACCCAAGGCATTGTTTGAAAGGTTCAGGTACCTTAACTGACAACCTTCCAGGACAGAAGAAAAAAGATTCATGACTTCAAGTGCTTCAGACTCTGGCCTTCCAGCAATAAAATCTGAAAGGTCTACCTCAGTTAATTGTTGCTTAACGGATGACAAGAGGGGTGCAGCAACATTTGCTGCATCCAAACCAAAACTTCTGTTGCTAAAACATATCTTAGTATATGAATTTCCTGGCTCTCTAAGTGGCTTTAGAATCTCCTCAGCCTCCTCTGCATCTATAAATGCCCTGCGATCTCCAGATATATCAAAGACAGTTTCATGAATACTGGTTTTATCAGCTATCTCTTCATCCTTTACAGTAGGGCCTCTTTTAATAGCTTCCAGCATCAGTCTACTGGATTCTTTGGCATATACTTGCACTGCAGAACTACCATCACCATCAGGCTCCTTCTTGTAGTGTTGATCTGCAGCAGCAAAAGCTAACTCTTCTATTTTCTTAGCATCCTCCTCAGCCTCTTCATTACTTAATAGGCCATACTTTCTAGAGAAAATGGATGGGGTTGTAAGATTCTTTGTCATCCGCTCTACAAGCATCAGCCTTGTACCATGACTAGGTGGCCACAATTTCACTGACAGCGAGCGTTGTTGAAATGCTTGCGTTCCAGATTCCATATCTATTTGACCTAGGACCATCAGATATTGCAAATACATCATAAAGATGAGATGACAAAATATAGGACCCATAAATGTAACAAAAACCAAAGCAATCAACAAAGTTGAAGTTCTTGTCAAATTAAGTAATTATACAACATAGTAAGTACATGAGTAGAACACCTAAAAATGGCATAGAACAAATAAAAATTGAAGAAATAAAAATCTCAGCAATCTTGTAACACTAAAAAGGAAACTTAATTTCCAAATCCACCCCGTATGAACAGCATATAGGTTCTGGCTATGAAATTCTTATCATGATAGATCCATTAGCCAATTCCTTCACAAGCAGTTTATGCAACTTTAGTAAGAAATAACCAAAAGCAGTCTTATTTTATTCTAACTAAACCAGCATGACTTCAATTACATGTTATTCTTACAGCAGAACCAATTACCAAAATGACATTAGCAATACTGACGGTGATAGCAAGCGGCCATCGAAGGATTAGAAAAATGTAAGCATTATCAATGATAGCAGAGTAGCAAATCCTAGATTCTACAAACCAGAGTTTTGATCGAAAGAGCATAAGTGAAACAGTAAAGGCAATGATAATTATGGAGGATTGTAGATAAAGTTACATTCCTTGGGGGTGGGGGGATACAAAATTGAAACTAACCGATAAGAGAACTCATGTATAGATCCAGATTCATTGTATCTTTGGTCTATGAACATCATATGTAGCAACATCTTACAAACAAGTTAAAACTTCCGCATTTGCAAACAGATCACCCAATCAAGAATAGAGAGTTTAGGTTCTTGTGCACATATGCCCTTCTCCCCTAATTCTAAAGTTATTGAGCAAAATATATTGCACACGTAATCAAAAGCCATCTCTCTTCTCCGAAAAGAAGAGTCATCTCAAGCCTATGTCACATTGATTTAGTATTAATCCTTCATTACCAATCATTATGTTGTCAATAAATCATATAGAGATGACATAAAACATCATGTGAAAAAAAGATTAACTTGCAGTTAATTTATCCAATCAAACGTTGGGCCTTAAGAGTCCACGTCAACATAACAAACAAACAATAAGAAACCTTGTTAATCTTGCACCACCCGAAAATCAAAACCCTAAAAATGTGAACTCACAAAATTACTGAATACATAATATGTAAGTGAAAATAAATAAACACATTTAAATAAGAGTTCAATTTCTTACCCCTAATACTAACTGGTTAGCAAAAAGGACAAAAAATCGATAACTTTGTTAACCTTGCACCACCCGATTCAACGAGAACCTGAAACAAAAAAAAAAAAAAAAAAACCAATAGTTTATCCACTTAAATTTCTTGCTTGCGACTATATAAAACCAACTAAACAAGTAGTATAAACAAGAAGCAGGTAAGAAATGAAAGAAACCCTAGAGTGTTTGTTTTTCTCGAGAAAGAAAGAAAGAAAGAAAGAAAAACAAAACCCTAGACTAGAAAGAGAAAAAAAGAAGGATGGGTTAAATAAATTAAACACCTTTATCTCCGCTTTCTTTCAGAGTATCATGGTTTTGAGGATTGGATTTTAGAAAAGAAGGAAAGAGGGAGAAGCCTTTTTAAATGGTGAAGAGTGGTGCAAGCGAGAGTAATGATGGAAATGGGGGGTATAAAGAAAAACCAAAAAATGAATGCGTGCCCTTCGAGCGAAATGGAGGGAAATTAAATGACGGCTTTTTTACTTCAAAAAAAGATGCGTAGGTTTTCCGCTTCCATTTTAATGTCAATTTACTAATTAGCCCCTACTTTCTTCTGTTTTTAACAGTTCAGTTCCGTTATTATATTTGGGCTTAAATCTAATTCAAAACCATTGGGTCTATGTTTACCAAGAAATTGGGTTTTTTTTTAAGGTTAGTCATGAATTTAAAATTGACTTCTAGGCCCTTTTTTGTAAATTAAAAAAAATATATTTTTAATTAATTTATAAATTTAGAAAGAAATATTTATTTTCTAATTAAATGAATTGGATCTAAATGGTAAATCGATTTGTGAGTAAATAGACCTCTCAAACTTTTTATGTGCATCGTTGAAATCAACAAAAAAAAAAAAGTTTTGTTGAATTAGCTACCTATCTTTTTTATACCATATCAAGTAGTGGATCAAGGTTATAGCTTTAAGATGATTAATAAGAGTTTTAATCACTCTTTCGTACAAGTCAAAACAATTATAATTCGGATTGGTAATTTTAATCTAAATATATTAGAAAACATGCATTCCCACTTTCTTCAACTCACTGTTGATAAATAATAATTCCAATAAAATATTAATTTCTCTATCAACATAAATAAATGTTAAAAAAAAAAAAGGCACAACAAACAAAATTTTAGCAAAATTGTGGAAGCATTACCTAATTTTTGGACCCAATATACAGTAGTAGAGTGATGTTCACTAATTACTGATGGCACCTAAGTTGAAGCGCATTATCCTCTTATTTATAGATTGAGGAAGGATTATAAATAGTTTTATATATTATGTCAAAAAGAATAAATAAGATTCAAACTTATAAAATTATTAAAAAAATTTATAATATCCATATATCTATACCATCTTAGCATTATTTTTATATCATATTTTAAGATTTTATGAAAAAAATATTATAAATTATTTTTATCAAATATTAACTATTTTTTATATTGTATTAGATGGATAAAATTTTTTTTTTAAAAAATACAGTTTCTGTTACAATCTTGTCATTAGCAGCACCTAACTAACATTGACCTGACAAGACAGAGTAACCACCCAACATAGTTGTTTACTTGCTTTTTGCCTTTAGGCTCCCAAGATCTATTTTAACCTTGTTGTGTAAAAATTATCAGAGTAATAATTTAAAATATTCAAAACTAATGGGCTTCATAAAAAAGTATTTATTTTTTATGAAAAATATTTATATCTTCTATTTTTTTATACTTAATATATTTCAATTATAAATAATAAAATTTTAATTAGTTATAAAAATATTTTAATTATTATAAACTGTATTACGTTCTGGTATTAAACTTAATACATTTTTCGAGTTACACTTATAATTACAATTGCAATTGTAAATAATTGATCTAAATAATCATAATCAAAATTAATCATTGTAAAATACGATCAATTCTATAACTAGAATAAATCTATATAAAGCCCATATTAATGGAACATAAATTAGAATAAATAGTTTTTATAGAGTTAAAGTTCATTTGGCATTAACTTGCCATTAAGTTGAGGTTTCATTTAAGGTAAATTTAAAAAGAAAATATTATCAATCATAATTATATTTTGTTTTTTTTATTTTGTAATATTTTTATGCAAATGGATATTATATATTTAAATATTTTATTGTTCTGATTTTTTTTTTATAAAATTTAGGCTTTTTTTATAAAATTAACCTAAAAAATTGATAAATTATATAAATGACCCATTTTTTTGATTAAACACGTAAATGACCTAAAATTTACAGTGAAAGTTGGTGAAGCCAAAGAGTTTGGTGCCACCAACATGCCACATTAGCAACTGGGATAAAAAAATCATTTTTTTGGTGGGGTCATGTTAAATGGCGTCACATGTATAAATATCAGGGAAATATTATAATTTCTAAAAAATAGGGGGACTTTAATAAAAAAAAATTCATTTTCTGGTGGAGCCAAATAAATTGGCGCCACCACTTCCCAATGTGATTTTTTTTTTAAGTTTTTTAAAATTTTAAATATATTAAAAAATGTTAAGTATAAGTCAAGTTCTAAATAGATAAATGTGCCACATGCCACATTCTATTGATGTCATATATTAATTAGTTTTCTAACGTAGTTACAAAAAATCGGATTGCGCCAGGTAACGAAATGGTTGTCTAAGCACAAATGTGGGACAATAAAAATTAGATGTCAAATTGAGACAACAAATATTAATTAATTGAAAAGTGATTCCAACATATGGTAAGTATGTTTCACACTAAGCCTACAAAGGGAAATGCATTTTACATTAAGGTAGTGTTTAGTACAATAAAAAGTGATCACTTTCTTAGAAACTTAATTAATTGAAAAGTGATTCCAACATTTATTATATTATAATTTATTTACTTAGAATTTAATATTCTCATGAACATAACAATGTGATTCTTATGGTAAAATATGGGAAAGATACTTTTTTATGTAGATGAAAAGTTGTAAAATAATATTAAGACAAAATTAACCCTATTTTATTTTGTTTTAGGGCATTAACTTGTTAAATGGTATTGTGAAATTATTGTAATTAAAATATATCTAATAATAAATTGTATTGTGAAATATTAAATATATAAATAAGAATAAATTTGAAAATTATCATTGTACTTTCAGCAAAGTGTTTAGTGAACTAAATGAGATAATATAATTTTATCAGGATTTTAATTAATACATTCTAACGTAAACAAACATTTTAAAGTCATATTTTCAGAAATTACATTCCTTGAAATCATAATATGATAAAGCACTAAATACTGTTTAAAAGTTATATGGTATTTTTTTGGTATGATCAAGGTACCATTCATGTCCGTTTTACAACTTATAAAGACTAATCATTTCTAGTTTCATTAAATAGATATAGTTTTTAGCTTCTCTATTATTATTTTTTAATTTATAATTTAAATATATAAAATTTATTCAAAAACTATTTTAAAGTAAATAGTGTTTATATCATCCTCACTTATTAAAATATTATTTAATCTTATATTCTTCCAAATCCCTATAATTTGAAAAAAAAATAGGCACTTATTCTCAAGATAAAGGGTAAATATACCATTTAATAATTGTATTTGATTTTAATGCTTAATTTGATACATTATCTTATATTAAATCCGACACATTATCCTAAAATAGCTAAACTTAAATTCTAAATGATATTTTTGTTTTTCTCTTTCATATAAATAAAGTTAAGAAATGCATAAAGTATTATGAGATGGGTGGCACAACATGATCCTATATTAAAACCGACACGTTGCCAGCTGTAAGTAACATGGGATCTGTTCTTAGAACATGAACATTCAACAGTAATGTGTAGTATGTATGGATGATATGGACATGCCAACTATTTTTCACCTTTAATTATAATGCCATTTTATACGTAATTTACATCTATTTGATGCTCTCGTTAGCGTGTTTTATATTAATTAGTGCGTAATTCCGCAATCCATTACGGATTTGATTCATACCAATAATAATTTACATTATTGTTATTATTATTATTTCCTTCGGATGATGAGCTAATCATCATTTACTTAAATAAAATCAGTCAACTAAATTGTTATTAAAATAATAAAATAATTTTAATTATAAAATTCGGATTTAATCAGGACACACCTCTTATCTTTAAATTTTTACTAACAACACGAAAAAATACTGAATTTATTTCAATGAGAAATAAAAAAAATATTGAGAATATATTTTTTTATTAATTTATTTATTTACTTTACCCAAAGTAAAAATTGATTATTTTTAACAATGTGTTTGAGTCAGGAACATGAACTTGAAAGTCTAACAAAAATGATAACATTTAACAAACGTCGATTGTGTTGGTGTGGTCCAATCAAACCCCTAAATCTCAATGCTAACAGCACACCACGCACAAAATGAATTAAGAATTTTGAACTGTGTTTTATGGCTGGAGTTAATTAGCTGCTGGAATTTGCTCTTAAAAAAAATTGGGAAATTAAAATTTAATTTTGTAAAATAAAAGCTTAAAGTATTTCTCATCATTTCCCAGAAGCAATAATTATTACTTTTTTTTTATTTTCATATTCCCCACAAAATATATTATGTATAAAAACAATCTCTGCACATTAATTGAATTTATAATTTTAGATGAATTTTTGGTCTACTCTCATAGCACATTTTTCTCTGTTTGTTTTTACAACACATTTTTTTCATAGTTTTTGTTCGTTTTAATTACGAGATTTGAGGTGTTTCTTTAAGCGAGAAAGATGGAGGAATTGGCAAATCTTAACATCATTGATGAGGAAGAAGAGCCATTACATGCCCACGAAAACGCAGATGTGGTCAAGGAAGATTAAAACTTATGCCTGGTGTGGCAAGTTTTAACAGACAGTGTGGTCCATTTTCCGGCAATGAGAAACATATTGGCAAATTTGTGGCATCCGTTCGGAGGGGTGTCCATTACAGATATTGGGGAAAAAAGAAGCTTGTTTCGTTTTTATTACATGATAGATATGAAAAGAGTAATTGAAGGTATGCTGTGGTTCTTCAATAGGCATCTCATCGTATTTCATCTATTAGAAATGTTAGAATTAAGTGACCCTAATTCTTATTTAAATAAAATACGATGGAAAATAAAATAAAAGTAAAATCCATATAGAACTAGACTTCTTTTATTTTATTTTAGAATAAGGTTTTTTAAACCTTATTAAACTCCATCTATTTTATATTTACTAGGATAAGGTGTTTCAATCCTACTAGAATATGGCTTTACAAGCCTATAAATAGACATAGTCTATTCCTTTTGTATTGATTCAAATTTTCGACATAGTGAATTTTCTTCTCCTCTCTGCTCGTGTTTTTTTCCGAAAGGGTTTCCATGTAAAATTTTGTGTTCTTTATTTTTATTTTATTTTATTTTTTTCACAATTGGTATCGAGCTTTCGGGTTGTTCATCTCGATCACGGTAATGGCGTCTTTGAAATATGAAATTCCATTGTTGGATCGCAACACCGATTTGCGTTGTGGCGATTAAGATGCAAGCGATTCTTCGCGAGATGGATTCGGAGGATGCCCTGCTAGGGATAGATAAGATGCCTTCGACATTAACGGATGAAGAGAAGAAGCGTAAGGATCGAAGGCATTAACACAATTGCATCCGCATTTGTCCAATGAAATTTTTGCAGGATGTGATGAAAGAGAAGCTCGCATTGCATTATGGAAGAGGCTAGAACAAATATGTATGTCGAAAACTCTAACAAGCAAGTTGCATATGAAGCAAAGCGTCTTTATGCTCATCATTTGGAGGAAGGTGGTGTGTCAGTACACGAACACTTAATGGTGTTTAAAGAAATTCTCTCAAACTTGGAGGCCATAGAGGTTCAAAGTATGATAAGGAAGATCTAAGGTTGATTCTACTTTGTTCGTTGCCTCCGTCTTATTCAACCTTTAGAGACACGATTTTATATAGCCGCGAGTCTCTCACAGTTGATGAGGTTTATGATTCTTTAACCTCGTATGATAAGATGAAACATCTTGTGGTTAAACCCGACTCTCAGGGAGAGGGTCTCATTGTTCGTGGGAGACAAGATCGGAATACTGATGATGATCGTGGTAGGACACAGGAAAGAAATCATCGTGGTAAATCTAAGGGTAGATCGAAGTCTTCAAATAGAGGTAAAACTTGTAACTTCTGTAAGAAGAAAGGGCACATTAAATCTGAGTGCTATAAGCTACAAAATAAGATTAAAAGGGAGGCTGCGAATCAAAAGGGAAAACAACCAGAAAATTCTGGTGAAGCTGATGTTGTAGAAGACTACAGCGATGGTGAACTTCTAGTCGCTTCTGTCAATGATTCTAAAGTAAGTGAGGAGTGGATACTTGATTCAATTGCACCTTCCATATGAGTCCCAATCGGGATTGGTTTACAACTTACGAAACAGTGTCTGAAGGTGTTGTTTTAATGGGAAATAATGCTTCGTGTAAGATCGCAGGTGTTGGAACAATTAAAGTTAAGATGTTTGATGGAGTTGTCAGAACACTTAGTGACGTACGGTATGTTCCAGAATTGAAAAGAAATTTAATTTCGTTGAGTACTCTTGATTCAAAAGTGCAGATATACAGTGAAAAAGTGGGGTTTTAAAGATTTCCAAAGGGTCCCTTGTTGTGATGAAAGGGCAAAGAAAAAGCGCCAAGTTATATGTTTTTGCAGTGGTTCTCATCATTATTGGTGATGCATTTGTCGCTTCCTCTTCCTTGTCAGATGATGATATTACTAAACTTTGGCATATGCGCCTAGGGCATATGAGTGAGAATGGCATGGTAGAATTGAGCAAAAGAGGACTTCTTGATGGGCAAGGAATTTGCAAACTGAATTTCTGTGAGCACCGTGTGTGTTTTGGGAAGCAAAAGAGAGTTCGATTCACTAGAGGAATCCATAACACGAAGGAAGCGTTGGAGTATATTCATTCGATCTATGGGGACCATCCAGAGTGCCTTCGAGAGGTGGAGCTAATTATATGCTAACCTTTATTGATGATTTTTCGAGAAAAGTTTGGGCGTTCTTCCGAAAGCGAGAAAAGCGATGTGTTTTTCCGCATTTAAGTCTTGGAAAATTATGATTGAAAAACAGACGGGAAAACAGATAAAATACCTCCGCACAGACAATGGCTTAGAGTTCTGTTCTGATGAGTTTAATAGATTGTGCAAGTCAGAAGGGATCGTGAGACACTTGACAATTCGTCATACTCTACAAAAAAAAGCGGCGTTGCGAACGAATGAACGAGCGATCATGGAGAAGGTTCGATGTATGTTGTCAAATGCCAACTTACGAAGTCGTTTTGGGCGACGACCTCTCGTGCATGTTTTTTGATCAACCGATCTCCATCCGTTGCCATTGAGAAAAAGACTCCACAAGAGGTATGGTGCAGTAATCCCGCTAATTATTCGATTTAAAGATCTTTGGGTGTCTGCGTATGCTCATGTTAATAATGGAAAATTAGAACCGAGATCCATTAAATGTGTTTTTCTTGGTTATAAAGTGGTGTAAAAGGGTATAAGTTATGGTGTCCTGAAAATAGGAAAGTTGTGATTAGCAGAGATGTTGTTTTTGATGAAACCGCTATGCTTCCTAACTTATCTCTTAAAGACTGTTCCAATAAAGAAAATCAAAAGCGGTGGAGCATCAGTTAATACTGAGTCGACTCCTCAAGTCAAGTACAAAAATTGAGAATAGAGTTGCTTCTTCGCCTCAATACTCTATCGCCAAAAACAGAACTAAAAGAGAAATTAAACCTCCAAAGAAGTATTTGAGGTGATCTAGTTGCTTATGCTTTAAATGTGGTGAAGATATAGATGCGAATCAAGAGCCATCAAATTATTCTCGAGGCGATTAGTTGTGAAGACTCGAGAAAAATGGATGTTTGCTATGCAAGAGGAGATGGAATCACTCCACAAAAACAAAACATGGGATCTTGTGAAACTTCCTAAAGGTAAGAAGACATTCGTTGTAAATGGGTGTTAAAAAAAGAAAGAAGGACTCAGGGAGTTGAAGAACTTAAATAGAAAGCAAGGCTTGTTGCAAAGGGTTACTGATCAAGTTCCAGGAGTGGACTTCACAGATGTGTTCTCCCCGGTTGTGAAGCATAGTTCGATTCGAGCTTTGCTTGGTATTGTGGCCATGCATGATTTAGAGCTTGAGCGATTAGATGTAAAAACTGCATTTTTGCATGGAGAACTTGAGGAAGATATTTACATGCAACAACCAGAGAGTTTTCTGATTTCAAAAAAAAGAGGATTATGTTTGCTTTGAAAAAGTCCCTTTACGGTTTGAAACGATCACCAAGGCGATGGTACAAGAGGTTTGATTCCTTTATGACTTCTCACGATTTCAAAAGAAGTAGTTTTGATTGTGTTTACTTTAAGAAAAACAATGATGGTTCTTTTGTGTATCTACTTCTTTACGTTGATGACATGTTGATAGCAAAAGAAAAGACAAAGGAGAGATAAGAAAGGTCAAAGCCCAACTAAGTGAAGAATTTGAGATGAAAGATTTGGGACCAAGCAAAGAAGATACTTGGTATGGAGATTCTTAGAGATAGAAAAACAAGTAAATTGTACCTAAGTCGGAAGGGTACATTGAGAAACTTCTTTGCAGAGTTCAATATGCGGAATGCTAAGCTGTTAGTACTCCTTTAGCAACCCATTTTAGACTTTCATCGGCTTTGTCTCCACAATCGATGATGAGATTGAGTACATGTCACATGTTCCATACTCTAGTGCGATGGGATCTCTCATGTATGCTATGGTTTGTTCACGCCCGATTTATCATATGCGATCAGTGCGATTAGCGGATATATGGCGAATCCGGTAAAGAACAACTGGAAAGCGATTCAGTGGATTTTAAGATACTTACGAGGTAGTATCGATGTTTGCTTACAGTTTGGAAGAATCGAAGATGGAGTTATTGGGTATGTTGATGCTGATTTTTTTGGAGACCTTGATAGAAGAAGATCTCTCACGAGTTACGTCTTTACAATCGGAGGTTGTGCAATAAGTTGGAAAGCCACTTTGCAAACTACTGAGTCGCTTTGTCTACCATCAAGCCGAGTACATGGCGATTCACGAGGCTTGTAAAGAAGCTATTTGGTTGAAGGACTCTTTAGTGAACTAAAAGAAGACCTTCAAATCAAGACCAAGATATTTTGTGACAATCAGAGTGCCATCTTTCTTACAAAAGATCAAATGTTTCATGAGAGAACAAAACACATTGATGTTAGGTATCATTTTGTTCGTGATATTATTGCTCGTGGTGATATTGTTGTGAGCAAAATTAGTACTCATGAAAATCCTGCAGATATGATGACCAAGTCACTTCCTATAACCAAGTTTGAGCATTGCTTAGACTTGGTTGGTGTTCATTGTTGAAGTTAAACCCTTAAGGGGTTTTATGGAAGAGGTGGAGAACTTGTTCGCAATTAAGAACTTGTTCATTGAGAATTTGTGTCAAGGTGGAGATTGTTAGAATTAAGTGACCCTAATTCTTATTTAAATAAAATACGATGGAAAATAAAATAAAAGTAAAATCCATATAGAACTAGACTTCTTTTATTTTATTTTAGAATAAGGTTTTTTAAACCTTATTAAACTCCATCTATTTTATATTTACTAGGATAAGGTGTTTCAATCCTACTAGAATATGGCTTTACAAGCCTATAAATAGACATAGTCTATTCCTTTTCTATTGATTCAAATTTTCGACATAGTGAATTTTCTTCTCCTCTGCCCGTGGTTTTTTTCCCGAAAGGGTTTCCACGTAAAATTTTGTGTTCTTTATTTTTTATTTTATTTTATTTTTTTTCACAAGAAAATGGAGAAGTCTCGTTACAAGTCCCTTTAGTCTTTACCGAGTTCTAGGTTCAAGTTCATAATTTGCCAATAGGGGTTTATGTCAAAGGGAATGGTGTGGCAATTTGGAAATTTCATCAGTAAGTTCTTAAAATACGATGTTGCTTTAGTAACAAAGGGTGTTAAGAGATTTATGCGCATAAGAGCAAAGCTAGATGTTCGCCTTCCTGTGAAAAGGAAGAAACAAATAGCCTTAGATCAAAATATATCAACTTATGCCTTATTTCAATATGAAAAAAATGACATTAGTCTGTTTTCTGTGTGGAAAGTTGGGTCACGGTAAAGGCTTTTGTCTGGTTTGACTGATGTTAGGATCACAAGAGGTGGTGTTTGGATGGGACATATCCTTGAGAGCACTATCAGGAAGGGCGTTGTCGGTGGCAAGTAGGTGGCTACGGGACGACAGTAGGGATGGCAATATGATAGGGATAGATTTGGATCGGAGAAGAGATGAGAGGAGTTTTAGGGACATCTAAACTCCTCATCCTTATCTGGTGAGAGGAAGAAAAACAAGAGATTATTTAGCTTCCTCAACCAAAATTGATATTCAGTTAAACAAGGACTATCATAACTTATCAAATCATCGGCCAAACTTGGATGGGCAAAAAGAACTGGGCTTGGACATGGAGGATAACCTTATTGAGGTCATTGACAACAAGAAAAGACCATACATGTATCAAATGATTCCAACTGTTTCAAGCAATAATGATTCAATGGAATCGGAGTATCTAATGAAATATCGGCGGCTGTTATTAAGTAGGTCAGTTGGTCGCAATAAAAATATTAAGCTGGAATGCCCGTGGCTTGGGGCAACCATGGGTAGTTAAGTGTCTCAAGAACAAATTAATACAAATTCAGCCTCAAATGTTGTTTCTCGTAAGAACAAAGATTAGTGCAAAACGAATGAAACAAGTACGAATGAAATGTGGATTTGTGAATGACATCGATGTAGAAGTTTTTGGCTCAATAAGGGGTTTATCACTGGGTTGGATGAAAGATTGTAATGTTAATTTAAGGAGTTTCTCTTTATCGCATGTTGATGTTGAGCTAACTTAAGGGGAAGAGACGGTATCATGGAGGCTCACGAGATTTTATAGATCACTATTGGAACATCGAAGGGTAGAATCATGGAACCTATTACAACATTTTAGTAGAAAAAATACATTGTCATGGTTAGCAATAGGAGATTTTAATGAGGTAATGTATTCATTTGAGAAAAGAAGAGGGTGCCTTTGAGAAGAGAGACAAATGCTGGCTTTTTGAGGAGTTTTGGAGGAATGTGATCTTAGTGATTTAGGGTTTTCAAGACAATGGTTTACATGGGAGAGATGTAGGTTACCAATAAATAATATACGAGAATGACTAGATTAAAGGGTGGCCAATTCGAATTGGTGGGATCTATTGTTGGGCTACATGGTTAAACATCTCCCTCATGGTTTTTCCAATCACTGTCTGATATTAATTGATACGATTGGAAGTAATAGAGGTCAGATGTTAAGGAAATAGTCTCAATTTCATTTCAATGCGAACTGGGTACTTGAAGAAACATGTGAGCATCAGAAACAGAGTTTTTGGGAGTCAAATAACACAGATGTTCCTACAAAACTACATAAACTAGGATCCAAGCTAAGTCAATGGGAAAAAGCAAATAAAATAGATAAGGATCGCATAAAGGTAACACTAAATGTGCGATTAAGTGAGTTGAATTTGACAAATCCTAATGAGGACATTTTAGTTGAACTAACAGAGGTTATATTGGCTTTAAATATGAAATCAAATAAAAGGAGATATTTTAGGAGCAACGAACAAGAGCAAATTGGCTCCAATTTTGGGACTAAAATACTTTTTTTCATAATTTTGCATCTTATCGCAAGAAAAGGAACACCATCTGGGGGTTTTAGGATAAGAATGGAGGTTGGGTAACTAGAGAAAAGGAAATGGTTGGAATTGTAACAAATTATCTTAAAAATTTGTTTACACTGACATTTGCGAAGGACTGTGAAATATTTTATCTGGGATTCAACATTGCACTTTGGAAAACTTTAATGAAGAACTGATAGCTGAGGAAATTGTGGAAGTAATTAAGGGCATAGCTCCTCTAAAAGCATCAAATAAGGATGACTTTCCAACATTATTTTTTCAAAAATATTAGCATATCATAGGGAGAGATATATCTCAGTATTGCATGAATATGTTGAATGAAAAGAGAGAAATTAAAGTATCAACTGAACAAATGTAGTGCTAATAAAAAAAATCAATACACTAATAAACATGGCTCAATTTAGACCAATTAGTCTTTGCAATGTTATCTATAAGAATGTTTCTAAAGCGATGGTTAACAGATTTAGACGGATACTTAATTTATGTATTGATGAAACTCAAGAGCGTTTGTACCGGGGAGACAAATTACAGAAAACATACTTATTACATATGAAATATTGCACTCTTTCAAAAAAAAAATGAGGGAAGGTTATAATGAGTTAAACATGAGCAAGGCCTATGATAGAGTAGAATAGAGCTTATTGAAAAGATGATGCTTCGATTAGGTTTCAACAATGAATGGATTTCTCTAGTGATGAATTGCATAACTACAATATCCATTAAGTCCATATTAATCATAATCTATGAGGAGGGCTTCTCTAGTCTACTGAATATGGCTAGACACAATGGATTAATTCATGGGGAAAGAGTGGGAAGAAGTAGTTTATCACTAACATATCTACTTTTTGCAGATGATATATTTTGTTGGTGAATCAAATGTGAAGGGAGTCAATGTCATGAAAGTAGTAGTGTCAGAGTATGAACGAGTCTCAGGACAATTGGTTAATTTGATAAATCACTCATTTATTTTAGTGGGAATGTATCCATAGAGATGAAATAACGAGTTAGAAATGTACTTGGAGTGCAATTTGGAAAAGTATATCAGATTACCAATAATGGTGGGGTAAAGAAAGAATAATGCATTCGTTAATATTAAGGAGAGGTTTATCAAAAGGATAGAGAATTAAAGTATACGTCAATTGTCATTAAGTGGAAAGGAAGTATTTATTAAGTCGATTTTACAGGCAATTCCGATTTATGCAATGCAATGCTTTCTTTTGTCAAGATAGTTATGTCATGATTTAGAAAAAATAATTGGCAGATTTTGGTGATGTAATGTTAAAACGAATAAAGGCATATGTTGGTGCTAGTGGAGTTCAATATGCAAATAAAAAACACAAAAGGGGTTGGGATTTAGGGAGTTATCTAAGTTCAATATGGCCCTTTTAGCGAAACAAGGCTGGAGATCAATTGCGAAACCCAACAATTTGCTAGCACGAGTTATGAAGGCAAAATATTTCTCAATAGAAGATTTTATAAATGCAATTTTGGGTTCTTACCCCTCTTATTCCTAGTGTAGCATATGGAGTGCCCAAAGACTAATCAAGCGAGGCACAAGTTGGAAAGTTGACAATGAAGCAACAATTAATCTCTGGAACCTTAGTTACCTAGTCTAGGGAGATGGCAAGCTCAGAACATCAACATAAATTACACAATTGTTTTAGCTTTAATAGATACAAACACCATTACTTGGAAATATGATGTATTAAAGTCATTATTTGATGAAGAATAGGTGAAAAGGACATTGGCAATCCTTCTCTCTAATAGCGTACAAATAGATGAAGTGGTGTGGCGTGGAGACAAATTACTTGTGACAAAAGACTTGGGTTTGTTAAGAAACTATTGTCTAACACATTTTACAACACTAAAAGCCTTCTATACAAAGTTGTGGAATTTAAATATCACAAGCAAAATCAGGATTGCAATGTGGAAATAGCTAATTTATATCTTCCTACTTCAAAATTTTTACAAACAATAAGGCTTGTAGTAGAAAGCCTTTGTCTTGTCTGCCAATCTGAGAAGGAATCAGTAGAGCACTTGTTTTGTTAATGCCCATTCACTCGGCAAATCCTGCATGGGCTCAGTGTGACATCCTCAACCACAAATGGAAAGCAAATTTGGAAATTTTGGTTAGTAAGGGAATTTGTAAACAATAGTCAACCTATATGAAAAAAGTAGCAATCATCTATTAGACACTATGGCATAATCGAAACAAAATATATCATGAGGGTGGATGGAAAAATATGCATAAATTATTAGCGTTTATCAATGCTTATATTTCAAAAATAGAGAAATTAGAATATATAGCAGTACCGATGCAATACCCAAGAGCAACCAAATGGGAGCCGCCAGACTGCAAAAACATTAAAGCAAATTTTAACGCCTCATTTCATCACAATCAAATAGATTGGTTTCAGGGATCTTAATTAAAAACAGGGAAGGCCTTGTTATGGCAGCGTGTAGTCACCCGAATGAACATGTGTTAGACTCAACCATGGCAAAAGCGTGAGCACATGGCAAAAGCGTGAGCATGTTTGCAAGCCTTAATTTTTGCGGAAGAATTGGGTTTTAAGAAGATCTTGGTAGAAGAGGATGCCTTAACTGTTATTAAGAAAGTAAGGGTCATTGAGGAGGATAAATCAAACATCAACATTCTAGTGAAAGAATTAAAAGAAAGAATTTGAAGATTGACAACATAGAGTTTCAACATGTACCTCGGAAAGCAAATGAAGTAGCACATGGCTTGGCAGAGGAGGGAAGGCGATACGACACCCCCATGTATTGGATCGAAGAGACCCAGCAAGAGTGGAAGAAATAGCAAATCAAGATCGATACGAACTACAAGGAGATGATTGACAAATGAATTTTCTGAGACCAGAAGAACTACAACCATTTAGACTCCGATAAACTCAGACCGACATGAAGGGATCGAGCTGCACAAGGAATCACACTTGCAATCGGAGGAAGAAAAAAGGGTCTACTCGATTAATCACTGATGTACTAATTGAGAACGTGAAATGGAGAGGAAGATGGTTCGTTTCCCATAGTTTCTTTACTATTTATTTTGGTTTTTTGTTTAAAGCTTTGTTCTGGTTTATTTTAGGTTTCGTTTATCTCCATTTGATTTAATTCTTTTACATTCAATGTATCACCCATTTGACCAATCAGGTTGAGGTAGAATAAAAGTTGGTCAGTGGGGTATGAGAACTGTATCCGACACCTCTTTTCAATAAAGAATCAGTTTATTGTTAAAAAATATTTTTTTAAACTTGAACGTAATTAATATGTTTTGTTAGATGTTTATTTCTTTTATAAGTTACTTTTAAGGTTATATTAGAATCTAAATTTTATTATCCTATTGTTGTAAATAAAAATCCAAAATAAGGAGTATTGGGATTAATTCCCACATGTGATTTTTTAAGAGATATTTTGATATTTATGAGTGTGGATGTTCTTATATTTTATGAGAATTATGATAAAATCTGAAGTTCAATCATTGAGTAATGATGTTAACTTATACCAACACCCATAAGTGTTGAGATTTTTCTTTAAATTTCACAATTTCTTTTGTTAATCTACTTTCTAATCCTAAAAAGTTACGAACATGATTTGTTTTAAATTTTAAAGGTCTTGAGGTATGTTTAAAAATCATAATGAACCCTCATAGTAAATGGTTTCTTTAAAATTAGAGAGATTATCAAAAAAATTAAATATATCTTTACATTCATGAGTGCTAAAGTTTGTTTAAAAAATCATTAGAACTCTAACCATAAATATCATAAATAGTTTATCCTACTTATTTATTTTTCACAAAAAGCCCAAAAATCTCATATATGTGTGCATATATATATATATATATATATATATATATATATATATATATTCTAGACTATCCAACACAACTAAAAATCCTAGATTTGAGTTTTTGAAGTTTTCTAACGAGTGCATTTTTATTGAGATTGAAAGTACGTCGAGACGAGGAAGAGCCAACGTCCCGACAACATGACACTGATGTCACAATGAGAAGATTGTTCATGTCCCAACGACATGATGAAAGGCGTCCCAACGAGGCAGAATGTCATGTCATGATGTGGCGACTTGTTCCCTACTTAATCGAGTTCTTCTCCTAGTTAAACTTTGTTATATTTTCCCAATCTAACTTTGATTATTCTTGGGATATTTTAGTCATATTTGTATATGAAATTTAACCTATAAATAGGCCTCTTAGCAACCCTAGATAAAAGAGAATATAACAAAAAAAATTAAGAGAGAATTTGTGAGAATTACAGGGAATCTTTGTATTTCAGGTTCAGGGTTTATTTCTCCATCTTATACTCCTATTTTGGTTTTTGCCATTTTAGTGAAGTTTTCTTTCCTCGTGGTTCTTTATCCTTTTCAGAAGGGTTTTTCTACGTAAATATTTGTGTTTAATTTTTTCAGTTTTCGTTCGAGATTGTTGTATAAATTGAGTTTGACCCAACAAACTGGTATTAGAGCTTGGTTCAATTTTTGCATTCAACCCGTTTAGAGTTGCCAATGAGGTATAACATCGAGAATTTTGATGGAATTACAAATTCCAGCTTGTGGCAAGTTTGGATGATGACAATTCTGGTTCAAAACAGCCTAAAAAAGGTTGTTACATGGTAAAAGCCCGTAGATGCAAATCAAATATAGTGGTAAGAGCTTGATGAAAAAGCATTGTCAACAATTCAGTTGTGCCTCACTAACAATGTATAGTAAGAGGTACTTATGGAGAAGACGACAACAACCTTGTGGAGGAAATTAGAATCTTTTTTATATGAAAAAGTCCTTCGCAAATTGCTTGTTATTGAAACATTGATTATATAAATTTCGTATGGTAGAAGGTGAGTCTATTAGGGCTCACATCAACGAATTTGTCACTCTCCTCAATAACTTAAAGATTGTCGAGGCCCATATAGATGTGAAAATCAAGCTATGTTATTCTTTTGTTATTTGCCCTATTCATACAAAACTTTCAGGAATCAACGGCCCTATTGTTTTGTTCGTTGCTGGTATCAACGGCCGAAAGGTTTAAGTTCACATCCAAGTGGATTTTGGATTCAGGGTGTTCTTTTCATGTGTGTCCCTACAGGGACTGGTTCTCCACATACAGTTCGATTGAATAGGGAGGTGTACTTATAGGAAATAACTCACCTTGAAAAATAATTGGTATTGGCACCACTTAGATTAGGATGTATGACGGAATAATCAAAACATTGTCAGATGTCAGACATGTGCCTGATTTAAAGAAGAATCTCGTCTCTTTGGGTATTCTCGCATCGAATGGGCTGCAAGATTGTTATTGAACCAAATGACATAAACGTACCTTGTGGAGCCCTTGTTCTGATGAGAGGGCAGAAAGTTAACAACCTTTACATTCTGTAAGATGTAAAGATGTCTGGTTTGATAGAAATTACAAAAGTAGATGTGAGATATTCTCCACGTCTTGATGAGAACTTTTCTAACGTCATGACAATGCGACAAAATCTGCTCTTTTTAGATTCTGAATCAAACCAACCATGGAGTTTACAACTCGGTAATATGAGCGAAAAATGTATAACCGTGTTAAGCAAAAGAGGTATTCTGTAATATCCTGAATTAGGGCTTAATCGGAATAGTGGTTTCGTGACCACAAATTTGAGATAGAAATAATTATTTTATAATTATTTTGATGATTATGATATGATTGCATGATTGTGTGAAAATTTCGTGATGAAATTCTATGCCTAAAGTGTTTAAATTGAAAGTAGGGACTAAATCGAATAAGTTGTAAAATTTGCATTCTAGAAGTTTTTAGTATGAAATTGCATTGAAATATTAATTAGGAGGTCTTAAATAGCAATTTGACGAATTTTAAGTTCATGGACAAAATTAGGACATGGAAGGAATTTTTGAAAGTTTAGTAGTAAGGGTATTTTGGTCATTTAGTTATTAAAATGAATTAAAAACAAAATTAAAAGCCAATTTTTGTCCATCTTCTTCATTAGGCCGAAATTTCAAGGGTTATCCATAGCTAGGGTTTGTTTCAAGCTTCCAAGCTCCATAGTAAGTGATTTCAAGCCCCGTTTTTCAAGTTCTTTACGTTTTTGGAATCCCGGTAACTTGATTAAGCTTATTCTAGCAATAATTTAAGCTAGGGTTCATATTTGGAAAAATACCCATAGGTGAAATGTGTTTATTTTGATGTTTTATGGTAGAATATGAAGGCTGAAATTATGTTAAACAACTTTTGCTAAGCGATTTTAAGCAAAAATGAGTAAAACGGCTTAATCGGTAAAAATTATTATTGTTCATAACTATGTGTTAGAGTGAGAATTTGATGTTGTCATAGAAGGGAAAAATGTTCAGCATGTCATAAAACATAAGAAAATATGCTGAAGTTTAATTTACGAGCTTTGGGGCAAAAGTGTAAATATGCAAAAATTTAAGGGCAAAACTGTAATTTTGTCAAAATATAATTTTAGGTTAATTTGAATAATGTGAGCCCTAATTAGACTATATGTTAAATTATAGAGCAAGGAAAACTAAAATTTGGGTTAAAATGGGGAAAATACCAAGTTGTGGACGAAATGGTAAAAGTAGCCATTTTCACATACGAGGTAAGTTCATATGTAAATGTTGGTAAAATAGTTATTATTTTAAATGTTTTTATGTTATTTAAATGATATTATAATTATTATGAAATATTATACTCGTGATAATTGTTTGATAATATGTCAAATTATGTGATATACTTGGAAAATGTGAAATATTATCGAGTATCGGTATCGACATTCCGTAGAAGATGGTTGAGACACATGATTGGGAAAAAGGTCCCGTTGAACCTTAGGAATGGATTAGGATACAAGTGACATGTCACTGGGATATTTGGGCATCCGAACTCGTTGATTTGAGTCCGAGTTCACTTATAGATGCGAATGTCTGAACTCGTTGAGTTGAGTCCGAGTTCGAGAGATGTAACTAGGCATCCGAGCTCGTTGAGTTGAGTCCGAGTTCACTTATGGATGCGAACGCCCGAGCTTGTTGAGTTGAGCCCGAGTTCACTTATGGGCGTGTTACATGGTAGCTTGGCTACATATGTGGCACTTATGTGCAAACTTTTCATGTATCCGAATTATATTCCGATGTGTTCAACGGGTAAAATTCTACTCAAGTGGAGGAATACTCGAGATGAAAGGGACGTATTGGTAAGTGTTGTGAAATGGATACTTTGAACAGGTATGTACTTAACCCTCGGGTTGAAAACTCGATATAACAACAATATGGTAAGATGATAAATGAAAATGTGATATGAATGTCTCGGTGATGATCATGCAAATGATGTTTATGTTTGCTTATATAGTTGTGTTACTTGCTATTTGCATATGAACTTACGAAGCATTTATGCTTACTCCTTCCTTTTCATTCATTGTAGTTTTGAACAAGTCAGCTCGGGAATTGGGACAGGTCGAAGTTTCGATTACACTATCCGAAGGATTTCTATTGGTAAATGGCTTGTAAAACTTAAGTATGGCATGTATAGCAATGTACCTATTTTGTGTAAATAATTTTATGATATGGCCATATTTGGTTTAGAAAATGTTTGATATTGATAAGTCATGGTGATGGCTAATTAGATCATGTTTGATATCACGGAAGTTTAATAGGTTATCTAGTTCATAAAAAAATTCATGGAAAGATGAAACTTGCCTTAAAACAGAATATTGCTGCAGCAATGACATGAATTTGAAAAATCACTAAAAATAGTATAATTGGAACTAAATGATGAGTAAGTTATGAAATTGAATCTTACTGAGTCTATTTTCATGTGGATTGAACAAAACAAGCATATAAATTATATTTTATGAGATATTTAAACTTTTGTGAAACAGGGCCAGAATGATTTCTAGATCCCCTGTTCTGACTTTAAAAATTTATAATAAATTTTAAAAAAATAATTATAAGTTTTTATTTACATGTATAGATTCCTTATTGAGTATAGTTTTAAGAGAAACAAACCTCATAGTCATTGAAATTTTTTATAGAGAGATATCTGATTCGTAATACACAGAGGTCAGAGCAGTCGAACCTTGAAATAGGGGAGACTTTAACTAATAAAATGTACTAATTGGCCCAACCAAAAATTCTAGAAAAAAATTATTAAATATATATATGAGTCTAGATTTAGGGAAAATTTACGGATCTTGTTTTCGAGTTTTGTAACTCGAGATATGATTTTTCTTGTAACTGTGATGCAGATAGCTAGAAAGCTGTGAATGTAGAAACAAATGATTCGAAGTACTTAAATTGATAAATTATGTTCGGTAACACCTCAAGCTTGATTCCGGCGTCGGTCTCGGGCATGGGGGCGTTACATATTCTCACAGGCACTTGAATAGGAAAGTTAGATTTCTTTGAGCATTGTGTTTATGGGAAGCAGACTCGAGTCAACTTCAATTCGATAGTGCACAGGACTAAAAGGACCCTTGACTACATTCATTCTGATTTATGGGGTCTGGCTCCAATCGTCTCCAAAGAAGGTGGAAGATATCTACTAATTTTTATAGATGACCATTCTCGAAAAGTTTAGGTATACTTCTTGAAGCACAAAAACAAAGTGTTCGAGATCTTTAAGTAGTGGAAGAACCTACTAGAGAAACAAATTGAGAAGTTTGTAAAGCGGTTCAAAATGGATAATGGACTCAAGTTCTATTCAACTGAATTTAATGATTTTTGCAAACAGGAAGGAATTGAAAGGCACCGCACAGTTGTTGGTACCTCGCAATAGAATGGTGTCGCCAAATGGATGAACAGAACATTACTTGAGAAAGCCTGACGTATGCTTTCTAGTGCAGACGACATGACATTGACGTCACAACAAGAATATTCACCACGTCTTGATGACACGATGAAGGGCATCTCGACGTGGCAACGTGTTCTTTACTCAACTGGGCTTCTTCTCCTAATTAAACTCTGTTATATTTTCCTAGTCTAACTTTAATTATTCTAGGGATGTTTTAGTCATATTTGTACACAAAATTCAGGCTATAAATAGGCCTTTTAGCAACCCTAGATAAAAGAAAATATAACAACAACAAAATTAAGAGAGAGTTTGTGGGAATTTTAGGGACTCTTTTTACTTCGGGTTTAGGGTTTATTTCTCCATCTTGTACTCCCCTTTCGGTTTTTTTCGTTTTAGTAAAGTTTTCTTTGCTCGTGATTTTCGCTCGTGATTGTTGCATAATTCAGGTTTGACCCAACAGAAAGAAAGACACGTGTTGCTTAATATGCAACAACAATGGATGAAACTCTAATGTTTCAGTGTTGCAAATAACATGAAAACAAAAATGGCTCGTACTTTGATCATTGATAAGTTGGTTCCTATCATGTTAGTCAAATTGGGAGCAAGACTTTAGTTTTGACATTTATTTCCACTTTGATTGAATGACATAGACTCAAGATTTATACCTTTCATCTCTCATACAACGAATGTTGAATAACACATAAAGATGAAACATTATTAACATGGTACCAATAATAACATGCCCTTTTAATCACAACATGGGAAAAGTACTTGTTAAATCATGTGATGTATTCATTGGCACTAAGGTTGATTACAATGGTTTCGAATTAACTATAAAAGGGTGAAGAGAAAGAAACAATAAAAGATGCTTTTTGCAAATGAAAATGAAAGTGAATACTTTAGCAATACTCACAAGACATTGTTTAGTTTTAAAGTTCAATGATTCAATGAAATGAGGTATGTTATTTTTTTTTGTCTAATGTTATCCTATTATATTGTAATGTGATATGGATTATACTCTTTTAAATAAGTTTTATAAATTTTGTTGTCTATGATAATGTAATTTACGTGTGATGTTGATAAAATTAGACTTTTTTAAGGGTCGGCCTACTTGCTTGAAATTAGGGAGAGCTTTGGACTAAACATTAAACTTGGAAATTGAGTTTGGGCAAAAGAAAAATTGTTTAAAATATGGACAGTCTTGAACTCAAACATTTAAGGTCTAAACTTAGCTCGACTCAGCCTATTTTCTAAGTTTGTAATATTATGTAAATTATAATAAATAAAATTTAATCTATAATTATATAACGTAGCTTTTAAAAATATTAAGTTGCCTATATAAATTCAATAAATGAAAAAAATAAAATTATTAAAATTTAAATTAAAAATATAAATATTTTTAAAAAATAAAAATAATATGGGCAGAATAAAATCAGCACAAGTTAGCAATTTACAAAAATGAGCTGGTTGAGTTGAGGTCTGACAAAATTTTAGATTCATATTTCGAACAATTTAAGCTTAAACAAATATAAAATATGATAATATCATGCATAAACTTAACTCAATCCGTATAAACACCTTTGTATAAAAATTCGATAATAACTTTATTAACTCTAAATCAAATGAATTAACATAAATAATGTAAGGAACCTTATACTCTTGGATGTCGAAGTTTTAGGATTACACTTCACCAATACTTCTCTCGATAACCAACGATTTTAGATCCATGAAAAATAAGTTAAAGAGATCCATGTTTCAAGAAATGTCTAAATCTTATTATTTAATAATATTATTATATAAAATAGATTTTTAATTTAAAAATTAAAAAAGTCTAAATAAATTTAAATCTCAAATGTTGTTGTGGGTATATAACAATTGTATTTATATAATATCTAAAATTTTGACAAACAAATAAGTTATTATAAAGATGGTTGATTATATTAAATTTTAAAAAATTAAAAAAATAAAAATTTAACATATTATAATGAGTTTGATTTTATTAGATTTTGATCAAATTTGACAACATCAATTTAAATGAGTTTAATTTGACTAAATTACCAAATAAAGCAATTTTTTTTTTCAAAATTATGAAAATAAGTCAATTTTTTTAAAATATGATGGAAATGGGCCGTTTTTGCTAAAAAGCATCTAGCTGGTGCTGTTTTCAGGGGAAACTCAGAAAAACGCTTCCACTTGAAAGCGTTTTCCTCGTGTTTTTATTAGGGTTTTTAGGATTTTAGGGTTTATTAATTAGGGTTTTATTATTAGGGTTAAGGTTTTTAGGGGGTTTAAGGTTAGGGTTTATGGTTTTAATTGATTAAATTTTAACGTAATAATTGTAATAATTGAATTTGATATTTAAAATATTAGTGTTTACACCAATAGAATATTATTTTTGATTAAAAATCGAACTCGAAGAATTGAAAAAATAATTTTGACGAGATGGGTTCTGAAAAAATATCTCAGGTGGTGTAGGAACTCGGGCCATACAATGCCGTCATGTTCACATTGAAAGGACTATGTAAACTAGAAAAAAATATCAATTCCATTATAATATGTAAACACGCGGTTCTGTAAAATAATAACAAATATAAGATTTTCATGTTGTGAAATTATAACAAATTACAATCTTAATTTTGTAAAATGATAACAAATATCATCGATACAATATAAAATTAATTAGTGCATATGCCGATTAGAATCGGTGCCATATTGGGGTGGTCGACGGTTATGCGCTGGATTCCTTCTTGTTTTAACTTCTAGGTGGGGTTGTGGTCTCAGTTGCTCCTTTTCTTTGCCTTTGGTTGATTACGATCCTTGCATTCTCGGTTACAATCGTGCATCCTCCAGTCTAGTTGGGAAGATGACCCACCTTGGTAGGTTAAAGATCCTAGAGGTGTTTGTGTCTCAAACGGCGAATGAGCATAACTATGTTGAATCCCATACACCGATGGGATAATGAGTGGACTTTCCGTCGGTGCCTGATACGTAGATGACCTATACATCATCGTTGGTGTCAGCTTTATCGAAAAGTGAGATGGCCTAGGCGTGTAAAACATCAGGGATGAATAACCAACAATCCAACTTGACATAGGACTAGAAGCAGAAAAATGTGGTGCAACATATGATGCTTGTGTGAAGATGATAGGGTTAAAATATGTATCATAATAAGATGGTAAATATTGAACGGAGGGTGGTGTGGGCATCGGTGCTGAGGTCGTCGGAGCTGGTTCTTGCATGAGTTTTGATGATGGGCCCGCATCGCCAGCCTTTTGATTTAAATGGGGCCTTCTTGGCCTACTCGTATGGGAATGCCGACGTCTCGCCTCTTCTCTGTACAAATATGGCTTTCCATGGATCCTAAACCATGACACGTACTCCGGATCGCATGCTAACTTCAGAACGATAATATGTTCGCGAGTAGGTAAAAAATCATATCGGTTATTCCACATGTTGATATGTTGGGAGTGGAATACCGACCAATTCTCTTTCGATCGCCGCAAGTTGATAGGATGCAGTTCATCAAGGTCTTAAGGTGCCATGGGAATCGATTGCAGGAATTTGAATTGCTGCAACACTCTGTCGGTCTTGTGCATTGCGACGGTAGCGTGCACTACCAATGGGACCTTAACGTGCCAAGCGTTAGGATTCACAAAGAATTCATTGGTGATTATTTTCGAATTGTTGGATCCTCGTATGGTGTCCATTCAAAATATATTAACGTGATTAAAATATTAATTATATATATACACTACTAAATACGAAATTGACTATGTTATTTGTATATAGTTTAAAATTAAATAAATACATACCTCAGCTTCCGATCGTTAGTCTAATAGAAGCCGTATAACTTGATACTTAGTGGGTAATCCCACATGACTCGGCACATAGTTCTACCTATTTAAATAACTTCTTAGCACAATAATTTTAATTTAAATCAATTTAATCATGATAATATCTACTAAATTTTACCTTGTTGCGAGTTAGAATGTATACAAGTAGTTCACTCGAGGATGTAAAAATGGAAATTGAAACTGAGCCCATGATTGTAGTAGTAAAAGACAACCATCAATATTGATTTTTCTTGGTTGCATCGCCTGACACATCTTTCAAGACAATGTTGCCAACACGACAGAACCCCAATTGAGTTTGCCCACTGCTCTAAAATCGACGAGTTTCAGCAACTACTTTTGATGGACGAGATTTCATGACTTATCCAGCGTCAGGATACCCTCGATTATTTGAAGGATGTACGTACGAGCGTATCGGTCTCTTTGGACTTCAGTCGAATCCTCAACCAGCTACGTGAAATGGTTTCGTATCCAAGCCATTTTAATTCTACCTCTGTAAGTCATCTCCGGAGCCACACCCAAAATATCACCACATACGGTTCCCCAATCTGCAGATTGAACAGACTACCGACTCGTCCATGGGTAACCCCAACTGTAAATGAACGTACTCCAGAGTGATAGTACACTCACCGCATGGAAGATGGAATGTGTGCGTCTCGAGTCTCCACCTTTCCACCAATGCCCTTATGAGTTTTAGGTCCAACTTACACCCCCGAACTATAAAGGCCACATGCCAAAAACTGGCTTCCCTCAAGAATGGTTTGATCAACGGTGATAGAGTACCAAGTAGATTACGAATATGACATTGTAAAATTTGATCTTCTACCTATTTACGTAAAAATTATAAAAATATTAGTTAAAATATAACAATGAAATAAAAAATTAAACAAAATTAAAATTTATTCTTACCGTTTGCAATTGATTGACTAGATGTGCTTGTTATCAAGACAGATTAGAAACCCAGCCATTGCTAAATTATATAGAACAAGAAAAAATTATAATAAAAAAAATTCTTGAAAATATTAATAAAAAATAGAATTTAGATAGAAATAGAATTTTAGTAAAAAATTTAAGAGAAAATTTGAGAGATTTAAGAAATTTAAGAGAAAATTGGTCAGAGGAGAAAAATGCTTCCAAGTTTTCTGTAACACCCCCTACCCGTATCCGTCGCCAGAATAGAGTACGAGGCATTATCAAGAAGCACGAAACACTTACAGATAATTTAAATACATTTTCATAACAATTTGTTTCAATTTCATACTATTTCATATTTAAGCTTTATACACCAAAGTATTTGAAATATCATCTTTATGCAAATAGCACACATGAGATACATAATTCCATAATTATGAATCCACACATTTATCAAACATATTCCATGTTTTTATATATATCATAGTTTCATATTTCCATGTATCAATTACCATCACTTCCTCGTATTTCAGGCAAATACGTGTAACAATTCATAAATATGCAATTCATTAACTCTTCCTACCAATCACGATTTAAATTGCCAATTCACTTATTGAGCCCAATTTCAAAGTTCACTAAAATCTATCATATAAATTTGGATGTACGTATTCATCAATAAATTCCATGTACAGATGTCATCATCTCATATTTCCACATACATTTACTTTCCACAATTATGAATTCAAATAGCATATACAAGGCATACCAATGTATTTCAAGTACGTTTTCATGATATTTCATTTTGAACTCAGATAATTTCACACTAGAAGTTTTCTCATTAACTCATTTGGAATACCAATTCATATGGATAATACACTCAAGGCGTAGAAATATATAATCACAAATGAACTCATTCATCAACCAAGTTTTATGTTCATGTCTCATCAACTCGTATTTTCTTATGTCACATAATTTCATGTAATACTTATCAAACTTCTTCAAATTAGTGAACATCTTACGGAATTGGTCTGCACTGGTATGCACTGAATATCACTGATGCCATAGCATAGCTATGGTCTTTTCACTAGAATGCCATCTTATACACATATCCCAGATATGGTTTTACACAGAAATCACTTGTCACTTGTAGCCGAAGCTACCACTATTCACTGATCAGGTAGCCGGAGCTACCATTTTTCACTAATCAAGTAGCCGATGATCAGGTAGCCGAAGCTACCACTTTTTACTTGTCATTTGTCTTTGATCAGATAAGTGTAGCCGAAGCTATCACTTATCACTTTCATTTGTCCTTGATAAGGTAAGTGTAGCCGAAGCTATCACTTATCACTTTCACTTATCCTTGATCAGATAAGTGTAGCCGCTACCACTTTTCACTGATCAGGTAGCCGGAGCTACCACTTTTTACTTGTCATTTGTCCTTGATCAGATAAGTGTAGCCGAAGCTATCACTTATCACTTTCACTTATCACTTTCACTTGTCATTGATCAGATAAGTGTAGCCGAAGCTATCACTTATCACTTGTTGCCATAGTCCAACCATGGTCTTTTCCTTCAATTCATCTTGTCACTGAACTGTAATGCTCAATTTGATCATTTATTCAATTTTCATGCTTTTACATTATTCACGATTTTATCATCAATACATATAAAATAACACATCATGAAATTCATAAAATTAACAAATGGTCACTAAAATTTAGTTATACAAATTCACAAGTATGATTTTTGTATTATAACGATATTCATAATTTCATAATAAATATTCCAAATAAAACATTATATCATTTCTAATTCAACATTTATCTATTATAATCGGGCATGTGATCAAGTCATTCATATATATATATATTTACTTTTCCTCCTCCTCCTCTCCATCCACATCCTTAGTATAAATAACACATTTGTAAATAATATTGTCCATAATTTTCACTATTTACTTATGTGAATATTCAAGCTGTCCATCTGTGTCATAGTCAATAAATTATTTTTATCTTGAGCTAAAGAACTCCAAATTAAGATCCATAAATTTTTATAGAAACTATACTCATATGTATTCTTACCATAAAAATTTAATAATTTTTGGTTGGGCCAATTAATACAGTTTATTCATTGAAGTCTCCCCCTTTCTGCTGTCTGAGAGTTCCGACCTTTCTTTACTAAAAATTAATTATCTTCTTGTAAAGAATTCGAATTATGTTATTGTTTGTTTCTCTTGAAAATAGACTCATTCAGGATTCTAGACTTATAAATTTAAACCCCTAATTATTTTTCTTCAATTTTTTATGATTTTTCAAAGTCAAAACAGGGGAACCGGAAATCATTCTGACCTTGTCTCATAAAAGTTATTGCATCTCATGATTTACAATTCCATTGCTTACATAATTTCTTTTATAAGAAACTAGACTCAATAAGCTTTAATTTCATATTTTATTCATCCTCTAATTCGATTTATACAATTTTTGGTGATTTTTCAAAGTTAGACTACTGTTGCTGTCCAAAATAGTTTTAGTGCAAAATATTGATTTCCATTTTGCCCCAAATTTCATAGTTCATACAATTCAATCCTTTCTCAATTAACCCCTCAATTGGGTTAATTTTTATCATTTAATACTTTATTATATCATTTTAAACTACTTCATAACCCTTGAAAACCATAAATTTAACACTAGACCTTAATTCCAAACTCTTTCACAATTAGGTCCTAAAACTAATTTTCATCAATTTTACTTGATAAAATCACCATATATCAAAAGTAAAGCTTCAATTCTATGTTTATTCATCATGTGATTCCAGTACTCATCCATAACAACTTCAAAAATTAGCCATGGAATCAAAAACTAATGAAATAGTAAGTGGGACCCAATTGTAAAAGTCCAAAAACATAAAAATTTTAAGGAAAAAGCAAGAATTAAACTTACATGAAGCTAGAGTATGAAAACCAGCTTGAACCCTCCTCCATGGCTGTTTTTCAGCTGATGAACATGAAGAGAAATGAAAAGAATTCTAGATATTTCAATTTAGTCCCATTTTTATTTAGCTAATTTTGGCAATTTTCCAATTTTACCTTTATTTCACCTATTTTTCTCAGCTATTGCCGCCCAAGATATCTCCTTTGGGCTTATTTCACTCTAGGTCCTTCCTCATTTGACAATTGAGCTATTTAATCATTTTAGTAACTTTTACATCTTTTTCAATTTAGTCTTTTTTATTTAATTAACCACCCAAACGTCAAAGTTTTCTGACTAAATTTTAATACTACCTCACCAACACTCCATAAATATTTCTAAAAATATTTATGACTCGATTTATGAAATCGAGGTCTCAATACCTCATTCTCGACCCAATTTACCTAATTAATTCTTTTAAATTACCAAATTCACTAATTTAAAAATACTTTTATATTCACATTTGACTAATAGGTATTAATTTATTAAATTTTCAACTCACCCGTCGGATTTAGTAATCTCAAATCTCTATTCCCGATACCACTGAAAATTAGGCTGTTATATCTTTCTTGAAAATGACATAAATTGGACGCATTTTAGCAAAAACGATCTATTCCTGTAATTTTAGAAAAAAAAAGTTTTATTTGGTAATTTAGTCGTTTAATTTAGTTGGATGTTTGGTTAAAATAAACTTTTTTATATTTGAATTAACCTATTACTTTTTCGTACTTATTCAATTTGAATTTAATATTTTTATAAAATTCTAAATATTACACATGATTGAACAGTTTCTGAAATCAGACTTGAGTTTCTTTTTTTTTAACTTTAATGGCGAGGAAAATGGGTGAAGCCAGGCACTGGCGGTGGCCAAAATTTGTGAAAGAAATACATTGTATTTACATCTTCAAATAAAACCAACTCACATGATGTCACCATTTTTTTTATTTTTTAAAGTTATATGCACATCACGATACACAGGTTTATAAATTGTTTCATACACTTTGTTTTGCAATTTTTGTTACATATTTTACCATTTATTTTCTAATTAAAAGTCTATTTTTTATCTTCCACTTTTGTAAGTTAATCCAAAATGAAAGGCGATGAAGTAGGGTAAGAAATGTGGGATGGCTACAGAAGTGGGGCCCAACCCCAAGGGGTGTTTCAGTTTAACCAAAGGGGAAAGGCAAATTGAAAGGTGGTTGGAGTTTAGAGGGTTAACTTTCCTTCCTAGTCTTCCACTTCAACAATGGGTGAGAAATGAATAATCCCACTACCGACACTGTCTTTTGTGTAAAGCTTCAGACATACCATTAAAGGGTACAGAGATTGAGGGAAAACTACTTGTGGGACTTCAAACCACCCCCCCCCCAAAAAAAAAAAGACCTGTTTTTTCTCTTTCTGTCTCTGCAATAAACTGGAAGGAGCAGACACAGAGACAGGGAGAGACAGAGAGAGAGAGAGAGGTGTGGGGGAGACAGTATGGCTGAGTTAATCAAAGGATAAGATTTGATCCATCTCTCTTATGTTTTCTTTTTTCTTTGTATAGAGTCCAGAAGAAGCAGATTCAAGAATATTGAGAAGAAGGTTCTAAAGATTTTGTAAGTGTTTTTTTTTTTGTCTTCACTTGTTTTCTTTTCCTGATTTTGGGTGTGTGTTTTTATCAGATTTGGTTTGATGGGTTTTGCTTAAGTTCTCATAATTCTTTTTGAGCTCTTGTATGTGAGCAAGGAAACTTGGAATTTTTTAGGTGATTTTCTATAGCTTTTTCAGTTGGTTGGCTTGTTAATTGATTTGCTTCTTTGGGATGGTTGTTGGGTGTTGAATTTTGAGGCTTGGGAAGATGGCGAGCCTATTCGGTGAAAAAGCTTATACATCACTTAATTATATGAAATAAATTTCAATATATTATGTATTAGGGAAGAATGAAAATGTTGGCAACAAGATCTGATACTTAACATGGTCCATTGAAACAAGATTAATGTGGCGCCAAGCTAGCGGTTTTCATTTGCAAACTGGATTTGTGGCTTTGCAATTGGCCTCTAAACATGCTTCCTGCACATGTTTGTAGATCCAGCAGATAGGGGTCATTACTATCTGACTAATGACCTTTTTCATCTTTTGCAGTTCAAGCTAGCTATGGGAACTCTTGCAATTGATACCGAGTGTGTGGATTCTGATATATACCGTGCTTTGGGATTCAAAGAATTGGGTAAAGGAGTTGTTGGAACTCCACGGATTTTATCACTTCTTTCTTCGCTTCTTGAGGAATCCGTCCAAAGAAACGAGATGGAGTCCGAGACGGTGAACTTCAAAGATAATGTTGCCATGTTTCATGGGTTAAGAGCTCCCACCATAAGCATTCAGCATTATATCGATCGCATCTTCAAGTATGCTGGCTGCAGTCCGTCGTGCTTTCTCGTTGCATACATTTATGTGGATAGATTTGTTCAACAAACGGATGTGCATTTGACTTCCCTTAATGTTCACCGACTCCTCATAACCAGTGTATTGGTAGCCGCAAAGTTTATTGATGATGCGTGAGTGTGAGATTGTAGTTTGAGGTTGAGGTTGATGTTAGATATAGTTTGCATCATTTCATCCCATTGTGTTTTGCAGGTTTTTCAACAATGCATATTATGCGCGAGTGGGAGGGGTAAGCACGGCGGAGCTCAACAGGTTGGAGATGAGCTTTCTGTTTGGTCTGGATTTCAGACTTCAAGTAACTGTGAATACATTCCAAAGATACTGTTGTCAGCTGCAAAAGGAATGTTGGGAAGGTAATCAAATCGAACGGCCTATTCGAGCCTGTGGAATCAAAGATAGTTGGCCAAGCAAAAGTGATACGCAATGCGCTCCCACAATTTCAAGATGAAGCTACGCAGTCATGCCAAGATTCTTGAAGGAACGGCAAGCTTTTGCATCATTTGAATGCGCCTATTAGTTAGCATTGATTGTTTCCATCTTTTTCATGATGTTGTTTGTTTCTTAGCGTGCACCTTGTGTTCATTGCTTTGCAGTGCAAAAGGCATGTTGTATATTAACTTTGTGATCATCAAATTTATTTTAAATGATTTAATTTTTATACAACTTAATTTATCATGCTCAAATATAATTAAATATTTTCTTTAATTCAAATAAATTTATTTAACTTAATTTTGTTCCTATCTATTTTGATATGATTCCATGACTAGACAGGACAAGTGCAAGCTTAAAGTGAAATTGTAAAATGAGACCTTTTAAATTAATTAAATAATTATTAGAAAATTATAAATTTTATTTTTTAAACCTTAAGAGATGTAAAATTATCTATTAAACTATTATAATCAAACTATACTTCATTTAATCTTTGTTAATTTTAGGTAAAATAGAAAATTTTGTTTGTTGATGTAATAGAAATTGGAATAGTTAACATTATTCTATAGGCAATATATTCGAAAAGAAATAAAATCTTTTTTATATAATTATGTCAATCGGAGTGTCATTTTTCACTTTGACAATTTCTTTCAAAACTTTTAATTTTAAAAATAAATCTGATTCATGTTTTAAAGATTTTCAAGATTAAGACAACATATTTTCAAATTTTCATCATCTAGTGACTTCAATTTTTCTACATTGAATAAGATAAAAAATATCTACACATATTTTAAGTTGTTCAAATCTATTTTCAAGAGAAAAATTACTTGATCTACTATGTATAAAAAAGAAATTGATTCTAAAAAATTCTATTTGCATTTTAATAACTATTTCTTTAGCACATGTTGGAATCCATGTTATAATATTTTGGAATCCAACTTTCCAGTATTCTTCAAAAAAAAAAAAAATAATAAATTGAAAGAAGAACTTTTCATTATTCTATAGCTATATCAATTCACATACCTTTTGATTATAAATTTTTGCTAACCAAGTTTATAGCAAATAATATTTCATATGAAATAATCATGCCCAATAAGAACTCAAAAATTTCAAGCTTGTATATTGCTAAACATTCGCAACATGTTTGGTTGCGGGAATGGAATAGTATTCTTCGTTTATTCATTGAATGGTAAACTATTTATTTGTTTGGTTGAACGTAATACTCATTCAATGAATGACTATTACTTACCCTCCCGTTATAGTTATTTCATACAACTTTGAATAACAAAACAAAATTAATTTTCAGACTAGTCCTTTGAAATTTAGACTCAAAATATAATTTAAAATAAAATATTTTAATATAAAAATAATTATATTACAAATGTTATTAAATTATATTTAATAATTATTATATTAAATTATGATTAAATTATTTATTATCATTTTTATTAAATTATATTTAATAATAATCTTAAATAACAATAATCATTTACCTAACAAAATTCTGCAAAGGGTACTCTGGTCATTTTAGTTTTTTTCTTATACTATTATAACATCTATTACATTCAACCAAATAATTGAATTACTGATTACAACTTTATCCCATTTCAGTTCTATTTTATTATTTCCGTTACAGCCCTATTCAATTCCAATGAACCAAACCTGTCATCGGTTTTACTTTTGACTTTAGGATCATCACTAACTTTAGCTAATTTCAATAAAGTATCTCTTATTTGAGGAACTTGAAATCTTATAACTTTAACACTTTAAATACGACTTTCTCAATGTATTTGTGATAATGATTTAAGAGTTAGGCTCGATATATGATATTGTATTGAAGAAATAGTGAGCATATTCGTTATAGTACTAGGTAAAATACAAACTAATAATATAACTTTTAAATTTAAAAAAATATTACCTGGTTAGAAGTTGATTGTCAATAATGATCAGAGAAATTTAAAGAAAGATTCTTCAATCTTAAAATTGTTGAAAAATCTATGAGATGGTTTCAATTCCAAGGCCAAAAAACATTGTTTGATTAATTTAATTATGATAGAAAACTTTTAATTAGGAGTCTCATCATCGGCCAATAAGCTTCCTTCTTTTAATATTGGTTTTTCGACTTTGTTATTTTTGGATTAAATTTTAATGTTTACAAAAGTTATTAAAGCAATAACTTGATAGACGTACTTAGTATAAAGTACTAAATGCTGCTTTTTTTTTCTTCTTTTAATGATATGGAAGTATAAATAGATATACCTAAATTTAGTTCAACTTGAAATCTCTACTTTCTTACAACTCATGTCGATTTCCCCACACGTCTTTGGCACCAAAAAAATATAGGCCGAGTATATTTCTAATTATCCATACCCAATGCATGAGAAATGAGATATAGAATGTTCCAAGATGCAGAAAAGAGAGCAGAATGTCGGTCCACTCCACCGTATCAGCAAAGCAATGGCAGCCATCTTTAAGCGCTCAAGAGTAAGTACAGGGCTACAGGCAGTCCCCATTCCAAATCTATTTCTTCTTTTCACATCGAAACCATGCCTGCCAGCCACTCTGCCACTGCCACTTGTTTTGTGAACTACTGTCACTGTCGCAGCTCCTCCTCCTTGGCTTATTAGCTACATAATCTTTTGACTTAGTTCTGGTCTATGGTTGCATCAATTAATTGTTTTCACACCCTGGCTTCTTCACATTAACTTTCTTATAACAAACGCTTAATTAATTGTTAAATTTTATATTTTTTCAAAAAAAATCATTAAATTTTATTATTTTTAAAATTTTATTTAAGAAAAATATTATTACTGTTATGAATATTTTATTAAATGGATATCCATTAAAACCAAGATAAGTTTTGATATACTTTAAATTCTAATAGTAATTAGAAGTAAATCTCTACTTTATTTATACTTCTTATGCCTAGAGACTTCGGAGAAGCTTTGTAAAGATTTCAATTGATCAATAAAATACGTTTTCTTTTTTGCTCTCCCATTTTCTTTGTTCTTTACTCTCTGTCTATTTATTTTATAATACGCTATCAACACGATTCTCTTTTAATTGTTTTTCTCCATAAGTCACAAAAATATCTCAAATTTTACTGTTGTCGATTGCCTCCTAGAGTTGCTGCTATTTCAATTGAGGCTTGCCCACTATAAGTAATCATTAGAGCCTTTAACCACTTAGTGCTCGTGATAATAGCCAGGGTGATGATGATGATGTTAAAGATCTTCAGGTATATTTTACTATGATTTATTTATTATATCATGTTTATAATTGGAGACTAATCATGACGACATGAATAGATAGATTTTGATTTGAAATCCACGCATATTTGTGATAGTGATTATGAAATAAAAAATCTATTGGGACGTTTATAAGTTCGTCCCAGTAAATCTATTGCATTCCCCAAAATGAACGCAAACATAAAAGAAAATAAAAACCATTTTTATTTCAATATTTGATAGTACAAAATTAGTCAAAAGCTCCAAAAGAGCTAATATATTAATATCTTGTGATGGTCAATATATTGGTTTTAAAATATATTCATAATGGATCTCATATTGAAATTGTGAATAAGGAAATGATTATATTTTATATGAATCAAACGAAGACTAAATTATTGATTACTCTTGATATTAAATTGCATTGACTGTGACTATCTTTGTGATCTCTTTTGTCATCATCCCCATTAAGGGATTAAAAGCACAATATTTGACAGTGAAATATCTACTTATGAGCAATAGAATATGATAATTCTATCTCAAGTTCGTTATGGTTGGATACACATGAAGTTGCAAGTTTTTTTTTAAACTATGAGTATAGCTTTACAGTATTCAGAATAAGTTTTCAATTAAAATTACGTGGAAAAATATTACTGATGAGAACTTGTAAGAGAGAAAACTTTTATATGAAAAGTCATTGGTTACGTACCTGTAGTATACCTGGAGAATAAGATCAACTCTCAAAGTTTTTTATTAATAATTTTTTTTGGATATTTGAAAATTTTGACATATTCCCTGAAGCGAATATTGCATATAATTATTTAGAAATTATATTTATTGACTCAGTGGCATTATAGACTTCACATTAATTTAAACATTTCTAGCAGTAAATGTCATAATAGTACTTATATGTGGATATAAAGTAAAATGAATGATAGTAAAAGTATCAATTTGTTACAATTTAGTACAATTGAAACGCATATTAAAGTAAACCAAAAGTTTACTGATACAAATACATTTACTATTTGGCATGACCAGTTAGACCATCCTGGATCATATATGATGCAAAAATTAATTAATAATTCATATGAACATTCATTTAAGAACCAAAAGACTCTTTAATTTAAAGAATTCTCATTCGTTACTTGTTTTCATTGAAAATTAATTGTTAGAAGCTCACTAGCTAAAGTTGAGATTTAATGTCTTACATTTTTGAAATGAATATGGGTCCATTCATCAACCATGTGGATGATTTTGATATTATATGATTTTGGTAGATGCATCTATAAAATAATCATGTATGTGTTATCAACTTGCAACCTGTCGTTTGCAATATTGCTTGTTTAAATAATTAATTTTAGATCATGGAATTAAGACAATTCATCTTGCTAATACCGATGAGTTTATATCACAGTTTTTTATTGATCGAGTTTGAAAAACTTTCATAAAAGCTTATTATTTATGCGCATAATGGTTTAGAGAAATTATTGATTGAACGCCTCTGGTTAATGTCTAAACCATTACTTATGAGAACTAAACTTTCTATTTCAACATGAGATTATGTTGATTTACATGTTATACACATCAAGCCAATAAATTATAAATACTTCCAATTACAATTGATTTTTAGTCAAAAGCTAAATATTTCTCATTTTTGAATTTTGTATATGCGTATATGTTCCAATTGCTCCACCACAACGCACAAAGATGAGTGAATCCTTAAAGAAAGTTGAGAATATATATTAATTACAAGTCTCATTGTATCATTAGATGTTTTGAATGTATTAGAGATTCAATTATGACATGATCTGTGATTACTATTTTGATTCGATAGTTCCCCGACATTTGGGGAAGATAAATAATAACTTGTAATAGTTAGGGGGAGAGTAATTTGAACCAAAAGTTCAACAAGGATAACTCATTAAAGTTAACTGTTAGATGTTATTTATAAACTTAATGAGAATAACCAAGTGTTATATACCATCTAATAGTTTAGTTTTAATCAAAGTCCCAATAGGACAATCAGTTAGAATAAATAATAGATTGATCAGTTCCAAAGATGAAAATTCTTCTAGACAGTCATATAGTAGAGGCGGGTGCTCCAGGAGAGACCCAACACATAACTAATAAGTAAAACTCCAGAAGAGATTCAGGTACCTGAAATTGAAGATTAAAATAATGAAAATAAGATATCTCGATAAGTTATGTCAATTCGAGAAAATGTGGAACCGAATAATAAAAGTGGTCAATAGTGACTTTGCATGCAATATTATTATTGAAATAATGAAATAAAATGAGGATCTTGAATAAATCTATTGAGAAATATAGATATGTAATAAATTGATCAAAATAGAAAGACACAACTCAAGTACAATTAAATTTGTGGAGTTTTTGGACCAGTAGTCCAAATATCTAGAGGTATAAAGCCAGTAAGGGTGCAAATGAAGTAGTTTTGCAAAAGTGGAATAAAAATATGAAGTTTTTCGCTAAGTTCTGAAATTGATTATGAAAAGATATAATTTTCTTTTGTGGTGGATGCAATAACCTTTAGAAATTTTATTTTGACAATTCATAAAAGATTTAACTTACGTCTAATGGTTGTTGTTACAACCTTTTATGAACAACTTGATAAGTCATAATTTATACATATTTTTATCCCATACTTAGCATCTTTTTGATGAATTATCATTAGATTTGTGGGATTTGATGCTTCTAATCTTTTAAATTCATGTCTTATACCTAGGTGAGCATAGGAAAGTAAAAAGAACGCAAAGTGGGCCAAAAACGGAGAAAATGGGCCAATATGGGAAATCAACACGACCTGGACTTCCTCACACGGGTAGATCACACGCCCGTGTCTATTTAACAGCCTTGAACACGGTTTGAAGAAATCGCACACGGGCGTGGCACACGGCCGTGGCCCTGTCGAGCCCAAGTTGAATTCTATTTGAAAAAGGGCAATTTTAAGGGTTTGAAAGCATTCTAAAGCCTATTTAAAAGACCCTAAAAGAGGATTGAGAGACACGCAGAGTAGGAAGCAAGGAATAACTCAAAGAAAGCCGATTGATCCATCTCAGAAGCCGAATTCACCTTCAAGACTGAAGATCTCCCTTCAATTTCCTTCAGGGGTTTTTGGGTTTTCTTTATGTTTTGTCATTATTCTTCTGAGATGTTTTCTTTTATAGTTATGAACTAAACCCCCTAAATACCTAAGGGGCATGAAACTTAAGACGAATCTTGTTAATATTTTCTGAACTATATGATAAATATTTAATTTGTTCTTAATTGTGATTTTAACTCTTGTTTGAATATTCCAGGATATTGATTCAAGTATTGATATGCTTATTTGGAGGATGAATGGTCCCTGTCTAAGAGTAGATCATTCATAATTAAGCGGAGTTGCATGCAATCCTAGAGATAGGACGACATAAAGTTATCAGATTAGAGTCAAATCTAATGAGGGAATCCATAGATCGAGTTAATGCAAAACTAGGGGTTTTAATTAGAAAGAGATTTCAATTAATCAACCTAGGGTTAGACGTTATTAGTCTTGAATAGGGATAATAATATAACTTAGGGATTTCTACGGATCAAGTCAAGTGAATAAATCGTCTGGTTCAGAGTCGAATAACAAGTGAAGTCTAGGTGGATTCTTCCTTGGGTATTGTCCAAATCAATCAGTTTTCCAAAAGTATTTCCCCAATACTTTTTGTGCATTCTTAGGTTAGTTAATTAGTTTAGATAAAACAACCCCCATTATTCTTAGGCTAGATAATAAAAAGAAAGTTAATACTAGTTTAGCTCCTTTGGGTTCGACATCCGATCTTACTAAAACTATACTACTGTTCGATAGGTACACTTACCTTCATCGTGATAATAGTTAGTTTCAAGTACGATCAATTATAAATTTTAAAAATTATCGTGAGTGACAATCACAACTATATAGTAAAGTTTATATTAAAATCCTTAAAGGATTTAGGATGCTAGAAGCATATTGAAATTCTCAGGAAATTATTTATTTATATGAATTGAAATAATTTGAACATATGTGGTAAATAGTAGTTGAATGGGGATTATAAAATGATCCAAAATACCTATTTGTGTTTTTATAGAAGAATCATGATTAAAGTTTGCTATGATTATTGTTGCAACTTCTAAAGAGATTGAAATATATTCCCCTCAAAATTTTCCCTCACTCATGACTTTCAAAAGAATGGTAATAAAAATGCTTAGCAGGCAATGAAAACCTATTTTCAAGCCTTTGATCTTTGGGAGGTTGTAAATGTTGAAATAGAACTAACAATGTTAAAGCTAAATTCCACTCTTGCTCAAATGAAACAACATAGTGAGGAATGTGCTAAAAAGCACAAGGCGATGTCTTGCCTACAAAATGTTATTTCAAACGTGATCTTTACAAGAATCATGGCCTGTGATACTCTCAAACAAGCTTGGGATAAGCTCAAGGAGGAGTACCAGGGTTTACAGAAGACAAGACAACAATAGATGATAAATCTCAGATGAGATTTTAAAAACCTCGAGATGAAGGAAGTTGAGACTGTGAAGCAAAATTCAGACCGAATCATGGCTGTGGTAAACCAGATAAGATTGTTGGGGGACTAGTTTGTAGATAGCCAAGTAGTTGAGAAGGTGATTACTACACTTCCTAAGAGATACGAATCAAAGATATCCTCACTGAAAGATTCAAGGGATCTATCAACCATCTCACTTTTAGAGCTAATAAATGCTCAATATGCTCTAGAACAAAGAAGGGTAAGCAGAGAAGAATGACATGCTGAAGGAGCTTTTCAAGCAAGAAACAGAGAAGCTGTGAGCTCCTCAAATCAGAAAGGAAAAAAGAGCTGGTCAGATAAAAAGGAATCAAAGAAAGAGAATGGAAAAAAATATCCACCGTTTTAGCACTGCAAGAAGTTGGGTCATCCTGAAAAATTCTGTTGGTTTAAGCTTAATGGCCAATGCAAAAACTGCAAGCAGTTTGTCCGTGTAAAGAAAGTATGCAAAATCAAAGGCTATACTCAACAACAAAATCCAAAGGCACAGGCAGCAGAAGTAGAAGAACTAATGTTCACAACCTCCTGCAAACTTAAGCTCACTACTTCCTGTGAAGCCCAACTCGCTTCACCATGCGAACTCCCTAGTGGAATAAAAAAGAATTGGCTTGTAGATAATGGTTGTACAAGTCACATGACAGTATATGCGAGCATCTTCAAGAATGTTCACAAAAGGTTTCATTCCAAGGTGAAAGTTGGAAATGACCAGTATATTGAAGCAGTTGGAAAGGGAGATGTTTTAATCAAAATTCCGTCAGGTACTAAACTTATCACAGATATTCTTTTAGTTTCTGGCATAGACCAAAACCTGCTAAATGTAGGACAACTTCTTGAGAAAAATTACTTTGTAGTATTCAAGGACAACAAATGTCTAATCCTTGATCCGAGTGCAATCTCATATCAACGAAAATGGCATAAAGAAGTTTTGCAGTAAATTGGAACTTAGCAACTTTAGTAGCAAATACCAGCCCGCTGGATGAAATAAAATTGCGGCACAAAAGAATGGGACATGTTGACTACAAATCCTTAAGACAAATGTCCAAGAATAACCTAGTTGAAAATCAATCAAATATGGCCGATCACAATGATGTATGCAAAATGTGTTAGCTTTGAAAACATGCGAGGTTTCTATTCTTTGAGAATACATGGTGAGCCACTGAAAAATTGCACTAAGTACATATTGACATTTGCAGACCCATGAAAACAAGTTTGCTAAATGGAAATAGGTACTTTGTGTTGTTTATAGATGACAGTACAAGGTTCTATTGGGTATACTTCATGAAGGACAAGTCCGGAATGGCTAAAATCTTCTTCAAGTTTAAAGCTATGGTTGAGAACCAAAGCGATTGCAAGATCAGAATGATAAGATTAGACAATGGGGCAGAATATACCTCAGAAAAGTTTGACAAATTCTGTGAAGAATCTGATATTCATTATCAATTGAGCAATGTGTATACTCCACATAAGAATGAAGTAAGTGAAAAAAAAATAAAACTGTGATGAATATGCCTCGCTGCTTGCTATTCGAAAGTAAACTATCAAATGATTTCTGGGTAGAGGCAGTAAACACTACTGTTTACCTACTAAAGCTGTTGAAGGGAAGACACCATTTGAGGCATGGTATGGTTTTAAACCTTTTTTTCACGTTTAAAATTATTTGGTTGCACCTATTTTGTTCATGTTCCAAAAGAGAAAAGAAGTAAGCTAGATAGTAGATCGCAACTAGTAATATTTGTTGGATATTCCAGTATTAAGAAATGATACAAAATCTATAATCCTTTCACTAAGAAAGTGATCATAAGCAGAGATGTGAAGTTTGATGAAAGAAAATTTTGGAATTGGACTGCAACAGAGGAGAAGATATGTGAACAAGGGGTTTGAAAATTTGATTTGTGAGCTACTGAAAACCAAACTGAAAATGATACAGTTGATGAACAACTAGTACGAGGAACCATGTCCATTACTAAAATCTATCAATAGTGTAATCTGGAGAAGCTAGGACCAGTCAACTTTGAAGAAGCTTCTTAAGAAGTTGAATGGTGAACAACTGTGAAAGATGAAATCACCATGATCAATTAAAATGAAACATGGGAGCTTGCGGATAGACCAGTTCACAAGAAAGTGATTGAAGTTAAATGGTTGTTCAGAATCAAGATGACTCCTGATGGATCAGTCAACAGATATAAAGCGAGGTTGGTTGTGAAGAGGTTTAGCCAACAATATGGAGTGGATTTCATTGAAACCTTTGCCCCTGTTGCGAGATTAGTCACCATAAGGCTGTTACTAACTCTTGTTGCTCAAAAGGGTTGGAGAATACATCAGTTGGATATGCAGTTAGCCTTCCTAAATGGTTTTCTAAAGGAAGAAATTTATGTTGAGAAGCCGTAAGGATTCGCAGTATCTGGATGCGAGGCCAAGGTGTACAAACTGCACAAAGCACTGTATGGTTTGAAGCAAACACCAATAGAGTGGTATGAAAGAATTGACAGTCACCTGATAGAGATGGGTTTTGAAAGAAGCATCAGCGAACCCACTTTATATGTGAAGAAAACTGGTAATGAGACACTTCTCATTATTTTATTATATGTTGATGATTTACTTGTGATTAGAAACAACAGAAAACTAATGATTGTATTCAAGGATCAAATGCAAAACAAGTTTGAAAAGTCAGACTTAGGTGAAATGACATACTTTCTCGATCAGAAGGTGAACCAAGCTCACGATGCAATATTTATAAACTAGAAGGGATTCACAATAAAAATCATGCGAATATATAGCATGGAGAATTGTAAACTTGCGAGCACACCTATTACTCAAGGTGAAAAGCTCATCAGCAATGAAGATGTTGAGAAGGTTGACGAAACATGCTACAGAAGCTTGGTGGGATGTCTGCTTTACTTGTTAGCATCCAGACCTGACATAATGTTTGTTGTAAGTCTGTTGTCAAGGTACATGCATTGCTGAAATGTGAACCACTACAAAGCAGCAAAAAGAGTTTTAAGATATATAAGAGGAACTCTAGATCATGGAGTGAAGTTTATAAGAACTGAAAAGGTTAAGCTACTTGGGAATTCAAACAGTGATTGGGTTAGATCCACTAAAGACATGAAGAGTACCTCAGGTTATTTCTTTACTCTAGGATCAAATGTGTTCTGTTGGAGCTCAAAGAAGCAAGAAACAGTGGCGCAGTCAACTGCAGAAGCTAAATATGTCGTATCTACAATAGTTGTAAATCAATCTATTTGGTTGAGGAAACTACTGAATAATTTAAATTTGAAGCAAGAAGAAGCAATATAGATTAAGTGTGATAATCAATCTACTATTGCAATTGCAAAAAATCTGGTGTTCCATGGAAGAACAAAACACTTCAAAATCAAGTATCACTTTGTGAGAGAAGTGGAGCAAGCCAAGGAAGTAACATTGGTTCACTGCAGTTCACAAGATCAATTGGTTGACATCTTAACAAAACCTCTTGGGAAGATGAAGTTTGAAAAGATACGCTATGATATTGGAGTTCAAAGTATGAAGGTCAAGGAGGAGTGTTGCGAAATGACCATCTATGCGAATTGCGAAAATTGTGAGCTCACCAAAACTGCGAGCTCACAAAAGAATGAAGCTCACCAAAGACTGCGAGCTCGCCAAACATGAGAGCTCTTCACTTTACAAGTTGCCAACTTGCCAACTTGCATTGAATTAATAATAACTTTTTGATTAGACATTGTGGCAGATGATTAGACTGAAATCAACGAATGAAAAAGAAAGTTATATGAATTTAGTCACTAGATTAAGTCAAGTTGTAATTGTTTATTATTATTTTCAGCTTATTTAAGCATAATTTTTCATGTAAACTTTGTATCAATTTTTCTTCTCATGAATGAAATAATTCATAAAATTAACTTATCCATTTTTAATCCTTTTTTGCCTCTATTTCAACATTTCCTTCATAAAAAATCCAACAAAAGGGAGCATAAGTCTTGAGGTCATAAAAGGGAACCAGGAGAGGCTTATACGTAGCTTTCAGTGTCAAGAACGTTCCGTCTTCTCTCCTAAAGATTTCCTGTAGCACATTATCCGTACTTTTACTAGAGAATATCTTTCGATAGTGAAGAACTTCGACGAGCTTATTAACTTTGAAGAGCACAGAGTTATTCTGAGTGATAAACTTGATAGCTTCACCAGTAGTGAAAATGGAACGGCCGGTACCATCATCAACAGATAGCATGGTAGCAAGAATAGCATCGATGCCAGTACCATTGATGATGTCGACAAAATCGACAATTTGAACATTAAGATAACCAGTTTTGATGCGATTCTAGTGTTCAAGGGCAGCAACATCAACAATGTTGGTGGTTCTACCACCGTGATTGCTGAGAATTTGAATCTTCTTACATAGTGTGATAACCATGACTGTTCCAGTTTGGTAAAAGATCTCCAAAGTTACCTTACGCAGCTCTATTTTAGGCAGTTCCTTAGGCGTATTTGGTAGCTTGACGGGAGAAAGTGGAGACAGTTTCCTTTATTGGTTTTTCTGTGTAGTAATGGGCCGTGTGAGTCCAAAGAGAGGCTTAAAAATTGAGACGTTATTTTTCAATTGAATTAAAAATTAGTTTCATCAAATAAATTTTTATAAGTTTAATGCTCACGACCACATCCATGAGAGGTTGACACAGTTGCTGAGCCACTAAGAGACCCAGGGGCCATGACTCTCCCTAAGATGGTAGATTTTCAATTTAGGCCTTTTATAACTTATGAATTTTAAATTAGTAATGGTAAAATTGTACTTTGGCCACTCAAAAATGACAAAAATTTGATTTAACCTTTTAAAAATTACAAAGATATAAACCATTAAAATGATAAAATTACATTTTTACTATTGTCAAAATATATTTTGGCCCCCAAAAAGAATTTTCTAGTTCATGGGTTGACATGATTCATAATTACAACTGCATATTCCCTTGTAGGAAGTATGCATATTCCTTCAACACATTTGTAGAATTGTCCCCAGGAACCCGCTAAGGTTCTCCACATTGGATCATTCGTATTAGTTCCTCCATTGCAGCAACAATTCTAGTGCTTCAAAAAAAGATTATTTTTATTCCCCATATGAATCAACTGCACCTAAAAGCTTTGGTGGAAAATGAGAATTCCAGATAACTAATCTCACCTCAGTGGAGCTGTGTTTCACTTGAAAAAGTCAACGTGCTAGAACCTCGGTAGCATTCTAAATTTGATTTGATAGTTAATTGTTGGTAGAAAATTGTTATACTTCTCAATTATACATCTAATGAGTATGATATTGCTACCGATGTTCATGGAATTTGCATGGTGAGGCAAAGGCTGCAAAGCTAGCTACAGCCATGCAGAATTCGTGTCTTCACTAAGCCATGACGCTAAATCCTTACCGATACGACCATTGAAGTATTAAAGCATTCCAATCCCTTGACTGAAACAATGTCAAATGAGGTTTGTCCAAACCACAACTAAATTTGGAAAATAACAAAATCCAAAGAGAGATTATTACAGAGAACTTAGGCTAACACCTAGGAGAAATGTCCAATACCCCAATCTATCATTGCAACCTACAATTTCCTCAATCAAAATAAATAAAAAAGGACGAGGATGACCATAGCCAAGTATTTGGTAACAAACTGGACACGAAAAATATGGTGTGAGGATGATGCACTATTAGCAGGATTCTTATCAGCAACCGGAGATGGACTGGGGCTGGGCTGGAACCTTCACCGACAACGTAGATCTCAACCTTCTGCCCATATCTGCAATGATAGGGAAAGCCACAAAGGAAGTAACGATGTCCAGGGTGGTCCAAGGTGAATGAATCATTGCCGGAAAAATAGGTGGCTATTGCCTTAGTTCCATTGCATGCTCGGTAATTTGGTTTAGTCACTTCCTTCACATTGTGAAAGATGGCATTATATTCAAAACCTGCGAATCGAAACCATTTTAAAAGGATGTTTAGCACAAGAAAAAAGAAAAAAAAAAAAGGGCATAGAAGTAGGTTGAAGAAGAAGAGCTTACGAATAGTGTCACCAACGTGAAACTTGTTAGAAGAAGCCCACTTAGTGTAATTAAACATGGGATGCCATCCTGAAGCATCACCAACCCTGTAAACCACTATAAGAGAACAGACTTTTAGCGGCGTTTTTTTTTTGTCTTTAGCGGCGTTTTCACAAGCGCCGCAAAAAACGCCGCTATAGCAGGCGTCGCAAAAATTTGTGGCGTTTATTTAAAAAAACACCGCTAAAGACCATGACTTTTAGCGGCGCTTTTTTTACAAACGCAGCTAAAGACCATGACCTTTAGCGGCTCTTTTTTCAAAAAACGCCGCTAAAGACCATGACCTGTAGCGGCTCTTTTCTCGAAAACGCCGCTAAAAATCATGACCTTTAGCGGCGCTTTTCACACAAACGCCACTAAAGAACATGACTTTTAGCGGCGCTTTTCTCACAAACGCCGCTAAAAATCATGAACTTTAAAAAAATTATTTTATTTTAATTAAATAATATTTATTTCTATGTTAAATATTATATTATGTTTAATTTTTGAACTTTAAACAAATTTGAACTTTTAAGGATAAATAAAAAATATTAATTAAATTAAATTTTCCATTAAAATTTAAACTTCAAAACTAAATATAAAAATTAATGAATTTAAATTTAATACATAAACATTGATTCAATATGTAATTTAATACATAAAAAAAACACACACATAAAGACACACAAATTACAACATCATACCTCCAAGTAAAGTTTTCGTAACTTGCAATATTCCTAGTATAATTGGTTTAGTTGAAGAAACATAATGAATTGACCAGCTAACTGGAAGACATTTTAAGTGAAAAACTCTACCAGGTGCAGATATATCTGCAACTTTATCAAGAGCCCTACATACAGAAATCGCCGTTCCTTCTTCACATAACAGATCATAAGCAGCAAAAAATGATGTAACTGACTTCCTACATTTATAGAAGAATAATCAGAACCGGTAACTTGCAGTTTCATATTTTACATGTATCTAAGAACAGAACGTGTTAAATGAGGGAGGCCAAAATCAAGAAATTATATTTAAAAATAATAAGCAAGAAATGCATTTATACAAAGAATAAGTGCAGCAACGAAAAAAAAGATGCTGAAGAATGGAAAATAAACTGGTAATGGCACAAATTAACCACAGTTTATTCAAGAACTTAGCAATAAGCCATGTTAAGAAACTCTAAACTTTCAGGTCAACCAATATTGTGAAAGGGAACAAGGAAAGAAATTCCATTTATAACAAAGCACATATTCATTCCAACCATGATGAGTAAAACTTTGATATAAACAAGTCTCCAATAATCACATAGACAAAATAGAACTGAACTACTCTGTTATCACTATAAAGAACCTCTTGAGACCATAAATTTTAGGACATGACATGTAGATCTAACACAATGAATCAAACAACTTTTTGAATTATAATGCCATCACCCGCCATTTACGACAAAAAGCAATCACTTCAAGAGTGGAGTAGAACTTTGGCTTTCCATTGCCCAATTCAATGACAGCTGTTACTACAGCTAAAGGAAGCAATAGCATGTAAACATCAGTATAATGCAAACAATTTTAAATCATGGTGCATATTAAGAAAGATAGTTACATAACAAACCATATAAAATAATTTTTTTACTCATAAAAATGAAACAAAAACCAGCATTGGCCCTCGCATTTCATTAACCAAGCTGAAAAGGCCATGTTGTTCTGACTTCTTTTGTCATTTTTCTTGAAGTACCCATGTCTAACACCATGTCCGACCCATATCAAAATATGGCCAAATTCCAAAAACTTGAAAAGCTGAACATACATGTGGCAGACACATACAAATACAACACTCACAGCCAAGTCCTAAGTAACATAAGGGAAATAAATATCCCTATGGCCTCCTTATCATCTGACAATACTAGTAGAGACTCTACATATTAATAAGAAAATATATTACTTTTTCTTACTAACATTTCAAGTAATTTCTTGATCATCAAGAAAAATAGATTGACATCTAGTTAAAAACTTCAATAATAAGAGACAAACACTTAACCATAGTCTTCTCGAGGGCGCTGTCCATGGTCTCCAAGAACTGCAGTTACCAACTCCATTGATATGCAAAAAAGATTCAATCAAGATAAATTTTAATAACTATTGAAATTGAAATTGGTAGAATATACATCTAGAATAAAGAGAACTAGACAACCAAAGGAGAATGGTGTCTTAGAATACCTTTTTGCAGCAGAAAAATGCTACAAAAGAATGAAATTCAATCAAGCATCAAATGCACTTAAATTGCATCTTACCATATAGTAAAGCAACCACATATAATCAGTTCTTTGATATTCATTTCAGTTTTTAATGTCTGAGAAACCAGCCCCAAATTGAAAGGCATAAAAGTAAGAAGTTACCACGTTTTGCCTGTCTAACATCTAATTAATCAAACAAAAACAAGTTCATAACATATTGCGTCTCCAACATCTGATTAATCGATAATCACTTTTAAATTAAACCATCACCACATCATCAATTTCCACTGCACTAGCAATATTTATATAGATATATGCAAATTAAAAGCTGAAATAGCATGCAGAAGATAGATAGAGATCTCTATCTTTAAAGATAAAAAAAAAAACTTGCATATATTACTTGTGTAATAATTTCCCAAGAATTTATATATTTAAAGCTGACTCAATGTATACATTTAAAGATGATAATACAATATATGTAATAACTGAACAAGATATATGTAATATTTTTGTTATATGTAATAATACAATAGGCAGATGCAGTAGCCTATGCATCGCATTTTTATTTTTGTTTTATTTCACTGGAATAATCCAATAGTTTATGACTTATTCCCTTCTATCCACTACAATATTGCAATAAAGTACATTAGAAACTAGGATATTGGTAAAAGGCACACATAAGGTCTGAGGCAAGGCTTGAAGCTGAGGTGGGTACCAATTATATGGCAAAAGGAAATAATGGCACGGTCTCAAAGTTTGATCATGCAACATGATAAAGTGTATGATTAGCAGCAGGTGGTGGGAATAAAGGCAACATGCTATGGGGATGTTTCATTGCAAACTAAGGAAAATAACTTATGTTTCTTCTTGGTGTAGTAAAGAGAACACCTCAGATTTGATTGAAGCTAACCTTAAGATGATCAGTAGTTATAAACAAATAAAAGAAGGATTTAGTCTAAGTCATTTTCAAGACTTTATCAACTTTAAAAAATGCAAAGAAGTAATGCTCAAATTCCAATACTGAACTAATGAAACAAATACAGTTCACAAATTGATGCATAATATAGATTGAACTATTGAAAGGACTTGAATAAAGAATGTAACAACTAAGTAAACATAGTGGAGAATCACATAAGAAATTAAAAACCCAACATGCGGTACATATATGACAGCCACCAATCATAAACAAATTTAAATATACGGGACTCACCAAGATGCAATGCAACAATCGCAATTTAAATTGGTAAAACCAGTACTAGGAGGCTCTAACATAACAAAATCTGTAAAATTGAATGCCTAATCTTTATATGAGTTCCAGCATACAAATTCCAGTTCTACCATGACCCATTAATAAATAAAAGTTTCTCAAATTATAAAGAAAAGGTTGACAGCAACTAGTACATAAAAGCTCCAATTGCAAACAAAGAGAAAGCACCAGATAAATAACAATGTCATTAAGCGAAAATGGAAAAAGAAAAACATATTTAAGGATTTGATACCAATTTTATTCAATGTTCAGTAAAAGGGCAGGTGGAAAGGGAGAAGTTAGGCAGGGAAAATTTTAATGCAATAAAGTTAGGAATTATCACCATTTGGTTCTGCTGATCTATTTACTGAGGATGAACATCTCCCATCTATTTTTATCCCAATCGATTCAAACAACTGCAAATCATTGTCTAAAATTTCAGGCATAGACTCAATTGCAGATTCAATTTCATTACAACTTTCTTCTATTGAGTCACAATCATCTTCTCCAACTGCAACACGGGTTGATGTTGTGGGTATCTGCTGACATGACTCTTCAGGCTGGGGAAGATACAAGTGAAAGATTATCGAAGGGAGCATACCTGGTACATAATTTCTTCTGCCTCTAGGCACATGGCTTCAAATTTCTGATACCTTTTAAATCCATAATGACCATCAATCAACCTTAGCAGAACAGTAGTTGGATTTCTTCCACTGTCTTCTGTTTGCAATTACCTCTAAACACTTATCTGAACATAAGTAGATTTAAATTACTAATCTCTTACAAGAACAGAACCAACATTTTAGGAGACCCACCTATTCTGGCTGCCTTCCAAAAGAAACCACGGAACCTATCAAACAAGCATATTACACCAAATTAGCTCCAATTCTTAACACTTCCTACCAATAATTTCTGATTCCAAAGTAAAAGCTATAAATACTAGAAACAAAAACGTTAATATAACCAGTTTAGATGTAGAAGCTATAAATACTAGAAACAAAAACGTTAATATAACCAGTTTAGATACCAAAGAGAAAAGACAAAGAGGGCCAAGATTAACTGGAGTCACTACAAGGCATCACTGGCTCTTTCTTCTCAGTCGAATCTCGACCAGATTTCCTAGAACTCCCCTTTCTACTACTACCTTTGACCTTTTCAGTCCATTCATCTTCACTCTCTTCTTCTTCCTCCTCCCCCCTCTTCTCTTGCTCTTCTTCTTCTTCTTCTTCTTCTTCTTCTTCTTCTTCTTCCTCGTTCTCCTTCTCTTCCATATCTATTTGTTTCTCCAAAACCCTAATAGATCGATGGAAAAGGAGTAGCTATGGTGGGTGAATTCAAATTTTGAGAGTAAAAAGGGAAAAAAAAATAAGTACAAACTTGTATTCGGGGGATTTGGTTAACGAGCCGGTAACCAAAATGGGTGAGCGGGATTTGGCCTTTTTTTATAAAAAAATGATGGCCTTTTGCGGCATTTTCTAAAAAAAGCCGGTAATTCTTAGATTTTTTGCAGAAATTTTGTGGCGTTTTATCTAAAAACGTCATTATTGCTTAATTTTAATTTTATTTTATTTTTAACATATTTTTTTCTATTTTTTCTGTTGAAATTTTTGTGTTGAGATTATTATTTTTTGGATTTTTTTAAATTTTGAATATTGAACTTTTTAACTGAAATATGGACTAAAATTTTAAATTTTAAATATTAAATTTTTAAGTTTTTTTATTTTTGATTTAATCATAGAGATTTTAAAAAATAAATACATCAATATATTTTTATATTGAATAAATATAAATATTTATGTATGCAATATATAAATATAAAATGATGTTATATCAATAATTGTGTTAATAATTTATAAGAACTAGATTAAATTAAAGTTCATATATACAATTGCACCCTGATCCCCATATTTATCCCTAAACACTGAAAACTAAACCCTAAACCATAAGTCTTAAACCATAAACCCTAAACTATAAATATAATTAACTCAATATTTTAAAATTAATACTCTCTTTTATAATTATATAAGAAAATATTTATCATATAAATTAAAAAACACTAATTAATTTAAACCCTAAACTCCTAATCCCTAAACCATAAATCTTAAAACATAAACCCTAAATCATGAACCCTTAACCCTTAACCCCTAACCCCTAACACCTAAACCTTAAACCCCAACCCTTAAACCACACTTAAACCATAATCCCTAAACTTTAAAATAGTAACTCATAAACATTAATTTAGTGTTTAGGGTTTTTAAAGTTTAAGGGTTTACTCTTTTAGGGGTTATAAATTAGTGTTTATGATATTTTTTGGGGTTTAGAATTTTAGGGGTTATATGACTTTTAGTGGCGTTTTACCAAATACTACTTAACTCCTAAACCTTAAACCCTAAACCATATATCTTAAGCCACAGTTAACTCATAAACCTTAAACCCTAAACTATATATCTTAAACCATAAACCTTAAACTATAATAATAATTAATTCAATATTTTAAATTCAATACTATCTCTTTTACGATTATATAAGAAAATATTTAATATATTGTATAACCATAAATTTTAATAATTATTATTTCAGGGGTTATAGATTAGTGTTTATGATTTTTTGGGGGTTTAGGGGTTATATGACTTTTAGCGGCGTTTTACCAAAAGCATCGCTAATGCCCTGGTTTTTAGCAGCGTTTTTGGTTAAACGCCGCTATTGCTCTGTGTTTTACAATTTTTGCGGCAAACGCCGCTAAAGCCCTATTTTCCTGTAGCGGAAGGAGCAATTATGGTGAACATCAACATAACATGTTTAGGTGAAACCAAAACTAAAACAACAAGGTTTAGGTAAGAAACCGTTGTATTTTGGGGGAAAACAACCGAAAAGAATACATACGTTCAACATATTTGCAATCACTACAGTCTTAAATACAGCGAATTCACTACTACATTAATGTTAGAATTGAAACCTTCGCATATTAATTCCGGAATTTCTATCAACATTAAAAATTCCAGAATTTTATTTAATTTTGGCGACACTATAATTTGAAATAAATAAATAAATAAATAAAAAGAATTTTGTTTGAAAAATAATATTTAGAATTTCAGCAAAGTAATGAATGCATCTAGAAATAAATGAGGGGGGCAAAAGAGTTATCTCTTATGGATTTGATATTAATTGAGACGATCCTATTAATCACACTATTTACCGCAATTAAGTTAATATGTTTAACCCTTAATTTATTCAGACTTTGACTTCTTTAGTATATTTAGGTTTGATATTGGTGTTTGATATTTTTTCTAATGCGGTTTTTGTGTTAATTTTTTTATTTAATTTGGTATTTATGTTTGATAAAAATTATATATTTTTGTACTTAAAGGTAATAATATTAAAATTTTAGTGTTTAATTTAAGATTTAGAGTTGATTTAATGAAAGTTAATTGCTACTTATTAGGTTTTAAATTTCTTATAATTTTGTTAATAGAATAAATTCAATGTTAATTGTGAATTTATTTAATTTTGCGTTTAATTTATCAAATACAGTTTGATAAATGTAATTTAATTCGGGGTTTAGTGTCAATTTTATGAAAGTTAATTGCTAATTTTATTAGCTAATTAAGAATTTTCATCGAATTAATTCTAAAACTGAATTAAACACTAAAAAGTTAACATTGTTATTTCCAGGTACGAAAATGTATAACTTTTGTCAAATACATGTACCACATTGGGCAAAAAATAACACAAGTGCCGCATTAGAAAAAAAAATGTCAAATTGAGGTACCAAATTATGGATTGAACCATATATTTATCATAATTAATTAATGGATAGAGATCTACTCAAATTAGATGTGTTCATGAGTCAAGTCGGGTCAAATTTGTGCCGGGCTTAAGTATGGTTTAATATATTTTATACTTTGCCCAAGTTTAGTCTGAGCTGAAATATAAACCTAAAATTTTATTCAAATATTTCTATATTTGTAGATGACTAACCCAATACTATTTTAGACCTATCAATATTATATTTTTAGTTTTAAAAAAATATATTTTTAAATTTAAAATTGAATAATTATATATATTTCATTTATCAAAATTATATATATAACTTAACAGTTTTTTATGGTTACATTATAGTTTTATATATTACTATATAATTAATTTTTATGTGTAATAAATTATATAACATATAAAAATAATATAAAATTATAGAAATGATTAGGTTGGGTTTAAGTCTTGAATATTTAAGTTTGAGTTTGACCTATATTTTAAGTACTTTTTTTTTTCAAACCCATTTTGAGTCCTAATATATATTTTTTTAAATCTTGTTAAATTTTGGACGAGCTTTTGGACTTAATAACCCAACCCTTAAATAAGTCTAACTTATATAAATGTAAAATTAATATTAAAACATTATTAATAAACCTATGACTAAGATTAAAACATTATTTTAATTAAAATTTATCTAGATATCTTGTTTCCTTAAACAAATCTCATCTTTCTTCATCAACTTCTTTTTTCTTGTTCTATAAAACTGTTATGAATAACACTATTTAGCTTGAGTTTCCTTCCATTAAATATGAATGGTGTGTAAGGGAATAATAAAATGAAGAAAAAAAAATTCTCATAAATGGCACTGTCAAGGATTTGTTCTATAAATGGTATGGTGGATATCAAGATTTGGCAAATACTCTATCAATAATCAGAACTGTCAAAAATCAGAGTTTTTTTTTCCATCTAAATGGAAGTTGAATAACATGAATTTTCAAGAAACTGCAGAAGTTTTTGATATCACGATTTAATTCAAACATTTATTTGATCAATTAACAAGAGCAGATTAACATCACATTGTGTTTTTCAATTCAAACTTGGCAGTCCTTTCATCAGCTTACGCAGTTTAAGCTTATTTATAAATAGAAGACTTCTGGTATGCACGTTGACACAAATTTTTACTTAAACATGAAACTCATGCCAGGCTGTAAGTGCCAATGCCAGTAACACCAAACCCAAATGCAAGCACAACAACAGACAACCAGAAGTTGAGCGATCTGAGAGCGGGAGCACTGCCCTGAGTTGGGCCAGGGATCGGTTCCAAGCTTTCTGGACTGGGCGCCAAGGCTTCATCAAACACGGAGGCTGACTGTGGTAATTGATAAACAGCGGAAGCCGAAGATGGAAGGTGTTCCATGGCTAGTGTGACCTCAATGTTAACCTTTTGCCCGGCCAGACAGTGGCCTGGGATACTACAAATGAAGTACAAGTGGCCGGGTCTTGTGAGGTTGATGGTGTCGGCACCTGATGAGTAGACTGCAATTGGAGATGTTGCGTTGCATGACTTGAAGTTCTGGTGAGTCACACGGACCACGTTATTGAACTTATTGTTGTACCTGAAAACTGCAATTGGGGTATTGATAAACGAACTTAATTTACCATCATGTATTTCCTAATCATAGTGAGGAAAAACAGTAGGTTTAAAGGAAGAAGAGTTTTAGGTGAGATATCTATTAGGTAAAATTTATGGAAGATCCCTATACTTTTTCATTTTGCCAGTTTTAGTCCCTTTATTATAATTTGATTCTTTCTAGTTTCTCTACGTTTTGAATATTAAGGTCCTTTTTTTTATAAATAATTTGATGTTCCTCACTTTTTTTAAATATGTGGCGATGTGGCATGTATATTTTAGCTTTTCTTTTTTTACATTTGGATAAATATTATATATATTTTAAAAATTCCAAAAAAAATTTCAAATATACAAAAAATAGGAAACTATATATGTCATTTCATCACAAGTCATATCAAACTATTTAATGGAAATTATGGAAGAAAATAACCTAAGGATTGAAAATACACATTTGACTAAATTATAATAGAGGAACTAAATTTGGCATAAACTCAAAGTACAGGGACTTCATATAGAATTTTACCAGTCTATTACATACCAATAACATCGCCGACATGGAAGTTCCTGGTTGAAGCCCAGATTCTGTAATCAAGTGGGGAGCCTGCAGCCACGGTGGTCCATCCAGCGAAGCCTCCGACCCAGTGTATAGCCGCCATGGAAACGCCCCAGAGAGCCATTGTAAAGACGAAAATCACTGCACTCTTAGCAACCGCCATGGCGAGAGGGTTTGAGCAATCAAAGAAAGTTGGTGTTGGAGTGAAATGTGTGTGAATAACACAGCCTTATTATATAAGCCTAAGGCCTATGTGCATTCTCAAGGGAAATCATGCATCTATTACCCATTTCTACAACTAACAATTTTCATTTACAAAATTCTTAGTTTGTAAATTATATGTATTACATATCTGATTTTGTGTTTAATTTTAATTTTTTATTCTTTGAATAATATATTTGTATTTCATGTAATTAATGTAAAAAAATTCATAAAATGGTTTAACATAATTATAATATATTCACTACTTTTGATGATTAAAATATTATAATAATTTAAAACTTAAAATAATGAAATTAAAATTTTTTTAGTAATTTTTTAATGATCTCATTATAGGTTCTGATTATATTTATTCTTTTTGTCACAATACCTAAAGCTAGGTTTGACCCCTCCCCAACCCATAAATAGAAAGATAACATGCTTTAATGCACTTGAACACACGTCTTCCTGCATTGATAATAATGCCCATAAATAAGAGGATAATGCAGTTTTTTAATGATTTTTTTTGAAACAAATAATCAGATTGGGCTTATATAAAAACATAATCAAAGTCCACAGGAACAAAACCAAACCAAACTTAAGGCCCAAAACAACAGCCCGGGCAAACAAAATATTTGCCTTAAAAGAAAATAAAAAACCTGCCTAAATAAACTAAAAGAGAATTCTAGAATGTCATTTATTACCATCGTACAAATGCCCAATCAGAGACCTCTGACGCCTGTTGTTTCCATCTTATCTTTCAATTCAATTTTAATACCGTTATCAGATTTCAAAGGGAGCATTTACCACCGAGACTATTGATCTATCCATTTGAAACTCCCTTCTAACTTCCATTTCCTTTCTTCTTCAATCCGGCTCTCTCTCTATGTCATTTTTCCTCTGGTTTTCGGCATAAATGGGCACGCTTTCAACCGGGTAAAATTCTTCCTTCCTTCTTAGAGATTCTTTAGCTAATATGTGGGCTAAACCATTTCCTGATCTAGGGGTATATTCAAACTTGAGATTGCTAGATTTGGATTTTAACTGATGGATATCATGTATATAGGCCCCTATCTTCGATTTATCTCCCCCTTTAACATTACATTTTTTAATAATAGATAAAGAATAACCTTCAATAATGATTTCCTTCCCTTGCATGTCGAGACCTATCCTGGTTGCTTTCCTGCAAGCTAGCGCTTCAGCTGCGAAGGTTGAAGGCACCCTATGATGGAGCTTTGTGCATGAAAGGAGAACAAGCCCTTCACTGTTTCTGGCTACTATCCCAGAGGCCGATTGTTGGTTATGCTCGTCAAATGCTCCATTGAAGTTTATTTTTATTAACTGCCCAGGTGGGTGTTTCCACTTTTTAACTTCTTTAGCGGTTTTAGGCTTATTATTCTTAACACCTTCCAGTTCTTCTAAATAGCTAAGCACAAAACTTGCAATCTCCTGACCTGATCTTTTTGTTTTATCATGTACCCGAGCATTTCTGTCCCCCCAGATGGCCCATAACGCGTAGCAAAATAGTTTGTAGAGAGGTTGAGGGTGGAGAACAAGGATCTTGGTAAGCCACTGTTCGAAATCTAAGTTTGTTTCCTGTAGACTGTTTAAAGTCGATAAACTTCTCCAAACTGCTACTGATACAGGACATTCATGGAAAAAGTGATTCATCGTTTCTGTTCCTTCACCACATCGAGGGCAAATTATGCTGTTTGTCAATTTCCTACATAGCATGTTCACTCGAGTTGGCAGATAATTCCATGAAATTTTCCAGATGGCAATTAAAATTTTTTGTGGTAGATCTAGGCTCCATAGTTTTTTGTTGAATTCCTTGTAGTTGGTTTGTAAAGGTAAGCTCTAGGATCCAAACTTTGTAATAGTTTGTAGGTGCTTCGAACCAAAAATCCTCCCGAAGGTTCACCGCTCCAAGCCCGAAAGTCATCATGAGGTTCTTTTGCTAGTGGAATATCGAGAATCTTACCTGCTACTTCTTCTGGGAAGGTATTGACAATCAACTCTCTGTTCCATTTCCTTTCGTAATTATTGATTAATTCAGCAACCATATAATCATGCGAATCAACCACAACAGGAGATAATCTAGCATTTCTGAAATCTAAAATCCAATTATCATTAAAAAATGATATGCTCGTACCCGTACCGACCTTCCAGTAAAGTCCATCTGTCAATACACTCTTTGTCGCCCATATACTTCGCCATACGTATGAACAATTATTCCATAAACGTGAGTTTAAAAAGTCAACTTCTGAAAAATATTTTGTTTTAAGTACTTTCGCTACTAATGAATCTGGATTAGTTAAAATCCTCCAACCCTGTTTTGCTAAGAGAGCTTTATTAAACTGAGCCATGCTTCTTAACCCCATTCCGCCTTCTTCTTTGGCACGACACAAATGCTTCTATAAGCACCAATGAATCCCTCTTTTCCTATGGCGTTTTTGCCACCAGAACTTAGCAAAAATGTTTTCCAACTCCCCACACAATGAATTTGGTAGGAGAAAGCAAGACATCTGCTTTAAAAAATTATTATACCGGAGAGATAATAAATATCATGTTGTAAGGTTTTAGTACGGGTTCATATCTTACTATTTTTTATCGAAATGATAATCGGCCTAAGGTTAAATGGGAATTAGTTGAGCATGAAATTCATCATACTTAATTGAGGTTTAAAAGTGAATTTGAGTGTAATGGTGATAGGTGAAAAGGAGAAAGGGCTTACAAAGCAATTGAACCAAAAGAAAGTAAAAGAAAGAAATTGGCAGTAAGCTCAAAAGCTACAGACGTAGAACAAAAATACATCTGCTTTCTTTTATTTCATCCAACATCTGTAGCTTTTGAGCTTACTGCCAATTTCTTTCTTTTACTTTCTTTTGGTTCAATTGCTTTGTAAGCCCTTTCTCCTTTTCACCTATCACCATTACACTCAAATTCACTTTTAAACCTCAATTGAGTATGATGAATTTCAAGCTAAACTAATTCCCATTTAACCTTAGACCGATTATCATTCCGATAAAAAATAGTAAGATATGAACCCACACTAAAACCTTACAACATGATATTTATTATCTCTCCGGTATATGGGATAGTTACAATCGTCCCTTAAAGTTAATTAAATTTCAATTCAAAAATCATGCGTTGGGTTGGAGTTGTTTGGCGTACAATTAGAAAAACGAGATGGTCGTTTGCCGAGTTCAAATTCCCGCTAACAAATTGGCATGTTCAATTGGAAAAAAGCTAGTTAGATTCCGTCAAGGGAGATAGTGATCGAATTTAAGAGACCCATACGATTGAGGCCGTTAATTCAAGTTGGCTTTTCTAGATCGCAAGGTTGCTGAAATTTAATTGCGAATGTGTTACATGGTTAGATAATCAGTAAGGATTGGTTTGCAGGTCATACAGAAACCAACTACACAAGGAAAAGTTGGCGGTTGGGGAGATCGTTATAACCAGTTTATTGTTTGAAAAAAAAAATCCACTTTTAAGGATCGATTCAATTTCAGAGTGTACCAAGACTGAGGCTAAGCATTAATATATTTGATTCACCAATTTAATTTAATTTAATTTCCTTAACATTATTTTCCAATCATAATTTTGTTTTTATTTTATTTTATTTTCTTTATAAACTAAAATCCTTTTTTATTTTTTTCAACTTTGCAATGCACATGTTGTGGGCATGAAAGCTACATAGCCTTAGTAATCTGGTTACGTAAACAGGAAAATTAGGAGTCTCAGTCCCTGTGTGATCGACCGTACTACTTTATACTACTATTTAATTAAATTAAAGCTTAGGAAATTATATTTGGTAGGTTCGACGCTCATCAAATTTTGGCATTGTTGTTGGGGAGTGGAAATAATTCTAATTTTCATTTATTTTACTTATAACCCGGTTAGAACCAGGGACTTTAGAGTTTGAATCGAAAATCAAGAAATTAGCTCAAACACCACGAAGAAAAGCTATTCGACGCGAAAAAAAACCACAAATGTGAGAGGTCAAGTACGAAACACAGTCTTACACGAAAGCAATAGACGATACGCTCAGTGAACCAGAAGAAATGGCGAATCAAACCATTCGACAGCTCGCTGCGGCATTGGATGAGCAACAACCGCTGTGCATAACTTATCCAGTAAGAGGAACACCATTTGAGTTAAACTTGGACTTAATTCATTTATTGCCCATTTTTCACAGTTTGCAAAATGAAAACCCCCACACTCATCTTAAGGAGTTTCACATGGTTTGCTTAAGTGTGAAACCATAGGGATTAACCGATGATCAAATTAAACTTTGAGTTTTTCCTTTTTTGTTAGTCGACTTTTTCAAAGAATGACTATTTTATTTACCTCTAGGATCTGTTAATACATGGTCTGATATGTCTCATTTTTTTCTTGAAAAGTCCTTTCTAGCAGCTCGAGCAACCGAATTAAGAAGAGATATTGTTGAAATTTGACAAAACTAGATCAAATTGCTCTATGACTACAAGGAGTGATACAAGAAATTGTGTGCAAGTTTCTCACAACATGGCTTAACTGAACAATCACTTCTTCAATATTTCTATCAGGGGTTACTCTTTATGGAAATGAAGATGATTGGTACTGCTTGTTGAGGGACACTTGTTAGCATGACTCCTCAAAGAGCAAGGGAGTTAATTTCAACCATGGTTACGAAATATCAATAGTTTTAACCAACTACAGAATCCACAAGACTGGTTCATGGGTTAAGTACTCCATCATTAGAAGATAAAATCGATAAGCTCGCTAATGTAGTTCAAAATTTACTTACAGGGAAAATGAACCCAACTTAGTTATGTGGGATTTGTACCATGCCTGATCATCTGAAAAATTCGTGTCCAATCTTACATGAGAACACAACAACATAAGTAGATATTGTTGGGAACTTCCTAGGCCACCTCAAATGCGTTATGATCCATATGTGAACACTTACAATGCATGGTGGAGGGATCACCCAAATCTGAGCTATGGATTGAACCCTCGATGCAATCAACCGTATCAGCCAAGGCCACCTCCGTCTTAACATTTTTAACCCCTAAAATCATCCATTGAGACCATAGTGAAGAGGCTACTCATTATCACCAAAAAGTTCCAACAAAAGACTGAAGCACACCTAGAAGAAATAGATTAAAAGATAAGTAAGCTTATGCTTATGGTTAGTCGTTTGGAGACCCAAGGAAAATTTTTATCTCAAATTGAGCCAAACCCACGACAAAATGAAAGTGCTATGATCGTAAAATATGGAACGATTTTGGAACCAGTACCTGGTACAAGTAGTGATAATGAAATTGAACAGGAAGAATAGAAACTTGAACCAGCAACTCCCACAGAGTCGGCATCGCTAAAACCATTCGTGGTACCACCCTCATTCTCTGGAAGGCTCGTCCAATGTAAAAGGGAGTGAGAAGAGAAAGAGATCCTAGAGAAGTTTCAAAAGGTAGAAATTAATATCCCCTTACTCGATACGATCAAACAAGTTCCACATTATACGAAATTCTTAAAAGAATTGTGCACTGGCAAAAAGAAGCTCTTAGGCAACGAAAGGGTAAATGTAAGAGAAAATATTTCTGTAGTTTTACAGAAGAAAATCTCGCCTAAGTGTAAGGACCAATGTATGTTTTTTATATCCTACAAAATAGGAAAATTAGGAATTTGGTTACATAAACAGAAAAATTAAGAGTCATAGTCTCTATGGGATCAACCCTACTACTCTATGCTACTATTTAATTAAGTTAGAGCTTAGGAAATTATATTTGGTGGTTTCAATGCCCATCAAATTTTTGTCACTTTTGGGGAGTGAAAGTAATTCTAATTTTTATTTATTTTACTTATGACCAGGTCAGAATCGGGGACCTTAGAGTTTGAATCAAAATTTGAGAAATTAGCTCGAACACTACGAAGAGAAGCTATTCGACGCGAGGAACAACCACAAGTGAGAGAGGTCGAGTACAAAGAACTATCTTACATGGAAGAAATAGACAATACGCTCAGTGAACCAGAAGAAATGGAGAATCAAACCATTCGACAGCTCGTTGCGGCACCCGATGAGCAACAATCGCTATGCATAACTTATTCGAAAAGAGGAACACCACTTTCTTGGGAAAAGAATTGGGAAGGAGCCCCACGTAATCTCTTACGCCTCTAAAACATTAGATGCCACTCAAAGCAATTATTCAACCACTGAAAAAGAACTATTAGCTATTGTATTTACTTTGGAAAAGCTTAGATCATATTTAGTAGGCACTAATATCACTGTTTTTTCTGACCATGTAGCTTTGAAATACTTGATCGAAAAAAAAGGAGGATAAGTCGAAATTGATCAGATGGATTATGCATTTACAAGAATTTAACCTCTAGCTAAAAGATAAAAAAAAGGTGTGAAAACTTAGTAGCAAACAACTTAAGTCGACTGCCAATCTCAAAAGATAATATGCCTCTGAATGATGATTTTCGGACAAAAATCTATTTTCAACACAAGCAGCTTACCCATAGTAGGCAGACATGGTAAATTACCTCTCCACATGTATTATATCGTCTGACTTATCACGCTCTAAAAGGGATAAAATCAAATGAGACTCACGATACTATATTTGGGACAATTCATACATATGGAAACACTATTCCGATCAGGTAATTCGACGATGTGTTGTAGAAAATGAGGTACAATCTACCCTAAATTTTTTTCATTCTTACATTTGTGGAGGATATTTTGGCCCTAAATGCATTACACATAAAGTACTTGAGTAAGAATTATTTTGGCCACACATTTTTCATGATACTTGTTTTGTAAAACTTGCGAGAGATGTCAAAATGTGGGTAATCTGAGCTGAAGGAATGAAATGCTCCTCACACCTATACATGTGTGCAGAATTTTTGATGTTTGGGGCATCAATTTCATGGGTCCATTCATTTTATCATATGGTAATATTAATATTATATTTGCTATAGATTACGTATATAAGTGGGTAGAAACTAAAACTACCCATCGTGATGACGCTAGAGCTGTGGTAGAATTTCTGAAAGGCTATTTTTTCCAGGTTCGAAACACCAAGAACATTTATTAGCGATCGAGGAACACACTTCTGTAATAAGATGATGAAAGCGTTTATGAAAAAATATGGGGTAAAACAAAAAGTGGCCATGACTTATTACCTACAAACAAATGGTCAAGTAGAAATCTTGAGCCGTGAAATTAAGTCAATTTTGGAAAAGACCGTGAAACCAAATAGGAAAGATTGGAGCCTACGACTAAATGATGCATCATGGGCATGCCGTACTACATACAAAGGACCTATAGGCATGTCACCTTATGACTCGTATTTGGTAAACCATGTTATCTTTCGGTCAAGTTGGTACACAAAGCATATTGGGCTGTAAAACAATTCAACATTGAGTTGGATGTCGTGGGTGAGTATAAAAAATTAAAGATTTAAGAGCTCGAAGAAATTCAGCATTATGCATATGAAAATGCCTAAGTTTATAAGGACAAAACCAAGGCATTTCATGACCAGAAGATATCTCGTGAACAATTTTTAGTTGGAAAGAAGGTGTTACTTTACGATCCTACATTGAGGATCTTTGCAGGTAAACTTTGAACCAAATGACTTGGTCTTTTTGTTACTCAATTATTTTCTCATAGTGCAATTGAAATTAAGAGCGAAGAGTCTGAAAAATGTTTAAAGGTCAATGGGAAAAAGTTAAAACCTTTTTACAAGAATTTTCAAGTGCACATGGTGGAAGAATTAATTCTCGATGAGCTATATAAATAAAATTTTAGGTTGTCGAGCTAACGATGTTAAACAAAAGGGCTTTTTGGAAGGCAACCTATATTTATTTTAACTTTGAGTTCAGTTTACTTTATGTTAAAAAAAAAAGAGGTTGTTATTTAATCTATTTTGACGTGTTGGTATGCAGGAACATTGGTGGAGGTTGACATATTTTTTCATCCAAAAATCAAATTTCTATTAAGGCGTGGAGATGCCATGCTCAGTGCTGCTATTCCCTAACCCATAACCTACCCAAATTAAAAAAAAACCCAAAATAAAAGAACCCAAATCCTAAGCCTAAAGAAGAAGAAAAAAAAAGAGAAACCCAAATAAGTTGAATATGGCCAAAAAAGGAAAAAAAAGAGATAAAAGAAAAAGGTCAAAAAATCGACCCAAACCCAAACCAAACCAAAAAAAGGAAGAAAAAAGGAAAAAGAAACAGATTTATGAGCCCGCTTCTTCTCCTTCTTCTACTCTCAACAAATCCCTAAACTTCATTACCTTTTACATTGCTGCTGCCATGCACCGATATTACCACGATCGACTTTGTCGATCGCTTCACTATTACCTAGCGCCACCATCACCGACGATTATTTCCCTTCCCCTGCATAGCCACGATCGACAAAACCGAAGGCACATTATCTTTTCCTCTAACGCTGCTGCCGTTCGGCAACCCTTCCTCACGTTCAAAAATCCCCACGCACCACCGCACTTACCTGTAACCAAAACTTCTCCATCCTTTATAAAAACCCATAACGTCGCCAACTTTCGAAACACCAAACCACTACCTTTTGAACATCGCCACGCCAAACATTGACACTGCCTGAACCCACCATGAACCACCACCGTGAGCAGCCACAACAGATGTCGGTGTTCACTACCAAAAACTCGAAATGTCGGCCATGTTTCACACTAGAAAGTAAACGATTGATGGTTTTCTGGTTTCACTTAATCGAGGTTGAAATCGATTTTCAGCACCACCGGTCATTGACATTGATGATGAAGATTCAAAACCACTTTCTCCACCATTGATACTAGCTGTTGGACCAAGTTGACACCATCGTCGAAGGAGTTTGACACTGCACGAGGTAGAAGTTCGTTCAGATGCTTCTGATAGAGTAAGGTATAGTGTTACGGATTCCTAACCTATTTTTCCATTACTTACATATCCTACAGGTTGTTCAAATGAAACTAGCACCTTTGACTACTATGACGCAAAATCATTGAATCGAAATGTGCAACCACCTTTGCACCAAACAAGGTCAGTCACCGCATGTGCTTGACAAACACCATCACACCAGCTAGGTGATGAGCCAGAAATAACTCTAAAAAATAGTAATAAGGTTGCTAATATGCCAAGTGCACAAAATAGTCTGATCGAAGAAGAGTTCTAAGCACCTAGGAATAATAGGCGAGGCCAGCGATGGCGTACCTATACATTGCTACTGGAGGAGAGATTCTAAGGATTTTTGAATTTTACATCCCTAGAACAACGCATGAGATACGATGAAATTTGACATCACCTTATCCTGGTCTGTAAGAGTAGTACACTTTTCACCCTCGACACACTTAATTTACGTGATAATGTTTTTAATTATTTTGATGTTATTGGTTGGACTTCTTATGCGAATATTAACTGTGCTGCATATTACGAACTCGTATATTAATTTTATGCAACATTTAGCTTCAAAATAAATGCCATTTGACAATTGAAACTCAAGACATTGTCTGTTTTTGATTGCTTCGCAAAACATTTAGAATGTCAGTTTCAGACTTCAACATAGTTATGGGTTTCGCTGACCCTGACAATGCTCAATCTGATTCATACCATAGTGCTTTACTTGACTTACCTAGCAGTTTCAGTACCAATGTTGCTTACCCAGCTTTGACTAATGCTATATCCCACACTTACAATTCTAAGACCTTTAAAGCCTTTCTAGTGCATGAACCGACCCTAAGGTACATTTATAGATTTCTTGCTTTTAATTATTCGGGGCGTAACGATTCTTTATCTCTCCTAACTAAGACATAATTATTTTTCTTATAGATTATGCACTCCGGTTATAGAGTCAATTTAGGATATTGGTTTGCACAAAGTTTTCATGTCGTTATACGGGTTCATCGACCACTCATTCTCAGCCCATATATTATACATTTAGCCACAAGCATCTTTCCATCCGGAATTGATTTTTCATCTCTTACATATGCATTTACTATGGATCCTTTAAATGAATATTGCCAGATTTCTATGGGTTTGCTTGTTGGCACCCCTATTGCATATCATTTTGTTCCTCTAAGTACACGACCTACTTGCAACAACAGATTTTTTTCTTCGACAACACAATCTAGCTCCTAGGGAACAAGAGGAGCAATGTCCTTCTACTATGGAAGAACCACTAAACCACATCGAGTCTCACCTAGACACAATGGGAGCTTAAATCTCAAACATTTTTGCCATATTGCAAAGTGGACATTTCTAACACCCTCCACCAACTTAAATATACACGGGGAGTACACTTTACCCTTCTCTTTTGTTATTCCTTTTAATTTGCACATTGAGGGCAATGTGGGCTAAGTAGGGGTGACATGCCATGCTATTTCTTCTTTGTATGAGTTAATTTGTATACTAAGATTACTTCTTAATTCATTTTGAAAACGAACCTCCAGTTCCTATGCTTAGTTTATTTAAATAATTGGGTAATTCATGAATAACTACTTATTGCTTACTTTGATCAACAAATATCTTGTAGAGTTGAAAATGTTATGGCTAAGTCAACATTTCATAAAAATTGTTGGCTTTTTAAACTTGCCTAATAAAAGTACTCAAGTCTCATTTTAGTATAAAAAAACCGTTAATGGCTTAGTTATGAGTGGATATTTTGAAAATCTAACCAAATTGAGTAACCAGAATGAGATGCTTGGGTTGTCATCTCATTTCGCGTAAAAAGAATCGAGTGACGAATCGAAACTTGTAACATTCTGCTAATCGAACTTCCTTAAGTAAGGAAAAATAAACTAATTGAGGACGTGTCAAATTGAGTAACCAGAGTAAGGTGCTTGGGTTGTCATCTTATTTCGCGTAAAAAGATTCGACTATGTCTAAAACTTTTGGAAAAATTTGATTGAGTACGATTGTCTTGCAAGTTTTATTAAGCCTAAATTTAGTGAATTAATTGACTTTTGCATAATGTTAGAGATTTTATAAAATGCTTATTGGTTAAACCTAGCAATAACTTTTTTTTATTCACCTAATTATTTGCATTACGCTTGACTGAGAAAGAAGATTTGATTTCGAAAAAATTGTTGAATGATTTCTAGTATAGAAATACACATCATGCTTGAGGACAAGCATCAACTAAGTAGGGGGAATTTTATGTATCTATTTTGGGCTAATTTTTTAATAGAATACTACTAAACTTATTATTTCTTGCTTAAATTTTATCAGGGATGAAATTGGAGTGCCAAAATTCAAAATCAAGCAAAATGAGATATATTGGAGCGAGAAGCAAGGAAAAGAGTCGAATTAAAAACATTGCAGAATTAGGGGCTGATTAAATCAAAATTTTCAAGTTTTCAAATTCTATAAATAGAAAAAAAAATCTTATTTTTAGTTGATATATTCTTAAGATTAATCATGCTAAATTTAGCATGTGAAAAGTATATAAATACCTTTTATTGGGTGCATGAAAAAACTGACTTGAATAGAATAAAAATACATCTGCTTTCTTTTATTTCATCCAACGTCTGTAGCTTTTGAGCTTACTGCCAATTTCTTTCTTTTACTTTCTTTTGGTTCAATTGCTTTGCAAGCCCTTTCTCCTTTTCACCTATCACCATTACACTTAAATCCACTTTTAAACCCCAATTGAGTATGATTAATTTCATGCTCAACTAATTCCCATTTAGCCTTAGGCCGATTATCATTCCGATAAAAAATCGTGAGATATGAACCTGTACTAAAATCTTACAACAAGATATTTATTATCTCTCCAGTATATGGGATAGTCACAATTGTCCTTTAAAGTTAATTCAATTTTAATTCAAAAGGCACGCGTTGGGTTTGAGTTGTTTGGCATACAGTTGGGAAAATGAGAGGTCGTCTATCGAGTTTGAATTCCCGCAAAAAAATTTGCGTGTTCAATTAGAAAAAGCTAGTTGGGTTTCGTCAATGTAGATAGTGATCGAATTTAAACGACTCACGCGGTTGAGGTCATTTCGAGTTGAGCTTTTCTAGATCGCAAGGTTATCGAGATCTTAAATTGCGGACACTTGTTACATGGTTAGATAATCGATAAGGGTTGGTTTGTAGGTCGTACCGGAACTAACTACATAAGGAAAAGTTGGCGGTTGGGGAGTCTTTGATCGTTATAACCAGCTTATCTTTTTGAAAGGAAAATCTACTTTCAAGGATCGATTCGATTTCGGAGTGTACCGAGATTGAGGCTAAGCATTAATATATTTGATTCACCAATGTAATTTAATTTCCTTAATTTTATTTTGAAATCATTATTCTGTTTTTATTTTATTTTATTTTATATTTGTTTTTTTCTTATTTTCTTTATTAACTAAAGTCCCCCTTTTATTTTTTGCAACTCTGTAACGCATAAGTCGTGGGCATGACAGCTTCCTAGACTTAAGAATTTGGTTATGTAAATAGGAAAATTAGGAGTCACAGTCTCTATGGGATCGACCCTAGTACTCTATGCTAATATTTAATTAAGTTAGAGCGTAGGAAATTATATTTTGTGGTTTCGACGTAGAGGTGTTCATGGGCCGATTTTGGCCCAACCAAAATTTTTTACCCATTTGCTAGGCCTGGGCTCAGCCCAAAAAATGGACCTAAAATTTTACCCAAGCTTGACCCGGATAACAATACTAAAACCTGGGCCCTGCCGGACCCACCCATATTAATTTTTTTAATTTTATTTTTATATAAATTTTAAATATATATAATACATCAAAAATACCAAAAGTATTAAAATAAATATTTCCTAACAAATTGAAAATAAATTTTAAAAAATATGTATATTTAAATAACACTAAGATAGATTCAACTTAACAAGCAAATGCTTTTAAAATAAAAACAAAATTAACAATAAAATAAATGTTACACAATATCCAAACAATAACAAAAAAAATAGGAGCAACATAATAGTGACATGGTAGCAAAATAGGGAAAAAAAAACAACAAGAAAGTAGCATTAAAACAATAAAAAAATAATAGATTTTTTTTGTCCTTTTGTAAATTCGAGTCGTGCTAGGTTGAGCCTAGGCAAAAAATGCCTTACTCGAGGCCTGACCCATTTTTTAAATGGGCATTGTTTTCTTTGCCTAAACCTATTTTTTAGACCTATATTTTTGCCCAAACCCTCCCACTTTTTGAGCAGGCTTTCGGGCTGGGCTGGATGGCCCAGCCTATGCACAGGTCTATTTTGACACCCATCAATATACAAGAAATTAACAAAAACTAGCAATTTAACAATTTATATACGACCCACATTCAAATAAAAAGGTTTACTTTCTAGCATGCTTCTGGTCTACTATATTCTAATACGATTTAGGTTTTAGGTTTTGTGTGTTTGGTTTTGGTGCGATGTTTTTAGGGTTTGGGTGTGGTTTGGGTGTGCCTTGGGTGTTTTTTTTTATTTGCTGCACAGTTTAGTTTTGTGTTCATTTACGAAGGTTGGATGTGGGTCTAGGTTATCAGGGTTTTAATAATGGAAAGGGAACTGGCGGCATTATCTCTAAATGATGAAGAGGATGAGATTGTGGAGGTGCAAAGACAAGTGGAATTAGCAGTGAGTGAGAACGAGTTCTGTCTGGTAGGGTGTTTTCTGACGGCTAGTATCATTCCCTTTCCGTTTATGAGGAGTACGATGGCTAATTTATGGCACCCTGTTAATGGGGTTTAGATATTATATTTAGGAGAAAAAAGATTCATGTTTCGATTTTTTCACAAGATGGATTTGGAACGGGTTATTAATGGAGCTTCTTGGATTTTTAATAATCATTTATTGGAGTTCCATCGGTTGGTTCTAAGGGAGGATCCATTAAAGATGCCCTTGATTTTTTCTATTTTTTGGGTTCAAATTCATGATGTTCTACCAAAGTTCTTTTCTGATTTGGTGAGACAATTAGGTGATTTTATTGGGAAATTTGTGGAGTATGATAGTGCAAGTATAGGGAGGGGGCTAAGGAGTTATATGCGGGTGTAAATATGTTTGGATGTTAGGTGCCTTTTGAGGATAAAGAAGAAGTTAATGTTTGCATCCTAAAATTTTACATATGTGTATTTCAAATATGAGCGTTCAACTCTGTTTTGTTTTTTCTATGGCCAATTGGGACATAATGATTCATTTTCTCAAGCAAGGATGGCTTTAGGTATTCAAGTAGTAGAGATAGGTTGGGATTTGACATTAATGGCTCAATCTAGGTAAGCTATGGTGATAAATAGTGTGTGGTTAAGCGATGAGGGTGTAGGGGTGAAAAGGGGTAATTATGGATGTTGGAGTTCGGGTCAATGGAGTTGGGCGATGGAGGAAAGAATGGAGAGTGGGATTCGTATTGATCCAATGTTGAGGTTGAATTTAGAAAGGGATCAAACCATTATTTCCCTTTAGGAAAATGATCTGTCTAAAGCACTAGGCTTAATGGCCATGGAGCATGATTTGGAAGAGCTTATATTAAAGGGATGGGATGGTAAAAAGAGGCCTAGAAGGGATTTAAGTTAATGTAGTCAGGGGGTGGAGTTCAGATTTTTGGGGACGGCTAATGGAAAGGTGTTGGAAAATTTTTTTGTATCGGCGGCTACTAAGGGGCATGCCGACCTGTTGCAATGAAAATGATAAGTTGAAATGTTCACCTTCAGGCTATACGAAGACTTCAGTGTATGCTGAAGTTGCATATCCCCAAGTGGTCTTCTTTATGGAAACTAAAATAAGTAGTGTAAAAAATAGAGAAAGTTCGAAAAATGTGTGGGTTTTTTAGCAAAATTGATGTTTCAGCTGAGGGAACTAGAGGAGGGCTTTGTTTGAATTGGAGGGGTCATGTCCCGATCACTCTCAAGAATTTTTCAATTAGGCACGTTGATGTTGACGTAGAGGATATTAAGGAATGAAAAATTTAGAGATTCATTGGCTTTTATGATTTCCCTTTTGCACACAATTAGGATGATTCGTGGAGGGTATTGCGTAGATTAGGTCATGTTTGTGATCTTCCTTAGTTGGTATGTGGGAATTTTAATGAAATCATGTATGCTTTTAAAAAAGTGGGGGGGTTGACAAGGGAGGAAACTAGAATGGAGGCTTTTAAAGAGGTGTTGGGGGAGTGTGAGTTGATGGATATTGGTTATTCCGGGGCTTGGTTTACATGGGAAATAGGGAATTTACCGGAGATGAATGTTAGGGAAAGGTTAGATAGGGGTGTGGCTATTGCTGAATGGTTAATGCGATAATTCAAATTTTTCTCATTCTTTCTCGGATCATTGCCCTCTTCTTATTCGAATTGAGCATGGTTCTAATGTATTAAAAGGGAGAAGGTTTATGTTTGAAGCTTGGTGGATATTAGAAAATTCTTTTGAGGAAGCTATGGTGAATATTTGGGTGTCTACTTTTGGTGATTTATTGATTAAATTTATGGACCTAAAGAAGGGATTGGTGGATTGGGCTTATTCGATTAAGTTAAAAAGAAAAGGTCTCACAACGGAGTTGACAAGGGAGTTAAAAGAGTTGATGAGGGCGAATGCTAATGATGAGAGTCTTGTGAAGATCATTGATACAAATGTCTATTTAAATATTGAGATTGACAAGGATGAGAGATATTGGGAGCAAAGACCCCACGCAAATTGGTTGAAAGTGGGGGAATAGAAATACAACTTTTTTTTCATAATCATGCTTCCCATCAAAGGCACAAGAATTGCATACGATCTTTACAATATGAAGATGGGAGGGAAACTAGTGATGAGGGCGGAATAGAAGAAATTGCCCGGGGTTATTTCCAAAAGCTTTTTACATCTAGTGGAGTTGGAGATATGTCTCATATTCTTTCGGGTATTGATAATGTTATTTCATAGGATGTCAATTTGAAGCTAACGACAACCTATTTAGAGGATGAGGTCGTCACAGCGTTAAAAGAAATAGGTCCAACTAAAGCCTTTGGAGATGTTATTGATTTCTGCTTGAAAGTTTTAAATAAAGGTATGGATTTTGATATGTTCAATATGACCAACATAGTGTTGATCCCAAAAATTTCTAATCTTACAAATTTAGTGAATTTTAGGCCTATTATCCTATGCAATATTCTGTATAAACTGATTGCAAAAATGATTGTTAATCATTTTAAGGGGGTATCGAATGCATATATTGATAAATCCCAAAGTGCTTTTGTACCTGAGAGATTTATTTCAGATAACGTGCTATTAGCTTATGAGATTTTGCACACGTTCCGTAAGAGGAGAGTGGGGAAAAGGGGATTCATAGCCTTGAAATTAGATATGAGTAAGGCCTATGATAGAGTGGAATGACAATTTATTTAGGAAATGTTGGTACAAATAGAATTTGATGCTCGATGGATTGAGACCATAATGAAATGTATCTCTATAGTTTCGTATTCGATAGTAGTAAATAGGAAAATTTCTGAAAGGTTTAGACCTAATAGAGGACTTCGATAAGGTGATCTTTTGAGTCCTTTTCTATTTTTGGTTTGTTGTAAGGGACTATCATCCCTTATGAGGTTAGCTATGAGAGATGGCTTGTTAAAAAGGGCAAAAACGAGTAGGAATGGCCCTCAAATTTTGCATTTGTTATTTTCTGATGATTCTATTTTATTTGAGGAAGCGAATGCGAAGGGAACACAAACATTAAAAGGGGTTTTAAGAGAGTATGAGCAATGTTCTGGCGAATGTATTAACTTTAGTAAATCTACTATTTTCTTCATCATGAATACTTGGCGACTTGTATTAGGGATTTTGGGAGTTAGGCATTCGAATGACCTTGAAAGATATCTTGGGTTGCCTAACATGATAGGGAAAAGGAAGAAGGCCTCTTTTCAAATTCTTAAGGACAGGTTTAAGCAGAGGATCGAAAGTTGGAGTGTTAGGTACTTGACTCAATGGGGCTAATAAGTGTTTATTAAATCTATCCTTCAGGCAATCAGGCTATTCCCACTTATTCGATGGCGTGTTTCTTATTGAGTAATACATTTTGTAACGAATTGGAGAGTATTATGGCAAAATTTTGATGGCAAAAAGGTTTTGGTAAGAAGGGTATACATTGGTGCACTTGATATCATTTGAGTGAACCAAAGGAGATGGGGGGGTTCAGTTTTCGCAGCCTTGAAAAAATTTAATGTTGCTTTGCTAGCTAAAGAAGGGCAGCGTATTATTAACTTTCCCAATTCATTATTATCTCGTGTGTTAAAGGCAAAATATTTTTTGAACTCTAATATTTTTAATGCGAGATTAGGCAATTTATCTTCATATACCTGGAAAAGTGTGTGGGCGACCAAGGGTCTTCTAGAGAACGGGTTTTGTTGGAGTGTTGGTTCAGGTTCAAATATATTAGTAAAAGATGATGCTTGGCTATCAGGTTCCCCCTGACTACAGAATTGATGAACAAGTTAATACTGGTGGGTTAAACTTAGTTTTTTATTTCACCAATGTAGATACTAGGGCATGGAAAGTAAATCTAATTAACAGTACCTTTCCTGAAGAGATTGCGTCGAAAATCTTACTAACTCTTTTAGCCTGGGAAGGGATTGAAGATATATGGGTCTGGAGGGGGGAATCTTCTAGGGAATTTTCTGTCTGAAGCGCCTATAAACTATTATATAAAGGTACTTTTAACCTTAATTATACACATTATGGTTCTAGGGAGCTATACAAAAAACTATGGTATTTAAAAATCCCTTCAAAAGTAAAAATTTATTTGTGGAAAACCACTTGGAATTTCCTACCTATTTCTGTTAATCTCTAACACAGAAGGATTAGAGGAGATGTCCTGTGCCCCAGGTGTGGTGGAGCAGTAGAGTCCCTATATCATGTGTTCAAAGAATGTCCTATATCAATAGAAGTTTGGAATTATTTAAATCTAAACTGGATTTTTTTCTAATCTAGATATGAACGACGAAAATAGGTTTACTTGGATTTTTCGAATGAGTTCCAATGGCTAGTGCAGATTATTTTGTTGTGCAATCTGGGGAATTTGGACAAATAGAAATCTGGTCCTGCATGAGGTGAGTCAGATTAAAGGAAAAGAAATATCGGATTGGATAACAAGATATGTTGGAGAGATTGACAATTTAAAAGATAAGAAGTATACCAAATATGTTGTTAATGAGGAATGGTGTCCGCCACTAGGTTCTGATGTCAAAGTTAATTTTGATGTGGCTTATAGTCAAAGTTTGGCGAGATCTGGATCTGGAGCGGTTGTTTGTAAATCTAGAGGTTAGGTTTTGGCTTTGGAACATGCACTACACAAGGAGATCGCTTTGCCGTTTGCAGTGAAAGGATATGCGTGCCTCCAAGCTTTGCTTTTGGCAAACCATTTGGGCCTTTCACCAGTTACCATAGAAAAAGATGCAAGAACCATTATTAAAAAAAGTCAGTTGGACATCCGAGATAAATTGGTGGTAGGAGCGATTATTTGGGACATACAACAGTTGAAAATGAGTTTTCATAGTATCAAGTTCAAACGCATACCCAGATCTGCTAATACCCTAGCACAAAGTTTAGCCACAAATTGCTTAAAGAATGGAAGAGAGAGTTACTTGATTGGAAGTGTGCCGATAGTCGTTGATGATAGACTATCGGGGAGGAGAAGGAGGGAATCAGATTGACAGAAGAGGAAGAGGTAGGCTTTGGGGAGAGGAATGAATAGCAAATGGTTTTGATTTTGGAAGGCTACTGGTTTTTGGAAACTGGTACTGACAAGTTTTGAGGGTTTGGATATTTTCTAAGGAGTGGGTGCCAGCTATTTTACTGACTGGAGGAGTGGCTTGGGGCATTTCATTTTATTTGCTTATTTTTTTTTGTTTTTTTTTTCATGGGATTCGTTTTTCTTTTTGGATTTTCTTTTTCTATTTTTCATTGGATTGGGTTTTGTGGGCTATCACTTTTATGTTTTTTCAGTTTTTCCGTCTAATAAAGCCTCGTCAGTTTAAAAAAAAAAAAAAACAATTTATATGCAACAAATTTACAAAAATAACTTATTTAAGTTCATATATTTATCAACAATTTAACTAACATCTTAGATTTTGTGAAGTATGAGGACCAAAGCTTGACAAATTAAAATTAGACTAAATTTATTTAATCAAATATTTCAATAAAATTAGAATTCTTACTAATCAATGCGATAAATCTTATAAATAATACAAAATTAATTAAAATAGTAAACTCTGTAATATAATAAATAAAAAAAACTGAATATTTATTAGTATAAAAGTTTCTTCAAGCTAGTTGCATGAAATATTAGGTGTTTATTTTTTTAATTCATTAAATAATGTAATTTTTTAAATTAATATAAAGTAATATCATTTAAACTGTTTAACATAAATAAAATATATTACATGTTTTTTAAAAATATATTAACTATTTTGATATTAAATTGTTACGGTAATAATAAATTTCAAACTTTTTTTTTATGTTATTTAGCTAATACTTGAATGAAAACATCTAACTTTTTTTTACCATAAACTGACGGTTTTCTTATTCAATTAATTCGCATGTACACCAATGGTCTCTTTTCTTTTGAATGTTAATGGATAGGGATAAGTCTTAGTTTTAAATTACTAAAAGTACTAATAAAAATTTAACTCAAATTAAATATATAATTCCGGCTGTTATAACACCAACAGTATTAACATCAAGTTGATCAAGGAATGTCACTGGGACAGAATAATAGAAAATATTTTGCAGTATTTGTCCCTAAGTCAGTTTATTACCCTCTCTGTAAACATGTTAGATAATCACATCCCACTCATTCAAATAGTCTCGAACTTTCCGAATTAAATTAATCTCCCCATCTTTAGCATTGTCGGTCGGTACGTTAATAACATCAATACTACTTCAAGAATCAATTGTCGCTGTCCACTCTTTCAAACAAGCACCACACCCCACTAATTTCAGTTTTAATAAAATATCTTTCTCATATTAAAAATTTCTTTAAATTCATATTTATTTATATAATAAATAATTATAGATGCATAACACAAAGGATTAAAGTCCAAACCTGTGACCGTAGTCCCGGTCCATGCAAAATAAATTTTGCCCTTCTTCTTGGCCCAACCCTTCAATGTGATTTGTTTTAGTAAAAACTTCATTATTTCCCCCCCATTAATATCCGTAGTCTCATCCTCATTCATGCTGAATAAGATTTCAAACCCCGATTTTGTTTTTCACCAATAACTTCCTTGCCTTTTGAAGAGGTGTTTCCATAATTGGCACTCATGGACTAAACACAGCTTCAGCATCCCTCTCGTCTACTGACATTCAAATGCATTCTGGGGAGCCGGCTTCTGGACATCAACTTCCGATTTACTAAGACATACATCCTTAGTATAATAGTATACCCGCGTAGTCTTTACTACGCTCATATCGACTGCACCTGTTTTTAACAGTAAAAATGAATGAAATTAAAAAAAAAAAAACGATCAGTTTCCGCTTTGATTATACATGGATTAATTTATCATTTTTTTAGTAAAGTGAGCAAAATGTAACTTGACACATAATACAAAGGCTTCCATATGTTCATTTCTTGATTTATATGGAGCGATAGTTAAAACTTTTATTAAACACTCATTTGACATGAATACAAACTGTGTTATCCCTATCCTTACTATAAAAAATAGTAAATGAAATACTAAATTAAAATGTGAAACTAAATTAAAAGGTAAATAAATTAAAATATATAAAAATATTAAATACAAGATTCATGCCAAACTTTTTCTTTTTCGTGAAAAATTCATGCCGAACTTTAAGAATATACATTTGTCAAAAATATATTCTATCCATATGGTTTGATTTCTTTTCTTTTAGAAGTTTCGTTTTAATATATATAGATAAGAAAGTTAATTTCACTAAACATGACATTTATTTTAAATTAGACTCCAAACTTCAAAAACATCCTAGTTACTTTTCTAAATTATCAGAGTTTTGTCAACCAGATTTTATTATTAAAATCATCAAATAACATGTTAAATTTTATTTATTTTTATAACATGCATTTTTATAATATTTATTTTTCTTAAAATTTTTCATTTTTAAACTATGTTATATAAGCTTTGACATTTCATTCAGGTAAATTAATGATTTTAGTACTGAAAGGATTTTATTAGTACAACTTCGATAGATAGAGATGTAAATAGAATTATAGAAATGCGTCTTGGTGATTTTGGAATGAACAGAAGATCCCTTCTCTAACTTACTTTATGGTAGCGGCAAGGTTCCAAGAGCGGCTGGCATGGGCTAAGACCGCCTTCTTGGTTGAGACCATCGCCTCTTCTTTTCGCAATGGAAGAGCGAATCCAAGCGATGAGGAGCTCAGAAAAGCATTTGTCCAAGTGTTCACAAGTTTGGGTGATGCACCATTTAGGCACTTCAATTCCTTACATTAATCTAAAAGCTAAACCATAGAACTTATGCTTGTTCAGATTTTAAGTAAAAAGCTGTACTGCTGTATTAGTCAAAAAAGGAATTCCTGTAAGCCATTGATCATTGATGTAGGGATAGGATGGAAAGACTGATCCGGGTCAATGATGCGCCTAAGAAAGATTGACAAAGAAAGTGATGTTTACGTGTGATTTATGTTGTAGGAAGTTGGACTCAAACAGGACAACACAGAAGCTTATTGACACTTTACTTTGGACCCTCAACCACGTATTGTTGGACGCGCTTATGGTTCATGGTCGAGACATTAGCCGCAGCATTCGCTGTGCTGTAAGTAATCATTTTATCCGTCTTATCTTTCGGGGTGAGACAATAGCTCCTCGATGAACCAACAGCCAGAGGTAAGATTTATTGTGTGCACCACTAATTCTGCCATCAGCTGTCACTACCAAAAGCAAAAGGTCAGTTGCATGAATCCAAGAAAATAGATGTACCTTACTATTGCTTTGATTCTTCATTTTCTTTTTAAGTAATTATGTCCCACATTCCTATCCAACACATATTCATATGTGGGAATTTGATCTTCCAAGGATCTACTAAATACGTAGAAATTATGATAAAAATAAAGTATTCTCATATCTAGTATTCACATTCAAATTCAATTAACATAATATATGTATATTTTCATTAATCTTAATTTTATAGGAGAATTTTGAAGGTAAAAAATCCCTATTAACTGTCTCGAACTATTTACTCATCACTTATAATATCCAAACGATCTTCTTTGCTAATCTCGAGCTTCGATCTACCTATAGTGTAGATTATAATTTTATGAACCAAACGAAAAGAATAAAACTTTAATTAATATTTGAATATTAATTAAAGAGACCGAAAGATAAACTATCATTTGAATATTAATTAAAGAGACCGAAAGATAAACTATCTCAAAATATAATATTTATTTGAGAAAAATAAACCACACTTGATTTTATCAAAGTATCGTCGACTCTTAAGGTTTTTCTTTTTCTTTTTACCTAGCCAGTGGTCTCAATTTATAAAGAGAAATACAATAGTTTTTATTAAATAAAGCACAAATAAATAATATCATTTTAATAATAAAAAAATACACGTATTCCCATTTGGAGATACATAGGGGCGGCGGCTACACCCAATAACATTAGGGATTGTCTCCTCACGTAATGTAGATGGGCCTTTGGGCCTGTCTCATGTATTAGGAATTAATTACATATGCTATCTGATTTATAAATTAACTCATAATTTTACCCACTCAATAAATATTTTTCTATTCTAAAAAATATTAATTAAAATTAATTAATTTTTAAGTTAAATTATTTTCTCAATAAAATTCTAATTCCGTTAAAATTATGAAAAATTTAATATACTAGAATCTATGAGTGAATTAATTTAATTAGCTTGTTGACTAAATATGTGATAGATAATATATTTAATTTTCACTTTGTAGTTTAATTATTTAATTATAAACAATTAAATAATAGTTCCAAGAAATTAATTAATCTCTAAGTCATCTCTTGTATATGGTAAGAAAATGCATTCACTACGGATAGTGATGCATGCGACCTATTTTTGCAATTCGTTGTTTCTATTCATTTTTGTTTATTCTATTACAAATTGTACAAAGTCGTACTGAGATAGTGGAGGAATCAATTGGACATATAATTGTTTATTCTATTACAAATTGTACAACAAAGTCGTATTGAGCTAGTGGAGGAATCAATTGGACATATAATTGTTTATTCTATTACAAATTGTACAAAGTCGTACTGAGCTAGTGGATGAATCAATTGGACATATATAATAAGGGCTCAAATAATTTGTAATTAAATTACGACTTTGTCTATTAATTTCAACATTATTCCGTCAATCAATCATTTCACTAAAGTGCCATGATTGAACTTTCCTTATTACATACCATAACGAAAGTTACTCATCAAATGTTTGTCCAATGTCCAATTAATAGAAATATATACATTTAGAATGAACTTGGACAATATTTGAATATAGACAATCATTTGTCTAGATTCATTCTAGATGAGTGAAACCTTATAAAAAAATTAAACATTGTAAAAAAAATTAAAAATTACTAAAAATTATAAAAATTTCCAATATGTAAAAATTAATAGAAAATAAAAATGCATATCTAGAATAAAAATATAAAAATAATAAAAATGCATCTTTAATTTTTTTTAAATATACAATTGTTCAAACACAGATAAATCAAGACAAATAGATTTCCAGATTCATTTTGAATTAGTACAAAACTATAAAAAAATTATAAATATTAAAAATTAAACTTCCTTTTACATTTTGGTGGTCCAGAATTACTAACATTTTTAATAATTATAAAATACTCTTAATTAATTTTTAATAATTATTATTTTATACTCAGGGGCAAAGCCAGAGGGGCTGGCATGAGCCCCGGTCCCCCTAAAATGTAAAATTGAATTTTAGGCCTTTAAATTTTTTTAAAAAATTTAAATTAATAAAAGTAAAATTACATTTTGGCCCCCCTAAAAATTTTTTCTGGCTTCGCCCCTGTTTATACTAACTACAATAATTACAAATTATATTTCAAAAATAATTAAAAATCAAACGTGGGAAATTACTGCTAGTATATAAAGATATCTTAGTATAATATATATGTCAATGTTTTTTTTATTATCCTTTTTACCAACATAATTACCAGTTAGTATTAATGAAATATGCTGATTTTGTTAATATTTAAGTAAATAGATTGTTTTATTTTTTTTGGGATATGTTATTTTTGGAGAGAGAAATGAAAACGCGTCTTACAGAGAGAAATGAAAATGCACACTGTAGGATGTGTTTTTAGGGCAACGGTAATAGTCAAAATTCCAATGGCTACACTCTAACAACCATATTTTTTTTCCTATATAAACTCCTCTAAACTTCATTTTTTTTAAATTCAAACTTATTTCTATTCTCTCAATTCTCAATTCCCTCGATAATTTTATTTTAAATCTTTCTCTGAATCCTATTCTCTTCGGTTTTATTTTATTCCTTATAATTTGTAAAATGGCAAATCAATTTATTCGTTTGGATGACAAGCACATCTCCGGAGTTCAATTCCAAATGGTAAGAAATTATTATTAAATTAGTTAATTTTAATTAGTTAATTATTATGTTGTTAACATTATTAATTCTTTATGTTTATATACTCAGGCCGGAGATAAGATTTTGGAGATGTACATACACAATTTAAGTGCGAGTTCATCGATTGTCATTCATGGACACTTGTGAGATGCAGGATTCTTATACGTGGCTTGCATGCTTGGGGGGGACTAAATTGGATCTCCCACTTATTAGTGCTTTGGTGGAAAGATGGAGACTGGAGACACACGCATTCCATCTTCTCTGTGGTAAGTGCACAATTACATTCGAGGACGTTGGTTTACAACTTGGTCTATCGGTTGACAGGAAAGTCGTTACGGGGCCAATGGTAAGTGCCAATTGGAGTGTAACAGCCTGTTTTCAGTGAAATTGGAACAGTGGTTTCGGGACCACAAATTTGAGGTTGGAAGAAAATTTATTTTGATATTATTTTACGGTCTACAGTATGATAGAAATATCATATGAAAAATTCGTTAAGAAATTTTACCATTTACGTGCCTAGCTTGATAAAAAGGACCAAATTGCATAAAGTGCAAAAGTTGAATTCTAGTGGCTAAAGGTATCAAATAGCTACGTAATTTAAAATTGGAGGTCCTTACATGGCAAATAAATCATTTAGAGGAGTTAGTAGATAAGGATGATTATTCATATTTGGAATTTACTAAATTATTAAGGTTAATTTTGGAAAGTAAATGATAAAATGATGATAAATAAATAAAATATAACAAATTATCATCATTTTCATCATCATTCCTAAAATAAAACATGAAAACCCAAGCCATGGAAGCTTGAAGGTAGACAAGCTTATTTTGCTTAATTAGGTGAGTATTCTTGTCTCATTTTTAATGATTTTTACGTTTTCGAGATCGTAATAGCTTAATCTAACTATCTCGAGTATTAATTTGCAAAACTATTTAAGTATTAGGGTTTTACCATGAATGAGTATAGTTGAATTTTGAAGTTTTATGGTAGAAAATGAAAGGTTGTTGTTAAATAAACAACTTTTGTAAAGAAAATTTTGATGAAATTATGATTTAGGGACTAAATTAAAAAGATGAAAAAATTATGGAAAAATTTTAAAGTTTGTGAAAAATATGGGCTGCTATTGATATGTATGAAAATCGGTTAGGCTTGAAATAAGGATTAAATTGTATGAATTTAATTTTTCGAGCCTAGGGATTAAATTGTAATTAATTAAAAGTATAGAGGCAAAATAGTAGTTTTTTCAAATATGTGTATTGGATTGAATTGAATATGAATTGTATTAAATTGAGTTAAATTCATTCGTATAGATCCGGATAGACCTAGTACGGAATTAGATCGAGGAAAAGAAAAAGTATTGAATTAGTAGCTTGCAAATCTATGTATACTTGTCGAGGTAAGTTCATGTAACTAAATTGTATATTTGTATGTTCTGAATTGAATATTGTTATGTGTGTGAAATGTGTAATTGCCATGTAAAATACTGATCACATATTTGACAAGTAACGAGTCCTGTTTGAACCTTAGAAATTCAATGGATATAAATGACATGTCATTAAGGGTTCTCGATTGGTTGTTGTCCTACATGTGTTGCGGATACACCACACCTCTCAGAGGTTCTCATTATTTAGCTCTTATGAGCATCTCGATATTTGGCTTTTACGAGCTTCCTAATATTTGGCTCTCTTGAGCTTTCCGAGAAATGGCTCGCAAGAGCTTCCCGTTATACAACTCACATGAGCTTCCCGTTTACATGCTCGTATGAGCATTCTTGAATATGAATTGATAAATTACAGTTTTGTACACTTTGTGTGTACTTCCTGTGTATCCAACAATATTTTAAATGGTTCAACGGGGATAGTTCTTTTACGAGATTATATGAGAATGGCATGAACTGTTACTGGAATTTATGTGAAATACATGATGATCTTACATGATATATTGAAACATGAAATGTGATGATACAGTATATGGAACTTGCTTGGTGATTATGTTTACCCATGTTTATGGAATATTACATGAGATTCACATGGCTAACATGTTGAGGATATGTGTATAGGCTTTTGGCCAAATTGGTTTGGATATGTTATGAATGCTTACCTTAAATGTGAATAAATGGTAAGTTAAATTCCATGTTATACGAACTTACTAAGCTTAAATGCTTAATTTGTTTTATTTTCCATGTTTTATAGTAATTTAGAAGCTTAAGTTGGTTGGAAGTTAGTTAGAGCTACTTCACACTATCCATCGGCCTTTTCGATACATATAGTAAACTAATTTTGGTTATAATGGCATGTATAGGTTAATTTGACCAATGATGGCATACAAATATTTTATTGAGATTAGTCATTTGTATGGCTTGTATTTGGTATATTTTGATGTATATATACTTGTGGCCTTATCATGTTTGATGCGTGCTTGAGGTGGTTAAATGAGGGATAATTTATAAGCATATTGATGATTGGTATGAGATAGTATATTTGGTAAAATATATGCATATATGTGTATTTGGTCAATTTGGTAAGTTTGAATACTTGGATATATGTAGTGGTATGTTATGTATAAAACTTGTTTTTGGCTTGATTTGAATGCCGTGTTATGGCTTGATATTGTGCTAAAGTGTTGTGTTAGGTTGATGATAAATGGAGTGAGAAATGTGGCTTGAAAATGACCTATTTTTGTCCACACGGGCAGAGACACAGCCGTGTGTCCCCTGTATCTTTTAAATTGTGCAAGCCAGAGACACAGGCATGTGACTTGACCGTGTGACTCAAGTCAGAGAGTTACATGGGTATGGACACAGTTGGGACATGACCGTGTGCCCCTATTTTGAATACCCATAAGGCCTGAGACACGGGCGTGTCTTTTGACCGTGTGAGTCACACGGCTTGGCCACATGAACGTGTGTTCCCTGCACCTTTGAAAATTTTTAATGTTTTCTGAAAAATTCTTTGAGTACCCGTTTTTTCCCGACTTGTTTCTAATGTGCATTTTGGGCCTCGAGGGCTCACATAAGGGATATTATGCTTGATTACGACTGGTTTCTGATATTAATGCTATATGCTATGAAATATCTATTTATTTGTTCTGTAAATTTTGGTAATGCTCTGTAACCCTGTTCCGACAACGGATACGGGTTAAGAGTGTTACATGGAGTGTAACATGTAAACAACTACTAGGGAAGGTGCCAAACAAGTTTAGGGGTATCCGAATCGAGATGGAATGGTTGGAGGACAATCAAACATATCGTGGCCTCCGCGAGTGACGTTGAAAAATAACAATTCACACACGCATTCAATCATGCGAGTGAGGTTGATCAGGGGTCTGCTTATGCCAAATAAAATTCGAAATCTAGTAAATTTAATGTAGCTACTACTACTAGTCGACTTGAAAGAAGCAGGACAACTTAGTTGGGGATCAGTGGTGCTGATGCCATTGTACCGAGAAATGTGTCGAGTGACGAAACCAGTAAAATTTAAAATCGACGATTGCATACTCTTTCTTAAATCATAGGCATGGTATCAACTACCATTTTTACGACCCCGAGTGGACCCCTTATGAATTCCCACTCGTAATATGGTAAAATTCATTTGATAATATCAGTATCCTAATATTTTTTCCATTATCATAATTTTGAAATAAAATATCATTTGAATAGGTGGAACAATCGCGCAAGACACACATGTATACCAATTAATCTCGAGGATATCTGACTAGCTTTAGATCAACAATCCGAAGAGGAGGTTAGTTTATGAAATTTAGGTTATATAATATTTATTCTAGCATTTAAAATTAAATATTAGGCACATGCTAAAATTTATAAATTCGTACAACAGTTTGTATGGATTCCATATGAAGATTCGAGAATTCAACAATACGTCCTAGTCAAATTTTTTACCAATTGCAACATTTGGCATGCCAAAGTGTCATTGATCATTTTTGCAATTGTTGAGATGTATGAATTTAACCGAGTAATGAGACAGTTCGAGTGTACACAACATATTCCGCCGCCACCCCAATAGCTCGATAACCTGTACAAAATCGAAGATACTTGAGGAAGATTGGCTAACGTTTTACAAGAAGTCTATTGAGATGTGGTAGCGTAGGTACGATTACTTGCCAACTCGTGAACCATTTCTCACACTAGAGTTAGAGACATTTCCAAATTACATGGATTGGTTCAGGCATAATGACAAGTTATATCTATTGTTGAATACGAAAATGAGTAGGCAATGTCGCCATAAGAGGCCAAGATGAGACCTTAACAATCCTAGGTCGGGAGAACATGCCGCAGAGGGATCAACATTTGCTCCAGCTCCACACAAGGATCTGATTTTTGTGCAACCTCCCGGTTAGTATGGTTCATAATTTTTTGGTGCTAACATAATTTATTTTACACAAGTACCACAGTATGCACCATCATTCATTGCATCAACACCTTCTCTAGGTGTATATTTTGCATCACTGCCACTCACCGTACCATATTAAATGCCGATGCCACCAGTAACATCGATGTATCCGGTATCACTGACAATTTTCACCTTTTATATGCAATCGAGTTATGCGACACCATACGGTTATCTGCTGATAGTGTTGCAAACAACCTCAATAGTTCTTTTACTGAGGTTTGTCATCCTCGTAACCGTCTATTCATATAATGGGGGATGTACGATGGGCGTCTAAGACCCAAATGCAGTCAACCATAGAGGAATGAGATGAAGATGAAGATCAACATCAAGGCCCACGTGAAGATGAAGACGAAGACAAAGACGATAATGAGCTGCTACCCTAACTTCTTTGACGGAACCCTAGGCATACCTGATGCCCAACCAGCTGTGGCACACATTCGGGATGTTGATGATTATCTTATTTGTAATTTTTCTTAAATGCTTCATTCTTTAGTTTACTAAATTTTAATCTATGTTGTAATAAATGTTTCCACCATAATGTATTTGTTCCACTTTTATTGACACCAAACTGTATATTTTATTTTACATCCCAAATGTACACTTATTTACAATCTACGTAATGAATTTATTAAATTGGTTTGTTTTGTACCATATCATATGGGTAGTTCCAATTTTTTTTATTTAAGTTTTTCTCCCTCCATTTATTAATTACAATATTTTCAAAAAGTAATGATTTGTTCACAATGCATGAGAAAAGATTTAAAAATATTTTATTTCGTATTGTAATATATTTTACTTTAATAATTAATTTTAACTTACAAATTTAAAAAAAAAAAAGAAATGAAAAAACAAACATATGGAATTTATATAGTTTGTTTGTATGTTTGCTTTTTTCTATGTTTATCAATGAGAATGAGTTAGTATTTTAATTAGCTCTTCTCCTTGATATTCCCTCCAAGTGTGGACATGTTGGCTTAGTATGCCTTGGGTTTCTACAGTAATTATATAGCCTTGGTTGGTCTGTCTGCTCCCAAATATCTATATTATGTTATATCCAAATTAAGTTCGGTTGACCTTTTGGCTTGCGTCGCAAGTTAATATTTGGTACCAACTCGAAAGGAGTGTGCAGGGTAGGCAGCCACATCCTTTCATCTGGGATAGGTGAGAATTCAGATTTCCAAACATTATACGTGCGTTGTAGTTTCTAAATTTCATTAACGTAGTTCATGGATTCTACACGTACCGAGGAACATGCCACAATTGCACGTGCGCATGGATAACAAAGTGCTTTAGATCTTCTATAGTCGTAAGTCCTTCATCTCATGTCTACACGATAACGCTCCCCAGATAACTCACTCGTCAAGTCTATAAAACTCCGTAACCCAAAATAGTTTATTTGGACACGAGTGACACACTGAAGACATTGAGTTTGCTCTTTCTGCATTTTCTCCAATATCTTTCAACATCGAATCACACCAAACGTGATCGCCCTGTATCTGTCCCTCATATTTTCAATCCGTTTTGGAAGCAATGTTGCTAATAAAAAATATGTTTCTTTAACCACCAAGGTTACTAGCACATGACGCTGCCCCTTTTAGTACGAAATTAATACATTCTGCTAGGTTTATTTTCATGTGCTCGTATCGTAGTCCTCTATCATACGATTGCATCCACTACTTTTTGGGTACCCTATCAAGGTATGCCATATCAGCCCATTTACAGTCCACAATTTCTCCAACATTTTATGGAATTGATGTTGGACAAGCTCGTACCCTATTAATGACAATAAATATTATATCTACGTATTGTGGCCCAATGTATATGTTAAATAGTGATATAGAAATACTATGTAAAACAGACCCATGTTAATGATATTGCACCACTCTACATTCTTGTAACATCCCACCCGAAAAAGCCTTAGTAGGTAAGTATGTCGGAATAAGTTTCGGGTAAGTAAAATGATTGGATATACTTAGAAAACTGAAGTTTATGAGTCTGCCCTTGGGAAAAGTCTTAAAAGTTCAAAATATTGTCTATAAGAATAAAGCTTAAGTTAGTTTTAAGTGTCCAACGTTAGGATTAGATTAAGTGTAAGTTATTATTTGAGTGCACTTGTGACACCTTAGTCTAACGTATTCTAAAAGAATGAAACTTAAGGCTAAATTAAGTACTAAGATTCAAATAATAATGGTAAGAGTGTATAAGTTTCTGAAATAGGCACATGGTTATATAAAAGCATGATAGTCGAAGAAGTGTTTGCCCAAAACGCCCATCTTGGCATATATAATGTCCACAAGGCCTTCTATAATAGGAGCGGTTAAGGAATTGTAAGGAAGTATAATTGACTAAGCGATAGTAGTTGTCCAAATGCACTTTTCAATGTATAGAACGGGCAGACTCTGACATGAAATAAGTAGACAAGGATTCCTAGTCAGAATATGATGATAAGTAAAACTAAAATGATGGTTATGAGATAGGGATCACGCTGGTGATATAGTATACCCCGTGACCGATCTGGTCCCGTACCAACCAATGTATGAGATGAGTTGGTTAGGAATTAACCAAATGGGAACTAGAAAAGCTAAATGCTATAAGAATATCAGGTAAGTTTCTTAGAAGTGGCAGATTTTGGATAAGACAACTTAGACTTGATGTGACATTTACCAAGCCCCTATGAAGACTTGAGTTAGGTTAAAAGGACACTCAGGTTAAGTTAATGAATGAAATTTCTTTCTTCATAAGGACGGAAGGGCTAAGCAAATTGGGAAGGTCTCCCAAACATAAGTCTGGAACTCTGGTTTTCTGATAGTAAGCTCCCTCCTAACAAGGTACGTTTCATGACTCTGTCTGCTAAGGAAACGCATATTTGTAAGTATACTTAAAGATATAAGGCTTAGTGACATGTCCGAGTTTAAAGTAAAAGCAAAAGATTTTTCGAATGGGCTTTAACAAGTCTCTCTGTTTGTTGAGGCGATGAGGCTATAGTACCCTAGATAGCAAAAGAGAAGTTGAATAATAATAAATTGTGTATAATGCAAAGGCCTATATATAGGCTAGCTAAATAAATCTAAATAAAACTCTTAAGTATACTAAAACTCTAATTAATCTAAATAAAAAATAGTTTTAAACTAAACCTTCTTGTTGACATACTCCTAAATAACTTAAACTACTTAATAATTATTAAAAATTTAGCTAATAAAATAATATAATAATAAAAGCTGATAAATAAAATATTGGACTCATGTATAATAAAATTAAGCCCAAAATCCAATCCTAATATGATTTAAACTCGAATTAAAAGCCTGAAACTCGTAATTTCTGTCATAATCCTGTCCAGAAATTTTACTCACGCAGTCTTCACTAAAACAATCATAACTTGAGCTCCCGAACTCGAAATCAAGTGATTTAAAGTGTATTTTGAAGCTAAGAGATAGATTTTTGAACTCCATGAAGACATCTCAACCCAAATGCATGGATCCAATCCACAAAGTCATCGTAACTCTACTAATTTCTCAAACTTAAAAATTAGCAGCTTCGGTGAATAGAATTTAATAAGTTTCACCCCATTTGTGCATGTATCATTCCTCCTTTCCTTGAAAAGATTAATCCTCAAATCTTATCTTTGATCGAATCTTGGTTGATTTGCTTGGCCTTTGGAATTGTTGTTAGGCTTTGAGGTAGTGTGAGCTCATCACATTCATGGGTCTGAAATTGGGCCTTGAGACTCGCATCGCATAGTGTCATAGTTTTGAGTTGTGTTTGGGTTCACGGTGATGATGTGGAGCTTGGTGACCTAAAATTTTCACCTATCGTGTGAGGATGAAGCCATCACCTAAGAAGACGGGATCGCATTGCAACTTGAGGTCCCAATTGGCGGCAATTATATGGTCACAGATTGAAATGTAACTAAGGCGTCAAGTTTATAAAAGTTATGTTGTCAAGGGATGGAGTATAATTTGAGCCCTAGTTGACAATGGTTATATGGGCACAACAACGAGTTTCACCTCACTGGAGAATGATGCTTTATAAAACCTACATAGAAGTCTAAGATCATAGTCATAGAGAAACACAGAGGGGTCTTTTAGTATACCCAACTTACTCGTTTTCTCCACTAAAGGCGATGAACTCATTACATTAACCTGTGACAGATATGGCAGAAACAAGGTTTCTAACGAGGAGGAGTTGTTGTGAGGTGTAGAAAAGAGGAAATGTGAATCGGGCCGGCAATGGTTACTTGGTGAAACACGAATTGGGCTAGTAGTGGTTGTCCCTCTTCGCTGGAAATCTTGTTGTCCCCAACTCTATCACAGGAAATAATAACGAGCTTATTTCCTTTGATAGTGTAATGCCCCAACTTTTATAAATATGTTTTCGTAATTAGTTGACACAAATGTGTATCTACTTCAGTGGTTATGTGTTCTGGGCGTGAGTGTGAGGTCTCAGGTTCAAGCCTTAGCTGGGGAAAATTTTTGGTTTTTATTTGAATAAAGCCTTACCTTTGGTTAATAGGCTTATAAGTATTTGTATATCAGAATATGCAAGAATGGGCTTGTTGGTCTGGTGGATAAGTGGAGTGCTGGTGTGAGGGAGGTCTTGGGTTCGAGTCTGAACGGAGGCAGTATTTTTTTGTTGCTAATGCCGTGGGAGTGTTTGAGTTGGCTTAGGATACTGAGTATTTGCAACAGTTGAGGTTTAGTGGGAGCAAAACAAGGGATTTGGGAGTTACCAAAATACTTTGCTCTCCCTCTCTGCCGAATTTCTCTATAATTTCCCCTTCTCCATATTTATTTTCTTTTTTTTCTTCCAGCCAAAAATCCCCTTTTGCTGTCGTTTTTACTTCTTTTTATTATTAGTTTTTGGTCATTTTCCATCATCACTACTTATCTCTGCGTTTGGCGCGAATTTGGTAAGTGTAGGGGTGCGTTTGGTTTTGTTTTATGATTGTCGAGTTGTTAAGAGACTGTTTTTTGTTTAGGAGACAATTAAAGTGCCGTGAACTGCTAAAATAGCGCTCTAATCAGCGAGGAACTGCCGTTGTTCGTTAGAAGGTCGTCGTTAACTTTCGGGATTTGCCTGTCCTTCGTAACTCGATTTAAGTGACTAACTAAGTGGCGTACTATTTGATATTAGGTTCTAGAGTGCTCGTGGTTGCTTTAGCTTCGCAACGATACCAGGTGTGTACTCGATTACACAGAAAACAAGAATGAGCGAAAGTCAAAAAATGAATCTGTCGACGCCACATGGGTGTATGGTGTGGTAGGCCGTGTGGCAGTACACGGGTGTGTGGTCGATGAACCAGGTCGTGCGCACGCGACATGGGCGCAACGGACACGGCCATATGATGACTGGTGAGGTCGTGTGTGAGACACGAGCTCGGCCAATTAGGCCGTGTGGGCCACATGGGCGTGTGAGCCCATTTTTCTGAAATGTTCCGTAACATTGCATAGGTCGCCCAAGTCGACTGTGACCTGTAGTAGGGTCCGTAAGCCTTACTTAGACCCTTGATTCTGTGATCTGATATTGCATTGTATGTACTACCATGTTACACTTAGCATGTGTATATGTATGTTCTCTATATGAAAATATGTCTATTAATCTGCGTTATAGCATGCCATTCTTGTATAATGCATTGCATTGGGGTGGGTTTGATGAAGTGAAGGAAGTATCTAAAAGGCTTCATAAGCCTGTTATCTGGCAGCTAAGCTGCATATTTATGACATGTACTGCATTGCTGTACTTTATGGTGTGTAGGGTTGGATGGGTCAATTTTATCCCCATATTTGGTGTGCAGGGATGGGTGGGTTGATTTTATCCTCACATGGTGTGTTAGGTTGGACAGAGTTGGTGTACAGGGTTGGTGGGCATGTTCTGTTATTCTGATCTATTATGCATGATATAACTGAGATGGGCTAAGGCCCTAAGTTTGTATTTGATTCTGTTTCTGAGTGGGCTAAGGGCCCCATCAATTCTGTAAAGGGTTCAGGCCCGAATGATGATTGAATTCTGTTATCTGATTGTATGCATGCTGAACTGTGGGGATGTATTCACTGAGTTGCGAAACTCACCCTTTGTTTGTTTATCTGTTCAAGTAATCCCCAGCAGTAGCTGGATCGGTGCAGCGGAGGACTCGACGGTGACCACTGTTTTTGCTTCTTGATAAGTTTACGGTTTTATTACTTATCACGGTTTAATTTTTATTTGGAAGGTTTTGATGTATTAAGGCCATTATGGATTTTGACTTTTAATTTGGGATTTTGAACTGTTTTAATGGATTCATAAACTACAAGGCAACAAAATACAGTTTTCTAAAATAAACTAAGATTTTTTGTAAATGAAAACGTTTTTGAAAATAATATGGTTTAAAAAGCTTCCGCAAATAAGATATGGGATTAAGTAAATCAGTCACTACCTATTTCTCAAACTGAAGGATAGATAATAACTGGAACGGTTTTTAAAATACCAACGTGTTATCAAAAGCACTATCATGTGACTTCGCCAGATTCGGTCGTAACATCTAGGCCGGGTTTGGGGTGTTACAGATAGAGACGGATAAAAAGAATTATTTGATTATACTGAAAGGCTCCTATGTTTTTCACTAGTTTTATAAAGAATCCTCATTTGATGAGGTGAAACTCGTTGTCGTGCCTGCATAACTACTACTAACTGGGGCCCTTAGTTATACTCCATCACTTGACAGCATAACCTTTGTAAACTTGAAGTCGTAGATACATTTCAAGTAGTGACTATATAATCAGTGCCAATTGGGACCTTGAGTTTCAATGCAATCCCGACTTCTTGGGTAATGGCTCTATCCTCAGATGACGGATGAAATTTGTATGTCACCGTGTTCCATGGCATCACTATAAATTCAAACATACCTTAAAACAATCATAATGTCTATCTCAAATACGAACACAAATAAATCTATAAACTTCTCATTTTTAACTGCAAAAAAATAAAAAAAAATTAACAATTTGAAAATGTATCCTATTGGGCATGTTTTCATTTCTCTCTCCTAAAAATGCACCCTGTAAGATGTATTTTCATTTCTCTCTAAAAAAACAACGTACTTGGTAAATATAAAAATTAAAAGTACATGGACTAAATTTTAAATTTATGAGGAGTATAAGGACTTATGACATATTTTAACCTAGTATAAAAATATGAATATTTTAATTATATAAATATGGGTATTTGTTTAAATAATTCTTAGCTTCATTTATCTCATACAACTTTAATGTGTCAATATGTACTCTCATATATGTAGTATATTTAATTTAAATTAAGTTTTAATAAGCATTATTTATTAAAAATTTAGTATATTACAACTTTTAATTTAGTTCATGTACTTTTTAGATATCAAAATTTAGATTCAACTGTTAGTATTATTAAAAATATTTTTTAAAATTCATATTCATCATAACGTAATTTTTTACTTAGATGAATACCAAATATTTTTTTATTATTTAAAATGTGACATCAACAAAATTGACAAAAATTTTTGACAAGGTTAACAATTGGACTTGATTTTCAAATAACTAAATTCCAAATTTGTGAAGAGTATATAGACTTATGGCATATTTTAACCTTTATACTACAAAGAATTTATTATTAATTTATTTATAATTTTAATAAATATTTATTATTAAAATAAAATTAAAATATTAAATAATTTATTAAAATAATATATTATATTGATAATTTATTATATGATTAGATATAGATAATTAAATATGTATGTTTAAATTATAATATTTTATATTAATATTTTTTTAATTTTAATTTTTTAAAAAAATATTATTATTATAATAATATTAAGCTTGACTTAAGTTAATTTTTATATAAAAATAAAATCACCCATAAAGGAACTCTTTTCTGAAAAATGATTTAAGCTTTTTAAAAAGGTAAGTCATTTTACAGAAAAAAAAAAGCTTATTTTCCGTGGACTTGTAAGTCATTTTCCGTTGACCAAGTTATTTTTCATGAAACAAACACAATAAAATGCAAAAAAAATATTTTTCAAAAATAATTTTTAGTGAAACAAACCAAGCCTTATACTAAATATCAATAGATAAACCATGAAATTAACAAAGGAGAATGTGTACCACGCAGGGGCTCGACATTTGTATATGGGTGTATAATATTAATAATTATTTTAAAAAATTAATTATGATTTTTTTTAATTTTGGAACACCAAAATGTAAAAGGGACTTAGTTTTTACAATTTTTATATATATATATAGATATATATATATATATTATAGTTTTGCACTACTCCGAAGTCAATCTGGATATCCATTTGTCCCTATTCATCTGACCAGGTTCATTTTAGACGTCCATTTTCATTAAATTTTATATTTTTATAAATTATTAAATTTTTGTGTTTTTTATTTTTTTATATAATTTTTAGTAATTTTTCAAATTTTTTACAATTTTTTATAGATTTGTACTCATCTAAAATGAGTCCCGACAACCATTTATTTAAGTTTATTCTATATGCATATATTCTTATTAATTTTAAAATATATATTTTAATCTTTTTACTAACGTGTCATGCCACGTCAACACGATTAACAGCCAAACCAATAGACTAAAAGTTTCCATTAATTGAAGAGCCTAATTGATTTTTTTTCCCAATAAGTTGAACTTTTTTTTATGGCATAATTGATTTTTGATTTTTGATTTTTGCTAAGAGTTTTTTTTTTTATTACCTTTAAGCTCAAATAAATATGAAGTTTCACCATGTAGTCAAAATTTTTAATATAATATTAGAAATTTGAAAATTTAGGGATGAGGTACAACATATGATATTTGTCTCATCAATTATAGAAACTCAGCTCATCACTTGGTATAACATCAAATATTGAGCTTAATGAGATATAGTACACCATCAATATGTAATTGGTAACATCAAAAAATAATATTTAAGATATTATCTTAAGGTAAAATGTGCTAGGTACCCTTAACTGTAAGAGAAAGAATGAGCAATAACTCTTAATATACACATAACATAAATATGTTAAACTATTATAATTACTGTAACACTCTTGATGGGGTCTATCTATGTGAACGTGAAATATGATCGCTTCTAGGAGCTCAACGACTTGATTCTAACGACACTCATGAAAAGAGATTACAAACACATGCCAATAATAGTGTTCTCGAATACTATGTATTGATTGGTGTTGAAATAATTATACAAAATGTGTTTTGTTAATCAAATGGAATAGCTCGTTCAAAGCAAGTCTACCATGCAATTTTAATTAATTTTAACATGTTTTCTTTAAGTGAAGGTTCAAAAAATATATAGCTTGATTGACTTTAACATGCAAATGATTTTTCAAGATTATCAAAATCGAGAATATTTTGAAACTGGGGGAAATTGTTTGAACATTTTAAAAATATATTTATAATTTTCAATAGTTATTATTGAGAAGATACAAGTGATCCAAAAGTTAATCAAGAGTTGTCACTATTCAAAAGTGATGATTTATGTCTCTTGTTACTAAAAGTTATATTACTTGATTATTAATGAAATATTATGATTGTTCAATTAATATTTAATGAATAGTTATGTTCACTGTTAATAGATGTGATTATCCAACTCCTATAAATAGGAGACAAATTTTATTTGCAAGACTTACAAAGACACCAAAAATTAGAAACAAAAGGTTTTTTTTATTCTCCTCCATCTTTTAATATTCAAAACTTGTTCTATAAAGAACTACAACAAAAGTTCTTTAGATAGTTTAATACTCTTGCTATCTTATGCTTAGTAAACTATTTTTGTCAATATAAAACGCAAATAGTCATTGAGCTTTATTATATCATCGAGATTCCCTTACTAATAACTCTTTTCCACACGAAAATATAGGTGAAGACGAATAGAACCCAAAAAGAATGGTATGTTATGAGCCTTGAAGCTTTCGTTATTTTCTCACAAATTTACTTTTATCTCCATCTTCAAACAATAATTAGACATATAATAAAGAATAATCAATATAAATTTAAACTTGAAATTAAAAAAACGAATAATTGTTTTATAAAAAAATAAAATCAATAAAAAAACAAGGCATAAAAGTAAAAAAAAGAAAAGAAAAGAAGGGTGAACTAATGTGAGCTTGAAATTTGGGGATTGAATGCACGAAAGCTTGTTGTGTTGTGAAGAAGGGTGTGAAGTTGTATGAGCCAATCATCATGATCTGCATCTCTACCTTGACGTGGTAATTTTAGTTGTGGCGATGGAATTTTGAATTCACAAGCTTTGCTATTATAAGCGAAGAAAGGGAAGGCAGAGTCCTACTCCTAATCGCATCAAAATTCAAATGTCTAAAAATGTGGTTGAATTTTTGTCAATAATTTCGCTTGGTAATGGTGGGATGACAAGGGTTTTGCCTTGTAAAAACAATAACATCTGTTAATTCTTACAAGGTTGAGTTGCCACTTGCAAATCAATGTGCCATAATGCATGAAATTCAACGTCCCATAATCACGGCTTGCGGATGCATGGATGAATAAATTTGTACAAACTTTATATACACCGTGGATTATGTATTTTTTAAGCTTAGACCTAATTCGGTTTGAAAAATGAGTTTATTTTTTGCTCAAGTCTAGCTTAATTTTAAAAATGTAAATCTGAGCTCGACCCAGCTCACCTATACTTAATTTTTTAAAATTAATTTTTTTAAAAATATTTTTTTAAAAATATATATAATACACTAAATTCACTAAAAAATGCAAAAATAAAATTTTTAACACATTAAAAATATTTATATTAAAAAAAATACCATAAATATAATATTTTTTTATTATGTTAAAAAACACAAATAAATATAATAAATATGTTATTGTATTAAATATAATTTTTAAAATTTTATAAATTGGTTTGAGTTATTTAGTTGGATAAGTTTTTAAAAAAAAATTAAATACAAATATAAAAGTATCATATACCAAATTTATTTGTTTTAATTTAATCTTAAAAGTTTTTAAGTATTTTCAAAATAATTTAATTATTTTTTAAAATTTTTAATATATTTCTAAAATAATTAATTTAATCTTAAAACTGGTCGCATTTATTTATATGAGCCTCAGTTTTATTATCTTTGGTTTTTTCCAATTGCAGCGAAGTTTTTTAGTATACGCTAAGCTATTATTTGAAAAAAAAAAAAGTATACTTTTTAAACAAAGAAACACCACCTTATAATTAAATTGTTATAATTAAGATTTAAATTCATAGATTTATTTGCATTCAATACTTTTAAATATTGGGCGGATTAAACATGAGTTCGATTAGGATCGATATTATTACTAGTGTAGTAAGATATGAGTTGGAGTACATTAAAGCATGTAATTCTTCTATTTAAGGGTTTGGAAAAAGCTATGAGTAGTTTTAAGCATTGTATAAAAAAATGGATCTAATAAAAGAACCTATAATGAGATTAATGTTCAAAAAAAATTTTATAATTAAGTTTTTTTTACACTACAAAATATTAATTTAATTATGCATGGAATCAATATTGTCATGATTAAATATTATGAAATCTTTTATCATTTGGATAAACTACAACGCATGTCACCCTAATTTTTTGTTAATTTAATTACTTTAATTAAGATAATTGTTTAAATTAGTCACTACCGTTAAAAATTTCGTTAATCCACTAACAAATTGCTGACGTGGCATATTAGCCTACTGAGTGATTAACACGTGATACTTTTTTTTTTTCCTTATACTAAAGTTAGGATCTTTTTATTATTAATTCAAAATACTTTTTTTCATTGATTTATAACATAAGAACCACCGATCCTCATCACTACCCTTATAAAACAGAAATATCCTTGGGGCAATAATTCACAGAAAAAGACAAAATTAAATACCGAATAAAAGAAAGAAAATACAAATTTTTAGACATGTATTCGAATTAATGAAAAAAACAACAGAGCAATCAAAATTTTATCCAAACGAAATTTTGCAATAAGAAAAATGAGAGGCACACGAAATGAAAGAGTTATCATGCCTATTCTAGTATCACACCAAAAATCTGATATTGAGAAAAAAAAAAAATATCCTGGTGAATGGAAAGTTAAGAAATCAATAATTGGTGATGACCCAGATGAGCAAACGCAAGAATTCAGACCAGAAACAAACCAGAAATGAGGACATTAGAGAAACCTGGAGGAAATTTTTTTTTATATTAATTATAGAGAAGTTTCTAGTTTTATTCAAAAATTAAAAAATGTTGTATCTTAATCCTTCAATAGGCTAATGCATTACATCAGAAATTCGTTAGTAAATTAACAAAAATTTTAACCATAATGATCAATTTGAACAATTATCTTAATTAGAGCGACTATGTTAAAAAAAAAAAAGGCCAAAATAAAAATCATACTATTTTAAAGTGCTATGATATATATTTACCCTTATAATTTTGACATGCTTTCAGTAAATTGAGACTTGTAAATTATATTTATTTGATTTTTTGTTTGAATCCATAATTTTTATATATACTATTTGTAATATATAATTTTTGGAATTATATTTGATAAATAAAATCAAATATATATTGTGAAGGACATAGATGTAAATTACTTAAAAAGTGAATGTATTTAATGTTATTTAGTTTTCGTTTTTCCATTTCATATAACGATTTCTTTTAAAAATGGTTTCCTTATCGAGGAACAAAAATTTCTGCCTTCATTCTATTCTGATTTCAATTCTATTATATTTCTTGCATCTCATAAAGTCCGTAGTAAAACATTTATGATTCTGTTATATCAACGGGTAGGAAAAGGAGGAGGTGTTGAAGGTTGGTTCACTCATTCTAGGGTCGAGAGTCAAATAAGTAAAGAAATTCAAGATAAATGTTTATCGTATTAGGACTTTTGGAGAAGAAAGGTTTCCTCTACTTAGTTGTATCTTTGTGTATTTATAGGAGAGTGAAAACTCATATTTAATTATTCTTCGTAATAGGTTTTAGATACCCAATAGAGAATCTAAATGACTCCAAATTGAGGTAAGGATATAATAATAGTCTTCTTAGTTGAGAAGTAGGTTATAAAGTGACTGTGTCTCGAGACCATCTGCCAGTTTAACCTCGCAGGTTTCTTAAGTTCGCTTATGAAGTTAAAAAACTTTACTGTCAATATATTAAATAATAATTCATATAAATATATAGAATTGCACTTAAAATATAACATAAAATAAGGTAAAATAATATATTAAAAATACAAAATATTAATATAATTAAAAAAACAAAGTATATAAAAAACATGAATCTTTTTCCCAACTAAGGTTCTTAATAATTTTAAATTTTAAATTAGAGTAACTTATAACCTAATTCTGAAAAGAAGGTATTTTGTACACATGGACCCACGTTAGATAAAAACGCTTAAAGAGGTATTTTTGTAACAGCCCATTTTTAGTTAAATCGGAATAGTGATTTTGAGATCACAAATCCGAAGTCAAAATATTTATTTTATTATTATTTTAATGTTTACAGCATGATTGAGTGACTGTGTGAAAATTTTGTTGATATTTTATTGTTTGAATGGTCAATTTGATAAAAAGGACTAAATTGCATAAAGCGTAAAACTTGAGTTCTAATAGCTATAGAACCTTAAAGTTAAGGTCCTTATGTTGTAATTAGACCATTTTAATTATGAGTGGACAAATATGGGCATGCATTATATGGTTTTAATGAATTATAACTGAGATTAATTTAGTAATTTGGTTTATTAATAAGTTAAAAATAAAATAACATAATATCATCATCTTCCTTAAGTGATTAACACCGAAAATTAGGGCTAGAGAAAGACATTTTCATTCCTTTCATTCGGCCAAGCTCATTTGTGCAATTGTAAGTCCGTTTTTGTCCCATTTTTAATGATTTCTATGTTTTTGTGATCGTTGCATCTAGTACTAGCTAGCCCAGGGACTATTTTGCAAAATTATTAACGATTTTGAATGATTCCATTGATGAATACATGTGTGTTTTGATATTTGAAGATAGATTATGAATATTTTTTATGAATTATACAAGTTTTGTTAAGTGATGTTTAGTGAAAATCCAAAATAGGGATTAAATTAAGAAATGTTGAAAATTTGTGATTAAAATGTGAAATAAATGAAAAATATGGGTTGCTAGGAGCATAATGGTAATTCGGCTAGCTGGATTTATTGTGAATTTCATTAATTTGTGATTTCATGAAATAAGGACTAACTTGTGAAAAATGTGAAATATTAGAGGCAAAAGTGTAAATGTGCTTTAAAGTGTGTTTTAGACTATATTGAATATAGGGATAATTAAATGAGCTGAATCTGATATTATATAGATCAAGAAAAGTGGAATTTGGAATTGGATCGGGGAAAAGATAAAGTACTCGATTAATCAACACTTTCATAGTTTTCGAACCCGAGGTAAGTTCATATGTGATAAATTTCATTATAAATGATTTTAAATGCTTTGATATTGTATAAGTTGTGAATAGGAGACTTTGGATAAGTTCGACAATGACTCGATGATAATTCGACATTCGAAATCCCGGTTGAACCTTAGGAATAGTTTAGGATACTAGTGAAATATCATTAGGGGATACATTGAGTTGGCTTCGGGCCATGATATTAGCACTTCGGGTGCAAGTTATACCGATTTGACTTCGGGCCATAAATATCGGCTGATTTGGTTTCGGGCCATGATATCAGTATTTCGGACATAAGTTATCTTGATTTGGCTTCGGGCCATGGTATAGGTACTTAATTTGCGAGACTCCTGAGTATCCGATCTCTATTCCGAATGGTTCAACAAGTAAACGATAGATGTGGATGAGTATGAGATTGATGCTAGATGATATAGGTACGTACATGAATCATGTAAGTTTCAAATCGAGGAAACTTGTTAAAGAAGTGTATACTATCATAATTGAGTATTAGAAAGGTTTGTTAATTAATGTAAGCTATATGTTGGTATATTCAAATTATTGAATTGTACTTGTGAGATTGCATTGAGTTTATGTCATACGAGCCTACTAAGCTTTATAGCTTACTTTGTTTATTTTTCTTATATTTTATAGTGTTATCAAAGCTAGCTCGGATTCGGGGATCGTCGGAGATCGCTTCACACTATCTACCTGTCTCTTGGTACCTATGAACTTTGGTCTTTAAGTATATGACATGTATAGGGACTTTGGCCATTTTGTTTATGACTTGTTAATGATTTTGGCCATATGAATTGACATTGTAAATGTTTATGTTTTGGTATGTATATATATAGTTATGAGTGATGGCTTATTTTGGTCTATTTTGGTATGGTTGAATCATATATATATATGGCTATACTTTGTGAAATGTGTTAAATGATTAAGGTTGGATTCATGATGCTTGTTGAGTATAAGTAAATTGAATGTCAATAGGTGATGATTTGTGAATTGGTATATTTGTGGAATTGAGCATATTGATGCATATTTGTTGATGGTCATTTTGATGAATTAAGAAAATAAAGATTGGTATGAACTTAGATGGCATAATGTGGTATTTATGTTTTGAAATGGTTGGTATTGGAGATGGTATAAATTATACTTGATTTGGAATTGAATTATAGGTCTATTGATGCTATATTTTGTGCCATATGAGTTGTGTAGGTGTGCCTAAGTTTGGGTGGCAAATTGGCTTGGTAAATAGCTTATTTTTGTCTACACGGGTAGAGACACGAGCGTGTGTCTTAGTCGTGTGCTACACACGGCCGTGTGTCCCCTAGTGTTGTAATTGAAATCAAGTTAGTATGCTCCACACGATATCACACACAAGCGTGTGACTTGGCCGTGTGGCATAAGTCAGTATACCCTATAGGTTTGTCACGACCTAGCACACGGCCTGACACACGGGCATGTATGGCTATTTTTAGGGCACATGGGCTAGTCACACGGGCATGTGTGTTGGCCGTGTAACCCAAGTCAGAGAGTTACACGGGGTCAGACACGGGCTGGGACATGGCCATGTGCTTTCATTTCGAATGTCCACATAGCCGGGCCACACGGGCGTGTGTCCCTTGTTTTGAGAAACTTTTCAAAGTTTCATGAAAGTTTCCTAAGATATCGGTTTAGTTTCGAACCACTCCTAAAGCATGTTTAGGCCTCGTAGGCTCGTTATAGGAACAAAATGATTGAGATTGAATGATGAATGCTTGAATTGAGAAAATGTATGCTTAATTGATGTTTAAATGTTTTATAAGTTCGGTAATACTCTGTAACCCTATTCTGTCATTGAATAGGGGTAAGAGGTGTTATATTTATTGGTATCAGAGCTATGGTTTAGTCAATTCTAGGATTAACATAGCGTATGTGTGAGTCTACTTTACATGCCATATATAAACTGTGATAGCGTAATGACTCCTGACATTTTAAAAATGTGTTTTTATATAGTAATGGATCCCAATCGAGCTATAGTTGATGAGGTTGAAAGTAATGCGCTAGCTCCCGCTCAATGGACAACATTCAGAATGTAGACCTATATTGGGTAGCTAGGAAGGAGAGGCTAAAGAAGCCTTCTTTCAAATGATGAAAGAATGGTTCACGCAGTATATCTGGACCAATTCGGTTGTTCAACAACCTCTACCCCTCCTAATCCCTAACTGTTTCCCATAGCTCCTCAAGGTGTTGAACTTTTAAGAGTGAACAAGTCTCTAGTTGATAAGATCCGTAAACACGGGGCTGAAGAGTTCAGAGCTAATGTTTACGATAATCCTGAGAGAGCTCAGTTTTGGCTTGAAAGCACTATCAGAGTATTTGATGAGCTTTCTTGCACACCGGATGAGTGTTTAAAATGTGCTATATCACTTTTGAGGGACACCACATATCAGTGGTGTAATACGTTAGTATCAGTAGTGCCGAGAGAGAGAGTCACCTAGGAGTTCTTTCAGACCGAGTTCCGAAAGAAATATATAAGCCAATGGTTTCCAGATCAAAAGCACAAAGAGTTTTTAGAATTGAAACAGGGTCGTATGACCATAACTGAGTACGAGAGAGAATTTGTGCGGTTGAGTAAATATGCTTGAGAGTATGTTTCTACCGAAGAGATTATGTGCAAGCGGTTTGTTGATGGGCTGAGCGAAGATATTAAACTTATGGTCGGAATTTTAGATTTGAAAGAATTTGTTGTGTTAGTTGACCGGGCTTGTAAAGCTAAAGACTTTAGCAGAGAAAAGAAGAAATCTGGATCAGAGGCTAGAGATTTGAGGAAAAGATCGATGAATAAATCTTATCATTCTTTATCAAACAAATCCTGAGATTCGTGTATTCGATCGAATGCATCAGTGGGATATCAGAATAGAGATCGTGGAAATCAATATGTAAGTCCTAAAGCTCAAGGAACTTCCGTCTCAAGCTTTAGTAGTGTGAGAAATAACAAACCCGAGTGTCAACAGTGTGGGAGGAAACATTTTAGAAAATGCTGGAATAAGAGTAATAAAGCTAGTTTCAAATGTGGCTCGCCAGATTACTTTATTCGAGATTGCCCAGAGTTATCTGAGAAAGATAAATTTCAGAATGCAAGACCAAGCAACATTACTGCGAGAGGGAGACCACTGAGGAATGTGGGAAATGTGTCTAGTGGAAAAGGAGCAAAAAAGGACTCAGCTGTGAGATCCAAGGCCAGAGTACCTGCTAGAGCTTATGTTATTCGCGCTCGTGAAGAGGTATCGTCCCCTAATGTTATTACCAGTACATTCTCTCTTTATGACACTAATGTAATTGCTTTAATTGATCCTAGATCGACATATTCGTATGTTTGTGAAATTTTAGTGTCTAGTAAGAAATTGCCTGTTGAAATTATTAAATTTAAGATTAAAGTATTGAACCCCTTAGGCAAGTATGTTCTAGTTGACAAAGTATGCAAGAATTGTCCTTTAATGACTCAGGGTTATTGTTTTCCTACTGATTTGATGCTTTTACCATTTGATGAGTTCGATGTGATTCTGGGTATAGATTGGTTGACATTTCGTGATGCTGTTGTGAATTGTAGACGAAAGATTATTGAATTGAAATGTCAGAAAAATAAAATTCTTTAGATTGAATCTGATGAGTCGGGTGGATTGCCTATAGTGATTTCGTCGATGTCAGCTCAAAGATATGTAAGAAAGGGTTGTGATGCATACCTATCATATGTGTTAGATACCAATGTGTCTGAAATGAAGATTGAATCAGTGCCTGTAGTTTGTGAATATCTGAATGTATTTCCAGAAGAATTACCTGGGTTGCCACCGGTCAGGAGGTTGAGTTTGCTATTGAACTGGTACCAGGAACATCATCGATATCTATAGCTCCGTACAGAATGGCTCTGACCGAATTGAAAGAGCTGAAAGCTCAGTTGCAAGAGTTAACAGATAGAGGTTTGCACGACCTAGTTTTTCGCCCTGGGGTGTGCTAGTATTGTTTGCAAAGAAGAAAGATGGGTCAATGAGAATGTATATTGACTATCGACAGCTCAACAAGGTTACGATAAAGAACAAATATCCTTTGCCGAGAATTAATGATTTATTTGATTAGTTAAAAGGGGCAACAATGTTTTCGAAGATTGATTTGAGATCGGGTTATTATCAGTTGAGAGTTAAAGACTCAGATGTGTCGAAAACTGCATCTAGAAAGAGGTACGGACATTATGAATTTCTTGTTATGCCTTTCAGATTGACTAATGCTCCTGCAATTTTTATGGATTTGATGAATTAGATCTTTAGACCATATTTAGACAGATTTGTTGTTGTGTCCATTAATGACATTCTGATATATTCTCGAGATAAGTCTGAGCATATCGAGCATTTGAGGATTGTATTACAAACCTTGATAGATAAGAGACTGTATACTAAATTCAGTAAGTGTAAGTTTTGGCTTAGAGAAATTGGATTTTTGGGGCACATTATTTCAGCGGAAGGTATAAAAGTTGATCCAAGCAAGATTTCTGCAGTTGCTGATTGGAAACCACCTAGAAATGTATCCGTGGTCAGAAGCTTTCTGGGATTGGCTGGTTACTATCGGCATTTTGTAAAAAGGTTCTCGATGATTGCTACACCGATGACCAGACTGCTACAGAAAGATGTAAAGTTTGAATGGTCGGAGAAATGTCAACAGAGTTTTGATCAGTTGAAAACATTGTTAACCAAAGCACTAGTTTTGGTTCAACCTGGGTCGAGTAAAGAATTTGTGATTTACAGCGATGTGTCATTGAATGGTTTAGGTTGTGTGTTGATGCAAGAGGGAAAAGTGATAGCTTATACCTCGAGACAGTTAAAACTGCACGAAAAGAATTATCCAACGCATGATTTAGAGTTGGCTGCTATTTGAAAATTTGGCGACATCATTTGTACGGTGAAAAATGTCACATATTTACTGATCATAAAAGCTTAAAGTATATTATGACTCAGAAAGATCTGAATTTGAGAAAACGGAGATGGCTCGAGCTACTAAAAGACTATGAGTTAGTAATCCATTATCATCCGGGAAAAGCAAATGTAGTCACAGATACTTTAAGTAGAAAATCTTTGTTTGCTTTGAGAGCGATGAATACAAGATTGACTATGTCTGATGGTGGTTCTATTTTAGCAGAGTTGAAAGCTAAACCAGTTTTTTTTCAACAAATTTATGAAGCTCAAAAGTGTGATATCGAGTTGCAAGCTAAAAGGATACAATGTGAATCGACTAGTGATTCAGATCATCAGATCGGAGCTGATGATTGTTTAACGTTTCGAAATAGAGTTTGCATACCGAAAAATCCTGAGCTTATTCAGAAAATTCTTTTCGAAGCTCACAATGGTTGTTTATCCTTTCATCCGGGAAGTACCAAAATGTACAATGATCTGAAACAGTTATATTGGTGGTCGGGCATGAATCAAGACATTTTAGAGTTTGTATTGAGATGTTTAGTTTGTCAACAAGTTAAAACCGAACATCAAGTGCCTTCGAGATTGCTATAGCCAGTTATGATACCAGAGTGGAAATGGGATAGAGTTACGATGGATTTTGTATCATGATTACCCCTGACTCCAAAAAAGAAAGATGTTGTTTGGGTTGTAGTTGATAGGTTGATGAAATCGGCACATTTTATACTGGTATGTACTGATTATTCACTTGATAAATTGGCTGAATTGTACATATCTGAGATTGTTAGATTACACGGAGTGCCAATTTCGATTATTTCAAATAGAGATCTGAGGTTCACATCGAGATTTTAGAAGAAACTGCAAGAAGCTTTGGGTACGAAGTTGAATTTTAGTACAGCTTTTCATCCGAAAACTGATGGACAGTCTGAGCGAATAATTCAGGTTCTCGAAGATATGCTCCGATGTTGTGTTTTAGAGTTCAAAGGCAACTAGGAGAAATATTTGCCATTGGTTGAATTCGCGTATAATAACAACTTTCAATCGAGTATAAATATGGCACTATATGAAGCTTTGTATGATCATAAATGCTGAACTCCATTATATTAGACCGAGTTGAGTGGGAAAAAGATTCACGGGGTTTATTTGGTTAGAGAAACCGAAGAGAAAGTGAAAGTAATTTGCGACTATTTGAAAGCAGCATCAGATCGTTAAAAATTGTACGCAGATTTGAAACGAAAAGACATTGAATTTTAGATCAGTGACAAAGTATCTCCGTGGAAGAAAATAGTTCGTTTGGGTCGTAAAAGCAAATTGAGTCCGCGATTCATCGGGCCGTATGAGATTATTGAACGAATAGGGCCAGTGGCATATCGACTAGCGTTACCGATTGAGTTAGAGAAAATCCATAATATGTTTCATATATCGATGTTGTGTCGATATAGATTGGATCTATCACATGTAATTTCTCTGTTAGAGATTGAGATTCAACCTGATATGACGTATAATGAAGAATCGATCAGAATTTTAGCTTGAGAGGTCAAAGAGTTGAGAGATAAACGAATAGCCTTAGTGGAGGTTTTGTGGCAACGGTAAAATGTCGAAGAAGCCACGTGGGAACTCGAGGAAGTTATGAGAAAACAGTACCCTAACCTTTTCACTGGTAAGATTTTTGGGGACGAAAATCCCTAAGGGGGAGAGTTGTAACAGCCCGTTTTTAGTAAAACCAGAATAGTGGTTTCGGGACCACAAATCCAAAGTCAAAATATTTATTTTATTATTATTTTAATTTTTACAGCATGATTGAGTGATTGTGTGAAAAGTTCGTTAAGAAATTTTATCGTTTGAATGGTCAATTTGATAAAAACGACTAAATCGCGTAAAGCGTAAAACTTGAGTTCTAATAGCTAAAGGTGTCTAATAGCTATAGAACCTTAAAGTTAAGGCCCTTATGTTGTAATTAGACCATTTTAATTGTGAGTGGACAAAGATAGGCAAGCATTATATGGTTTTAATGAATTATAATTAAGGTTAATTTAGTAATTTAGTTTATTAATAAGTTAAAAATAAAATAACATAATATCATCATCTTCCTTAAGTGATTAGCACCAAAAATCAGGGCTAGAGAAAGCCATTTTCATTCCTTTTATTCGGCCAAGCTCATTTGTGCAATTGTAAGTCTGTTTTTGTCCCGTTTTTAATGATTTCTATGTTTTTGTGATCGTTGCATCTAGTACTAGCTACCCTAGGGACTATTTTGCAAAACTATTAAAGATTTTCAATGATTTCATTGATGAATACATGTGTGTTTTGATGTTAGAAGATAGATTATGAATATTTGTTATGAATTATACAAGTTTATGAATATTTGTTATGAATTATACAAGTTTTGTTAAGTGATTTTTAGTGAAAATGCAAAATAGGGATTAAATTGAGAAATGTTGAAACTTTGTGGTTAAAATATGAAATAAATAAAAAATATGAGCTGCTAGGGGCATAATAGTAATTCAGCTAGCATGGTTTTATTGTGAATTTTATTAATTTGTGATTTCATAAAATAAGGACTAAATTGTAAAAAAATGTGAAAATTAAGGGCAAAAGTGTAATATGCTTTAAAGTGTGTTTTGGACTAAATTGAATAGAGGGATAATTAAATGAACTAAATTTGATATTATATAGATTAAGAAAAGTGGAATTTGGAATTGGATCGGGGAAAAGATAAAGTACTCGATTAATCGACACTTTTATAGTTTTTGAACCCGAGTTAAGTTCGTATGTGATAAATTTCATTAGAAGTGTTTTTTAAATGCTTTGATATTGTATAAGTTTTGAATACGATACTTCGGATAAGTTCAAAAATGATTCGATGATAATTCGGTATTCGAAATCCCGGATGAACCTCAGGAATAGTTTAGGATACTAGTTACATGTCATTAGGGGATACATTGAGTTGGCTTCGGGCCATGATATTAGCACTTCGGGTGCGAGTTATATCGATTTGGCTTCAGGCCATGAATATCGGCTGATTTGGCTTTGGACCATGATATCAGTATTTCAGACATAAGTTACCTTGATTTGGCTTCGGGCCATGGTCTAGGTACTTAATTTGTGAAACTCCTGAGTATCCGATCTCTATTTCGAATGGTTCAACAGGTAAACGATAGATGTGGAAGAGTATGAGATTGATGCTAGATGATACAGGTACGTAAATGAATTATATAAGTTTCAAATCGAGGAAACTTGTGAAGGAACTGTATACTATCATAATTTAGTATTTGAAAGGTTTGTTAATTAATGTAAGCTATATGTTGGTATATTCAAATTATTGAATTATACTTGTGAGATTGCATTGAGTTTATTTCATACGAGCTTACTAAGATTTATAACTTACTTTGTTTATTTTTCCTGTGTTTTATAGTGTTATCAAAGCTAGCTCAGATTCGGGGATCGTCGGAGATCGCTTCACACTATCTACCTGTCTCTTGGTACTTATGAACTTTGGTATTTAAGTATATGACATGTATAGAGACTTTGGTCATTCTTTTTTATGACTTTTTAATGATCTTGGCCATATGAATTGGCATTGTAAATGCTTATGTTTTGGTATGTATATATATAGTCATGAGTGATGGCTTATTTTGGTCTATTTTGGTATGGTTGAATCGTATATATATATATATATATATATAACTATACTTTGTGAAATGTGTTAAATGATTAAGGTTGGATTCATGATGCTTGTTGAGTATATGTAAATTGAATGTCGATAGGTGATGATTTTTGAATTGGTATGTTTGTGGAATTGAGCATATTAATGCATATTTGTTTATGGTTATTTTGATGAATTAAGAAAATAAAGATTGGTATGAACTTAGATGGTATAATATGGTATTTATGTTTTGAAATGGTTGGTATTGGAGAAGGTATAAATTATGCTTGATTTGGAATTGAATTATAGGTCTATTGATGCTATGTTTTGTGCCATATAAGTTGTGTAGGTGTGCCTAATATAGCGACGTGAAAATGCTTGGCCTTAACTTGGTCGCTAATTGTGGCGATTTAGTGAAAATTTGAAAATGGAATCTCGAATTTATAAAAAAAGAGATTCGCCACTGATCCTTTTATAGGTGTGATCGGACATCTAATAAATTTATTTATAAAACAAAAAAGAAGGCCGAGTTTAGGTCTACGTCAAAATCTAGAGAAAAATTAGGGTTCGGGAGTCGGTTACGCGCAAGGAAGGTATTAGCACCCTCACGACGCCCAAAATTGGTATCTTATAAACATGTGTTGTCTTGATTTTCAAAAATACGAGTTCAATGAAACATTTAGTCGTGATTCAATTGAAAAGACGAGAAATTTTAGTTTTTTTGTTTTTTAGAATGGTGTTCCCTGTTTAACACGAGCCGACAAATTCCATCCAACATAGCGATGAAATTCGATGACTTAATGTTAAATCGGTACATTGCCTTGATTATTGAAATTAATTAGAAAACAAGAATATGATTTTTTGAAGTAATATAAAACAAAATTGAGATGAAATAAAAATAAATAAATGGAAGAATTAAAAATATATTGAAGTAAATAACAAATATGACAATAGTATTAAAAAGCAATAGCAATGCACGCGATATATTAAATGTAATAATAATATCAAACACGAAATAAAAAAAACAATGAATATATATATACATAAAAATGATATTAAGAACATGTACGTCAAAACATATATATATATATATATATATATAAATAGTAATAATGTCGGAAATATACTATAGTATTTGAAATATATACATAAAATAGTAAGAATATATATAATTTGTAATGCTAAGGTATATATATACTTAATAATATATATAAAAATATTGAGAAATGTATGTACATAAGAAATATATAAGACAATTTATATAATGCAAAAAGAAACAAATAATGAAAACTGCTATATACACATATACACGTATGTAATGAAATATATGATAGTATTAATAACAATAATAAGGATTATATAAAAATTCCTACATGAAATAGCATGAGAAATATGCATAAATTAGTATATAAAACTAACTAATAGTGTATAAACACATATATGATATATTAAAAAGTGTATGAACATGATATGTAAAAGAAAATATATGCCTGAAAATATATATATGAAATAGTATAAAAATATATAACTATGATACTAAAGCATATAAAAAATATATAACCAATAATATCAAAATATATACATGGTAATATATATATATAATATTAGAAAATATATGTACATAATATATTTATGACAATATATACATAATATAGTATCAAAACATAATAATACGACATTTAAAAAAAAATATATATATATATATATGATATATAAAAAATATAATATTAAAAGTACATATAACATATAAAAAACATATATATATAATATAATACATAAGTATACTAAGTACATATACATATATAAAAGATCATATACTATACATATAATAAATAAATATAATAACTATATAGATTATAACTAATAATAATAAATAATAGAAAATAATGACCAAATAATTTGAAAAATAAACGTATACTAACACATAAGGGACCTAATCGAACATAAGACAGAATTTCAGGGCGAATTTAAAAAGAAATAAAGAAAAAAGGATCAAAATGTCATGCTCTCATAACTTAGGAGGACTAAAACAGAAAATGTCCTTTCTTAGCAAAACGCAGCGCATGCACGAGGACCAGATTGGAAAACGCAACAAATTAAAGGGGCCAGATTGCAAAACGCAATAAATCTGATTGTAAAACCATAAGAAAGCTGAGGGGCTGAAAGCGCAATTAGCCCCTCCAATTAAAAACACGCGGATCCTTGCGGGTAGGGTCGGGTCGACCCGATCCACGGTGAAACGACACCGTTTCAGCTATGAATTCTCATGCCAAAACGGCACCGTTTTGAAGGGCTATAAATAGCCTTTAAATCAGAAAAAAAAGTCATTTGGGGCTGGGAAAGAAAAAAAAAAGAGGGAGAGTGAGGGCAGAGCGATTTTTGGTAGGACTCCGGCCAAGGGTCCGGTTCAGATTTTTTTCTTTTCTTTTTTTTTATATTTTTTGTATTATATTATTATATTTTAATATGTATAGGTGACTAAAATAGGGTTTAAAACGAAATAGAAATATAAAAGAGAAAATTACCTTTCGGTCTTTTGAACTTCTGATTCGTTAATCTTTGTGATTTTGTTTGTTTTGAACGTTGTTATTGAATCTAAATGCTCAATGGTTTCTTTGCTTTGATCTTTGGATAATTTTCTTATTTCTTTGTCTTTTCAAAACTGCCGAATCAGGAACCTTTTTATTTGTTGTTTTGATGGCCTTTTATAGCCTATTTTTTTACATGCTATATTATTATTTTTTTGCTATTCTTGCTTCTGCTTTGCTTGTCTGTTGTTTTTGCAAGGCATGGCCGGTACTAGAGACATGACCGGTTGGTGACCGGTGTTGCAGTGCTGTCAGAGGGCAGGTGGGGTTCGGCGCCGAATACAGTTTAGGGTTTCAGTTTTTAGACACCCTAAGTCTAGAGTTGGGCTTCTTTGGGTTTAGATTGAGATTTTATGGTTTGGTGGGTTAGTGGGTTTGGTTATAAATGGGTTAGGGATATTGGGCTCTAGGTATTGGGGGTTTTGGGCTTCTGTGATTGGGTTTTGGGGTTTTTTTGGGTAGTGGTTATGGGTTTGTTGTATCTGGGCAAATTTTGGGCCGTACAGCTGCCCCTCTTTGCTCATTGTCGTATAACGAGAATAGAGCAAAGGCTTTTAAAGGGGACCAAATTTGCCCGGTCTTGCTGGGTCTTGACTTCTTTGGTGCTCTTCTTGTTCAGATAGTCTTCTTCAAGTCCACCACATCTTGTAGCTTTGGTTCAATCCACTGTATCTTCTGACATATGCCTTGTAGTTTCAATCTATTCAAATGTAACTTCAAGGACATGAGATTTGTGGCTTTGATCTGCTTCACTTGTAGCTTCAGAAAGATAAGATCTACAGCTTCAATCTACTCTTCTATCGCTTCAGTGAGCTGAGGTTTGTGGTCTTTTCTTCTGCAACTTCAGAAAGGCAAGATTTGATGTCCTTGATCAGCTCCATTGCAACTTTAGGGAGACAAGACTTGCAACTTTGACCTGCTCCAATCTTTATTCTTTACTCGGCATGTGATCCTCTCGCAATATGAGTTGGTCTTTTTTTGAAAAATAGAAATTAAAAGGCTCAACTCACCTTTCGCGATATGAGTTGATTTTTGAAAAACATAAATTGAAAATACCTCAGCATAAGACTTGAGACTCAACTCACCTCTCGCAATATGAGTTGATTTTTGAAACATAAATTAAAACACAAAAAATTGAAAATACCTCAGCGTGCCCCGAGGCTCAACTCACCTCTCGCAATATGAGTTGATTTTTTTTGAAAAGTAGAAATTGAAGATACCTCAGCGTGCCCCGAGGCTCAACTCACCTCTTGCAATATGAGTTGATTTTTTTGAAAAGAAGAAATTGAAGATACCTCAGCGTGCCCTGAGGCTCAACTCACCTCTCGCAATATGAGTTGATTTTTTTGAAAAGTAGAAATTGAAGATACCTCAGCGTGTCCTGAGGCTCAACTCACCTCTCACAATATGAGTTGATTTTTTTGAAAAGCAGAAATTGAAGATACCTCAGCGTGTCTTGAGGCTCAACTCACCTCTCGCAATATGAGTTGATTTTTGAAAAGCAGAAATTGAAGATACCTCAGCGTGTCTTGAGGCTCAACTCACCTCTCGCAATATGAGTTGATTTTTGAAAAGCATGAATTGAAAAGCAGAAATTGAAAATACCTCAGCGTGAGACCTGAGACTCAACTCACCTCTCGCAATATGAGTTGATTTTTGAAACATAAATTAAAACACAAAAAATTGAAAATACCTCAGCGTGTCCCGAGGCTCAACTCACCTCTCGCAATATGAGTTGATTTTTTTTTGAAAAGTAGAAATTGAAGATACCTCAGCGTGCCCCGAGGCTCAACTCACCTCTCGCAATATGAGTTGATTTTTTTGAAAAGTAGAAATTGAAGATACCTCAGCGTGCCCCGAGGCTCAACTCACCTCTCGCAATATGAGTTGATTTTTTTGAAAAGTAGAAATTGAAGATACCTCAGCGTGTCTTGAGGCTCAACTCACCTCTCGTAATATGAGTTGATTTTTGAAAAGCATGAATTGAAAAGCAGAAATTGAAAATAACTCAGCGTGCCCCGAGGCTTAACTCACCTCTCGCAATATGAGTTGATTTTGGAAAAGTAAAAATTAAAAACAGAATTTGAAAATACCTCGGCATGTGACCCGAGGCTTAACCTACCTCTCGCAATATGAGTTGATTTTGGAAAAGTAAAAATTAAAAACAGAATTTGAAAATACCTCGGCATGTGACCCGAGGCTCAACTCACCTCTCGCAATATGAATTGATTTTTTTGAAAAGTAAAATTGGAAACAGAAATTGAAATTACCTCAGCGTGTCCTGAGGCTCAACTCACCTCTCGCAATATGAGTTGATTTCTGAGAACAGAAATTAAACATCAAAATACTAAAACCTGTCATTTGGGTAGAACTCAGGAGTCTTTTCCTTTGATTCAATACAGCTATCATCACGTCCTCTTGCTCTCTCTTGGATTACTCAGATATGCCATGCATGATGTTATCATGATATGCACATGTTTGTCTTAAATGCCTTTATGCCTACATGATTATGCAGTGCTTTTTAAGCATGTTTGTCGTATGTCCTTTTCGCCACGATTGTTGACGATCTGCGTTCATTGCTTTGATTTTTGACTTTCTCTTCAGGCCCTGTACCTATCCTCTAACTTCACGAGTAATCAACGTTTCTCAGATATCACTCTTTTTGCCCCTGGTTGAACTTTGTTCTTGCTTTAAGACTCTTGTACTTATCAAATTTTCATCCGAGTAATGCTTAACATTCCTTTTGTTTAGAGTATGGCATTTCACTATTTATCATGTAAATAGATCACATAATGAGATGCATGAAAAAGGTTAGATAGGGACAAAAATGATACCTCTCATTTATTTATTTCCAATGTGGCAAACAAAGAAAGTTAACAAATGATAATAATAATAATAAAAATGTCATAAAGAGAAAAAGGATTGCATTCAACGGGTACAAATGCTCTAGATATTCAATGCATGAACTCTTCCACATTCCTTAATCAAGAATCTTTTCGAGCATGGCTTCTTGCGTAGAAGATTTTGAGCTTTCAAAAATGCTTCAAATACTGTAGTCTCGCTGTTCGACCCATTGTTCAAATCGCCTTGCTCTTTAAGCCCGAGTTTACTTCATTAGGACGCTCTCTTAGGTTTTTATCCTAATCTTTTGTGTTTAATCAAAACGCCCATTTCGGGTTTTTGCCTTGATCCCTTTTTTTTAGATGCCCTTTTCGGGTTTTCATCTTGATTTTCTTTTTTTCAAACATAATATTTCTTCACAGCATCTGAGTTCACTGGATTCGGTAACTCCTTCCCATCCATCTCGGTAAGGATCAAAGCTCCTCCTGAGAATGCCTTCTTTACAATGTATGGTCTTTCCCAATTTGGTGCCCATTTTCCTCGTAGGTCTTTTTGTATTGGGAGAATCTTTCTCAGCACAAGTTCACCTTCGTAGAATTCTCTTGGCCGTACTTTCTTGTCATGAGCCACGATCATTCTCTTCTGGTACATCTGTCCGTGACAAATTGCCTTTAAATGTTTTTCTTCAATAAGGTTTAACTGGTCATATCGAGCTCGAAACCATTCTGCTTCCTCTAATTTCGATTCCATCAAGACTCGTAGAGAAGGGAGCTCAACTTCGATGGGTAACACAACTTCCATTCCATAGACCAGAGAGAAAGGAGTTGCTCCCGTAGATGTCCGCACAGATGTGCGATACGCATACAAAGCAAATGGTAGCTTCTCATGCTAATCTTTATAGGTCTCAGTCATTTTCCCAATAATCTTCTTAATATTCTTGTTAGCTGCTTCAACAGCTCCGTTCATCTTTGGGCGATAGGGTGATGAGTTATTATGCTTTATTTGAAATTGCTCACATTTTTTTCATTATCTTGTTGTTCAGATTCATGGCGTTATCTGAAATGATTCTTTCAGGCAAACCATATCGACAAATGATTTCCTTCTTCAAAAACCTGCAAACTGCAGTCTTGGTCACATTGGCAAACGAAGCGGCTTCTATCTATTTTGTGAAGTAATCGATAACCACAAAAATGAATCGGTGCCCATTAGAAGCTTTTGGGGAAATTGGCCCTATGACATCTATGCCTCACATAGAAAAAGGCCACGGAGAAGTCATAACGTGAAGAGGTGAAGGGGCTACATGAATTTTATCACCATAAATTTGACATTTGTGGCATTTTCGTGCAAAACTAATGCAGTCACTTTCCATTGTCAACCAGTAATAACCGAGCCTCATAATCTTCCTGGCCATAGTGAAACCATTGGCATGCGTCCCACAAATTCCTTCATGGACATCTTTAAGTATTTTCCTAGCTTTAACATCATCCGCGCATCTTAAGAGCACTTGATCTTTCTCTCTTTTGTACAGGATGTCCCCATCCAGAACAAATCCAGCTGCCATTCTTCTGATTGTTCTTTTGTCATTTTCATTTGCTTGTTCGGGATATCTTTGATTCTTGACATATTCTAAGATATCATGGAACCATGGCCGTCCGTCTACCTCTTTCTCAATGCTACAACAGTGTGCAGGGACCTCGTATATGCTCATTTTGAGGGGCATTATTTCTGCTTCTCTACTTGCTTTGAACATTGAAGCCAAAGTGGCTAGGGCATCGGCCAATTGGTTTTCTTCTCGTGGGAAGTAATGGAAAGTTATTTCTTTGAATTCTTTGATCAATTCAGCAACTAGATCACTATACTTAATCAATTTCGGATCCCTCACTTCCCAATCTCCACGGATTTGGTAAACCACTAGGGCTGAGTCCCCGTATACCTCTAGAATTTGAATGTTTCGTTCAATAGCTGTACGAAGTCCCATGATACAGGCCTCATATTCCGCTATGTTATTGGTACAGAAGAAGTTCAGTCTTGCAGTGAATGGATAATGATTCTCGTCTGGAGATATCAAGATTGCTCCAATTCCATGTCCCAAGGCATTTGACGCACCATCAAAACTCATCTTCCATGGCTTCTCTTTTGATGAGTCGGATTCCTTTTCTGTGATGCACATTAAGTCTTCATCTGGGAAATCAAACCTCAATGGCTCGTATTCCTCCATTGTTCGAGTTGCTAAAAAGTCAGCTATTGCGCTTCCTTTTATCGACTTTTGGCTCACATAGACAATGTCGTACTCCGATAGTAAGATTTGCCATCGTGCCATTCTTCCTGAGAGTGCCGGTGATTCCATCATCTATTTTATTGAGTCCAGCTTTGAAATTAGCCATGTCGTGTGATACTACATATAATGCCTGAGTCTCCGAGCTACCCAAACTAGAGCGCAACAAAGTTTTTCAATGGACAAATACTTTGCCTCATATTCAGTGAACTTTTTGCTGAGGTAGTAGATCGCCTTTTCTTTCTTTCCTGACTCGTCGTGTTGCCCCAGTACGCAACCCATTGAATTTTCGAACACAGTCAAATACAATATCAATGGTCTTCTCGGGGTTGGCGGTACTAGCACTGGAGGACTAGACAAATATTGTTTTATCTTATCAAAGGCCACCTGGCATTCCTCATTCCATTCTCCCGGGTTATGTTTTCAAAGAAGCCGAAATATTGGGTCGCATTGGTTGGTAAGTTGAGCGATGAATCGGGCGATGTAGTTTAACCTCCCTAAAAACCCTCTGACTTCCTTTTGCGTGCGTGGAGGTGGTAACTCTTGAATGGCTTTTATTTTATCTGGATCAACCTCAATACCTCTTTCACTGACAATGAAGCCTAGCAACTTTCCTGAGGTAGCCCCAAACGTACATTTGGCTGGATTAAGCTTTAGCTGAAACTTTCTCAGCCTTTCTAACAACTTCTTGAGGTTCACTACATGCTCTTCTTCTCCTTGGGATTTAGCAATCATATCATTGACGTAGACCTCTATTTCTTTATGCATCATGTCATGGAATAACGTCACCATAGCCCTCTGATATGTTGCCCCAGCATTCTTTAACCTAAATGGCATCACCTTGTAGTAGAATGCTCCCCACATTGTTACGAAGGTAGTTTTCTCTATATCCTCTGGGGCCATCTTGATCTGATTATACCCCGAGAATCCATCCATGAAAGAAAACAATGAATGTTTTGCTGTGTTGTCCACCAATGTATCAATATGTGGTAAGGGAAAATTATCTTTTGGGTTTGCTCGGTTTAGGTCACGGTAATCCATGCACATTCGTACTTTGCCATCTTTCTTTGGTACCGGGACTATGTTAGCCACCTATTCTGGATATTTGGAGGCTTGTAGGAAGCCAGCATCAAATTGCTTTTTGACTTCCTCTTTTATTTTCAACAGCATTTTGGGTCTCATCCGTCTTAACTTTTGCTGGATTGGTTCGCATTCTAGCTTTAATGGGAGCTTATGGTCCACTATATCTTCATCTAATCCTGGCATGTCCTGATATGACCGTGTGAATACATCTTTGTACTCGCGGAGCAAAGCGATCAAATTATGCCTGGTGCCCTCTGAAATAGAGGTCCCAATCTTCACTTCTTGCTTCCTTTCTTCAGTGCCCAAATTTATTGTTTCAATAGATTCTTGATGAGGTAAAATTTGTTTATCCTCTTGTTCCACCATTCTTAACAAGTCAAGAGATGAGACATAATCTTCGGCATTTTCTTCGGCTTCGAATTCTCCTAAACAAACAGCCTTCTCAAAATCAATTTCAAGACTCGTAAAGGGTTTGTTCATGTCGTCGATATCTGAGCACTTGAAAGTTGGATGGAAAGGGAAACTATAGAGAGGCATCCAAGTATTGGAACCAACAAACGAAATGTTATGTCATGGCATGAGGCAAATGTAAGGATAGGTTATGAAATGAGAAAATGGTTATGAAATTAGTGATAATGCGAAAAATCATGACAAAATGTATCTTCATTGATATTCATTGAATGATAAAGAGCGAATGCAAGCTCTTACAAAATAATTCTATTATATCCAAGGACACAATACAGGGTTAATGTTTGAGCATTACTCTGAAGACTTATAAACTACAAGAAGGTCCTCGGCAATCTAATTGTTCAACATGAAACCTGGGGGACAAGGGCGTATCCTTGAGACGTCTTTACTTGCACCAGCCCCTTTGTCAATGACATTTATACTGACATTCTGAACCTTCTCGATTAATACTAGCGTGCTCCGTGAATTATCATGCCCCGGGTATATCACCCCTGCAGATGTAAATGTTCTTGACAAAGGAGGGTACTCCATGGGTTCCCATTCTGGTTCTCGTCCCAAAATTCTCGTAATCCTTCTTTCCTGATTTTTCTTCCACTGTCTTCTTCTTTGACGTGCGCCTGGCTGGAAACCTAAACCGTATCGAGCCTTATGATGCACTGGCCTCAGAGTCCTAACTATTCCTTGCTGAAAATTTCCAAGACCTTTCCTCGCTCGGGCTCCTCTCCCCACAGCCAGCTTGATACCCATCTTGGTATTTCTCGACAACTTAGGCACGGGAATTTTGTTTCCCTCAGCGACAAAAGTGGCATTGACAAACTCTAAGGATCAGAAGGAACATTCTATTGCATCTTTGCTCACTTCCAAGTATGGTGCATCGACAGAGATAGATGCGACAATGTCTTCTTCTCCCTCGACTGTGACCAAACAGCCATCTATGATAAATTTCACATTTTGGTGGAGGGATGATGGGACTGCTCCGGCGGAATGGATCCAAGGTCTTCCCAAGAGGCAATTGTATGATGGTGTAATGTCCATGACTTGAAATTCAACCTCGTATATATAAGGGCCCACTTCCAGAGGGATCTCAATCTTTTCCATGACTTCATGCCTTATCCCGTCGAATGCCCTTACCGTGGAATGACAGGGCCTTAAATAGGACAGATCCATAGGAATTCTGGAAAGCGTGGCCAACGGCATGATGTTGAGCGCCGACCCATTATCGATGAGTACGTTCGGTATTATGTAGCCCTTGTAGCGAGTCATAATATGCAGTTCTTTCACTGAGCCTCTACCATTTGGCGGTATCTCATCATCACTAAAAGAGATGAAATTGACAGCGTTCAAATTATTCACCCACCTATCAAGCTTCTCAACAGATATGTTGTTTGCTACGTAAGCTTGATTTAACACCTTTAGTAAAGTGTTCCGGTGTGGCTCTGAATTTAACAGTAGAGATAAAACCAAAATTCGTGTTGGTTGCTTACTCAATTGTTCCACCACATTATACTCACTGTGTTTGATAAATTTCAAGAACTCCTGTGCTTCCTCCTCATCCACAGGCTTTTTAGTTTCTTGCACGGATGGAGTCTCCTGCTCGACTTCGGCCTCATACATCACTGCTTTTCCTTTTTGTTTCAAGTCACTATTCTTCTTTTCCAGCTCAGTTTCTTTAGAATAACAACGCCCACTGTGGGTAAAATGGCCTACTTCCCCAATATCTCCAGTTGTGGCTTCGGGCTTTTCACCTTCAGGTGTGACGATGTTGATATCGTACCTCCATGGTACTGTTTTATTGTCCTTATAAGGGAAAGGAGATGGTACTTCGATTATCACTTTTGGTTTCACCGGCTCCTTCTTCGCATCATAATAAATTATTAACGGTCGGTCAGCGCTATACGGGAAACCTGTTGATTGATTGTCAGAGGCGCATATTTCTCCTCTATCGGCCTCTTCACCTTTATAAAAGATCCCAATCTCCTTATTATCCATCATACTTTGCAGTAAACTTCTGAACTCCTCGCAGGACTAAATGTCATACCCTTCAATACCATGGAACTCGTAAAAAATGTGACCTTTTGTACTTCTTCCTTCAGATACTCCATGACAGAGCAATCATTTTTCAACTAGTACCTCCCAGATTTTCTGCAGAGGTGTTCTTATTTCAGAAACCCATCTTCTATTTTTTCGTTCATCCTCTTCTCCTACTGCGCTCACATTCCCTTCGGTGTGGTTTAGGAATGGATTCCCGATTGTACCGCTAGTACCATCAAATCGCAAAATGCCCGCATCGATGAGTCCTTGAACTCTCCTTTTGAAGGTAAGACAGTTCTCCGTAGAATGCCCCTGGTTTCCAGCATGGTATGCACAACTAACATTTGGATCATACCATTTTGGGTATGGAGGCTTAAGGGGTGGCATGTAATGGGGAGATATTAATTACTTTTCTAAGAGTTTTGGGTATAATTCCCCATACGACACAGGATTAGAAGTAAATTACGGTTTCTCGGGATTGGGCCTTGCTGGTCTTAGTTCGTTTCTGGGTTGGCTTTGAACGGGTACAGCGTTTTGTGGGAATATGGCAACAGGTCTTTGGTTGTTTGTGGCGTATACGGGGTAGGAAGAATGTGGTATTTGGTAGTAAGGGGTTTGAGGAGGATAATAGAAATTTAGAGGTGGATAATTTTGAGGTCGGGGTTGATTTGGGTATGGATTAGGGATATAACGATTTCCCACTCCCACCATATGGGCTTCTGGTTCTTTCTTATTCACGGGCGCTACCTTTCTTGAACTTTCTTGACCTTCCATCCTCTCACTTTTGATGGCATTCTCGATGAGTTCTCCGGATATTACGATATCCAAAAAATCATTCGTAGCACTTCCCACCAGCTTGTCATAGAATGGTGCTCTCAGAGTATTGATGAAAAGAACCGTTATCTCAGTCTTCGTCAGTGGAGGCTCTATTTGGGTCGAGATATCTCTCCATCTTTGAGTGTACTATCTGAAGGTCTTCGTTGGTTTCTTCTCCATCATTTGCAGAGTCATTCGATCAGGTACCATATCTGACACATGCTTGTTCTGCTCACAGAATGCTGACGCCAAGTCCTTCCAAGATCGGATCTTTTCCCTACTAAGTTGGTTGTACCACCGAAGAGCTGATCCTGCTAGACTATCCTGAAAACAATGTATGAGTAGCTTATCTTCATTCACATAACCGGTCATCTTCCGATAAAACATGATGAGATGTGCTTTTGGACATCTTGTCCCATCATACTTTTCAAAATCTGGTACTTTAAACTTGGGAGGCAAAACTAAATCGGGTACCAAACTGAGCTCCTTAGCGCCCAGTGCTGAGAAGACTTCAGTGCCTTCTATCGCCTTGAGCCTTTCCTCTAGGCTCCTATATTTCTCTTTTGTATCGTGATCATCTAATTTTAACCTAGCTATCTCTGCTGGATCATCCAAATCTGAAATGAGTGGATCAGCAGGACTAGCCCCTGGATTTGATACGAACACTCCTTGCCCCAAATTAGTAGGTGGCGCTGGTCGTTGCTCCAGGCCTGTGGGGTTCCCATTGAGCGTACCTTCTTTGTGTTGCATAGGCGTGCGGTGGAGTAAATCCTGGAGGATGGGGCGGATCCTGATCGATGTTAACCCTTGACTGTGGTTCCATAACGTCAGGGTTCATAGGTCTTTTTCCTTTTACTAGAGCTGACATCATTTCCATCATTTTGGCCATTTGGTCTCTTTGTTCGAGCGATTCTTCTCGAGATCTCAACATTAAGTCTCTTGTCTCTTACTGCGACTTGGCCAACTGCTCTTGTAATTCCCTTTGAACTCTTTCCATCCTTTCAATTCTTTCATTGAATTCAGCCTCCGTTGCCCTAGCTTGTCGACGCGTTCTATACGAATGACGTGATTCCAGTCTTGAAGTGTCGCAACTGCGAATTATACGGTTTTAGCCTTGGTGGATGATTATTGTGACATGTATATGCAATGAATGAATGAATGAATGAATGACAAATGAATGATAAATGAATGTTAATCGTGCAAAAATTTTGGTGTTGATTTCAAGATAGCCCCGTACTTAGGCATTTCATTTATCAAAAGAGTCTATTATAAAAAGTTTCGCCATTTTTCTTGATTCAACAGTTACACAAATTTCCTAGCCATATCGCCTTGTTTCTTCACTCGCTCTAAGAACTCTGACATGTTCGATCTTCGACTCGGAAGGAATTGGGAACTGAGAGCTTCGGCCTCATCGGATAACTGCACAACTTGCATAGCTACCTTGCGAACTTCATTGATCAAGAAATCGAGTTGCATTTCTTTTTCTTGGAGACCCTCTTTGCAAGCATGAATGTCCCTATTATACTAACTATTCTTTTCTTCCAGAGCCTCCAAGAGAGTATCTAACTATTATTGACGATCTTGCAGCATGTCTTCTAAATCTCGTATCCTCTCTTTTAGTTCTTGACGTTTAGCTTGACTAGTCATTACCTCGGCAGACATAACTTCATATTCGACATTCTTCTTCCTTAACTCCATCATCGCACGCGTAAATTTTTCATCTTCTTTCTTGGCTTTCCCTTTCTAGAATTCCATCCCTCCTTTGATATTGCTAATTTCTTCCTTCCATTCTGGTGACGACTTGCCCAACCCACTGTTCTTTATTGTGCCTCTTAACTTTTTATTCTCCAGATGGAGGTCCCTTAAGTCATTTCTTACAACTTCAACTTTTTTTGCACTTTTTCGGTTCTAGATCTTTCAATCTGAACGTCGATCTTCAGTTGGTAGTTTTCCTCTTGAAGAGCACTAAGGTCCCGAGACATCTTGTCCTTTTCTCGTTCAAATTCTTGTCTTGCCATTTCTAACTCAGATGGCATTTCCTCCGAGAAAGGATTCCTGGCGGTGTAGTTTGTCGACGAGATTTGCTGACTGTTCACCCGTTGCTTCCTCCATATGTCGTAATCTTGGGTGAGGGTGTCGGCGTTTAGAGCTAATTCCATGAGATGAATTCTCTTCCAAGAGTTTGCAGTGTCTCGGACCCTTCTCATATAACCTTTACCCGCGAAAGCAAACTCGGACTGTGATAATCCTCCGGTGACGGGTATGAATTGTCGTGAAGAAAATTGCCTTTGGACCATTAACGGAGCATAACCAACTCTTCCCCATAATCCAAGCAGTGGCACCCAATCTTGGTTGCCCACTTTGTATAACAGAACCAAAGGGCGTATCCACGGTGCTCTCCAAGTTACATCTTTAGCACGAAGATTCTGAAAAACTGAAACCCAATGCTGTTCGGTGACCTCCTTTGGCCATTCTTTCTCGAGATAAGCTTCTAACAAGGAGAATGTTTTAGAAAACATATGGAACGGTGTGCGCTCTACTTTTCAGAAGTGGCTCAGGATCCAAACGTTGAGTAACTGCGCGCATCTGATGAAACGACCTTCCCCTTTTCTCCTATAGATGCTTAGTGATCTGAAGGTTTTGGCCAGGATAGTTGGGACAGGGTTGATTCCTTGTTTTAACCTTTCAAAGAAATCCACTACTGCAACTTCTATGTGTCCAAGCACTTTTGGGAAAATGATCAAACCGTAAATGGCCAAAGCGAACAGATTTACCCTCTTCAACATGTCGGGGTGGTTCAGAACCAAGTCTCGTAGGGAAAACCATGGAATACAACTGGTTTCATTCTTCTTCTTGATCTGTTTTTTGGCCCATGTGTCGGTCATGTCTGTCAATCTCATTAACTTTTTTCTTAAAAGTCATCGGCTTGGGCTCTTTCACATATATTTTGTAAAATTGCACATTATCGATACGAAGCAAAATAGCGTATTCTTCTATAGTCGGGGTCATGTCTTCTTGATTGAAGGTGAAACACTGGTAAGCTGGATCCCAGAATCTGACCATAGCTTGAATCAATTATTCGTCAATGTTGATGGCAATCAGGTTGGCTATATCCCCGTATCTTTCAGTGAAGATTCCCCTAGTATCCGAGTCCCACTGATTCCAGATTCGAACCAAGTCTTTCAGATTATTCTGACGAACATTCACAGTTACGTGTTCGGGTAGATTAGAAACACATCCTTCTATTAAACTATCCCCTTTTTTCTTTCTGGGTTTTCAAAGACCAATCCCGGACCACAGCATTTTTCTCGGTTGTTTGTATAATCAACTCTTCCATCAAAAACCCGTTTTTTGGCAACCGATCTCTAGTAAACACTTTTCTAATATGATGCCTATAATGCATGATGAAAAATAAAGCAAAGACGAACAATCATGGTTAGTAGTCAAATATAGGCAGAAAAATCATGGAAAATTTGTCAAATTACGCTATCTGATCTAGTTTATTAAACCAACCCAATCCCCTTGCATACAAAGTGAAAGTACAAAAGGTAAGAGGCGTTTTCCCGTGTACTTATTTTGCTGACTACTAAACGAGCAGAAGTTCGGTATGGCTCTAGTTAGGGGCTCGTATGGTTTACTATATGCGGTTTTGGTTCTAGGTGGGTACTCAAATTTTTCATACTATCGTCTACTAAGACTAGTACGAAGCCTCGGTCGTAGCCCATCACAGGCTCACGAGATCAATTCGAGGGGTTACATTTACTTATGCCTATGCGGAGAGACAAGTTACTTACGAAAGCATAAGTCTTATGTAACCCGAAAGTATTCACTAGCCTGTACGGAGGGATGAGTTAACTCACGAAGGCGTAGCGTTTGCTTTCACTTAAACGGACGGAGCCCAGGTATAGAGCTCATGTTATGCAAAGATGCACGTGTACGGTGTGTGGGGAGAAACTGACTAACCTTTCGTTTTATTCAAAAAAAAAAACTACAAAACTAAAACTATAAAACTTAAAGCTGAAAAACAAAAAGGACAAAACGAGTTAGAAAAACATTTACAACATAATGCGAATGCATGACTTTTTGAAAACAAAAAATTTGAGGATCACGACTAAATGTTAATTTGAATAAGGAACTTTAAAAATTTTGATAACGCGAGTTTAATTCCAGACACGACTCTCAAAAATAGGTCCCTAGTGGAGTCGCCAGCTGTAGCGACGTGAAAATGCTTGGCCTTAACTTGGTCACTAATTGTGGCGATTTAGTGAAAATATGAAAATGGAATCTCGATTTTATAAAAAAGGGGATTCGCCACCGATCCTTTTATAGGTGTGATCGGACACCTAATAAATTTATTTATAAAACAAAAAAGAAGGCTGAGTTTAGGTTTACGTCAAAATCCAGAGAAAAATTAGGGTTCGGGAGTCAGTTACGCGCGAGGAAGGTATTAGCACCCTCACGACGCCCAAAATTGGTATCTTATAAACATGTGTTGTCTTGATTTTCAAAAATACGAGTTCAATGAAACATTTAGTCGTGATTCAATTAAAAAGACGAGAAATTTTAGTTTTTTTGTTTTTTAGAAGGGTGTTCCGTCTTTAACACGAGCCGACAAATTCCATCCAACATAGCGATGAAATTCGATGACTTAATGTTAAATCGGTACATTGCCTTGATTATTAAAATTAATTAGAAAACAAGAATATGATTTTTTGAAGTAATATAAAACAAAATTGAGATGAAATAAAAATAAATAAATGGAAGAATTAAAAATATATTGAAGTAAATAACAAATATGACAATAGTATTAAAAAGCAATAGCAATGCACACGATATATTAAATGTAATAATAATATCAAACACGAAATAAAAAAAACAATGAATATATATATACATAAAAATGATATTAAGAACATGTACATCAAAACATATATATATATATATATAAATAGTAATAATGTCGGAAATATACTATAGTATTTGAAATATATACATAAAATAGTAAGAATATATATAATTTGTAATGCTAAAGTATATATATATATACATAATAATATATATAAAAATATTGAGAAATGTATGTACATAAGAAATATATACGACAATTTATATAATGCAAAAAGAAACAAATAATGAAAACTACTATATATACATATACACGTATGTAATGAAATATATAATAGTATTAATAACAATTATAAGGATTATATAAAAATTCCTACATGAAATAGCATGAGAAATATGCATAAATTAGTATATAAAACTAACTAATAGTGTATAAACACATATATCATATATTAAAAAGTGTATGAACATGATATGTAAAAGAAAATATATGCCTGAAAATATATATATGAAATAGTATAAAAATATATAACTATGATACTAAAGCATATAAAAAATATATAACCAATAATATCAAAATATATACATGGTAATATATATATAAAATATTAGAAAATATATGTACATAATATATTTATGACAATATATACATAATATAGTATCAAAACATAATAATACGACATTAAAAAAATATATATATATATATATATACATATGATATATATAAAATATAATATTAAAGTACATATAACATATAAAAAACATATATATATAATATATTACATAAGTATACTAAGTACATATACATATATAAAAGATCATATACTATACATATAATAAATAAATATAATAACTATATAGATTATAACTAATAATAATAAATAATAGAAATTTGAAAAATAAACGTATACTAACACATAAGGGACCTAATCGAACATAAGACAGAATTTCAGGGCGAATTTAAAAAGAAATAAAGAAAAAAGGATCAAAATGTCACGCACTCATAACTTAGGAGGACTAAAACAGCAAATGTCCCTTCTCAGCAAAACGCAGCGCATGCACGAGGACCAGATTGGAAAACGCAACAAATTGAAGGGGCCAGATTGCAAAACGCAATAAATCTGATTGTAAAACCATAAGAAAGCGGAGGGGCTGAAAGCACAATTAGCCCCTCCAATTAAAAACACGCGGATCCTTGCTGGTAGGGTCGGGTCGACCCGATCCACGGTGAAACGACACTGTTTCAGCTATGAATTCTCATGCCAAAACGGCACCGTTTTGAAGGGCTATAAATAGCCTTTAAATCAGAAACAAAAGTCATTTGGGGCTGGGAAAGAAAAAAAAAAGGAGGGAGAGTGAGGGCAGAGCGATTTCCGGTGGGACTCCGGCCAGATTTTTTTATTTTCTTTTTTTTATATATTTTTTTGTATTATATTATTATATTATTATATTTTAATATGTATAGGTGACTAAAATAGGGTTTAAAACGAAATAGAAATATAAAAGAGAAAATTAACTTTTGGTCTTTTTAACTTCTGATTCGTTAATCTTTGTGATTTTGTTTGTTTTGAACGTTGTTATTGAATCTAAATGCTCAATGGACTGCTACTTTGATGCTAGATAATTTTCTTATTTCTTTGTCTTTTCAAAACTGCCGAATCAAGAACCTTTTTATTTGTTGTTTTGATGGCCTTTTATAGCCTATATTTTTACATGCTATATTATTATTTTTTTGCTATTCTTGCTTCTATTTTGCTTGTCTGTTGTTTTTGCAGGGCATGGCTGGTACTGAAGACATGACCGGTTGGTGACCGGTGTTGCAGTCTTTGTCGAGAGGGGAGTGTGGGGTTGGTAGCGAATGCAGTTTAGGGCTTCAATTTTCAGAAACCCTAAGTCTAGAGTTGGGCTTCTTTGGGTTTAGATTGAGATTTTAAGGTTTGGTAGGTTAGTGGGTTTGGTTATAAATGGGTTAGGGATATTGGGCTCTGGGTATTGGGGTTTTGGGCTTCTGTAATTGGGTTTTGGGGTTTTTTTGGGTAGTGGTTATGGGTTTGTTGTATCTGGGCAAATTTTGGGCCATACATCTAAGTTTGGGTGGCAAAGTGGCTTGATAAATAGCCTATTTTTGTCCACATGGGTAGAGACACGGGCGTGTGCCTCAGCCGTGTGTGAAATACGATCATGATACACGGTCATGTGTCCTCTAGTGTTGAAATTAAAATCAAGTCAGTATGCTCCACACGGCCTCACACACGGGCGTGTGACTTGGCCGTATGACATAAGTCAGTATACCCTACAAGTTTGGCATGGCCTAGCACACGGCCTGGCACATGGGCGTGTATGGCCATTTTTATGGAACACGGGCTAGTCACATGAGCGTGTGTGTTGGCTATGTGACCAAAGTCAGAGAGTTACGCGGGGTCAGACATAGGCTGGGACACAACCATGTGCTCCCATTTTGAATGTCCTCACGGCCTGTAACACGGGCGTGTCTGGTGGCCGTGTGAAACACACGGCTGGGCCACACGGGCGTGTGTCCCCTATTTTGATAGAAATTTTCAAAGTTTTGTGAAAGTTTCCTAAGATATCGGTTTAGTTCTAAACCACTCCTAAAGCATGTTTAGGGCCTCGTAGGCCCGTTAGAGGAACAAAATGATTGAGATTGAATGATGAATGCTTGAATTGAGAAAATGTATGCTTAATTGATGTTTAAATGTTTTACAACTCCTGTAATGTTTCGTAACCCTATTTCGACGTTGAATACAGGTAAGGGGTGTTACAATCTTGTTATCATCCACCCTTTCTCTACTTCTTTCCCAGGAGCCACAATTGTTTGCATTTGCATTGATTTGTTGGTGACAATTGTCATCTGGGCACTAAGGGCCATGCCAAAATCCTCTATTGCTTTCAGACGAACTTCGACGACGTGTTTCAATTATCATTTGGAGATAACATTGGAGGGAAGTTGAGAGCACTTAAGGAAGAAGGTCGACGAAGACAACAAAAAAAATTTCATGGGCAGCAAAAGAAGTTTTTAGTGGTATTTTTTGGGAGCGTCGCTAAGACAATTTACGGCGTTTTGATAAGCTCCGCAAAAAATGATGCTAAATTTTGCGACGTTTATGTGGAAAAGCGCCGCTATAGAACATGATCTTTAGCGGCGCTTTTCTTACAACCGCTGCTAAAGAACATGACCTTTAGCGGCACTTCTCTCACAAACGCCGCTAAATATCATGACCTTTAGCGGCGATTCTCCCACAAACGCCGCTAAAGAACATGACCTTTAGTGGCGTTTCTGCAACAGACGCCGCCAAAGCATCGCTAAATGACATGACCTTTAGCGACGTTTATGGGGAAAGCGCCGCTAAAAGTCATGTCCTTTAGTGACATTTGTGGAAAAATGCCACTAGCTTTAATAGATTTTTAACAACTCATTTTCATTCATACAGAACCCGAATTGTCAGCATAATTTCCTGTAACATCAAATCCAACCAAAAACTACAAATCTAAATGATACTTTAAATCTAACGAAAGAAATATGTATATGCTCTAAATTAATAAATGAAATAACAAAATTTATTATATTAAAAATTTATATTGTTAAAATATTCTCACAATAAGAAAACAAACGTTTAAGATGGTGGATTTTGCAACTACTAAAACATTTTCATCGTATTCTAAAGCTGTAACTGGAGTTTGTCATATTTTTTGCTTGCCTCTACTTCCCTCGCTACTGCCTCCGCTTTAAGTTGTAGCTGGAGTTCTTCATATTTTCTTTAAGCCTCTGTTTCTCTCGATGCTGCCTCCACTTTAAGTTGAGGAATTTGCTCAACTGTGCTCATTTGCATCTAAGCCATCTGGTCTCATAACCTCTGAACTTTAGCTTAAGCCTGATTCATCGAAAGCATGTATTGTTGCGAGCTGGAACCAAAATATTGGATTGGGTTAACAAAATATCCTTGAATTCGAACCCGACCATACCTTTCAAGACCCAAAACTTGAATAATAATTTGGTTATCAATTTCGTCAAAATTAACAGAACTATCACTCGAAGCGATCACTTCATACTCCGCCCTTTTATCCTTTAGTTTCTCCTAATAAATCAATCAAATAGTTAGAAACGAAATATATAATCAAAACAAATGCAACATAACTTAACATTATTTGCATTACAAACGGCGAATTAAACCATTATAATTAAACATGATAAATATTTAAAATAATTCAAATTTTATTAAGTAAATATACCATAATTTTTACAGCTTCAGTAGGCATAGGAGATTCATCTTTCTTTCTATGTGTAATGTCAAAAAGCTAAAGGCGTCCAACTTTTTGACCAGACGACAATTCCTACAATATAGTAGGAAAAATATTATTCAGTAGAAAGTAATTAATGTTTAACACAACCTCGTCATCAGCTACACAAGCAAAACTTTTCGACCCAGCTGTGTGCATAAATTTTTGTTTTTGCCTACTTGTAGTTCCAACTCGCTCACGATCCTACATTATGAAATTATTATTATGTATATAGTAAATACTATAAACCAAAATAATTATAAGAGTTTGGAAGTATGTAATACTTCTTCTTTCTTTGAATTCCAAAATCTAACTGCATCTTCCCATTAGTACCTCAGCATTCCCGACGGAACATTTCGCAATTTCTCTTCGAGTAAAATATTCCTTCTTTAAAGCACTTTTATGGTCTCTCCATTTTTTCCTAATGCCTTCTTCACATAATTATCCGATACCTCTAAAGCAAATCTCTCCTACAAATAACACAAGTTTAGAAAGTATATATAAATGAAACTTAAACTAAAGTATTATAAATTACATTCACGTTATTACCTTAATATATCAAGAGCTTGATTTTTGTTACTATCAGGCATATGATGCCATGACTCATAGTTGATAGGCAACAGATTGATGTTTCGTGCCATAATGCCCAAGTATCCTGCTAAAAGTCGAGCCTCTGATCCAATAGGCTGACCAAGACTGTTTCTAGCTACTTTAACACGCTCGACAGAATTTAACTCGTATAAATATTTTAATAGCATACGTCCTCGAGTTTTGTGTGTCCCACCACTTTTAGCTTAAAAATTGGTATATTATAATATAAGAATTTGAAACAGAAATCAATAATAAAAGTCAACATGCATGTAAATTAAAGTTAACATTACTTTGAATTTCTGCAGGTCCTTCAGCTGTATTCAAAACATTCGAAGATCCAATAGCAGTCTATTGTTCACTATTTGTTTCTTCCGAATTTGGAGGATTTTGAGTAATACTGAGATCTCGCAATCTTCTTCTAGGCATTTTATCTACAATACACATAAAATAGTTGAAATATTAGTAACTAATTACAACAATAATAGTACATATAAAATAGTTGAAATATTTAACAAGATCAAGATTTAAATTATAATATTACATATAATTAAAAAAACGTAAAATCTTACTACATCATGATTCGTAAATATCTTCATCCACATCCTAGAGAATTCATTGAAATTGTGTACTAGTACTAGGGATAGTTTCATTTAAGTTTTGTTCTGGAAAAAGCAAAGTTTCTGATCTTTCGTCAATGCCATCTCTACTTTCATCGCCCATGTCAAACAAGTCTCTAGGGGTGTTACAAAGTATAACGTACCAACACTCATCAGTTGGATCTTTCAAGTAAAAAACTTGTTTGACTTGAGAAGAAAACACATACTGCTCGTCTATCAATTGTTGTCTAGTGTAAATCAATCGAGAGAAGTTCACCATTGTAAGACCAAATTGATCTTTTTTAATTCTGCGAGCAGTATTAACATTAGCCCAATCACATCGAAATAAGATAACCTTCCATTTGCCATAGTAATGCAACTCAATAATGTCAGTAAGAAGCTCATAATACTCCACATTTCCCTCAATAGGATTACTGTCCCTAGCACTAGCATAACTTGTAATTGAAGAATTAACAACTATTCCACAATTTTGAGTCCTCCTCAATCTTTTGCGAGATTTTGTATGAAACCTGAATCCATTGATGAGGAAGGCAATATATCTTTTTACTGCTTTATTCGGACCTTGGGAAGCCATTTAACTTCGTCATTGACGTCCTTTCCACTCCAAACCTATTGAATCGAAAGTAAATTGATTAATTATAAATGTTATACGAAAATATTATTATTTGTCAATGAAAGCTTCAGTTGCATACCATTTGCCCTAACCATTCATGAAAAGATTCTATGAATAACTTATGAATCTCTCGATATTGTAATCTTCGAGAATGTGAACGAGATCTCAAGACTTGTTTGTACTCACAATGTTAAAAAGTGGATTACTTAGTTAGGAGATAAACAAATTAAAAACATGAATATTTATCAAATTCTAAAACTTACTTGCGTAATGGTTCAATTGAATTGTGGCGAAAAAACATATCGATGTGCTTGTACCCAAGATCTATCATCTAAGTGTGCAATTTCAACTTTACCGATTAGTTCTCCATAACTTCGAAATAGATAAGTTTCTGCTAAGTTATGATTAGTAAGTTATGTAAGTTATGATTTAGATTTAGTACTACTTTTTGCAATTGCCAGTTTTATTGGGATAAACTGAGATTTCTAACCTCTTTATGCTTTAATTTAATATAAGACTGTAATTAAGACTGACATTCTATAACATGTCAGTTTAATATACACACAAAAAACATGAGAAATTTTTTGAAAGGTAAAATAAGTGCATCCTCACTTTTCAATTCTTCTTTCCCTACCCCTACCCTCTCCAAGCCGTTTCATATTATAATATAATAAATCAAATTTACTTTAATCAAAGAAGATTGTTTAAATACTTACACACCTTTATTTTTATTCGTTTGGAGTTATTTTAATGACTATTGTTTTCTGGCAAAAAATAAGAAATATTATTCCAAAAATTTCCATCATGATCACACTATAATACAATATAATTACAACTCTTTTCTCTGATTCAAAATTATAATAAATAAGTAAAAATATCGAAAAGTAAAATCTAGAAATCTAATAAAAAATTAATTTTTTTTTTAAGCTTTAAACTTTTATTTTTGAATAATTTCATTATAACTTCTGATTATATTTGTTTTTTTTACATAATATTTCTAAGTATCCATAACATCTTCCTAACCAATAAATAGAAGTTATAATATATATCATTATGATATGATACATGATATATATTATTTTCCTTTAAAAAAATTATTTTAATTAAATAATATTTATTTCTATGATAAATATTATATTATGTTTTATTTTTTTAAATTTGAACTTTAAACTATATACTTTTAAGGATAAATAAAAAATATTATTTAAATTAAATTTTCTATCAAAATTTTAACTTTAAAACTAAATATAAAAATTAATGAATTTAAAATAATAAATCCAAAAGTAATCATCTTCCTCTTCTAATTTGTAATTTTTTATTTAGCTATTATCATGAGATAATAATTAATATAAATTATTTTTAAGAAAACAATTACTTTAAAATTTTAATATCCTTGAAATGAGTAACTTTATTAGAAGAAAAATTAAAATTAATTTTAAATTTGAAATATGATATTAATTTAAGTCATTTTACTTAGTAATTAATTTTTCTCAAACGTGTAAACTTTTGTTCCTCAACGCGAAGAAATAATAATATATAATAGTAAATTTAGATCTTAATATTTATATTTTTTTGTCAATTTAATTCTTATTATTTTAGCTAAATTTAAAATTATAAAAATAAAAAAATAAAATTATTAAAAATAAATTTAACATAGTATTATATGTTACATTAACAAATAATTTAAAATTATAAAAATAAAAATAAAATCAAAATTAAAATTAAAAATATAAAAGTTCATAGAAATTCAAAATATTAAAATTAAAATGCATTCATATCACCAAGCATTCATATCACCAATATTAAAATTAAACTGCCCTTAAGCCAAGTCTTAGGCTTATTCATACTAGGTACATACACATAACCTCTTTTTCAAGCATTAACTAAGCTGAAATTTAAAAGCTCCTTATGTGATAGTGGTCGAAGACTAAAGAAAACAGTAATGAAAAACAACCATTAATTTCTAGTCTGTACCAGGTATTAAAAATGATAGCGCACTTTTTCAACGAACTGCAACGTGTACTGGGACAATGTTATTTGCCAACTAATGTTGTTAACTACGAATCTCCAAACCCAAACTTAAATGTTTCCCCAAACCAAAACCCTGCAATAATACATCATGAGTTGTTAAAGACTCATTCTCTTCCAAAGTTGATGGACACTATGGAAATGGATTTTAAAATTCAAAGAATAATACATAAAAGACATGGATTCTCAAGAACCATTTTATCAAGGTAGAAATTAAAGGGATATCTCCACCTAAAGAAATTAGAAATAACTAGGTAAGCTACTATATTAGCACAATGGCCAAAACAAACAACACAAGGGCTTCATCCTTCACACACATATAAACACTCAATCTCTCTTGAAGTTTTTTATAGTGTATTTGAAGAAGATTCTCATGTTAGGGGAATCGATGGATTCATATAGCAAACCTCTAGTTTTGTTTTCCCTTTTGCTCTTCATCAATGTTAAAAAGAAAGAAAGAAAGAAATAGCAAAATACAATGAAGAATCAGACAAGCTGAAGCAGGAAATCACAATAAAAATAGTTTCCACAAATCTGAGCATGCATACAAACAGACATCTCTATTCAGATGATTAAAGAAGACCTTGGGGTCAGTAAAAAGTTCCAACACTAATCAGATAAAAAAATCAATTGCAGATCACAGGTTCTACAACTGGTTAAAGTGAAAAAAAGGAACAAAAGGGATTAAAAAGAATGTCAATTTCATGGAATAACCAATTACAAAAAGAGTGAATTAATGGTATTAAACATATTCTTCTTTTCATTCTCATTTGCTTCTTCCTTTTCCATTCCTTTTCCAACCTGTTATTGGGGATTATTGTGAGTGAATACTCCCAATATTCCAAACAAACATGCTTCATTTCTTAAATATGAAATAAGAAAAAGTCATATATGATAATAAAGGCATTAGACATATTCATAAGATGAGCATATTACTAACATAATAATTTACAGGTGTCCAATGCAGATTAGGTTTCCGAGAAGAATAACAGTAGCCTCCCATATCCCACAATTATCTTTGTTATCCACTCAATACAAAGGTAGTTTAGTGCATTTTCCCTTGTTATTTGACATCAAAGGACAAGTAGAATATAATAGTTTCAAACACAAGGAGAGAGAAAAAAATTAACTTACAAGCCGGGAAAAAATATGTAACATACTAGAAAATAGAATCAAGCTTTGAGAAGCATGAACAAACAAAGTAAATAAATCCTTACTAATCATGCTAAACATGTAACATCGCAATACAATTCATATTAAAAAAATCCGAGATTAATTACTAATTAACTGGAATACCAACAAACGAAAAAACTATCCATATAATAACGAAAGAAAAAATGGAAGTCATACCAATTTCATAAACCCTAATTTCAGAAATATGGAAGAGACAAGGGGGGAAAGTGACATGTAACTAAAAGGAAAAAGTTTTAATGAACAAAAAAAAAAAGTTAAATGATTAAGGGGACAAAAAGAATAAAATATATTACCTTTTGAAGCGGCGGTAGAGAGAAAAAGGCGAAGAATTTCCAGCCAAAAATTAGGCTCAAACTAAAAGTTAACTGATTTTGATAATTTGGAGGGATTGGGGAAAAAATAAAGGGATTTGGGAAATTGGGGATTTCAATTAGAAAGGGATTTGGAAGTTGGGAAGTTGGGAAATTGGGGAAAAGAAATTAGGGAAGAATAACTTAGAGATTTCGATCAGAAAGGGAATAAATGAATATTACTTAGGGATTTCGGGGAAATCTGATTTGGGAAAAAAATAAAGGAATTTCGGGGCTAACAAAACAACGTCGTTTAAGTCAACTTTAATTAAAATTTGTGGCGTTTATGAAAAATGCCACTAATGTATAACCTTTGTGGCTTTTACTCCAAACGCCACTAAAAATGCCGCTAAAAATGGTGCAATTTTGCAAAATTTTAATACATATTCGCGGCGTTTATAATAAAAAGCCGTTTTAGCTCTATCCTTTTGCGACGTTTTCCGATTAGCACCACTAATATAGAACTTTTGCTGCGTTTTTGGTTCAAACACCACTAAAAGCTTAATTTCCTGTAGTGGGGCGATGATGGTGCTTCTGGGGTTAAGTATGAGTTTAAGTAAAGGCGTTTTTTAGTACCTAGAACTCATATTTCCGACACATAAATTTCCCCCATCTCTAAGGACATACTCCTTTTTATTTCCTTTTTTGATATAAATTACAAACCTTTTCATCCATTTTACAGTTTTAGTATAATCTCATTTGGATCAGGGGTGATATTCAAGTAAAATCCTTCTAATAATGTTACTCTCAAATTCAAATTTGGTTCAAATACTTGAAGAATAAATCCACTTCTTCTAATCACTTGTTGGTTCCATTGAATTTTCTTTTATCCGTGATGTTGATATTCATTATCACAAATGAATTATTAATTAAGAAAGACAAAATCAAAGGTAATTAATTAATGTAAAGGTTAAGGTCGAACATGAAGATTGAAGAGGAAGTCAATGATGTTAAGAAGGCCAAACCACAAAGTCAGAAAAATCGAAAGTGGTCGATGTCTGCCTCTACCTCCAAAAATTATTGGAAAATGATATTTTATTTTTTATGGAAAAAGATAATGACTACAAAAAATCAATATTTGTTTCAGATTTGGTGTTAATAGGCTTTTCTAAATTGGTTTTACCACCATTAATGACTTTTATTTGTTGGAGAGAAATTAAAGAAGAAGAGGCTATGAAATTATTAAGGTGACGTGGAATCCTATTATATTAGTTTATCTATTTTTAGGAATAAAATTTAACAATATCCTATTTTTGTAAATAAGATTTTTTCCTTAATTATGATAATTAAATGATTGGCCTAAAATGGTTTTACTTTAATATTAATCTCATTATAGATTCTTATTGTATTTTCTCTTTTTTTTTATATATAACATTTAGAACTATCCATAGCCCATCCCCAACTCTTAAATAAGAGGATGTGCACTCAAACCCACGTCCTCCTGCACTAGTAACAATGCTGATGCCAATCGTGCTAAAACTCAATCGACATACAAATAAGGAATGTTGAATACTAGTTAATTCATATTATTGAAATTATATGTAGTAGTAAACTAAGTTTGCCAACAATCTCTTAGCCGAATGGCAAGAGTATTTGTGTTGTAATATGAAATTTTGAGTTTAATCCCTAATAATTTTATCTCTAATTATAATAATAAAAAAACAAGTTGTGCAGACAAATTTTAAATAAGAAATCGTGATAGATATATATTTCTTAAAAATAAAAATAAAAATTTATTCAATTTTAAACCATTTAAATAAATATATCTACTTTTTTTTATACAATATCTAGAACAATGTCATGTGCCTAATTATTTCTACTGTTTTAACCGTTTTGAGCCATATCTTCCTTTGAACTTGTACCGTCCTAAGTCTCAAAACGTTACAAACCTAGAAGATCAATGTGCCTTAAGCATTCTGTGTGCATTATCTTTTAGAATTGCTAACAATTATACTTAATGAATATTTTTTATTCACATGATTGTGTCTACTACATATCTATTTGATTTATGTTAATGGTGATATTATTAAAATTTTGGTTATGGGAATTACTTCTAAGTTGTTTTTAATGTAACTTTGTAAACTAATCCTAATTTACTTTTAAAAAATTTCAAGGCATCGAACTATCAAGATTAAGTTGCATGTGCAATAAAATTTGTTATACCTTTAATATTTGACAATCATGTTCTTAGTAGTAATAAAATTTAAGGGGCTTCTTCTTTTTGCATGCTATATGTCTAGACTTGGTTTGCTTGAGGATAATAAAAAAGTTAAGTGTGGTGGAGTTCAAGTGTTGAAGTGTGATCTGCCATGATCTAGGTTCTTATTTACATCCATCTTCACTAACTCTACCTTGTTTAAAGAAAGAAATCAAGTCATTTTCATATTAATTTTTTTCTTTTCTATTTTTTCCCATATATGTGTTTTGGTTGCTTGAGGACAAGCAACAAGTTAAGTGTGAATGAATGATCTGTCATTGATTACATTATTATTTACATCCTCTTTTACACATAATTGTAGCTTGTTTAATAGTAAATCAAACCATCGTAGTATATAATTATGTTTTCATGCTTGAAGTAGTGATTTATGCTTTTTAGTCATTTTTATTATATCTTAGATATTTAAGTAAGGTTACATGGTCTTGTAGGACAAATCGGGAGCTAAAGATGTATATTCGGGCAGAAACTGCTACCTATGTCACGGCATAGAAGCAAAAAGAAGTCTTGGAGTGAAACTGCATGTTTTGTCGCGACACCGACTTATGTTGCAACACTGCAGGCCTATTTTCAACATAACTTTTGCGCGGCCCAAAAATCCCTACATGTGACAATTGTGTTTTTTAAGGCAATTAGGAATATTTTTCCTAGTCAAACTCTAATTACTTAGTTTAAGCACTTTAATATTTCATCTTTAGCCTATATAAAGACCATTGTAACCAGATTAAACACACCATTGGAGGGAGACAAAAATCATTCTTGGGTTTTTATTTCGTTCTTAGTTTTTGCTTAGTTTATGTTATGTTCTTATAATTGGAAGATCCTATTCTGAAGTGAGACTTTCGTGAGCGGAGATTGTTTCGGAGCCACGCTTTTATCGATAAATCCATGAGCATCTTTTTCCTTTATTCTATTCTTTATATTTATTTCTTTAACATTGTTAATTGAATGTTTGTGTAAAGATTAGAATCAATTTATGCTTTATACATATTTCGCGTGATTCAACTATTTTAACCTAATTAATTGATTGAAAGGTAAAGTTTAATTTGGATTGGTCGGATCTGGTTGAGTGCAATTAAACCCTAGGATTGACGACCCTAGGAAGTCATTTAGGTAGGAATTAACCCAAAATTGGTATTGCCTACCAAGCATCACTTAGCAGATTAGTGGTTAGGGAAGGAAGAAGTTAAACCCTAGGCTTGACGACCCTAGGAAGTCATATAGGTGGGAATTAACCTAAAATCAGTATTGCCTATTCGTGAAAATCTTATCGTACCCCAATCTGAACTATGTATCCAAGAGATGAGTAGTTTTTGTCGACTAGTTAGGTTAGTAGAAGGCTGAGAAGCCCTACTAGGATAATTAGTAGCAAATTATTTAGAACCCTACATTAATAATTAATCAGGTAAAACAATTTAATCTAGGTTAAAGGAACTCCCATAGTCGAAACAAGGGATAGGAGAAGCAGATACATGAACTTAGGAGTAGAGTTAGGTTTAGTTCAATTCATTTTATTTATTATTACTATTATTATCATCTTGCTTCTAGATTAACACTACTAATTCGTGACTCAAGTAGACTAGTAGTTATTTTTGGTAATTGGCTTAATAGTAGTTTTCCCCAAACTGCAATTCTTAGGGTATGATCCTCAAAATACTTACTAAGTATTTCGTTGTAAATATACTACCCGTATACTTGCAGACAATGCCTCAATTCCATATCTTTTGTAGCAGTATTCACACTCTCGACGTTAGTACGTCGGGAGGCAGTCAACCAATTAGGAAGATTAACTCACTTCAGGGTTTGCAACTAACTTTGAATTGGGGTTATAGAGTGGACTAGTAATCTATTAAGTAATTATTAACTTCCGGCTCTAATTAACTTAACCGATTGGTTGATACTCCTTTATCTCCCGACATCACTTTCTCAACCAGGATAAATTACCATTTTCTCGGTTCGACTTTATCTTCCGATCTCATCTACCCTATGATAACTTATTAGGGCTTTCAAGCCTAACAATTTAAGAACACATAATTTACACCAACTAATTTATCTCGAGAAATCTTAAATCCTTTATTAGTCACATCCCTATCCACTCGTTAATCTCCCTTGAGGGATTTAACCACTTATAATCTCAACTTCAATTGAATAAACCATATAAGAAACATGATCGATTTGGAGAAGAAAAGATATTTGAATGATTGTGGATTGAGTATTGAATGGGGAACAGAGTAGCAAATCTCTCAATTGAAATAACGAAATAAAACAAATACAGAGAAAAATATAAAATGAATACTTTGGTTAAATAAACAAGTCCTTAAATAAAAAATCATTTAAGAAGAAAAACAAGAAAGTATCTATAAATCGAAAATAAAATAAAGTAAAATTGATTCTAAACTACGAGGGTTTTTGAATGTGTTTAGGATGACTTGATTACATTCAAAATCTAATGTATTATTTATAGAGGTGTGGGCACCCAAATTAGGTCTTCGGCATGTCCTAAGTCTTCATATAAATTTGATTATGCAAACGAAAATAACTCTAAATTACTTGGGTAGAACGTCGATGTGTGTCGCGCCACACCAAGGTTTTGGCACGACACAATACCCAATTCTAGCCTTAGTCAATTGTTTGGTGCTTTGACGCCTCAAGAAACTTGTGCATCACCTGTCCCTTGTTTCTACATCAATTGGGCATTTATATCTTCATCCTACACACTTAATTGAACACATTAGCACAACCAAAGGCCCTTGTCAACCTATTGAGTCACAACACCTACAAAATGTGTTAAAAACACTTCTTTTATTAACTTTCAATCCTAATGCCTAAATACTGAAAATGAAATATAAAATCATAAATTACTTAGAAAATAAGCTCCTTAAGTCTCAATCCAAATTTTGTACATATTCATTGGAACCAAACTCGTAAGAACTTATCACCAGTTTTGTACGAGTTTTAATAGCAGTTAGATTTTCAAATTCAATTTGTTTAAGTATGTAATTAAATTGGAAACAGAAATATCGTTAAGTTATTCGAGTTAGTGTAGCATCCGGTACCCAGACCTGACGGTCAAGTCAGGTATATGATGTTACAAAATTCATATATTCACATATACCATATTCACAAACCACATTACAAACCACAATGACATGTTCCATAAGTTCAACTAACATTACAAAACAACTATATACGTTCCACATAACCAAATGTAAAACATTCAAAAGGTTATCAAATCATTGAAGCTTCGCTGCAATCCAACCAACATGTTTCGCAAATTAGAAATCTACAAGGAAAAGAAGAGACAACGGGTAAGTATTTTGAATGTTTAGTAAGTTTATATGAAATTTACTTAATTTACCTTAACCTTTCAACAATTTATACAATAGCAATAGATTCATATCTAACACGGCATCTTTGACAACATTACACTTTCATAAGCATTTCAACAAATATATCAAATAGGTTAGTTCAAAAACATATCATGAACTTATAACACAAATATATATAACAGCCCATCATATCAATTTATAACATATATATAATTTCATTCATTTATATATTCCTTCCGACCATTTATTTTCCATTTAATACCATTTCCATTTTTATCTTTCATTCGGAGAACCATAGTACATTGAATTCAAATGCTCGAGACTAATTTGACCACATATCCTGACATTATTGGGCTACTAACACTAGCTTCAGACTATGATTGCTAAAACTAGCTTGGTTCGATGCTGCTACCACTAGCTTCAGAGAATCAGTAAGTTATGTTGGAACTCAAGTCATTGAATTAATCCCTGATCACAACATCCATTTGTTTATACAAGTTGACATATTCGACCTGCTAACACTTGCTTTAGATCAGGATTGCTAAAACTAGCTTAGTACGATGTTGCTTTAAAGAATTCGCAACATATGTTGCATCTCAAGTCATCATATTAATCCCTAATCACAACACCGTTTTTCTTTTCTGTATTATTTCAAACCCTATAGCCATATACACACTTTTCATATATCGAATAGCCATTCATATACATCTTAAACTTATAACATCTTCCAATCTTATAACAATGTCACATCATTCGATACCATATATCTATTCATGTTAACCATGTATTTCATATTTTACAATTTAGTCCATTCAATGTAAAAAATCATTGAAATTATAATTAACCTAAATTAATAGACATTATAATATAATTCAAACATAACATAATATAACATAGTAAGTTCCATATGAACTTTGTAATAGCCTAATTTTCAGTGGTATCAGGAATAGAGATTTGAGATCACTAAATCTGACGGGTGAGTTGAAAATTTAATAAATTAATATCTATGAGTCAAATGTGAATATAAAAGAATTTTTGAATCAGTGAATTTGGTGATTTAAAAGAATTAATTAGGTAAATTGGGTCGAGAATAAGGTACCGAGACCTCGACTTCATAAACCAAGCCATAAATATTTTTAGAAATATTTATGGAGTGTTGGTGAGGTAGTATTAAAATTTAGTCAGAAAATTTTGACGTTTGGGCAGTTAATTAAATAAAAAGGACTAAATTGAAAAAAGGTGTAAAAGTTGCTAAAATGATTAAATTGCTCAATTGTCAAATGAGGAAGGACCTAAAGTGCAAATGAGCCCAAAGAAGATATTTTGGGCGGCAATAGCTGAGAAAATCAGGAAATGGGTGAAATAAGGGTAAAATTGGAAAATTGCCAAAATTAGCTAAATAAAAATGGGACTAAATTGGAATATCTAGAATTCTCTTCATTTCTCTTCATATTCATCAGCTGAAAAATAGCCATGGAGGAGGGTTCAAGCTGGTTTTCATACTCTAGCTTCATGTAGGTTTAATTCTTGCTTTCTCCTTGAAATTTTTATGTTTGTGGACTTTTACAATTGGGTCCAACTTACTATTTCATTAGTTTTTGATTCCATGGCTAATTTTTGAAGTTTTTATGGATGATTACTGGAAGAATATGATGAATAAACATAGAATTGAAGCTTTAATTTTGATATATGGTGATTTTATCAAGTAAAATTGATGAAAATTAGTTTAGGACCTAATTGTGAAAGAGTTTGGAATTAAGGTCTAGTGTTAAAGTTATGGTTTTCAAGGGTTACGAAGTAGTTTAAAATGATAGAATAAAGTATTAAATGAGAAAAATTAACTCAATTGAGGAGTTAATTGAGCAAGGATTGAATTGTATGAACTATGAAATTTGGGGCAAAATGGAAATCAATATTTTGTACTAAAACTGTTTTGGGCAGCAGCAGTAGTCTAATTTTGAAAAATAACCAAAAATTGTAAGAATATAATTATAGGACGAATAAAATATGAAATTAAATCTTATTGAGTCTAGTTTATTATAAAAGAAATTATGTAAGCAATGGAATTGTAAATCATGAGATACAATAACTTTTGTGAGACAAGGTCAGAATGATTTTGGGTTCCCCTGTTCTAAATTTGAAAAATCATAAAAAATTGTATAAAAAACAATTAGGGGCTTAAATTTATATTTTTATAATACTGAATGAGTCTATTTTCAATAGAAACAAACGAAGACATCATTCGAATTCTGTACAAGAAGATAATTAATTTTTAGTGAAGAAGGGTCAAAGCATAGAGAAAGCGAGCAGGGAGACTTCAATGAATAAACTCAGATTAATTGGCCCAACCAAAAATTATGAAATTTTTATGGTAAGAAGACATATGAGTCTAGTTTCTAGAAAATTTATGGATCTTAATTTGGAGTTCTGTTGCTCAAGATAAAAATAATTTAGTGACTATGACACGGATGGACAGCTTGAATATTCACATAAGTAAATAGTAAAAATTATGGATGATGTTACTTACAAGTGTGTTATTTATACTAAGGATGTGGATGGAGAGGAGGAGGAGGAAAATATACATATGTGTATGAATGACTTTTGTATAAATTGATCACGTGCCCGATTATAATTGATAAATGTTGAATTAGAAATGATATAATGTTTTATTTGGAATATTTATTATGAAATTATGATTATCGCTGCAATACAAAAATCGAACTTGTGAGTTTATATAACTAAATTTTAGTGACCATTTGTTAATATTATTATATTTCAATATTATTTTATGAATGATGATTAATATTCATGTATGTTAATTGTTGAAAACAAGTAAATTATGTACAAAAGTTATGAAATTGAACTGAGTATTTTGGAGGAACAGAACGCAGGAAATGAGTACGATCATTTGGTGAAAAAAAAATGAATTGACGGTAAATTACCCAAGTAAACCGAGATTCAGCATTTGTTGCGAATTCTCGTGTTTGCTTTTTTTTTAGCTCTTATGAGCTTCCGTTAACTCACATGAGTTTCAGTTAACCCTTTTGGGGTTTCAGTTTAGCACTTATGTGCTTGATTAGCCTTCAAGCTTCCGTTTAGCACTTGTGTGCTTGATTGTAGCCGGGCTTACATTTTAGCACTTGTGTGCTTGATTAGCCTTTCGGGCTTCAGATCACGATGTACCCAAATCCATAAGCCGTTCCTTGAATGGACAAGTTGGTAAGTCGTAAATGTAACGTGTGGAAAAAGAAAAGTAAGTAATGTTATCATTATTATTATTGAGCTCAATTATGTGAATTTGTCATTTGAGATTGTGATTGACAGAAAGAAACAGTAAATTGCATGCTTATGAATGGTTACACATAATTATTTAAAAAAAAAAGAAAAATGATGGTTATTGATATATGAAGACATGAGACATTGATATATGAATGTGGAATATGTTCGATAAATGTGTTCATTCATAACTATGGAATTATGTACCTCATGTGTGCTATTTGTATAAGGATGATATTTCAAATACTTTGTGAGTAAAGCTTAAATATGAAACAGTATGAAATCGAGACAAATTGTTATGAAAATATATTTAAATTATTTGTAAGTGTTTCGTACTTCTTGGTAATGCCTCATACTCTATTCCGGTGGTAGATACGAGTAAGGGGTGTTACAAACTTACCTAAGAAAACAACAAACAAGGTGTCAAGGACTAATCCGTAATTTCTTCTTTTATTCAATTATCTTCCAGTTGATTCAAATCCCAATCCATAATAATTCATTACAATTTATCAACTCTAAACATATTTTAACAACCTATTATAACCAAAAGTCAGCTTAATTTCACTTTTCAAAAGTTCCCCAAAGTTTTGCTTTTTATTCAATTTAGTCTCTAAAACCGAAATAGCTATATCTTTCAAATTTAAACTTCATTTTTCAATCCGATTTCAATTCCATCCTTTTATAACCCTCTATTGTCATAAATTATAAAAATTTAACTCCATTTTGCAATATTTACTGTACAAACTCAATTTAGCCCGGGGCCCAATAAGACCCAGACCAACATCAAACCCAAACCCAATACGTCCCCATTACACCCAAAACCAAACTAAACCAACTAAACCCCAAACAACCATCAGCCCACCATTTTAAACCCAGTTAAACCATCAGCCTAAATTAAACCCAAACCAACTAAACCCTAACCCAAAATCCCAAAATTTTCAGAAAACAAAAAGAAAAAAAAACCTAGCTAGCCGCCGCCCCTATGTCTGACCTTCGACCGACCCACTCCAAGGGTGAGGATCCGCTTATTTTTTAAAAATGGGATATTTGCGCATTTAGCCCTTCCGCTTTTTTATAGTTTTACAATTAAATCTTTCGTTATTTTTAATTTTGCCCTGAAATTTTCCCAAACTTTCGTTTTAAGTTCGATTTAATCATTTTTCATTATTTTGCTATTTTATTTTCAAATTAGTTATTTTTATTATTATTTTCTATTATTATTATTATTATTATTGTTATTATTACTGTTATTTCTATTATCCGTATTGACATAGTATATTTATTTTTATTTTTTATTATTTTCTATTATTGTCATTATTAACATATATTATTATTACTATTTAGATGTTATTATTTCTTTTTCTTTTTATTATGGTCTTATTATTATTACTATTATTACTATTTTTATTTTCATTATTATTATTACCATCATCCTATTTTATTACTATTATCACTTTTGTAATTACTATTACTACTGTTTTTTTTATTTAGCATATTATTACTATTATTGCCATCATCATCATTATTATTATTATTATTATTATTATTATCATTACTGTTTTGATTATTATTGTCATTTTTATTTTGTCATATTTTATATTTTTATTTATTTAACTATTTATTAGCTTATTTCACTTTTCTTATTTATTTAAGTTTTTTTAGTAATTTCTGTTTTATTTTTTTATTTATTTCTATTTTTATATTATTAGCCTTATTTATATTTCATTTTCATATAATTGATCATATTATTATTGGCATTATCGCACCTATTATTATTTTATTACATGTATTAACACCATAATTTGCTTTTATATTTCACTATAAATCACGTCATATTTTTACTCGATACATTAAAATGTTGTTTTAAATAAGCAATATTTCGTATTTCGAGATTCGAAAAGTCATGCCCTAACTTACTCATTTAACCTAAATAACGAAATATTCTTTTAAAATCGCAATACGAGTTTTGAATAAAATGCTTATTCTCGGAGATACGAGGTGTTGTGTCCTAACTTACTGGATATGACATCTTGTTACCTCGAGATAAGATTTTTTTTTACAACTAAAGGCAATATTCGGTATTTGGAAATTCAAGAAATCGTGCCCTAACTTACTGGGTTTCAATTTTTCTCATTTACCCTAAATAATCGAATATCCTTTTAAAAAAGGGTTAAAATACCTGAATTTTAAATAAAAGGCAAGCTCATTCTTGAAAGCTCAAAATGTCGTGTCTTAACTTACTGAATGTGACATTTTATTACTTCGAGATGAGAAGGTCTTTAACATCCGTTTCAATTTATTCAATCATTTTTTATTAACATTAATACAAAGAGGGATCATATTTTAAGTTTTCAAATCTTCGAAACTAAGACACTGATTAATCAACTAGGTACCAATTTTAGGCGTTTCGAGGGTGCTAATCCTTCCTCGTGAGTAACCGACTCCCGAACCCGTCTTTCTGATTTTCATAGACCAAAATCGTTGTTTTGATAAATCAAACTGATTGTTAAAAACAACCACTTTTCGAGGTAACCTGATCACACCTTTGTGAAAAGGATAGGTGGCGACTCTTCTTTTTTTCGTTTTCATTTTCAAAATCAAAGTCGACCCCCTGTTTTCAAAAAAATGGTTTCGACAGCTTGGCGACTCCGCTGGGGACGTTTTTTTAAAATAAGAGAGTCAAGCCACGAGTTGATTAATTTTTGTCCCTTTATCAAAAATTGAAAACTTGGTTTAAATGTACGATCCTTTCGTTGCATTTTACCCGTCTTTGTTACGATCTTCATCATTATGGTTTATAATCGTTGTGTTGGTTTAAATTTTGGTGTCTTTTTGCACATTGCATTGCATGATCGATTGATCTTACCCTTTTAAGTAGGAGTGAGAAACTATTCCTTCGTGATGTTCACCTCCGTGTAGGATAGTGGATCACTTTCGAGATACATCCGTACCTATGTCTTTGTGAGATTTTCATCTCCATGCAGCCATAGGAAAATTCATTCCCTTGAACTGAACTCGGTCTACATGAGCCTATAATGGGTAAAGATCGAGGAATCTGCTAGTTCAGGTACCTTTACTTTAGAACTGAGCCGCATATAGGGAGCCGTAGGAACCCTCCTTAGGTAGAGCTACACCAAACCCTAGTGGTTACCTAAGCAGATGCTATATTTATTATTCATTGTTTGAAACTGTGTATGAAATACTGACTTGCTTTGTTTTACTTTGATTGTATTTGCATGACATTTTCATCACAAAAGGTGTTGATTCATATTCGATTGCTAAATAGATAACTTATCATGGAAAAGGGGTTTCTTGATAAAGTGGAGGAAATGCGGCTGTCCGAATATGGGCCGAGACAACGTAGTAAGAGAAAGGTGATAGTCTTATCGAGGGGTATGTGTCAGAATTGTGAGATTTCACTCGGATTAGCGTAACAGCTATTATACTGTCATTATGGTGATTTACCTTATCTGCTCGATATCAAGGTAGACGAGCACCTGTTTCGAGCCCTCGCCCAGTATTGAAACTCTGCTTACAGTTGCTTCACTTTTTGGGAAAGTAGATTTGGTACCTACTGTAGAAGAGTACATGGCCTTGCTCCGTTGTCCGAAGATTCAAGTTGACATAGCTTATGCCAGAGCTGCCAACGTCCCAACATTCTCAAAAAAGCTTATGAACATCACGGGAATAAGCGAACTGTGGATTACAGCCCGGATCAAGGAAAAGGGAGATTGTAAGTGTATTCCTTAGAAGAATTTAAGGGATTTAATCTTAGCGCATCCCGACATGAAGAAAAGGGTTGATGTTTTTACTTTGAGCGTTTATGGATTGGTTATCTTCCCCAAGGCTTTGGGGCATATAGACAAGGCAGTTTTCTATTTATTTGACAGGCTTAGTAAAAGGGTCACACATGTACCCGCGATTTTGGCTGAAACTTTCAGATCATTGAATGTTTGTCGAAGACCGGGCGAAGGGAGATTCATCAGATGCGCACAACTCTTACTAACTTGGTTCTACAACCATTTCTGGAAAGTGGAAAAGGTCTCGTATTGTATCTTCTCCGAAAACTACTTTCCACTGAAAGAGTTAATGGTTACGCCGAGACGAGATGATATTACAGAGGAAAAATGGATGACGATTCTTCAGAATCTGCAAGAGGAAGACATCGAATTGAAAGCCCCGTAGATGGTTCCTGACAAGATATTATATCGATGTAGAGATTTTGATTGGGTTCCCTTGCTTCGGATATGTGGAGCCGTCGGGTATGCTCCTCTGCTCGTATTAAGACAGTATAAATCAAGACAGTTTACGCCACCAACACACGGGTTAGCTCAGTGCGAGTTCGTATACAATGGAGATAATTACAAAAAGAAAGTTCATAAGATATCGAATGCTGGAACAAAACTCGTAGAATGAAAAGGTTTGCTACAAATCCAATGACTACCCCTGAGTATGATCGGTGGTGGGGTCAGAGGATCAATGACAACATCCCTACGTCAAATCAAGAAACCATCCGATCAATGAAAGAACACTTGAAGTTGATCTCATCTGAGCTAGAGATCATCAAACAAGATTTCAAGAGAAAGAGTTCAGAACTAGAAAAAAGGATCGAGCAATTGGAGGAAGAAAAAATGCAGCTAGGGCTAGATGTCGATGTCCAGAAGCTAGAAGCTGAAAACCTGAGAAAAGGAAAAAACAAGGCTGAAGAGGATTTGGAAAGTTTAAAAATAGACTATAAGAAGCTACGAAGGTCAATAAGAACCGCTGGGCTGGGAAAAACTTCAAAACAATGGCTGCAGGAAATTAAAGAGGAAAAAAGTAGAACTAGCCAATGGGAAGAAAAATTCTAAGATGCTCAAGCTTGAGAAGATACTCTAAAAAGGAGTTTGGTAGAAAGCCAAAATGAGAAGGAGGGATTAAAGATTTGGGTGTCAGAGTTAGAAAGAACCTTGTATCAGTATCATAGTCGTAACTCTATAATCGAGTTGAAGGCTAGCCTGAGCAAAATTGAAGAGTTAAAGGCGAAGATAGAAGAACTGGGAATCGTGCTGTAAAGCTGTGAACTTCAGATTGAACTCCTTAAGGTAAATAATGAACGGTGGAAGGAGTAGTTTCATCAATCTCAAGATCAAGTCAGAGATAGGGATTACGTCATGGGTAAAGCTTTGACTTAAGTACGATAAGTGGCTGATCACTTACAAACTGTAGCAGTCCAGGCTGATGTGCTGAGTTTAAAATACGAGTTAGAATCGGACCGAGGCCGAGAGCTAGCTTGACTTCTTAGGCAGGTCAAGGCCTTAATTATCAGGGCAAAGCCTTATATGTAATCTGTTTTATGTAAAGAAATTTGTTTTCTGGAAAAGTTACTCTAATAAAATTGAATCAGAATCAACGCCTTTTTTTTTGCATTCATTACATTTATGCATCAGCATTGCATCATATGCACTAAAACTCACAAGAAAACCCTAATATCATGACAGCTACCCTGTGACATCATTACGGTACACGAGGAAAAACCAAAGCAATGGACCAAAGGTTGGAGAGATTGGAACAAATACAAAAAGAGATGCAGGATCAACAGCAAACACATATGCAAGAACAGCTGGCCAAAATCCAGCAAGATATGAGGGACCAGATGCTGGAGTCCCAAATAAGTATGATGGAACAATTAACACGGCTACTGGCTAGCGGATTAGAAAAAGGAAAAACCCCATGATCAATGCAAGAGATGATAATGAAGATCCTCTCTACCCTCCGGGTTTTACCCCAACGAATGTTCAGATAGAACCCGAAGTGTACCCACGAAGGCCATCTGTTATAATCAGGCCCCAACAGTTTCAGGCTGATATTTCAGTGCCAATGAACTACCAATCCGGCTCAGGCTCTAATCGAGGGGATAATCCAACTAACCCTGTTGTCCCCGATCTCGATAATGTGATGGAAACAGAAAAGACAAGGGTGGAGCTACCGAAACAAATCGAGGATTGGTGTAGATGGTTAGAAGAAAATTTTAAAAAAATGGAAAACGTCGACTATCGTGGTGGAATAGATGCTAAGGAATTGAGCTTGGCTCTGGACTTGGTGCTTTCCCCTAAGTTCAAAACTCTGGAATTTGAGAAGTATAACGGGACTAGTTGTCTTGAAGCTCACATCACCATGTTCTGCAGACGAATGACAGGCTATGTCAATAATGACCAACTATTGATTCACTATTTCCAAGAAAGTCTGGTTGGGGCAGCATCTAAATGGTACAACCAACTGAGTCATACCCAGATCAATTCATGTAAGGATCTAGCACAAGCTTTCATGAAGCAGTATAGTCACGTGACAGATATGACCCCTGATAGGATTACTTAGTAGAACATGGAGAAGAAGCATAATGAAAGCTTCAGGAAATACGCCTAACGGTGGAGAGAGGTAGCTACATAAGTCCAACTATCGCTCCTAGAAAAGAAAACAACCATGCTCTTCACTAATCCTCTGAAGGAACCTTTTATTAATCACATGCGGTGAAGTGCAACTAAGAGTTTCTCAGACATAGTAATGTCTGGTGAAATAATAGAAAATGTGATAAGGTGCGGGAAAATAGAGGCTGGGGAAAATGCCAAAAGGATAGCCCCGAGGAAGAAGGAGTACGAGGTAAATAATGTGAGCACGTATTCGAGATCGATTACCGTAAACCAACCGAAGATGACAACCACTGGTCATCAAGGCCCACCCAGACAAGAGCCCAACACAAAGCAAAATATGGAGAAGCTCCAATTTATGCCTATTCCAATGACATATAGAGAGTTGTACCAAAGTTTATATGATGCACATGTTGTGTCCCCCTCCTATCTAAAGCCAATGTAACCTCTATACCCTAAATGGTACGACGCAAACACCCAATACAAATACCATACAGGAATCACGCGACACTCGATAGAAAACTGCACCACTTTCAAGAAGTTGGTCGAAAGACTCATCAAAATGAGCATTGTGAAATTTGATGATACATCTAGTGCAGAAAATCTATTACCTAACTATTATAGCCCAATTTTACCCACACTTAAACCTCAACCCTTCAGCCCAATAACCCCAACAGCCCAGAACCCAATAAAACCCAACCAAACATAAAACTAAACCTACCCACCCAATTACATCAGCCCAATAAACTAAACTAAACAAGACCAAACCCAAACCCATTAGTCAAACTAGGGTTTCAGATTAGCCACCTAGCCACCTTCTGCCTTCAACCACCCTCTGCCATCAAAAGCAAAACAATACCAAACAGTGATTGAATAGTAACAAGGCAGAGAAATAAGAAAAGTAAAAAAGAAAAAGCTATGACATGTACAAAAGGGCTATAAAAAGCCGATGTAAAAAAGAGGGGATTTTTTGGTTTTTTGGTTGTTCTGTTTTGAGAAAAGAAAAAAGACTGTTAGACAAGTATATTGAAAATCGAAAAAGCAAAAACAATAGAAGAAAGAAAGGTTGATTTTAATCTCTATTTCTCTTATTCTTTTAGTTTATTTCTTCCCCTTTTTCTTTCTTGTTTTTGATTTAATCTCATTATTTTCATTTAAAATCGTTTTTTAAATAAAAAATGAAAAAAAGACTCACCTGGATCTTGGTGGCCCTGACCACCGTTGACGGTGGAAGCCACGGCAGCTTCAAAGAGATGACGGCGATGGCCCAAAAATGGGTTTTTTTTTAAACCCTAGCAAAGAAAAAAAAGGAGAGGGTGGGGTGTTCTCTGATTTTTTTTAACACGAATAAAGAAAAAATGAAAAAATATATATATAAAATGACTTAAATACTAAAGGCTAAACGGTGTCGTTTTGTACCTGGGCATCTAACGCTGAAACGGCGCCGTTTGGACTACGCCCGTGTGCGACCTGACCCGGCTTAAAGAGGATCCGTGTGTTTTTGGGCCAAGGGTCTATTTGCGCCCTTGGTCCTTCTACTTTTGAGGCCGTCTTAATGTGGTCCCATTCTATTTTTTCTTTTTTGCGATTTTACCCCAGGATTTAATTTCTGTTTCATTTTAATACCCATGTAAATTGTGTCATTTCGAAAATGGGAATATTTTTCCTATTGATCCCTACCCTTTCCCGCATGTTCGCATTTGATCCTTTATTATTATTATTATTATTATTATTATTATTATTATTATTATTATTATTATTTTCTCTTTTCGAATTGGCCGTGAACTTTTATTTTAGGTTCATTTTAGTCCTTTTTGTTTATTTTCGTTTTTTTATTAAATATTATCATTATCATCGCTTTATTTTAATATTATTATTATTATTAGGTAGTAGTGTATTTCTTTTATTATATAGGTATATGTACATATATTTATATAGTATTATTATTTTATTACTTTGTTTTAATATTTTATTATATTTACTTTGTGTATTTCTATATTATTATTATTGTTATTTATATTATATAGTAGTGTGTACTTTCTTTCTTTTTTTACGCATGTGTTTGTATATTTATATATATAGTATTTTTCTTATTACTTATTTTAAATACTTTTATTATATTTTATTTGCTTTTTTTTGTATTTCAATATTATTATTATTATCAATATTAATATTAGTGTATGTTATATTATAGGTGTATATATATATGTCTATTTATTTATAGTATTTTTTTTATTTACTTTATTTTCATATTATTATTATATTATATGCCCTCTTTTTTTGTGTTTATTTATTTATTGTTTTGTTATTAATTAATTTAGCATTATTTATTATTTATTATTGTCTTTGTTAACTGTCATCATTTTATTAATCTATGATCGTTACCATTGATAATATTTTCTATTTTGACTTGTCGTGTCATTATTATTATTTTTGTTATTATCCGTGTATGTTAATACTATTGTTATTTTTTTATTTCTAATATTGTATTTTAATATTTATCATTAATTGTATCATCGTGTGCATTATTTACGAATTTCTGTTACAAATAATGTTATTTTTTTATATTTTTTATTAATTTCAATAAATAAGGCAATGAACCGATTTAACATTAAGTCATCGATTTCATCGCTATGTTGGGTGAAATTCGTTGGCTCGTGTTAAAAACGGGACACCCTTCTAAAAAACCGACAACTAAAAATTCTCATTTTTCAATTGAATCACGATTAAATGTTAAATTGAACTCGTATCTTTGAGAATCGAGATAACGCGTGTTTAACAAAGATACCAATTTTGGGCGTCACGAGGGTGCTAATACCTTCCTCGCGCGTAACCGACTCCCGAACCCTAACTTTTCTCTAGCTTCTGATGTAGACCTAAACTCGGCCTTCTTTTTTTGTTTTAAATAAATCTAATAGGTATCCAGTCACACCTAGGAAAAAGGATCGGTGGCGACTCCCTCTTTATTTTAAAATCAAACTTCAGTTTTCAAGCTTTCACTAAATCGCCACAATTAGCGACTAAGCTAAAATTTTTACGTCGCTACAGCCATGCAGATAAAGGGATAAATGCGATAATCGAGAGTACGGATATGGAAATCAGGATGAATATCGCAGAAGTGAATACCCCGTTGAAGGAAGTGTGGAAAAAAATGGTAGAAAGAGGGTTAGTTGCGCAAAATTCAGGGGACAAATCCCAACGAACAAAGAGTTATTGTGAGTTTCATGATCAAGAGGATCATGAGATTAAAAGATGCAGTGAATTCATGGCCCTAGTACAAGGATTGATGGATAATAAGGAGCTAGAATTCTTTGAGTATGCCAGAAACCCAGAAGGAAAAGATGTATGTGCCTCAGAAGAGGGGTCAACAGAGAATATCTACAAAGTCAACCACCCAGTGGTTATCATTTCGAGACCAAGAATTAACAAAGTCGGGGCACAAGTTGCACCAAAAGTCGTAATCCAGAAGCCCGTTGCTTTTCCTTATAAAGATAGCAAAATGGTACCTTGGAACTATAACTGTAATGTGACGATCCCAGGAGAAAAAAAAACCCGGCTAGCCCAGCTAATACATCATAGGAAGATCAAGACGTGGGTTTTTATACGCGTAGCGGAAGGCGCTATGATACCCCAAATACAAAAGTTGAGCTTGTTAAAGGAAAATCATTGGTGATCGAGCAAAAGAAAGAAAATTCGGTTAGACTTGAACCGCCTATTAATGAATCGGTAATGAAAAAAGAATCCAATGAATTCTTGAAATTTCTAAAACATAGCGAGTATAGTGTCGTGGAACAACTCCACAAGCAGCCAACTCGTATATCGGTACTGGCTTTACTCTTAAGCTCAGAAACTCATCGTAGCGCATTGATGAAGGTATTGAATGCAACTTATGTCGCTAACGATATTTCGGTAAACAAGCTGGACTGCCTAGTCAACAATATAAGTGCCGACAACTTCATTTTCTTCAATGATGATGAAGTACCGCCAGGAGGCAGGGGATCGACTAAGGCTTTGCACATCACGGCCTGTTGTAAGAGATATACACTGCCACGGGTATTGATTGACAATGGATCTGCACTGTAACACCCCTCGTCCGTATCCAACGCCGGGACAGTGTTCGAGACGCTACCAGAATTAAATACTAATAAACGAACAAAATCAAGTCATAAGTCTGTATTTCAATTTAAAATTTCTCAAATTTCATCTTTAAGTCCCTAATATGGACCTACGATGCACAAAATATGCTTAGGAAGTGATTTGGGACTAAACCGGGAACTTTGGACTGGGACATGCCCGTGTGGCCAGCCCGTGGGCAGATCTGTCTTGCTCACATGGTCGTGGGACTAGCCTATGGGCGATTCTGACTTTGCCACACGGCCTAGGCACACGCCCATGTGACTTGGCCATGTGAAAACCTGATTTTTCACCATTTTTAGGCTATTTTCACATATCAAACACACCTAGTTCATGCCCAAAACATTGACTTATAAATCTTGATCAAATAACATTCATTTATCCATTTCCAGTACTTAATCAATTATTTTAAGCCAAAACATATATATTTCATTTACTAACACAACATCACATTCAACATACTTTGCATACTTAATCATTCATGCTATTACATTATCAAATCAACTCCTATACATGCCATAGAAATAAAAAAGTTGTTTAACAAAATCTACCGGAGTAAATCTGGATAGTGTGATCCTTGATGTAGATCCGATCCTCCGTATGTATATAAGTCAATCTACAAAATAAATAACATACACAAGTAAGCTGATAAAAGCTTAGTAAGCTCATAGGCATAAAAACATAAATTTTACCGAATATTGTACACAATCATATATCTATTAGTTTAACTAATTCATCCTGTAAATCAGAATTTGGGAAAATTTTCATGTTGCTATTCACAAATTTAACTCCCTTGGGCCCATTCTTCATCTACTTCCATTGTTAAATTAGGGAACAATAAGGGAATTGAGTGCTTCATTATCACATTACCATAGTAAACTATGGACTTTGCATTGTCACATATCACACACCGAAGCCATAGCCCTGCCATGGTCTTACACGGATCACATATCATACTGATGCCATATCCCAGATATGGTCTTATACGGAATCACATTATCACATCACACCGATGCCATAACCCGGCTATGGTCTTATACGGGAACACGTATCACATTACACCGATGCCATAGCCCAGCTACAGTCTTATACGGAAGCACATATCACATTGCACTGATGCCGTAGCCCAGCTATGGTCTTATACGGGAACACATATCATATCTTTTCCGTCAATTCATTATGGTCATAAAAGGGAAGCACTCAAAACCATTGTTCCAGCTAATTTGTACTTTTAGTTACATATTATTTAGTAATTAATACAATTTGATAGTATTCATTTACAATAAGATACCTTAGAAATCATAAAATTTTCATAACAAAACATTGAACTTTGCCATATGAACTTGTCTGGGCTAATTTGCAAAAATCGTAGAAATTCAAGGACTATTCTTGAATTTTCTCCTTTCCACGATTCACTTCATTTTCTTGATCTATAATTATAAAATCATTCCTTCATTAGCATCTATTTCAATTCTATTCAATTTCACAATTTATGCCCTTAAATTTTTAAAATTACATTATTACCCTAAACTTTTTAGTTTTTTACAATTTAGTCCCTGCTCAATTTATTCATCAATTGAACTAATTTCTCTCAAATAACACTTTATTTAAACATTATAAACTATTTCACAGCCTTTTACATTCAAAGTTCCATCACAAAACCCTAATTTCAACAACTTTCACAATTAGGTCCTAAATATTGATTTCTATAAAAATCTCTTCATAAAATCATCATATAATAAAATTAAAACCTCAATTCCATGATAAATCATCATAAAATTTCAACACTTGTTCATGGAAACTTTCAAAATTATCCATGAAATCAAAAACTAATGAGTTAAACATATGGAACTAGTTGTAAAAGTCTCAAAAACAAAAAAATTACAAGAAATAATCAAGAGTTGAACTTACATGCTGTAGAATATAAAAACCGGCTTCTTAAAAGCTCTCTAATGGTGTTTTTAGCTGATGAAGATGAAGAAAAATGTTGAATTCTCTAGAATTACCAACTACATCAGATTTTACTATTAAATTATTACCCTATTTCCAATTTTGTCCCTTGTTCACACTTGATTTTTATTTTTCCTGCACACACATGCCGTCCACCCCAATAATAGGTGTTTAATTGCCTATTTAATCCTCGTTTAATTATTACTAGAGCTATTTAATCACATCTCTCAATTTTGCACTTAATTCAATTTAGTCTTTTTTACCCAATTAACTATTGAAACCTTAAAATTTCTTGACGAAACTTTAATACTAACTTATTAACACTCCATAAATATTTCTAAAAATATTTATGGCTCAGTTTATGAATTCGAGGTCTCGATACCTCGTTTTTATCCCATTTTATCTACAACTTCCTTTAATTCATAATTTCACTAATTCAAAATTATTTCTAAAACCACACTTAACATTTACTTACTAATATTTAAACTCACATGTCGGATTTAGTGATTTCAAATCACTATTTGGATAACACTGAAATTTGGGCCGTTACATACACTGAATGTCCTGCCCCTATCTATACTAAATAGGTTGCCTGTGGACAGCTCTCATATGAAACGTGCCAAAACATAGTGAGAGCATTCGACGGTACTGAAAGGAAAGTAATAGGAAGGATTAAGATTCCTCTCTTGATTGGTCCAAACACATATGAGGTAGACTTCTTGGTGATGGACATCAAGCCTTCGTATAATTGCCTATTGGGGAGGCCATGGATACATTCAGCAGGGGCAGTCCCTTCTTTACTGCATCAAAAGCTGAAGTTGGTAAATGAGGGCCGGCTGGTAACGATAAACGCGGAGGAAGACATTATTGCATCTGTGACCAGTAACGCGCCATATATAGGGGCAGACAATGAAGCAATAGAATGTTCTTTTCGATCACTGGAATTCGTAAATGAGATCTTCGTCATTGAAGGGAACAAGATCCCTATGCCCAGAATATCAAAGCTACGAAGATGGGCTTACGATTGACGGTCGAAAAGGGAGCCATGCCAGGAAAAGGACTCGGGAAATATCTCCAGGGGAAGGTCGAAGTACCAACTCTGATGGAAAAGCAAGATCGCTTTGGTCTGGGTTATAAATCGAATGTGAAACAAAAGAAGAAAAAGTTGGAGAAGAAACAAGAGAGGAGGAGAGCACGACTAAGCGGAGTAGAGGTCAAATAGGAACTAATGACCTTTCCTCATTTATCTAGAACATTCATATCAGGAGGAATTATTCACCCTGATCGGAAGATGACAAGAAACGAAGCTGCTGAAGAAATGTTGGAAAATTCAGACATCAACGCCATACGAAGAAAGAACTGGAGTAGAGAATTTACCAGGCATTCATCCTTATGAGCCGGGAAGTGTTCTGAATAATTGGACTGCAGAAGAGATTCCTGTAGTCTTTAGAACTAACACAGAGTAATGTTCAAAACACACTTATTGCTCTATGCTTAGGAGTAATAAGAGCCCTTTTTTGTGAAATAGGCTTATGTTCAAAATCGTTATTTCAATGAAATGTATCTTTTTGTCTTATTCCGAGTAAATATTCTTTTGTTCTTTCATTCATAATCCTACGATACAAATCATTATTCTTAGATTCTTTTTTTCTTTGTATCTTCCTTCGCACCTACAAAAGGTCTTCAGATATCAACAACATGAGCGACGCTACTACTAACTCAGAATCTCCTTTTGAGTGAGATATGTGTCTAGAAGGATCTCAGAACTTTGAAGTTGACAGAGACTGTAACTTATCTCCTGATTTGTTAAGGATGGTAGAACAAGAGGAGAAACAGATTCTACCTCACAAAGAGTAGAAATTGTGAACTTGGGAGACGAACAAGAAAAGAGAGAAGTAAAGATTGGAGCTTGCGTTACCATAGAGACAAAGCGAGACCTCATTGAGTAACTCTAAGAATTCCAAGATGTTTTCGCATGGTCGTATCAAAATATGCCTGGATTAAGTACTGATATCGAGGTACACTGACTCCCCATAAAAGAAGAATACAAGTTGATTCAACAGAAGCTTCGAAGAATGAGGCCTGATGTTTTGTTGAAAATAAAAGAAGAGGTCAAGAAATAATTCGATGCTGGTTTCTTACAAGTGGTTAAGTACTCAGAATGGGTAGCCAATATCGTTCCCGTCCTTAAAAAAGATGGAAAAGTACGGATGTGTGTAGATTACAGGGATTTGAACAAAGCCAGCTCGAAGGATAACTTTTTATTGCCCCATATCGACACCTTAGTGGACAATGCGGTAGGTTACTCGCTGTTCTCTTTTATGGATAGTTTTTCAGGATACAATCAGATAAAGATGCATTTAGAAGACATGGATAAGACCATATTTGTAACCATGTGGGGAACCTATTGCTATAAGGTAATGCCATTTAGACTAAAAAACGCAGAAGCAACATAACAGAGAGCCATGGTAACCCTGTTCCATGATATGATGCACAAAAAAATTGAAGTTTATATCGATGACATGATCGCCAAATCCTAGACAGAAGAAGAGCATGTACAAGTCTTGAGGAAATTATTTTTGAGGTTGAAGAAATTCAAGCTGAAACTCAATCCAGCAAAATGTACCTTCAGGGCCAAGTCAGGAAAATTGCTAGGATTCGTAGTCAGTGAAAAAGGGATTGAAATTGACCCAAATAAAGTCAAGGCTATACAGGAGTTGCCTCTGTCGCGCACTCAAAAATAAGTTCGAGGATTCCTGGGAAGACTAAATTATATCGCTCGGTTTATTTCACAACTAACCGAGAAATGTGACCCCATATTCCATCTCCTTAAGAAACACAACCCCAGTGTTTGGGATGAGAAGTGCCAGGAGACTTTTGACAAGGTTAAGCAATACTTGTCCAATGCCCTAGTGCTGACACCAGCTAGTCCAAATAAGCCACTAATACTGTATTTGGCAGTATTTGAAAATTCTATGGGATGTGTGCTTGGCCAACACAATGAGTCAGGAAGGAAAGAAAAAGTGATATATTACCTTAGTAAGAAGTTCACTGAGTGTGAGATGAGATACTCACCAATTGAAAAGTTATGTTGTGCCTTAATCTGGACAACCCGAAGATTGAGACAGTATATGTTGTATCACACAACTTGGCTCATCTCAAAACTCTATCCTCTGAAGTACATGATGGAGTCGACTGCTTTGAATGGGCAAATGGCCCGATGGAAAATTTTACTTTCCGAATTTGATATAGTTTATGTGAACCAGAAAGTTGTAAAAGGGAGTGCAATAGCAGATTTTCTATCCAGTGGAGCTTTAGAAGACTACGAGCCTCTGAATTTTAATTTTCCAAACGAAGATCTAATGTACGTGGCAACCACTGAAGAAGACTCTCATGAAGGTCATCCTTGGAAGTTAAACTTTGACGGGGCATCAAATGTTGTGGGTAATAAAATCGGGGCAGTCTTGGTATCCCCAAACTAAAATCATTATCCCTTCACTAGTAAATTGGATTTTGATTGCACGAACAATATGGTCGAATACTAAGCATGTATCATGGGAATTCGTGCAGCCATAGAACACAAGATTAAAGTGCTAGAGGTATATGGGGATTCTGCGCTAGTGATCTATCAGCTTAAAGGTGAATGGGAGACAAGAGATCCCAAGTTGATCAACTATCGAAGTTTGGTCCTTGAATTCATTAAAGAGTTTGATGATATCATCTTCTGCTACCTCTCGCGAGAAGAAAATCAAATGGCTAACGCCTTAGCAACTTTAGCTTCCATGATCAAGGTGAGCAATCAAGAGGACGTAAAACCTATCCAAATGAGTATCTATGAGGCTCCAGCCCATTGTTACAACATCGAAAAAGAAGAAGAAAGGGATGATCATCCTTGGTACCACGATATACTACGATATGTGAAGAATTGTGAGTACCCCGACCAAGCTACTGAGAATGACAAAAGGACGTTGAGAAGACTGGCCAGTGATTATGTCTTGGATGGGGAGATCCTATACAAAAGAAGAAAGGATCAGGTGCTGTTAAGATGTGTAGACACTATAGAGGCTAAGAAAATCTTGGAAGAAGTCCATGAGGGCGTCTATGGGACACACGCTAATGGCTTTACAATGGCTAGACAAATTATGAGGTTCGGTTATTATTAGTCTACCATAGAAGGGGATTGTATTAACTACGCCAAAAGATGTCATAACTGCTAAATCTATGGAGACAAGATTCATGTACCTCCTTCACCTCTACATGTTATGACTTCTCTATGACCTTTCTCTATGTGGGGCATGGATGTCATTGGGCCAATTTCGCCAAAAGCTTCAAATGGGCATCGATTCATCTTTGTGGTCATCGATTACTTCACTAAGTGGGTAGAGGCCGCTTCATATGCCAATGTTACAAAATCAACAGTTAGCAAGTTCCTGAGAAAGGAAATCATTTGTCGATAGGGAATACCAGAAAGGATCATATCTGACAATACATTAAATTTGAACAACAGTACGATAGCAGGGGTCTGCAGTTAGTTTAAGATCAAACACTACAACTCGTCACCGTATCGCCCGAAGATGAACAGTGCAGTTGAGGCAGTCAATAAAAACATTAAGAAGATTGTGGGGAAAATGACTGAGACTTATAAAGACTGGCATGAGAAGTTACCATTCGCCCTCTATGCTTATCGAACGTCTGTCAGGACTTCCATCGGGGCAACGCCTTTCTCATTGGTCTATGGAATGGAGGTAGTTTTACCCATCAAAGTTGAGATTCCTTCCCTTCAAGTTTTTTCAGAGATGAATTTGGATGAAGCAGAATGGATCTAATCCCGATATGATCAACTAAACTTAGTCGAAGAGAAAAAGTTGAAAGCCATTCGTCATGGTCAGATGTACCAAAAGCGGATGATGTGAGCTTACAAAAAGAAGGTTCGTCCCAGAGAATTCCATGAGGGGGACCTGGTATTGAAAAAAATCCTACCCATACAAAAGGATTTCAAAGGAAAATGGATACCAAATTGGGAAGGACCTTATGTGGTAAAGAAGACCTTTTCTGGAGGAGCATTGATATTAACCGAAATGGATGGCAAGACTTTACCCAATCCTGTGAATTCAGATTTGGTTAAGAAATACTTCACCTAAAAAAAAAGAGAGGCCAAGGCGAAAACCCGCAAAGGGCACCTTGAGACCAAAAGGTGTTTTGAGTTGAAAAGCTGTAAAGGGCAACTCAAATTTTGATAAAAAATAGGGCATGCAATAGTCTTGCGATACCAAAATTATCGATCTTGGGGCATCGACGAAGTACTTCAGATCTCCTAAACACATGTTGAGCTCAAAAAATGGTCCTCAAGAAGTCTGTGCAGAGAAGCTCATGCTACGATATCTAGGCACCTATTTGTCTTTTATTCATTTTGCATTCCAGCAATGTTTGCTTTCTTTAATTAATCTACTCTCTTCAAATTTGTTTCTGACAAATTTTAGTTTTGTCCATCATTACGATCTTTTTCAAGCATTTTGCATTGAAATAACGATTAATGGACTAATGATACTTTCACAAAGGAGTTCTGCATATTACTCTGAAAACTTCTAAATAGTACAAGAACCTGAAACATGACTATTATTTAGAACCAACCAAACCTAAGGGTCGAAAACATTTAAGAAAGAAGAGTTTAAATTGGGACTACCTCTTCAGGTTTTCTATCCAAGATCTAAGCTGAACAAGAAGGTAGGATATTTCAATGATAGAACCTTGATGAACAAAGAGCAATGCCAACCCAAACATTAAGAAGGGATCATTCTCATGACATTCTGCATTCATGCAAATATCATCCATACACATCTAGTTAGGAGCATTTGATTCATGCTAATCATCACAACCTAATCATTTGGCATAAACATAGGCCTATGTAATTGATTCTACAGATCATGCCCCTAGAGGATGGTGTAGCAACATCGATAAATTCACAGATCCTATCTTCCTAAGCAGTAGTGGAGTAGGCTGAAGATTGTAGATCTTGCCTCCCTAAGCAGTAATGGAGCAGATCGAAGATGGCGAATCCTGCCTCTCTAAGCAGTAGTGGAGCAGATTTAAGCCACCGTCCTATCTCCCTAAGCAGTAGTGAAGTAGGCTGAAGATTGTAAATCTTATCTCCCTAAGCAGTAGTGGAGTAGATCGAAGATGACAAATCTTATCTCTCTAAGCAGTAGTGGAGCAAATTTAAGCCACCATCCTATCTCCCTAAGCAGTAGTAGAGTAGGTTGATATTACAAGTCTTATCTCCTTGAAATAACAGTGGAGCGAATTAAAACTACAAGTCTTATTTCTCTGAAGTTGCAGTGGAGTGGATTGAAGCAACAAGATGCAGTGGACTGGAATAAGGTTACCTGAAGAAGAGGAGCATTAAAAAAGTTAAGATTCGGCGGGACCGGGCAAAATTGGTTTTTCTGTTCTCGTTACACGACAATGAGCAAAGAGCGGCAGCTGTACAAACCCAATTTATCCCGGGTCCAAATAAGACCCAGACCAACATCAGACCCAAACCCAATACATCCCCATTACACCCAAAACCAAACTAAACCAACTAAACCATAAACAAACCCAAACAACCATCAGCCCACCATTTTAAGCCCAATTAAACCATCAGCCCAAATTAAACCTAAACCATCTAAACCCTAACCCAAAATCTCAAAATTTTTAGAAAACAAAAAGAAAAAAAACCTAGCTAGCCTCCGCCCTTATGTATGACCTTCGGCCAACTGCCCTCTGACCCACCTGCAACACCACCTACTTCACCGCCACTGTCGCGTCACCACCGCCCTCGCCACTTGCACCTGCAACAATTAAAGGCAGAAATGACAAGCAAATAGACAAATACTTTGTAAATGGCTATATAAGCCTTGCAATATTTTGTATTTATTCTTTTTAGACATTCTTGAATAAAAAAAAATTTTCGAGAATACATCTAAACATAAAAGAAAGAAAAACAGCGAGCAAATAAACAAAGTTCAAAAACGAACTAAGGTTATTACCTTCCTACGTTTATTTGTTTCTTTTTCCTTTTTTCGTCTATTCATTTTCGAATATATTCATACATCTATATTTTTTTATTTTAAAAAAAACAGTTCATATAAATATATAAAAAAAGTAAAAAAATACCTTTTTTGGAGTTCCGACCACCGTACGCGGCGGCCAGCACCAGCAGACCGACGGCAGGGCTACGACGGAGGCTAGCTGGCTTCTTGGTCGAAATCTGAGCTAACCCAGAGAGAAGAGGGGAGTTATCTTCTGTTTTTTTTAAACTTTGGTGAAAATGATTTTTTTTAAAAAAATTTAGGCTTTTATAGAAGACATGATAAACGCCAAATTATACATATTGTTACCCCAAATACTTAGCATATTTATGGATATTTACTATTAGATTTGTGAATTTTGGTGCTCTTAATCCGGTTATTTCATATTGGTACTCAGAAGAGCACCAAGAGTCAAAATGAGCCAAAAAAGAGCTTAAAAGAGACAAAAATGACCAAATCACGAAGATCACAAGGCCTAAGCCTTGCCACACGGGCTTTTCACATGCCCGTGTCTGTCAAGGGTGTCGTCCAGGGATTTCACAATTCACATGTCCTGGCTATTGACCCACACGGCCGTGTGAAATTTAGCAGAAAGAACACGACCTGGCAAACACGTCACACGGTCATTGCACACAGGCGTGTCCCTTTTTCAAAGAGTTGTATTCTACACAGAAAAAGGATGCTTAGGGAAGAAGAAAGCCAATCCAAAGCTTATATAAACACCCTAAGTATGACCTACTAAGGGGGCTTTTCCGGGGGCTTTTCCGGAACTTTTCTGGAACACAAAACCATACATCGGGAATTACTTGAAGAAAGCCAGACGAGTCATCCCAAAAAGCCGGAGTTACTCTAAGACTGAAGATCTCTCTCAGAATTCCTTCAGGGGTTTTAGAGTTTTCTTTATGTTTTTTTTATTTTCATACTTTTGAGATGTACTCTTATGTCATTATGAACTAAATCCCTTAGATACCTAAGGGGGATGAAACCTATGATGGATCTTGTTATTATTATCTGCACTATATGATAAATACTTAATTTGTTCTTAATTATGTGTTTCTAATGCTTGAGTTAATATTTCGGGTGTTGACTCATGATTTAATGTGCTTATGTAGAGGAGGAATAGACCCTGCCTAAGAGAAGATTTGGCATACTTAAGCGGAGTTGATTGAACGCCTAGAGATAGGGTTACGAGATTTTGTCGAATTAGGGTGAAACCTAATATGGGAGTCCATAGATCGATTTACTGCTTCCCTAGGGGTTTTAATTAGAAAGAGATTTCAATTAATTCAACTAAGGGTTAGGCGTTATTAGTCTCGAAATAGATAATAATGTAGGTTAGGGAGTCTCACGAATCAAGTCAAGTGAATAAATCGTCTTGTTCAGAGTTAGATAACAAGTGAAATCTAAGTGGATTCCTCATTGGGTGTCGTCCTTATCAATTGCTTCTCTTCAAGTCTTTTTCCAAATTTTCTCTTCGCTTTAATTAAATTAGTTAATTAGTTTAGATAATTAGTTTAATAAACAAACCCTTTTATTCCTAGGCTAAATAATAAAAAGATAGTTATTACTAGTACTTTTGGTTCCCTTGGGTACGATATCCCGGTCTTGCCATTACTATACTATTGTTCGATAGGTGCGCTTGCCTTTTCGTCGTGATAATAGTTAATCTAGGTTTGATCTTTATTGTAAATATTTATTTCTTGTTACGAATCACGCGATCAAGTTTTTGGCGCCGTTACCGGGGAACTGAAATATTAGGAACACTTAATTTTTATTACTTTAGACATTTATTTTTCTTGCAATTTAACTTTATTTCTATTTTTATTTTACTAACTTTCTTCGTCTTTCTCCTGGCAGGTTCTTGTAGTGTATGACTAGAAGAAACCCGTCAGGACCGTTGCTTTTTGACGAGGAAATTGATCGTACAGATCTTAAAAACCGACGAGAAATCAGGCCCAGCTTAAGATACACAGAGGAATAGCAAGAGGACAGTATCTTAACTACTACTGAAGAGATGGCTGAAAATCAAGGCAATCCGCTACCGCCAGCCATACCCGCTGAATTAGCAAATCAAAATCTTACTCCTCGTACTATGTATGATTATGCTAAACCTAATTTTACAAGAACTGAGTCAAGTATGGTTAGACCTGCTATTGCTGCTAACAATTTTGAACTGAAACCTAACACAATTTAGATGATACAGCAATTTGTTCAGTTTGATGGTTTGCAGGATGAGAACCCCAACACGCACTTGGTAAATTTCCTAGAACTGTGCGACACTTTCAAAATTAATGGCGTTTCTAATGATGCCATTTGCCTTCTGTTATTCCCTTTTTCACTAAGGAATAAAGCTAAACAGTGGTCGAACTCACTACCACGAGGATCCATTACCACTTGGGAGCAAATGACCGAAAAATTTATATTAAAATATTTTCCACCGAAAAAAATAGCTAAGTTGCGTAATGATATTTCTTCTTTTGTGCAGATGGGCTTAGAGACACTTTACAATGCATGGGAGATATTCAAGGACCTTTTGCGAAGGTGCCCACATCATGGACTACCTCTATGGCTACAAGTTCAAACGTTTTACAACAGTGTGAACCCTTCGACAAGACAAATGATTGATGCAGCTGCCGGTGGAACCATCAATAACAAAACACCAAAAGAGGCTTTTGAATTTATTGAAGAGATGTCACTGAATAACTATCAGTGGCAAGACATGAGGACTAAGCCAACGAAAACAACAGGCGTTTATAACGTCGATTCAGTCACCATGTTGTCAAATCAGGTACAACTTCTTAATAAAAAAATTGATGGTTTACTTGGTTCTACGCAGTATATCCAGTAATAAGGTGTGACTCAAGTGGCGGAGGTATGTATACAGAATACCCACCATTCAATACTACAACTGAAGAGGAACAAGTCAACTATATGGGTAACAATAATTTTAGATCTCAGAATAACCCCTATAGTAACACTTATAATGCAGGTTGGAAGAACCACCCAAATCTCTCTTGGGGTGGTCAATAGAAAGGTCACAGAATCCTCAGAATTTTCAACAGCCACCGTATCAACAGGAAAAGAAGTCGAACCTTGAGGAAATGCTATCCAAATTCATCTCAGTGTTAGAAACTCACTTCCAGAATACTGAGACAGCACTCAAAAATCAACAAGCATCAATTCAAGGACTCAAAACTCAGATAGGCCAACTATCCAAATAAATTTCTGAACGACCACAAGGTAGTTTGCCAAGTAATACTGAACCAAACCCAAGGGAACAGCCCAATGCAATTGATACTCAAGAAGGATGCGATGAGACTGAGCCAGAACCAGGGCAAGAAAATATGGAAAGCAAAGGTGATGGTGAGGTAAGTCATGATAAAACGGTAAGTACGAATTATAAATCTCGTGTGCCATATCCTAAAGCGATGACGAAAGACAGAACGGAAGAACAATTCGGTAAGTTCGTCAAACTCTTAAAGAAACTGCATATTGACTTATCTTTTATTGAAGTTCTTTCGCAGATGCCCAACTCATCAAAATTCTTAAAGGAACTTCTGACCAATAAAATAAAATTAGACGCTACATCGCACGTGGAACTCAAGGCAATCTATTCAGTTATTCTAAAGAATAAGCTACCTAACAAATTGAAAGATCCAGGGAGTTTTAAAATTCCTTGCTTAATTGGTAGTTTATCTGTGAATAATGCTTTAGTTGATTTAGGGGCAAGTATAAATGTTATGCCTAATAAAATGTTCAAACGACTAGGTTTCGATAAACCCAAATAGACTGGGATGACCATACAATTGGCTGACAAAACAGTTAGATTTCCTAAGGGTATTATTGAAGATGTTCTCGTTAAAATTGATAAGTTTATTTACCCAGTAGACTTTGTCGTCCTAGATATGGATGAGGATAATGAGGTACCTTTAATTTTAGGACGACCCTTTTTAGCAACTACCAGAATAATTATTAATGCAGGCACAAGAGAGCTAACAATTCGTGCAGGTGACGACGCAGTAACACTTCAAGCATGCGACTCAGTCAAAACCTCTAAGACTCAGGATAATGCTATAAAACCTGTCGATGATAAAACTAATATTCAATCGTCCTTGCAGGAACCTCCTCAAACAAAGACAACAGAGACAGTGCGCTACTATCATGAAGAGAACAAAGACATCTATGAAGAACGAAGGCTACGGATAGAGGAGCTAGACGAATGGCGAGAATACAAGCCAAGAACACATGATAAACTGAAACTTCGCCAAAACAAGCCCGATACCTCTCCTAATAAACTTAAGGTAGGCGATACAGCCTTACTAAATGCCACAGATCTCCACATTGTCACTACCACACCAAATGAGGAGATCCCTCTTACGGTACTCAGTATTTTCCCATTCGGTACGATTGAGATGAGTCATCCCAAGTTCGGCACTTTTAAGGTAAACAATACTCGATTAAAACCTTATTTTAAGACTGACAGCAGGAACGAGGAGTATGAACTCCTCAAACCACCATGATAAATCAACATAGAGGTAAGTCAACCTTAGACTATAATAAGCGCTTCTCGGGAGGAAACCCGAGCACTAACGTATTTTGATTTCTCTATCTTTAACTTCTCACACTTCGAATCAATTAATTTAGTCTTTGAATTAAAAAGTTTTTCAGTATACACGGCCAGACACACGGGCGTGCCTAAAGCCGTGGCAAAATAGGGAAAGCGACACGGCCGTGCGATATGGCCGTATGGAAACAAGGAAAATATTTCCCAAAAACACGGGATGTGATAAATCCCCACAGCCGTGCGATATGGGCATGGGTGAGGTTGATAGGAAAAACACGGGCGTAGGAATAGAAAATCACGGACGTTCCTAGGACAAGGCTCGATTCTATTTTTTCGACACGGGCATGCGACACGCCCGTGCCATTCCGCCGTGTACAACAATCCACGGGCGTGCTACCATTAAACACCGGCATAGGAGAAGCGAACAAAGCTAGGCACAGCTGTGCAACATGGCCGTGTATGACACCCGCCCAAGACACACAGGCGTGTGATAGTAGCCGGGCATGACCTAACTCGCAAAATTCGAAAAACACGGGCTCACCCTCAAAGTACACTAATAAACGCCAAATTATACATATTGTTACCCCAAATACTTAGCATATTTATGGATATTTACTATTAGATTTGTGAATTTTGGTGCTCTTAATCCAGTTATTTCATGTTTTGTACTCAAGAGAGCACCAAGAGTCAAAAGAAGCCAAAAACGAGCTTAAAAGAGACAAAAAGGACCAAATCAAGAAGATCACACGGCCTAAGCCTTGCCATACGGGCTGCTCACACGCCCGTGTCTGTCGAGGGTGCCGTCCAAGGATTTCACGATTCACACGGCCTGGCCATTGACCCACATGGTCGTGTGAAATTTAGCGGAACGAACACGACCGTGTGAAATTTAGCGAAATGAACACGGCCTGGCAATCACGTCACACAGTCGTGGCACACGGGTATGTCCCTTTTTCAAAGAGTTGTATTTTACACGGAAAAAGGATACTTAGGGAAGAAGAAAGCCAATCCAAAGCCTATATAAAGACCTTAAGTATGACCTACTAAGGGGGCTTTTCCGGGGTCTCTTCCAGAACTTTTCTGGAACACAGAACCACACGCCAGGAATTACTCGAAGGAAGCTAGACGATCCATCCCAAAAGCCAGAGCTACTCCAAGACTGAAGATCTCTCTCAGAATCCCTTCAGGAGTTTTAGAGTTTTCTTCATATTTTGTTATTTTTATAATTTTAAGATGTACTCTTATTTCATTATGAACTAAACCCCTTAGATACCTAAGGGGGATGAAACCTATGATGGATCTTGTTATTATTATCTGAACTATATGATAAATACTTGATTTCTTCTTAACTATGTGTTTCTAATGCTTGAGTTAATATTCCGGGTATTGACTCATGATTTAATGTGCTTATACAGAGGAGGAATAGACCCTGCCTTAAGCGGAGTTGATCGAACGCCTAAAGATAGGGTTATGAGATTTTGCCAGATTAGGATGAAATCTAATATGGGAGTCCATAGATCGATTTACTGCTTCCCTAGGGGTTTTAATTAGAAAGAGATTTCAATTAATTCAACTGAGGGTTAGGCGTTATTAGTCTCGAAAGAGATAATAATGTAGGTTAGGGAGTCTCACAGATCAATTCAAGTGAACAAATCGTCTGGTTCAGAGTCAGATAACAAGTGAAATCTAGGTGGATTCATCCTTGGGTGTTGTCTTTATCAATTGCTTCTCTTCAAGTCTTTTTCCAAATTTTCTCTTCGCTTTAATTAAATTAGTTAATTAGTTTAGATAATTAGTTTAATAAATAAACCCTTTTATTCCTAGGCTAAATAATAAAAAGATAGTTATTATTAGTACTTTTGGTTCCCTTGGGTACGATATCCCAGTCTTGCCATTACTAAACTATTGTTCGATAGGTGCGCTTGCCTTTTCGTTGTGATAATAGTTAGTCTAGGTTTGATCTTTATTATAAATATTTATTACTTGTTACAAATCACGCGATCAAGTTTTTGGCGCCGTTGCTGGGGAGCTGAAATATTAGGAACACTTAATTTTTATTACTTTAGCCATTTATTTTTCTTGCAATTTAACTTTATTTCTATTTTTATTTTACTAACTTTCTTTTTCTTTCTCCTGGCAGGTTCTTGTAGTGTATGACTAGAAGAAACCCGTCAGGACCGTTGCTTTTTGACGAGGAAATTGATCTTACAGCTCGTAGAAACTGACGAGAAATCAGGCATAGCTTAAGATACACAGAGGAAGAGCAAGAGGACGATATCTCAACTACTACTGAAGAGATGACTGAAAATCAAGACAATCCGCTACCGCCAGCCATACCCGCTGGATTAGCAAATCAGAAACCTGCTCCTCATACTATGTATGATTATGCTAAACCTAATTTTACAAGAACTGTGTCAAGTATAGTTAGACCTGCTATTGCTGCTAACAATTTTGAACTGAAACCTAACACAATTCAGATGATACTGCAATTTGTTCAGTTTGATAGTTTGCAGGATGAGAACCCCAACACACACTTGGCAAATTTTCTAGAACTGTGTGACACTTTCAAAATTAATGGCGTTTTTGATGATGCCATTCGCCTTCAGTTATTCCCTTTTTCACTAAGGAATAAAGCTAAACTGTGGTTGAACTCACTACCACGAGGATCCATTACCACTTGGGAGCAAATGACCGAAAAATTTCTATTAAAATATTTTCCACCGGCAAAAACAGCGAAGTTGTGTAATGATATTTCTTCTTTCGTGCAGATGGACTTAGAGACACTTTACGATGCATGAGAGAGATTCAAGGCCCTTTTGCGAAGGTGCCCACATCATGGACTACCTCTATGGCTGCAAGTTCAAACGTTTTACAACAGTGTGAACCCTTCGACAAGACAAATAATTAATGCAGCTATCGGTGGAACCATCAATAACAAAACACCTAAAGAGGCTTTTGAATTTATTGAAGAGATGTCACTGAATAACTATCAGTGGCAAGTCATGAGGACTAAGCCAATGAAAACAGCAGGCGTTTATAAAGTCGATTCGTTCACCATGTTGTCAAATCAGGTATAACTTCTTAATAAGAAGATTGATGGTTTACTTGGTTCTACATAGGTACATCCAGCAATGAGGTGTAACTCAGGTGGCAGAGGCGTGCATACAGAATACCCACCATTCAATTCTACAACCGAAGAGGAACAAGTCAACTATATCGGTAACAATAATTTTAGACCTCAAAATAACCCATATAGTAATATTTATAATACAGGTTGGAAGAACCACCCAAATTTCTCTTGGGGTGGTCAATAGAATCAAAGGTCACAGAATCCTCAGAATTTTCAACAGCCACCGTATCAACAGGAAAAGAAGCCGAACCTTGAGGAGATGTTCTCCAAGTTCATCTCGGCCACAGATCCCCACATTGTCACTACCACACCAAATGAGGAGATCCCTTTTACGGTACTCAGTATTTTTCCATATGGCACAGTAGAGGTAAGTCATCCATCACAAGGAACTTTCAAGGTAAACGGTCATCATCTCAAACTTTATAATGGTGAGAATTTTAAGGACGATGGAGAAGAGCTACGGCTCCACGAACCTCCCTGAATACATCCATAAGGGAAAATTGAGCTTAGACTATAAACAAGCGCTTCTCGGGAGGCAACCCGAGTACTAATAACATTTATTTATTTAAGTTTCATTAAAATTACAAGATCTTATTTTTAGACCACTAACTGAATCTCTGAACGCAGATCTATAACCCTCACACGGCCACCCACACGGGCGTGCCTAAAGCCGTGGCAAAACAGGGGAAGCGACACGGCCGTGCGATACAGCCATGTGGAAACAGGGTAAAGATTTCCCCAAAACAAGGGATTCGATAAATCCTCACGGCCGTGCGACATGGCTATGGGTGAGGTTGATAGATGAACATAGGCGTGGAAATGGAAAAACACAGGTATGCCAGGGGCAAGGCTCGATTCTATTTCTCTAACACGGGCGTGCCACACACCCGTGCCATTAAACCGTGGATAACAATACATGAGCGTGGTACCATATACACGGGCGTAGGAGAAGCGAACGAAGCTAAGCATGGCCGTGCGATATGGCTGTGCACCACACACGCCTACGACACACAGGCGTGGGATAGTAGCTAGGCATGACCCAAATTGAAAAAAATTCAAAAAATAAGGGCTCACTCTCAGAGTACATGGGCGTGGCCATAGGCCGTGTGCCCCTTCCCTATATAAACAAACCACTGTTCATCTTCTCCCCTCTTTCAAAACCCTAGCTGAAAATTACCCCTCCCCAACCCCTATTCCCTATTCCGTCCATCATTCCCCAGATTCTCACTTCCCTAACCCCCAAACCACCCTCAAAATCACATTGCCACTCCAGCACCACCACCTGAGGTCCCCACTGACGAGGATCATTGAATCCTCCTATCTTTTTATCTTTATTTTTATCTTTCTTTTTATTTTTATTCTTAATTTTTAATTTCATTTCAATTTTATTATTTTCTTATAAAAGACATATTTATATTAGTAAATTTTACTTTTTTCATTTTTTTTCTGGTATTTCTAACAAGTAATCCCACTAGACTCTCTTCCACACCAACTCTTAATAAGTTCTTCATGATTCTACAGATTTCCAAGCAAGCTACTATGAATATTTTACGGAATGAGGAAACAAACAGGGAATAATCCAAAACGAATGCCATGTTCAACGACCCAATTTCTTCATCTAGCTAAGAACAATGGTAGCTACTACTTTCCCCAAACACTACAGCCTCAGAATCAAGCTCCGCAACCATATAATAGGGAGTTTTACCTCCTTCCCTCTTATGATTTTCTTTATTTTGAATAGTCTACCTTTGTACATTGAGGGCAATGTACATCTTAAGTGTGGGGGGTGAACATAAACATGAAACCTAACTTTTTGCATTATTCTCAAATCCCTGAATATGGTCTCGTGTTTAAGTGATTTTCTCATAATATTGATAGAATGAATTCTGATTAATCTATAATTATCATTGATATGTCATGAATTAGACCAAGGGAATTATGCATGATTATTTGATTGTAGGACCTTAAAGAATCAAGCATGATAAGTTGATATTTTGAGAACTAAAATTTTTAGATTATTTCCCTGAATTGAGGTATTATCTTGAAATCTTAAGTATACAGGAATGACATCAAAAACCCAAATTTTTGGTGAGATTTTTTAGCCTTTTTGAGCATGTAGCTTTCTTTCTTGCTCACTTCTTTTGTGGTTTGAGTGTGTCAACATTGAACTGTTATTCTAGAACTTGCTTCGATTATAAATGTCGAGATCACACGTATGATTTGATATACTGAAATGATAAAGGCACTTAGGATTTAACCCACTTACTCCATAAAAAACTTTCCCACATAATTAAACCCTTAGTGAACCCCCTTTGAGCCTACTAACCCTTTTTCTTTATTGATTAACCCTCATCATTAACCCATTAACTCATTATTATTGAAATTCCCTTACTTAATTTGACCCTTTTTATCGAGATTGAATTTAATATTGTTACCTCACTATGATCACCAATTTTTGTTACTGAATCATGGAATATAACTGCTATATTGTATTGACTTGATTTGTTATTTAAAAAAAAAACTAACTTCAGTATTATTATTGTAATTCTTAGCAAGCTAAAGTTGTCATGAAAAAGAAAGCTCATGTAATATAGTTCTAGATATTTGTTGTCATTCAGTAATTAAGTTTTTGATAGTGGGGTGATATATTGAAATCATCTCGATTCTAACATTTGTTTCTTCAGCTTGTATCCATACCCGTAACCTAAACCCTGTTACAGCCATGCAAAAACCTTTTGATTTGTGTATCATATCATTTACAAGTGGTGGAGATTTGATTTTCATGCAAGCCTATAGTGATAACATCTCATGTTAGACAATCGAGTGCTTAATTTTGAACCTTAAACACTTTGAGTGATTTGAGTGAATCCTTAGTGAGGATGTCATCTCTTGTATATTTAGGACTAAAGTTAATTACTTAGAGGAAGGAGATTACATATAATTTTATTATCAAAATATTCGATTTAGATTGTTTGAGGTTTTTAATGCCCCTATGGTTGAATTCTCACTGTATGATTCTCCGTAAAATAATTTGTAACATTATCGGTAATGATTATGTGATTGAAAGGAATGAATTATAGCAGTAAATGAGAGTTTTGCTTGAGGACAAGCAAATGCTTAAGTGTGGGGGTATTTGATAAACGCCAAATTATACATATTGTTGCCCCAAATACTTAGCATATTTATGGATATTTACTATTAGATTTGTGAATTTTGGTGCTCTTAATCCGATTATTTCATGTTTTGTACTTAGGAGAGCACCAAGAGTCAAAATGAGCCAAAAACGACTTAAAAGAGACAAAAAAGACCAAATCAGGAAGATCACACGACCTAAGCCTTGCCACACGGGCTTCTCACACGCCCGTATTTGTCGAGGGTGTCGTCCAAAGATTTCACGATTCACACAGCCTGGCCATTAACCCACACGGCCATGTGAAATTTAGCGGAACGAACACGGCCTGGCAAACATGTCACACGCTCGTGGCACACGGGCGTATCCCTTTTTCAAAGAGTTGTATTTTATACGGAAAAAGGATACTTAGGGAAGAAGAAAGCCAATCCAAAGCCTATATAAACACCCTAAGTATGACCTACTAAAGGGGCTTTTCCGGGGTCTCTTCCAGAACTTTTCTAGAACACAGAACCACACACCGGGAATTACTCGAAGGAAGCCAGGCGATCCATCCCAAAAGCCGGAGCTACTCCAAGGCTGAAGATCTCTCTCAGAATCCCTTCAGGAGTTTTATAGTTTTCTTCATGTTTTGTTATTTTTATACTTTTGAGATGTACTCTTATTTCATTATGAACTAAACCCTTTAGATACCTAAGGGGGATGAAACCTATGATGGATCTTGTTATTATTATCTGAACTATATGATAAATACTTGATTTGTTCTTAATTATGTGTTTCTAATGCTTGAGTTAATATTCCGGGTATTGATTCATGATTTAATGTGCTTATGTAGAGGAGGAATAGACCCTGCATAAGAGTAGATTTGGCATAATTAAGCGGAGTTAACTGAACGCCTAGAGATAGGGTTACGAGATTTTGCCAGATTAGGGTGAAACCTAATATGGGAGTCCATAGATCGATTTATTGCTTCCCTAGGGGTTTTAATTAGAAAGAGATTTCAATTAATTCAACTGAGGGTTAAGCGTTATTAGTCTTGAAAGAGATAATAATGTAGGTTAGGGAGTCTCACAGATCAAGTCAAGTGAATAAATCATCTGGTTCAGAGTCAGATAACAAGTGAAATCTAGGTGGATTCCTCCTTGGGTGTCGTCTTTATCAATTGTTTATCTTCAAGTCTTTTTCCAAATTTTCTCTTCGCTTTAATTAAATTAGTTAATTAGTTTAGATAATTAGTTTAATAAACAAATCCTTTTATTCCTAGGCTAAATAATAAAAAGATAGTTATTACTAGTACTTTTGGTTCCCTTGGGTACGATATCCCGGTCTTGCCATTACTATACTATCGTTCGATAGGTGCGCTTGACTTTTCGTCGTGATAATAGTTAGTCTATGTTTGATCTTTATTATAAATATTTATTACTTGTTACGAATCACGCGATCAAGACAAAACGACGCCGTTTTGGTTGGCCTCCCCAGACGCCAAAACGACGTCATTTTGGGGAGGCCAACCCGATCCGACCCCCTTCAAGGGGAGGATCCGCATTTTTTTTAAAATGGAATATTTCACATTTAGCCCTTCCGCTTTTTTATAGTTTTCCAATTAAATCTTCAGTTATTTTTAATTTTGCCCTGAATTTTTGTTTTTATTTCATTTTGGTCCCGCGAAAAATGCTGCTTTTAGAGGGACGAGGATATTTTCCTTTTTCATCCCTCCACGTTGTGCGCGTGCTGCAATTTGGTCCTCCCCTTTTCTTTTATTTTGAATTTGCCCCAAACTTTCGTTTTAAGTTCGATTTAATCATTTTTCATTATTTTGCTATTTTATTTTCAAATTAGTTTTTTATTATTATATTTATTATTATTATTGTTTTTATTACTGTTATTTCTATTATCCGTATTGACATAGTATATTTATTATTTTTATTATTTTCTATTATTGTCATTATTAACATATATTATTATTACTATTTAGATGTTATTATTTCTTTTTCTTTTTATTACGGTCTTATTATTATTATTATCATCACTTTTGTAATTACTATTACTATTGTTTTTTTTATTATTATTATTTAGCATATTATTACTATTATTGCCATCATTATTATTATTATTATTATTATTATTATTATTATTATTATTACTTTTTACTATTACTATTACTACTATTAGTATTATTATTACTGTTTTCATTATTATTGTCATTTTTATTTTGTCATATTTTATATTTTTATTTATTTACCTATTTATTTGCTTATTTCACTTTTCTTATTTATTTGTTTAAGTGTTTTTTTTTAGTAATTTATGTTTTACTTGTTTATTTATTTCTATTTTTATATTATTAGCCTTATTTATATTTTATTTTCATATAATTGCTCATATTATTATCGGCAATGTCACACCTATTATTATTTTATTACACATATTAGCAACATAATTTGCTTTTATATTTCACTATAAATCACGTCATATTTTTACTCGATACATTAAAATGTTATTTTAAATAAGCAATATTTTGTATTTCGAGATTCGAAAAGTCGTGCCCTAACTTACTGGGTTTCGATTTTTCTCATTTAACCTAAATAACGGAATATTCTTTTAAAATCGCAATACGAGTTTTGAATAAAATGCTTATTCTCGAAGATACGAGGTGTTGTGCCCTAACTTACTGGATATGACATCTTATTACCTCGAGATAAATTTTTTTTTTTACAAATAAAGACAATATTCAATATTTGGAAATTCGAGAAATCAAGCCCTAACTTATTGGGTTTTGATTTTTCTCGTTTACCCTAAATAACCGAATATCCTTTTAAAAAAGGGTTAAAATACTTGAATTTTAAATAAAAGGCAAGCTCATTCTTGAAGGCTCAAAATGTCGTGTCCTAACTTACTGAATGTGACATTTTATTACTTCGAGATGAGAAGGTCTTTAACATCCGTTTCAATTTATTCAATCATTTTTTTATTAACGTTAATACAAAGAGGGATCGTATTTTAAGTTTTCAAATCTTCTACACTAAGACACTGATTAATCATCTAGGTACCAATTTTGGGCGTTTCGAGGGTGCTAATCCTTCCTCGTGCATAACCGACTCCCGAACCCGTCTTTCTGATTTTCATAGAACAAAATCGTTGTTTTGATAAATCAAACTGATTATTAAAAACAACCACTTTTCGAGGTGACCCGATTACACATTAGCAAAAAGGATAGGTGGCGACTCCCCTTTTTTTCATTTTCATTTTCAAAATCAAAGTCGACCCCCCGTTTTCAAAAAAAATGGTTTCGACATTTACACTTTAGTCCCTATGTACAAAAACTAGCAATTAAATTTTACGAACTAGTCCTTTTTCATATTTAAGCTTAAAATCTAACCAATTAACGCCAATTTTATCGAGTAATCAACAATGGTAACTTCTTAAAAATTTAACAATTTTACAAATTGTAATTGCAAGAAAAAAGACTAAATCGGGCTTACCAAATTGAGGGTCGAATGGTTTGAAGTAAAAACAATGGCTGTTTACGTTTTTCTTTGTTTCCACGGTGAAGAAGAAGAAAAATAAGAATGATGGCTTTTAATTTTAGTTTATATACATGTGATTAAATTGGTTAATTTTATTTACTTTAAACTAAACTTAATTAATTAATTCTAAAGCTTAATTAACAACATTAGTGGATGAAAATTTGCAGCCCGTAGCTAATAGTAATTGGTTAAATTCCTTAATTAGTCCTTCAGCTAATTAAAATTCTATAGCGATTATTTTTTTACCAATTTTACAATTTAATTCTTATACATTAATTAGTCACTAATTTAACAAAATTATCTATCCAAAATTCAATTCACCTATACAATAACTCTACAAATATTTAATAAAAATATTTACGAGCTCAATTTATGGAAACAAGGTCCCGATACTTCATTTTCCAATACCACAGACTTTCGAGTCGTAACACTTGTACCTTAACTAATTAACCAATTATCAAAATTGTCAGACCAAAACTCAGCATAATACTAAAATTAACTCGCAAATATTAATTATTAATATTTAGACTCAATTATCTAAGAACAGAGTTTTAAACAGAGGCAAATCCAGGGGGCTAGTAGGGGCCCCGACCCCCCTAAAATGGAAAATTGTTGTTTTGGCCCTTTAGAAAATTTTAAAATTTTAAATTAATAAAGGTAAAATTGCACTCTGCCCCCTTAAAATTATAAAAATTTAATTTAATCCTTTAAAAATTATAAAGATATAGACTATTAAAAATTAAAATTTCATTTCGACCCCCCTAAAACAAATTTCTAGCTTCGTCCCTAGTTTCAAAACCACTGAAAAACGAGTTGTAACATAAACATTTTTTAATTTATAAAAATATTAAAACTTCTCCGTAACTTGAATAATTTATTTAACAATAAAATTGACATAATTTTAGATCCATATTTTTAAATTTATACCATAATTTTAGATTTTCAAATATTAAAGACGTTCCCATAATTCACCCTATAAACATTGCAACTACAGAAGTATCAACACGATAATTTAGGATTTTTTTTATTTTTTATTTTTTTTGTTCCTAGTATTTTAGGGAATAGCTCTCCCATTCGCATCACCTAATAAAACCATCGAGGCCACAGTTAGTGGACTTTCAAAAGCATAAATTCTCGTTGCCAAAAGGGTTGCTCTATTAGCCAAAATATCAACGACTTCATTGCTTTTGATCTGAGATAATCAAATCATGGCAAGCTGACTTGCAAGGTTAGTTTTTATAAAAAATATATATTGCACTACTTTTTCTATCCAACATTGATTCTACATTATATGCAATCTAATAAATGATTTTTTTTTTTTTTGTTTTAATTACATTACCTTTTTGAAATACACTCTATATGGAACAAAATTTGGCATAAACAAATCCAGAGATTCCAAGAAACCAATCTTTGCATCCATAACTAAAATAGTTTTTTTTTTTTTTAAATATGCTTTCAATGTAAAATATTTTTTTCTTAAAAGTATGTAATTTTTTTTTACTTAAGAGAAAAATCTCTTTTATTTTTATTACTAATATTTTTTCCTTTTAGAATTTTACTTGCAATAAAATGATTCAAATTTATTTATAATATCAATAATTAAATTAAATTTATACAAAAATATAAAATATAGCTAATATATTTTAATTGATACATACAATTAAATCTATATTGTCGGATAAAATATTAACTATATAAAATTAAAATAATTTATTAAAAATAGAAAATAATAAAAATAAAAGTATATGAAAACATAGCCCACATAGGATAATGTTAATATTCTGACGATGTGTCAAATAATAAAGATTATTAGTTGTCAAAAATCTATAAAGACACGTAAAATTATTTCCTTAATTGCTTCTCTTACTAATATCTATATGAATATGATAATTAGATGGTTTGCCTAAAATGTTTCTTTAATTGCATATAGATAAGGAATGTTGAATACTAGTTAATTCATACCTTTTTTTTTTTTTCAATAATTAGCTCATATCAGTGAAGTTTGTTTGATATAAAAATTTGGATTCAATCTTTAATAATTTTATTCCTATTTAAAATTATGCGGATAAAATTTGAGTAGAAACTCGTAATAGATATAGATTTCTTTAAAAAAATTATTCTTTTTCTCATGGCTTTTGAATATATTAATCATCAATATTAAAAATATTAAAGAGTTAAAAAGGTAAGTTATTCAAAGAGATTTTTGTAATTAGAACCAAATAAAAAACATTCCAAAAGTAAAATTCAATACCAAAACGAAAACTATATATATCCTCAATTTACCTTATTCTCATGCACCTACTTTTCAGCAAATTGCCTCTCTCTCTCTCTCTTTCCTTTCTTGCTCCGGTTGCCAAATGACAAACATGTCTTCCCATTCCATTCACCACCTCTTCCTTTGCTCCTCTCCTATTCCTTCTTCTTCTTTATCATTCTCCTACAACCATGTTAGCATACCTTTTGCAGGTATAGTTTAAATTTTTAACTTATTCGTTTCATCAGTATTTTCACTTTGTCTACTTCATGTATGTTGAATCATGTTTCCCCCCATATGGTAGGAGAAAGGGGTGGAAAGAAAGCTTTTTTCTTCTTTTTTTTACTTTCTCTTTTTCCTGCAAATAACACAAAACTTGGGAAAAACTCTTTGGGACTTCATAGTGATTGAATTGATCATCACTCTGAAATTCCGGGATTCGTTGAAGTTAATTATTATATCAGTAGACAGTAGTCATTTTAGTTCAACCAAGTACCAAAATGGGGTCCATACTATTTGTCCTTTTTCTATGTTCTTATATTGAAGGTCATAATCACTAATCACTGAAGATATAATAATACTAACTAGATTAATTAATTCCACTATAGGCACTTGGCAGTCATGGGGTAAAGAGAAAGGACATAACGTTGATATTCACCGCTTATGCAGAGCTATATCCAAGCCCCGCACTCAAGGTACTTTGCTTACCTTAATTACAACTTGACCACTTTGGTTTTTTTTCCCTCTATGATTATCAACAAATTTCATATTATTTAACTAAGGCACTAATCTTTATTTGCAGAATATGCTGGTGTGTTTCAAAATGGTTTGCCTGTGATAAAGTGGAACGAGATTGTGGATGATGACATCCAAGAAGGGGAAGCTTTTAAGGTGAATAATTTCAGCCTCCCACGAAAAGTTAAAAAAAAAAAAAAATTATTAATATGTAATCATAAGCATTATATATATATATATACACGTGGTAATGTGATTTGTTTGTTTATCCAAAAAGAGTCTGGAATTGAGTAAGATTAAGGAACATGTGAACAATATTAGATCCATGTTGGGTTCCATGGAGGATGGAGAGATAAGTTGTTCAGCTTATGACACGGCTTGGGTTGCTCTCATTGAAGACGTCAATGGCAATGGTTCCCCTCAGTTCCCTTCTACCCTTGAATGGATTTCCGACAATCAACTTCCTGACGGATCATGGGGTGACAAACACATATTCTTGGCCCATGATCGATTGATCAACACTTTAGCTTGTGTTGTTGCGTTGAAAACATGGAATTTTCATCCAGAGAAATGCCAAAAAGGTACTTCAAAGGTTCTCATTTTGAATGTTATATTCATATCCGATATGTATATTCAAACCGAACATTTTTTTTTCTCTCTCTTGAAAGGATTGTCATTTTTCAATGAGAACATAAGCAAACTCGAAGATGAGAAAGCAGAGCATATGCCAATAGGGTTTGAAGTGGCTTTTCCTTCGCTTTTGGAAATAGCTCGAAGTTTGAACATTGAAGTACCGTATGATTCACCTATCTTTCAAAACATCTATGATCAGAGAGATCTAAAGCTCACAAGGTATATATATAAATTCCCAAGCTTTCCACAATTATTATGTGTGCATAATGTAATGTAAGTATTATATGTGTGGGTTAGGATACCAAAGGAGATAATGCACAATGTGGCCACAACACTACTACATAGCCTTGAAGGGATGCTAGACTTGAATTGGGAAAAGCTTTTGAAGTTGCAGTGTCAAGATGGGTCTTTCTTGTTCTCACCATCCTCCACTGCCTATGCTGTCATGCAAACCCAAGACGAGAATTGTCTTAATTACTTAACCAAAATTGTTCAAAGATTCAATGGCGGAGTCCCCAACGTATACCCCGTTGATCTCTTCGAACATATTTGGGCTATCGACCGATTGCAACGCCTTGGGATTTCAAGATATTTCAACCCCGAGATTAAACAATGCCTAGACTATACTAATCGGTACGTGCAGCATATAATTAATTAATTTTCCTAAAGTTGAAACTGATCGTCAACTTTGGGTTTTTTTTTTTATTATAAATTTCAGACACTGGACTGAAGAAGGGATATGTTGGGCAAGAAACACTCGGGTTCAAGACATTGACGATACAGCCATGGGGTTTAGGTTACTAAGGTTACATGGATACGAGGTTTCTGCCGGTATAAAGCTTTGGATCATTTCATATAGCTCTGGAAATGAATTGTTGTTTAGGTTACTAACATTCTTGGACTTGATATGAATGGAACAGACGTTTTTCGACATTTTGAGAAAGGCGGCGAGTTCTTCTGCTTTGTGGGACAGTCAAACCAAGCAGTAACTGGGATTTTCAACCTATATAGGGCTTCGCAACTGCGGTTCCCGGGAGACCAGATTCTTGAAGATGCCAACCGTTTTTCATCCGATTTCTTAAGAGAGAAACAAGCTACTAATCAACTTTTAGACAAATGGATCATAAGCAAAGACTTACCTGGCGAGGTAAATTATATATTACATATACAAATATGGAATAATCAGTAAATAATAACTTATTGAATAAAAACAAAAAAGAATTTATAAATAAATACCAAGTTTGTATTTAAAAATAATAAAATATCATGATGGTACTTAAACTCGTATGAATAAATTATTATTATTATATTTCACTCCTTTATAAAATTGATTCTCTTATGACTGATCTGTCAATATCGCCTACTAGTAAGTGATTAGATACAGTGTGTTGAAATTTTTTTTCCGTTTCCAGTTACTGTATGTCTTATTTCCAGTTAAATGTATTTTTAATTTATTGAGACACATCTATTTTAATATTTTTATATTTTTAGTGTATTTTATGTATTGTATTTTTTAAATTTATTTTTATATGAATAGATGAGGGTCAAGTTGAGTTCGAGTTTAGCTTTTTTAATTTGAATCAAACTTGAGTAGAATTTTAAATCTATTTTTTGGACCAAATTGAGGTCTAAAATTTTATATTAACTCGACTAGAATCCGACTTAACTTGACTCATAATCAGATCTAGTTCCAACCGACTAACCCTGTAGCTTATTTTTTCTATTTAATTTATTATCGCACTACTCCATCTCCATAGAGTGGGAGTTTGCAAGTTAAAAGCCAATTAAGTTAATTATAAAATATTTTTGTTTCTAAAAACTAGTATTTTATTTATCTTACAATATGACAAAACATTAGGTCAAGTTTTGAAAGTTTAAATATAATCAAAATTTTGAATTAAAAAAAAAAAACCCTTGCATTGAAAGATTTTTTCATCATAAATTGAATGTACAACACTTGAAAATTATCTTGGTATATTTTGATACCTTTTAGTTAATTAACAGGTTGGGTTTGCATTGAAGTTCCCATGGCTTGCAAGCCTTCCAAGAGTGGAAACCAGATTTTACATAGAACAGTATGGTGGAGAAGATGAAGTATGGATCGGAAAGACTCTTTACAGGTTACCTTTTCCTTTTCCTTTTCCTTTTCCTTTTCCTTTTCATAGTATAATATTTAAAAGTAGAAACTTTTATTATTCAAAAGAAATTCTATATAAAATTACAAATAAATAAATATATATATATTCTGCTGAAGACAGGAAATTAAATAGCTTACATTCCATTTATAATAAATTACAGGATGCCGTATGTAAACAACAATGCATACCTTGAGCTTGCAAAGCTAGACTTCAACAATTGTCAAGCTTTACATCAGATGGAATGGAATGGCATGCAAAGGCAACCCGTTAACCCCCTTGCTTGCTCAATTATTTTATATATATATATAATGATGTTTACTCACAGTAACTAACAATAAAATGAGTTATGGGTATTCTCTGAGTTGGAGCAGGTGGTACTCGGAAATGGGTCTGGGTGATTTTGGAATGAGCAGAAGATCCCTTCTCTTATCTTACTTTATGGCAGCGGCCAGCATTTTCGAGCCAGAAAGGTCCCAAGAGCGGCTGGCATGGGCTAAGACCGCCTTCTTGGTTGAGACCATCGCCTCTTCTTTTCACAATGGAATACCCAAACCTAGCGATTATGTGCTCAGAAAAAGATTTGTCCAAGTATTCACAAGTTTGGGTGATGCACCATTTAGCCACTTTAATGGAAGGTACAACTACAACTGCTTACATTAATTTAAGATAAATCATAAAACTTATGCTTGTTCAGATTTTATGTAAAAAGCTGTACTGCTGTATTAGTCAAAAAAAAGGAATTCCTGTAAACCATTTATATAGGGACAGGATGGAAAGACTGACCTGGGTCAATGTGATGTGCCTAAGAAAGATTGACAAAGAAAGTGATGATTACATGTGATTTATGTTGTAGGAAGTTGGACTCAAACAGGACAATGCAGAAGCTCATTGACGCTTTACTTCGGACACTCAACTACCTATCCTTGGATGCACTTGTGGCTCATGGTCGAGACATTAGCCGTGACATTCGCCTTGCTGTAAGTAATCATTCTATCCATATCTATCTTTCCAGTAAAAATAAAATCGGACAGCTAAACCTAGTGTTGGAAACTAGAAATTCCAATGTGGTAATTTGGTGCTTTCTAAATGTTAATATTTTCCTTGTGGGGTTGAAAACAGTGGGAAAAGTGGATGCTGAAATGGGCAGAGGAAGGTGATAGGCACCAAGGAGTAGCAGAATTAGTGGTGCAAACAATCAATCTTACCTCTGGATATTGGCCCACGGAGGAGCTAGTGCCTCACCCCCAATACCTGCGACTATCTAATCTCATCAATACAGTTTGCCATCAGCTCTGTCACTACCAAAAGCAAGAGGTCAGTTGCATGAAACTAAGAAATCTTTCTTATCAATTCAGCTGTATTCTTTCAGCAATTTCCTATATATGTCCGGACATAAGTATGAGGATATGATCCTCCAGGACCCACTAAATACATAGAATTCATAGATGCTTACACTCACTCTTAAATTCAAATCCAAGTAACATAATTTACACATATATCATAGATGCTTTCATTTATCTTATAGGTGATTTTTAAAGGTAAGGGGATAAGTAATCCCTCTTGATAGTGTCAAACAATTTACTCATCATTTATGATGTGAGGTGTTGCAGGTGCATGACAATGGATGCTTTAATAACACTGATACAGATCAGAGCAGAACCCGGAAAATAGAATCTGCCATGCAAGAGCTTGTTCAAGTAGTACTCGAAAATTCCTCAGACGACATTGACTCCGGATTCAAGCAAACATTTCTCACAGTAGCACAGAGTTTTTACTATGCTGCACACTGTGACTTAGAGACTATCATATTTCACATTGCTAAAGTACTCTTTGAGAAAGTACACTGATCAATCCTTCTTTTAAGGTTGATGTGATTATGATCATTCTTAAAGATTAATTCCATTTATGAATAGAGCTAGTTATAAAGCAAAACATAAAATAAAATCAATAATATCTGTTTCATGGCCACAAAAATTGAAATAAGTACTCCTTGAGAAAGTACACTGATCAATCCTTCTTTTATGGTTGATGTGACTCTGATCATTCTTAAAAATCAATTCCCTTTATGAATAAAGCAAGTCATAAACAAGAAAAAAAATCGATAATATCTGATTCCATGGCCACGAAAAATTGAAATAACTTTTTTAAGTGAAAAAATAGAAAATGATAAAAGCAATGGCTCACAGATGTGAAGTCTTTGATAAGATCCATAGGTTTGTCCAATTATACCAAGCATCTGGTTAGATCATTTCTAAAGTTTGAAACTTCAAATCATGCATGCAAAATGAAATGACAATACCCAAAATGAAAATGTTGATCATTGTAAAATCCAAAATGAATAATTTTATCAACATAGATGTTCATAAATTTCTACAAAGAAAGAACTCATTTAATAATATTGGTTTTAACCCATAAATTTGGAAAATAACAGCATGTTTAAATATCCCTCTCTCCCACCACCGAAATCGAATTATGATATAACTCCTCCATAGACTAATCTAACACTTTGCATAGTTATCATCATGTTTATGAAGTAGTGGGGATTATCAAATGGCTCTCTTAATTTCTATTTATAAAGGTAGAAATGATTTTATAAAATACAATTTATTAATTCAAAATTAAAATAATAGTTCAAATTTAAAAATAAAATAATGATAATTAGTTTATTTCAGATTTAAGACTACATTATTGCACCTCATAAGATTGATGGTTGGTAGAGAACAATCTTGGATTGACGATGATGAAACAAAACTCGAACAGTGGATATTCCAACTGAGGACGTTGTAATAACAAACTCTTATTGTGAGTTACATGTGACGACCCGATTTTAGTGGTATCGAAAAATACGATTTCAGAACCCAATTTACATGAATCACGTTTGTAAGAACGAAAAATAGAGATTAGGGAAGTTATTATGAAAATGTATTGAAATTCAGTTAAGTAAATTAACTAAGAAAGTAGTTAATTAAAGCTCAGGGACTAAATTATAAAAGTTCAATCACTATTGAGTTTTAATTTAGAAAAGGCTTGAGGACCTAGATAGCAATTATCTAATGAACTAAAATAGTTATTTAACCTGCCCATCATGAGTTAGTGGATGATGATGTTGATTCGCACTTTGTTTAGCCAATGGTTGATTAAGTATAATAATAACTTAATTAAACTAATTAAGTAAGTTTAATAAGATTAAACTATGTATAAAAATGACAATAGTGGGAAGAAAGATGAGAATGCTCATCTTCTTCCACCATCCAAAGAAAGAAAAGGGGAGAAAACTTCAAGTCCTTCATCTATTTATCCAAACCAAAATTACTTAGAGCAAAAATTGGAAAGAAGTAGAGCAAGTAAAGGAAGGGTTAAAGTTGTTGATTGAGCCTTGAAAGATCTACTCATTTTGTGTTTTGAAAGGTAAGTTTTCATGGAAGTTACTATCCTTCCTTTTTTGATAGGTATGCTTGTATTTATTTCATGTTAATTTCATCTATGGTTAAACTCTTGCTAAGATTATAATGGAAATTGACATATTGGCTAGGAAACATAAATGAACGAAGGTGACTTGTGATAAGTTGAATGATGTTATGTCTATTAAATTTTAGCTAGAAGAATGGAAAAAGATGTTTAAATGTATCATTAAATTGTAGGTGTGATTTGTACATAGCTACAATCTATGAATTCAGAAAATTGATATGTAATGGTCACAGCATTTATATATATATGCATATATGACTGGTTGATGCCCATGTAAACTTAATAGAAAGGCTAGGATATAGTTGACCTACCAATAGAGTCATATGTGCATCTATGTACGAGTTTGTTAACAATGTGGAAATTAGGATATGTCGTTTAGGATCCAACATTTGTTGCAGATTATCGAGTATTCATTGTCTCTCTAGAGACCTTGGTGTGGTGGAGGGATGTATTTGCATATGTATATACATTTGTTGCCCACGGGCTTTGCACTCAGGTGTTTTGGTGTGGTGTACCTTATGCTCACATGAGCTATCTTGGTGTGGTATAGTTCACCCTTGTGTTCAAACCCATTTTTACTAAGATTGTATTGGATAAAACATTAAATTGAATCTTGAAACCAGGTAATGGAAAAAAAAAGAACTTGATTTGCTAAACTATAAAAGTATGCGGTTATAATCGTAATGGCATAGACGAGTAGCCTAGTGAAAAGAATTGATAATGGAATGATCTTACAAAAATTGGTACGTCTTTATGATGATTTGGTTATAGTTATGATGTTTGACATATGAACACATATGTTTCCTATACTCATCATGTTCGTAATGTTATGTGCCTTGTTTAGCTAGATTTTTGCTTAGTTCAATTGGTATTTAACATACTCACCTATGACCAAGGTAAGTATAGTAAATTCTATATGAACTTACTAAGCATTAAATGCTGCTTACCTATCATTGTTTCTTTTCATGTAGATCCTTAGGCATCGGAGATCCTAAATCCAGTTTAGTGCAAATACCACACTATCATTAAGATGGAAAGAGTATGTTTATTTTTGTACTTATCATTGTGGCATATATATAGGGAGTCTTTCTTGTAGTGGTCAATCTTTTGTAATGAATGTTAAAGTTGATTTTGAAAGATAAGGTTGGAAATGTCAAGTTTATGGTCATATGTTTAATGCCAACTAAATTCTTTTGATTTCAAAAACCTTATGAGTTTTATGTGCATAAGTTTACTTGATAATGTGATGAGATGAATTGGTATTTAAGTTGAAATGTTAAATTAGGTGATTATGGATGAAAATATTAATGAGAATGGCATTATTTAGGGCCTTAAAATCAATTGCATTTTTCAATTTGGGTAGGTTGAATTGAGTGGGTAATATTTGAGGGAGTCTGCCACCAAAGTCACAACACAATCTTAATAATGTCACGGCATCAACCCACTGCTTTTCAAGTCACGACACTACGCATCTAAAGTCACGATGCTGAGCCTCTATCGACGAAGTTACAATGTGGGTTTACCATAGTCGTGACTCCAACTCACAAAAATTTGAAAACTTTGCATTTTAGCCCATTTTAAATCTCGAAGTATCCAGGAGTTCTCATAGAGTTGTATAAAGTTAGAATATAATTGTAAAGCGTGTCAAGATTGTGTAATGATCACAATAACATTTGTAAATTTTTTATTTGAATTGTAACTGCTTGTTGTTACTTTCGTAACGAATGTGGCAGCTCGTAACTCGAACTCGGCAATTGGGTAGGATATGGGGTGCTACATTTAGTGACATCAGATATTAGATTTAGTTGATTCTAGGACTAAAACAAGATATACATCAAGTCTAGAAATACTTGCAACGGTAGTCTATAATAGTGTAATGTATCCTTGATTTAAATTGGCTTTGATTTTCTCTATAGATTATCCATGTTGGCTAACTTAAGACAAGTTGTAAATGATGAAGTAAAAAGTAATGCTCTTTCCTCTAATCAAGGAGCTCCAAGTTTGCCTACCCTACAAGGGCTAAGGGTGATGTTCTTGCATCTGGTGCCCTAAGTGTAGTATTTTCATCTATGTACACTTATAATTTTGTCGAATAGATTGGTTAATAAAATTATTCATGAATTACGTTAATATCTTTTTTATATTATCCTCAATGGTTTTTGCATGTAAAGAAAAATAGAAGCAAATATTAACTCATTGGTTGTATATTATTTAACTAATACTAAGTAATATTACGTGGTTGGATCGTAATACAGAAAGACAACTTATATTAGTAGACGAACCTAAATCTGTCCTTAGTCTAATCGAAAATGAGTAAACCAATTGAAAGATTAATATTCTGTCTATCAAGTCCAATTGGGGAGATGATGTGTCTTGGGCATTAGAGCGGATGACTCCCAAAAGATAGAGACATAGATGTAACTGACTGGACTGACTGGGCTGATAGTACATCGAATTGGACCCAAGCAGAATAAATCAAATCTGTTTATGGAATTATTCAATTGTAACATTTATAGTGTGACATACCTTAATCCTGAGTAGATGATAGACTATGCATGTATGACTCATATACTTTAATGTAACTAAAAGTTTGAGTTCAAATAGATAAGAAACCGAAAGTTGGTGCATTGGGTATACAACTTTTTCCGTATGTAACATCATTTATAATAGTGGGGTTCATAACCCAAGACATTGGTAAATGATATCCTCTCATTAGCATTACATGATAGATGAAAAGTAAACGTGGCCACGGGTTGTTCATTTTTGTGATTAATGACTTAATTACTATTTAATAGTAATTGACTTTTTATGAAGAAAAATGTAATGGTTACCATGAGATAAAATAGGATAATACTGGGAGAGTGGATTTATCCCAAAGAGATTAAATATATCCTATGAGGGTAACACACTTATTATAAGGTCATTGGACGAGCACTGGGCGAGTTGTTTTCGTAATGGTATGTCATTAGGGAGAGCTCAATCACGATACTATTGTGGAATGACTTCGTGACTAAATGAGTTTAAATTAATAAGCAAAAAGCTAGAACTTAATTATAAATCATTTGACCCTAATCGCACATGTTCAATCGGTCCCTCCGTTAGCTCGTTGAAATTAGAAATAAATTACATATTAAATCAAATGAACAAAAATTGATAGAAATGGTAAAGTTAGAGAAATGAGAAACATTCAGAAATGAATATGGTTTTCTCACTAAGTATGGAAATGACCCGAGAATTAATTTATAATTTTTTGAATTATTAATTAATTAATTAATTAATTAAAGTTCAAAAATGAAATTAAATTAATTGGTAATTGTGAATCCGTTGAATGTAAAAGTATTAAATATATTTTCTTATAGATCCTTTTATGGTAAAGTTGTTATAATTTTAACAGAATTAGGATATGTTTAATAAAATTATTTAATTGAAAAATTATTTAATTAATTTAAATTAATTTATTATGTTCATTTCAAAAAATAGAAAAACAAGTATTGGGTTGGATTGAATTATACTGTTGGGTTAAAAGTCTAAGAAGCACTTATAATTAGACCCAACACGGGAGAAACCTAAAAGCCTCTCATGGTGGATACATAGGACGAAAAACCCTAGTATATTTAACTAGGGTTGTCGCCCCTCCCTCTTCTAGTTCAACTAGGAAGTTGTTTTTTTATTGAAATAGACTTCTACTAATTCAACAAGATTTTCACTTCTTCTTCCTATAAATAGATGGCATTGGTAGGGCTAAATGCACAAGAATAAGTTTTACACAACTTTTAAATATTTTTATTTTTCCCGAAACTAGTGATAATTTATTTCTAATTATAAATTATATTTTATGGAATAACAATTCTACTAGTTTCTATTAAAGAGAGATTTTTTTCCCACTGAAAGATTCAAATTAGTACGAGCCCACACTCAAAATAGTACGTGGTATGAGAATAGTGGAAAAGGTCGCCCGGTTGAAAGTCAAGAATAAAAAGGATCCTCTAGCCTAAAACACATGCACAATTTCGGGAAACATTTATTTCTATAAATATCACAAATCAGCTCAATTTTCAAAGTTTTAATTTTTCATTGTCTAAGAAAACTATTTTCGAATCAGATTTTTTCCAACAACTACGAATGCTTTTATTCAAATGATGAACCAATGGTTCAACCAATTTATGGGAGCAACCCCTTCAGCTCCCCAATAGCAAGTGCCACCCCCTCCACCTGAAGTGTCCCCAGTTGCACAAAATCAACCTCAAGCTCCTACACTAACACCAATTAATTGCCTTCCAATTGAAAAACTTTACAAGCATAGGGTGGAGGAGTTTAGGGGTAAAAAGGATAACTACCAAGAAAAAGTCGAGTATTGGATAGAGAGTACTTAAGGAGTCCTTGATAAATCGGTGTGCACACCCAAGGATAGTTTAAGGTGTGTTGTATCTTTGCTTAAAGAGGAAGCATAGCAATGGTGGGTAACTCTAACAGCAATAACCCTAAAAGATCGAGTAAATTGAGAATTCTTCCAAATTGAATTCAAGAAGAAATACATAAGTAAGTTATATCTAGAGAGGAAGAAAAAAGAATTTATGAAGTTGAAACAAGGGAATATGGTGGTGGCTAAATATGAATGAGAATTCGTTTGATTGAGCAAATATTCTCGGAACTTGTGACCATTGAAGTAGATATGTGTACTCGATTCGAATGGGGACTAAACGAATGCATTTGAATGTTGATCGGAGCCTTGGAGCTAAAAGAATTTATCATTTTGTCTGAGCGAGCACAGGAAATAGAGAATATGCAAAATAAAAAATAACAAGCTAAGTCTAAGAACAAAAATTTTGGTGAATGAAGTATGGTTAGAACATTTCTATCACCACCAGCCAATAAGACCAAAGTCTTTCAAAGACATTTTCCCACTCCTTCGAGGATCGAAAAGAGAGAAGGGCAAATACAAGGCAATCAATGATCTCAAGCTACGTCAGTCGCTAGCACTAGAAGCATCTAAAATTTGAGTAGACTCGCTTGTGAACATTGTGGGAAAAATCTTGTTGGAGAGTATTGGTTGATGAAAGGAATTTTTTCAGATGTGGCTCCAAAGAGCACTTCATGAGAGATTGTTCGAAAAAGGAGGATTGATTACAAAGCTAATGTTAGCATTGTAGAAACATAGAAAATCAAGAATAGGTAGTACCATTGAAGGCAATCAGGAAGGAGACTTGTGTGCTTGCTAAAGCCTATGTTATGAGGGCCAGAGAGGAGGCTGACGCTCCTAATGTTATTACTGGTATATTTTCCTTATTTGATATACTTGTGCATGCATTAGTCGACCATGGGTCGACTAATTCATACATTTGAATGTTATTTGTTGCGGAGAAAGGTATACTAATAGAAACTACAAAGTTTGATATGCGATTAACTAACCCATTGGGCCAAAGTATTATTATTAATAAAATTTGTAAAAATTTCCCATTGAAAATCTAGGGACATGAATTTATGGCCAACCTTATGCTATTACCATTTGATGAATTCAATGCAATTCTTGGTATGGATTAGTTAATTTCTCACGATGTCATAATAAATTGCAAGCTAAAGAGAATCTCACTGAAAGCCATGGAAGATGAGCTAGTGAATGTTGAGGCAGATAAATCTAAATGTTTAGCTAATATAATATATGTAATAACGGCTCGAGAATTAATTAAAAAAGGGTGTGAGGTGTATTTAGCCTATATCCTAGATATGCATATATCGAGATCTAAGGTGGATCAAGTCTCTACTATTTACGAATTTCCAAATGTATTTCTAGATGAGTTGTCAGGCTTGCCACCTGATAAAGAAGTTTAATTTGCTATTGAAATAACACCTAGGACTGCGACCGATTTCCATTATGCTAATAGAATAGCCCCAACTAAGTTAAAGAATTAAAAGCTTAGTTGCAAAAACTACTAGGTCAAAGGCTTATCAGGTCGAGTGTACCGCCTTGGGGACCTTCAGTTCTGTTTGTGGAGAAAAAAGATGGGAGGTTGAGACTCTATATCGACTACAAAAAATTGAATAAGGTTAAGATAAAGAAAATATATCCACTTCCCGAATTGATAATTTATTTGATCAACTCAATGGAGCAAGCTTGTTTTCAAAGATTGACCTTCATTCGAGATATTACCAACTCAAAGTTAAAGGGTTGAATGTATCAAAAGTAGCTTTTCGAACTCGTTATGGTCATTATAAGTTCTTGTTAATTTCGTTTGGGCTTACCAATGCCCCAGAAACCTTTATGGATTTAATGAATAGAATTTTTCAACCATACTTGGATCATTTTTTAGTAGTATTTATCAATGACATTTTAATTTATTTGAAGAATGAAGAAAAGTATGACCGAAATTTCAGGATTGTATTACAAGTTTTAAGAGAGAAGCAATTGTATTCTAAGTTTAGCAAATGTGAGTTTTGACTTTAAGAAGTGGGATTTTTAGGGCATGTAATATCAACTGAAGGCATTTGTGTCAGTCCAAGTAAAGTTTCAGCCATTATAAATTGAAAACCCCCAGAAAATGTCACGAAAGTGAGGAGGTTTCTTGGTCTAGCCAGGTATTGTCGACAATTTGTAAAAGGGTTCTCAATGATAGCTTTCACATTAACTAAGTTACTACAAAAGAATGTTAATTTTGAATGGTCCAAGAAATGTCAGCAAAGTTTTGAGAAGTTGAAGACGATGTTAACTAAAACACCAATACTAACACAACCTGGGTCAAGGAAAGGATTTTTTAATAGACACATCTCACATCGGTTTAGGATGTGTATTAATGCAATGTGGTAAAGTAATTGCATACGCTTCTCGACAACCAAAACCTCATGAGAAGAATTATCTCATTCACGACTTAAAACTTGCAATTCTTGTTTTTGCTTTAAATATTTGGAGACGTTACTTTTATGATAAGAGATGTCACATCTTTACCGATCACAAGAGTTTGAAGTATTTTCTCATACAAAAATAATTGAATTTAAGACAGCACAAGTAGCTTAAGCTACTCAATGATCAGATCATTGACTATCATCCATGAAAAACCAATGTTGTGGCTAATGCTTTAAGTCGAAAGTCTTTATTCACTTTAAAGACGATGAACGCACATTTGGCCTTAGAGTGCGATGACTCTATTTTAGCAGAATTAAGAATTAAACCTATGATTCTCCAAAGAATCCGAGAACTGTAGAAGTGTGATGGCAAGCTCGAAGCAAAACGAAGACTAGTTGAAAATAGGCAAACCAGTGAGTTTAAGGTAAGAAAATATGGGAGTTTATACTTTCAAGGTAGATTGTGTATACCGAGTGATACAAATTTAAAGTGAGACATTCTTTAGAAGGCTTACCATAGTACTTATGTGATGCATCTGGGTAGTAATAAAGTGTATAAATATCTAAAATCATTTTACCGGTGGCCAAGCATGAAAAAGGAAATAACTAAATATGTGACAAAGTGTCTAGTGTGTCAACAAGTAAAAGTTGAACATCAAGTTCTCTCGGACTATTACAGCCCGTTTTCAGTGAAATTAAAACAGTGATTTTGGGACCATAAATCTGATACGAGAATATTTATTTTATTATTTTTTTAATGTCTGCAGCATGTTAGTAGTATCGTATAAAAATTTCGTTAAGAAATTTTATCGTTTGCATGCTTAATTGGGTAAAAAGGACTAAATTGAAAAAGGTGTAAAACTTGAGTTCTATAAGTGAAGGGATCTAATAGCTATGATATTAAATGGTTAGAGGGTTTATGTTGTAATTAAACCATTGATATTATGAGTGGACTTTTATGGACATTATACAAGTGATTTTAAAGGTTAATGATACAGTTAAATAAGTAAATTATTAAATAAAGGTTAATAAAATTAAAGAAAACAAAGATATCATCTTTGTTATTGTCTTCTTCCACTGTAATTAACCTAAATTAAAGCCATTAATGAAGCTCCAAGGTTCAGCCATAGTTCATCCTTGCATGTAAGTGTATTTTCATCATGTTCATAATGATTTCTATGTTTTTGGAGTTGTTGTAGCTTAATCTAGCTAGCCCAGGGACTAATTTGCAAAATTTTTAAAATATTAGGTGTTTTCCATGAATGTATTCATGTTTTTTGTGAAGTTTGATGGAAGAAAATGAATCTTTGTTGTTAGATAAATAACTTTTGTAAAGGAAATTTTGTTGAACTGTCAAATAAGGATTTATTTGTAAAATGTGTAAAATGTGTGGTGGAAATTGTGAAATAATGAAATGTATGAGCTGCTATGGTTGTATATGAAATTCAGCTAGCTTGGGTAGGGATAAAATTGTATGAATTTTAATTTACGAGCTTATGGACTAAATTGTAAAGAAATCAAAATTATAGGGGCAAAAATGTAATTTTGTAAAAAATATGAATTTTGTATTGAATTATATAGAATAGATATTAAATGGATTGAATTTATTCGTTTAGATCAAGATAGACCTCGTACAACTTTAGAATAGGGTAAAGATAAAGCCTCGGATTAATCGACTCTATTTTTACGTTTTTATTATTGAGGTAAGTTCGTGTAATTGCATAGTGTTTATATGCTTTCTATCAAACTATGTATATATTGTGGATTGCTTGGTAAATAATTGTTGCATATCCAACGATGATATGTCGACTATCGAGCCCCATTTGAACCTTAAGAATTCGTAGGATATAAACACATTTCATTAGGGTTTATATGTTCCGGGTACTGGTCTTGAATGTCCTACCGGTGGCTAAGTTCTGAGATTTGTTACGGATATTCGATAGCTTGTGGAGCAGCACCGTATAGCTACATTCCGACCCACAGCTCATGTGAGCAGGCCCATTTCACAACTCGTGTGAGCATGCTCTTTTCACAGTTCGTGTAAGCATATATGTAAAGGAAATGATAGACTACCGGTTATATGTTTAGCACACTTCGTGTGAGCTATCCTGCGTATCCAACGGTATTCTAATTGGCTCAACGGGCATAAATTTACAGGGATATGGTAAGCGTTCTATATGAACCAAAACATGAATGTATGAAAGACTTTGAAATGGTGAGTTACATGGAAAATATGCTATGTTGAGATGGATGACAAATCCAAATGAATCATATTTAAGTTTAATGGCCATCTATGTTAATTGCCCATGAATTATGTTCAAATATGCTAACATGTTTGTGCTGATGCTTAGCCTTGGCCAAGCTATTGGTTGGATTATGTCATGCTAAATTTTAATGTTATGTAATGAAATGGTAAGTTAAGTTTATGTTATACGAACTTACTAAGCATTATATGTTTACTTTGTGTTCTTTTCTATATTTTATAGATTATTAGAAGCTTGATCAGTTTAGAAGCTTGTCGGAGACTTATCACACTATCCATCGGCTATATCGGTAGATTTTGATGTTTTTATATCATGGTTATAATGGCATGTATAGGTGTTTTGTGCTTGATGAAATAGCCATTATATTTGGTTTGTAAATATAGTATTTTGATTGATAAACTAGTTGTCATGTTGACAGTTATATATGTGGTTTTATGATTAATGACATTTTAGCATTTTGGTGCTTAAATGGTTGATGTTGAAACGTTCAAGTAAATGTATGTTTTTAATGATCAATTTGGTATATTTTTTTGAGGTTTGACATGTGGTCAATTATGCTTTATCTTGGCATGTTGAATTATGGTTGTGTATAGTTGATTTATGCCAAAACATGTATATGTTTGGTTGTTGTGATTGAGGTGCCTTTTAGGCACATTGGTTGTATGAACAAATACCATTATCATCTAGCTTGATTATGCATATTTTAGGTACATTTTGAAAGCTTTAAATAGGTGCAAATGGCTTGTAAGTGTGACCATGTTTTGGGTGAAAGAAATGGCTTAAAAATGGCCTATTTCTTGTCCACACATCCTAAGATACAGGCGTGTGTCTCAGCCATGTGTCCCTTGTAGGTTTCAAAGGGTTGCAAGTCAGGCAGTTACACGGCCTAGCGCACGGCCTGTTACACAGGCGTATGAGATCATTTCGAGAGTTACACGACCTGACGCATGGGCGTGTGGCTTGGCAGTGTGACCCAAGTCAGAGAGTTACGCAGTCACTGGCTAGGACAGGGCCGTGTGTCCCTACTTTGAATGTCCACACGGGCGTGTATCTCAGCCGTATGACCCCTACAGTATCTTTTTCCATAAAATTTTAGATGTTTCTAATTTAGTCCCGAATTGTTTCTAAAGTGTTTCTAGGGCCTCGAGAACTCGAATAAGGGACATTATGTATGAGTTTGATTGATATTTGCCATAATTTATGAAATGTTTGAAGTCAAATGTTTTAAGCTTTGATTTTTTGGTAATGCTTCGTAACCCTATTCCGGCGACGGATATGGGTTAAGGGTGTTACAGGGACTGTTATAGCCTATAGCGATTCCTGAATGGAAATTGGAGCAAATCACTATGGATTTTGTGACTGGGTTGTCATTATCACCTAAAAAGAAATATTTAATTTGGGTAATTGTTAACAAATGACAAAATCCGTTCATTTTATTCTAGTAAGAGTTGATTATTCGTTGGAAAAATTAGTCGAATTGTATATTTTTTATATCATGAGATTGTATGGAGTGTCATTGTCCATCATTTTAGATCGAGACCTAAAGTTTACCTCTAGATTTTGGGGTAAGTTGCATAAACCATTAGGCACTAAATTGAATTTTAGCACAACGTTCCACCCTCAAACTGATGGCTAATTGAATTTAGTAATGCAAATACGTGAAGATATGTTGCGAAACTATGTGATTGAATTCGAAGGAAGTTAAGAAAGATTTCCACCTTTACTGGAATTTGCATATAATAAAAATTACCAATCGAGTATTAGAATGACACCATACGAAGTTTTGTATGGTCATAAATGTTGAATTCCTCTTTGTTGGATGGTATTGAGTGAAAGTAAACTGATTGCAATTGATTTAGTTCATAAAACTGAAGATAAAATCAAGATTATTATAGATCATTTAAAAGCTGCTATAGATAAACAAAAATCTTATGTCGACTTGAAAAGAAAAGAAACTAGTTTAAAATAGGTGATAAAGTGTTTTCAAGAGTCTCGCATTGGAAGAAAATTCTACGTTTCGGTAGAAAATGGAAACTCAGTCCAAGATTTATTAGGCCTTATGAAGTTCTTGAAAGAGTTGGGCCCGTGGCGTATCGTTTAGCACTACCATTGGAGTTAGATAAAATCCATAATATTTACCATGTTTCAATAATGAGAAGATATCGATTTTATCCCTCCCACGTTTTAACTCTCGATGAAACTGAGCTATAGTTTGATTTAACTTATGATGAAGAACCATTTAAGATTTTAGCTCGAGAAGTGAAAGAATTGAAAAAACAAACGTGTGTCATTGATAAAAGTCTTGGCGCCATCACAGCGCAGAAAAGGCTACATAGAAGCCAAAAGAAACAATGAAATCTCAATATCTCCACCTCTTTCCAAGTAAGTTTCGAGGACGGAATTTTTTAAGGAGAGGAGAATTATAATAACCCAATTTCAATTGTATCGAAATATGCAATTTTGAAACCTCGTTTCTATGAATCAAGTCTATTAGGATGAAAAATAGGGATTAAGGAAGTTATTATGAAAATATATTGAAATTTGATAAATTAACTAAGAAAGTAGTTAATTAAAGCTCAAGGACTAAATTGTAAAAGTTCAATTACTATTGAGTTTTAATTTAGAAAATACTTGAGAACTTAGATAGAAATTATCTAATGGACTAAAATGGTTATTTAACCATTATCCATCATAACTTAGTGGAGGATGGTGTTGATTTGCACTTTGTTTAGCTAATGGTTGATTAAGTACAATAATACCTTAATTAAACTAATTAAGTACGCTTAATTAAGATTAACCTATGTATAAAATGGAAAATAGTAAGAAGAATTAGGGGCGAGCAAAATCCGATTCAATTAAAAAACCCAATAAAAAAATTTAAAATTTGAATTAAATAGTTCGAGTTATTCAAGTTAATCGAGTTATTCGGATCAACTCGAATAAAAAATCAAAATTTTCTATTTAACTCAAATATGAATTACACAATTCAAGTAATTTGATAATCTAAATAAGAAAAGGCAAAATTTATAAATGTTTTTATAAATGTTTACGTTTTCTAAAGTTAAAAGTAAAAATCATTATGTTAAAAGGAAAAACTACGTCATTTTGATAAATGCTTACCCATTAAATTAAAAGGCAAAATCATTATATTGTTTATGTAGTTAAATAATCTTGTACTTCATCTATTAGTTAAATAATTGGTCTATGTAAACGCAACATTGAGTATAAATAATAGGATCTACCAACTCAACTATACTTGACTCGAAATTTTTTTACTTGATTCGATTCAATTCGAAAAATTTTCAAATTGAGTTCGGTTGCTAAAATAGAATTCATCAACTTGACTAACTCGAAATTTTTTGACTCAATTCGACTCAACTCGATCAAATACTAATCCCTAGGAAGAATGATGAGAATGGTCATCTTCCATCGTCCAAAGAAAGAAAAGGGGGAGAAAACTTCAAGTCCTTCGTCCATTCGGCCATACCAAAATTACCTAGAGCAAGAATTGGAAAGAAGTGGAGTAAGTAAAGGAAAGGCTAAAGTTGTTGATTGAGCCTTGAAAGATTTACTCATTTTGTGTTTTGAAAGATAAGTTCTCATTAAACTTATTATCCTTCCTTGTATACTTGTGTTAATTTCATCTATGGTTAAACTCATGCTAAGATTATAATGGAAATTGACATATTAGCTAAGAAACATAAATGAACAGGGGTGGCTTGTGATAAGTTGAATGATGTTGTCTATTGAATTGTAGCTAGAAGAATGGAAAAAGATCTTTAAATGTATCACTAAATTGCAAGTGTGATTCGTACATAGCTACAATTTATGAATTCCGAAAATTTAGATGTGAGGGTCACAACATATATTTGAGATGTAAGCTACAATCTCATAACTCGAACCCAACGATCGAATTAGATATGAGGTGTTACATTACGACAATGTGAAAGTAAATTCAAGATGTAGTTCAACATCCATTAAGCAAGGCCCCTTAACTGACTACTAAGATAATTGGACACAAACCTCGACACTTTCAACTAATAGATAGAAGTTGATCATTGGCTGGTAATAAAGAAAACCGATTAATTAGCTCTGGTGAATAAGAGTTGGCGTTGTTTCAACCAAAAGAAGTAAATAGTTGGTTCTGATAGCATATTGAAGTAATGGAAGGCTCATGAAATGGCTCAACTTGATTTTTAGATAGAAATCTTTATTTATAGAGTAAAGATAGTTACATGAAATTCAAATTAGTAATTCGAAAAATAAGATAAAATAACAATTCAGAAAACAATTTAAAACTAGGATAATGATAATAATTAATTTATTTCAAATCTAATACTACACTGTTACATGTAATATCCTATCCAGCTATGAGAACAAATTAAAACCATTTCAATAAAAACTCCCATGAAATCCAACTCAGAGATAATGAAAATAGAAATTAAAATTTACTTTTGAAAAAAATGATTAAGACAAAGGAACCAAGATCATTAAGCCTGGGTAGCAAAGGAACACAAATCTTTTTACTGATGTCTTTTAAAATGATCAATTGACAAGTCCACAAGATCCAGCTGCTTTGAGTTTTGTTTGGTAAAAGTATACCAAACATGGCAGACAGCATCCAATAGGTTGATGCTCTTTCAACATATGGTAGAAGATTAAAAATACCACATCCAAAAGATTTTGATATCCCAATTGGAATTTGTAAATAAAAGTCCATCCACCTTTTACTGCTTCTCACATAAAAGCACCAATTAAACAAAACTCATTTACAAATATCAGTCAAAAGGAACTTCTATTGCAATTACTAAGTTTTGGTATGTCTCTATGTCCCAATATGAAACAGTTCATTGGTGCTGTGACTTTTAATTTCTTGTCACTAAGTTGTTAGAGATAATGATGATACAATAAAGTTGGCAAGCTTTATTTCTAAAGCAGTAAAACTCTTCAGATAAAGCAAATTCCTTGACGACTAAACATCATCAGGAATATCAATTCAAAGACTAGCTAACGTACTACATACTCTTAGATTGTCAAGCATTCTAATATGCTAAAGAAAAGCTTCTTAACAACTTGGAGGGGCACATAATAGGAGCAGGACCACGTGAAATGAGTAATAATCAAAGGGATTACAAGCCCCACATCAGAATCCAAAATTTAATAATGTGTAAGGAGCAGAGTAGCACACCTGAAACTGACAATGGGCAGCCGAACTGTAGGAATCAGGATCCTAACACACAAATCCCTTAATGTTGGCATCATCAACTCTTCATGGTTTGGCATTTACTGGAATCATGAAAAACATGAAGAAAACCACCGGGCCACAGCACGCATAACAGCATGGGATTAAAGTTGGAACTATTCATCCGTGACCATGTTAGCCAGAAAACAAAGATATGGAGATTTCAGTGAGGGAAAAAAATGCATGGACGACCTGAAAGCAAGAGTCCATAAAAAAGCCAAAAAAAGTGAGGACCCTCATTGGGATTAAAACCCATTTTTAGCAAAAATCCACCAAAATGTGATCTGCTGCTGCTCTGATGGCTGATCGGTTCATAATTTCTTCTTAAATCAGACAAAGGTTCGTGAGCCCCCTTTGTTTTCCGAAGAGGCAAACAGGCACGTGAGACCATACCCAAAAGAAGTTACGGCAAACCTATTCCTGCCTTCCTAAGGGCCTCCTACCATTTTTGCACAAATTTAGGCCACAAAAACCATTTCCTTTGGATAGATATAAAGCTATAACTTTTCTGTCAACCTTTTTTTATCATGTTTGACACCATACCAGTCTTACTAGAATAACCAAACAACTTTTTTATTGAAAAATTATACTGATACACAACCGTTTTAAAGAAAAGATGAGTTGGGTTTTTTCGGTTCAAGATAATAGTGTTAGGCTACTTGCTGAAAATGATCATTCAGCCCAACAGGGCACCACCTCTCAAATGTACATAGAAAAGGATGTACATAGAAATTTGTCTTGAATAGAAATTTAGGAATAGAAATGTTATAAACAAACTTGAAGCTCCAAAAAGCAATTATCCATTGACATGCTTGCTTAAATGGGAGCTCTAAGAATCTACTCTGAACTTTATAACAGATCAGCAGGCACTTCTAATCATGAAAATTGGAAAGCTAGAAATATTTGGAAAAGGAAAATTCGGAGTATTGTAATTTGTAAAGAAGGATAACATTGTATAAAAGCATAATCCAAGAGTTATACAAATACAAGGTACAATGAAAGATAAAGGTCACAACCACACTGAAAACATTAAATGTGTTCATTACTAAGAACATTTTCTTGTCCACATGTTTGGCATACCTAAAGCTCTCTGATATCCCATCTCTGCAAAAACATGAAAATGTTCTGAAGCAACACAATAAAAAATAGCAGAGAGAAGTTCCATAGGAAGTGGATCTAATCATACTCCAATTCGTCAGGTGTCACTGGCCGTTTTAGGGGTATGATTGATTTCTTTTCAACATCTCTAGATAATGCTTTCCTCATATCTAAAACCAAACCGCAAAATTAAAGTTAAGAAGCAGATATGCAGGCAAAAAAGAAACATTCAGCTTGGACATCAAAATCCACATACCTAGCCCATCTTCTTCTCCGGAATAATAGCGTAGCACCCTTCTGTATATTACATATCCAAGCTGTAAAAGAAGAAAAAAAAAAGTAGGTAAAGCTTTCTTGCTTTATACGCATTGACAGGCACAAACACATGAAGACATCAGAAGACAGAGAGGAGAGCATCATATCATTACTGGCACTTAGAAATGCAAGCCATCAGTCATGCAAGACTCTACCAGCAATCTTACTAGTCAATATAAGAAAAAATGATTTTGACAGTTCCCAACTAATTATTTATGGTGTAGAACCATTCCAAATCAAGAGCAATAAGTTCCAGAATTCAACCTCTACAATAGCATATGCAGCTCCTAGATAACAAGAAATTACTACCAAGGAATGAAGCAAATTGCTAGCACTGGGATGGTATGCACTGTAGTGGTTGATATTATTAAGAAGCGAAAACTATAATATGGCCTGTAAAAGGCGTTTCCTAAAATAGAGATGGTTTAGGAGAAACCAAATTTAATTTTTAATAGATATAGAGCAATAAGCCATGAGCTAATGCTACTTAGACAAACCCAACTTAAAGTGAACTTAAGATAATGACTTACAACAGAAGTAATTTTGACTTTAACTGCATAATTTCTTTTCATGAGGATGGAAGGTAAATTCAATTGCAGTATTTGTTTAACCAACTCACATTACATAAAATTTAGAGGGGCCTTAAATGAAGGGTTTTTTAACACATACATAACCTTAGTGTGATTTCTCCTTTCCTCTTTTTCCAATTTCTTCTTCTTCTATCTCTCATAACATGAAGAAGAAAGCATTAATACTGGTACAAGTATGACCATCCGTACTTCTCAGTTTTAACTATGAATCCTAATTTTCTTAAAAAGCATAGAACTGAAGGTATTTTACAGATCTCATTAGCATCTCTTTTATCCGAAAATCATTGGTGCTCCATCCAATTCACTTGATCATGACTCAAGGTGATCAATTCATCCTCTGCAACATCATAAACCAATCTCATCCCCATGGAACATGCACCAGAAACAAATACGCATACAGATATCAAAGATTAGAAAACAAAATTCTTGATTTACCTTGCTGTTACCCACTAGTGAAGAATAATGTGCAATTAGGCATGATAGCCACATTTTACAAACTTCACCAAATCAAACATTTTCTTGCCATTTTCCCTGATTCTAACAGGCAATGCTTAATTCTCATGCAAACATAGAAGACATGGAGTGCCTTATGCATGTACATGCAAACACACTTTCAATGACATGGGAAAGCAGTGATCGCAGAACAGAGGAGAAAAAATCTGAACAACAGCAGCGACATACATCTCAAACTGCATGCCAGGCAGTACAATCTTAAGGGGAAACGTATGATGTAATAATGTCCAAAATGGAAAGTTCTAGAATTATTACCTTCTCATACATCTTTATAGCTGGTGTATTAGAAGCTCTCACAAACAGATCCACAAAATATGCCTTGTCTCTGCCAAAATAAATTATACAATTAAAAAAATACTAGAGTATATTAAAAAAAAAAAAAAAAAATCATGTATACTATATAATTTTGCATTAGATCAAGATGCATTATAAAATTGGCTGACATGAAAGTACAAAGCAAGATAAAACCAATCAAGCATGACCAAATTTAAAACAACTTGAAGCTCGAAGTGCACTGTAAATTATTTTTTTAAATAATACCAGAAACAAAACAAAATCCTTTTCGACTCAGCAATTACAAGTTAGTTTCAAAGGAAGATCTCCTACACAGAACTACAAGATGACCTAGCTTGTTAGCCAGTTACTTAACCTTCACCATTTGAACCAAAAATGTTTGTGTTTAGAAACTTGTATTAGTTTCATCATAAATATCAAATAACGAACCTTATAACTATCTTAGCAGTTCATATTACACAATGAATAAAACATGGAGCAAATTTCTAAAAGGATGAAATATATATATTAAAGAATTTACTAGTCTGATCATTTCTAATCTTGCAATCAATTCTAAAATTTTATTAGAAAACTTAATACTTCTGCAATTTCTAGTCTTGTAACCAGCCCTTGCTACAGACTAGCTGCAGACAGAATTTACTCAAATCAATGAACAATAAACGTACTTACATCTTATCACTGATATCTTCCAAAAGGTTCATCAGTTTCTTAGCCAGCTGCTGCCTACGATATTCTGGCGCTACAGTGACTGCCGTTACATGGCCATGCCAAGACTCACCTTGCCCCTCAACTTTCCCCATGACTGCAACCAATTTCAAAGGAATTAAATCTAGATGCACCAATTCCAAAACAGCATTGCCAGTAAAAAGCATATCCCTATTCAAATCAAACCTTGAACGTGACCGATAAAATGTAATTCCAATTACTTATAGTAATAAACTAAATACATAAGGCAATGAACATCAGAAATAGAACCCAATTCTTTCTTTTCACAGTATGAGTGTTAAAATTCCAGTTACATCAATAAGAAAGAAGAACAGAAAGCTTACTGTAACCCATTATTCGATTGCCGGGGCCTTCAGCTACATGAAAGTAATCGGGCCATCGAGCTAAATATGTCATGTAAAATGACATGTTAAACTGTAATAATAACACAATTATCATTGATGGAAACAATTTACAACTCGTCCAAGCATTTGCAAGTTCAAAAAAAGAAAGATAAACTAAAAGGCAAGAGTTTTAAAGCTTACGGTTTCCGTTAAGTGGTCGAGATTGACGGATGCGAAACGAAGAAGATCATTGCAGCAAAATCGGCGTATAGTCGTCATCTCAATCTTCTTTGGCTGCCGGTAATGGAAGCTTAATGAAACGCAGGGCTACCAGAACGGTGGTTCAAACTTCAAAGGTCAATGATGCAATCGGCCGAAGAGATAAAGCAGGTCCTTTGGGATTATATTTGGGTTGGGCCATTTAAATTCACATTTTTTGGTTTGGACTTGAAATTCCTTTTAGGCCTACTCGAGTCCATTTGAATATCGAAACGGTTAGTCAAGAACCTGAGAAAATGGCCGACCGTCGATCTTCCCTAACCGTCATTATCTTCAACGAAACTCAGATCAAGCCTCGGAGATGACCATAATCGATCCTAAATGGATCTTCTCAAAGAAGAGCTTCTCAAGAAACGGCAAAGTTTAGCTCAGGATACCGGCGGAAAGCGCGTATTCAAACGCTCCGAGATCGAACAAAAGCAAATCCAAAAGCTTCGCGAGCAAGAAAAACGCGAACTCGAAGCGAAATCTCACCGCCAATCCACTGCATCCCCCTCCAATGTCAGCGATACTTCCGCCAAACCTAACCCCTCCGCTCCCAGCACGGCATCCACAATTGCAACTTCCACCGCCGGTTCCTCCAAATCCCTCACCGATGAACAAAACATTGACAACCTCGACCTCCCAAGGCAAGAAGTCATCCGCCGCCTTCGCTTCCTCAAACAGCCTATTACGCTCTTCGGCGAAGATGACGCGGCTCGTCTCGAAAGGTTAAAATACGTCTTAAAAGCAGGTCTTTTCGAGGTCGACAGCGATATGACCGACGGTCAAACCAATGACTTCTTGAGAGACATTGCCGAGCTGCGGAAGCGGCAGAAGACGGGGATTTTGAGCGATAGGAAGAGAAAGGATAGGGAAGAAGGGGAAGGAGGAGGAGAGGATAGGGAAGAAGAAGGGGGAGGAGGAGGAGGAGAGTTGAGTGGTGATGGTGGGTCCAGCGGAGTCGATATGGATAAGGATTTGAAAAGAATGAAGGCGAATTTCGATGAGCTGTGTGATGAAGATAAGATTCTGGTGTTTTTCAAGAGGTTGTTGAATGAGTGGAAACAGGAGCTGGAGGAGATGGGTGAGGCTGAAAAGAGAACGGCAAAAGGGAAGTCCATGGTAGCCACGTTTAAGCAGTGCGCTCGTTACTTGAATCCATTGTTCAAGTTCTGTAGGAAGAAGGTAAACATATTTTCGCTGATTTAAATTATTGCATCTTCCTTCTTTTTCTCTATTAACAAGTTAAATGATGGAGTACAGGTTTTCTAACTAAAGGAATTGAAATTTTTCTTGACATACTAATGAAATCGGTAAGAATTAAGTTGTTAGACTAGCTGTTTGTTAAATCAAAATTAGAGGTATAGGACTTGTATTTGCTAGTTGAGAAGACTGCAATGTTGAGAGATGTTCTGTGACTTCTGTTCCCTTAATCTGGGGGTCTAGAGATGGGCGAAGCTATAGAAATTAATGAGTTGAATTATTACTCTACTGCTATTCACATATATTCATGGTATCTTTGAGTTGGAATTCTAGTGATCAAAGTGTTATTGGTGTCTGAATGTCTGTTGCTCTCTCATCGCTTGTTTTGAGATTTATTCCCTTTGAACGCTCAAACAGTTGCTTGGCTAGGGGACAGAAATCATGATGATCCGTAATTTTTAATATTTTCTTAACAAGTGTTCCCTACTAAGTGACCGCATCTACTGGTGTGATGTCAAATGATCAAAGGCTTCCTGTTTCCCCAAGCTAATGGGAGCATAGGTTCTCTTACAGGTATGTGGAGGCTAGTGGAGGCTAAATTAGGAAGAATATTAATATTGTGTGCCTGCATGAGACTAAATGGATGGGCAAGAAAGTTAAACCCATTGGTAAATAGGGTTGCAAATTATGGTATAAAATTCAAGTTGAGATGGGAATAGGAATTGGATAGGTATAATTTAAGACTGCCCTTTATCTTTTGATCAGAAACATTCATTATAAGCACTGAACTGAATAACTAACTCAACCAACTTAACTAACTAGCTAACCAGAACTCGCATATATACAAGGTGAGACTCAAACCTAGGATCACTAAGTTCTCTAGGCCTCTACCTTAGTCAGCCAATGCTTCATTGGCTTAGACTGCCAGTTATTTGATGAGGTTGTTGACATTAGGAGGACAATAGGATCTTGGCTTTAACTTATACTAGTTAGCAAAGACTTTAAAATTTAAATATTATCAGTACTTATGCACCTCCAATAGGCTTAGATGATTCTAGTAAGCTACAATTTTGGAAGGACTAAGACAAAGTGGAGCAAGGAACTGCCAATTACTTGGATAAAGTGGACTTGGACAATTTTGCGACATTAAAGCTTGTCGGTTTGGCTTGGTTTATTTATTCCATGTAAAGAGTTATGAGACTGTTAATATGGTCAATAATTTCAAATAGCGTTAAAGTGTAATGGTCAATGAAGTCTTCATGAAGATTTATTCAGGTGACTGTGTTATATAGCCAATCATTGGTAAACCTGGAGTTCAGATGGATAGGAGATTCCTCTTTATATCAAGCTTTTGTCAGCCTTGTTGCATGGCTATTCTGGTTAGATTTATAGTCAACCATGTCCTGCAGCATTTATCTTGGTGGTCTGCTCCCTGAGTCCCTGTTTGCGGTAAATAGAGTCACTGAACCTATAGTTTCTCTAACACAATTAAACAGGTTTAAGCTCCAAAAGTGCATACTGCTTCAGTATGATTCCATTCACGAGCATGACTCTCATCCTTTGCTGGATGTTATGAAGTTAAGTCACTTTCAAATATGAATTGATCCCCATGCTTTGAACTTGCATTATTGCCCCATACTAATTGTGTGAAATTGGTTTCTACAAAGCATTACAGTTCCTTATGGTTTTAGCAGTGTTTAATGGTTGGGAAGTTGCCTTTTTTTTCCCCAGCACCTTTTGATTCCTTTTTTTTTTCAATCTATGAGAAGATTAAACAGAGAGCCAACCAGTTATTTGTTGAAATTTTCTATAGGTATCCACTGTGTTTGTTTGCGGCATTGTGCACAGAACTTAGATTTCACAAGACCCAGTTTTCGAATGGCAGGTGCTTCCTGATGATATCCGTCAAGCATTGTTGGTGGTGGTCGAATGCTGCATGAAGAGGGACTACCTGGCTGCCATGGACCATTACATTAAGATGGCTATTGGTAATGCACCCTGGCCAATCGGTGTCACCATGGTTGGTATCCATGAACGTTCAGCTCGTGAGAAGATCTATACCAATAGTGTTGCCCACATAATGAACGATGAGACTACTCGCAAATATTTGCAATCAGTGAAAAGGCTAATGACCTTTTGCCAACGACGATATCCTACCCTTCCATCTAAAGCAGTTGAGTTCAACAGCTTGGCTAATGGTAGTGATTTACAGTCATTGCTAGCAGAAGAGATGGATTCCGGGGTTAGTTCCTCAGATGACAAGCTTAGGTTAATGCCCACTCCAACGGACACCTGATTATCTTCTTGTTTTTCCTGAGGTTTTAAATTGCTATATTATTCCCGAGAAGTTGATTATGTTGGAGGAAATATACCCAGAAAAGCAAAGAGAAGATCTGCAAGCTGACGCTTATCTCGTCATTATAAAATGAGGTATAAGTTCTCGTTAACTGATATATACATACACTATTGGTGTGTTTGGTAAGATGGATAGCATTGGATTGATTGGATTAGGTTATCTTATGGTTGGTGTGTGGGCAAAGCTTAAAGCTTGGATGATTTTTGTTTTCATTCTGTTCCTTATGGACAAAATTAAGAGTAAGAGTGAGATAAAATGATTGTTTAATTGATTTTTTTATAAATAAATAAAAAACTATTTTTAGAAAATTCATTTAATTTTTAGAAAATATTTTTAAGTGAAGAATAAATTATTCTGTTCTTTTCTTTTTAGCAGCAAAAGAATTAACGGAAGAAAAAATTTAATTTGAAAAGAGAAAGAATCTAATAAAATTTAATAAATTATGATTAAATTTAAATATGTTTTTAAAAAAATATTGTTTTTATTTTTTTTAAGAAAAATTGATTTTTCAAAAAGGTTTTGCTGTCAAAGCAATTCTTTTCTTTATTCAAAAGAAAAGTAAAAAGAAGGAAAAAGAAAGGCTTTAACAGTAAAATAGTCTTTGAAGTATACTCTGATTACCAGATTAACCTTTAATGTTTTTCTTTATGGTTTTTTTTGTCATAAGTAGTTCCTAATGTTTTATTCCGTCCCATATTTTTGACCTTGAACTATAATTTTATTAAAAAACACATGGTACACGGAAAAAAATTTTAATTAAATTCTTTTTCTTTTCATTTTCTTCCTCCTCTCTCTCTCCCAATTGTATATGCTGCTGGAAAATAATTCAAAATATCATTTCCTAGTTGTTTTGGTTTAAATAAGTTTTTTGGCATGTGAGTTGGAGTCAAAATAGTTTGTTTGTTTGTTCCTTTATTTATGTTAGATCCAAATCTTTGTGGGTTAGTGGTTTGTGTAGTTGGAGATGTGGCTGAAATTGTTTAGACTGTAAGGCAATATCTTTCCACTGTTTAACATATCCTCCTTTGACTTTTTTTTTTTTTTACTTCTTTTGGCTCTGTATTTTCAGTATTAAAAGATCTTTTTTAGCATTTTGGTATTAGAGCATATTCAATATTTGAAGTTTTAAGGGGAAACATTTTATTTGCTGTCATACAAATATTGACTGAAACCTGACCTGTTTTTTTCTCTTAGTAACACACTTTCCATCATCAAACAAGATAGAGATCCACTATCCAACAGTTGTCTGACACTAAGCAAGTTATGTGCCAGACTACAGCAAATAAAACATTTTAAGTGAGTTTTATTTTGCCGTCACTAGTTTGGACAGAAACTGTGCCTTCGCCTTCCACTTGTATCTGCTTGTTATCACCAAGGCAAAAATTTTATTCTTTTTCGTCTTGTCCAATTCCTTAAAAAGGGACTTGTCTCCACTGATGAGAACAACCACTATCCACGAACCAAACACCAGCTTCTTTTTCAGCAACTACAGAAACAACGTACTTTCCTCTTCTTCTTTCTTTGCATAACTAGCTCAATTATTCTTAGACCAACAATTTGCTTCAATGTGTCTAAATCTGTGACAATGATAGCATTGTACCCCGCCACGACTATGCGTCCGTTTGTATTGGCTTCTACCTCTACCATGTCCCCTACTTCTAAAAGTAACTCTTTCATGAGCACCCTGCTCAAGTTAAGTAACTCTTTCATGAGTACCCTGCTCAAGTTTTTCATTTGAAGGAAGAATCGAACTGTAGTAGAGATGGCCCAAAGCATGTTGACAAGCCAAGACCTTCAGATCAACTTCGGGCAAAGGCTGTTCGTACTGCAGTTTACTTGTGCAGTTTACTTGCTGAATATTTCTTCTACTAGAGCAATCTTGAACCGAACACCTTTTTGAAGCTTGGATAGGTAGAAGGCCATTGATGAGGCATTTGAGAATTCTTGGTTGCATTGCATTTACTCTAGTGAATTGTCAATAGTTTCATAAGCTTGATAAAGGGTCTGAAAAGTGTATCTTTGTTGGATATTGTTCACAATCCAAAGCATTTAGACCGTGTAATCCGATAAATGGGAAAATCATTATCAGAAGAGATGTGGAATTTGGTAAAGAATCATGCTGGAAATGGGAAAGCAGACAGGAAGTCTTAGAAGAAGATCCATCGTCCATTCTTAAAACATCTCATTTCAATGTTAATGGTACCGGACTCAGAAGATTCGAATGACACTCCACGTAGGTTCAGATCACTTGCCGAAATTTATGAAATATGTACTTTTGCTCTATTTGGTTAGATCCTACTTACTTCGAGGAAGCTGCGGCAAAAAAGAGAGTGGAGAAATGCTATGGAAGAAGAGCTTGCATCCGTGGGCAAAAATAGTAAAATGTTATCTCCTTGGAATTAGAGTGAAACTAGGGAAAGATGGAATTTTGATCTCGCAAAGGAAATATGTTGTTGATCTTTGGAAAAAGTTTAACATGTTTAGTTGCAAGGTTGTTGGTACTCCAATGAATGTGAATGAAAAATTACAGCTTGAAGATGGTACTGAGAAGGCTGATGGTAGATATTTTCGAAGCTTAGTTGGAGGGTTGATCTAATTGACTCAGACACGTCCAAATATAGTTTTCTCAGTTGGAGTCATTTCAAGATTCATGCACAGCCCCCACGAAGCATCAGCTTGGAGCAGCCAATAGAATCTCGCGTTATATTGCTGGAACTACAACTTTTGGGCTGTGGTACTCACATAATCCTAATTTCATTTTATGTGGTTTTACTGATATTGATTGGGCAGGAGCCTTGGATTATAGAAAAAGTCTCTGAAAACTTCTTTATTCTTGGATCAGCAGCTATTTCTTGGAGCTATAAAAAACAACCAACGGTTGCAATGTCATCATCTAAAGCCAAGTATGTTGCAGCAGCATGCTCAGCATGTCAAACATTGTGGTTGAGAAAATTGCTTGCTGACCTTCACCAAGAGCAAAAAGGAGCAACGGCAATTTTCCGTGACAATTTATCAGCAACAGCAATGACAAAAATCCAGTTTCCCATGGAAGGTCAAAGCTCATAGAGATTCGGTATTATCTTAACCAAGAGCTGGCTGCAAAAGGATTGATCAAGTTGAAGCACTGCAACACTGAAGAACAAGCAGTATATATACTTACCAAAGCACTTCTTAAAGCAAAAACACAACTACTTCATGCTTGGTCTTGGTGTTTGTGATTTTGAATTAAGGGGGTGCCGGAAAATAATTCAAAACATTATTTGTAGTTGTTTTGGTTTAAATAAGTCTTTTGACATGTGAGTTGAAAGAGTCGAAATAGTTTGTTTGTTTGTTCCTTTATTTATGTTAGATTCAAATCTTTTTGGGTTAGTGGTTAGTCATGGCAAGTCTAGCGGGAGATGTGGCTGAAATTGTTTGGACTGTAAGCCAACATCTTTTCACTGTTTAATATGTCCTCCTTTGACAGTGTTCTCTGCTCTATATTTTCGGTATTAAAAAATCTTTTTGAGCATATGCTTCCTGCCTTGATGGATCATCAGTAGTGCTTAGCCTTGATTTAATGTATAAGAAAAATTTGCAGATTGTATAGCCTACGCAGAGGGCTGCTTGTCTAACTTGTCGGCTTGTATTTGCCTGTAATTTGTAACTACTGAATGATAAATGCTTTTCGTGATAAACTGTCATGGTTTATTTCCTATTATATTTCCATTACTTCTTATCAGGCTGGTAAATTTCTGAGTCAAATGAAGACAATGAATGTCGGTCATGCACATACAAATTTCATGGATAATTTCCAGCAATATTTTCTTTTTCTTTTATATTATCTTGATGTTGCTAGTGCTTCAAATTTTATTCTCATCCCTAGCTATTTTTTCACATCTAGTTTCATGGCTTCTCAGTGAAAAATATGCAGGCACTTGAATGGCGGATTAGGTTGACCAAAAACTTGGATGGCAAATTACACACAATGGTTTCCTTGACAGAATAAGCTCAACCATATTAGTCATACGTTGGAACCAGTAATCAACAATTTTGGATATTAAGTAGAGGTTTTGTAGAACTAAAAATAACGAAGAAACTGCTCACATGGTGTCTGATCCATCTCCGTGCGTATGGATGTCGCAGACGTAGGAATTTGCGCATCCGGGGAATCGAACCCCGGTCAGTACCGTGGGAGGGTACTATGATACCACTACACTAGATGCGCTGATTTGATGATCTTGCACATTAATCTTTATTTAACCACTACTAACTAAATCAAGGCAGGAACCATATACATGGGGACAGAGAGAGGGAGAGAGGAGAAAGAGGAAGAAAATTGTGAGGAGATGGAGAGAGGAGGAAGAAAAAGGAAACTAATTTAATTATTTTTCATGTGTTATGATTTGATTTGTCTAAATTGTCACTTGTTTTCTTTAACGGAGTTATAGTTCATGAGCCAAAATTAAGTAACAAAATAAAATGTTGTCAATCTGAGTTCAGAGCCACTTTTTGTTCAATATAGAGGGACAAGCCTAAAAGAAAATTACAACAAAGCGCAAGGTTTGGCCCAACCTGATGTGATTTCCTAAGACTTAGAAAGTTCAAAAAATTGCTTGAAGGATGGATCCTCTCAAATAGGTTCAAATTGGGGTGGAAACCTTGACCCGGAGTACTCGAATGATTTAAGGAACCAAAGTTATAATGGAACTGTAACAGCCTGATTTTGGGCCTAGTCGGAACAGTGGTTTCGGAACCACTATTCCGAGGCTGGAGAAATTAATTTTAATATTATTTTATGTGTTATAGCATGATTATATGAGTCATAAAAATTTTGGTGAATTAATTTTAGCATTTGTGAGCTTAATTGCGAAAAAGGACTAAATAGCATAAAGGGAAAAAGTTTTGTTTTACTACCCAAATATGTTAAATAGCTAGAGAACCAAGATAGGAGGTCTTTAAAGAGCAAATAGACATTTAAGAATGGCTTGGCTGGCCATAGAGACAAAGAAGAATAGAAAAGTCAAAATTAGGTGGAGTTGGTAGCTTATTGTGACTAGAAATAAAAGAAAATAAAGAAAAAAAGAGATATCATCTTTTCTTCTTCCTTCCTCCACCGAAAATACCAGCAAAATAGGAGTTTTGAGAGCTCAAAATTTCAGCAACTTCCATCCCTTGCAAGTAAGTGATTTTGATGATCATTTTTGTCGATTTTTGTGTTTTTGGGACCCTTGTAGCATGAGTTAACTAAATGGGAGACTATTTTGCAAAATGGTTGAAAGTATAGGGTTTTTCCATGAGATAATTTATGTTGTTTGCTGAATTTTTATGGAAGGAAATGAGTCTTGTTGTGTAATAAACAACTTTTGTGAAAGGATTTTCATGAAAACACCTAAAAGGACCATTTTATGAAATTTATAAAATAGGTTGTAAATGTGTGAAATATTTGGAATTGTGGGTTGCTTCTAGTATAAAAAGAATTCAGCTAGGTTGGCTAATGAGGAAATTCGATAAAAATTGATTTTCGGGCCTAGGGGTAAAATGGTCATTTTTTGAAAGTCTAGGGGCAAAATGGTCATTTTGGGCAATTATAAATTGTTGAGTACCTAGATTAATATGCTGATTAAATTAGTGAATTTTTATCATTTTAGATCAAGAATTACAAAATCCGGGCTTAGACCGGGGAAAAGCCAAGCTAGCGAACTTAGCCGAAATAGTCGCTCACGTTTTGTATACCGAGGTAAGTTGTGTGTATATAATGCAACTACATTGTTATCATGTGAGAATGAATTGTTATAGCATAAATTGGTTGATTATGAATATGAATATGCATGATGAGAACTGATGTAATAGAAACTCCCAGTTGAACTTTAGGAATAAATCGGATATTCATGCCATGACATTTGGGTCATTTGTGTACTAGTGTAAGACATGTCTGGGACATGCATCGGGCACATTATGAGAGCCAATGTAAGACCATGTTTAGGACATGGCATCGGCATTAAGACAAGAGCTAATGTAAGACATGTTTGGGATATGCATCGACCTCGAGATGTAAGTCAGTGTAAGACCATGTTTGGGACATGGCATTGGCTATGAGATGTGTCAGTGTACGACCATGTCTGGGACATGGCATTGGCACGGATATGTAAGAGCCAGTGTAAAACCATGTCTGGGACATGGCGTCGGCCTCGATTACGATAGTCAGTGTAAGACCATGTCTGCGACATGGCATCGACTTGATGTATGAGCCAGTGTAAGACCATGTCTAGGACATGGCATCGACATTCTACCCTATTTTTTAGGCTTATCGAATATCCTTGAGTATTCCAATTGGTTCAACGGTGAGAACTACAATTTAAGCTAAATGAGAAAGGTTATGACCATGTTGTAAGTGGTATAGGTACCTATTTGAATTGTATGAGATGTGAACTCGATATATGCTATGTGAATTGTATGGGACAGTGAGAAGTAAGTTGTGTTTATGTTCATTCATGTATTATGAACAAACTATGACCTGTTGTGAGCAGGTTGTGGTATGGTAATTTGTTGTTTTATATTTACATACAACTTACTAAGCTTTATGCTTACTCCTTCTCCTTTCCATTTTCTTATAGTGCCGCCTGATTAGCTCGTGGATCACTGGACGTCGGAGATATCGATCACACTATCAATTGAAGCACTTGGTATAGTTAGTCTTTTTCTATTTTGAGTATGCCATGTATAGGAACTTAGACTTTTAGGTTTTGTGCCATTGATAATTTGGCCAAATGTGTTGGATTGGGATGAAACCCTTCATTTTGTATAAAGCCTTGGATAATGGCTAATATTCATTGTCGATATATGCATATGATGATATTTTCATGGATTAGTATATTGCATGAATGAACTAATGCCTATTGTGGCTGATTTTGACTTTGTATTGCTAGTGGATTGGTCATGTTATATGATCGTGTTGGTTGGTGCTTGTAAGGGTGGCATAAAGGCTTGGAAGATAGCCTTGTTTTTGTCCACACGGTCAGTCCCATAGGCGTGTTGCACGACCGTGTGTCCCCTGCACGTTAAATTTACAAGTCAGTATGCATGGTAGTAAACACACGGGCAGAGACACGGCAGTGTGTCTCAGCCGTGTGAAGGGCACGGCCTAGAACACGGGCGTGTACCTTGGCCGTGTGACCCTTAAGGGTTGCTGACATCAGAAACAGAATATCCAGGTTTTTGAACACGGGCTGAGACACGGGCGTGTCAAGGCCGTGTGAGGGACACAGGCCATGGACAAGGGCGTGTGCCAGGCCGTGTGAAAACCCCTGTAGGTTCGAATTGAAAAATAAATCCACACAAATAAGGGGCACAGGTGTGTCCCTATATGCTTAGGCCATGTGAGTCACACGGGCCTTTAACACAACCATGTCAAGATGACCACACGGGCATGTCGCCCCTCTCACACGGGCATGTCGCCCCTCTCACACGGGCGTGTGCCCCTATTTTAGTTGTCATTTCTCAGAATTTCCTAATGGACCCGAGTTGGTCCTGAATAGTTTTCAATGGGTGTTTTGGGCCTCGTAGGCCCATATTAAGGAGTTTAGACAATGTTTGAAAAGTTTTAAATTTGATCAAGACTTTATGACTCGAAAATGTCTGTACGCTTGTGTTTAAGTTAGTAACGCCTCGTATTCTGTCCCGACGTAGGGCACGAGTGTGGGGTGTTACAAGAACCTGACCAGCTTAAACTTGACAATTTACTTAAACCTTGGTATAAGGAAGTCACCACACTTCAGAATGGGAAAACAAAGAGATAAGACAACGGTTGAACACCACAAACTTATGAAAGTTTGATAAATTTGATAAGTTCAGTTAAGAACCATAGAAAGAAGAATCTCATAAAATATGTTTTTGTATTAAAAAGGGTCTTCCCAAAATGCTCAATTACAAAGCTATTCATAGGCTCTAAATTGCCTATTCAGATCTGGTATCTAGTTGTGTTCATACTAGTTTTAAACTTGTTCGCACTTGTATTTAACATGTTCATACTCATAGCATTAAAATTCGGTTTATGCTTAAGGATGGTGTATGAAAAGGTCGAATAATCATGTTGCTTCACTTGGTGTATTCATGCATGCTTATCTATGAAGCATTCTTCAAGTTCCATGAATGAACAGCCTTTGAATTCACCTCAATCCCCCTGGCCGAAAGTACATTGAATGGCTTATACACATCTTAATTTGATGATTTAATGCATCTTGAATACTTGAATGGACAGCTTGAATTTGATGAATTCATCTCCCATGTTGCCACCATCCATGCACTTGTATTATTGTCATGAATCATTTACGTTTAAGGAATGCATGTTGACATGTATCTTGCACACCATATGAACAACCACATGAACTTTATTGAAAGCTTCAATCATGAAGATTCTGAAAGGTTCCTTTGTGCATGCATTTCGACAATGAATGGCCACCTACGTCAAGTATAAATAGGCAACACTTAAGCACCTTTTCTTCACTCAAAATTCAACCATAAACTTAGAAACTATGTTTGACTCACACGTATATACATATATTCAAAAACAAATGACTCAAACATGGTAAAATAACACACACATTAAAACTAACTTAGCAACTTAAAGATAAAACATATGAACACATTCAAACCTGTGGAATAATTTAACTAACAAATAACTTGACACATAACACGTTAAATCAACAAAACATGGAAATATTAAGCTAAGCACTCATTTGAAGAATTTCATTTTAGTTTTGGGCCCCTTGCTCTTAGGCCAATCTTGAGTTTTTCTTGATGAGTCACATGATGTGACCGGAATCACATCACAACCAAAGTCCAGTCCCAAAAAAAAACTCTTGTTGTTGCTCACTACCACTGTTATTATAGTATGAGGAAGAGAGGGAGAAGGATTCATGAGAGGGTGAAAGGTTACCGCAACTGCAAAACAGCATGTGCATCTCTAGTAGAGCTTAAAAAAATGTTGAAACTACTTCAGTGCTAGCAAGAAAACCAAATGGAAGAGTCACAATCAAAGCAAGTCTAGTAAACAATTAATTTCTTTATTTTTTAAAATTTATTATTATATATTTTTTGAAAATACTTATGTACTTTTATATATTTCTTTATTTTTTTTAGAATTAGGATCAAATTGAGATCGTTTGTAAATTTTAAGGGTTAACTTTTTTAAAATTATAACTAAATAAATATAATATATAAATTTTGATAGCTAAATTTGTTATTATACCAATTTTTCAACGAGCACATCACCCTTTCGTTAGTGTAATTAACGGAAATGGACCCAAAGAAAATAATCTCAATTAGTTGGGTGACCAAAAAAAATCCTTACTTTGGGTTACCAATTTTAAAAAAAAAAATCATAGTTGAGTGACAAAAAAAAGCCCATAGTTGGGTAACCTATGGTGTAATTTACCCTAAAAGGAAAAGCATGTGGCTTTACAAGGAATTAATTGGATTTTATAGGAAAAACTTGGGTCATTATAAGAAAAATCATTTTATCTCTTTAATTTCCTTTGAACTTTTTTATTTTCTAGAATTAATTTTAAACTTTTTCCTAGTAAAAAGGCAAATATTAGAGGGTTTTATAGGGAATTACATAGGTTTTATAGGGAAATTTTGAGTTTTTACCGAAAAAATTCTATATTTTTCATTTCATTTTTGCCCTTCTAAAATTAACTTAAGTTTTTTCTAGTAATGAATTTCCTGGGGGTTTTGCAAGGAAAAACTTATGTTTTTACAAGGAATTGAGTTACAAAGAAAAACTTGAGTTTTATCACTGTAGTTGAATAATTCAATTATTTATAAAGATCTATATATATATATATTAAAGTTGGGTGACTGAATGAATATACAATAGCATTGAATTAACGGCGGGTGATCAAAATGAGAATAGTTTTTAACCACAGTACTTAAAATGAAAATATTTTATTACTACGATGCCTAAAATGAAAATTTTTACTTTTTTTAGTGTTTAAAATGAAATTTATGGAAGTTAGTGACCAATTGAATAGTTTACTTCTTTTTTTTTTTGAAAAGTGCATCTTATTAAATGCTTAAATTATATTTCAAATGTAAGTAAAATATAAACTAAATAACAGTCGACTTAAACTTGTGACTTATTGGTGGGTGTTCACTTTTTCTAAAATTAACTTTGAATCATCATTGTCTGCCGAGTAGCATGTGTTAGGGTTTCTTTAGTCTGCCTTATAGCACGAAATTCTCCTTTTTTTTTGGGGCTTTTGTAGGGTTTTCTTGAGTTAATTTGAGGGATTCTCTTGGTAAAACAAATTGAAGGAGCGATATGGGCGACATCAATACAGTGGATGTGGATCTAGCCAATCTCAATATTATGGATGAAGAGGAAGACCCAATGATGGTTTTAGGCGATGATATTACTAATGTTCAGTTATACGAATTATGTATGGTGAGAAGAGTTCTTACGGATAGTGTGGTGATGTAACACCCCTAACCCGTTTCCGTCGCCGGACTAGATTACGAGAAATTACCAGTCAGAACACCTATTCGAATAATCACATGCATATACTTGTACACATTTATAAACCATTCATTTTATCATCTTCATTTCGTCAACTTGAACATAAAAGCATTCTCCATTATATTAGACAATTATTCACTTCCAACCTTGTTCATCTATTTTTTTTTTAAATCAATACCTATTTTAATAGGCGCATTAAGCATACACTGAATATTATCCTATAAATAACGTGCATTTTTAGTTTAATAATGCACAATTCATTATAACACCATATACATTCCCTATTCATACATAGCCGAAACACATCATTAATCATCATCATGTTTATATATATATATATATATATATATACTTAAGATAAAATACATATCAAGTCAAATCCTTGTGCATAATTATTTATATAGTCAAACGCCAACTCACAAGTTAATCAAAACCATTACATATGTTTTCATCTTATAACGAACATATCAAAACGATCTTATGTCATGTTCGGACATAACCAAACAACTCATCACGCTATCTCATATTAAATACTATGAACAGATACAACAGCCAAAATACAAATAATCACTTATATATGAATACCATAACCGAACCAACCCAATACACATAATCAAATTTACCAAGCATTTTCAACACTCAAAATATATGTATATATATACCACATGTAACTTCCATTCAAAACACATGACATAATAATCTAAAGGAACTCAAACATAGTCCAACAAGAACCGAATCATCCAATCATACTTATGAAAGATTTATACACACCATGACCGACTCATCAACCATAATCAAGCCATTTCCAAAACGTATAACACCAATCACATATACCATTCATTAATAGCATATAACATTATAACCAAAGCGAATTAAACCATAACTAAACATAACCAAATTCAAACTTAGTAAATGGCTTAAATTATACATATCCAAATTCGGACAAAATACATATTAGCCTACACATGCCATAAGTTCGAAATAAGACCTTTAAAAGCACCGAAGGTTGAAGATAGTGTGGATGACTTCACCGACGATCCCCGAGCCCGTAACTAACTTTCAAATTTATAAGAACAAAGAATAAACATATACACAGAGTAAGCTAACTTAGCTTAGTAAGCTTTAAGCAAATTAAACAATTAATGCATAATAATATTTCAATTACTAATCATTTCAAATAAATAAATCGACTTATGCATATGTAAAAACATTTAATTTCAAGCTTTTAATTCCATACATATTCTTTCATAGGACAATTTCTCCTTGGCCGAATATTTATGTAAACATTATCAATATATACTCAAATTTCTAAACCATATTGACTTATATAAACGAATATACATTTATATTTATAAACATATATTTATCACTCAAACTTTAACCTTACATCATATACAACTATAAGGCCAAATATATCTCTCATATTAACACATATACTACAACAACTTCATGAATCATTTTTCATCACATATCAAGAAATCATTTCACCTATTTTTAAAAAGGTAACCAACTATCGCGTATCTGTTCATTTTAGCTCGTTTAACAAATTCAATTACCACATCGGCAAAAAGTATTTTAAGCATGTACTTATAATAATTCACCGGCACAAAGCCTGCTAGGCCTAAACCTGTATCTCACACCGGCACAAGGCCTGCTAGACTCAAAATCTGATTTTTATACACCGGCAATAAGCCTGCTAGGCATAAGCCCGATTTAATTCACCAGCACAAGGCTTGCTAGGCTTAAAGTCCGAATATCACTATTATAAAGCTATCTCATCAACAATCCATATATCAAAAATTCCAGATATTCCATATAGTTCATACAGACGTCCAAATGTTATAACTCAGTTGAATTAAACTCAAATACGTTATTTCTATGCTTATTCACATTCGGCTACTCTACTATATATTTATGAATTCTAAATCAACATATTAAACTAAGTTACATTCAAAATTAACAATGTTTAATTGCTTAAAAAACTTACCACGGATATTGACGAACGATGTAAATCGACTATTCAACTATTTTTGTTTTTCCCCGATCCAAGTCCGATTTCTTTTGTTCTTGATCTATACAATTTCAAATTAATTTTATTCAAACACAATTTGATTCAATTTAATCCAACAACACATAAATGGGCAAATTACCATTTTACCCCTGATATTTCATACTTTTACAAATTAGTCCTAATTGCATAAAATACAAAATACACAAAATCTCTATGTAACATACTTAGGCCGAATGTTCCTCTAGTACATACAAATACACACATTTCATTTATTTTGCATTTTACTCCTTTAATTTATTATTTTTGCAATTTAGCCCTAATTACTCAAATTCACCAAAAATTTCAATACAAAACATATTAATCCAAAACATATCTTTCATAATTTATCATCAAACATCACAAAACACAAATATTCATCAATGGAATAACTCAAAATATTCATCAAAATCAAAAATTCTAGCATGGGTCGGATAGTATTCAAAGCAACGATCTCAAAAACATAAAAATTATCAAAAATCGTAACCAAACTAACCTTGAAATTGAACCAAAAATGGCCGAATACCTAGCTTTGTTATTTATTTTCTTTCTTCTTTTTGTTTTGGTCAAAAGATGAACATTTAACATGGCTTTTTAATTTGTATAATAAGATAACATATATATCACTTATTATTTTACACATTTAACCTTTCAAAATTAATTAGTAAACCATATATATCATGTCCACAACCGTCCACTTATAAATGAAAAGGTCCATTATCACTTTAAATACTTCATATTAATAAGACAAGTCCAATTCGTTCTTACATATCTAACCACCAAATTTTTCACTTTACACGATTAAATCCTTTTATTTAATCGGACACTAAAACGATAAAATTAAATCACGAAAAATTCACGCATATAAATTCACATATAATAAACACTGAAAATAATTTTTAAATATTTTTTTACTCGAATTTGTGGCCCCAAAACTACCGTTTCGAATAGGATCTAAATCGGGTTGTTACAGGTGAATTTTCCATCCTTAAAAAATACTCTGGCGGATTTATGGCATCCGTTGAGGGGGGTGACGATCAACGAGGAGGACAAACGGGTCTTGGTCAAATTTTACAGCGAAATCGATTTGAAAAGAGTTATAGATGGTATGCCATGGTTCTTTAATCGACATCTAATTATTTTCCACAGATTAATAGGGAATGAGGAGCCAAATACAGTTCCACTATGGGATACGATTTTTTGGGTGCAAATTCACAATCTCCCGATTGGTTTTATTACTGAAGGAATGGCACGACAATTTAGGGACTTCATTGGAAGGTTTGCAGAATATGACGCGTCGATGGTCACCAAAGGTATTAATAAGTTTATGTGAGTTTGAGTTCTAATTGATACTCGAGGAAGAAGTGAATATGTATTGGCCAAAACAAATTTATATACGTCTTATTTCAATATGAACGTTTATCATTGTTTTTTTTTTCTGTGGTCGGCTTAGACATGGTGAAAGTTTCTGCCAAGTCAGACTGGCATTAGACAATCAAGTGGAATGTGGAACACTGAGAGTTAAGACAAGGAGACCCACTTAGCCCGTATTTGATCCTTATTTGTGCTGAAGGTTTCTCACGATTAATTACAATGGCTAAAACGGAAGGGAGATAGACCGGAACTAAGGTGGAAGAGGTAATGTTTCAGTGTCACATGTATTTTTTGCAGATGATAGTGTGCTCTTTGGGGAGGCGTCAATTGAAGGAGCAAATAACATGAAGTTTGTGATCAAAGAATATGAACAAGTTTCTGGGCAGTTAGTTAATTTTGACAAGTCGCTGATCTATTTTAGTAAGAATGTAGACTCTGAAACACGAGAACAGGCAGGTGGAATTCTGGGAGTAAGGATTTCTAATAATCTTGAAAAATATCTGGAGCTGCCGACTATGGTAGGACGACAGAAAAAGCACGCATTCGTGGACATAAAAGAACGGTTCGTAAAACTATTAAACAATTGGATTTTACGGTTACTGTCAGCTGGGGGCAAAAAGGTATTCTTAAAATCCATTTTACAAGCAATATCAATATATGCTATGCAATGTTTTAAACTACTAATTTCTTTGTACCGAGAATTAGAGAGTTTAATGTGTAAGTTCTGGTGGCGTAATTCCAAAACAAATAAAGGCATACATTGGAGTAAATGGAGTGATATGTGTATCCCCAAAGCAAAAGGAGGGTTAGGTTTTAAAGAATTGGAAAGTTTTAATTTGGCCTTGTTAGCGAAACAGGGATGGAAAATTATTATGCAGCCTCATTGCTTATTTGCGCGTGTCATGAAAGCAAAATATTTTCCAAAAGGGGATTTTTTGAGTGCTGAGTTAGGATCTTACCCTTCGTTTACCTAGCGTAGCATTTAGGGAGCTAGACGTATTCTTGAAGAGGGAATTAGATTGTGAGTTGGGAACGGGGAAGCTATTAACATATGGAACGATGCTTGGTTACCGAAGCTTGGAAATGGAAGAGTTCAATGTCAAAATATTGATATCAGATTTACCAATGTTACTGATTTAATTGATAAGGAAACGTCTACCTGGAAGCAAGATAGTATCCGCTCACTGTTCAGAGAAGAGCAGCTGAAATGCATCCTTTCAATTCCATTAGTGAGTAGCAGACCACATGATGAACTTATATGGCAAGGCGACAATATAGGTTTTTACACAGGCAAAAGTGGTTACAAATGGGCTATTACAACGGGAAATCCTAGATTACACAATGATGACAGATCTACATTCTTTACAAAATTGTGGGGACTTAAGATTCCTAGTAAAATCCGTATATTCATGTGGAGATTAGTGAACGAATTTATGGCTACGCTGCACAATCTAAAAATCCACAAACTGGTCGAAAATACATTATGCCCAGCATGTCAAGCAGGAGAGGAAACAGTAAGCCATCTATTCCGAGATTGCACTTTTACACAGCAGGTTTTGCAAGGCATGGGAGCGACAGATACATTATGTAACAGAAAACCAATATGGAAGAATTGGTTAGAGATGGAGTTCAACAGTCAGAATACAGAAACATGCAACATTAAATCTATTATCTACTAGGCTATATGGTACAATCGCAATAAGATTTATCATGAAGGAATAAGGAGTCCAATAAATGAAATAGTGACTTTTATCAAGGCTTATTATGCAGAAATATCAATTCTGAGGGAGTTATCGAAACATGCAAATGGAGTTAACGAAAATATATGGAAAACCACCGGCTGATAATATTATAAAAATAAACTTCGACGCCTCCTTTAATCAACAAATGAATAGATCAGTTTCAAGCATTGTTACGAGGAATAAAGAAGGATTAGTGATGGCTGCATGTACCTTTCCATGGGAAACTATTCCAGATCTTGTTACGGCAGAAGCAAGAGCATGTCTTCAAGCACTCATCATGGCAGAGGAAATGGGTTTCCGAGATATTTGTGTGGACGGAGATGCGTTATCCATAATACATAAAATCAATTCCTTGGAGGAAGATAGATCAAACATCAGCAACCTGATTAAAGAAATAAAGGGGAGATCCCCCAAATTCAGAAGATTGTGTTTTAGACACGTACCAAGAGAAGCCAACAGAGCAGCCCACGAAATGGCAATTGAAGGAAGAAGGTATGAAGACCCCCAATACTGGATTGAGGAGGCTCCGCAGGCAATAGAAAGGCTGGTAAAACAAGATAGAAGAAGAGGTTATGGCGATGATTAAGGAAGATTAGAGTCCGGACGTTGTGTTTTGGAGTCAGTCCGAAGAACTCGTTACCTTGTTGGAGGTTAAGGTGTTAAAAAGATTGATTTGGTAGAAGACTCGGTCTCTTTTGAAGACTGATGCAAGATTTCTTGAATAGTAGGGAGGAAGAAAGGGTATCTAGGCCAGAGGTTTTTTAGTTTGTCGTTTCATTTTTTCCATTTTGCTTTTTTAAAGTAATGTGCTTTTGTTTTATTTTTTATTTAGGTTTTAATCCACCGCTCTGGTGGCCAATAGTTAGTAAGCAGATGTTTGTTTTTCCTTCCCAAGGCCTGTAACCGAATGGTATTTTTTCCTGTATTAATGGTATCAGTCAGATTTTTTCAAAAAAAAAAAAAAACTTTGAATCATCATTATATCAAAAAATATATATATAAACTTAATAATAATGTATAAATATCTATTATCTACCTCCTTAAGATTAAAAATTATGAAATATATTTTTTATAGTCTTCATCTTTGAATAAAATTTTTAAAATATCTTTTAAAAAGATAATTACATTCTTATTATTTATCTATATTATTTATTTATTTATTATATATTTTTAATTAAAAATAGTAAAAATTTAATTACATATTAAAAATATTAAAATACAATAAAATTAAATATGTTTGACTTATTTCATTAAAAAATATGTTTTACTTCAATTAAAATTAAGGATTTCAAATTTATATTTAGTTTATTTATATATTAACCTTGAAAATTACTTAGTTTTTATTTTTATAAAGTTTTCATAGAAAAATAAATTAATTAAAATATAAAAGAAAAAATAAATTCATCTAAAAATTAATATAAAATTAAAATTAAGTTTTAAATATTTAACATATATTTACATAAAATATTTATAAAAAAAGTAAAAGAGAATGACAAAAACGAAACATAATTTTCATTGATGTTTGTTTTATGAGCTTATAAGAAATTTTAAGATCCTGTATTTGAGTCTCACCTTATATGAAACATGTGAGGGTTTTTAGTCTATATTTATACTGGTTTATATTTCTCTAATGATTGATTAATTCTTGTTGAGTATGCCTCATATTTTAGTCAAATAAGAAATTATTTAAAAGTCAAGATAAACAAAATATATTTTCTTTCTAGAAGATTTAGTATTTATTAGTATAATGTATTTAGCATTTATTAGCATAGTTTATTTGACCTATAAATAGGCTCTTTTACAACCTTAGAAAATACACTTATTAGAGATTAGAACTTATAACACTCTTGGAGAATTTTGTGTTTATATTTTGAGAGTTCTTTGTTTCGAGTTTCAGGGTTTAGTTTTATTTTCATCTTTTGTACTATTTAATCTTTTGCCATTATAGTAAAATTATATTTTCCCGTGGTTTTTTATCCTCTTTGGAGGGGTTTTTCCACGTTAAATTTGTGTGTTCAATTTCTCAATTTCTTCCGCTATTTTTACTTGTTCATTGCTTCACCGGTTCGATCCCCAGAGCTAGTTCAATTTTCGTAAATCAGCCCGTTCAGAGATGGCAACAACAAGGTTTGACATTGAGAAATTCGATGGTGTCACAAATTTCAATTTGGGGCAAGTTCGGATTATGGCAATTCTAGTTCAAACCGACTTGAAAAATGTCGTTATCGAGAAAAAGTCTGAGAATCTAAATCAGTCAGAATGGAAAGAGCTTGATGAAAAGGCCTTGTCTACAATCCAGTTGTACCTCGCTAATAAGGTATTGCAGGAGGTGTTGATGGAGAAGACCCTATTCGCCTTGTGCAAAAGTTTAGAAACTCTTTATGCGACTAAGCCTCAGGTTAATCGTTTAGTGTTGAAACAACGTTTATTTACGTTTCGCATGAACGAATGTGAACTTCTTAGAGATCACACTAGTCAATTCATTACCCTTTTAGATGATTTAAATAACGTTGAGGTTTAGATTGACGATGAAGATCAGGTTATGCTATTATTATGTTCCTTACCCCCTTCATACAAGTCTTTCAGAAAGACCCTGATTTATGACAGAGACAAACTCTCTTTTTTGAAGATGTAAAGGGTAATTTGTTGAGTAAAGACAAACTCGACAATAAGTTTAGTTCGGATAGCAAGACAGATAATCAAGCTTCCGTTTTGGTAGCATCAAAGAAGTGAGACAAAAGATGTCACTATTGTAAGAATTTAGGTCACGTCAAAGTAGATTGTTATAAACTGCGACATAAAAGAGTTGCTGAGAGTAACAAGGAAAATGTAGCTGGTGTTAATTTGGCCGACGAAATCGGTGACGATTTCTTGTTAGTGTCAACGAGCAAAGGCTCCGAGCTTACGTTTGAGTGGATCCTAGATTCAGGATGTTCTTTCCACATGTGTCCCAATAGAGAATGGTTCTCCACATACAATTCGATTGAATGTGGAGTTGTGCGTATAGGAAACGATTCATCCAATAAGGTAATTGGTATTGGTACTATTAAAATTAGGATGCACGATGGGACGATTAGGACACTGTCAAATGTTAGGTATGTACCTGATTTACGAAATGATCTCATCTTTTTGAGTGTTTTAGACTTGAAAGGTTGCAGAATCAACATCGAGTCAAGCAACATTAAGGTGTCTCGTGGGGCTATCGTTTTGTCAAAAGGTAAAAGGACCGGCAGCCTTTATATTCTAAAAGGTTCTATAGTGACCGATAAAATCGGACATCCCTCGTCCGTTACAGAGTCAAAGTCAACTTGATTGGAGCGAAGGCAACTTGGTCATAGGAGGGGAAAAAATGTAACGCCCCTAACCCGAATCCGTCGCTGGAATAGAGTTACGGAGCATTACCGGAGTTACCGATTTATTTATCAGATATTTCATTTCATCTAACGTTCATATTTGGAACCAATTAAAATCAAACATATTGTCCCTTAACATACTTATTTTTCTCGATATGTTTTACTTGAATTTATTACTTGTCTCAACTTAATTAATTTCCTTGTATCAACGTATCAAAAATAATCACCTATTTACATGTCATGATAAATATCATTCTCTTGCCATTTCTTCATAAACATAAATTAGGTAATTCATTATATCGATATTTCATGCGTTTAAAAATATAATTCAAGTTACACTAACTTACCTCGTTGCTTGTACATGTTTATAATTTCATTAATCCGATATCTTTTCTTTTCCATATTTAAGTCTCGTATTCGAGTCATCCGGATCTTTATAAAGAAATTTGATCGTCGTTTTCATTTATTTCATGTTGTAATACATTCAACTAATGCTCTAAACAAAATTACCATTTTACCCCTAAACTTTTAATTAATGACGATTTCATCCTTAGGTTAAAATAAAATAAAATTATTGCAATTTTAATCCTTATTTCCAGCCGTTATTCTCAAACAAATTGATAACAACCCATGAATTCTATAAAATATCAGAATTTTCCATAACTTCAACACTTTTCAATTTAATCCTTAAAACATGTTTTTCCCCGATCTTGAGCTAAATTAATAATTTCATTCAATTTTTTAATTTTAAATAATAAAATAATTCATTTCATGCAATTTGGTCATTTCTAACATTTTTACAAAATTGCCCATAAAATTTTGCTTTTATTCAATTTAGTCCATGAGCCTAAAACATGCAAATTAGCCATGCTAGCTGAATATTCATACATATTTTCCTCCTCCTCCTCTCCATTCCACATCCTTAATTTATATAACATGCAACAAGTAACATTATCAATAATTTCACTATTTACTTATATGTATATTCAAAACTATCCATTTGCGTCATAGTCACTAAATTATTTATATCTTAAGCTACAGAACTCGAAATTAAGATCTGATAATTTTTCCTGAAACTAGACTTACATATCTTATTACTATGAAATTTTTAGAATTTTTGGTTTACCCAATAAGTACAGTTTATTCTTTAAAGTTATCCTTGTTCTGCTATCTGACAGTTCCGACCCTTCTTCACTAAGAATTAATTATCTTATCGTACGAGATTCAGATGATGTTCCTGCTTATTTCTATTAAAAATATACTCATTAATGATTTTAAACATATAATTTAATCTCTTAATTATTTTTATCCAATTTTTTATGATTTTCCAAAGTCAGAACAGGGGAACCCAAAATCATTCTGACATTGTCTCACAAAACTTATTATATCTCATGATTTACAATTCTATTTCTTACACTGTTTCTTCTATAAGCAACTAGACTTAATAAGATTTAATTTAATATTTTATTCATCCTCTAATTCGATTTCTAAAATTTTTGGTGATTTTTCAAAGTTAGACTATTGCTGCTGTCCAAAACTGTTTTAGTGCAAAATGTTGATTTTCATTTTGCCCCAAATTTCACATTTCATACAATTCAGTCCTTGCTCAATTAACCCCTCAGTTAAGCTAATTTTCTCAATTAATATTTTTCCTAGACATTATAAGTTATTTCATAACTATTTAAATTCAGAATTTCCACATAAAACCCTAACTTCAAACTCTTTTACAATTTAGGTCCCAAACATTCACTTTCAATTCAATTCTTTCAATAAAATCAGCATATAAACAATTTAAAGCTCTAATTTCATGCCAAATCATCATATACTTCCAGCACATATTCATAGAAACTTTCTATTTCTTTCATAGAATCAAAAACTAATGAATTCAACAAGTGGACCTAGTTGTAAAAGTCACAAAAACACAAAAATTTCAAGAAATAATCAAGAATTGAACTTACTTGCAGTAAAAATATGAAAAACCAGCTTAAGGTAACTCTTCCATGGTGTTTTTTCTGATGAGAATGTAGAAAAATAAAGAGAAATCTAGATAATTCCACTTTAGTCCTAGCTTTATCAAGTAAATTTTGTAATTTTCCAATTTTGCCCTTAATTCTCCTTATTTCCTTGATGATTTCATGCCCTTGCCGTCCAGCCCAAATAGACCTTGGGTCTATTTTCCTTTTAAACCCTCTTTCTTTTATCATTTAAGCTATTTAATTATTTCCCACAATTTTGCATTTGATACAATTTAGTCCTTTTTGTTCAATTAACTATCAGTACTTTAAAATTTCTTAACGAAAATTTACTACTAACTTATTAACACTCCATAAATATTTATAAAAATATTTATGGCTTGATTTAAAATTCTCGAGGTCTCGATACCTCGTTTTCGATTCTAATCATTTTAATATATATTTTTTTAGTATACTATTCACTATTTCAAAATTTTTCCTAACTTCACATTTAACTTATACTCACTAAATTAATAATATTTCCTACTCATTTTTCGGATTTAGTGATCTTGAATCACTGTTCCGACACTACTGAAAATTAGGCTGTTACAAAAAGTATGACCTTTTTTTTGAAAAGAGGTTCCTTTTTTGATGCAGGTTTTGAAAAGTTAGGGCATTGTGTTCATGAAAATTAGACTCGGGTTAGTTTTGATTTGACAGTGCACAAGTTGAAGGCTAGAAGTCTTCTAGATTCTAAGCACAAGTTTGACTTAGTTAATTCCCTGCATAGTTCAAGATAAGCCTATGGTGGACTTTAGCAAAAATGGCGTTGTGGAAATACGAGTCAATGTGGAGATTTGTTGATTATGCCTCATATTTTAGTCAAATAAGAGATTGCTTACAAGTCAAGTTAAACAAAATATATTTTCTTTCTAAAAGATTTAGTATTTATTAGTATAATATATTTAACATTTATTAGCATAATTTATTTGACTTACAAATTTAACCTGTAAATGGGTTCTTTTACAGCCTTAAAAAATACACCCATTAGAGATTAAAACTCATAATACTTTTGGAGAATTTTGTGTTTATGTTTTGAAGGTTCTTTGTTTTCGGGTTTTGGGGTTTAGTTTTATCTTCATCTTTTGTACTCTTTGTTCTTTTACCATTATAGTAAAATTATCTTTACTCGTGGTTTTTTATCATCTTTGGAGAAGTTTTTCCAAGTTAAATTTTTGTTTTCAATTTCTCAATTTCTTCTGCTATTTTTACTTATTTGTTATTCAGTCGAGTCGATCCCCAACAATTTTAGTTATAGTTATTAGAATTTATTTTTTGTAATTGAAATTATGATTATACATGTAACTCACGAGAAAAAATAAACTGACAAATATTAATTATATTTTACCTTATTAGATTTTTATTGTTTTTAATTAAGAAATTTTGAATGTAAGAATTGAAGATAAAATAAATAAATTACATTATGTTTAAATAAATTATTGGAATTTTTTGAATATAAAGGTTGAAAATATCAATAATAAATAGAATAGATAAGTGTGTATTTTTCAAACCATATAATTGGATTTTTTTTTTAATCAAACCTTAGAGTTTTGAATACTTTCCCCTAAAAATAATCGCGAAAAAAATGTATAATCGATAATGCAATTCTCTCTCCAATATTTTTTTTTCAACAGTTTCAATGTATTTATATGTTCTTTTTGACATAATGTTTAGAATTACCTATAACACTTCCCCAATCTATAAATAGAAGAATAATGCACTTGAACGCACTTAAACCCACATCCTCCTATATCAGCAACAATATCCATGCTAATCAAGCTAACACTCAATCGGCCTCTCACCCATAAATCTTAGTTCTGCTGACAACTAGGGGTGAGTATTTGATCAAGTTGAGTCAAATCGAGTCAAAAAGTTTTGAGTTAGCTGAGTTGACGAATCCTATTTTAGCAACATAACTCAATTTAAATTTTTTTCGAATTGAATCGAACCAAGTAAAAAAAATTTGAGTCGAGTTAACGAATTATATTATTTATATTCAATATTGTATTTATATGGACCGATTATTTAACTAGTAAACAAAGTACAAGATTATTTAACTTCATAAATAATAGAATGATTTTATATTTTAACTTAATGAGTAAACATTTATCAAAACGACGTAGTTTTACCTTTTTAACTTAATGGTTTTGACTTTTAACTTTAGAAAAGGTAAATATTTATCAAAACAACTTAGTTTTATCTTCTTATTCGGATTTTTAGATAACTCAACTTGTATAATTTATATTCGAGTTAAACAAAAAAACTTAATTTTTATTCGAGTTAATCCGAATAACTTGATTAACTCAAATAACTCAAATTGTTTAATTTAAAATTTAAAATTTTTATCGAATTTTTTGAACCAAAACATATTTTACTCACTCTTATTGACAATCTCGCTAATGGTTTAATAATTTAGAGAACAAAATATTTGTTTTTTAAAAAAAAAAAAACCAATCCAAACCACTTTTATTTAAAATTCAAATTTAGCATCAAATAAGAAATATAATGTGAAGAAAAAGGAAGTAGGCATGGGTAAGAGGGAAGCATCAAAATCCAGTATCCTATTGGTCCAACTAATATCATCATCTTATCCGAAGATCTAAATCCAAAACGCTACCACCCCCATCTACATCTCATCCTCTTTTCTTTCATCAATCCAAGCTCTCCCCATAAACATCAATACCTCAACTGCACCTCGATAACACCCAGAATCAGCATCCCCATGGCAACTCAAGCAGGTCTTTTCAGTCCCACTATCACCACTTCAAAGTCTCTGGCTCCATGGAGCCCATCTTCACCATTTTCATTAGCTACCCCCAAGTCCATCAACTTCTCCATGGCTCAGAGAACTAGCATTAGGGCTGCAGCTGCAGATGAAGCTGCTGCTACCGCTGCCACAAAGGAAGCTCCGGTGGGTTTCACCCCTCCAGAATTGGACCCAAACACCCCATCACCCATCTTCGGAGGAAGCACTGGTGGACTGCTGAGAAAAGCCCAAGTTGAAGAATTCTATGTCATCACATGGGATTCACCCAAAGAACAAATCTTTGAGATGCCAACTGGTGGTGCAGCCATCATGAGACAAGGACCTAACTTGCTCAAGCTGGCCAGGAAAGAACAATGCTTGGCTTTGGGTACCAGACTGAGGTCTAAGTACAAGATCAAGTACCAGTTTTACAGGGTTTTCCCTAATGGTGAGGTCCAATACCTCCACCCCAAAGATGGAATTTATCCTGAGAAAGTGAACCCAGGTCGCCAAGGAGTTGGCCAGAACTTCAGATCAATTGGGAAGAATGTCAGTCCCATTGAAGTTAAGTTCACTGGGAAACAAGTTTATGACTTGTAAGATGAGAGAATGCTTAATTAGGGATGATGATGTAACAACCATGATTATCTGAGTACATAAAAATCTCTGTTAATTGTTATATGTGGTACATGTACTTCCTTTTTCATTGCCCATTGGTTTCCTGTATTTCGTCCATCTTCATAGGCTTATGAATTATGTTTGAAGATGTAAGTGCTTGATGTCTATGATAAGCAAAAGGAGTTTCTGGTAGAACTTCGAAATTTCTAGATTGCATCCTTAATGAGCGATAAAATAATTTAACAATTTTCACTTCTGTCGGCATTTGCTTGAACTCAATGGCAAGTTCTGCATCTGCTATACAGCTAAATTCCTAACAGTAGACAAGCTTGAGCTTCATGAATGACCCCTTATAATTGAAGTATATAGAAGCCTAATCTCAGCATGGGCTTCCAAGTGAATCATGTGCAGACCTACAATCCTTGATGTGCAATTTTAATCAATGAGAAAAGTCAGTCAGTCTTAGCCATATTTAAACTTCTTCCCATTGAGATGTTGACATCCACCTCCAATAAACGTCATCTCTCCACTTATTTTCATCTATGTTCTTGGGTTTTGGGGTGAATGTTAGATATGTTTTCTAAACAAGTTCGTTTATTTTTCTTCTATGTTTTTGGACTGTCGAAGATCATACCCTCACACTCATAATCAAGTGTAACACATAAGAGCCGGTAATGAATACTTTAGAAAAAAATGAAGAATTCGAGTAACATAGATTCTCATTTCCTTCGTCGTTAGCAGATATCATGAGCCTTCACATAGTCTGCAATCATGGCATTAAGCATCCAGCAAACTATTATGAAACTAAAGCTTTTGAAAATTAAGTTCAATTAGCTTAGCTATAGTAGGGCTTGGTATAAGCTCTACAAGTTCTCTTTCCACCTTTCCTACCTTATAACAAAAACTAACAAAATGCAAAGGAGAAAATGTACCACACCTATTACATGCCTCCCATCCTTTTAGTGCATGAAAATGTTCAATCTGCATTCACCCTCATGTCCTTCATTTCGAGGATTCATCAGCCTGCAATTACAGAGATCAAGTTTTCATGCTAACAGAGAGCAAATGGGGGGAGCTTACAGCAATGCTTCCGCATTTTACCTTCACAGTTTCCTGCAATCCATTAGTCTCCATAACAGCTCTCCAAAGAACTTTAAAAAAACAGGTTAGTGCTCCAAATCAGCCAGAAGAAGCAAATGAATAACAACTGCTAGATTTGCATGTAATATATGTTAATCACATATCTCTGAATTTCATAGCAGAAAGTACATTTGAAATCTCACAAGTAAAAAATTACATTTCTATTCATGTTTCCAAGCATACAATATCAATGAAAAACCAAGTCCCTGTGCTTGATTATCTCTAAACTTTTGAGAGTAAGACCATGTCAATACAGATGGATCAATAACCGACTGGTTTGCCCACAATTTCTCAGCAGAGAGGCAAGTTTGAAACATGAAAACCGCATTGCCCAAAGCATTGCCAAATAGCCAGTTGTGCACATCCCAGAACACTTCCACTGGTAGTCCATCCACTAAAATGGTATGATTGCCGCGGAACTTCCACTTGAGCCGCTTCACCTGCATGACCGTCTTACTGTCGATGCGTATAACAAGGCATGGATCCATAAGATCGAGCGTGTCACATTCAATTACGACATCATGCATCCGTCCCTTGTCGCAAAACTGAGTCTTGGCACCATAAAACTTCTTCCCAAAAATGTGCTCTCTCTTTGCAATAAAAACAGCATTGGAATTGAGATGAGCACTGGTGTCAATCTTCTTGATAGCTTCCTTTTTCAAATCCCCAAGAAGTAACACCATTTCTTGTTCAAATGCAACAGCCAAGTAATACCCTTCAACTGGCTCTGGCCCAACACCAAATCTAGCATTAGACAAGTCCCAACATATATCAATTTTACCAGAGTCAACCTCTAAATTCTTTGATCCTTTCCTCTTAGAGAACAACCAGGGCTTTATATCAACTTTACATAAACAATTGTTGGCTAAATCATCTATTACAACACTAAGGCCCTGACCCATCAGATTCTTGGTCCATGTAACTGTAATCAAGCATGAACGACCCTGTAATCTACACTGATAAACACAAGTAACCAAGTTCTGAGCAGCTTTAGCTGCACTTGACGACGACGACGATGAATCAGCAACTTGAACACCGTTTTCACCGAAACAAGAAGGGAAGTCCCTCATTATAGTAACCATAAAAGGCAAATTTTCTCCTTTCTTTTTACTAATCCTCTCTAGCTAAAGCAGAGATTTTGGTACCCTTTTGCTAACCCAAAAAAAGAAAAGAACAAACAAATTGATAGCACAACAGTCCTACCTCAGATAATTGATGATGAACTCAAGAACCCACTTCCCAAATGCTTCAAAACTCAGTTTCTCAATCTGGGTGTCTGGTTTTTGGACAACTTTTAAGGTTGTACAGAAGAGAAAGAGAGATATATAGATAGAGCAGACTTAGATATGCTTCACTATCAATGTTCGCTTTAGTTCCATCTCAGGAATGGCCAAAAAAATTATTTTGATTTAAAAACAAAACAAAACAAAACACATAGGAAGAGAGAGGATGAGTCACATGGGAGAGATGGAGGGCAAAAAAAAAAAAATACAAGGAAAACTTCATGAAAACTGGCAAAAAGGCTGGGTTTTTAATATAAACGTTACACAAAAGAAAGAAAAGCTAAAAAAGGTATTTCTCTCATTCATTTACACTCATTCTTTTTTAATATTTTTTATCTGAATTTTGTTTTTTTATCTACTTCCTTTTCTCCATTGCTGTGTTGTGCCCATAATTAAAGGCAAAAAAGAAATAGTTATTAATGGAATGGACCCTTTCCTTAAACTAACATTGCAACATGCCATTACTGTAAGGAAAAACAATCCAAAAACGCCAAACTTTGTTTTGAGAAATCTACATCATCCATTGGACACCCAATCTTTGTCTCAAGAGAAGGAAATAATTCTACAATTGGATTTGGATAACACCAAAAAGGACAGAAAAGAAAAGAAGATGTTTGGAGGGCTTGATCACGTTGTTGAGCATTCAATGTGAATGTATTAACATCATGCTTTAGCAAAAGCATTTATATGGTGAAGTAATTATATCAAAACACTAAACTGGAACCCAGTATTCATTAGAATCTTCGTTTCTTTTTTACCATGTTGATGACCTTTTCTCATCATGTTGCTTTCATGTTTCAACAGATATGATGATGATGATTCGCATGATACCACAAAAATCATTGGGATGCTAGTCAATGCTTTGCTTCAACACTTAACCATAGGCATTAAATATGAAAATGGGGTTTCCAAGCATTGAATTGAGGTTGCCTTCTTTTTTTATTGTTTGCTGCCATGGCGGTTTGACTGACTGACAAGACAAAGCTAGGAGTGTGAAGCAAGTTGTTTTAAAAGCCGCCTGCTTCCAGTTACGTATGCACACCCCATTACTCACGGGAGTTTTGAATTTGATTGATCCAATACGCTTTTTTTTGGTCTTTCAAGGACAATGATTACTTCATGTCGAGGAGAATGTGGAATTTATTACGGCCAATACCAAAAACATCAAATGCTAAGAAAATGGTTAAAATATGATATTTTCGTATTGAATAAAGTTTGAGATTAACTGAAAAAGATATTATAGAAGTGAATGACCGGCGTTTACCTCTCTAGTTGGATTCTGCAATTTTGTCTCCCATGGAGAAGCGTTCTCCGATCAGAGATTAGAATGCTTTATTGTTGGGTACATTGGGTAATATTTTACACTAATATAACTTCAATTAAATACTAAAATCGAATTAGAAATATCACTATTAAATCGTAATGATCCAAATACAGTGAATAAACTCGATAAATAATTATTAAATATTAAATTGCAATAGAAAAATTAAGAGATGCAAAAAAAAACATAAATGAGAGAATTCATTAAATTTACGAGGTTCAGCAAATTCTCTATGTCCTCGGTCGCCTACACTGAATAATAACTTCATTATAAAAAAATACAGATTAATTAAATCTTCAATTAAAAGGATTTCTCGAACTATACTAATGTATAGTCATATGAGAAGGGAAGAGATTGGGATGCTTTAAACTTATGGCATGAAGTCTTTTTTATGTAGTGGTTTAGGCAGCCACTATCTATTCCCATTCAATGTGAGATTTCAATGAGCCAAAATCAAAATTCACCACCAAGATTCAACATTATGATAGGGTTTTCATGAGCTCCTACAATAAAGAGATCGAGGAATGGTGATGAGGAGATAATGTATGAAGATGAAGGGATACAAACGAATGATCGTGAGACATTCTAGTTTGTAGGGGACCTCGGTTTTAAACATGCAATCCTTATAGAAGGTATCTAGCCAAATTGATTGGGAAAAGGTATTGCAAGAGTCATCAAAGTTTAATGAGGATTGGAACTTTCAGGGTAAAGAAAATACTAATTGGCTTAGAGTCTCGGTCTCAAAGGAAAAGCCTGAAGCCCTTTGTGATCCTTGGAGGAAAACATTGATAGCGAAGGTGTTGGATAAGGCAATGAGGTATGGATTTTTGTTGACTAAACTAAAACAATTATGGAGACTTGCAGAAGACTTATCATTAGTATAACTTGGACATGATTTCTTTTTCTGGTAAGAGTTAACAACCCCACTGATTACTTCTATATCTTATTTGAGGGTCCTTGGATTGTAGCTGGGCACTATTTAAAAGTGAGAAGGTGGAAACCCTTGTTCCATTTGAGCCAAGAAATTATAGAATTGATAGTTGAGTGGGTTTGTTTTTGTGAATTACTAATTGCGTTCTTTAATTGAGAGAAACTGAGCTTAATGGGCAATTTGTTGAAGCATATTGTTAAAGTTGATAAGCTTATGGAGGATTCATCGAGAGGTAAGTATGCTCGAGCTTGTATTGAAGTTGATTTAAGCAAACCTCTTATTAGTGGTCTAATGATTGGACCACATTGGCAGAAAGTTGAGTATGAAGGGTTACATGAGATTTTTTTTGGATATGTAATTATGGCCATAAGGTTGATAACTTTCCTATTAGAATTCAAGTTGCTTGCACCCAAGAGAATTTAGGAGATAAAGTTAGAGTAAAGATCAATGATGTTGGTCAAGAGAATAACCAAGTTCAACCACCTTTGTTTTTAACATTTTGATGATTGTTGAGAAAAGAAATAGGTGAGAAGGCAACAAAAAAGAACATGTTACTCAGGCTCAACAATTAAATGGGAGCAATAAAAGATTCATTGTCTTTGATAATTTGGAGAGTGAATCAATGGTAAAGGATGTATAGGGAGAAGTGTGGCCAATGTGGGTCAGAAGGATCTTGTTAGTGTTAATGAAATAAGGGAGTCTGGTACGTTGAAAAGAGGGGTTTTAAAAGAAAGGTAAGGTGAAATTTTTATTTGATATTACTGATACTCAAGCTCAGGATAGATCCTTGATAAAGACTATACAATGTAGGTAGGGTTGAAGGCATTAGCTCAAGAGGGAACTTAGCAACAATTTTTTTTTTAGCTTAAAAATGATTCAGAAGGCTTGACTACAAGAGTTATCTTTGAAGGAACTCCTCGAGTTCATGTTGGTAATAGTTTTTCTTTTTCGAATTCCAACCCCTTGCATCATTTGGATAATATTGATCAAAGTGGGGAGGTAATGGTGTAAGAATTTTGGATAATATTGGTACTATGGATTGGTCCACGAACAAAAAGAAGACTTTAACTGTAACACGCCAAACACTATCCTTTAGAGTGATTCGAGTGTGACGTGTCACAACAGAGAAATCATCTATCTTTAAAACCATTTTTGGTGTATACTTTATAAAAATAGAGTGTTGTATTAAACATTTAATAAAATAGTATATAAGCCATGAGGCGTATAAGCTTTAATAAGATAATTTTCATCATATGAAATATAGCACTGGAAAACCATTTCATATCTCAAATGAAGCTTCATTAAAACATAGTTTATCAATATAGGTTTCGAGTACAAATTCTTCTCAAAATACAATCAGGCATCACCCCCATATGACATGCATAGTACAAAATAACAAAAGTCTCACAGTAGCAGACATCCTCTAGCATAGTCTAACAAAACTTTCCTTTTATTTAACAACAAGCTTGAGAAAGAAATGTAACTAAGTAAGTTCAAAGGAACTTAATGAGTTCTAAAAGAACTCCTGTCAAACCACTAATACTTCAAGCAGATCATCTCAAAGAGTCAAACACAACCACACAATTTGCCAGATGGCCAATACTATACATAGACAGTCTATACGCCGGTTTACTAGTTCTTTAGCGCATACATTACGTCTATATGGCCAGAAAAATAAACATATTTCATGCCAGCCACATACTCATAGCCTCAGTCAGATTCGTACAATATACTCCATTCATATTCCTTTACTTGTATCCTTTGTCGTGATTTGTTAATCTAGTTTGCAACATACATTTGCCCTACCAGAGGCTACATAACTATTTTCATGCATCACGATCTGCTAGTTCAATGTACATTCTATTAAAGGCATCACCATGAATGTTTTTCCTTAACATCATTTCCATGATTTGATCCATATTATTCTTGTTAGAAGTAGAAGGTAGTGGCTTAAGCATGAAGAATAGTTCTTACTCTTTAACAAAGACATTACAGACCTAGACTGACAACTCTGAATAACCACTTTTCATATACACGCACTTTACCTTTACAGAGCATAAGTACTTACCTTACACGAAATATAAAACAGGAATACTACACACATGGAAGTATGAAGGGAGACACCAGAAATACAGCAAAGTCTATATAGCAGGACATTTGCCTTTATCACTCAGACTTTCTATACTATCTTGAGCTAAAATATAAATAACTAAACTTATCATATCATTACACCATTGAAACCAAACATGCATGCAAGAAACATTAACACTTAACCCAAAATAAAAAAAAGCTTCATTCCTTACATATTAATCTGATACTTATGCATCCAGAGTTAAAAATACGTAAATAATTATGAAAATAACCTATGGTTCATCAGTATTTACCAGAGAGCTAAAAAAAACATAGGAGTTGGCTGAATACAGCAAACCCAACTTCAGACTAGTTTTTGAACTTAAGATTTTTCAGAGAAAGCGGAGAAAATCAAAAAGAATATGAATTCAAAGAAAACACAAAGTTTATCACTGAAGGCACTGATATCCTTATATACCTAAGCACAAAGATAAGGTTTAGTGGAAGGATTAGATTGTTCCACTAACACCCTTGAATCTCATGATTAAGTGCATTTATCATCATTTAAGTCTTATCAACTACAGTATCTTAGTTCCATTCTAACCAGTTCTCACTTGGCTAACTAAATTGTCCTATTAAAATAATAAACAAATCTATTAACTACAAACTTAACGAATTCACTTAAACTTCTAGGATGACGTATACTCAACAGAAGAATCTGCCAACCTATAGATCTCGCCAAAACACGCAATTTACCAAAACACAAGATTCGCGAATTGGCGCATACAAAAAATACTATACTTAGACAAAATTAAAACTTTACGTTTTCAGAGCTATGCCTTAATACCATAACACAATAAATAGTAACCAGATACAGAGACTTCGTCAGGTGGGTTGTTACATTAGCTCTTGATAGAGACAAATATACGCTACTGAGTAATGACAGAGGTATGGTTCGAGGTTTAAGTGGAGACTTGAATGATAGGTTTAATGTTTTATAACTTGAAAGTTCAACAGCCATAAATGTTGAGGATGATGTTGTCACCACGGAGGAAGCATGTTAGCCTCGAGTATTGGTATACAATTTTATTATTAGTGAGGAAGATTCTTTTATGGAATGTAATGAGTGCAGAGAGCTTGAGTTTTTTTTAGCTCAATTAGGGACTTTTTAAGGGTACATAAATCCTTTGCATTGGCTTTATGTAGACAAGGATAAATAGAATTAAAGTGGAAATATTATTAGTAATCTTGGTATGCTGAAATGGAAGATTGTTGATGAAGATGGTTTTGCAAGGGGATTGGTTGTTGTGGAATGATGGTGAACTTAATGTCAATATACCAAATGTGATGCCACAAGCTATTACAATTAAGATTAAATGGAATGATAAAGAATAAGTTTTTACTACTGTCTACGGTAATCCATTATCGACCCATAAAAAACTACTTTGAGAGACAACGAAGAATATTTCATGCTTGTCAAGTCTACTGTGGCTTATAATGGGTGGCTTTAATGAGATTGCGACATCAATAGAAAAATCAAACTTTGACCCGTTGGATTGTAATAGATATTACAAAATGCAAAGGGTATCACAAATTTGTAACTTGTTAGATATAGAGTTTGTAGAACCCAAGTATACTTGGTAAATATCTTCAAATGGTTGGAATTTTTGTTAGGATCTAATACCCTAAGTGTAGTTTATTCATCATTTGTACTTATAATTTTTCGAACATTTGGTTTAATAAAATTTCATTATTCACATTAATATTATTTATATTTGTCCTCAATGGTTTTTGCATGCAAATAAAAATGTAAGTAAATATTGACTCACTAGTTATCTAAGGCTTAACTAATACTAAGTTGCATTATATGGTCAAAGCAAAATGCAAGAAAACAACTTATTTTAGTAGGTAATCTAAAATGTCCATCGTCTGATGAATCGAAATTGATCAAATCGATTAAAGGACTATTCTGTCATCTATCAAATCTAATTGAAGAGATACCTTGTCTTGGGTATCAGATCAATTGATTCCCAAAAGATAGAGATATAGATATAGCGACCCAATTTCCAATAGTGTCAAAAAAGGTAGTTTCGAGACCCCGTTTTTATAAACCGATCGAATATTTATGGAGTTAAAGTATAGATGAGTTGGATTTTAGATAGCCAGTTTAGTAGAAATTGTGGTTAGTTAGGGCCCAAGGACTAAATTATAAGGTCCAATCGCTATAGATTTTTAATTAATAAATGGCTTGGGGACTTAAATTGCAATTAACCAAAGGTTCAAAATAGAAATTATACTATGTTAAATTTCATATATGTGGACGATATGATTAAATGATTAATAGCTTAATTAAAATAAAGTTTATTAAATTAAAGTAAGATTAACTATGTTAATAAACATTTTAAGCTTAGTATATATATGTGTGTTCGGTGCGAAGAGATAGAATTGCATATTCTCCACCCAATTCTAAAGAAAGAAGAAGAGAAAATGCCACAGCCAAGGGTTCTTAAGCTTCTTGGCTTTAATTTCAAGTAAGTCTCTAGCTATTTTTCTTTGATTTTTATGGAAATTGAATCATTAGAGCTTGATCTAGCAAACCCATGTACTAATCTGTGAAACTATTAAAGTTTTAGAAAGTTTCCATGGTTGAGAATTTAATGATTTTGGTGTTAAATTACTAGAAATTAAGCTTAGTATAAGAAAAGAACTAAATTGTAAAACTTAATTGTTAGTTTCATATATTATAGACCAAATTGAATAAAATGTAAAAATATTGTGAATTACTACTAGGGATAGAAAATAGAGGGCCCCTAATAATTTTTTGTAAAATCGGATTTTAATCTGAGGCTTTTAATTGAAAGTTATGCTTATCCCAGTTTTATGAACTAAATTGAATAAATTGCAAAATTTACATGAATTGATAATAGTTTGTGAATTGGCTAGAATATGTTATTATGTCATATTTATTACTATTCGTAGCTAACATTGACACAGAATCGTCGATAGGGAAAGGAAAAACAAAAGTGGTCAATGAGTAGTCGAAAATTTTGGTTTGTGCATTTATAATTTAAAGTCATATAAAATTATTACATTCTCATGTTACATGTATATGAGAGTACTAAGGTAAGTATATAGTAATGATATAAGTTACTGGATCAAGCTTAAATATGAATTCTTGAAGTAGATGACTAAATTGGATAAAATAGAAAATAACATGAATCATTTGAAATATGAATTATGTTATGGAATTGAGTGAGAATGTATATTGAATGATGTGAAATACATATGTTAAGTTAGTGAACTGAATTGTTATAGTATATATGATTGAAAATTTTATATTTGTACTAAATTGTAAGCAGAATTTGAATTTGATACCCTATTAGCTAGTTGGGTTGAGTCGAATATAGTTGGTATGTTATAGGATTGGATTGAGTACGGTATTATGCGCTTATGTGTTTGTATGCACTTCGTGGGCCAGATATGCGCTTATTCACCAATTTGCACGTCGTGTGCTAGGTATGTGTTTTGTATGCTAGAGTGCATTTCAGTGTCAGTTTGGTGTGTTGGTTGGACAATCCAAGTATTCGTCCGAGTCCGAATCAGGTTAATAGGGGTTGCAAAATGTAAACTTGGTAAAATGAGATATAAATTGGTACCTTTAGAATGATTCGTGATTAAATGTTGTAATCATACAGTTGAGCATTTAAATAAGATGAAATCAAGCTTTGGGGGTCGAAATGAATATGAATGAGTTAGTAGAGTCCAAAAATGAATGAAATATGTGATATTATAAGTGATATATCATAAAAGGACTTATAATTGAATGTTTTTTATATTGGTATGTTTGAAATGTTTCTATTATAAGTAAAATGAAATGCTCACATATGTTGAATTGAATTGGGATAATTTGGTTCTTGTTTTTTATGGTCGCTAAACTAACTAAAAATTTGACTAAGCCAAGTGCACCTATCGAACAGTAGTATAGTTATGGTGAGACCGGAAATATCGTATCCACAAGGACTAAAAGTACTAGCAATTACTATCTTTTTTATTATCTAACCTAAGAATTAAATGGGTGTTTTTAGACTAAGATTAACTATCTAATTAACTAAGAATATGACAGAGGTAAAAGTTGGAAAATACTGTTGGGAAACAGATGGAAAAGACAATACCCAAGGAAGAATCCACCTAAACTTCACTTATTACTTCTGAATTAGATGATTTATTCACTTGACTTAATCCGTAGAAATCCCTAATTTATGTTAATATCTCTCTCGAGACTAAAACCAACTGACTCTAGGTTGATTAATTTAAATCTCTTTCTAATTAAAACCCCTATTGTCGCCTTAACTCGATCTATAGATTCCCTTATCAGATTTGACTCTAATCTGGTAGATTTACGTCGTCCTATGTCTAGGATTGCATTCAACTCTGCTTAATTATGCTAGATCTACTCTTAAACAGGGACTTTTGCCTCACTGAATAAACACATCAGGCTTGAATTAATATCCTGAAATATTAATGCAAGAATTAAGAACACACAATTAAGAATAAGAACAAGTATTTATCATATAATTCAAATAGTAATAATATCTGTCTTAGGTTTCATCTCCCTTAGGTATTTAGGGAGTTTATGTAACGGCCAAATTTTTTTCAGTGGTGTCGGAAATAGTGATTTGAGATCACTAAATCCGACGAGTAAGTTTAGAAATTTTAACGAATAATAATTATAGGCCAAGCGTGAAACTTAAAAGAATTATTTTTAATTAGTGAATTTTGCGATTTTAAAAGAATTAATCAGGTAAATTGGGTTGAAAACGAGGTATCGAGACCTCAGATTCATAAACCGAGCCATAAATAATTTTATAAATATTTATGGAGTGTTATTAAGTTAGTATTAAAGTTTAGTTAGAAAATTTTAACGTTTAGTTAGTCAATTAATTAAAAGGACTAAATTGAAAATAGTGCAAAATTTATTAAATTGTGATTAAATAGTTTAAGTAATTAAAAGGAGGGATTTAAAAGGCAATTGGACCCAAATTGTATGGGCTGGACGGTTGGGCAAGAAAATCAGCAAAAAAAGACAAGGAGAAACAAGGGCAAAATGGGAAATTTTGCAAATTAAACATATAAAACAAGACAAATTTGAAAAATCTAGAGATATCATCATTTTTCTTCAGCAAAAACGCCATGGGAGGTCTGAAAGCTGTTGGTTTTTCATACTTTGACATATGTGAGTTCAATTCTTGCCCTTTTCTTTGAGATTTTTATGTTTTTGTGACTTTTACAATTAGGTCCAAGTGTTTAATTCATTATTTTTTTATTTTATGAACAAAATTAAAAGCTATCATTGATAAGTATTGGCTGTTTATGATGAAATAAAATGAATTTGAAGCTTTGATTTTGTTGTTTGATGATTTTATCAAGTAATTTCAATAGAAATTGATTTTAGGACCTAATTGTGAAAAAGTTGTGAATTAAGGTTTAGTGTTAAAATTCTGATTTTCAAAAGTTGTGTAATAGTTTAGAATGATGGAATAAAATGTTAATTGAGAAAAATTAGCTTAATAGATGGGCTAATTGAGCAAGGACTGACTTGTATGACTTGTGAAATTTAGAGGAAAAATGGTAATAAACATCTTGAACTAAAACAGTTTTGGACAGCAGCAGTAAGTTGACTTTGAAAAATCACCATAAATTGTAAAAATCGAATTAGAGGATGAATAATATATGAAATTAAAGCTTATTGAGTCTAGTTTCTCATAGAAGAAACGGTGTAAGCAATTGAATTGTAAATTATGAGATATAATAAAATTTGTGAGACAAGGTTAGAATGAATTCGGGTTCCCCTGTTTCGACTTTGGAAAATCACTAAAAATTGTATAAAATTAATTAGAGTGTCAAATTTATATTCTTATAACCTTAATGAGTCTATTTTCAATAGAAATCAACGGAAACGTTATCCGAGTTCTGTACTGTGATATAATTAATTTTTAGTGAAGAGAGGTCAGAACTGTCAGATAGTGAAACAGGGGAAAATTAAATGAATAAACTGTACTAATTGGCTAGACAAAAAATTCTGAAAATTTTATGGTGGAATGATATGTGAGTCTAGTTTCAGGGAAAATTTACGGATTTTAATTTGGAGCTCTGTAGCTTGAATTATAAATAATTGAGTGACTATGACTCGTGTGAACAGCTTGATATGAGCATTAATAAGTAAATTGTGAAATCATACTTACAAGAATGTTATATACATTAAGGATGTGGAATGGAGAGGAGAAGGAGGAAAACAAATGATATATGTTTATAAGAAAACAGTATGAGAACGATACATATCATGATATGTATATATATGACTAGTTTCAATATGATGCATTGGGTATGAAGTTGGATTGAAATGTCTAAGGCAAGTATTTTATTCACATGATCTGAAATGTAGTATTTTATAAAGATATGATCTAGCTTTAAATATAAATGTTTGATGATTAAGCTGAAAATATTTGGTAGATGATAATCATGGTATAAAAGTATAAGTGGCACCATAATAGACAAGGTAAAATGAGTATGAGAGATACATGTATGATGACATACAAATGCTATATTTGTAGTTTAATTGAGAATGTTTAATCATTAAATGAATACCATGTTATATGCTTTTGATTTTATATAAGCGTTAAGAGATTAAGGTTGACCAAGGCTTGGAAAATAGCTTAGATATTGACCACACTGCGAGCGAGAGACACGGTCGTGTGTCTCAACCGTATATAGAACACGACTTTAGGACACGAGCGTGCGATGTGGCCGTGTGCCTCTAAATTGATGATGATGTCATAAACAGAAAGCTCCACGGACAAGGGACACGGGCGTGTCCCAAGCCACATGGTGCGTGGATTCCACACGGCCTAATCTCATGGGCGAAAAAAAAAAAAAAAAAGAAAAAAATTAAGCGAAAAATTTTATGAGAAATCAATTGAGCTCCGACTTGATTTTAATGTTCATGTTGGGTTTCGATGGCCCAAATAAATGTCGTTATATATATATATATGATCTCAGAAAGTGAATAGTAATGTTTTGATTAATCAGTAAATGTTTCAGTATGCATCTGGTAACACTCAGTAACCTGTTTTGGTAACGGATACGGGTTAGGGGTGTTACAGTTTAGTTCATAATGATAGGGAAAAACATCTCAAAATTGAGAAAACAATAAAATATAAATAAACCCAAAAACTTCGGTAGAAATTGAATGGAGATCTTCAATCTTGAAGTAAATCTTACTTCCGAGCTGATTTCGATTGCTATCTTCGAGTATTCTCTTCCTTCTACTCTACGTATCCCCTTTTGATCCTCTTCTAGGGTGGTTATATATATTTTGGAATGCTTTAAAACCCTAAAAATAAGCCTTTTCGAGTAGAATTAGACTTGGGCTCGACAGGGACACGGCCGTGTGGCACACCCGTGTGAAGGTGCTCAAGCCGTGTGTAATTCTGATTTGGTTTTTAGTTGAAACGGCCATGACACACGGGCGTGTGGACTGCCCGTGTGTCTCACACGGTCATGTGGACTGCCCGTGTGTCTCACACGGTCATGTGGACTGCCCGTGTGTCTCACACGGGTGTGTGGATTACTCGTATGAAAGTGTCCAGGTCGTGTGAAGCCTGAAGTAAACCTATTTTGTCTGTTTTTGGCCTTTTTCTTGCACTTTTTGCTTTCCTATGCTTATCTAGATATAAAACATGAAATTAAAGGATTAGGAGCATCAAATCCACTAAATCTTACGATAAATCATCCAAAAATATGCCAAGTATGGGATTAAAATAGTTACTTTTAAGGTTATCAAATATCCCCACACTTAAGCATTTGCTTGTCCTCAACCAAAATCATCAACTTACAATTAAAATTAATTCTTCTCAACTTATAATTCTTATCAAATAATGTTTCGAAATAATCCAAAAGTAATCATACATTGAGAATTCAACTAAAAGAACATTAAAGTTTCAAACAGTCCAAGTTGAGCATTTTAATCATAAGACCATAGGTATCCCCCTTTATCTAAGTAATTACATTTTAATTCCAAATCAACAAGGGTTGACATCCTCACTAAATATTCACTCAAATCACTCAAAGTGTTTAAGGTTTAATAATTAAGCACTCAATAGTCAAACATGAAAAGTTATTACCATAGGCTTGTATGAAAATCAAATCTCCACCATTATAAATGAGATGATACACAAATCAAAAGGTCTTTAACAGGGTTGTAATGGAGCTTGGGATAAAGGTGTGGATAAAAGCTGAAAAAGAGGGTTAGAATCGAGATTAATTTAATAAATTACCAAACTTAGGAAAATAAGCTAAAAAATGCCAAAATTAAAACTATCCAAGACTAATGAAGTGAGCTTTCCCTCAGTATAGTGACTTTTAACTTGTCTAAGCTCATTATGATAGAATAGCAAAATGTAATTACATGACTATATAAATATATGTTTTTTTTCTTAGGAATAAGAACAAGAAAGTATATAATAAGAAATAATTCAGCAACTGAAATGAACGATCATAGTTAGGTAACTAATCAAATCAAATCTCAATAAAAAGGGAGTCAATAAGAAGAGAAAAATTCTTAATGAATAAAAAAGGGTTAAGTTGTGGGTTAACGTTTAATGGGGCAATATCAAGAAATGGTGTTTACGGCTCAAAGGAGTTCACTAAGGGTTAATTATGTGGGTAGGTTTTTTATGGAGTGAGTGAGTTAAAACCTAAGTGCCTTCATCATATCAGTATATCAACTCAAAGGTGTGGTCTCGACATATATAATCGATGCAAATTCTAGAATAACATATTAGTGTTAACTCACTCATAACCATCAATAAAAGTGAGCAAGAAAAATATATGCTCTAAAAGGCTCAAAATCTCACGAAAATTATGGGTTTTTGATGTTAATCCTGTAGATTAATAACTTCAAGATAATACCTTAATTTAGGGAAACAACCTAACAATTTTAGTTATCAAAAATTCAACTTATCATGCTTGATTCTCTATTGTCCTAAAGTTTAAATAATCAATGCACAATTACTTATGTTTTAATCCAAAACATATTAATAAAAATCACAATTCAATCCAAATTCACTCTAATAGTAATATGAGAAATTTATTTGAGAATAAGATATAATTCAGGGATTTTCTGATAAGTAACCTCCCCACACTTAAGATGTACATTGTCCTCAATGTACAAAGATAAATAATATCAATATAAGCATAATATCATAAAAGAGAGGGAGATGTGAAACTGCCCTGAATTTGGATGTAATCCTTGGAATAGCGACAGCGAATTTGTAGACATTGGAAATGTAGTGCATGTGTAACTAGGCAGAGGTGAAGATGGGATAGGAGACTCGGTGGTGGTAGAGGTTGGGTTCCACAATTACAGTGCCAAGCGAAGAGGTTATCGTGGTGGTCGGTATCGTGGTGGCTATGGTCGTGGTCGAGCAGGACATGACAGGCATGGATTATCTTTTCCCAGAGGGTTGTTTGTATATTCTTGAGTAGCACCAATCGACTAAACCTTTTGAAACTGTGATATCACCAGTAATGTTTTAGGGAGTTATATCGATGGGGTTATCATGGTTACTCATAAAGGAACAGCCATATAAATAAAGGGTTCAAAATATACTAATAAAAGTCTTTTAGAACATGAAAATAAAAATAGAAATAAAAACAAAAACAAAAAGAACAGAAAAATAAAGTGAAAAATAAATGGACTCAAAAGTCTTTATCGGCAGCTGGATCGTGAGGTGGTGGTGCTGGAGGCAAAATGTGGAAATGTTGGCAAATCTACTGCAGAGTCGCCTCGATACTGTCGAATCGTTGAGCGGAGTTGGTGAACTGCTGAGTGCAATATTGCTCGAATCGAGTTAGGTGGTCAAAAATTTCCGTCAATGAAGCAATCGCATGAACTGGTCTATGACTCGACGATGGTAGAGGAAGTGGGGTCTCATGAAAGGAAAGGATATCGTCAGTAACATCCTCGGGATCATCCTGATCGGTGGCTTGTACTAGTCGGTATTGAGGAGGATCGAACCCACAACAACGCTCTATCATCCTCATATGAAGCATGCTTGAGATGCCTTGTAGGGACATCTGACCGATGAGTGTGAGTGATGAGGATTGCGCCAAATGTATTCAGGAGCCTAAAATGTCGAGCTAGACGAGTCAGTAAGGGCCGATGTAGATGGCTCCCTTTCTGTATCGTTCGATCTGATGGCGAAAGGCGAGTGCTATGAAATATGCGAGATCAAAAACATGCCCTTGCCTCATGCTCCATAAGAAGTATGCGTCGTGAGTATTAACGATGCCCGTGCTCTCTCTTCACCCCGTTAAGGTGTGAGCTAAAAGGGCGTGGAGATATAGTAATGTTGAAAAGAGAGCTGATGCCTTAGAGCAGCTGGGATCATAGATACCCGTAGCAGGAATGAGGGCTGCCCAATATGAAGAAGGTGCGTAATGAATGTGACGATGGAGATGGGAAAAGTTGTCGGCCTTCATAAATTCCTCTGTGTAAAGTCCCAAGGCAACTCCGAATTCTGGGACACTCATTTGACGCACTAGACCGCCAAGACGGAACTGGACTGTGCTGGGGTCATCGTACTCTGACATAACCGTCTGCAAATGAAATGTCAAACAAAGTTCCAAAGTGAACTCCAAGTATGTCGGCTCAATATTGTCGAAGAAATAGTCCCAATGAGTAATAGCAAGGAAAGCCTGAACTAAGTCAGTGAGATGGACCTGTTCCAATGCAGCTCAGTCAATGCAATGACCCACGCCGAGGGGTCGGGCACGTAGAATCTGAAACATCTCCTCCTGAGGTCCTAGTGGGAACTGTAGAAAGGGATGTTGTATTTCATTGGTCGCACTTGAGGATGTCGCTCCTGGACCCTTCCGCTTATTAGAAGCGGGGACTGCGGCTTTGGTCTTTCTATGTGGATTTGTCATAAAGACTCTGTAAGATAAAATATTTCAATATTAGCAAAATACAAACAAACACAACATCCAAAGAATGCATCGAGAAGGTTAAAAGAAAATCATGTAACATTTATTCATATATGCACTAATGTTCACAAGTGCAAGAACTCACAAGCTGTGAATCAGAACTTAGTGTATACCAAACGAATTCAAACCAGCCAATGCATCTAATAATGAGGAATAAACAAGATAATCCTATCATATTTAATTACTAACAAAACCGAACTATTGAGAGAACCTATTATTTAGCATTAGGGAATGAAATTAAGAATCAACATAATAAAAGAAAAATCAAATTATCCCATGCTATGGTTAAAATGAATGCACTAACAATAATCATAAATTTCGAAAATAAATGCTAAAAACTAAAGTTAACAAAACAATAATCAAAAGTAAAAGAATAAAATGAAGCATAGAGGGGTTGAAGAACTTGGGAACCGTCGGTTAGTGGTGGTCGGAGGGTTGGTCATGCGATGGTGAGTGGTGGTCAGCGCAAGGGGCGGACGGTGCGAGGGCTGCGGGTAGCCGGTGGTCGGTGGTCGGAGGGAAAGAAGAAATGGTTGTGGGCTGTGAGGCTGAGCAAGGATGGAGAAAGGGAAAGGAAAGAAAGAAAGAAAGAAAGAAAGAAGGGAAGGAAAAAGAGGAGTGGGGGTGTTGGTTGCCGACGGCTTATCGGAGAATAGTGGCCGGAATGAAAAAGATGAATAACGAAAGGAGGTGTGACAGGTGAATAGTAGGGTTTAAATAGGAAATGAGGTGATTTTAGGGTTAAAAATTTGATTAAAAGGGGGGCCACGGTCGTGCCGGCCTCGTTTTGGACCACACGGCCATGGCCCACGCCCGTGTGCTTCACTCTTAGGCCATGTTTTCAATGAAATTTTAAGTTAGTATCGCACACGGACTCTGGGCACTCCCATGTATCTAGGTCGTGTGGCACACATGGCTACATCGCACGGTCGTGTGCTCTTTCGTTCGCTTCTCCCACGCCCGTTTGAGTTCCAACATGCCTGTGTCTTAATTTGTGCTTGTAGTCTGATGTTTTAAGTCAGTGTCACACACGGCCTTTAGACACGCCCGTGTATCTAGGCCGTGTGATGTACCCGGCCGCATTGCACAGTCGTGTGCTCTTTTGTTCACTTCTCCCACGCCCATTTGAGTTCCAACATGCCCTTGTCTTATAGTCAGGATTGCACACGGCTTTTGGGCACGGTCATGAGATCTGCCCGTGTCCCATTCTGACTTGTTGAAGATTTTAAAGTGTGTGCTCAGGTTCCCACACGGCCTCAAGCACGCCCGTGTTTTATCCCACACGCCCATGTATCCGAACACACGGCCGTATGCCTTGCCGGTGGAGCTCTCTGTCATATTTAGAGTTTAAAAGTTTAGCTCCAGTTTTCACACCCCCTAGGACACGCCCATGTGTCCAGGCCGTGTTCGATACTGTCGAATGTCAACACTAAGGCTTTAAGAATTTACACGGCTCAAAGCATGCCCATGTTTCCAACCCGTGGTGAGCACACGGCCTAGGCCACGCTCGTGTTTAGGTCGTGTGTGTCAAAAATTGTCTGCATTTAAACTATGAAAAATGAAAGAAAAATAAACTTATTTAGTAGGGTTAGTGCTCAAGTTACCTCTCGAGAAGCGCTTATTTAAAGTCTAAGCTTGACTTTACCTTGAGGGCATATTTAGGCAGGTTCGCGGAGCCGTAGCTCCTCTCTATTATCCTTAAAATCCTCACCGTTATAAAGTTTAAGACGATGTTCATTTACCTTGAAAGTGCTGTGGGTTGGATGATTTACCTCTACTATGCCATATGAAAAAATGGTTTGGACTACGAATGGACCTGACCATCGTGATTTTAGCTTCCCAGGAAATAATTTGAGCCTTGAGTTGTATAGTAGGACAAGATCTCCAGCTTCAAATTGCTTGTGTTGCTTTAAACGAGCATCATAGCGGCGCTTCGTTACATCCTTATATAATCGTGAATTCTTATATGCTTTAGCTCGCCACTCATTTAGCTCATTCAACTGCATCAACATTTTCTCACTTGCAAGTTTTAGATAAAAGTTTAGAAATTTTATAGCCTAGAATGCCTTGTGTTCTAGTTCAAACAATAGATGCAACTTTTCCTATAAACAAGTCTATAAGGAGATGTTCCTATGGGAATCTTAAAAGCGGTTCTATAGGCCCACAAAGCATCATCTACTTTCATTTCCTAATCCTTTTTATTTGACTCTACAATCTTTTCTAAGATACATTTAAGCTCTCGGTTTGCTACTTCGACTTGTCCACTAGTTTGAGGATGATAAGAGGTAGTTATCCTATGATGCACTCCATATTTCTTGAGCACTTTATCAAATTGAGTATTACAAAAATATGTACCTCTATCATTAATAATTGCTCTAGGTGTTTTGAATCGAGAGAAGAGTTTCTTAAGGAACCTAACTACCACTTTAGCATCATTAGTAGGTAAAGCCTAAGCTTCCACCTATTTCGACATATAATCGACTACTACTAGGATGTATTTATTGACATATGAACTAGGGAATGGGCCCATAAAATTGATACCCCAAATATCAAATATTTCATAAGAGAGCGTATGTGTTTGAGGCATTTCATCACGTTTGGAGATATTACCTGTTCGTTGGCACTTATCACAAGAAGTAACATACCTGTTGGCGTCTTTGAACAGTGTAGGCCAATAAAAACCTGATTCGAGCGCTTTATGTGCGGTCCTAGTTCCACTGTAATGTCCTCCAGTCAGTCTTGAGTGGCAATGTTCCAAGATTTTAATTGCTTTTGACTTCTTAATGCATCTTCTAATGACTTGATCTGCACATATACAGAAAAGAAAAGGATCTTCCCAAAAGTAATTTTTAACATCAATAAAGAATCGCTTCTTTTGCTGATGTGTCAACCCTTTTGGTGTAACATTAGCAGCTAAATAATTTGCAATATCTGCAAACCAAGGTACCTCAGAGTTATATATAGCAAAGAGTTGTTCTTCAGGGAACGAGTCATTTATCTCATGTTCATTAAGCTCCTTAAGATGTGGGATTTCTAATCTGGATAGATGATCTGCTGTAAGATTTTCTGCTCCCTTCTTATTTTGAATTTCTAAATCAAATTCCTACAACAATAAAATCCATCCTATTAGTCGAGGTTTTGCATCTGATTTAGTAAGGAGATATCGAAGAGCTGAATGGTTAGTGTATACGACAACAACTTTAGATAATATTAAATATGGTCTAAATTTATCAAATGCAAAAACCACAGCCAATAATTCTTTCTCAGTCGTCATATTGTTTTCTTGTGCGGCTGTCAATGTCTTGCTAGCATAATAGATCGGTTGAAAATGCTTGTCTCTTCGCTGTTCAAGAACTACACCTACTGCAAAATCACTTGCATCACACATTAGTTCAAAGGGTAAATTCTAATCAGGTGCAACTACAATCGGAGCATTAATTAATTTATCTTTTAGAGTGTTAAATGCTTCTAGACATTCCTGATTGAAATCGAAAGGCACATCCTTTTCTAGTAAATTCGTTAAAGGCTCAGCTATTTTAAAAAAATCCTTAATAAATCTTCTATAAAATACAACATGTCCTAAAAAGCTTTGAATAGCCTTAACTATACTAGGGGGGAGGTAATTTCTCAATAGTTTCAATTTTCGCTTTGTCAACCTCGATCCGTTTACTAGAAATTTTGTGTCCTAACACAATCCCTTTACGAACCATAAAGTGACATTTTTTCCACTTCTGTACAAGGTTCGTTTCTTCACATCTCATTAGAACTCGTTTTAAATTTTTAAGGCAAAGGTGGAAAGAGTTACCGAATACCGAGAAGTCATCCATAAATACCTCCATAATGTCTTCTACGAGTTCATCAAAAATGGCCAACATGCATCGCTGAAAAGTAGCAGGAGCATTACATAATCCAAAAGGCATTCGTCGATAAGTAAATGTACCGTATGGACATGTAAATGTCATTTTCTCTTGGTCCTCAGGAGCTATTGGGATTTGGAAGTAACCAGAGAGTCCATCTAGGAAGCAACAATACATATACCCAGATAATCTTTCCAACATCTAATCAATGAATGGTAAGGGAAAGTGACATTTTCTAGTGGCATTGTTCAACTTCCTATAGTCAATGCAAACTCTCCATCCCATGACTATTCGTGTTGGGATCAATTCATTCTTCTCATTAGCCACAACAGTCATGCCTCCTTTCTTAGGAACAACCTGCACAGGACTTACCCAAGAACTGTCAAAAATAGGATAAATAATTCCAGCATCTAGAAGTTTAATTACCTCAGCTTTTACGACTTCTTTCATGTTAGGATTCAGTCGTCTTTGAGCTTGCACACATGGTTTATATTCATCCTCTATTAAAATTTTGTGGGTGCAAAAAGAAGGGTTGATTCCTTTAATGTCAGAAATTTTCCAAGCTATGGCATTTTTATATTCTCTTAATACTTAGAGAAACTCTTCTTTTTCCTTGGGTTGCAAGTTAGAAGCAATAATCACTGGCAATGTAGAATTATCTCCAATGAACGCGTATTCCAAGTGATTTGGCAATTGCTTTAGTTCCAATTTAGGAGGTTCTTCAATAGAGGGTTTTTGCTTAAGTTCTCCGTTTACCTCAATACCCTCATATTTTGCTTGTCTTGGACAGGGTTCATTAGTTTGTATCTTCCTTATATTAGTGGTAGCATTATCTTCCCCCTATCCTTGAGCAAGACACAGTTCCAACGTGTCCTTAAGGGCAATTTTCTGAAAAGAATCTTGAACATAATGATCAGTAGAATCAATAAAATAACATGAATCATCTTGCTCTCTAGAGAATCGCATAGCGTCATAGATTTTAAAGGTAATTTCTTCATCACCTACCCTAAGTAAAAGTTTACCATCACCCACATCAATAACAGCCCTAGTAGTGGTTAAAAATAGGCGACCTAAAATTAAAGGCACCTCAACATCCTCATCCATGTCAAGCACAACAAAATCAATAGGGAATATGAATTTATCTACTTTTGCAAATACATCTTCAATAATACCCTTAGGATATTTAACAGAACTATCAGCTAGTTGAATACTCATCTTAGTAGGTTTTGGTTCCCCAAGGCCAAGTTGCTTGAACATTTTATAAGGCATTAAATTAATGCTAGCGCCTAAATCAGCTAATGCCTTCTCAACATTTAAACTACCAATTAAGTAGGGAATAGTAAAACTTCCTAAATCTTTCAGTTTGGTTGGCAGTTTATTTTGGAGTATCGCTGAGCACTCCTCGTTGAGTTCTACTGTAGACAACCCTTCAAACTTCATTTCATTTGTTAGAAGCTCCTTCAAGAATTTTGCATATGCAGGTACCTATGAAATAACTTTAACAAAAGGTAAGTTAATATGCAGCTGTTTAAAAATTTTAAGAAATTTACCGAATTGTGCATCCATGCGGTCTTTCTTCAACTTTGCTAGATATGGAATCGGTGGTTTATACTCTTTCAATACCGATTTTTCACTTATTCTGGGTTTTGCCTCCTTATCATCTTTTCTATCAACTTCTTGTGGCAATTTCTTCTCAGATTCAATTATGCTCTTTTGGGTTGGGTTTAGTGTTACTAGGCAGGCTCCCTTGTGGTCTCTCTGAAATCATCTTAGCCAGCTGTCCTATTTGATTCTCGAGCCTTTGAATCGATGCTTGTTGATTTTTAAGTGCAGTTTCGGTGTTTTGAAAACGGGTTTCCGCCACTAAAATAAACTTCGTCATCATCTCTTCAAGGTTCGGCTTTGTCTCTTGCTGGTAAGTTTGATGGAAGCCTGGAAGGGGTGGTGGTCTCTGATTTCTTTGGCCTCCCGATGAGAAATTTGGGTGGTTTCTCCAACCCGTATTGTAAGTGTTACTGTGAGGATTATTTTGAGGTCGAGGATTATTACCCATGTAATTTATTTGCTCGTTCTCCATGCTGGGGCCGAAGGGTAAATATTCTGAATTGCCCATTCCACCTTCACTCGTGTCACACTGCATCATCAGATGTACCTGCGTAGAACCACATAGACCGTCAATCTTTTTATTCAAGAGTTCTACCTGGTTTGATAGCATAGTGACGGCATCTAAATTGAAAACGCCGGCTGGTTTACTAGGTTTTGTCCTCATGACTTGCCACTGATAGTTATTTAGTGACATATCTTCAATAAATTCATAAGCTTCATCGGGTGTTTTGTTATTTAAGGTTCCGCCGGTGGCTGTATCGATCATCTGTCTACTTGAGGGGTTCAAACCATTGTGGAAAGTTTGAACCTGTAGCCATAAAGGTAACCCATGGTTAGGGCACCTTCTCAATAAATCCTTGTATCTCTCCCATGCATTATATAGTGTTTCTAAATCCATCTGTACAAAAGAAGAGATATCATTCCTCAATTTAACCGTTTTAGCTGGCGAAAAATATTTAAGTAAAAAATTTTCGGTCATTTGTTCCCAAGTAGTGATTAACCCTCGTGGTAACGAGTTCAACCACTGTTTAGCCTTATTCTTTAATGAAAAGGGAAACAACCGAAGGCGAATGGCATCATCAGAAACGCCATTGATCTTAAAGGTATCGCAAAATTCCAGAAAATTTGCTAAATGAGTGTTTGGGTCCTCGTCCTACAAACCATCAAACTGAACGAACTGTTGTATCATTTGAATAGTGTTAGGCTTTAATTCAAAATTATTTGCAGCAATAGCAGGTCGAACAATACTTGATTTAGTTCCTGTTAAGGTAGGCTTAGCATAATCATACATAGTATGAGGGGCAGGATCCTGATTAATGGGATTTGCGGCAACTACAGGAGGTACCGGATTATTCTGATTATCGGTCATCTCTTCAGTAAAATCTGTAACTTCCTCTTGCTCTTCCTCTATGTATTGTAGACTTCGCCTTATTTCTCTTCGGTTTCTGCGAGCTGTACTCTCTATTTCACTATCGAAAAGCAAAGGTCCTGACGGGTTCCTTCTAGTCATAAACTAGAGACACCTGCGAGGAGCAATTAAAAGAAAAATTAGAAAATAAAAATTAAGCTAAAAATAAAAAAAAAATTGCAATAAAAGTAAAAATGGCTAAAGTAATAAAAATCAAGTGTTCCTAATATCTTAGTCCCCGGTAACGGCGCCAAAAACTTGATGGTCGCTAAACTAATTAAAAATTGGACTAAGGCAAGTGCACCTATCGAACAGTAGTATAGTATGGTGAGACCCAAAATATCATATCCACGAGGACTAAAAGTACTAGTAATTACTATCTTTTTATTATCTAACCTAAGAATTAAAGGGGTGTTTTTAAACTAAGATTAACTATCTAATTAACTAAGAATATAACAGAGGTAAAAGTTGGAAAATACTATTGGGAAACTGATGGAAAAGACAATACCCAAGGAAGAATCCATTTAAACTTCACTTATTACTTCTGAATTAGACAATTTATTCACTTGACTTAATTCGTAGAAATCCCTAATTTATATTAATATCTCTCTCGAGACTAAAACCAACTGACTCTAGGTTGATTAATTGAAATCTTTTTCTTATTAAAATCCCTATTGTCGCCTTAACTCGATCTATGGATTTCCTTATTAGATTTGACTCTAATCCGGCAGATTTACGTCGTCCTATGTCTAGGATTGCATTCAACTCTGCTTAATTATGCTAGATCTACTCTTAAATAGGGACTTTTGCTCCACTGAATAAGCACATCAGACTTGAATTAATATCCTAAAATATTAATGCAAAAATTAAGAACACACAATTAAGAATGGGCAGATTTCGGTACGAACAGGTACGAACAAACTTGACTCTAATCGGTACGAACAGGTATGAAATGGGCAGATTTCGTTAACCTATCTACAACCACCCACACCGAATCTTTCTTAGTGGGTGTCAAAGGTAACCCACTCACAAGGTCCATAGTTACTCTTTCCCACTTCCGTAACGGAATTTTCACTGGTTGTAGTAATCCATAAGGCACTTGGTGTTCAGCCTTAACCTGCTGGTACGTCAGACATTTCCCAACAAATTCAGTTACCTCTCGCTTTAATCCGGGCCACCAGTACACCTCTCGCAAGTCCCGATATAACTTATTCCCTCCAGGATGCATGGCACAGAGTCCTCCATGAGCCTCTTTTAGAATTAACTGCCTCAATTCAGGGTCCTTCGGAATACAAAATCTTTTACGAAAGCACAGAACTCATTCTGTATTCAGTCTAAAATCCTCATTCTCACCATTCCTAACTTGTTGAAACCGAAGAGCTAATGAATCGTCCTTCAACTGTTTTTCTCTAATCTGCTCAGTCTAAGTAGGCCTCACTTGCAATTCTACCAACAAGCTTCCATCGTCGAACAGACTCAAACGTGCAAACAAGGCTCTCAAATCAGTAACAACCCTTCGACTCAACGCATCTGCCACCATGTTAGCCTTTCTTGGGTGGTACTCAATTGAACAGTCGTAATCCTTAAGCAACTCCACCTATCTACGTCGCTTAAGGTTCAACTCCTTCTGAGTCAACAAATACTTTAGCCTCTTATGATCTGTGTATATGATACACTTTTCCCCATATAAATAGTGTCTCTAAATTTTTAACACAAAAATCACTGCTGCTAGCTCCAAATCATGCGTGGGGTAATTTACTTCATGAGTCTTAAGCTGTCGCAATGCATAAGCGACACCTTACCCTCCTACATCAGTACGCAACCTAACCCAACATGCGACGCATCGCTGTATACAGTGAAGTCCTTCCCAGACACAGGTTGAATCAACACTGGCGCTTCAGTCAATACCTTTTTGAACTGGTCAAAAGCTTTTTGCTGTTTCTCGGTCCAGACAAATGATACTCATTTCCTTATGAGTTTTGTCAAGGGTGCTGCCATCACCGAGAAACCCTCCACAAACCTTCTGTAGTAACCTGCCAACCCTAGGAAACTCTGAATTTCCGATACTGACCTAGGTGGCTTCCATTCCAGAATTGCTTCAATTTTACGAGGATCCACCTTAATCCCCTCAGCAGAGACCGCATGCCCTAAGAAAGTTACCTCTCTCAACCAAAATTCACACTTGCTGAATTTCGCATAGAGTTCCTTCTCCCTTAACACTTGCAGCACAATGCAAAGATACTCATCATGTTTTGTTTCTGTTTCAGAATATACCAGGATATCGTCGATAAAGGCGACTACGAACCGATCCAAGTAAGGTTGGAATACTCTATTCATCAGATCCATGAAAGCTGCAGGTGCGTTCGTCAGCCCAAACGGCATGACCAAAAACTCGTAATGTCCATACCGAGTTCTAAATGCTGTCTTATCAATATCCCCTTCATTTACCCTTAGCTGATGGTGTCTAGAACGAAGATCAATTTTGGAGAATACTGAAGCTCCCCTAAGTTGATCGAACAGATCATCAATCCTTGGCAGTGGATACTTATTCTTAATCGTCAGTTTGTTCAACTGGCGATAATCGATGCACATGCGTATCGTTCCGTCCTTTTTCTTCACAAACAGGACCGGTGCTTCCCAAGGAGACACACTTGGTCTAATGAAGCCTCTATCTAACAACTCTTGGGTTTGAGCCTTCAATTCCACCAACTCCTTCGGTGCCATCCTATAGGGTGCAATGGATACTAGAGCTGTTCCAGGCAAAAAATCGATTCCAAACTCAACTTCCCGATTCGTAGGTAATCCAGCAAGCTCTTCTGGAAAAACATGCCGAATTTCCTAACAGTTCTGATGGTCTCCACAGTCAGATCCTCAGTTTCAGCTTGGCTTACCAAAGCCAAATATGCCTCACATCCCTTGCGCATCAGTTTCTCAGCCCTCAACGCTGATACTACATTGGACAAGTAATCCTTTCGTTCTCCAATAATCATTACCTCTTCATCATTGACAGTCCTTAACACCATCCTCTTAGCTGCACAATCTAAAGTTGCCTTATGCTTGGTTAACCAATCCATCCCTAGAATCAAATCGAATTCTTCCAACGGTAACTCTATCAAATCTCCACAGAATACCCTACCTTGAATCTCTAAAGGCACCTCCCTGAAGAGTTTCTCTACCTTAACCGAATGACCTAAAGGACTTATCACACTTACCCCACATACAGTCTCCTCAAAGTGCACACCCAGTGCCCCAGAAATGTTATATGCAACATATGAATGAGTTGATCCCACATCAATCAGAGCAGTATAAGGTACACCATAAATAAAAAACGTACCAGTTATGACATCAGGTGCGTCACCCTCCTCGCGGCGACGAACAACATATACCAAAGCTGGCTGACGAGCATCAGCATTAACAATACCCCTGCGAGGTGCCCTACGTCCATGGCCATTACCACCGCGACCTTGTCCACGACTTCTTGGCAGCGGCGGTCCATCTCTCACTGGTTGAGCCGGTCGCACAGCCCCTTGTTCAGCCACTTGAGCCTGAGCTGCTCTCCTAGGACAATCCCTAATCCTATGCTCCTTTGACCCACAACGAAGACAAGCCCCAGAACGCTTCCAGCACTCTCCTTGATGCATTCTACCACAATCTCCACAAGCTTGTGGTCTAACTGTGTTCACCGAAACTGTTCGAACTGGTTCCTCCATCCTAGCTCTCTTAACATTTCGGTTTGCAGCACCAGCTGGTCCAGTATCCCTCCTGAACCGATTTCGATCCCTATCGCGGTTCTTCCGTTCAGCTTGTTTCACCTCCTCAGCTATCTTAGTATTCTCAACTAGTGTAGCAAAATCGCGCTCTCTCTGTGGAGCTATGAGCACCCTTAGCTCATCCCTGAGGCCATCCTCAAAACGAACACTGCGCTCATATTCAGTGGAGACAATGCCATTAGCATACCGGCTTAACCGCAGAAACTCTGCCTCATATTCAGCAACGGTCTTACTACTTTGGGTCAGGTTCAGGAATTCCTTTCTACGTGCATCCACATAGCTAGCTCCAACATATTTTGCCTTAAAAGTCTGCTTGAACAGCTCCCATGTTACCCTCTCCGCTAAGGTACCCTCTCTCACAATGATCCACCACTGATACGCTTCGTCCCGCAGCAACGACATCGCCCCTTTCAACTTCTGTTCCACTGAGCAATCCAGGTCATCCATAATCTGCTCTGTGGCTTCCAACCAGTACTCAGCCACATTTGGGGCTACTCCAGATACTCCCCTAAAAACCTCAGCTCTGTTGGCCCGAAGTCGTTCAGAAATAGACCCCCTATTCATGGGTCCGACATTAGCTCCGGCCACCCTTTCCAAAACCCTCAACATGGCCTGGGACAAAGCTTCGTCCCCTGCGGCCCGATCATACGGCCCATTTTCATTAACCGATGGTGGTTGTGCCTCGCCAGCTGGTAAGTGTTCAGAGGATGCAGATCCAGCTTGAGTACTACCTCGGCCTCGACCACGGCCTCTTCTCCGAGCAGCCCTCGTACTCATATCGATTTATCTGATTACGAATTTTATGTCATTAGTTTACTGTTTCCACTGTTTATTACAAAATGTCTTATGAACGGATAGAGTTTTAGAGTTATTTTCGCACAACCGCATTTTAGCTACGGTCTCAGTTTGTAGCCTTAACACTATCTTATCTATAATACTATATCTAAGGCTCAATACTATCTATAGTATTATTTCCAGTTCAGCTCCATATAAATATTTAAAGCAGAAAAATAATACTTACAGACTTGGTGCTGGGGATTCAATGTGCCACTTCTTTATCAGTCTATTTTTAAAAATTCAAGAAACCATGTTTTTGGTTCACCAAAAATAAAAAAATTTTGATTTGAAAACACCCTTGTTTTGAAACTATTAATTTAACCCCGTTTAAAATCAGAAAAACCTGAACATCTCTTTAAAAAAAAACTTACCATTTCCAAAATACCCTTCTTAGGCCTAAGTTTTCGAAAAAAATTTTAGACCTGATCCATAGCCGAGTTGTTGCAACCGGACTCTGATACCACTAAATGTAACACCTTAAACCCGGCCCAGACGTTACGGCCAAATTCAGCATGTCACATGGAGAGGTTTCAAAATCATGTGTTTATCTAAAATCTTTGCTTAGTGTTCAGAAAAAATGTTCTTGTTTTAAGTTAAAGTGAATGGAAGCTGTACACCTGGTAGGAAGCCAGGAAAGAGGAGGTGAGTCTATTGGACTGCTTAAGCACCAAGCTCTTCCCGGATCTAATCCTAGACATGCACACATCCATTGCCACACTTTAAGCATGTTATATGTGTACGATAAACAAATCAAGTTTAAGTCTGGTTTAGATATTTATTTTCCTTGAAAACATTTATATTGCGGAAGTTTTTCGCGCTATCATGATATTTTGAAAACATATAGTCTTTATAAAACGCATCCTAGTGCTAACCAGTCTAATAATCCCCAAATCAAGTAATTATAAGAGAGCGGCCTTATTACAACTTTAAGCGAAATGAAAATAACCGAAACTGAAATGTGAATTTAATTAAAAACCAGAAATTAATCTTCATGGCTACTCTGAATCCCGCCCAGCTCCAAGTCCACCAATTAGGGCTCACCTGCCAGGATGGAAGAGAAAGCGGTGAGTTTGGGGAAAACTCAATGTGAACAAAAACCCATCCAAAGCCCAAGTCAGCTCAAGCCCATTGGGCCTAAGCCCATTTAGACTATCGATATCTGAGCAGATCGAAGCCCCTTTCCGAATCTGATAACAAGGCCTTAGCCCCTTTTAGCATAACAGTGCGGCCCATAGGCCCAATACCAGAACAGAACATATATATATATACATGTATGCAACCCAACCAGCCTATAACCAACCGCTACACTCCACCCGATCCAGCCCTACACTCCATGTGGAGAATATCTCAACCCACCTAACCCTACACTCCACAGTTGCAGCAATGCTGCTCAAATATCAGTAAGTTGAGGCAAAGCCTCCAGTACGCGGATAAACTACTTTCAGTACTTCCTCCATCAATATCCCAGTCCCATGTAACAGATATTAATAATAACATGACATGCAGAATATAGTATCAGTCAATCATGCATTTTAGTCTCTTTAAGCCTAGGGGCATATCGGTACTTTTTTTCCTGGGGTAAATCCGTAAACTTCCCCACTTATAAAATATTTCAGTAATTTTTCAATTTTAAGCAGTTTGAGTCCACAGTCTAACAGAACATATTTATTTGCCCATTTTTGATTATATTACCCATATGGACCAGTAAGCCCGTTGGGCCCAATTTTTAGCCCATCGAGGCCCATTTTTTGAAGTACACGAATTATCGCATGAGACCAACTTACCACTTTGCGATGCCAAATCTAACAATTTCTATACATCTTGTGAGCACTCACACACTCACAAGCCCATGAAATGCCAGAATTTTGGCATTTCGGCTTTTGCCGAATTGTACTATGAAAGGGTGTTTGATACACAACTGTCTCGCGACGACTGCTACTGAGATCCCTTTCGATGTCCTACAATTGATTAGCACCGTTCTTAGATTGCAAATCACAACTACTAACCCAAAACTTACTTATCCATGCTCGAACCATGTCCCTAAAAGCCTTTTCAAACCTTACCTTTTTGCCAAAACCGATAGCTAGCTCCGAATCTGATCGCTCCAACGAACCACGCCTTCAATCCAACACTTAAGAAGACACTAGACATCGAAAGAAAACATCAGTTAAAGACCCTTAGAGCCATATGCCCAAATCGACAGCCTCCCTAGATTTTAGGGACTTCGGCTTTTCCTAACTTTGTAAAATAGGACCAGATCTGAGATGATGAGCACTTACCCCTTACTCCTTTTTTGATTTCCACATAATCTGATGCAGATTTACCCTTTAAACGATAGTAGAACTCGAATCCAGAAGTTTTGAAGTTTCGGCTATAAGCCCCTAAATCTATGGTATTTTCGGCTTTTGGGTGATGAAGAAGATGATGATGTGAGGCTATAACCTTGACGTAAAATTGCTGACAGGTATCTAGGGCTTAGAAAAGATGATTGTTGATTAATAAAAACAAAAATATTAAAGGGTTTGGCTTTGAAGAAATCGACACAAGTAGTATGTTTTTCGGGGTTTCGACTTTTGTGGTTTCGGCAAAAGTATTGATAAACAACAGGATTGATGGACGGTTTTGGAGAAGAAAATAGAGAAAGAAGAATAGGGAGGATTGTGGTTTCGGCTAAAGAGGAAAAAGAGAGGAAAGAACAACCCTAAGGTGTCCGATCAGAAGAAAACGGCACCACTCAATACCCTAAGTGCCGAAATATTAACCTAAAGCCCCTCTACCGAATTCCCCTCTCCAATTCCCAAAGTTCGTCCAACTCTTAGCCTCTCTCCCAATCCCTTAAATCTCTCCCCTTATCACTCCTTAATCCATGCGTTTGACTGTCCTCCAACTCTCCCCATCAGAGTTCCACTCTGCTTCCAACTCCTGTCTGCTCAAGTCATAAAAATAACACCTCCAAATGTCAACTCCAAGAATCGAACCTTGGCCCTCCCATATCACTCAGCCACTCTGCCAAAGGTTCTTTTGTGTCATAACCTACACAGTTCTTCCTAAAAGCCCACTTAACCAAATTCCCCCTTTTCACTTAAAAACAACCTTGATATTCTGTCGTGTTTAACTTGAGCTTGGGTCTTCTAAAGGCCCTCTTCCACAATTAAACATGATACCAACATTCAAAACATGAAAATTTTTAAAAATTACTACAAACATGAAAAAAAAAACCCAAAAAATCCTAAAAATCAGGGCATTACAACTCTACCCCCCTTAAAGAAATTTCGGCCTCGAAATTTACCTGATCCAAATAACTGAGGGTATTGCTGACGCATGATCTCTTCTGACTCCCAAGTAGCTTCTTCCCTTCCATGATTGCGCCACAGTACCTTTACTAGCGGAACCGATTTCCTTCTCAAAACTTTAACCTCTCGGTCTAGAATTTACACGGGTTCCTCCTCAAAAGTCAAATCAGTCTTTACTTCAATCTCCTCCACCGGTACTACATGTGAAGGATCCGATCGATATCGTCTCAACATGGACACATGAAAGACGTCATGGATTCTATCCAACTCCGGTGGTAACTCTAACTGGTACGCTACTGGCCCTACCTGCTTAAGAATCCGATAAGGCCCTATAAATCGCGGACTCAGTTTACCTTTCCTGCCGAATCTCAAAATCTTCTTCCAAGGAGAAACCTTCAAGAAAACCATATCCCTAACAGCGAACTCAATCTCTTTGTGCTTCAGATCCGCATACGACTTCTGTCTATCAGATGCCCCCTTTAGTCGATCTCTTATTAACCTAACCTTACTTTCAGTATCTGCCACCAATTCCGGTCCAAGCACTTGTCGTTCACCCAATTCTGTCCAACACGTCGGCGTACGACATCTTCGCCCATAAAGCGCTTCATATGGAGCCATCCGAATACTTGCTTGATAGCTGTTATTGTATGCAAACTCTGCCAATGGCAAGTAGTCCTCCCAACTACCACGAAAATCGATGATACAACCTCTCAAAGATATCCTCCGAACTTGAATAACCCTTTCCGATCGTCTCATCGCTCGGGTGAAAAGCGAGACTAAAATCCAATCGTGTACCTAACGCTTCTTGCAACTTCTGCCAAAACCGAGATGTAAACCTAGGGTCTCGATCAGAAATTATCGACACTGGCACCCCATGCAGTCGCACTATCTCCGCCACATATAACTTGGCCAACTTTTGCAGTGAGTAATTGGTACGAACAGGTATGAATTGGGCAGATTTCGTTAACCTATCTACAACCACCCACATCGAATCTTTCTTGGTGGGTGTCAAAGGTAACCCACTCACAAAGTCCATAGTTACTATTTCCCACTTCCATAATGGAATTTTCACCGGTTGTAGTAATCCAGAAGGCACTTGGTGCTCAGCCTTAACCTGCTGGCACGTCAGACATTTCCCAACAAATTCAGTTACCTCTCGCTTTAATCCGGGCCACTAGTACACCTCTCGCAAGTCTCGATATAACTTATTCCCTCCAGGATGCATGGCACAGAGCCCTCCATGAGCCTCTTTTAGAATTAACTGCCTCAATTCAGGGTCCTTCGGAATACAAACTCTTTTACGAAAGTACAGAACTCCTTCTGTATTCAGTTTAAAATCCTCATTCTCACCATTCTTAACTTGTTGAAACCGAAGAGCTAATGAATCGTCCTTCAACTGTTTTTCTCTAATCTGCTCAGTCCAAGTAGGCCTCACTTGCAATTCTGTCAACAAGCTTCCATCATCGAACAGACTCAAACGTGCAAACAAGGCTCTCAAATCAGTAACAACCCTTCGACTCAACGCATCCGCCACCACGTTAGCCTTTCCTGGGTGGTACTCAATCGAACAGTCGTAATCCTTAAGCAACTCCACCCATCTATGTTGTCTAAGGTTCAACTCCTTCTGAGTCAACAAATACTTTAGCCTCTTATGATCTGTGTATATGATACACTTTTCCCCATATAAATAGTGTCTCCAAATTTTTAACGCAAAAATCATTGCTGCTAGCTCCAAATCATGCGTAGGGTAATTTACTTCATGAGTCTTAAACTGCCGCGATGCATAAGCGACACCTTACCCTCCTGCATCAGTACGCAACCTAACCCAACATGCGCGCATCATCGTATCTGATGAAGTCCTTCCCGGATAATCGGTTGAATCAACACTGGCGCTTCAGTCAATACCCTTTTCAACTGGTTAAAAGCTTTTTGCTGTTTCTCGGTCCAGACAAATGATACTCCTTTCCTTATGAGTTTTGTCAAGGGTGCTGCCATCACCGAGAAACCCTCCACAAACCTTCTGTAGTAACCTGCCAACCCTAGGAAACTCTGAATTTTTGATACTGACCTAGGTGGCTTCCATTCCAGAATTGCTTCAATTTTACGAGGATCCACCTTAATCCCCTCAGCAGAGACCACATGCCCTAAGAAAGTTACCTCCCTCAACCAGAATTCACACTTGCTGAATTTCGCATAGAGTTCCTTCTCCCTTAATACTTACAACACAATGCGAAGATGCTCATCATGTTTTGTTTCTGTTTCAGAATATACCAGGATATCATCGATAAAGACGACTACGAATCGATCCAAGTAAGGTTGGAATACTCGATTCATCAGATCCATGAAAGCTGCAGGTGCATTCGTCAGCCCAAACGGCATGACCAAAAACTCGTAGTGTCCATACTGAGTTCTGAATGCTGTCTTATGAATATCCCCTTCCTTTACCCTTAGCTGATGGTATCTAGAACGAAGATCAATTTCGGAGAATACTGAAGCTCCCCTAAGTTGATCGAACAGATCATTAATCCTTGGCAGTGGATACTTATTCTTAATCGTCAGTTTGTTCAACTGGTGATAATCGATGCACATGCGTATCGTTCCGTCCTTTTTCTTTACAAACAGGACCGGTGCTTCCCAAGGAGACACACTTGGTCTAATGAAGCCTCTATCTAACAACTCTTGGATTTGAGCCTTCAATTTCACCAACTCCTTCGGTGCTATCCTATAGGGTGCAATGGATACTGGAGCTGTTCCAGGCAATAAATCGATTCCAAACTCAACTTTCCGATTCGGAGGTAATCCAGGAAGCTCTTCCGAAAAAACATGCCGAAATTCCCTAATGAGCCTCGATGGTCTCCACGATCGATTCTCGATTTTAGCTTGGCTTACCAAAGCCAAATATGCCTCGCATCCCTTGTGTATCAGTTTCTCAGCCCTCAACGCCGATACTACATTGGACAAGTAATCCTTTCATTCTCTAATAATCATTACCTCTTCATCATTGACAGTCTTTAACACCATCTTCTTAGCTGCACAATCTAAAGTTGCCTTATGCTTGGTTAACCAATCCATCCCTAGAATCAAATCGAATTCTTCAAACGGTAACTCCATCAAATCTCCACAGAAAACCCTGCCTTGAATCTCTAAAGGCACCTCCCTGAAGAGTTTCTCTACCTTAACAGAATGACCCAAAGGACTTATCACAGTTACCCCACATACAGTCTCCTCAAAGTGCACACCCAGTGCCCCAGAAATGTTATATGCAACATATAAATGAGTTGATCCCACATCAATCAGAGCAGTATAAGGTACACCATAAATAAAAAACGTACCAGTTATGACATCAGGTGCGTCACCCTCCTCGCGGCGACGAGCAGCATATACCAAAGCTGGCTGACGAGCATCAGCATTAACAATACCCCTGCCAGGTGCCCCACGCCTACGGCCATTACCACCGCGACCTTGTCCACGACCTCTTGGCAGCGGCGGTCCATCTCTCACTGGTTGAGCCGGTCGCACAGTCCTTTGTTCAGCCACTTGAGCTTGAGCTGTCCTCCTAGGACAATTCTTAATCCTATGCTCCTTTGACCCACAACGAAGACAAGCCCCAGAACGTTTCCAGCACTCTCTTTGATGCATTCTACCACAATCTCCACAAGCTTGCGGTCTAACTGTGTTCACCGAAACTGTTCGAACTGGTTCCTCCATCCTAGCTCTCTTAACATTTCAGTTTGCAGCACCAGCTGGTCCAGTATCCCTCCTGAACCGATTTCGATCTCTATCGCGGTTCTTCCGTTCAGCTTGTTTCACCTCCTCAGTTATCTTAACCTTCTCAACCAGTGTAGAAAAATCGCGCTCTCTCTGCGGAGCTATGAGCACACTTTGCTCATCCCTGAGGCCATCCTCAAAACCAACACTGCGCTCATATTCAGTGGAGACGATGCCACTAGCATGCCGGCTTAATCGCAGAAACTCTGCCTCATATTCAGCAACGGTCTTACTACCTTGGGTCAGGTTCAAGAATTCCTTTCTGCGTGCATCCACATAGCTAGCTCCAACATATTTTGCCTAAAAAGTCTGCTTGAACAGCTCCCATGTTACCCTCTCCGCTAAGGTACCCTCTCTCACAGTGATCCACCACTGATACACTTCGTCCCACAGCAACGACACCGCCCCTTTCAACTTCTGTTCCACTGAGCAATCCAGGTCATCCATAATCCGCTCTGTAGCTTCCAACCAGTACTCAGCCACATTTGGGGCTACTCCAGATACGCCCCAAAAAACCTCAGCTCTGTTGGCTCGAAGTCGTTCAGAAATAGACCCCCTATTCATGGGTCCGACATTAGCTCCGGCCACCCTTTCCAAAACCCTCAACATGGCCTGGGACAAAGCGTCGTCCCCTGCGGCCCGATCATATGGCCCATTTTCATTAACCGGTGGTGGTTGTGCCTCGCCAGCTGGTAAGTGTTCAGAGGATGCAGATCCAGCTTGAGTACTACCTCGGCCTCGACCACGGCCTCTTCCCCAAGTAGCCCTCGAACTCATATCGATTTATCTGATTACGAATTTTATGTCGTTAGTTTACTATTTCCACTGTTTATTACAAAATGTCTTATGAACGGATAGAGTTTCAAAGTTATTTTCGCGCAACCGCATTTTAGCTACGGTCTCAGTTTGTAGCCTTAACACTATCTTATCTATAATACTATATCTAAGGCTCAATACTATCTATAGTATTATTTCCAGTTCAGCTCCATATAAATATTTAAAGCAGAAAAATAATACTTACAGACTTGGTGTTGGGGATTTAGTGTGCCACTTCTTTATCAGTATATTTTTAAAAATTCAAGAAACCATGTTTTTGGTTCACCAAAAATTAAAAAATTTTGATTTGAAAACACCCTTATTTTGAAACTATTAATTTAACCCCGTTTAAAACCAGAAAAACCTGAACATCTCTTTAAAAAAAAACTTACCATTTCCAAAATACCCTTCTTAGGCCTAAGTTTTCGAAAAAAAATTTTAGACCCGATCCACAGCCGAGTTGTTACAACCGGGCTCTGATACCACTAAATGTAACACCCTAAACTCGGCCCAGATGTTACGGCCAAATTCAGCATGTCAAATGGAGAGGTTTCAAAATCATGTGTTTATCTAAAATCTTTGCTTAGTGTTCAGCAAAAATGTTCTTGTATTAAGTTAAAGTGAATGGAAGCTGTGCACCAGGTAGGAAGCCAGGAAAGAGGAGGTGAGTCTATTGGACTGCCTAAGCACCAAGCTCTTCCCGAATCCAATCCTAGACGTGCACACATCCATTGCCACACTTTAAGCATGTTATATGTCTACGATAAACAAATCAAGTTTAAGTCTGGTTTAGATATTTATTTTCCTTGAAAACATTTATACTGTGGAAGCTTTGCGCGCTATCATGATATTTTGAAAACATATAGTCTTTATAAAACGCATCCTAGTGCTAACCAGTCTAATAATCCCCAAATCAAGTAATTATAAGAGAGCGGCCTTATTACAACTTTAAGCGAAATAAAAATAACCGAAACTGAAATGTGAATTTAATTAAAAACCAGAAATTAATCTTCATGGCCACTCTGAATCCCGCCCAGCTCCAAGTCCACCAATTAAGGCTCACCTTCCAGGATGGAAGAGAAAGGGGTGAGTTTGGGGAAAACTCAATGTGAGCAAAAACCCATCCAAAGCCCAAGTCAGCTCAAGCCCATTGGGCCTAAGCCCATTCAGGACTATCGGTGATACTGACAGATCAAGCCCTTTTCGAATCTGATAACAAGGCCTTAGCCCCTTTTAGCATATGATGCGGCCCATAGGCCCAATACGAGCAAGCAGATATATATATATACATGTATGCAACCCAACCACCTATAACCAACCGCTACACTCCACCCGATCCAGCCCTACACTCCATGTGGGGAATATCTCTACCCACCCAACCCTACACTCCACAGTTGCAGCAATGCTACTCAAATATCAGTAAGTTGAGACAAAGCCTCTAGTACGTGGATAAACCACTTTCAGTACTTCCTCCATCAATATCCCAGTCCCATGCAACAGATATTAATAATAACATGACATGCAGAATACAGTATCAGTCAATCATGCATTTTAGTCTCTTTAAGCCTAGAGGTATATCGGTAATTTTATTCTTGGGGTAAATCCGTAAACTTCCCCACTTATAAAATATTTCAGTAATTTATCAGTTTTAAGCAGTTTGAGTCCACAGACTAACAGAACATATTTATTTGCCCATTTTTTATTATATTACCCATATGGACCAGTAAGCCCGTTGGGCCTAATTTTTAGCCCATCGAGGGCCATTTTCCGAAGTACACGAATTATCGCATGAGACCAACTTACCACTTTGTGATGCCAGATCTAACAATTTCTATACGTCTTGTGAGCACTCGTACACTCACAAGCCCATGAAATGCCGAAATTTCGGCATTTTGGCTTTTGTCGAATTGTACTATGAAAGGGTGTTCGATACACACCTGTCTCGCGACGACTGCTACTGAGATCCCTTTCGATGTCCTACAATTGATTAGCACAGTTCTTAGATTACAAATCACAACCACTAACCCAAAACTTACTTATCCATGCTCGAACCATGTCCCTAAAAGCCTTTTCAAACCTTACCTTTTTGCCAAAACCGATAGCTAGCTCCGAATCTGATCGCTCCAACGAACCACGCCTTCAATCCAACACTTAAGAAGACACTAGTCATCGAAAGAAAACATCAGTTAAAGACCCTTAGTGCCATATGCCCAAATCGACAGCCTCCCTAGATCTTAGGGACTTCGGCTTTTCCTAACTTTGTAAAATAGGACCAGATCTGAGATGATGAGCACTTACCCCTTACTCATTTTTGATTTCCACGTAATCTGATGTAGATTTACCCTTTAAACAACGGTAGAACTCGAATCCAGGAGTTTTGAAGTTTCAGCTATAAGCCCCTAAATCTATGGTATTTTCGGCTTTTGGGTGATGAAGAAGATGATGATGTGAGGCTATAACCTTAAAGTAAAATTGCCAACAGGTATCTAGGGTTTAGAAAAGATGATTGTTAATTAATAAAAACAAAAATATTGAAGGGTTTGGCTTTGAAGAAATCGGCACAAGTAGTATGTTTTTCGGGGTTTTGGCTTTTGTGGTTTCGGTAAAAGTGTTGATGAACAGCAGGATTGATGGACAGTTTTGAAGAAGAAAATAGAGAAAGAAGAATAGGGAGGATGGTGGTTTCGGCTAGAGAGGAAAAAGAGAGAAAAGAACAATCCTAAGGTGTCTGAGCAGAAGAAAACGGCACCACTCAATACCCTAAGTGCCGAAATATTAACCTAAAGCCCCTCTGCCGAATTCCCCTCTCCAATTCCCAAAGTTCGGCCAACTCTTAGCCTCTCTCTCAATCCCTTAAATCTCTCCCCTTATCTCTCCTTAATCCATGCGTTTGACTGTCCTCCAACTCTCCCCATCAGAGTTCCACTCTGCTTCCAACTCCTGTCTGCTCAAGTCATAAAAATAACACCTCCAAATGTCAACTCCAATAATTGAACCTTGGCCCTCCCACATCACTCAGCCACTCTGCCAAAGGTTCTTTTGTGTCATAACCTACACAGTTCTTCCTAAAAGCCCACTTATCCAAATTCCCCCTTTTCACTTAAAAACAACCTTGATATTCTGCCGTGTTTAACTTGAGCTTGGGTCTTCTAAAGGCCCTCTTCCACAATTAAACATGATACCAACATTCAAAACATGAAAATTTTTAAAAATTACTACAAACATGAAAAAAAAAAAAAACCCGAAAAATCCCAAAAATCAGGGCGTTACAAAGTTGCTTTCATAATGGTATATAATAAGGGGGAGTTCAATCATGGTATTTTAGTGGGATGACTCCATGATTAAATAATGTTGTAGTTAATAGACAAAAAGTTAGAACTTAATTACAAATTATTTGAGTCCTAATTATATATGTCTAGCTCGACATAACCCAAAACAAATTTCATGTAGAACTAATACTTTGGAATGAATGAAAATGACGATTAAGATAAATAGATCGCATGCATCACTATCTACAGTGAATGCATTTTCTCGCTAAGTAAAAAAGATGAGTTAGAAGTTAAATTAATTTCTTCAAATTATTATTGATTGAAATTAAATAATTGAAATTCAAAGTGAAAATTAAATTAACTAGTCATCGTAGTTTTATTGAACAACGCAATTAAATATATTTCCTCATAGATTCTAATACGTTAAAGTTGTCATGACTTTAATAGAATTAGAATTGAGTTAAGAAAATAATTTAATTGGGTAAAGTATTTTAATTAATTAATATTTTTGGAAATAGAAAAAGTGGTAATGAGTTGGTTAAATTGTATAAGTTGGTTAAAAGTCCAAATAACACATATAATTATACACAATACACGAGATAGACCCAACAGCCCATCCCATGGTGTAAGGGGTGGTAAACTCTAGTCCCTATCAGGGTGTGCCGCCACCCCCCTTATTCCTTATAAGAGAATATTGTATTTTTTTCTATTAAACTATTATTATTTAATTACCTCTTATTCAAATAAAACTCTTGTAACTTTTCCTATAAATAAAAACTATGGGATGAGCCAAAATTACAGTAGATATTCATATTTTGAACAACATTATTTTGTTAGAAAATAGTGACAATTTATTTAGAAAATAAATTCTATTTTCTTGAGAGCTCAAGTTTTTTTTTTCTCGTAGAGGGAATTAATTCAAGTTTTTATTCTGTGCAATCAATTCGTGAAATCAATTCGTGAAGGTAGAGTCCACATTTTAAGCAAGTCGAGGTTCGATGATAGCAGAGAAGATCCTTTAGTAGAAAACCAAAAAATGACCTAGATTGCCTCGCTCAAAGCACAAATACTAAATCAATTTTGAGTTTATTAATATAAATACCACAAGGCTTGAGTTTTAGAAAAAAAATTTATTTTCGTTGTGCATTTGACACTATTTCCTAAATTGATTTTTTCAACAATTTTATCTAAGAAATGCTTGATAAAGCTTATTCTAATTTAGGGTGGAAACTTCTATTTTAGAATTTGGTCGTATTTAATTTACCACGTGTAAAATTTGATCATTATCCTATTTTGATTGATGTACAGAGCTTTTCTCTGTCACCTAGAGAGAATTCAAATAAGGGATCGTCAGAAAAGCTAGTTGAAATGACAATTAACTTGAGAACATGGAATCAATTTCATTTTGGAAATATTTTTGAGAGATGTAAAATAATTTTAGCTTGACTAAAAGGTGTTAAAGAGAAATTATATGATTTTGATAATGTATTCTTAACCAAACTCAAGTATGAATTGCAATAAAAGGAGTTTATTTGGTTTCAAAAAGCTTGGACTAAATGGTTATAGGAAGGGAATAGGAATACCTCGTATTTTCTTACTTTAGTCCTTATAAAAAAAGATTGTGGTGTAATGGTTAAATAGTTTAAATAAACCTATTAAGTACTAGGTTCAAATCCTACTAGTCTCAAAATAACACCAAAAAGTGTTGGGTGCAGTGGTAAGGCACATTACACTCAAATGGAAAATAGAGGTTCGAACTTTGGAGACAACATTAGTGCAAGGGGAAAATATGAACCCTTAACATGGACCATAAAAGGGACATGGAGAGCAACAACAAAAAAGAGAGGAAAATTCAAGCTCTTAAAGATGGACATGGAAATTGGGTGGTTGATCAAACTGAACTAAAAAACTTAGAGGTTAATTTTTTATAAAGATTTATATAATGAATCAATGAGTGCGAGCAAATGATCGAATATTGAGGCTAATTTCCTATCTTTTATCTTTTCTTGCTCTAAAGGTTTGTATAAAACAATTTTTGAAGATGAAATTAAAGAGGTCGTGTTTAGTATAGGAACTTATAAATAAGGCTCCAAGTCTAGATGATTTCCAAGCTCTATTTTTCAACATAATTGGGATATTGTTGGCAAAGAAGTCATTCACTTGGTGAGAGAAACATTCATTTGAAGGCTTGTTCTAAAAAGAATTAATAATACATTTACTACACTCATTTTGGAAGTGGAGATGCCATAATATATAAGTCAACTTCACTCGATTAGTCTTTGTAATGTTATTTATAAAGTTATTTTTTAATATTACTGTTGATCAACTAAAATGATGCTCTCATTGTTAATATTTCCTGATTAAAGTAGTTTCATTCTAGGTCAACAAATTATAAAACATATTGTGATTGTTCAAGAGATGCTCCACTCAATGAGAAGGAAGAAGGGTAAAGTGAGTTTAATAGCCTTGAAGATTGAATTGAATAATGCATATACTAAGATGAATTGGGAGTTCGTTCAAGATATTTTAATGGATATTGGTCTAAATAGTACCTTATTATCTTTAATTATGAGTTGTGTTAGTTTAAGTTTCTTTCAGATATTGTGAAATAGAGAAGTTATAGACTCTTTTAGGCCTTCTAGGGGGTTTAGGCAAAGAGATCTATTATCATCATACTTATTTGTTCTGGTATGGAACATTTGTCTCATATTATACAAGATAAGATTGAAACGGAAAAATTAAAGCTTATTCAAGCAAGTTGTGGAGGACTTAGTATATCCCATGTATTTTTACTGATGATTTGATTATATTTTCTTCTAGTTGGGATACTTATATTAAATTGATTCATGGGTGTTTAAAAGAATTTATTTTGTGGTTTAGCTACTCAGTTAGCCTTTGATAAATTAGCCTTTGATAAATCGAATTTGTTTGGCTCAAAGAAACTTTTCAAGGAAAAATGTTGGGATAGTGAGTTGGCTAACAAGTATATCTTTGACAAGTAATCTAGTAGATATTTGGGAGTACATTTCATACATGGGATAGTGACAAAAAAATGTATTGGTATCTTTTTGAAAAGGCTCAAGAGAAATTTGCTAATTGGAAAGTTAACCAGCTTTCATTGGCTATGAGACTAGTTTTGACTAAATTGTTAGTTGTAACCTTACTAACCTATACCATGCAAACTTCACAATTCCTCCTTAGTTTTAAGATCAGATTGATAAGTTTTGGCATAATTTTTTATAGAAATTTACATTGGATGCTATACACTTTGTCAATTGGGAAGTACTTTGTTTACCAACTAAGGTGGGTGATCTGGGTTGAAAGTAATGGGGGAGTGGAATTTAGTATTGCTTGTGAATTTAAAATGGAGGCTAATTATTGAATTTGACAAAGTTAAAGGTACAAGTGATTCAAACGAAGTATCTTTCTATTGAGAGCTTTTTTTAGGTGAATCGAACTAGCAATCATCCACATACTTAGAAGAGTATTGTTGGTAGGGAGGTTATTGGTAAATGATTTTGATCGAAAGTAGGTGATGGCTCCAAAGTTCATTTTTGGCTAGACAGGTGAACTTCGTATGGAAGTTTAATTCAACATTACACTCAAGATTTGGAACCAGGGTAGTTGAATTTATCAGTTTGTTGGAACATTTTGAAAATATCTATAATGTTTCAATAGTTATAATTGAAAAGTTACAAGTGATCCAAATGTTATGCCACTTGGTTATTAACTAAGAGTTGTCACTATTCATAGTAATGAGTTGTGTCTCTTATTATCAGAAGTTATATCACTTAATTAATAACAAAGGGTCATAATTATTCAAGTAGATATCATTGAATAATTATGTTTATTGCTAAAAAATATGATTATTCATTTGATTAGTTATGTCTCTATGAAGAGACTCTTTGAAGAGACATAAGAACTCCTATAAAAAGGAGTCAAATTTCATTTGTTGGATGCACCAAAATTATAGGAACTTTCGTTTCTTTTGATTCTCGTCCATTTTCTATTATTCTTAGATTGTTCTATAAAGAATTATTGTAGAAATTCTTTATAGAATTGATATGCTCCACTCAATACTCAGAGGACTGTTTTCCAGTAACTCTTTTGCACACCAAAATGTAGGTGGGGGCGAATAAAACCTTAAAAATGTGACATTGATACAAGTCTTGATGTCTTTGTTAATTTTTTATAAATTTATTTTTATCTCCACACACCAATATTTTTTATTAATTCGAATATTGATTTTTCATTTTTAAATAATTTACTGCCTGAGCAGATTATTAACCAGGTAAGAGCCACTCCTAATCAGGTCAGGGTTGCTTTTATTTATGAGTTAAAATTTTCATTTGGCTGGCAAGAGATCTGATTATGTACATTGTGAACCAAAAAGCTAGAAATTTAATTGATAGTGAAAGTAGTAAGAGAGGATACAATACATATTAAATGTGGCTGTTGGGAAGCTAAAGAAGTGTGGCTAAAGTTTTTGGGTTTTGACTATGATGACTAATTGCCTCTTGAATCCCAAAATACTTGAAAATCTTTCAAAATGGAAACCATCATTTTGCATCAGAAACTTGTATTTACCATAATTGAGATTCATCTCTTTGTATATCATTTTCAGGGTAGAATTTGATTGGTTAAATAGCCTTACCTTTTGCATTTAAATTCAAAAACTACAAGTATCAAACATGCCATAGTAAGGAAGTGGCGGTGAATCACATGCAGTGGTTGAGAATGGCTACAAAGGCAGAAATTTGGCTCTGTTGATTGGACACCAAAACCAAGTCCTGTTTAACCAAACTTATATCATTTTACCTTATCTCGTCCTTTACTCCAGGAACAAGCAAAACTTTTCTTGTAACTAAAATAATAAAATATTTGCCCCCACCAATAAACAACTAATTCGTTGAATTTATACACGAACTCATCATGTCAGTGCCTAATCCCCCATTTTTCTACTTACTTCTAAAATACACGAGTACATCAATGATAGTGTTGTTTCAAGAACAACAGTGTACATATGTACTCACAACAGCATCACTTTAATTGAGAAACCAAATTTGGATTAATTTAATTTAGCATAGCAAATTATATGAAAATCAGGTTAAATATTAAAATATGACGACAGGAATCGTCATAATTCTATATTATTAGCTTTAGGTAATTAGCTGTTAAATCAAGTTCCTCTCTCCTCCTATAACAAAGCACAATTCTTGAGTGGTGGAAATGGGGTTTATGCCTTTTTTTCACTCTTGTTTGCTTGTCCCCCGGTTTCAATGAGTAATTATTAGAACTCCTCATTTCTCCTAACCACTGCAATTATGTCCTTCTTGTTGGCTAACAAAACAGGTTCAAATAAAAGAAAAAAAAAAAACAAACAAACAATAAACTCGAACACCCTTTTTGAAATCACCTTCATTCCCATGTGCTGAAAGCTCCAAATCATCTAAAATGCATGACCCATAGGCCTATGGTTATGTAAACATCAACATGCATGCATCTCACATGTATGTTTTTTTTTTCTTTGACCAGCTGGATTGAAAATACCCACCGTTCATTTAAGAAGTTGATGTTTATGGCTAACTAATGACAATTATGAAATCTAAAGCTTCTGTTTAGTCTTTTCTGCAACATAATTTTGGGCCAACAACTTTGCTTTGTATTAATCTTCAGAACCACTGTTGGAATTGATTTATGCAGCTGGGTCCATTTCTTGAAACAGTTTCAAATCTTGTCAATGTCCTAAAAGAACATTATTATATAAGTACTCAATCATCTAAGAAAAAAAAAGACACAAAATTTGTCTCAACTCTGCTGTAAATATTTCCAAGCAGAGGTAAATAGTGAAGTATTCATGTAAAATGTGTACGAATCATGATGCAGAGCAAAGATAAAAAATTGCTCAGTCAATTTTTTATACTGACCTAAATTTAAGAATTATCAAAACAGTAGTTTTGTAACCACAAATTCGATTTAAAAAGAAATTTATTTTAATATTTTTGCATGAATATTGATATGATAGGAAAATCATATGAAAATATCAATAAAAATTAATTTTTAGGACCTAATTGTGCAAATGTTTGGAATTAAAGTCTAATGCTGAAATTCTGATTCCTAGAGGTTATAAAATAGTTTAAAGTGATAGAATAAAGTGTTAATTGAGAAAAATCAGCTCAATTGAGAGACTAATTGAATAGGGACGAAATTATTATTTATTAAAAGCTTAGGGGAAAAATGGTAATAAACAGCTTGCACTAAAACAGTTTTAGACAGCAACAGTAGGCTAATTTTGAAAAACCACCATAAATTGTAGAAATCGAATTAGAAAATGAAAAAAAATAGAATTAAAGCTTATTGAGTCTAGTTTCTCATAGAAGAAACGATGTAAGCAATAGATTTGTAAATAATGAGATATAATAAATTTTGTGAGACAATAATAGAATAAATTAGGGTTCCATTGTTCTGACTTTGGAAAATCATCAAAAATTGGAGAAAAATAATTAGGGGCTTAAATTTATATATTCAGAATTCTGAATGAGTCTATTTTCAAGAAAAATAAACAAAACATCATTCGAATCTTGTACCAGGAGATAATTAATTTTTAGTGAAGAAGGGTCAGAACTGTTAGACAGCAGAACAAGGGTGATTTTAAAGAATAAACTGTACTTATTGGCTAAACCAAAAATTTTGAAAATTTTATAGTAAGAAGGTATTTGAGTCTAGTTTCAGTAAAAATTAACGGAACCTAATTTGGAGCTCTGTAGCTCAAGATTAAAATAATTTTAGTGACTATGACTCAAGTAGACAACTTTGAATGAACTATAAATAATAGTGGAATTATAGAGAATGTTGCATATGAACATAAAATGTATTAAATTGATAATTAAATTTATTTATTTAGATCCAAAAAATTCAAATACGAAGCTAGATCGAGGAAAGAAAAAAGTTCAGGATTAGTAGATTTTTGTACACGAACAAGTATCCAGGTAAGTTCGTGTAACTTGAATTATATTCTTAAATGCTTGAAATGTATGTTATTGATGTGAATATGATTTGAATGTCCATTGTATGAAAATTGATAAAACATTGATATATTTGATAAAAAGGGGAAGAAATCCCGGTTGAATGAAAGGAAAATTCGATGGATTTTTGAAAAGGAATTGACGGTAAAAAGGATCTAACCCGGACAGGTGATCCTATCCTGATATAGCCCTCCCGAAGAATATGTGTAAATGGACTTAGCCCGGACGGGTAATCCTAATTAAGTGCGAATTTAGCCTGGGTGGTAATTCAGATCCAAGCTCATTAGAGTAATTGTCGCGTTTGGATTTAGCCTGGACTTGTAATCCCGCTGCAAGGTTGAGGTTCGCGGGAGTGTCTTCTCTGAAATGGAAATGTGCGCACATGAATATGAATTGACGGACCCAGAATTGTACACTAAAAGTGTACCTCTGAAAATCCATCGAAATTCCGAAAAATTCAACGAGATAAATATGGAAAAATAACAAGGGAATGGAAATCATGGTATTGATGAGCTCATCAATCATGATATATATATTATTGATACACGAAAATTATTGTACTAACTTGAATGTTGAGTTTGTGCATGTTAGGGTAATAATACATTGAATGGATATATGAATGTTTATTGCATTGTATTGAAAATATTAGATAAGTGTAATTCTTGTTACATGAGCTTACTAAGCACAAAGTGCTTACCTTGTTTCCTTTTCCCCTGTTTTGTAGAGTTAAGAGCTCGGAGGTCGGATTCGGTCGGAGACACATTACACTATCAACCTCAAGATTTCGGTATAAAAAGAAACTTTATTTTGGAAATCAATGGCATGTATAAGCTAATAAAGTAAATGTTAATGTGAAATGAATGTAAGGTCAGCCATTGGTATGGCTAACAAATCTTGGTTTTGGTATGTGATGAGACTATCTTATAAATATGCGTGAATCTATCTTGAAATATATGTTGAATTGGATTGGTTGATGTAAAATGGTTTCGGTTTAAAATTGCAGGGAAGGTTAGATATCTATAAAGGGATTATATTGAGTTTTTAAAAAAAATTAAATTAAAAAAAATTAATTCGTAAACTCCGGTTAAACCTCGTACCCTATTTCGACAACGAATACGAGTAGAGGGCGTAACATTTTCCACTCAAGAGACAGTACTTTGATTCTCTAAAAGCATTTAATATTATGAACAAAAATAGTATAGACAATGAAATGACAGTCCAGTCCTCCCACTTCGGCTTCAACAGGCCTCAAAGCACCACCACAACTTATATGTCTGGCCATCCGGGCCAACCATTGGTTCATTATCCAACGCAGATTTCTTCTTCTTAGCACTAATATCAGCCCTTTGCTTTATCTTGGTGGGTGGCAGATCTTGGCACTCAACTTGGGCCAATTAATGATTAAACTTAGACATTTTAATTAAAATATTTTGTTATGTCTTATTGTTGAGGACTGGGCTAAGATCATTATTGGTGAGCTACGGGAATCTGCTAAAAGGGAAACAGGTCAATATCCAATACATTAGCTTTTCCAAACTTAAATAATTAAGTGTTCATATTTGGATAATATCACAAGGTGATATACCCATTGGCATGCTTAAATGGGAGCTCTAGGAAGATTGCTTAAATCTGATCTTAATAACAGATTAGCAGGCACTTTTAATCATGAAAATTGGAAAGCTAGAAATATTTGGAAAAGGAAAATTCTGAGTATTGTAATGTGTAAAAATGAATACTATTGCATAAAAGCATAACAAAAGAGTTACAAAAATATAAGAAACAATATAAGATAATGGTTACAACCATACAAATGTGTTGATCTATTTTAAGTTATTAAATCTTATTCAGGTCAAAGTGGTATTTAAGTAAAATTTTCTCAAAAATTATAATTATAATATTCGAACTCAATCGAAATGTTTAGGGAAGAAATCAATTTTCTTCCAATAGTTTATTGGTATTTTTTTTCTTTAATATTTGATATTATATATTTATCATATGTATTAAATTTAAATATACCATTTGAATCTAAATTCAAAATAAATAAATTGTTGTTTAAATATCGGAACTCATTAAATATCATAGTGCTATAAAATTTTGAAGGTTTAATTTTTTTTCATTAAAGGCAAAATTAATATTTTATAGCATAATACATATGTCTTACTTATTTAATATTTTTTTACAACGATGATTTAAATTCAATCTATTCTTAAGATAAATAAACACTCGACTAATAAGTTACAACTTGAGATTCACTTATCTAATACTTTAACCAAATAAAATAAAACATATATGTATCACATCAGCTTATTCAAGTTACTCGCCTCTTTCCACCTTGATGATTAGTAGTGCATGCGAAGTTTTTGGGGAATCATCTTTAATTTGTTTTTCCCTTTTCTTTTTTGGCTTTCCTCAATGTTTTATGATGATGGTCATGGAGATTGGTGCCGATTTAGCTCAAGTTTTGCTGAAGAGAGGGAATGGTTGGTTCATTTCTTTAAATTTTTTCTTTTGCTCTTGAATGCTATTTTACTTTTTGGTCTTTTAAGATTTTGTTTCCAAGAATTTTAAATTTGTTTTGTACCTATCTTTTCCCCAATAAGTTCAGTCGGCAATTATTATTGAAAAAAAATTACTCATCTCTTTATTTTTCATGATAATTATAAAAATATAAATCCTCAGATGTACTAAACACAACGAAATTTTAAAAATTAAATATATAGATTCAATATAAATTCATTTTTGATATTCTCACTAAAATTCAAATAATCTTTATTGACTGATTAAGCAGAAGGATTTAAATTTAGGGCAAAAGTATACCTTATCATAAACAAAAACAATTTCAAATTCATTAAATAAAATTTCCATAACAATTTTTTTCTTTAAAAAAAATCCCCTGCTAAGAATTATAGATCAATTTAAGAAAAAATAAATATTGTTGAAGCAGTTTATGAGGACCAACAATGCAAAAATAGTGCCCACTAGTATGGAGCATTGCTTAACTCATAAATTTGTCATATTTTATGTTGACAAATTTTGGTAATAAAATTACTGGTTTTGATCTTTACATACATTGTGTGCAAGTTCATGTATGATATCTAAACTGTTTATAGCAACATATCCAGAAAATCGATTTGGATTAGATTAAAGAAATCAACTACCCTACTTTGAAAAGATTGAACCAGATTGAGTAAACTTAGAAGTATATCCTGAAAGTTCATGACTTATCTTAGATTTATTTGAAGATATTCCTAGAGTTAATTGTCTTGCAGGTTTATTGGCAAGAATTTTTTTTTATTTTTTTATTTTTAAATTTATCATTACTAGAAAATGGATCAACTATGTTTAAGCTTTTATATTTTTGGCTTCGTAATTAGATCATTGACTATCATTTTCATGTTAGAATCATTTTAAATTTATTTTTATTTATGTAAAATTAAAAAAAAATTATATGAGCCGAAAACGGACTAGGTATTTTTTGTAATCCTAAATTTTTTTGGCAGAACTAAAAATAGTGTGGTGGATCGATAAACCCAAGCGAAACTAAAAAAATCAACAATTGAGCGGAAAGCTGCCATAGGCGATGATTGGCGAATGACACTCATGTGAGGTGGCTGGAGCATCGTGCCCCAATTGAGAACAAGGTGCACGGGTGGTCGGGCATTATGCCTAGCCAACCTCAGCAAAATCGGCAACATATGCCAAGGGGGGTCGCACTTCAAGCCTGTTGCCTTGCACAACATTCGTTTAAGAGAAGGCCAAGCAGGGCTAGTGTAACATCCCATACCAAATCCGACCACAGGGTCTGAGCTACAGGATGTCACATTCATTGTCAGAGAAACTACGATCAAATATAATCAATTTATACCAATACACATTTAATTACGAGCAATTCATGAATATGATATGATTTACAAACCTTTATGAGTCTTATTTGAGCTTACGAAAGCTCTAATGTTAAGTCGAGGTTAAATTAGGACCAAATCATAAAGATTTCAAAATCTCAGGTTGACGCTGCGACACCGGGGTTCCTCGCTGCCATGTCGAGGGTTCCTTATTGAGTCGCAGTATATTGAGTAAGTCTCATTGTAACCTCGATTACACGAGCCAATGTGAATCCTGAGTTGCTCCTCGTCGTGACGTTGGGGATATGTTGTCACGACTTTACATACTATTTCCATAAAAAATCAACATGGTACACGTTTGGGAGACCTGTAATAATATTTTACATTTCAATTATAACCAAAACGATAATATGCCAACTACATTCAAGCTAAAATATGCCAAAATGATACTTTAAAACAACATCAAGCAACCAAGTTTTAAATTCAACCATTTTCTATACAAAATCGGCTTAAACTCCAGGTACATGTCATATACTGTTAAATATGACTCCTATTTTCAGTCAAATTTAAGAAATAATCTTCTAGTTAAACTCTGTTTATTTGTTTCAATTAAACTCTAATTAGTCTAGATTATTTTATTATTATTTGGCCTATGAATTTAGTCTATAAATAGGTTCTTTTACAATCTTAGAAAATACACCCATTAGAGATTAGAACTCATAACACATTTAGAGAATTTTGTGTTTACGTTTTAAGGGTTCTTTGTTTTTGAGTTTTCAGGGTTTAATTTTTATCTCCATCTTTTGTACTCTTCGTTCTTTTGTCATTATAGTAAAACTATCTTTGCCCGTGGTTTTTTATCCTCTTTGGAGGAGTTTTCCACGTTAAATTTGTGTGTTCAATTTCTCAATTTCTTCTGCTATTTTTTACTTTTTCATTGCTTAATTGGGTCGATTCCTAACAAGTGGTATTAGAGCTAGCTCAATTTTCATAGATCAGCCCATTCAGATATGGCAGTAACAAGATTTGAAATTGAAAAGTTCGATGGTGAGACAAATTTTAATCTGTAGCAAGTTCGGATGATGGCAATTCTAGTACAATCCGATTTGAAAAAGGTTGTTACCGAGAAAAAGCCTGAGAATCTAAATAAAACAGAATAGGAAGAGCTTGATAAAAAGGCTTTGTCTGCAATCCAGTTGTGCCTCGCGAATACGGTATTACAGGAGGTATTGATGGAGAAGACCTCATCTGCCTTGTGGAAAAGGTTAGAAACTCTTTATGCGACTAAGTCTCTAGCTAACAGTTTAGTATTGAAACAATGTCTATTTACGTTTCGCATGAACGAATGTGAGCTTCTTAGAGATCACATCAGTTAATTCATTACTCTTTTAAATGATTTAAAGAATGTTGAGGTTCATATTGATAATGAAGATCAAGCTATGCTATTATTGTGCTCTTTACCTCCTTCATACAAGTCTTTCAGGGAGACCCTGATTTATGGTAGAGACAAACTCTCATTCGAAGATGTGAAGAGTCATTTGTTGAGTAGAGACAAACTCGACAATGAGCTTCATTTGAATAGCAAGGCAGATAGGCAAGCTTCTGTTTTGATAGCATCAAAGAAACGAGACAAAAGGTGTCGCTATTGCAAAAAGTTAGGCCACGTCAAAGCAGATTGTTATAAATTGCGAAATAAAAGAGCTGCTAAGAGTAACGAGGATGATATAGCTAGTGCTAATTTGGCCGATGAAAGCGATGATAATTTCTTGTTAGTGTCAATGAGCGATAACTCCAAGCTCACGTCCGAGTGGATCCTAGATTCGGGATGTTCTTTCCACATATGCCCCAATAGAGAATGGCTCTCCACATACAGTTTGATTGAAGGTGGAGTTATGCGCATGGGAAATGATTCATCTAGTAAGGTAATTGGTATTGATACTGTTAAAATTAGGATACACGATGGGACGATTAGGACACTGTCAGATGTCAGGTATGTACCTAATTTACGAAATAATCACATCTCCTTGAGTATTTTAGACTTGAAAGGATACAGAATCAACATCGAGTCGAGCAGCATTAAAGTATCTCATGGAGCTTTCGTTTTGTTAAAAGGTAAAAGAACTGGCAGTCTTTATATTCTAGAAGGTTCTACAGTGACCGGTGAAATCGGACATCCCTCGTCCGTTACAGAGTCGAAGGCAACCTGGTCATAGGAAGGAAAAATATATGATTGTTTCTTTGAAGAGAGGTTCTCTTTTGAATGCAGGTTTTGAAAAGTTAGGGCACTGTGTTCGTGAAAATCAGACCCTGGTTAGTTTTGATTTGCCAGTGTACAAGTCGAAGGCTAGAAGTCTTCCAGTTTCTAAGCATAGATTCGACTCAATTAATTCTCTGCATTGTTCAAGATAGGCTCGTGGCGAGCTTTGGCAAAGATGGCGCTGTGAAAATATGAGTCAAGGTGGAGATTTGTTAAATATGACTCATATTTTCAATCAAATTTAAGAAATAATCTTCTAGTTAAACTCTGTTTATTTGTTTCAATTAAACTCTAATTAGTCTAGATTATTTTATTATTATTAGACCTATGAATTTAGCCTATAAATAGGCTCTTTTACAACATTATAAAATACATCTATTAGAGATTAGAACTCATAACACATTTAGATAATTTTGTGTTTACGTTTTGAGAGTTCTTTGTTTTCAAGTTTTTAGGGTTTAGTTTTTATCTTCATCTTTTGTACTCTTCGTTCTTTTGCCATTATAGTAAAATTATCTTTGTCCGTGGTTTTTTATCCTCTTTGGAGGAGTTTTTCCACGTTAAATTTGTGTGTTCAATTTCTCAATTTCCTTTGCTATTTTTTACTTGTTTGCTGCTTAATCGGGTCAATTCCTAACATATACTAATCAAAAGAGAACTTTAAAAACTTTGCTGAGTTGGGGATCACTAGCAAGACATTGGATCAACTGCTCAAACTATCTAGAATTTACCATACCTACGCACGGAGAAAACAATCCGTACACCAAGCCATTACACTCAGTGGTAATTTTCATATTTTAAGTCACAAAATAAGCATAATCAATATAAGAATTCAATCCAAATATGCTACACTTCAATTAAAACAATTTGCATATTTATAAGAATTTCATTCTCCTACAATATTCCATTTGATAATCAAACTAACATTTCATTCATTCTATTAATAAGGATGTAACACGTCTAATTCAATTACTTACGTATACATTTATGTGCCAATTTGATGTTTAATCCTTAATGTTTTTTTACGAAGAGTATATGGACTTATGGCATATTTTAACCCATATTATATCATCAAATATAATATTTATATTATATTATTTTAAATATAAATATAAAACTTTATGATAATTATTTTGTATTTTATTAAATAATTTATCTAATTTTAGTCACATCAAGCGTTATGTAATAGCCCTTCAGTGAAATCGGAACAGTGGTTTTGGGACCACAAATTCGAGTCAGAAAGAAAATTTATTTTAATATTATGGCATGGTCTGCATTATGATAGGAAAGACATATGAAAATTTTGTTATAAAAATTTTACCGATTACATGTTTAATTGTAGAAAGGACCAAATTACATAAAATGTAAAAGTTGAGTTCTAGTAGCTATAGGTAGTAAATAGCTATGGAATTCAAAACTTGAGGTCCTTATATGGCAATTAGACCATTAAATGGAGTTAGTAGATAATTATAATGACTCATCCATGGAAATTCAAGAAAAGAAAAGGACTAAATTGAAAATTGAAATAATTAAAGATGATAAAAATCTAATATCATCTTATTTCATCATCTTCCCCAATTTACTTTTATGGAAACCCTAGCTAAGAGAAAAGACATCAAGCAAGCTTAATTAGGTAAACAATCTTGTCATGTTTTTAGTAATTTTTACATTTCCGATATCGTAATAACTTAATCTATCTATTTTAGGGACCAATTTGCGAAGTTATCAAAATTTTAAAATTTTACCATGGATGATTATGCTGAAATTTTGAAATTTATGGTAGAAAATGAAAGGTTGTTGATAGGTAAACAACTTTTGTAAAAAGAATTTTGATGAAATTGTGATTTAGGGACTAAATTGTAAAGATGTAAAATTCATAGAAAAATTCTAAATTTTATGAATTACATGGCTGTAAATGTTATATGAAAATTTTGGCTAGGCTTGGAATAAGGATTAAATTGCATGAATTTCATTTTCAGAGCCTAGGGACGAAATTGGAATTAATTAAAAGTATAGGGGCAAAATGGTACTTTTGCCTAAGATGTAAGTTGGATTAAATTGAATATGAAATGTGTTAAATTGATGTTAAATTCATTTATATAGATCCGAAAAGATCAAATAAAGAGTTAGATCGAGGAAAAGAAAAAGTATCAGATTAGTAGATTTTCGAATACGAGCAAGTGACGATGTAAGTTCGTGTAACTAAATCATGTATATTAATATGTTTGAATTGAATGTTGTATATGCGTGAATTGTATAAATGTCTTATCTTATTTATGAAATTGATCACATGTCTGATAATGCCCGATAAGAAATAAGTCCCGTTTGAATAAATGAAACTCGATGGATACAAGATTTCTCATATTAGTTGTGGTTCTGCATATGTTGCGGACACACCATAGCTCAAAAGAGCATCCTGTTATAAGCCCTCTCAAGCTTCCCGTTACATGGTTCATGCGAGTATTCCGATCGGTATTGATCCTACATGTGTTGCAGATATACCGCAGCTATTTGTGAGCGTCCTATTATATGATCGGTATTGATTCTACATGTATTGTGGACATACCGCAGCTCTTTATGAGCGTCCCGATATAAGCTCGCTTGAACTTCCTGATATATGGCTTTCCGGAGTTTCATGATAATAACTCTTCTGAGTTACTTGTTAAGCTCACATGAGATTTCTGTTTCAAACTTTTATGAGTTTCCTATTATAGCCCAGATAAACTTCCTGTTACACGGCTCACACGAGCTTCTTGTTATATGGCTCGAGAGGGTGTTTCCTGATTATGTGCTCTAATGAGTACCCCTGAATATGAATTGACGGATTACAGTTTTGTACACTTTAAGTGTACTATATGTGTGTCCATTGATATTTCAAATAAATTCAACGGGCAAAGTCTGACATGGCTAAAATGAACTTGAAATGATTTGTGTAACGCCCCCACGCCCGAGACCGACGCCGGAATCGAGCTTGAGGTGTTACTGAACATAATTTATCAATTTAAGTACTTCGAATCATTTGTTTCTACATTCACAGCTTTCTAGCTATCTGCGTCACAGTTACAAGAAAAATCATATCTCGAGTTAAAAAACTCGAAATCAAGATCCATAAATTTTCCCTAAATCTAGACTCATATATCTATTTACTAATTTTTTTCTAGAATTTTTGGTTGGGCCAATTAGTACAGTTTATTAGTTAAAGTCTCCCCTGTTTCAGGGTTCGACTGCTCTGACCTCTGTGTATTACGAATCAAATATTTCTCTATAAAAAATTTCAATGACTATGAGGTTTATTTCTCTTAAAACTAGACTCAATAAGGAATCTGTACATGTAAAGTACAACTTATAATTATTTTTTTAAAATTTTCTATATATTTTTAAATTCAGAACAAGGGATCCAGAAATCATTCTGGCCCTATTTCACAAAAGTTTAAATATCTCATAAAATATAATTTATATGCCTGTTTTGTTCAATCCACATGAAAATAGACTCATTAAGATTCAATTTCATAACTTACTCATCATTTAGTTCCACTTATACTATTTTTAGTGATTTTTCAAATTCATGTCATTGCTGCAGCAATATTCTATTTTAAGGCAAGTTTCATCTTTCCATGAATTTTTTTATGAACTAGATAACCTATTAAACTTCCATGATATCAAACATGATCTAATTAGCCATCACCATGACTTATCAATATCAAATATTTTCTCAACCAAACATGGCCATATCATAAAATTATTTACACAAAATAGGTACATTGCTATATATGCCATACTTAAGTTTTACAAGCCATTTACCAATAGAAATCCTTCGGATAGTGTGATCGAAACTTCGACCTGTCCCGATTCCCGAGCTGACTTGTTCAAAACTATAATGAATGAAAAGGAGGGAGTCAGCATAAATGCTTAGTAAGTTCATATGCAAATAACAAGTAACATAACAATACAATTATACCAAACAACCTTAGCATGGCATCACCAAAACATATATCACATTTCTAAACATCATTCATCAACTTACCACTTTATCGTTGTTGTATCTATTTTCAACCCGAGGGTTAGGTACATACCTGTCCAAAGTGCCCATTTCACAACACTTACCAAAATGTCACTTGCATCTTAAGTGTTCTTCCATTTCATAGAAATTTTCACCCGTTGAACACATCGGAATATAACTCGGATACACGGATAATTTGCACATAAGTGCCACATATGTAATCAAGCAATCATGTAACCCGCCCATAAGTAAAGTCGAACTCAACTCAACGAGCTCGGGCGTTCGCATCCATAAGTGAACTCGGACTCAACTCAACGAGTTCGGATGCCTAGTTACATCTCACGAACTCGGACTCAACTCAACGAGTTCGAACATTTGCATCCATAAGTGAAATCGGACTCAACTCAACGAGTTCGGATGCTCAACCATCCTAGTGACATGTCACTTGTATCCTAATCTATTCCTAAGGTTCAAACGGGCTTTTTCCCTTGATCTGACATTAGCCGTCTTCCACGGAATATCGGAACCGATACTCGGTAGCAATTCATATTTATCAAGTAGTAAACATAATTTGCATATTACTCAACATTAACCACAAAGCATAATATTTCACGATAAAAAAACTAGCATATCATATAATTAACATCAATAACTTAAAAATAACAATTACGCTACATTATTTACACATGAACTTACCTTGGTACCAAAATATAAAGATTTTGCAATTTAGTCCACTATCTTTTCTTTTCCTCGATCGCGACTTGATTCCCGTTTCTCTTGATTATGGAGCTTGAAAGTTGAAGAAACCCTAGCTATGGAGAGAGCAAAATCCGGCAGCAACCATATGAAGAAGATGACTATTTTGTGTTATTTTTTCCTTTTTATTTCATTTAATATCCAAATGACCAAAATGCCCCTCCTTACTAAACTTTCAAAAATTCCTTCCATGTCCTAATTTTATCCATGAACTTAAAATTGGTCAAATTGCTATTTAAGACCTCCTAATTAATATTTCAAAGCAATTTCATACTAAAAACTTCTAGAATGCAAATTTTACAACTTATTCGATTTAGTCCCTACTTACAATTTAAACACTTTAGGCATAGAATTTCATCACGAAATTTTCACACAATCATGCAATCATATCATAATCATCAAAATAATTATAAAATAATTATTTCTATCTCGGATTTGTGGTCATGAAACCACTATTCCGATTAAGCCCTAATTCAGGATATTACAATTTGTCATCGAAATGTACATGTTATATAGAAATATGATAAGAAAAGTACATGTATATGAAAGTTATTACATGATGAGCTCATTCATGTTTCTTTACAATTGTTTGAATTACAATGACTAACATGTTTTGATGAAGTTGGGTGTTTAGGCTATTAGCCAAATTTCTTGGATGCAGTTTGTATGTTTACTTTAATGGAAATGAATAGTAAGTTAAATTTTCAGTTATACGAATTTACTAAGCATTAAATGCTTACCTTATTTTATTTTCCTTTGTTTATAGTAATCGGAAGCTCGTAAAGGTTAGAAACTGGTTGGAGAATCATCACACTATCCCTCGGCTCATTTTGGTACAACTAGAAAACTAATTTTGGTCATAATGGCATGTATAGGCTAATTAGCCAATGTTGGCATGATAATGTTTTGGTTGTAACTAGCTATTGGAATGGCTAGTGTTAAGCATATTTTGATGTAGTTATATAAGGCCTTATCATGATTGATGTGTGTATTGAAATGGTTGAATGATGGAAGTTACATAAATATATTAATGGTTGCATGAATGGGTAAAATATACTTATATGTTTATATGGCCATTAAGGTAAGATTAAATATTTGGATAAATGGGATGTTATGACATGTATTGAACTTGAAATTTGCTTGAATTGGAGGTCTTATTGTGACTTGTAATGGTACAAAAATTGGTTGGATAGGTTGATGCTAGGTTGGGTGAGAAATAAGGCTTGGAAATGACATTTTTTTATCTACATGGGTGTATGTCTTAACCATGTGTGACACACGGCCATGTGCATGGGCGTGCGATTTGGCCATGTGTCCCTTGCATCTTAAAATTTGAGAAACAGAATGCTTCAAATTGCTTACACGGGCAAAGACACGAACGTGTGTCTCAGTCGTGTACGTGTCACACGTCCTAGCACATGGGCGTGTGACTTGGCCGTGTGACTCTTGCACTTAATTATTGAAAATTAAATTGTTCACACGAGCGTGTGGTTGGCCGTGTGACCCAAGTTAGAGAGTTACACGGGTATGGACACGGGCTGGGACACGGCCATGTACCTCACATCGAATGCCCACATGGCCTGGGACACGGACGTGTCACTTGGCCGTGTGAGCTACATGACCTAGCCACATGGGGTTGTGTCTTCTGCACCTAAGAAAAATTTTGAAATTTCGCTAAAAATTCTCTGAGTTCCCGATTTAGTCTCGACTTGTTTCAAATACATAAATTGGACCTCGAAGGTTCATTTAAGGGACAGTATAATTGAATATGATTGGTTTCAGATATGAATAATATATAACATGAATTAATTGTATTTGTTCTGTAAACTTCGGTAATGCTCTGTAACCCTATTTCGACGATGTATATGGGTTAGGGGTGTTACATGTTAAATCTCTAACGGCGTTTTCATTTTAATCACATTAAAGGCGCTTTCATTTTAGTTACCTAAGTGTTAAATCTCTAACGGCGGTTAACTATACATGTCACATCATGTTTACACTTTCATTTTGGTCACCTAACTTCTAGGTTGCATTCATTTTTATCACCCAAAAAATATCTTTTTTTAAGTATTGGTTGGGGTAAAAAAGATCAAAGATTAAAGTGAAAAAAACGATAGAAATTAAAATAATACACAAAAAATTTCAAATTGTACTTGCCGAAAATTCTAAATTTATTTTTTTAATATTAAAATTTTAAATTTCAAAACATAAAACTAAATTAAATAAATTATTGAAAATTTTTATCCCTTAATAATGTCAACTGATTTGTTACTATAATATAAAAATTAATTAATTTATTCCCTTTCTAAATTTTATTTTGCATTTCCAAGTTATCATTAACAAAATCAACTCAAATAACTCATATTTAATAGTTTCCTATGAACTTAAATTTTCTTTGATTATATAATCGAGAAAATATCCTTCCAATTAATTTAATTAATTGATTATTCCTCGTTTGGGTAAAGAAATGATGAAAAAAATTTACGAGTTTTTTTTTTTTTGCATGGAAGATAAAATTAATTAATTAAATTAATTAAAAGGATTTTTCTTTACTTTTAGTTTATCATGAAAGATTCAAGATCATATAATTAAAAGAAATTTTTGTTTTGTAGACAATTATTAAAGATAAGTTATTTGAGTTGATTTTAATTTAGAAACATAAAATAAATTTTAAAGTTTTAGAAGGAGATTAAATTAATTAGTTTGATTAATTTTAATATTATAGTAACAAATAGTCTGACACTGTCAAGGGATAAGATTTTCAATAATTTATTTAATTGATTTTTATGTTGAAAAAAATAAAATTTTAATGCATTATTTTAGTTTCTATCAATTTTTTCAGTTTAATCCTTAATTTTTTACACTAATCAATACTTAAAAAAATATTTTTTTTGTGACCAAAATGAAAGCGACCTAGAAGTTGGGTGATCAAAATGAAAGTGTAAATATGATGTGGCATGTACAATTACTGTTATTAAAGATTTAACATTTGGGTGACTAAACTGAAAACACCTTAAAAGTTGGACGAAGAAATTGTAAAGATTCCATTTCGGGTGACCGGAATGAAAACGTCTTAAAAATTGAGTGGCTAACTAGGTAGCTCACCCTTATTTTTATATCAAATTTTTATAAATATATTTGTTGTATAATTCTATTTTTCACCCTTATTATGGATTCATGGGTTTGCCATATCTTAAATGTCTTAAGTCAACAAATACTAACTCAATTAAAAATTTACCAAAAATTCAAAATTTTAAAACAAAATCAAGAAAAACCACTCTCTTTAAGGATTTAAGCTTGGATGCACAAGGTTATAAAATCTTAATCTTATCAACCTAACAAAAATCTAATTGACAGTGTTAACTACATCTTTATCACTTTATCAACAATTATTATTTTATTTAAAGAAATCATTGCTTAAATATTTTTCCATTATTTTTATTTCTTTCATTCACATAATAAATATTAAATTATGAAACACTCACAAAATGGGTGGAAACATAAAATTATGTAACAAATATATTTATAAACTAATTAATACAAAAATTAAACGAGGCTTTCTTGAAAACACAAACTCATGTAACAAATATATTTATAAAGTTATTTGAATTTTGGTTTGTATACATTCAAAACTATTTCATGAAAAAAAAATTAAATTGTGGAAGAGAATAAGAATAAGAGTTTTGGATTGGCGTAGGTATTGCAAACAAAGAAGGTCATACAACAACAGTTTTAATAGCCCAGTGACTTAAATGTAAACTTTCAAATAGTTCAGTAACCATTTTGTAACCTTTTGAAGTTAAGTGCTTAAAACGTAAACTTACTAATATTTGAGTAACCTTTGGTGTAGTTTACCCAAATGATAAAATATAGATGTTAAAAATAAGTGTATTGAGTTCAAATTCTATCATGCGCGTTCATTTTTCTATTTTTCATATAGGGTAAACTACACTATTAGTCACAAAACTATGAGTAAGTTTTTGTTTTGACCACTTAATTAAAAAAAGTTACAATTTGGTCACTAACGATTTCAACTTTTTTTTGTCACTCAACTACTAAGTGGCAATTTTTAGTTGGTATAATAACAAATTTTGTCCTCAATTTTTATTATTTTTTAGTCAATTTGATCATGATTCTATACAAAAATTGTATAAACACTCAAAATTATTTAAAAATAGAAAATTATTTGTAAAAGTTCTAGAAAAATAAAATCTTAAGTATGTTGTTATTGAAGAACTAATGTGGATGGGAAATAAAGAAAATTATAATTCAGTAAAATCTAATAGCAAATTAAAAACATAACAAAATAAAAAAAAAATTTAGATCATTATATGTTTTCCTAGTGTTTCTCAAAACCAAATTAATAATGTCCTCAAGTTGAGTTTCATGCCCTTGAAGAACATCGATAACTGATATTATAGAGACTTGTCAAATTGATTTTGATTCTATCTTTTAGCAATATATATATATATATACCACAAAGTTTTCTTTTTCAAAATCAATTTAAAATTCCATTTCATTTAAATTACTTTCAAAACTCAAATTGTAAAATTAAATTATATTCTAAAATTTTCTTTTTCTTATAACGAAAAAACTATGTTAAGAAATAAAAGAGGTAAAAAACAGAGAACCAATAAATTTGCTTAATGTTTTTATTTTTTCATGTGTTTTTTTTTACAAAATGGATATTAGATATTTCTATAAGATAATATAGAGAAATTTTGGAGGGTTTAAAAATAAGTTTCTGTCATTTTTCTCACTTGATCTATTTTTTAAATTTTTATCTGTTCTTATTTAATTTTTAATTTTTAGAAATTTCTAAATTTTTCATTTAATATATAATTAGGATCAAATTAGCACAAAGTATAAAGCCTGAAGACTAAAATTGTTATTTGCCAACTAAAAAAGTGCTACTTAATGGTTGGGTGATAAAAACAATCGAAAATTTTCTTGACAAATTTGTAATATTTTTTTTAGTTAAATGACCAAAACGAAAACTTACTCATAATTTAGTTATTAATGGTATAGTTTACCTTTTTATATCAAATATATTAATGGTCTATTTGGATAGTACAATGTAATTGAATGCAAGTTTAATTACTAGGGTAGTAATAGTAATTACACTCTATTGTAGTTACAAGAATTATAATTCCTTAAATGTGTTTGACTAACAGAGTGTAATTACATCGTAATTTTCTATGTCATGTTTGGTGGTGCAAATTGTAATTACACAGTTACATAATTTATAATTTTAAAAAATATTAATTACTATAACAAATTATTAGTATGATAAAAATTTATAATATAATTTTTTAGGATTTATAATATAAGAATTTTTTAGCTACAACCATCCAAAACACTAGTACATGTTCATATTTATAAAATAATATTTATAATTTGTTAAAAAATAATTTTTAAAAATGGATTTGGGTGTAATTATCTATGTAGTTACTCCAATTCTCACCCTTCTTTATGATTTGGAAAGTGTAATTGGGGTGCTTTAATTACACTTGGTGGGATTCACAAATTACAATAATTACTTAAATATGCCACGATTACACTAAGAGTGAGTTTGGGGTTAGTGTAAAAATAGCGGTGATGATGAGATTAAATACTATAGAGATACTGTAATGTAAAACAAAAAGTAAACTAAACGTAGCATAACTCACCGTACATCCAAACCCACCCTAAATCTAATTATTACAAGATTTTTCAACCAGAAAACGTAAAAATATTTTAATTATTATTAAACTGAATTAATATTTAAGACATAAATTCCATTAAATGCTTTTATATAAAGGGTACAGATTCCATAAGACTAATTTATAAAAAAAAAAATGTAATCCCGACCTGCTAGACAGCTGGATTGGGATTATGAAACATTCTTCTTTTTTTTTTTTTTTTGGAAATAAGGATTATGAATGTTTTCATTTTCACTTTAAGAAAAGGAGACATGTAGGGACGGAAGAAACGAAAAAAGACAAGGAATTTAGATTTTGAATATATTGGTTAAATTTTGCTTTTAATCCCTTTAGTAGGTTCAATTTCAAAATTTAGTTAATTTGACATAATTTAATTTTTTTTATTTTATAATATCGACATTTAAAAAAAAATCAAGTCTATACTTTTAAGTCAAATAATTAATTGTGAAATCATTTTAATTAATTAATGATATTATAAAAATAGAGTAACCGAATTATGTTTAATAAAATCTACAATTTTAACAAACTAAAGGGACTAAAACCAAAGATTGACCAATATATTCAAAACCTAAATTCCTTTATCCTCTCTCCTTCATGTCTATTTTTTAAAAGGAATTTTAAAAATTAAATAATAAGTTACAGCACACTTAAATTCACATATATTTACATTGAGCTAGCTAAAACTAACAAGTGTTTTTCAATTGTAGGGTTATTTATTTTTATTAACAGTGATTAATTTTAATGGTTCAGATAACAGTAACTAAGGTCTAACGGTTAGTTTTCTTTCAAAATCTGGTTTTGAAGGTCTGTTATTAGAATTGTCGGTTAAAGAAGGAAAGAATTTTTTGATTTATTAAAATTTAATATTTGGATAAAGCAAGTTTTGATTTTCAATTTAGGAAGAAGGAGAAAATGTGCGCAAATATGGAGGGAAAATAAAAACGGAGATACAATTGGAAAAGACAATTTTACCCATCCAACTTCCAACATTGTGGTTTGGTGCATACAACCAAACCACCAATAAGCCGTAGTAAAGCAGAGCCCCGGTCTAGAGACCTTGAAATCCAAAAAACCCAATTCTCTCTTTCTCTAAAACCCCAACAAATAATTCCCAAGAGATTTGAAACGCCATTAGAATGACCTTCGCCTTTATCTCTCTATAGTATTGTACGACGCCATAGGACGGTAAGATTCCGTTCAATCTGCTGCATTGGGGTAAGGTTCATGATCTCCGCCGGTTCTGACACGACACTCTGGCACGTTTTTTTAATAATAATTATATTTATTGATTTCTCCTGGTTTTTGAATTTTCAGGGTCTTGATTTTTAGAGTTTTTGCTAGATCCTGTTGTGTAGTTTGGGCAGTCAAATTTTCTGTTGTCAAAGTGAAATCCAATGTGACTTGTTTACTGTTTTGTGTTGATATGCAATCCAGTGAGGGGATTTTGTGAGCGAAGGAAAAAAAAGAGCAACCTGTTTGAATTTAGGGTTCTGTAGGAGATGGGAGGGGGCTTCGAAACTAGCTGTTTGCAGTTTAAACCTGATAAAAGTGAGGTTTTGCCAAGGCAAGACATAGTGGAAAATAAAGGGGATGATCTGAAGCTAATGGTTCTTGATTTAAACGAAGAGCCGTTAGTGTGTTCTTTGAAAGAGGTTGAATTTGAGAAAAAAGAGCGATTGGTGGAGGTTAATGAAGATGATAAAGAAGACAGTGTGAAGAAAAATTCCAAGGAGGAAGGCTTAAAAGGTGAAGTGCAGTTTTCTGGCAGGGTTTTACGGTCGAGGTCTGCAGTCAAGAATCAGAGTGTGATTGAAGGTGACAAGGTTGATAAAACTGAGGATGACAGTAGTTCTGAAATGAAAACAACTGAGGTGGTTAAGGAGGGGAATGATCAGTCTCATACTGAAGTGAATGATGTGCAGAGAAAGGTGGGTAAGATGGGAAAGCGTAAGCGTGGGAGACCGCCCAAGTTGCTGGATAAGGGGAATGATCAGTCTCATAGTGAATTAAAGGATGTGCAGAGTAAGGTGGGTAAGATGGGAAAACGTAAGCGTGGGAGACCGCCCAAATTGCTGGATAAGGGGAATGATCAGTCTCATAGTGAAGTGAAGGATGTGCAGAGTAAGGTGGATAAGATGGGAAAACGTAAGCGTGGGAGACCGCCCAAGTTGCTGGATAAGGGGAATGATCAGTCTCATAGTGAAGTGAAGGATGTGCAGAGTAAGGTGGGTAAGATGGGAAAACGTAAGCGTGGGAGACCGCCCAAGTTGCTGGATACGGGAAATGATCAGTCTCATAGTGAAGTGAAGGATGTGCAGAGTAAGGTGGGTAAGATGGGAAAACGCAAGCGTGGGAGACCACCCAAGTTTCTGGTGAAGAATGGGTCTGAGAAGAACACACCTGAGCTGCAAGTACGAGAGAATGATTACCCAGATGGTAAAGTGAGGAAGGAGCTCAAGCGCAAGCGTGGCAGACCACCTAAGGTACTAGGCAATGGTGGGTCTGTAAAGAAAGGATTTACAATAAAAGCAGTGGAAAGCGATCATGTTGATGGGGATGTAAGTAGGCAGGCAAAGCGTAAGCGTGGAAGACCAAGGAAGGTACCAGAGAATAGTGGATTTGAGAAGAAAGGAATTAATGTGAAAGCAGGTGAGAGTAATAAGCTTGATGGTGGTCGCGTTAAGAAGTCAAATCATAAACGTAGGCGTGGCAGACCAATGAAGGGGCAGAAGAACGAGGGGGTTAACAAGGAAACAGATGAGATTAAAGCAAGAGAGAGTTACTCTGTTGAGACAAGGAAGGAAGCAAACCACAAGCATGATGTACCACCCAAGATGAATGTCAATGATGGCTTTGAGATGAAACCTGTTGATGTGGAAATGGGAGAGGGCAATCACTTTGATTGTGAGTTAAGGAAGGAGGTCAATCGTAAGCGTGGGAGACCACCTAAAATGAAGGGCAGTGATAGGAGTGATCAATGTAATAGCAAGGTAAAGGAAGGTATGATCTGTAAGCTTGGAAGACCACCCAAGCTGCAGGCTGGTAGTAAGGGTTTGAAGAGTAGGCTTACAGATGGGAGAAAAAAGTTGGGTGGGCTAAGAAGAGGCAGAAAGAAGTTGAGAGGGAGGTTAAAGTTTAACATTTCTGCTAGTACTTCATTGTCAGAGAAGAAACTGATTGCAAAAGATTCAAATCTTAAGAGGTTTCTATCTGCTAATAAGGATATATTTGATGATATGGAAAAGAATGACGGCAAGGCTTCCCTAATGGTAAGACCTAAGGTTGTAAATGCGGGAGGCAGTGAAAACCAGGTAAAGAAAGCAAGGGCTGAAGGGGAATGGAGAAGGTCAGAAGCAAAACAAGCTCTGAGAGATAGAATAGTGAATCTGCTGAAAGCAGCTGGTTGGACAATTGATTACAGGCCTAGGAATAATAAAGAGTACATTGATGCAGTGTATGTTAATCCTGAAGGAAAGAATCACTGGTCAGTTACCTTGGCCTACAGGGTGCTTAAAAGCTATTATGAGAATGGTGGTTGTGACTCTAAAGTTGGTCCAAATGATTTCATATTTACTCCCATTCCTGAAGAAGAACTTAGCATCCTAAAAAGAGTAGTCCTAAAGAAAAGAGTCAGAAAAAAGATGCCAAAAGGGGAAAATGATGATAAAGTGGATGATGGACAAGTTCAAAATAAAATGAATAAACAAAAAAGGAAATGGAAGGACACTGAGAAAAAGAAAAAGAAAAAACAGAAGGTGCTCAAAGAGAAGCTTCCACTTCATGAAGAGGAAAACTCTGATGGTACATTACAAAGGGGTACACAAGTCTCAAGCAGGAAGCGTAAGCTACAGCAGACACAAAAGAGAAAGCAGTATGCTTTGTTGGTCCGTAACTCAATGGATGGAGCTGAATCCGATAATAATGGCTATGTTCTATATGATGGAAAGCGAACTCTGCTTTCTTGGATGATTGATTTGGGCACTGTTCCACAGAATGGGAAGGTGGAATATTTGGTTCAAAGAAGAACACGAACTCGTGAGAGTAAGGCTGGTAGGATAACTAGGGATGGCATCCAATGCAACTGTTGTAGTGATGTCTTCACCATTGCCGATTTTGAAACTCATTCAGGGGGCAAAATCCGTCAACCTTTTCTGAATATATGTTTAGAAACAGGAGTTCCCCTCTTGCAATGCTTATTAGATGCATGGAACAAACAGCAGCAGTCTGAATGTAGGGGCTTCCATTTTGTGGATTTTGGTGGTGAAGACCCAAATGATGATACCTGTGGTATCTGTGGGGATGGTGGTGACTTGATCTGTTGTGATAGTTGCCCATCAACATTCCATCAAAGTTGCTTAGATATAGAAGTAAGTACTTGTTGGCATATGTCTTTATTACATGCATATGGGATCTAACTTTCATTAGATTTTCCTACCCTGACCTTGCTCCCTCTCCCAACTTTTGATTTCTCTGCATCAGTTTTCAGTTCTAGAGCAAATGAAAGAAAAGGAAAAGGCTTAATAATTTTGTTTTACATTGTCATGGAAGTTAGCAGACCCTGAAATCCATTTGATTAATGGGATTGGGTGAGTAAGGATGGCAATTTCTGTATATTTATGTTAAGACCTTATCCATTGAGATCAACTCTGCTACAATGTTGTGTTATTCTTTCATTTACAGCTTGCGGTCTGGCTGTAAATATCTTTGAGTTCATTCTTTTGTTTTCCCTGCTTTTATATGGGTCTTGCTAATGTAGAGCAAAGAGTTAATGATTGCTAATGTAGAGCAAAGAGTTAATGAAACATAGAGCAACAAGCTAGATTATATATTACTTATGCTTAGAATTATTTGTTGAAGGCTTTGGGAAAAAGGAGTTTCTGTGAAGTTACTTTATCGTTGCAGATTATTTTTGTGAAAAGTAGCCAGAAACCTGTGTGAGAATTCTATTTCAATGTATTTACCTTTTTGGAGTTACGGGAAGAAGTATAGATTTTAGTGTCAATGAAAATTGAAATCCTGATCATGCTTAATCTACTCTTTTTTCTGATTTTCTTTTCTTTGCCACAGGCATTTCCTTCAGGTAACTGGAATTGTGTGTACTGTACATGCAAATATTGTGGGATGGTTGGAAATACATATCAAAGGGGCAAAAATGAGGTTACGAGTCCTACAGTTCTAACATGCCATTCATGTGAAGAAAAATGTATGCATTTGTTAAGTTCCAAGTTGTTTGTATGTGTTGATTTTGATTCCCCTTGACCTTTTTTTATTTTTTAATTTGGTGTAACTGTTTTTGTTCTTGCTATTATATGTCATTCATTTCAGGAGGACATTTTGTTTCTTCTTTTTGTAGATCATGAACCATGTATTCAGCCAATGGATGCTTTTGATGATGATTCAAGTAGTGCGTTCTTTTGTGGGAAGAGATGCAAAGAGGTATAATTTTAATTAACAATTGATATAATTGTGCTGTGGGGAATTGTAGTGACTTGCTAGATTTTTATATATAGTTTTAATTGCTATCTTTTGCTGTCAGTTAAGTGATATATGCTTGTATGAAATGATTGTGGTTCTTGCTTTGTCAAATTTAAGGGCTGTTTTCTCTATTTCTTAACCAGGAGCCTAACTCTATCTACTAGAGGTGTTTCTTCTTTTTATTTCTCTATTTTCTTCTTTTGAATTAAGAGGTGTTTCAGTTATTGGAACACAACCTCTAAGTTGATTCCATCTTGTGCACTACGTTTAGCAAGAATGGGAAGGAAGCCCTAAGCTCTTGTTGTGTGCATTCAACTAATCTTAACTCTCATTGCGAGCTACTCACATGCACGCATGTTATGATCTGACTTTAAATGCATGACATTCCATAGCACTGCACCTTTTAGAAACAAGTGGGAAATCTTTGCTTTGTTTGTGTGTGTGTGTGTTTGGAAGTTGATGTTGAAGCTCTTGTTTTTCCAGTTGTTTGAGAGACTTCAGATGCTAGTTGGGGTTAAACATGAACTGCAAGAAGGCTTCTCATGGACTCTTGTTCAGCGCTTTGATATCACTTCAGATGTTTGTCTTAATGAAGCATATCAAAAGGTTGAATCAAATTCAAAGCTAGCTGTTGCATTATCTGTGATGGATGAGTGCTTTTTGCCTCTTGTTGACCACAGAAGTGGGATCAATCTGATTCATAATATTGTCTATAATTTTTGGTATGTGCACCTAAACTGCTCTAATTTTACTTCAAGAGATATCATTTTATAGTAAATAAATTACATTCTTCAAGAAAAGTTGCCTTTTCCTTCTAACTGTGATGTGAAAAGTATGGCATGAATTTTTGCCTGTTGCTCTTATGTACTTTGTTTTTGTAATCCCTTTTGGGGTTTGGCAATGAAGAAGTGGCCAGAACTTTCTTCAATAGTCCCTAATTTGAAGTCTGATAGGTCTGAAGAAGCATGTGTTGTTGATAAAGAGTCACGTTACTGCTTTAGAAGTTTCTAGCAGAACCTTGTGCAATGTTAACCTTGCCCTAGGTCTGCAGATTTAGGGAATTCTAAATTGAATGAAGCCAATGGCTCCAAATTTGTTGATAAAAACATCAGAACAGTCAATATATATATTGGCTTAGTGTGACATTTATACATTATAAGAGTTTATAACTATATGAAATGTCGGCATCGAACCTAGAAAAATTATTAAAGGCTGACATTTAACAGATTGGCATGTATCAAAATATCTGAAAGACCACCTAATGCCTATATTTATGGTGAGGAGATATATGATTTTTCTGCAGAATTATTGCTGCTGTGCTTTTGAAATTGAATAAAACCAAGACATTCTTGTTTCAAGAGAATTGTTAATCAATCTCCTTTTGTTCTCAGGTCAAACTTCACTAGGCTAAACTACAGTGGTTTTTACACTGCAATTCTAGAAAGGGGGGATGAGGTCATCTCTGCAGCTTCCATCAGGTAATACTCTTGTTTCTGGTTTTCGTGTTGTATTGATTGCCATAGGGTTGCTGATCATAAAAAGATAAACTTGCCCACTCACCAAACTGTTGCACTTGATTGCTTAAATCCTAATGATTACTATTATTTACTTGTTGGACTAATAGGATCCATGGAAACCAGTTAGCTGAGATGCCTTTCATTGGCACCCGGTATGCTTATAGGCGTCAAGGGATGTGTCGCCGGCTTCTATGCGCAATTGAATCTGTATGTCTGAATCAGTGATCTCTTTGTTTTATTTTTATATTTGCATTTCTCTATTATATTGCTGGAGTATTATATTACTTTTTTAAAATTTGGACATTTACAAGTTTATTTTATACGAATGAGATCATGGCACTTCCTGCCACAGTTTTTTTGGAAAATACTTACGAATTAGATTATTTTTTCAAAAGAGAAAAGCAGAAATCAATTTTTTCCTCAATCTAGTAACACAGGATAATTCATAGGTAACCGGTGTTTATTCAAAGATCTGTAGGTATGCCTGAAAAGAGTAATAGAGTGATATCAAATTAGGCTATTTTGATTTTAATTAATGTAATTCACCCTAATTTTGTCTTTTATTTTCTTTTTCCTTGTTCCCTGAGTTCAGGCCCTCAGATCCCTGAATGTTCAGAAATTGGTCATACCTGCAGTCCCAGAACTCAGGGAAACATGGACTTCTGTCTTTGGTTTCCAACCACTAGAAACTGCAAGCAAGCCGAAGATGAGAAACATGAATATACTGGTCTTTCCAGGTGTAGATATGTTAGAGAAACCACTGCTGACACATGTTATGGAGGAGCAGATTATGGGCAAGGCGTCCTATAAATCTGTAGAGAGGTGTCCAGTTGTGTTCGATTTGAATGTTTCTGCTGAGGACCCTGAACCTGAAATAGATGATAGAACTGATGAACCTGCTGCTATTGAGTCTACAACACCACTTCCCGATGGTACCTTAAAATATACTTTCGATATAGTGGCTGAGACTGTCAATCTTCCAGAATCTGCTGCCATTTCTTCCTCTTGCATTCCAGCACCTGAAGAAAGCAATCTGGAATTTGACTCTCAAAATATATATTCGGAGGAGAAAGCTGATGACAGCATTGTTAAACAGAACCTTGATTCTGAGCATGCTGGTTCTGTCAAACACTCTGATAATATCGTACATGCTGACAATGAAGTGGCAGTTCCTGTACAAGCGTCAAAGGATGCTGGTAAGGATGTTCTTACTAATGGCTTTGATGGTACAGTTCAGATGTCTGAGGATGTAAATGACATCAAGCATCATGGAAATTCTAAATTAGAGATGGTAGAATGTGTTTCTGATTTTGTTAAGACAGTCGTTCAGTCTGAAGAAGCAAAAATTTTTTACTTTGTTAAGTCGATCTTTCAGTCTGAGGAAGCAAAAATTTGCCATGCTATTGGCAAAGATGCGACCAACCAAACTTTTCCATCAACTAGCCAAGGTGCTCAACATGCTGCAAATGGTCATTACGATGTTGCATCCAACGACAGTAAAAGTGGCCCTTCCGGACAGGGAGTCAAGATGGAAGCTTCTGGAGAAGTGTCGTCTACAATCGATGTAAATTTCATTACTTACGAGGTTTGCAATGATACTTCCAAAAGAGAAAATGTGCAGCAGCGCATGTGCAAGCCTGCAGAGGTTGTCTCAGCTGGTTCTGAGGTTTGCCATGACTAACATGCATGATCAGAGAAACATCAACCGCAACAGTGTCAGATATCTGAAAAGGTAATATAGTTTCTAATCTGGCTCAGCTGAATGCCAAATCTCCCGAGCACATCATATTGAGTTGACCGCTATTCTGGATCTTAACTCATTCTAATTCTGGAGTGGCTCTTAACCATGCATATGTGAGGAATGAATCACACGCGAAATTGAGGTGATAATTTTGTCTAAACCACGCTCCTTCCTTTGGCTATATCCTGTTGAGATCAGGTGTCGTTTTTGAATGGCAGTTACTAATTAAGGTGTTAGATATTTGTATGCGTAGTATAGAAATTTTAATGATGCGAGTTATGGAAGATTTAACATGTGGAGCCTGGATGATAGATGCCCTGGCAGACGAGCTTTAAGGATGCGTACCGTAATTCTTATAGCTATGTACAGTATAGGCGAATAGTATTCTATAGAGTAGCTTAATGCCATTGAGGTTTTTGTATATTTTGACCTTCCCATGCACTTTGTTAAATGCAAATTTCCATCGTTGACATCTACTAATTATTTTTCTTTTTAATTAGTATAATACTGTAAATATGGTATTTTCTATTAGCAAATTTCTACTGCTGTTTAACATAAAATAATCCAAAAAGGGCAGTTGTTACTCTTTAGTTCTTGACCATTAGGCTTAATTGATTGAAATTTTAATGGTTAATGGCGCAATTAAATATAAAAAAGAATATTTTTTTAAAAGTTCTAGAGGTTTAAAGATACTTTAGCCCTACTATGAAATATTTCCTCTCCCATCCTATTCATTTACTCTCTAATCTCCCCCATCTCTTTACTACTCTTCATTAAAGAAAAGGCCTTGAAACACCAAGTTCTAGTAGTGAATATAGTCATTGCGGAGCCGCCATATGCTCTCTCAGAAAACCCTATGAATCAAATAATTACAAATATGAATCAAACACAAATTTTACCTGTATCTACAAGACTACAACTTCTTCACATTGATTTTTTTTCTGTTTTATGATCTTTTTACATTTTTTTAATTTTATTTCTAGGCCCTCTTATTTTTATTTTATTTATTGATTAAAGAAATAAAATTATTATTGATTTTTGTGGATACAACCTTACTTATTGTTATCTACTAATTTTATATTTTCAAGTAGGCTTTATTTTTATAGATCTTGATAAAGAGAGACCTAATCTACTTGAAAATTAAGGAAACAACCCTCCCTTTGTCTCCAAACAATTCACCTGGTTATAATATTATTTTGTAAGTAAACTAACCTAAAATACTCTAACATTTGTAATAAATAAATCCAAAAAATATAAGAGTTCATAAATACATCATCGAGCTTATACATAATCAAAATTAAGCTTTAAAATTAAACCCGACATGATTTAAAAGTTGACCCAAAATCTAAAACTCGCAATTTTAGTGTTAATTACATTCACAAATTTCTATTTATACAATAATCTTCACAAAAATAATCATAATTTGAGCACCGAACTCAAAATAACAGATTTCAAAATATATTGTGAAGTAAAGAGAAATATCTTTGAATTATATGAAAATAACTCAACATAAAAATGTTTGAATCTCATCCAAAAATACATTTTAAACTTGAAAAATGATAACTTCGGTCAACTTTAGTTGAATGAGTTTTATATGCACTACAAACATGCTATAAGTGATTATATAGTGAAAAATAAATGTTAAGAATGAAGGAGAGGCCCAATAATAAATCTTGTCTAAAATATGTAAATATTATGGTTTTATGTGTTTTTTTAAGAATGAAAGAATAATTTAGTATGGATGGATTTCTATATTAAACGTATATCAAATATAAATCAAAACAAGTATATGAATTTTTGTATATTTTTCTTTCTTTAATCAATATGAGATGTTCTAATTTAGTTTTTTGAACCCAAAAAGAAATAGGCATAAAATAAGCTATTTGAGTTACTTGAAAAAGCTTCACATCCTTCAATTTCTTACACTGGAAACAGTTATTATCTACTACAGACACAATGGTGACTGAGTCACTTGAAACTTAAAAGCATAAAAAGCCTCACATCCTTCAATTTATTACATTGGAAACATTTATTATATACTAGAGAGACATAATGGTGATTGGAGTTGTGAATGTGATGGCAAAAGCTACGTCCTAAATGGCTACAATAGTGGAGGCCTGAATCCAAACACCATTAAACAAGGTAAAGCTACGTCTTAAATGGCTGCAATAGTGGAGGCCTGAATCCAAACATCATGACCTTCAGTAAAAGTATGGCAAACAGGGATACCAGGCTTAGTACCGAGCAAGCTAAACGCAACATGTTTAGGGCTCCAAGCTGAGGTATCTATATGGCAAACAATGAGAGCATCCACTTTATCGCCATTGTCACCAACGAGTGCAACTCTAAAAATCTTGGTCTCATAGGTATCATAATGGCACATGTAGATCGTGTAAAGGTATGGGAGGGGATGACATGCCACTTTCTTTGGAGATTTGATCTCTCGAGGAGGTTCTGTAATTGTGTAACTCTGCAATATTGGTGTAGTCATCGTAGGGTGGCTTGTGCTTATTAACTCAAAATCAACATCGGGCCCCAAAGCATTTCTCACGAATTCAAGCATGGATTCCAAAGAGGTGGCACAGATTTTGGTCTCCCCTTTGACTGGTTCGAGTTCACATTTCCTAATTGTATCTTTAATGACTTTGGCTTTCTGTGTGGCCGCAGGAATAGAAAAGAACTGGAGAATTTTGGGAATTTCTGATGATGAAAATGGGATGGAATCGGCTAATTCTTTAGGTAAGAAACCAGGATAAAGAGAGTTGTTCCTGATGGAAAAGAAAGTGCTCAATTTCCTCCCTACGTTGAAAGCAAGTACATCATCTATGGTGAATACACCTACATCTTCACTTCCTATGTCATCATCTCTGTCATTTTCCAGGTTATGATGATCAGTCCTTGACGTAGATTGCATGTACTCATCTTTGTCAACTCCATAACCGGGCTTATATTTGCTTTCAAGGCGTGAAACATTAGATGAGGAAGAACTATTTTCCTCTGCTCCATCCACTCCATAACCCGGCTTGTACTTGCTCTCAAGGCGTGCAATATGAGATGAGGGAGAAGAATTCTTTTCCTCTACTTCATCAACTCCATAAGCCGGCTTGTATTTGCTTTCAAGACGTGAAATGTAAGAAGATGAGGAAGAACTCTTTTCCTCTGCTCCATCCACTCCATAACCCGGCTTGTACTTGCTCTCAAGGCGTGCAATATGAGATGAGGGAGAAGAATTCTTTTCCTCTACTTCATCAACTCCATAAGCCGGCTTGTATTTGCTTTCAAGACGTGAAATGTAAGAAGATGAGGAAGAACTCTTTTCCTCTGCTCCATCCACTCCATAACCCGGCTTGTATTTGCTCTCAAGGTGTGCAATACGAGATGAGGGAGAAGAATTCTCTTCCTCTACTTCATCCACTCCATAACTCGGCTTGTATTTGCTTTCAAGACGTGAAATGTAAGAAGATGAGGAAGAACTCTTTTCCTCTGCTCCATCCACTACATAACCGGGTTTGTATTTGCTCTCAAGGCGTGCAATACGAGATGAGGGAGAAGAATTCTCTTCCTCTACTTCATCCACTCCATAACCTGGTTTGTATTTGCTTTCAAGACGTGAAATGTAAGAAGATGAGGAAGAACTCTTTTCCTCTGCTCCATCCACTACATAACCGGGTTTGTATTTGCTCTCAAGGCGTGCAATACGAGATGAGGGAGAAGAATTCTTTTCCTCTACTTCATCCACTACATAACCCGGCTTGTATTTGCTTTCAAGACGTGAAATGTAAGAAGATGAGGAAGAACTCTTTTCCTCTGCTCCATCCACTACATAACCTGGTTTGTATTTGCTTTCAAGGCGTAAAATGTAAGAAGACAAGGAAGAACTCTTGTCCTCTTCTTCATCCATTATGTAACCAGGTTTGTACTTGCTTTCAAGCCGTTTAATGTAAGGCGGCGATGGAGAAGAAATACTCTTTTCATCTGCTCGATCACAATCTTCATGAAAGCTAGCGGCGGAATGTGTTTCTTTCAAATCCTTCACAGCATTGCATTGGTCACACTGCAGAAGACAGAAAGAGATTAAAGTGTAGAAAAAAAATGTTGCTAGCAAAGTACTTTTATTTGCAGTAGTAACTCAATGTTTAGGCAAGAGATTGACATTTACCTTTAAAAGTAGAAGCTGAAATACAAGAAGTGAATAAAGGAAGCGAAGATTGACCATCTCCTTTTCTCTCATCGACTTTGGAACTTGTTTTCCTGGTTGAGTAGTTCCATGTTTGCACAGCCTTTTATAAGCATGGACCATAGAGACGAAAAGCTTATCTATTTCTTTATGACTCGTTCATTTAAATCTCAAGCAACCTTGTAATCAATTAGACGTGTACTCAAATAAAATATTAACTAGTGGTAATAACATATTTTCCTAATTCTAAGGACTTCTCACCTATTTTCTATATATAAAATATTCATGTGCAAACTAATTACTTCAGCCTCTTCATTATTTATTAATCCTATTCACTCCGGCTCCGTTGGCTTGACTCGAGTTTGTTTACGGATTATTAATTTCAATCCAGCCCAAAATCAAATTAAATAATTTTAAATAAATTTTTTATTTAAATTTAGGCTTAATATATCATTTAGTATTCGAGTTTTGACACTTTTTTTTAATGTGATACTTATGTTTTTTTTTTTTGTCTAATTTGATACTTGTATTTGACAAAAGTTATATTTTGGTACTCAAAGATAACGGTGTTAACTTTTCTAGTATTTACTTTGGGTTTTAAAGTTGATTTGATGGGAGTTAATTGCTAATTTTATTATGTTTGAATTTTTCGTGATTTTGTTAATAGAATAAATTTAGTATTAATTATGAATTGCTTACTTTTACGTTTAATTTGTCAAATGCAGTCAGATGAGTGTGATTTAATTCATGTTTTAGAGTTCATTGAATGAAAGTTAATTGTTAATATTATTAGCTAATTATAAATTCTCATTAAGTCAACTCTAAAACATAAATTAAGCACTAAAAATTTAACATTGTTACTTTTGGATACCAAAATATATAATTTTTGTCACATACAGGTACCGGATTGGACCAATAAATAACATAGGTACCACATTATAAAAAAATGTTAAACTCAAGTACCAAATTATATATAAAACCTTAAATTTAATTATTAAAAAATATAAATATAAATATAAATATAAAATTAATTATTTAATATTTTAGGTGCGACATCGGTTAGAATTTTTTAAAATTTGGGTAACCTAAAACTATTCATAGTCCCTCTTCAACTCATAAATAGGAGGATAATGCATTTCAGCGCATTTGAACCCAAACATTTGTACTCAGACTACAAAATTCATTTTGAACACTGCAAGGGGTGCCGTTTTTCTATTAGTAGGAGTTTTGTTAATCTCTATTGTATTACTTAATAATCATTGGAATAATATTTTTATTATATTATATACTGTAAATTTGAGATATAATTTTAAAAAAATTTATCGACAAAAATAAGACGAGAATAATTTAATTTTTAGAAAGTAAGATTAATCAAATAACTTATTTAATTATAATTATTTATAGCTACACGAAAACAAATTGCGTAATGGATTTGGCTAACCAACTTATCTATATTAAATGTAATAATTAATAATTAAAATAATTAGATAATTTATTAATATTAAACAAATAAATCATTATCTAAACTCTTATATATATACGATACTTTAATTAATTATTTAATTATGTGGTTAATTATGTATAAAATATATTGAGTATATTATGTTTTAACAGCAAGTGCATCTCATTTCATTGTCTTTAATATATATATATTTACTCAAAATTCACTTGTTACAATAAAGCATAAAACTCTAAAGTTTCAAGAATGGGAACGTTCTGAGCGATGATGGTAGTGATGGAACTTGATCTTCCGAGGATTGGAACACCAAGAAAGTAAGGTTTAAGGATGGTCTCGAAGGGGTGGTGGTGGATATGGCTATAGATTTAGAGCTATCTCTGAATATGTCCTGGAAGGGTAAACTTCTAGGGGTAGGTTTAATTGCTTCTGGTAAGGAACAGATGGTATCTGACGATGATAGCGATGGGGATCTTGTGTTACTAGAAGGCGATGTGATAAGATCTACCGTTAATGGGATTCTGGAAATAGAATTTTCAAATCGAATCAAGTAGATTCTTTATAAGAAGATGGAGACGACAGTAGTCCTGAAGCTTCTGGGTCGTACTATTGGCTATGTTGCCCTCCATAATAGAATTAGAAACCTCTAGAAGCCATCAAAACCTTTTCAACACATGGACATAGAAAACAGTTACTATTTGGCAAAGTTGCAGAATGTCGAGGACTATGGAAGAGTTCTGACTCAGGGGCCATGGATTATTTACGGCTAGTATCTAACTGTCCAACCAGGGACCAAAGACTCCTCACCGCTTCAATAATATCCAAGTGTGGTTATGGCTTGGATTAGGTTGCCAGGATTACCGGGGTTCATATATAAAAGGAGGATTCTTAAGGCAATTGGGGGCATGGTAGGCAAAGTTGTAAAGTTTGATTTTAAAATAGATAGTAGGACTAGGGGTTATTTTTCCAGAATGACGGTGTTCATCAACCTCGATAAGTTGCTTATTTCTCAGGTACTGGTGAACGGAGAGACTCAATATATAGAATATGAAGTTCTTTCGACGATATGCTTTTCTTGTGGTAAGTACGGGCAAGTCAAATATATATGCCCTTCATTAGCCATGGATCCAGTTAGTGAGAGTGGAAAAGATACGACGTTTGAAGTACCTAGAGAGGCTATGATCGGAACAGGGGTAGTGGCTGAAACAACATATGGGTTGTCGATAATGATGGAGCGAAAATCCCAGTGTGGTAAGAGTGATTCCCGGGGTCCTAAGGATAAGGTTACAGAGAAGGAAATATTAGGATCAAGATTCACGGCTCTTCCTGGTGAGCGATTTTCAGGAAAATCGACAAAAGAAAATGAGGGTTCTGCAGGTGCTAGGGCTAAGGAAAATTATAAAGAATTTTCAGTTCATAAGACTATGATAGGCCAGGGATTAAATGTGGATTTCGAGGCTTAGGTGGGGTTTGTTGCCATGGATGTGCAGAGGTAATTTCCTGTGATAGGCCAGGAAAGAGGCCTTTGCACATCTTTGGGCCAAATCAAGGAAATTTTGGGTCTGCTACCATGGATAATTTTAATTCCTCATGTTTGAATTTTATCTCAGTGGTTGACGTACATGCTGGTTCTTGCAGTTCTTTTTTGACTTCGGGGATTGTTGATAGAGCTGCTAATTTGTACAAAGGTGACTTGGGGTTTGGTACTATTTGTAACAGCCTAATCTTAGTTAAATCAGAATAGTAGTTTTAGAACCACAAATTTGATGTTAGAAAATTATTTTAATCTTATTTTTGGTATTTACAACATGTTGTTTGATATGTGTGAAAATTTCGTGAGCTAATTTTATCATTTGAATAGTCAATTTGAGAAAAAGGACTAAATCGCGTAAAATGCAATAGTTTCATTCTACTTGTTAAAGGTGTCTATTGGCTTTGGCTTTTAAATATGATGGCCTTAAATGGTAATTGGACCATTTTAAATGTTAATGGACATTTATAGGTATAAAATGAATGATTTGAATGGTTATTTAGTAAGGTTATATTTGTAGTTTAGTAATTTAAATTATAATAAATAAAACAAAACAAATTAAGGGTTCCTATTATCATCTATTAACCGAAATTAAAAATAAGAACAAGAAGAACTAGGGTTCTTCATTCGGCTAGGCAAATTCAAGCAATTAAGGTATGGTTTTTGATCCTTTTTTATGATTTCTATGTTTTTGAGATCGTTGCTTTGTATTCTAGCTAGCCTGTACCTTAGATTTTGAAATTGTTAAGGATTTAACATGTTTCCATTGTTGAATACTTGAGTAATTTAATGGTTGATGATAGATTTTGAATAGTTGATGATAGTTTTACACGTTTTGTTAAGTGATTTTTGATGAAAATGCATAATAGGGATCAATTTGTGAAATGTGTAAATTGAGTGGTTAAAATGTGAAATAAATGAAAGTTATGGGCTGCAAGGGGCACTATGGTAATTCAGCTAAGCTTGGGTTTGATGAAATTTTGTGAATTTTGTGTATTTGTGAAATAGGGACTAAATTGATTAAATGTGAAAGTTTAGGGGCTAAAGTGAAAATAGGCCTAAATGTATGTTTTGGACTAAATTGAATGAGTGGTTGATTAAAGAAATTAATTTTGAATATATTTAGATTAAGAAAAGAGGAATCCAAAATTAGATCGGGAAAAAGGCAAGATTATCGAGTAATCGACTCATTTCGCCATTTTCATACCCGAGGTAAGTTCGTATGTTGTAATTTCATTATAAAAGTATGTTAAAAGCTTTGATATTGCATAAAATGTGATTATGAGATTATAGGATATGTTTGAATTGTGAGAACGACTCTACGAATGCATTCGATGATAGAAACGGAATGTGTGAAATCCCGGTTGAACTTTAGGAATAGATTTGGATACTAGTGTCTTGTTATTAGATGATAAGTTGAGTTGGCTTCGGGCCATGATATTAGCACTTCGGGTGTGAGTTATACCGATTTGGCTTCGAGCCATGCATATCAGATGATTTGGCTTTGGGCCATGCATATCGAATGATTTGGCTTCGGGCCATGACAATTATTTTTTTGATAAGTTACCTTGATTTGGCTACGGGTCATGGTATAAGTACTTATCGTATAAGGCTATTGAGTATCCAATCTCTATTCTGAATGGTTCAACGGGTAAAAGAATGGTGTGGTTAAGAAAGAGGTTTGTACGAGGTGATACAGTATGTACAGAACCTATTCGAGTATTAAATAGAGAAAGTTCAATGAGATGGAATTTAATCATGTTTAAGACATGAGAAAGGTTTGTAGTTAATGTGAAATTGGTTGATTTCCATTTATTTGATGAATTAAGTCATTTACATATGAGCTTACTAAGCTATGAGGCTTACTTCGTGTTATTTTTCTATGTTTTATAGTAAATCAAGGGTAGCTCGGATTCAAAAGTCACCAGGAATATCATCGCACTATTGGACATCTAATTGGTACTTTTGAGTTGTGTATATATGGTATATGGCATGTATAGGCTATTTATGGTATTTTGCTTGTGGTTATAGCCATGAGAGTTGGCTTGTAAATGATGTTAATATTGATGTGTGCTTAGCTATTAAAAATGGCTTGTAAATGTATATGTTTTGGTTGTATACATAGCTATGAGTGATGGCTTATTTTGGCATGTTTGGTATGAATATGGTTATGGTTTTATGGTTGCAAATGGATAATTGATTTATGGTGTATAATGTTTGAGAAATGCTTTGGTGAAGTATAATTTTGAAAGTTGAATTGATAAGTATTTGAATAAGTAATTGGTATTGAATTTGGTTGAAATGGATATGGCATGAATTGTGTATTTGGTTGATGATATTGGCTGCCTAATTGAATGATAAAATGGTACCATTTTGATTGTCTAGGTGTGTATGAATAAGGGTGGCAAATTGGTCTTGCAAATAGCCTATTTTTGTCCACACAGGCAGAGACACGGGCGTGTGTCTCAGCCGTGTGTGAGACACGGTCATGTTACACAGCCGTGTGTCCCCTGGTATGGTTATTAAAATGAAGTTAGTATGCTCCACATAGTCTTACACACGAGCGTGTGACTGGCCGTGTGGTACAAGTCAGTATACCACTTAATTGACACACAGCCTAGCATATGGGCGTGTGACTTGGCCGTGTTGCATAAGTCAGTATACCTTACAGTTTTGGCACAGCCTAGTACACGGCCTGGCACACGGGCGTGTGTGGCCACTTCGAAGGGCACACGGGCTAGACACACGGGCGTGTGGTTGGCCGTGTGACCCAAGCCAGTATGTATGCCCTGTTTCCACACGGCCTGAGACACGGGCGTGTCTAGAGCCGTGTGAGGCACACGGTCTATTCACACGGGCGTGTGACCCCTGTATGATTGAAATTTTTTTCTAAGTTTTCAAAATTTTCGTATGATATTGGTTTAGTCTTGAACCACTTCTAAAGCATGTCTAAAGTCTCGTAGGTCTTTATAAGAGACTATGTGGTTGTATTGAATGATATATGAGAACGAATACTTAATGTTATTAAATGTATACAATATGCTGTATATTGATCGGTAATACCTCTTAACTCTATTCTGGTGACAAATACGAGTTAGGGTTGTTACATTATTACACATTTTAATCCCACCTTTGAAGATTCTAGCGGTACGAATGTAACTTTGGATGGTGCAGTTCTTGATCTGGGGAAACGTACGGTAGTTACTTTTAAAGAAAATACTAACCCTAATAAAGATGGAGTTTCGAATGAGGCTGATTTTTCCAATAGAGGTACGGGTAATTTTGGTCCTAAAATAAAGGCGAAAAAGGTGGCCCAGTCTGTATTGGGCAAAAGCTTAATCGAACTATCAAATATCGTGGGGACGGGTTTAAATTAGTTGGAATCGCTAGTATTTTCTTGTTCGATTTTATAAATTCCACGGTCGGGTTAATCAATCTTCAACTTAATAATGGAGTCGGAAAAGATTCTTCACCTTCGAATGAATGCGATTAGAGGAGCCCGAGACTCACAAGCAGTAAGGTTGGTTTTCTTTCCTTTATCTATTTGATTTTATGGTTTTGTCTATTTTTTCTTGGAATTGTCAGGGATGTGCCAATATCAAGTTTTCTCAATTTTTTCACGAATACAATAGAGAATATAAACCCGACATTGTTAGGTTGCTTAAGACAAAGGTTAGTGGAGGTAAAGCAAATAAAATCATTGTCAATTTGGGATTTTAGCGTTCTCACAGAGTAAAGACTGTTGGTTTTTCTAGAGGTATTTGAGTTGGTTGGAAGGACTCAATAATAGTGGAGGTAATTCGTAGCCATCCACAATTCATTTGTGTATGGGTTCTTAAGGATATTCATTTTATCCCTATCCACATTGTTTTTGTTTATGGAAGTCCTGATAGACAAAAAACGAGGCAACTTTGGATTAAGTAATACGATTATATGATTAATTTGTATGTGAATATATGAATACAATATATATTAAGTTGATGAATGAGTAGTGAAAATATGAATTGGGTTTTTATTACAAAATGAATAGATTTGGTATATTGAAATAGTAGTAAGAAGGGACTAAATTATAAAGTGTAAAAAATTAGACATGTGAACTAAAATATTGATAAATAGGGTCTGAACGAAGTGTTGTGTATTAGTGAATAGAGGAAAAGTAATATTATAGTGGAATTTATAAAGTACAGTAAATTGTCATGTTAATAAAGACTAAATTGTAAAATTTAAATTGTTTTAATTGTTGAGTAAATGTAGTGAATTCAACCTATAAATTACAATGTACACAAAGTGAGAACTAGTAGGATATAGATGGCATGTCATTAGGAGATCTTCAAGCGCGCTAGTGATAATGGCACATCGGTGCAATTCAAATAGTGACAGTGGCACTTTGGTGTAGTTTGTTAACTTTACACTTTAGTGTAAGGTAGTGTATGCATGTTTGTACAAATGAATTAGTGTTCATTTCGCATATCCTACGTGTTCTATTGAATCAATAATTAAGCTAATAACTAGAATAGTAAGTGGCCATATTAATGAATTGGTAAGTGAATTATAGAATGTTGGTATAAGAATTCCTTATGGTTACTTTCTATTTAATTTACTTGTCTATTATTATTATTATTATTATTATTATTATTATTATTATTCAAGTATTTAAATTTTAACATTAGTTGTTCTAAATGTTAAGTTTAATTCTTGATGTACTTACTAAGCATTTATAAGTTTAATACATTATTTTTTCAAAGCCTAGGTAAAGACTCGAGTTGAAGCTCTAAAGTGAAGATACCATCTCAACTCATCACATCTCAAGGCTAGGAAGAGATTATGATTTTGAAATTTTGGTTCTAGATTATGGCATGTACATAGGTTAATACAAAGCATAAGGACATGATTTCTAGCGAAAATACTTGAAGAATCTTAATCATTTTGTTAACCTTACAAACTTAGTTAAATTTTGATTGAGTTATATGTGGAATCAAATGATGCTTTGATGGATATTTATGTTTTATAATGTTTAAAAGTGATATGGAATGACTGATGATAGTTTAGACTTGGTTTTAAATGTTTCAGACATGTTTTGGGTAATCTATCTTTAGTGCCGCCACATTAGTAATCAGTGTCATTATATTGGACATGTAATTAGAATAATCTGTATTTGATGTCGTGACACCCACTTCTTAGTGTTGTGACATTATCCTTGTTTAGTAGACCTAATCATGGGCTTGGTCAGGCCGATGCAAAATTTTAGGCCAGGTTTATAGGTTCGACCCAAAAATGGGCCTAAAATTATGCCCAAGCTCAGCCCATATTTAAAATGTTAAACTTAAGCTCGAGCCGCCCTGCCCATAGTAAATTTTTTTAGACTTGTGTTATATAAAAAAAATTAAAAATATAATACATCAAATACACTAAAAGCATTAAAATAAATATTTTCCAACAAATTGAAAATACTTTTAAAAAAATATTTATACCTAAATAACACTAAGATAGTTACAACTTAATAAGCAAATGCCTCTAAAATAGTAATAAAATTAACAATAAAACAAGAGTTATACAATATCCAAACAATAAAAACAAAATAGTAGCAATATAATACTGAAATGACAACAAAACAACAACAAAATAGTTGATTCGAGCCGGGCCGAGCTGAGCTTGGGCCAAAAAAATACCAAAGGCCCTTTTTTGTTCAAGCCCATTTTTCGGGCCTATATTCTTGCCCAAACCCTCTCACTTTTCGAGCAGGCATTCAAGCCTAGGCGTGTGGCCTGACCCAGGATTAGGTCTACTATTTAGTAATCTGCTTTTGATGTCACGACATTAGTTAGTGTCATAACATTGACCCTATTTACCTTGTTTTCACCCGAATAAATCCCAAATAGTCTCCGTTTGTAACTAAACTTTAAAGAAAGCCTAGAAATGACTTGAATAACTCCAAATGAGTCTATTTATGCCAAAACAAAGTTTTGAAAGTGATGTTCGAGTTGAGTAGTCTTAGTGTTTAAGTGTGACATCCCTTGCTTGTGATGTATCAATTCACTTCAGGTGAAGGATGTTACACCAACCTCGAAAGCGAAAACAAAAACTAGAATTTTACGGATTTTAATATTACATCATTTTCAAAGAAATCCAATGCTTTTCTAGCAAAACCTTTTAAGTCTGCAATGATAAATAGGCTAAAATAAATAAATAAAAACTCTAATTCTGTCGATGTTAAAGTACCTAAACTCCAAACTTGCAACTTCTGTGAAGAAAGACAATGTTTCTTTAAGTAGAATCTTAGAGTAATAATTATAATTAAGCTTTAAAAATAGAAATAAATAAATAAACATTCAAAGACTTAACCTTATCTAAACTGAGAACCAAGAAAGTTCCTTCTAGATGAAATTCTCAAGGATGATTTCTTTGAATCTTATGGTTGTGAATATTTTCCTCTTGAGAAAAAAAATTTGTTATGTTCGCTTTGTGAAACATTTTCTAATTAAATTATTTTTATGCGTTTGTAATTCCGATTTTTTATGAAGATGTGTTTGAAGACCCAATTGATTGAATTTGTACATTTGGAGGGTTAAATTCATTGAATTATTTAGAATCAGGATCAAGTTGATAAAATACATAAGTGTTGAGAATTAAATATATAATTATACCAATTAAAATGCCACGTCATCATTTTCGTTAATGATTTAATAGAAAGTAAGCAAAACAGAACTGATAAAAAATGGTAATGATGAAATTGAAAGTTTTTGTAATTTGGTGACTAAAACAAAAATACTTTAATAGTTAGATGATTAATGGTATGATTTACCCATTTCTTACCCACATAAACTAATGCCTTTTTGTATCGTAGTTGCTTTGCATAAATAAAGGACTACTTTTAATAAAAACAACTTAAAAACTACGAACATTTAAATTTCAGTATAGAGGGTATGTAGCTTCTTTTTTTTAAATTTAATCTAGCTTAATTTAATTGGAGTGGATATTGGTATCATTTAGGAGGATGTGAGTTCGAGCATGATAAAACGTATTATTCTCCTATTTATGAGTTGAAGAGGGACTATAAGTAATTTTAAGTATTGTATAAAAAAAAACAGATATGACCAGACCCTAATATTATTTATAAAAAAAAATAACCTAGCTTAAATTTAACTATGGTTAATCTGTTAGCTTTATAATATTTGATTTTACTTATAGATTATTCAGGTTTATATTATTTATAATTTTATTTATACTTGTAATTTCCATATATATATATATATATATATATATATATATAATGTTTGAGTGAAAGTAACACTCGTGAACTTATCGCTATCAATAAAGGTATGAGCTATCTCGGGAAAAATACCAAGAACTTGCAAATTGACTTTTTCGATCAAAACTTGTTTAGCTAAACAATCCGTAACTTATTTTTGTTCCCTCGGAATTTAACTATTATATATAAAATAAATTTTTTTATGGGTAAAACTAACATGATTTTGTATCTTACTATTGATATTTTAACAATTTCACTATTATATTTTATATTCTATTTATAGAGACCATGTACTCTAAGTTTAGAGTAAATTTTTTTAATTATTTATTTTATGTAAAAAAATTTCATCCGTTAAATAAATATTAATATAAATAACATTTTAGATCAATATGACATCTAAATTCAACTATTAAATCTCAAGTTGTGACTTATAAATCGAGTGCTCATTTTCCTCAAAAATAACTTAAGTCAAAATGACGGAATCACAACAATTGAATTATTAAAATATCTATTAAAAAATTATGCAATAATATAAAATCATATTATTTTTACGATAATCTAAATGAATCCTATTTTTTATTTTATGTAATATGAAGTGCACTCCTTCTGACTTTCTGGGGGTTATTTTTTTTTCCTTTAAATGTTGTTGAAATTTCTATTGCTGTCGTTGGTTTCATACGTAATGATGATGATATCTAACAAATTTTTGTTTAAATCCGTGATTCTAACTTTTTTATATTCTAAGATTTTAAAATTTCAATTTGGTACAAAATATTAGCTGCTTGATATTTTTGTTGAATGATAAGCGTTTTAATCTACAACAGAATACCAGTTGTTTGATGACACTAATTAGTTAATTGCATGATACGTACTTAAATTATGATTCTTATTTTAAATTGATTTTAAATTTTAAAATATTTTAATTATATTCTTAAACTATCAAGGTTATATAAATTAGGTCCTTAAATTATTAAAATCATTAATTTAACTGTTAAATGACACATCAAATCTCTTACAGATACCACAGAGAGAAAAAGATAGAATAATAAAGATTCTACAAAAGCATTAAAACCATCAAACCAAGATTTTACATCCATTTTTATAATATCAATTTTTCTTTAAAATTTTTATTTCAATGCATGTTACGCAAAATATGACGTATTATTTAATTGTATAATTAATTATTTTAGTAATGATTGGACTTGATTGATATAACATCAATAATTGGAGGATATATTAAAATATTTTGAACTTCAATGACCAATTTAAAATAAATGACATAATTTAGGATGTATGATGCAATTAACTCTTAAAAATCATCAATATCACTTTTAAATTTTTCTTTAACTAGGCTAGTTTAGCATTGTTTTTGAGAAATTATTTTAAAAAGTACTTTAGAAAAGTGATTTTGAGAAATACTTTTGAAAAGTTTGGTTTAAGATTTAAGTATTTAATATTACTGTATAAAAAGCGCTTTTGAGAAATAAAATATCATGTTTAGACATGTTGTTATAAAGTAACATATAAGCATTTAAATAATGTTCAAGTTAATTAATATTATGATATTTTAATAAGAATATAGAAAATAATTTATTATAATTTGTTGTTAATATTTTAATATGTGAAAAATAAATTTTAAATATTTTTTAAGCAATTAACCAGAGAGGGGAAAGTACCATGTGTTGGAGGGGTGAAAACGTAATTAAGCTGTCAAAAGTACTTTTGGAAGAGAAAAACTAAAAAATTTAACTTCTCTATTGGGGGAGAAGTGCTATTGAAAAGCCAAAAATTTCCTTCAAAAATTGCTTGTTTAACATTCCTTTTGCTTCAAAAGTACTTTTAAAAAGCACTATTAAATACATCCTAAAGCCCAATAATATAAAAATAAAAAATTAATAAATTTAATACACATTTTATATTATTTGCTAAATTAATACAAATTTTGTAGTAGGAGAGAGAAATCCAGTTTTTTTTTCAAAATTGATTTTTTTTTAACAATTTTGATATTAATAGAAAATTATAGAAAAACATTAAAAAAACATATATATATTTTTACTTAAGGGATAAGGTTAAATTAAGCAAATATGTTGAAAAATATTTTTAAAATTACATCGGTATTTTGAAAAACTAGAGAAATAGGTCGATTTTAGAGAGTGTGTGTGAAAACGTGTCCAGCTGGATGCATTTTCTACACAATTGAATTGGCAGGAAAGTGCGCCCAGTTGGACGCGTTTTGCTTTCTTTCTCCTTTGTCGATTTTTTCTTTAGGGTTTCTTGTTTATGGTTTTTAGGGTTTGGTTATTTTTAAGATTTAGAGTTTAGGGCTTACGGTTTAAGAATTTTCATGGGTTAAGGTTTTTTACTATTTTGGGATTTGAGGTAGAAGTTATAAAAGTTTAAGGTAGATTTGAGTTGTTGGGGATGCAATAACGCTCAAAGACACACATTTTCATATGTCATGTCATAAGTCAAGTTCCATGGTGAAGATACTTTATGCGGTTATGGGTTGAAGTTTATATAAAGGTCCCAATCAATGACCGCTATGCAGTCAAGGGTTGGAGTATAACTTGGGGGCCAGTTGATGGTTATTATGCGGTCACGAGTTCAAACTTTTTGGATACCTGGACATGGTGGCTTAGAAACACCATACATAAGATTGATGACATAATCATAGGGGAAAATGAAGGGGCTTTCCTATGTAATCAATGTAATTTTTTCTCCATCTCTACTGAAAGGAGTGCCTTTAACCTTCATTCTTATCTGAAGCCCGGGACCTTGTTGGATGCAATAGGACTCTTAAGAGGAGAGCAAATGTTTCCACCATCATAGTCGATCCCCCTTAAGAATCCTCTTGCCTCAAACTCAGTCTGGGGTTTCAAATAAGATGTTAAGGACACCGCATTTGGTGGAGATAGGGAAAAATAATAAGCTGATTATACTGAAAAGCTATTCAGTTTTTCCTTATGATTGTGCCCTCAAACTTATGTATGGTATTTATAAGGCATCATCTTCGGGTATCCAAAAAGCCTTAAACTCTTAAACGCATAATGACCGTCAACTGAACCCTGAGTTTCCAACTCGTGACCGTATAACGACCGCTGACTGGGACCTCTACTTAGACTTCGACTCGTAACCATATAAACTGTAACACCCCAAACTCGATCTAAAAGTTTAAGCCGAACTTGGATGAGTTACATCAACACATTGAAAATCGATTTCTTTTCGAGATTTTAACGTTGAAAACCAAAAATTCATTTTTGTCGATTTAGGTGATTTTATAGTTTCATGTTAAAAATTGATTGATATGGACGAGATTATCAAAAGGAAAGCAAGGCAAACCCAAAAGATCAAATCACATCTATTACAGTGCAAGACAATCTGAGCTCCCGTACACCATCCGACCCTAAATTCGATGTTTTCCGGAACAGATAAAGGTAAGACAAAGGGTGAGGTACCAATCACTGCGTATAACCAGACTTAATACAAATAGGCAAAGCATACTACATAAATCGTAGCAATGCAAAGAACTTAAGAGAAATTGTATAACCAGTACGAAAACTTCTAGAGTCTCACAGAGATTTAATCAAAGGTAGTATAATGGAACAAAGAAAAACAGAATAAAGTAGAACAAAACTGAATGGTACTGTAACAACCCGATTTTCAGTGGTGACGGAACAGTCGGGACCACAAGTTTTGTCGTGTCGACTCATAAATATTATTTTTAGAATATTTATAGAGTCATTAAATCCGTATTAAAATTTGGTTTAGAAATATTATCGTTTAGATAGTTAATTAAGAGAAAATGACCAAATTGAAAAAAGGTGCGAAACTTGTTAATTAATACATTTAGGTGATTAGATGGTTTAATTAATAAATGAGGAAGGGTTTAAGTGATAACTAAACCATAAATAATAAGTGGGACGGCAATTAGAGTTAAAAATGAAAGAAAATTTAATAATAATAGCATAATCGTAAATTTGTTGAAATTAAAACAAAATTAAAAGAAGAAAAAGACATTTTCTCTTCATCTTTCTAATTTCCATTGTCGAAACGCCATGGGAGCTTAACTTGGAGATTCAACCACTTTATACTCTTGCATGTGAGTCTATTTGATTCAGTTTCTTGTAATTTTTATGTTTTTGAGATCGTTGCAACTATGTCTAACTAGCTCGTACCTTCGTTTTTGATTCTGTTAAAATTTTTGGAAGTTTCCATTGTTGAATATTGGATATTTTGATGAATATCATGTATTTGGAGCTTTTATTGTGTTGTGTGATGATTTTGTACAATGATTTTTATTAAATTTTGATTTTAGGATTATATTGTGAAAATGTCAAAATTTTAGGGTTTAGTAGTAAATTTGATGTTTATTAGGGGCTGTTTGAGGGCCTAGTATATTTGGATAAAATATTTACTTGAGAACATTGGTTAATTTGATGAAATTCGAGTTAAAGGACTAAATTGCAAAAATAGTAAAAGTTTAGGGCAATTATGTAATTTTGAAAAATAAAAGGGTATTAATTATAAAATAGTTTTGAATTGAAATATATGCTAATAACTGAAGAATTTTACATTTTAGATCAAAATCCTATAGATACTCGTGGAAAAAGAAAAATAGCAGAATAATCCCTAAACCTCTACAACGACTACAATTCAGTCCAGGTAAGTTCGTACGGTTAAAATTTAACATTTTTATAAATTAATGATTGGTATTATATATATGTTCTATTGTTGGAATTGAATTATTGTTGGTAATTATATTATCGAATTTAAAACTCAGTTTGGATTGAACGCGAGATTTGAGTACATTCGTGTTTGGTGTATGACGGAGGTTTGGAGTGGAGATGGTATTGGAGGGAGATATCGGCATATTACCCAAGTAAACTGGGGTTTAGCATTTGTTGCAAACTCTTGTGTTTTACTTTCTGTTTGGCGTGATTTGGGTGGATCAACTCTTACGAGCTTCTGTTCAGCTCTCACGAGCCTTTGTTCAGCTCTCTCGAGCTTCTATTGGCGTGTTCTGTCAGCATATTACCCAAGTAAATTGTAGTTTATCATTTGTTGCAAACTCTAATGTTTTACTTTCTATTTGGCGTGATTTGGGTGGATCAACTCTTACGAGCTTCTGTTTAGCTCTCTCGAGCTTCTATTGGCATGTTCTGTCTACATATTACCCAAGTAAATTAGGGTTTAGCATTTGTTGCAAAATCTCATGTTTTACTTTCTATTTGCCATGATTTGGGTGGATCAACTGTTATGAGCTTCTATTCAGCTCTCACGAGCTTCTGTTTAGGTCTCTCGAGCTTCTATTCAACTCTTATGAGCTTCTGTTGGCGTGTTCTTGTGGACCAGCTCTATAAGCTTCTATTGACGATGTACTCTTACCCTTAAGTCATTCTTTTATTGAAAAATTTTGGTAAGGTAATCCGTTAATGAATTTGAAAGATATATTATTTATTTCTTATTAATCTGAACATTGATGAATTTATCGATTGAAGTTGTGAAGGACAAGGAGTTCTCTTGGGTGATTATTATTGTTTGAATTATTATAGTTAGTTCGGTAAGATTTATCGTTTAACTTGTCGAACTTATTAAGCTTCATTAAGCTTACTTGTTTTGTTTAATGTCATTATAAATTCTCGGAAGGTTGGACGATCGGATTGGCACTCAAGTCACACTATCCACCTTATCTCAGTAGTTTTTGGAACGTTTTAATTCGGATTATATGGCATGTATAGGTTCTTGTGATGTTTTGGTTAATGTTTGGCTTATGTAAATATTATGATTGATATTTTGTGCAAATAACCAACTTACATACTATATGAGAATGATGTATAGTTGTCATGCTAGTATGTATGGTGAATATATAATTGAAATGTTGTGATTGTGGTACCTTTGATAGGTATTTTGTTTAGGTATTTCTTGAGTGAATTGATGAATTGAATCAATGTTATTTTGTTGTAAAATTGTATATACTTGTGGTACCAATGAGGGTACATTGGTTAGGCACTTATTAGGTTAGTTTTGATGTGTTTTTTGCTCGATTAATGTAATTTTGAATTGGTATTTTGGTTGGTATTTGAGGTGTCCCCTGAAGGTTCAAGGCATGCAAGTCAGGCAGTTACATAGCCTAGCACACGGCCTGGCACACGAGCGCGTAAGGTCATTTCGAGGGGTACATGGCCTGGCATACGGGTGTGTGGCTTGGCCGTGTGACCCAAGTTAGTGAGTTACATGGGTATGGACATGGCCGTGTGTCCCTAATTCGAATGTCCACACGGCCTGAGACACGGGTTGTGTGTCTTAGCTGTGTGAATCGCACGTCCTGGCCACACAGTCGTGTGACCCCTGCAGTCCAAATTTTTTAGCTTTTTCCTAAAATTTCCAAATATTTCTGATTTAGTCCCAAACAGTTTCTATAGTAATTTAAGGGCCTCGAGGGTTCGATTAAGGGACATTATGAATATATTTGAGTGAAATTTGATTATGCTTATATTAATGTATGATTTGAATGGTTTACTATTTTGTTTGTCCGGTAATGTTCCGTAACCCTGTTTCAGTGATGGATACGGGTTAGGGGTGTTACAGGTACAGAGCAGAGCAGAACTGAACAGAATTGAACAGAATGGAGTAGAGCATAATAGAACAGAGCATGTATGTTTATGCAAATGCAATATTTTTCAAACATATCAGAATGTATATTTATCAGAAACAGTCATTCCAAACTCCGTTACACACCAAAATAGAGTTCTTCACTGAACTCATCCATCCATAATACACCAATAAATTCATCCCCAGTTGCCCGACAATGATGGCCCGCCATCCTGTATTGCCCGGGAACGATAGCTTATCAATATGCAGTTAAACTGTTAATCAAATATATGTGGTCAAGCCACTAGTTACGCAGATCACTAATTGCCAGTACAAAATCTTCCTCCTTTACTATCAATCCCAGTCTCATGCATTGTGTCATGGCATGCATATGTATGATCAGAGTAATGAGTTCAATAACAGAATTAGTAACCATGAGAATCCATGTTTTGTAAAACAGACTTTTCAAACCATAACAGATCATATCAAATTTGTCATTAAGTCACGTACACGGTCATAAAACAGAATTAGTAATAATCAGTCTAACATGTTCAGATATCGCATATTCTTCATCAACAGAGCAACGTAGAGGCGTACCAAAAAGCTTAACAGAATATGGATCATACATAATACTTCGCACACATAGACAATAGAACATTACATTCGTACGGATCCTACTTACTTAGGTTCAAACATAACAGATACACGTACAGATCACAAATTGTTCATCATTAGCCTAGCACATTCAGATACCGCATATATCATCCATATATCAGTCTTAGAGCATCAGATAGTCATCTTACGAACAAATTCATATCATAAATTCATTGTGGAGGCTAGTGCTCGTGTTGGGCAACACTCACGGCCTCAAAAATAAGATTTGGATCCTATTCATATGCTACACGGCCTGGACACACGCCCATTTCCTTATCCATATAGCTTACACCGCCTAGGCACACACCCATGTCCTTGCTCATGTGGATCACACGGCCTGGGCACACGTCCATGTCCCTGGCCATGTGGTTTTAAAGCATAAATAGTGAGTTACACAGCCTAGACACATGCCCATATCCTTACCCATGTGGCTCACACTGCCTGGGCACACGCCCATGTTCCTGGCTGTGTGGCATTGATAGTCTTATTTTTCAACGACTGAAAATGCAGAAAAATAAGGGTTTCGACACCCACCTGATATGAAATCGATGTCGGAGCAACAATGATGAATTCTTGTTTCTAAACGGAAAGCAATTATCCAGAAAACAGTTAACTCACGGTTAAATCGCTAAAAACTAACATTCTAAAATCGAAGTTACGTCGAAGAACTTTCGACACCAGAACTTAAATCAAACTTACTAGCCAACGAATTAAACTAAAGGAGAAGTAATATCCCATACAAAACCAGTGTAACGTAACATAGAAAAAAGCAATGAACTTGAAACGGTGAAGAAAAAAATCCAAAAGTAACATTAGAAAAATAAAAATAAAAATGAAAATGAGAATCATGAACAGCAAAGGAAGTTTTTGTTTTGGGGAAATTTTAACTAAAATAAACTACCCTACAAGGCAGTTCAGCAAAAACATCTCTATAACTTTTACCGAGACTCGAACACAGGACCAAAGGGTAAGCTAGGGCCTTACCAGTGAACCAACAGGCTTATTCTTGATATCAATTACACATAATTGACTTATAAACTATACATTCCAGGGCAAGGGTTTAAGCAAAATAACAAAATTTTCAAAAACAGGATTCGAACTCAGAACCTTACACATATACCCAGAACACTTAACCACTAAACCAGATTAATTTACTTGACAAAAAATTCCAAAGTCTAAATTCAAAATCGAGGAATGACCACTTTTAATTTCAAAACCAAATTTCTTCTAACCCAATTTTTGGGGTGTTACATAAACCACTATCACCCCGGAACCTGACTTCCATATAATGGGTTTCTAAGGTGATGGTCTCATCTCGACATGACATATGAAATGTGTATCTTGAAGCATTATAATATCATTGGAAACTCAAAAGTACCTTAAAAATAGCACAATCTCTAGGTCGAACAAAAATAAGTATTTCTGATTAAAATTTTAAACACTGAAGTGGAAAGAAAATCGAGAGATAATTTTTTAAAGGGGAGGGATGGTGGCCGAGAGAAATGGTGGAGTAGAGGGGAGAGCCCTCTTTTATAGATTGGAGGAGTGAGAATGAAAGGAAAAAAATTGAAAGAGGGAGGGATACGTTAAAAATGCGTCTTTTGAGACACGTTTTTATCGAATAATAATGTATGCTCTAATTGTGCTTTAAACCTTACACGAGATTCCTAGGCATAGGCCATCTGCCCATGCCTTGGACAAATGGATGAGAGAAAGCACACCCATATAGACGTGCTTTCTCTCCTCTACTTGTCCAGATGCCCTACGCTTGGAATCCCGGGTAAGTTTTCAAGCACACATCGTCTTCAACTAATATTTACATTTTTATTATTCGATGAAAACACATTTCCTAGGATGCATTTTTTAGTATCCCTCCCTCCATGTTTTTTTCCATTAAAATACCTGTAAAAGCCCAAATTCATCCGGGCCGAAAATTAAAATTAAAAATAATAAACAAATGTTTATTTATTTAAACAGTTCAGGTTACAAAGCCCAAACCGTAGGCCCAAAACCAAAACAATTCAGCTAAGCCCGTTTACACCCTACCCCAGATACACAAGACCCAGTTAAACTACCTAGCCCAGAACTAAAATGGCCCAATTAACTCAAACTCTCAGAGGCCCAAAAATTAGAAGCATTCCGCTAGGGTTAGAAACCCTAGCCCTCTCCTCACGCCGCAAGAGGTTTCTAGAAGCTTTGGGCACTTCAAACGACGTGGCCTTTCATCTCAATCATCGCCACCAAGCACGCTGTGATACATCGCGCCACCATCAACGCGCAAGATACGCCAGAATCCGGCGTTGGCTCCATCAGCGCACAGACATCAGTGATCAAGCGAGATTCCCGTAGACTACCTACGAACAAAAGAGGAAACAACAACAGAAAACGGGGACAAAATATGGAAAGAAATCAAAAGATTTCTTTCCCAGATTGTAAATCACTTACAAAGGGTTATAAAAACCCATATTTTTCTGATTTTGTAACACACACGATTGGCCAGAGAAAGAAATATACATACAAATTCAACAGAATAAAAAGATACTTACACATTCAAAGAAAACTCAAACTGTTTCAGAAAAGGTGATCTAATCGTGTGTGTTTTTTTTTATTTCTGCAACATATACATGTTTATAAACTATCTTAGCAAAAATATATATTACAAAAATAAAAGAAAAGGGGTTACCGGACGAATGACAAAGAGAAGGAGGGGTTTTTCAAACCCTAGCCACCGTGTACGGTGGTCCTTAGGGCGGCGCGTGGGCACGTGGGCGGAGCGTGACCAACGGAGGCTAGAGCCCGGAGCTCCCTTCCTCTCTCTCTCTTTCAGAGAGATTTTTTTAGTTTTTTTTAAAATCAGGCTTCAAATGAACTTAAGGCTGAGTAATTGGCTTTTATAGCCTTGACAAAACGGCATCGTTTTGTGACCCCAAGGATCCGCGCGTTGACTCGATTACCCGGGGAGGATCTGCGCGTTTTTGCAAAATGGATTAATTATCCAATCGGTCCTCTCAACTTTTAATTTCTCATGATTTCATTTTAGTTTTTTTAATTTTACCCCAGTATCCTAATTTTAATTCAATTGAGTCCCGATGGCTATTAAATTGTATTCTGGAAAACGTCGCCGTTTTAGGAATAGGGCAATTTGCCCAGTGAGCCCTTTGGATTTTGTGTGCATTTTAAATAGGGCCTTAATTCAGTTCTATTCCTTTCAAAATTCGCCCCGTAATTTTGCTAAACTTTAAATTTAGTCCTATATTTATTTTATTATCCTATATATATATATATTTTTATTATTTGTTTTATTTTAATTTTACTTCTATATTATACATTATAAGATTATTTTATTATAAGTGTTATTTTTATTATATGTATTATTATTATTTATTAGTTTTCTCAAATTATTATTTTATATCATTTTTTATATATTATTATATTTTCACATATATTATATATTTATTATTATTTATACATATTATTTTTGCATATAAACTTTCATTATTTTATGCTATATTTATTATATTTCATATTTCCCATATATTTTATTATATAACATTTATTATGTTTTATTTTTATATTACTTATTATTTTTTATATATATTATATATCACATATTGCCAATTATAATATGTATGTTTATATCATATATATATTATTTAGAATTTGTAAATTATTATTAAATCATATTTTAAACTCATATTATATACACATTTAATTATTAATTAATTAATTATTTATTATATATTATTTCATTTTAAATTAATATTGTTATATTATGAATTCTCTTACATACTCTTAAACCAATATATTACCATATAATTATTATTCTTTTGTAAATATTCTTGTTATTATATATTATATATTATATATTAAATACTATTTTAAAATTGTTATGAAATATCTTATCTTTAATTATATATATATTTTGTTAGCAATCAATCATTTTTATTTTATTTTTAGTTATTTAGATATTTTTTTATTGTATGTATCATGTATGTGTTAAATGTTATTTTTATTATTATTATATGTTATATTTTGTAAACATGCATATTGACATTATATTTCTTCTATTTGTATATCATACATTATTTGATTATTGCTTTTTTATATCATGCATCATGTAATTATTATTTTGTATGTTTGTATATTTAGTTTATTCATTCTCGATACATGCTATATATATCTTTATATCCATATTGTTAATATTTGCTTTATATGTATTGTGTTATATGTATGTATCTAATGCACGAACTTTATATCATAGTATTCATTTTTAAATGCACGTATTATTTACCTATTACAATAATATATTACCATGTATGATTTATAATGCAATACAATTCCCCATGCATCATCTTTAAAAAGATAAGGCTCTAAAATTTTCAAAAAATATAAAGGCAATGCTTGGCATTTGGAAATTTCGGAAAAAGTAGTGCCCTAACTTATTGGGTTGCAACTTTCTTGTTAAGTTCGAATAGTCAAGTACCCTTCTAAGTTTTTAAAGATTTTCAAAATGTAAGCGACTGTCTTGGAACTGCAAAATGATATGTCCTAACTTATTGGATGTAGCATTTTATCATTTCGAGATAGGGATTTCTAAAAAGGCTAACTTAGTGTCAATACTTTGATACAAGCGAACCCAAATTTTCAAAAATCAAAATGTTTTAAAGAGGATTACATCTTAAAATTTTTAAAATTTCCGGCATTTAAAGACACTTGATAATCAATTAGGTACCAATTTTTGGGTGTTGCGAGGGTGCTAATCCTTCCTCGTACGTAATCGACTCCCAAACTCGTTTTTTTGATTTCGTAGACCAAAACCGATGATTTTAAAACAAAATGTTTTAAAGGTGATCCAATCCCACCTAAAAAGATTGGTGGCGACTCCCATTTTTGTTTTTTTTAAAGTCGAGTCCCATTTTCCAAAACTCGACGATTTAAAAAATGGTCTCGACAGCTTGGCGACTCCACTGGGGACTAATAAGAGAGTCAAGCCGTGTAATTGATTATCTCTTGTCTTAATGTCAGAAATTAAAAATTTTAGAATTTAATCCTCTTTGCATAACATGTGTTTGTATTATTGCATGTGTTGTTATATTTTAATGCGCATAGCATTTGCATGACCGTTGTGGTCACACCCTTAAGTGGGAGTGAGAAGCTACGCCTTCGTGAGGTTTTTGCCTCTGTGCAGGATAGTGGATCACTTTCGGGATACATCCGTACCTATGGTTTCGTGAGATTTTCATCTCCGTGTAGCCATAGGGAAATGTATTCCCCTGAACTGAGCTCGATTTGAATGAGCCTATAATGGGTGAGGATCGAGGAATCTGCTGGTTCGGGTACCTCAACTTTAGAAACAAACCTCATATAGAAAAAACCGTAAGAGCCTAACTTAGTTAGAGTTGAACTTTAGATATTACCCTTATACATTATTGTTGAGATTTATTGATTATCATATGATACTGACTATTTCTTTTCTTTTGTCTGCATGACATTTTGCATTCATAAAGGTGTCGATTCACGGTCAGTCTCTAAGTTAGGAAGTTTTGTTATGGAGAACGGACTTCTTGATAGAGTGGAGGGCAACGCCAACGTCTATAGATGGTCTGAGCAAACTCAACTAGAAAAGGGAGATAGTATAGCTGTGGGATATATGTCAGAGCTGTCTGACTATACTCGTATTAGCGTCACGCAGAACAACCTGCAGGAGCTCAAGGAAATTTGGGATCAGTGGGGCAATAAGACCAAGCAGTTATTCTACGGTAATTATGGAGATTTACCTTACTTACTCGATGTTTAGGTAGATGAGCGCTTGTTCCGAGCCCTTGCCCAGTTTTGGAATCCGGCATATAGTTGTTTCACTTTTGGGGAAGTAGACTTGGTACCTACCGTGGAGGAGTACACTGCCTTACTTCGTTGTCCCAAATTTCAGATTGATAGGATCTATTCTCGAGCTGCTAGTGTCCCTACCTTTTGGAAGAAATTGATGACTATTACGGGAATGAGCGAGCAATGGATTACTGCCAGAATTAAAGAAAAGAGTGAGTACAAATGCATTTCGTGATACGCTTTGAAGGGTCTGATTTTGACACACCCTGATGAGACAAAGAAGGTAGATGTTTTTGCCCTAAGTTTGTATGGATTGACGGTATTCCCTAGGGCTTTGGGATATGTAGATGTGGCAACCACGGATCTTTTCCATCAACTCGGTAAGAGGGTCACTTCTGTCCCTACGATTTTGGCGGAGACATTCAGGTCCTTAGGCACATGCAGGAAGGCTGGTGTAGGCAAGTTTGTTGGTTGTGCTCAGTTACTTTTAGCTTGGTTCTATAGCCATTTTTGATTGATTGATGGGGTCATTTGTCGGGTTTTCTTCGATGATTATTCACCACTGAAGGACATAGTCGCTTCAACTAGGAGAGTTGATGTTCCAGAGAAGAATTGGATAGAGCTACTTCAGAATCTTCAGTCGAAAGATGTTGAGTGGAGAGCTCCGTGGATGATTCCTGGTGAGATTCTTTACCGATGCGGCAATTTTGATTGGGTCCCTCTATTGGGAATTTGGGGTGCCATTGGTTATGCCCCCTTACTTGTGTTGAGACAATTTGGTTTGAGGCAGTTTGTGCCGGTAACTCATGGGCTGGCTCAAAGTGAGTTCGTGTATAGAGGGGCTGACTATAAGAAAAGGGTCAGTGAGATCTCTAGTGCTTGGAACAAGATGTGTCGACTGAAAGGAGTAGCTATTAGTCCTACTACGACACCAGAGTATGTTGAATGGAGAGGCAGAAGAATTAACAATAATATCCCCGAGCCAAGTGTGGAGGGACCTCGACCAATGGAGGAATATTTGTGAGTGATGCCCTCGGAGTTAGAAATCATGAAGCAAGAGTTCGAGAGAGGGAACCTAGAGCTCGAAAAAAGGATAGCAAAACTTGAAGAAGAAAAGATATACCTAAGTTTAGATGTTGATGTCCAAAAAATAGAGGTCGAAAAAGAAAGAAAAGAAAAAAGGAAGATCGAGGAGGATAGAGATGATTTGAAGGAGCATTTTAAAAAGGCACAGGTATCCTTGAGGAGAGCAAGAGTAGGAGGGTCTTCAAATCAGTTGCAGAAAAAGGTCGAGGAAGGAAAGGCTAGAGCTGAGTATTGGGAGAAGAAGTTCCAGGAGATGCAGTCATGAAATTCGACATTAGAGGAAGAGAATAAAGAGTTAAAGACCAAAGTAATTAAGCTTGGAAGATCCCTTCGCTGGCATCGTAGCCATGATCCTACGGTCGAGTTAAAAGAGTTAAAGGGTAAAGTTGAGGATTTGGAGGTAGCATTGCATGAGAGTAAACTTCGGATCGAGCAGCTCGAGGCACAAGAAGATTATCTAAAGAGAGAGCTTCATCATTCAACAGGACAGGTTAGAGAAAGGGATCATGTCATGGGAGAAGTCATAGCCCAGATTTGAGAGGTTGCTGAATATGTGCAGGACTTAGCGGTACGAGCCGATGTATTGAGTCTGGTGTGTGGGTCGTCGTCAGACATAGGATGGGAGTTAGCCCTTTTATTAGATAGAGTTAAAACTTTGGGCATCAGGGCGAAAGCGTACTTGTAATCCATTTATATGTAAAGATATTCTTTTTCTAAATAAAGTTTTCTAAATGAGATTGAATCGAGATTGATGCCTTTGTTGCATTCATGCATCTGCATTATATCATATCATATGCATTCAAGGTTATAGAAAGACCCTAATTAGTTAGAGTTTCTTTATAGAGGTAGAAAAGAAAATCTGGAAATCACACATCCTTACGGTACTCGCACTAAAACTAAGATCATGGATCAAAGTTTTGAGCAGTTGCAAAAAGATATGCAAGACCAGATGTAAGAGCAGTTGGCCAAAATGCAGAATGAGATGAGAGAGCAAATGTTGGAAGCTCAGAGAAACATGATGGCCGAAATGGCTCAGTTACTGAGGGCCACTGATAAGGGAAAGGCTCCTATGGCTATCACTGAAGAGGAAAATGAGGGTTCTCTTCCAGGTTTTACTCTGCCTCATATGCCATTGCAAACTGAGGCACCTCCTAGAAGGTCATCTGTCACTGTGAGGCCTCAATATGGGCCAATTGATGCCGGTATCCATATAAACTTCCTTGCTGGTTCGGGATTCAATTTGGGTGACAATCCTACTAATCCTCTCGTTCTTGATTTAAATATGGTAGAAAAGGAGGATCTGAAAGCTGAAGCTGCAAGGCAGTTAGATGAACGCTGCAGATGGTTGAAGAAAAGTTTAAGGCTTTGGAAGGCACTGGCAATCATCACGGGATTGATGCCAAAGATTTAAGTCTAGTCCCAAACCTAGTGCTGCCTCACAAATTCAAAATGCCGGAGTCTGAGAAGTACAATGGTACTACTTGCCCGGAGGCCCACATCACAATGTTCTGCAGAAGGATGACTGGGTATGTAAACAATGATTAGCTGTTGATCCATTGTTTTCAAGATAGTTTAATAGGTGCGACAGCCAGATGGTACAATCAGTTGAGCCGAGCTAGAATAAATTCGTGGAGGGACCTTGCACAAGCCTTCATGCAGCAGTACAATCATGTGACATACATGACCCTTGACAGGATTACCCTGTAAAACATGGAGAAGAAGCCTAATGAGAATTTTAGGCAATATGCGCAGAGGTGGAGAGAGGTAGCAATGCAGGTTCAACCACCACTACTGGAGAAGGAGACCACTATGTTATTCATCAATACTCTGAAGGCCCCATTTATCACTTATATGATTGGAAGCACTACTAAAAGTTTTGCGGACATAGTCATAGCAGGAGAGATAATAGAGAATGCCATAAGAGGGGGTAAAATTGAGGGGGAAGCGACCAAAAGATCGGCCTCAAGAAGAAAGGACAATGAGGTGAACAATACAAGTAGTTTCAACTCAAAAGCAGTCACGGTCAGCCAACCCAAAGTAGCCACAGTTGGGCAACAGGGCTCTCAAAAGCAAGAATCCAGCACCAGGCATGAGAGGATGCAATTTACACCTATACCTGTGACATATCAGGAGCTTTATCAAAACTTATATGATGCGCATACTATAGCCCCTTTCCATTTGAAACCATTACAGCCTCCATATCCTAAATGGTATGATGCAAATGTCAGATGTGAGTATCATGCTGGAATATTGGGGCACTCAATTGAGAACTGTACTGGATTCAAGAAAGCTGTAGAGAGGTTGATCAAAAATGGGGTTTTGAAATTTTAGAGTACCCCAAATACTGAGAACATTTGCCAAACCATGACAATCAGGGAGTAAATACCATTGGTGAAGCCGGTAGAAAAAGGGGGAAGGAAAATGTTGCTGAGATAAGGATGCCTATGAGGGTGATCTGGGAGGAGATGATGAAGAGAGGTATGTTGACCTCTAAAAATACGAGAAGAGGAACGAAGGACTACGGTGAGTTCCATGAAGATTGCGAGGAATTTAAGGCCTTAGTGCAAGGCTTTATAGATAATAAAGAGCTACAAATTTGTGAAGGTAGCTCTATTGAAAACCAAGTATGTGCGCTAAAAAATGAACAGCAAAGAACCAGTCGGCCAAGGATTATTATCTCCCTGCCAGGGAATAATGAAGTGGGGGCACCAGCAGCACCCAAGGTCATTATCCATAAACCTACTCCTTTCCCTTACATGGATAGCAAGAAAGTACCATAGAGTTATGACTATAGCGTGACAGTGCTGGAGGAAGGAAATATAGCCAGCACATCTAAAGATTTACAAGTTGAAGGTTCCCATACGCGGAGTGGGAAGCGTTATGATACGGGGGGCGTTAGAGTGGAGCACATAAAATCAAAAAGTGTTGAGATTGAAAAAGAGAAAAAGATCGAAGTACCCATTAACGAGCCGGTAAAGGAGGAGGAGGCTAAGGAATTTCTAAAGTTCCTTAAGCATAGTGAGTACAGTGTGGTCGAGCAGTTACGTAAGCAACCAGCGCGCATATCAGTTTTAGCCTTACTTTTGAGTTCTGAAGTGCATCGAGATGCATTGTTGAAGGTACTCAATGAGATATATGTCACTCACGATATATCTGTCAATAAGTTGGACCGGTTGGTAAATAACATCAGTGCTGATAATTTCATCTACTTCAATGATGATGAAATTCCACCTGGGGGCATAGGGTCAACTAAGGCCTTGCACATCACTACTCGATGCAAGGGATACACGCTTCCAAGTGTACTAGTTAATAATGGGTCTGCTTTGAACGTCCTTCCATTACCCACATTGAACAAATTACCCATTGACAGTTCGCATATGAAGACGTGTCATAATGTAGTAAGAGCCTTCGATAGAACTGAAAGGAAAGTGATGGGACGAATCGACATCCCTTTGGAGATTGGGCCAAATACGTATGAAGTCAATTTCTTGGTGATGGATATCAAACCTCCTATAATTGCTTGTTGGGGAGACCATGGATACACTCGGCAGGAGCGGTGCCCTCCTCATTGCACCAAAATCTGAAGTTAGTGACAGATGGACGGTTAATAACTATCAATGCGGAGGAGGATATCATAGCAACGGTCACTAGCAAAGCCCCTTATATAGAGGCTAATGAAGAGTCCATTGAGTGTTCTTTCCGCTCTCTAGAAATTATTAACGCAACCTTCATCCTGGAAGGAAGTGAAGTGTCAATACCCAAAATGTCTGGAGCTATAAGGATGGCCCTGCAAATGATGATGGGTAGGGGAGCATTGCCAGGAAAAGGACTAGGAAGACAATTGCAAGAAGGGATTCAAATCCCAAATTTGATTGAAAAGAAGGATCGCTTTGGTTTGGGCTTTAAGCCAGACCATAAGCACAAGAGGCAAGAAATTGAGAAGCGCCAAGCAAGAAGGAAAGCGCGTTTGAACGAAGGAGAAGTGGAGTGAGAACCAATGACATTCCCACCTATATCCAAATCCTTTAAATCAGGAGGGTTACAGATAGAAGAGAGTCGACAAATTAATGTTGTAAATGACGAGGAATTGAAGCAAAGAAGCCTTGAGGGCATTCGCCCTTACGAACCGGGGAGCTCTCTGAACAATTGGATTGCGGAGGATCTTCCTGTAGTCTTTAGGAATTTTTCTGACTGATTCTCGAAACATATCTATTACTCTAGGGCCTAGGAGTAGTAAGATTACATTTGTGAAAATAGGCCTATGTTCATCTATTATTATTCAAATAAAACATAACTTTTATCAATTTAAAAGAGTATTGTTTCATTTTTATCAACCAATATTCTTTTAAATTCTGACAATTCTTATTCTTTTATTCATAGCACATAAACGATCATTCTTGAATTCATTCATTCTTTGTATATTCTTTCATACCCCTTACAGGTCTCTAGATATCAATGATATGAGCACTAATACTGCCGTTCCTGATTTCTCTTGCGAGCAATGCATGTGTTTAGAGGAACCTCAGGATTTTGAAGATGTTCAAGATTATGACGTATCTCTCGATTTGTTAAGAATGGTAAAACAGGAGGAGAAACAAATCATGCCACATGAGAAAGAGTCAATAGAGAATATAGCCCTAGAAGAAGGGAAGGAGGTGAAAATTGGAACACTGATTACTAAAGACACAAGGCGTGGCTTGATTGAGTTGCTTCAGGAATTCAAGGATATTTTTGCATGGTCTTATCAGGATATGCCCGGATTGAATACTGACATTGTAGTACATTGTCTTCCTATAAGACAAGATTGCAAACTAGTCCAACAGAAGTTGCAGAGAATGCAGCCAGATATTGTTCTGAAAATAAAGGATGAAGTTAAGAAGCAGTTTGATGCAAGATTCTTGCAAGAAGTTAAGTACTCCGAATGGGTAGCTAACATTGTACCTGTTCTTAAGAAAGACGGGAAGGTATGAATGTGTGTTGATTACAGAAATCTGAACAAAGCAAGCCCAAAGGATAATTTTCCTCAGCCACACATTGACACCTTAGTAGACAATACAGCGGGATATTCGTTGTTCTCCTTCATGGATAGCTTCTCAGGATACAATCAGATAAAGATGCATCCCGAGGATATGGATAAAACTACTTTCATAACCTTGTGGGGCACATTTTGTTACAAAGTAATACCGTTTGGATTGAAGAACGCAGGGGCAACATATCAACGAGCCATGGTAAACTTGTTCCACGACATGATGCATAAGGATATTGAGGTATACGTTGATGATATGATCGCCAAGTCGCGAACAGAAAAAGAGCACATTGAGGTCTTGAGAAGATTGTTCTTAAGGTTGAGAAAATTTCAGTTGAAGCTCAATCCAGCAAAGTGCACCTTTGGAGCCAGATCGGGGAAGTTATTAGGCTTTGTAGTCAGTGAAAAGAGAATTGAAGTTGACTCAGACAAGGTCAGAGCCATACGAGAGTTGCCTCCGCCATGTACTCAAAAGGAAGTTCGAGGGTTCCTAGGAAGGTTGAATTACATCGCTCGGTTCATTTCACAATTGACCGAGAAATGTGATCCTATCTTTCGCCTCCTCAGAAAGCACAATCAAGGTACTTGGGATGAAGAATGCCAGAATGCTTTTGAGAAAGTCAAACAGTATTTGTTGAATGCTCCAGTGTTATCTCCACCTAGTCCAGATAAACCATTAATACTGTACTTGTCAATGATCAGTAATTCTATGGGATGTGTGCTTGGTCAACATGATGAGTCAGGAAAAAAGGAGAAAGCAATTTATTATCTCAGTAAAAAATTCACTGACTGTGAAATGAGATATTCACCAATTGAAAAATTGTGTTGTGCGCTAATCTGGACTACCCGGAGATTAAGACAGTACATGCTATACCATACCACTTGGCTCATCTCAAAGCTGGATCCATTGAAATACATGATGGAGTCAACAGCTCTAAATGGGAGAATGGCGAGATAGCAAATTTTGCTTTCAGAGTTTGATATAGTCTACATAAGTCAGAAGGCTATAAAAGGAAGTGCGGTAGCTGATTTCTTGGCTAGTAGAGCTCTAGAGGATTATGAGCCATTAAATTTTGATTTTCCAAATGAGGAGTTAATGTGTATAGCAATGACTAAAGATTCTCCATGGAAGCTTAATTTTGATGGGGCTTCTAATGCAATTGGAAATGGAATTGGGGCAGTCTTGGTATCCTCTAATGGCGATCACTACCCATTCACGTGCAAGTTAGACTTTGATTGCACGAACAATATGGCTGAGTATGAAGCATGCATCATGGGACTTCAAGCAGCCATAGAGTAAGGTATAAGAATCCTAGAAGTATATAGAGATTCGGCATTGGTAATTTATCAGCTTAGAGGTGAATGGGAGACAAAGGACCCAAAATTGATCAATTATCGAAAGGTAGTTTTGGGGTTACTTGAGGAGTTTGATGATATCACCTTTAATTATCTCCCGCGAGACGAAAATCAGATGGCAGATGCTCTAGCAACTTTGGCCTCAATGATTAAGGCGAATAAAGAGGAAGAGATAAGTCCAATTCAAATGAGTGTCTATGAAGCTCCAGCTAGCTGTTGTAACCTTGAAGAGGAAGAAAAGGATGATAATCCTTGGTATCAGGATATATTGCGATATGTAAGAGATCGTAAATATCCAGAACAGGCAACCAAAAATGACAAACGAACTTTGAGAAGGTTAGCTTGTGATTATGTCTTGGACGAGGATGTCCTTTACAAGACAAGGAAAGACCAAGTACTTTTGAGATGTGTTGATGCTGTGGAAACCAAGCTAATTCTAGAAGAGGTTCATGAAGGTGTATGTGGTACCCATGCAAATGGGTTCATGAAGGCAAGGCAAATCATGAGGTTTGGCTATTACTGGGCCACTACGGAAGGAGACTGCATCAACTACGCCAAAAAATGCCATAAGTGTCAGATTTATGGGGACAAAATTCATGTACCACCTTCACCTTTACATGTCATGACTTCTCCATGGCCCTTCTCCATGTGGGGTATGGATGTCATTGGGCCAATATCGCCGAAAGTTTCGAATGGACATCGGTTTATCTTCATTGTGATCGATTACTTTACAAAATGGGTAGAAGCCGCTTCTTATGCGAATGTTACTAGGTCAGCTGTGAGTCAGTTTTTGAAGAAAGAGATCATTTGTCAGTATGGAATGCCTGAGAAGGTCATATCCGACAATGCATTAAATTTGAACAACAAAACGATAGCAGAGGTTTACGACCAGTTCAAGATCAAGCATCACAACTCTTCACCCTATCGTTCAAAAATGAATGGGGCAGTGGAGGCCGCTAATAAGAGCATTAAGAAAATAGTGGGAAAGATGACTGAGACTTATAGAGATTGGCATGAGAAACTACTGTTTGCACTCCTGGCTTATTGAACATCCATTAGAACCTCTACTAGGGCAATCCCATTCTCGTTAGTCTATGGGATGGAAGCAGTGTTACCTATTGAGGTAGAAATACCATCTCTCCGAATTTTAATAGAAATAAGGTTAGATGAAACTGAATGGGTTCAGTCCCGGTATGACCAGCTAAACTTGATTGAGGAAAAGAGGCTGAAAGCTATCCGACATGGTTAGATGTACCAGAAGCGTATGATGCGAGCTTATGATAAAAAGGTTCATACAAAGGAATTCAATGAGGGGGACCTTGTGCTAAAGAAAATCATTCCCATTCAGAAGGACTTTAGAGGAAAATGGATGCCAAATTGGGAGGGGCCATATGTCGTGAAGAAGGCTTTTTCTGGCGGTGCATTGATTTTGACAGAAATGGATGGAAAGAGCCTACCCAATCTAGTGAACTTAGACTCAGTCAAAAAGTACTTTGTCTAAAGGAGAAAAGAATCCAAGGTGAAAACCCGCAAAGGGCGCCTTGAATTTTCAGACAAAAAAAATAGAGAGGCCAAGGTGAAAACCCGCAAAGGGCGCCTTGTGACCAAAGGGGTTTTGAGTTGAAAACCCGAAAGGGCAACTCAAATTTTGAAGGGCATACAACAATCTTGCTATATCTAACTTGGCAAAGCGTGAGGCACAGTGTGCATTGGGGCATCAACAAAGAACTTTGGACCTTTTAAATACATGTTGAACTCAAGAAAGATTTCATAGAACTGATGTATAGACACTCAAGCGGCGATATTTAGAGCATCTAATTTTTATCCTGTTTGCTATCTTTAGATTCTATTTCTTCTTAAAAGATATGTTACCAGGTCTATTTCCTTTGTATTGTTGACAATTCATTCAAATCTAATTATTCTTAAAGATTTATTCATTTTTCATCGTTCTTCAAGTATGTTGCATTGAAAAAATGATAGATGAACTAAAATATTTTCACGAACGAAGTTTTGCACATTACTTTGGAATTTCTAGATAATGCGAGAAACTAAAACAGGACAATTGTTCGAGAAATTCACGTAAGTAAGGGATGAAGGAACTTGAGGAATTTCTTTCTTCCAGTCCAAAAGGAAAATGGACAAAACCAATGATTCAATTCTTACAGACATCCTCAGTAGATCATAGCATTGGAGGAAGGCTTACAGTTTGAGCAAGAATGAAATTTTGGGAAAAGAAAAGACAAATGAAGGAATAAATGGTGGCACCTAGGATAGGGGTCATATTCACAGCACTTTGCATCATAACATGTTTAATTAGAGACATTTGACTCATTTTGAGCATAGCATCCTAATTATCAAGCATAATCATTCTACAGGTTATCATAGACGGCGTACTTTCATCCCCTAAACAGTAGGGTAATAGGTCGCAGCATAGCAGATCTAACCTTCAGATGTTTATACTGAAGTAGATCCAAGATGATTTGGTATTCTTGTGTTTACAAGAAACAAATCGAGGACATAGCAGATTTGACTCTCAGATGTTCTCAGATATAGCAGATCTAACCTTCAGATGTTTATACTAAAGCAAATCCAAGATGATTTGGTATTCTTGTGTCTACAAGGAACAAATCGAGGACATAGCAGATTTGACTCTCAGATGTTCTCAAATAAAACTCAGATGATTTGGCATACTTGTGTTTACAAGAAACAAATCAAAGAAGCAGGTTTGGCATCTCTACGGAGAGAATATCAAAGATATCAACATGATAGTTTTGAGTCTACAATGAGCATATTTAGGACCATGATCTGATAAGGCCGGACAAATTCGGTCTTTCTATAAGTCTTTGCTCGATTCCTGTTACACAAGCAATGAGCAAAAATGGACAGCTGTAAGAGCCCAAATTCGTCTGGGCCGAAAATCAAAATTAAAAATAATAAACAAATGTTTATTTATTTAAACAGTCCAGGTTACAAAGCCCAAACCGTAGGCCCAAAACCAAAACAATTCAGCTAAGCCCGTTTACACCCTACCCCAGATACACAAGACCCAGTTAAACTACCTAGCCCAGAACTAAAATGGCCCAATTAACTCAAACTCTCAGGGGCCCAAAAATTAGAAGCATTCGGCTAGGGTTAGAAACCCTAGCCCTCTCCTCGCGCCGCAAGAGGTTTCTAGAAGCTTTGGGCACTTCAAACGACGTGGCCTTTCATCTCAATCATCGCCACCAAGCACGTATTATTTACCTATTACAATAATATATTACCATGTATGATTTATAATGCAATACAATTCCCCATGCATCATCTTTAAAAAGATAAGGCTCCAAAATTTTCAAAAAATATAAAGGCAACGCTTGGCGTTTGGAAATTTCGAAAAAAGTAGTGCCCTAACTTATTGGGTTGCAACTTTCTCGTTAAGTTCGAATAGTCAAATACCCTTCTAAGTTTTTAAAGATTTTCAAAATGTAAGCGACTGTCTTGGAACTGTAAAATGATATGTCCTAACTTACTGGATGTAGCATTTTATCGTTTCGAGATAGGGATTTCTAAAAAGGCTAACTTAGTGTCAATAATTTGATACAAGCAAACCCAAATTTTCAAAAATCAAAATGTTTTAAAGAGGATTACATCTTAAAATTTTTAAAATTTTTGGCATTTAAAGACACTTGATGATCAATTAGGTACCAATTTTTGGGCGTTACGAGGGTGCTAATCCTTCATCGTACGTAATCGACTTCCAAACTCATTTTTTTGATTTCGTAGACCAAAATCGATGATTTTAAAACAAAATGTTTTAAAGGTGATCCAATCCCACCTAAAAAGATTGGTGGCGACTCCCATTTTCGTTTTTTTAAAGTCGACTCACATTTTCTAAAACTCGACGATTTAAAAAATGGTCTCGACAATATCCATTAAATTTTGTTTCGTTCAGAGTTACATTTCGAGAATTGTCTCCCATTTCTCTAAATAACTATCTCAAGTGTGTTTCGTTCTTCTCGATTTTGGATAATTAAAACTATTTTTTTCTAAATATTAAATTAATTTTAAATTTATATGAGTCGATAAATTAAAGTCGTAATTTATTACGACAATCAAATTCGTAATACGGACGTTGGGGTCGTATTTGTAGGAGCCCAATCAATGGACTTAACTTTCAATCATAACATTCAATTTCGTAAGCTATGGACAAGAATTAGCAGGAAACTAGGGGGTTCAAGCTAGAAGAAATTTCGAGCTTGAAATGTAGATATCTAGCCTCACTAGACCCTTTTAAGTATGAGCTTTTTGACGTAAAAGGCAAGGTAGAGTTTGAGGCGGTGCTGGATTTGAAATGCTCAAGTGGAAATGTTATACTTGAGTTATATGTTGAGTTTTTTGAGGTCGATGGAGCTGGTTCGTCTTCAACCAATGTTCCAGGTCATGATGGAACCAAACAAGAAGTAGAAAGTTCTACGACATTCTTATGTTGTGGGTTCACCACTTTGTTACAAAGATCACATTACTATGTCCCGAAAATATCAATGGGAAGATATTCTTTTGTTTTAGGCTCCGATTTTAACTTCAGTGACCATTCTGTCCATCATTCGAGGTATCTCGGCAACCCAAACTTCAACACCTAGGCACGACATTCAGTCAGTGTATTTGAATTCAACTTTATTGGTTTGATGTCTTGGGCTAAAAACACTTATACTAGTATGTCATCAACCTACATCGGTTGGTAATCCGGTGGAGATTTTGATTGTAACGTGGGGTATAGAAGAACTGATGATTTACTCCCTACGTTCGAAGTCGTTGAAGGGACATCCAACCCTGCATATGCTACTGAGGTTGTTAAGAAAGATGAGAATGAAGATGCAGCTGAGGAAGAAGATGCAGCCCCAGACAAAAGGGCAATAGATGTTGGCAAATTTAAATTTGATCCCGATCCAATTCAGCTGCCCGGATATAATGGTTCAAAAATAACAATTTTTTCTGAACCTAAACAGGTTCCTACTAAGCTAAAATCTTGCGGTCTGACGTTGACATTTCGGACAATGCTCTTAAAATATATCTGTGATTCAGGGCCTATATACCTTCGACCCACATACATAATGTCAACCTCTCGGCTAGGGGTGGGTTAGAGTTTCTGGATCTTTTGAACAGAAGACTTGATCATGCAAGTTCTTCGTCAAATGTCGAGTAATTACAAGTTGGCATGGAGTATTCACCAAAAGATCATTTTCTTCCTATAGTGAAGCGGTTTAGCATTAAGAATGGCATGAACTACTATGTCACAAAATCCTATTTGGAGAAATTTGAGGCCAAGTGGGCAATGTGTGACGACAAGTGCTAATGGAAAATCACGGTCTTCGTATCTGTCTTTAACTCCTCCTGTTGCAGGTGTAACACAAGATCATTCGAAGCTAGTCTCCGACATGATAGCTGACATAATATTACCTATAGTAAAAATAAGTCCTAGAATTCCCATGTCGATTCTGATTTCCAATATCCATAGTTAGTAAGATTACAAGCCATCATATTATAAAGCATGGGTCTCAAAATAGAAGGCTATGGAGAAGATGCATAATGGGTGGGACAAGTTCTATAATAATTTGTATCAATGGTGTCAAGTACTAGATCGCTACGTCCCAGATTCCATAACTGATCTAGAAATGTAGCCAGTGTACTGGCACTACCGTTTGGTCCCTGGGAAAGAGTTCTCCATTTATTCTTTTAGAACTTTGACCAATGGAGAGAAGCTTTTCGGTACTGTAAATCTTTGGTACAAATTAATAGCACCTGGTTGTATGGGAGGTATAAACATTGGTCATTGATGGTCATTGCACAGAATGGTAATCAAAGAATTTTGCCGATAATATTTGCAATAACGCCGAGAGAAATGGAATATGATTGAGATTTCTTCCTAAGCCGATTGCGCTATCATGTTGTCCTGCAACCCAATATATGTGTTATCTCTGATAGGGGGCCCGAAGTCCTAATAGCAATTGAACGGTATGGAAGCTTTTGGGATCGCACACACCATAGGTATTGTATAAGACATGTCACTGCTAACTACATGGCAAAATATCATTTGGATAGTCAGCGGTAACAAGTAATTGACATGGGTATGTAATTATCACTATTTCCACAATCATGCTATAACATATATAATGTTTGCATTCATGGGTATACTATTTTACTTTGAACTTTTGACAGGGTACGAGCTCGTCCAACATCGTTTCCATGAAATATTGGATAACTTTCGCGCCATCAACAATGCTGGTGTAGGGAACCTACTCAAATACCCTTCGACTAGCGGACACAATTGTATGACGAGGGTCTACGATATGAGCACATGACAATGAACCTAGCGTAACGCATCAATTTTGTATTGAATAGGATGCGTCATTTATCGATAACCTCGATTGTGAAAGAAATTAAACGAGATGCAAAGAGAGTAGAAAAATATGTTAGACAGATAGCGGGTGGTCATGTTTGGTGTGAGGATGTCATGAAAGAAATTAAATAAAATGCAGAGAGAGAAAACACTATGTATTTAGTGTGTCACTTGTGTCCAAATCTATCATTTCCAGTCACAGAGTTCGCTAGACTGAACCAAGATATTGTTTGGGTAGCGTACAGTATTCCCTACACAAGAGACGTATGATTATGGGAAATTCTAGGCACTTTGATTCCCATGTACACATGTAATTTCTACATGTACGCAGACACGAATACAATACACACCATATAACAATATGTATAGACTGGAACACTTGTATAAAGTATGGAAATCTGAATTCCCACCGTTCTCAGATGAGAGTATGTGGTCGCCTATGTCAAACGCCCTATTCGAGTTGGATATTTGAGAGAGGACCAATCAACCGAGTTTATGCGGCTATTGTAAGAACTTAGGGCATACAAGGGCAGCATGTCCATAGTTGGAGGATACATTAAGAACAAGACCTCATTAACAAATTTTATTCATTTTTTTGTACACAAATTTATTTATTTTCTTTTTTTTTTTTGTATAAAATTTGTTTATTATTTTGTATACCTCATAGATCGTTTGGTCACATTACATGTTTAACTTTGAATTATTCATAGATATTAATAGATAAATAAATTTTACCCCATTCACTATTTTGTTTTCCGTGGTGAAATAATGAATAAGGATAAACTAGGTGTAATAGGTAGTTTGAGGATCTCTCTCTCTCAAGGTATCAAATTTAATTTTTGGGTATACTTTATTTAATATTATTAAACTATAAGTTGATTTACATTTTAATAATCTACCTTTAAAATTTTATAAAATTATCATTAAATTATTAATATAAAAAATTATGGATGGAAAATTTGTATACAATATACATTAGAATTTAACAAAGTGAATTATGATTTGCAACACAAAACTAAAAAAGTGACCATATTTTATTGATTTTAGATATATTTATCTCACAAAACTAAAGGAATGAAACATCATCAATGCCGTCAGGCCAAATGTGTTGCATAAGACGATGGCTAACGATTGCGGGTAGGATTTTTTTATACAACTTGAGGTTCTGGCTCCTCTTCTTCATCGTCTTCATCTTCACCTCGATCCCCGTCTTCATCTTCATCTTCATCTCCTTCCTCTGTGGTTGAGTGTAATGTCACCCTAGTCTCCCAACGTGTCTCCTCTATTCTATGATAAGGTGGTTGCAAAGATGAGACCCCTTGATAAAATAATATTGTAAGGGCGTTTGCGGCACTATCAGCAGATAAGTGTATGGTGTCATATAAACCGATTACTGATAATATCCCAAAATCATTGTTGTTTGTAGATACGTCGGCATTAGTATTGGAATTTGTGTCTGCATCAATGTTTTCATCGGGGCGTAATATGCTGGGGATGGAAGTTCCGCAAAAAACACACTTAGAGGAAGTGCGACCCGCACGCATTTATGTGCAGAAAACAAACGATTTTGAAAAACTATTTTGTAAAAATAGGTTTTAACTGCAAACATATAGTGACAGTTATAATATTTGTACTGTCAATGGGACACTCGAGTATCCTAAGGTTCGAACCTAAAGGATTGTCAAGTGGGTAAATGAGTTTATCATGTTAATTATAAGTTAAGCAATACTAATCTAATCGAGTCGAAAATTATTAGTGCAAGTCCAAATAAAATTGTTTATAAATTAAAATTAAACTATTAATTAAACTAATTAAGCTAAACTTTCTTCCTAATATTTTAGACAATGTAAATGATTAAACAATGGTTGATTGATTAGTTTAGTGATAATTAAACTAATGAACCTATACCGATTATATAGGTTGTCACTCTTAGTTAGGAATTTTCTCTCGATCTCATCCTAGACTAAAAGATACCACCGAATATTACTTTTCGGTCTCACCTAGGCATATAGATTACCTCTCAGTCTCACTACTTGGCACGATTATATCGAACTATCTAAGGATAAACTCTCCTCTCAGTGTCATTTATCTAAGTTTTCTACTAGAGGTGTCAATTATAACGTATTAAGCATTTCGATATAATTGAACAATCAGACAATCAAGAATAGGCATCAACTTAAGCTAACAAACAACCAATAAACCAACCATCCAACAATTTAGCACGTGATAAAGCTTAACATCCAAACAAACATTTCATCGAACAGTTAATAAGCATTATATAAAGATAAGGATAAGAAATACTCATTTAGATGTGAAACAAATGGGACCCCAAAACCTTCATCCTTTTTCATTTACAAAGTCTTGTATAAGAAAGAAAATAATAAAACTATAAGAATAAAATCTACCCTAAAAAGAAATGAGAAAACCTAAACTAAAAATGAAAAGAAAAAGAAAAGAAAAACCCTAACCCTAACCCTAACCCTAACCTGAAATAAGGAAAAAGGTGATAGAAAGTCAAAGCAAAAGAGTCTCCCTTTCTTTTATCTAAAAATGGCTTTAAATAGTTGATTTTGACCCTAACTTTTGGACCAAAATGCCTCTAAACGTCTAATTTTGATGGTGTGGCCGTTGGACAAAAACTACCCTGCAATTTTATTTTTTTAAACCCAATAGTGGGTATCGTGATACCACTGTAGGTGGCTCATTTCTCTTCATTTCAGGCCTGTCAGAGGTATTGCAAATTTCATGCTTTGATGTCGCAATACCATTTCCTTTGGTGATGTTTCCACTCAAGTTTAAGGTTTAGGTGTTGATGTCCCTGGATATGCCCAAAATAGTGTTTAATGGGACAGCAAAGCAATTTGGTACGGTGAATATAGTGACAGTGGTGATGGGAAGTGACTACTTTGTGGTTGCCAACATTGCCTTCGTGGTAATGTTTCTATTTATTACAACTTTTCTTGTATTAATTTATAGTACTATAAATTACTTGAGCGTTATATTATTAGGTTTTTTTTATTGAATCTTGGGAAGGTTTCTTGGTCCTTTCATGGCTTGTTTTTGTTACAAAATTTAGCTGAGATATCAGATGGTATAAAAATTATGGCACAGATAATCACTATGAGAATATCATGGGACAACACAAACTTCTATAACTATAAGGTCATAGGGTTTCAAGATGCATTCTGTGAAAATAGGGGCATGCATTTCTTCAAAGACTGCTACATTGAAGGAACTATTGATTTCATTTTCAGAAATGGCAAATCCATTTATTTGGTATTTTTTTTCCTTTTCGTGGTTAAATTATGGTTTAGGTCATTCATTATCCTCAAATCAGGGATTTAGTCCTTGTACTATCTTAAAGGATATCCATTTATTACTGCAATGATGTATATTTTTATGTAGTACACCATGATTCATTTGGTTGGAAAATATTCGATGTTATCACAGCACAAGTGAGGGAAAAAGTGGAGGATGACAGCGAGTTTACATTCCTTTATTGCAACATTATAGGTTCATGCAACAATACAATATACCTTTTTCGTGCATGGAAGCCAAGACCTATAGTCATATTTGCTTTCACAAATTTTGATGGGTGAAAGCAAATATAATTCTAAGTCTCAGCTTCCATGCACTTATATATAAAAAGTTTTATTTATATCAAATACTAAGCCATATCTATACACATATATAAAAGTTTCATTGATATCAAATACTAAGCCATATCTATACACTTATATATAAAAGTAAGGTGACATTTATATATAGAAAGAAAGTAATACGTGGCACATCAACCATTTTTCTTTTTTTTTTTTGCATTTTACAAAAAGGTTAAATACCATTTTTAATCCCTCTAATATGTCTAAATTTAATGTTTAATTTATTATTTTAATTTTAATTTGGTCTTATATTTTTATAATGTTATTAATTAGTCCAAATAGGTAATAACGTTAAATTTTTTATTAAAATATTTCATGGTTATATATAATTTTTTTACCCCAAAAGTTGTAGAGTTTGACACATGGCTCCACATTTCTTTTAAGTTTGTGTAGCTTTTTTTACATTATAAGACAATTGTCAAATTTTAATTTTGGCCTCTAATCTATGTTGAAACTTGAGATCTATTGAGTAATTTTGTCTCGTATCTCATCAACAGGAGCATTCAAGTATTTATACTATCACAGCTCACAACCTGACCCCACTGTTTTGTCTTGACTCTATTGTTCCTAGGATTAACATTCTGTGCGGGCTCCAAGCCTACTGGACATGTATTTTGCCCTAGGTCGCCTACAGTGTATGCGGTCATCTATGTTCTTGGGACTAACATTCTGAGCAGGCTTTAGGCCTACTAGACACGTGTTTCACTCTAGGTCCCCTGCAGAACACGTGATCTCCCTTCTATGAGTACCTTGGGCCTTTAGCGAGCACCTTGCGTATATGCGGACTAGGGGCCACGATCCTTACTCGATTTGAGCGAGCTAGATCCACGAGCTAGATTAGCAAACTCCCCTATTGTCCCATTGTGGTTTGTCTTGCACTTAATCATTCAGTGGGACCTATTCGGGTCACGGGTAGCTGACTCGACTATTCTCAACTTCCTTCACCACTCAATCATTCATTAGTGTCCAAATGACACATTTAGCCAATTTGGGTCTTAAAATAGCACAAAATGCATGAAGGAATTATTAAAGCTAAAAATGAAAATTAAACGAAAACTATGAAAAATACAAACTACTCAAGAATAAGCTCATTAAGTATAACGGGAAGTCTAAATTGACATATCAATTTATGATAGGTCAAGGTGTAAAAGTAGAGTGTTGTGATGGTGCATAGTGTGGTGCTTATGTAAAATACATTGGGTTAGTGAAAGGAACAGGAAAATATGGAAGGAACTAACTGGCATGTAGTGCAAAAATCGGTGCCCCTTATTGGTTTGGAGCCAATGATAAACCCGTTGCATCACGTGGTTCGGACTTAAGATTTTGGGACGTTTGTCGTGACCTCTTCGGACAAATTTGTCTACTCCTCGCCTCTACTGACAATAGATATGGCTTTCTGTGGTGTCTAAACCACAGCATATAGAGGTCGCCATTTTCTGTGCAAAAAAAGGTCGCACATTGGTATGAAATCATTCTTACGATCCCAAATGTCGATATATTTCTTGTGGAATTTCTACCAATTTTCGTTGGTTTTCCCCTACAAATCAAGCTTGTACAGTACTTCAATGTCTTGCGTTGGCGGTGAAATATTTTGCCTCCGCCTGAACTGTCATATCACTCAAACGGATTCATACATCTCCATCATCGTGTTAACTACCAATGGCACCTTCGAATCCCACATACTCTGATTAACCAATTTTTTTAGCGAGATGTATTCTACGATTGTTGGATCAGCATATGCCATCCATTCAAACTATAGTACACAATTATAAATTTTTTATCTATAAAATATTAAATTCCAAATTATTACATTGTTATTATATGTTTGAAAAATTCAATAACTCACATCGACTTCCAAGCGTTGATCTAACAATAGTGGGATATCTTTGAGTTACTCTGGTAGTTCTAAATAACTCGGCCCAAAGCTCCACCTACTCAAACAATATGTTAACTCAAATATATAAAAACTAAACAATATTTACTATTGTAACTATATTATTATCAAATGAATTTCACCTTGTCACCAGTAGGAATGTATAAGGGCGTCCACTTGAGGATGTAAACATGGTAGCTGACACCATGCCTATGACTACAATAGGAGCAAGCAACCATTGATTGACATCTTATCTGGTTCTGTTGCCTGGCACAACTCTCGGTACAACGTGACCAACATGGTTGATCCCCAACAAAGTTGATTGCATTATTTGAAGTAGACCAGATGTAATAGTCACTTTATATGTACCAAATTTTGAGATTTATCGAGCATTAAAAGGCCTTCGATTAACCTCAGGATGAATGCTCGGGTGAATTGTTCTTTTTCGAGGGCAATCGCATGCTTATTAAGTTCACTAAAATTATCTTCCAACCATTTGATCTTTATCTGGCCACTTTGAAACTTGTTTGACACGCTCCTTAATAGAGCAAATGTCCTCCTTACTGGGAATGATCACTAGCCCCGTACCAACTCCTCTATCCACTGGTAAGCCCAATTGTAAAGTCACGTCTTATAGTGTGATTGTGCACTCACTGTATAAAAGGTAGAATGTGTGTATCTCAGGTCTCCATCTTTCCACCAACACAGTGATAAGTGTGGGATCCAATTTACAACCCCCGAGCATATGAGACACATGTAAGAATCTCGCATTTTGCAAATGACGATAAATTGTATTAGGTGCGCTCTTTGATAAATTGTGTGTGAACTCCTCCAAAACCCCATCATGTCTATTTATATCAACAAAATAAATTATAAATTTAAAAACATTAAAATTAACTTAATTAAAATTAATAAAAAAATTCTTACCATTTCCAATTGCGTGACGGAAATGCGTTAGTCATCAAAAAATGAATAAAATAATTTATCATTCATGAAAATTAATTAAAATAAATAATTTACGAAATAATAAAGTAAAACTAGAATATTTTTATAGAAATTTATTGGAAAATTTGGAGCTAATCTTGAGAGAATTGAGAGAATAGAAAGAATGGGTAGAATTGGATTTGAATGAACAAAATGGAAATGGCCTAAGTTTATATAGGAAAAAAAGTTATCATTGGGTCATTTATAATTTTACTGTTCGTTGGATTTGAAATTTGACTATTGGGAATTTACCGTTGAAGGAAAGCGCGCCCAGCTTTTCGCTTATTAATTATAAACTCATTTAATCATGAAGTCATTCCACTATAGTATCGTGACTGAACTTTCATTCATGACATATCATTATGAAAGCAACCACTCAGTGCTCGTCTAATAACCTTGTCATAAATGTGTTACCCTCATAGAATATCCTTGACCTATTTGGGATAATATTCATTCTCACAATTTGGTCCTATTTTATCTCATGGTAACTATTACATCTTCCTTCATGAAAAGTCAATTACTATCAAATAGTAATCAAGTCATTCATCACAAAAATGAACGACCCGTGACCATGTTTACTTTTCATCAACCATGTACTGCCAATTAGAGGATATCATTTACCCATGTCTCGGGCTATGAATTTCGCTTTTGTGAATGACGCTACATACTGCAGAAGTCATATACCCAACGCACCAACTTTCAATTCGTTATCTATTCAAACTTAGGCTTTTACTTACATCAAAGTGTATGGGTCACGCATACATAGTCTATCATCCACTCAGGATTTAGGTATGTCACACTATAAACGTCACAAGTGAATAAATCTATAAACGGATTCAGGATCTATTCTTCTTGGATCATGTCCGATGTAGATGTACTATTAGTCCAATCAGTCACATCTATGTCTCTATCTTGATAAATCTACTTCGATGCCCAAGACAAAGCATCTCCCCAACTAGACTTGATAGACGACATAGTAGTCTTTCAATTGGTTTGCTCATTTTTTATTAGACTAATGACATGTATAGGTTCGTCTACAAATACAAGCTGTCTTTCTGCATTACGATCCGACCAATAGCATTTAATATTAGTTTAAACATTAAACAACCAATGAGCAACATTTGCTTCCATTTTGTTCGACGTGCAAAAATCATATGAGGACAATCATACAAAGTATATTAATGTAATCAATGAAATTGTTTTATTAATCAATTTGTTCAAGAAAATTACAAGTTTACAAATGAATATACTACACACAAGGCACCAGATCGAACATCGTGCTGCCATGTGTCAAATCTGGGGTAAGATATAACAAGGGAATACCAAAAATTCTAAGAGAATACCAATAAATATGAGGAAGTACAAAAATTTATGAGGGAATACCAAAAAAAAATATGAGGAAGTATCGAAAAAGAATGAGAGGATACCAATTTTGTTTGTCTTACTAATTTTTTTTCATTTATTTAATTTTTCATATTTTTAAAAATTATCATGAAATATATTTTTTTCCTTGCAAAATTTAGCATAGAAAATAATAACTAAAAAGTTACCAAATTTGTTCGTTACATAATTTCATTGAAATTTCTTAATATTTAAAAATAATATTTTTTATTCTAAAATTACATCTCATACGAAAACATTATTTTGAAACCATACAAAAAATTATAAGGGTGTACGAGGAAGTACCAAAAATTTTGAAGGAATACCAAAAAAAAAAAATTGAGATAATACCATAAAACCTGTGGAAGTACTAAAAAATATGAGGGAGTACGAAAAATTATGAGTAAGTATAAACAACTTTGAGGGAATACCATAAAATATAAAAAAAAAGTACAAAAAAAAAAAAGCATGAGAGATTACCAAAAATAATGAGGGTGTATCAAAAAATATGAGAAAGTACAAGAAATTATGAGGGAATACAAAAAAGAACATGAGGAAGTATTAAAAATTCTTTAAAAAATACCAAAAATTACGAGGGAATACCAACAATTATGAGGAAGTGCCAAAAAAACATGAGAATGTACTAAAAATTATGAGGGAATACCAAAAAAAATGAAAATGTATAAAAAAATATGAAAATGTACCAATAAGGAATAATAAAAAATATGTGGAAGTACAAAAAATTATGAGAAAATACCAAATAACATGAGAGGATGGCAAAAATTGTGAGGCATACCAATTTTTGGTTTGCCTCAGTAATTTTTGTATATTTTTAAAAGATTATTATGAAATATAAATTTTTTCAGTGCAATTTTTAGCATTAAAAAATTATAATTTAACAGTTACAAATTCTTTTTGTTACAAAATCTTATTGAAATTTCTTAATATTTAAATATTTTTAATTACTCCAAATTATATTTCGTACCAAATTTTATTCTCAAAACCATAAAAATTTTATAAGGGAACACCAAAATATATTAGAAAGTACTAAAAATTCTGAGGAAATACCATGAAATATAATTATTTTTAGTTCCAAATTTTTACATTAAAAATTATAATTTAACAATTACAATTTTTTTTCATTACAAAATCCCATTGAAATTTCTTAATATTTAAAATTAATTTTTTTATTTACTTCAAAATTATATCTCGTACCGAAGAGGAAGTATAAAAAAAAATTATAAGGGAATAAAAAAAATATGAAATAGTACCAAACAAATATGATGAGATTCCAATTTTGGTTTTGTCTTAGTAAATTTATTTTATTTATTGAATTATTCATTTAAACAAAATTATCATTAAATATATTTTTTTCTTACCAAAATTTTCTAAAAATATAATTATTTAAAAATTATCAATTTTTTCATTACAAAATCCCATTGAAATTTCTTAATATTTAAAAATAATATTTTAATTTTATGCTCTTTCTATCCTTTTTCAATTAATTTAAGGGGAAAATTTTTGGTACAGTGAAATTTTTAAATTTCACAAGCAAGATTAATAGTGAATAAGTATTATATAAAGATATAATAAAATATTTAAAAAGAAAGAGATATATGGCAATTTTTTAAGAGGATTTGTGTAATAAAAAGGTACACTGTTAATATACCAAATACTAACCTTAATTAATTAAAAAATTATTCATACATCGCCTGTAGTGTTTCTTAATCTTCACAAGCGAATTTAGGGTATGACAAGTGTCTTATATGGTGTAGTAAAAAATTAAAAAATATATAAATAAATGTGACACTTATCACATTTTCGATCCGCTTGTAGAGTCTAAAAAACTCCACAGATGATTTAAATAATTACACAAATTTAATTAATGTCAAAGTTGTAGAAAAGGAAAAATGGATTTTTTTGGATTATTGCCTTAGAAAAACCACTTACAACTTATTATTATTATTTTATTTAGATAATTATTTGATATATTGGAGGCTTTTAGACTTTACAAGAAATTTGAAAATATGATTAGTGTTACATTTATTTAAGTAATTTTTTTTATTACACAACATATTTATTAAACCTTTAACCGGATTTTGAAATCTAAAAATCTCCCATAAATAATATTTTTCCTTAAAAGCTCACCCTTAGTTGAATAATGTTAATGTACACACAAGTTGTTTGTTACTTATTTTATTAATTATTTAGAGTCACAGGTATTGCATCTTTTTAATTAATTTAGCATATAAGTCTTCTCCAAAGCCCAATGATAAAACTCAATAAATATATAAGGAAAAGGATAGGATAACTGCATCACCTTATATATTTCTAGATTGTATACCTCACAACATTAATAATTAATTATTATTTTTAATTATATTGAATAACTGTCAGTTAAAATATTATTTTATATTTTTAATATTTTATGAGATTAAATTAATAAAACATGAGATAAATTGATATTAAAATATGTGCGATAAAATTAAAACATGACACAACGTTTGATGTGTGAATCAATAACTTTATAATATAATTTTAAAATAAAATAATCACTAAGTAATAAAATATACTTATTTGTATACAATTATTATGATAAATTATATAAATAATTCTTGAAAACTATCAAACTATGTCAAAAATTAAATATAGAGATAAGCATAGTATAGAGACCATTAGTATATAAACTAGGAAAATTAAAGGGATCATAATTGCAATTGAACCATCATTTTATAATGTAAAAAAATGAGACACATGTTAAAGGGATCAAAATTACAATTAAACCATTATATTGTAATGTAACAATAAGCAGGACATCCTTTTATAATGTAAAAAAATGTTAAAAGGGATCAAAATTGCAATTCAACCATTATATTATATTGCAAAACAGAAAAGCAGGACAGTGTAGCACTTATTCATGAGGGTTCTCTTTCTTGGGTTTGGCTACACTCCAAATGGTACTACACATTTGAACGGTGATGATATTTATATTAACGGATAAAAAAATGACAGAGTGAATCTTAATTCATAACCCCTCTTTCTTTTTAACAATTATAAAAAATGATTATATTTTAATTTTAGTCCCTCTAGAATTATGTTTAAATTTGAGATACATAATTTGGTTGCTATATTTTTATTATGTTAATAGTTAGTCCAAATAATTAATATTGTTAACTTTTCAATTAAAATATTACGTGATTATATATAATTTAAATGCCCTAAGGGTCTTGAGAATTAACACATAACTTCTCATTTCTTTTAGATTTGCCTTGCTTCTCAAATTTTAATATATAATGTCATTAGTTTGTCTAAATGACTCATATTATTAGCTACTTCAATTAAAATATTAATGTCAATCTTTCTTAATAACACTATTCGAACAAGATCTTTAAAAATTACTATTTCAACAAAAAATTATTTTATCATCACAATTTTGAATGAATTTTAAAAAAAAATTCACATAACCATTCTCAACATTATTGTACATATCTATCAAGTGAATATTTGTTTAATTTCAAAATGTCACATCTGTGGGTTTAATAGAAAATTGTTAATGATGATTAAATAGACCTAAATTTTTAAATCTAAAAAGTTGATAAGTTAAATTCTTGAAAATTAAAGTTGGGGTACTAAATTCTAAATCTACAAAGTGTATAGGGGCTTATAACATATTTTAACCTTTTAATTGTTACTCTATAATTCAACCCAAAAAATAAGGGTAAATTCCATCCAAGGTTGCTAAACAATTAATAAGTTTACATTTTAGTCACTCAACTTCAAAAAGATATAAAATGGTCATTGAGCTATTCGAAAGTTTTCATTTAAGTCACCAAACTGATAAAGTCGTTATTTTATGGCCTTCTTTGTTTGCGTTGTCTGTACTAATCGCAAGCTCTCCTTCTCTTTCTTTTCTACAATTTAGGGTTTTTTTCATGAAACAACTTTTAACGTTACAAATCTGCGAACCAAAATCCAAGTTGTTTTCTTCTCCAATCTGACACCGATTGTCAGGTCGATTTTGGTAGTAATCCATTGTACTAATCATCGAATTGTTACTTGAAGCTCGTTAGCCGTACTTTAAAAAAAAAACCTTAATAGCCATTGATTTAAATAAAAATTTCTAAATAATTCATTAACTTAAATAAAATTTTTAAATAATTTAATAATTATTTTATAACTTTTTAAAGTTGATAGTGAAAAAATAATTAATTCGAACCATATTGTATGATTACAAATGGAACTTAGAAAGGAAAGAGGATAAGCAGAGGCTTATAAATGAAGTTATGGAGAGGGAAGAGTGCCTCGGATCCTGTGTTTCTTAAGCCAAATAATTCAAAGGTATTTGTTAATTATTTCCTCATAATTATTTTATTAATTAATAACTGTGGACTTTGTACACAATCCGAGGCTCTCTCACTCTTATCTTCTTGCTTATCCTCCTCCTCTTTTAAATTCCAATTTAATTTCCACCATCAATATTTTAATGAATTAACAATTAAGTTTATTATTTTATTTATATATATCAAATTTAATACAAAATTATAAAAAAAAATTAGGTAAAAAGATATCTATCGTTCAATAAATATTAACATATATAGTATTTTAAATTGATATAACGAAGATAACGAATCAGTTTAAAATTTTATATACATAATAAGTATAATTATATCGATAAATTTAATAGTTAAATCGTTAAAATATAATCATACAAAAAAAAAATATAAGTGAATACCTCTCTCTCTCTCTCTATATATATATATTTGATGGATATTTTATATCTATATCTATTTAATAACTCTATAAATTAAGTTATGGATATTAATCGTACAAAGAGAAGAGACACGTTGATGCTTTCTTCTTTTTTCTCTTCGCATTATAAAAAATGACTAAACTTGAGATTCAATATATATATATATATTAATTTCTAACATAATTTGATCTCTCTACTTTTATAATATCATTAATTAGTCTAAATGGTTAATATCAATACTGACATCGATTTTTTTAAAAACACTATTCCAGCAAAAAAATATTTTATAATGACGAGTTCAAATGAGTGTTTAAATCTAAAAAGTTGAGAAGTTAAATTCTTGAAAATTAAAGTTGGGGGACTAAATTCGATAACTATTTTATAACTTAAAGTTAAATGACCAAAATATAAACTTACTAATAATTTACCGAAAAATAATTAATTTTATATATAAAAGGGGGGACCATATTGTTTTATTACAAATGGAATTTAGAAGCGTAGGCTTATGCAAGAGGGGCTCTCGGATCATGTGTTTCTTAAACCAAAGGTATTTGTTAAATATTTTAAGTTTATTAATTATTTTCATATTCACGTGTTTCAGTAATCAATAACTTAATCCCTTTACTAAATTCCATTTCTAATAAAACAATAACCTTTTCTCCCTTTCATACATATAATCCATTTACAGTTATATTTTACCTAACAAATTTACTTTCATTCAATAAATATTAATATATAGTATTTTAAATCGATATAATAGAGATAATGAATCGGTTTAAAAATTTATATACATAATAAGTTTAATGGTTGAATTGTTAAAATATTAATTGTACATGTGTAATTTAGTTTTACACTTTTTACATAAGTGTAAGTGGATCCCTCCCTATATACATATAATGGATATTTAATAACTTTATAAATTAAGTTATGGATATTAATCGTACAAAGAGACACATTGATGCTTTCTTCTTCTTTTCTTCGCATTATAAAAAATTATTAAATTTTAATTTCGGTACTTTTATTATACTTAAATTTTAATTTTAATCATTAAATTTTAATTTTTAATATAATTTGATCTCTGTATTTTTATAATGTTATTAATTAATCTAAATAGTTAATATCGTAAACTTTTCGATTAAAATATTACGTTGTTATATATAATCCGAAAGCGAATTTTTAAATCCGAAAAGTAGAATGGCTAAATTCTTGAAAGTAGGGAGACTAAATTCCAAATGTACGAAGTGTATAAGGACTTAGAGTATATTTTAATATTCAAAATTTTACTCTACTCTATATATTGACACATGCAAATAATCAATCTAATGCGAAGCGTGGGTAGACCATACTACTAACTATATATAAAAAAGAAGATCCAACGAACCTTCTTTTTGTTGACACGCGGGTAGGAGTTCTTTTTTCTTTTTTTAATATTATAGAAAAATAGTTAAGTTTCAATTTTGGTCTCTATATTATACCTAAATTTGAAATTTAATCTTTATACTTAAATTTTTAACATAATTTTGTGTTTAAATTTTTACAATGTTATTAATTAGTCCAAATAATTAATATCATTAAACTTTTAATTAAAATATTGTGCAATTATATGTAATTTGAATACATCAGAGATTGACATGTGACTTTCTTCTCTCTTTTTTCTTTTTGGATTTTCTTTGCATTTTCTTTACATTATAATACTATGGTTAAATTTAAATTTTGGCCCCTATACTGTACTAAAACTTGAGATTCAGTTTATATATATATATATATATATATATATATATATATATATATATTAATTTCTAACATAATTTGATTTCTCTACTTTTGTAATGTCATTAATTAATCTAAATAGTTAATATTAATGTTGACATCGATTTTTTTAAGAACATTATTCCAACAAAAAATTATTTTATCATGACGAATTCAAACGAGTGTTTTATTTCTAAATCTATATAATATGTTTAATACTATTTTTATTGTTACGTAATTCAGAAGTGAATTTTTCTGAAATTTGAAAACGTTTCACCGTGAATTTAATTGAAGAATTTTAATAGTTGTAACAACTTGAGTTGAATTTTTAAATCTAAAAAATAGGGAACTAAAGTCCTAAAGATAAAAGGTAGGGAAATAAAAATTTGAATCATATTTTAACCTTTAAATTTTTATTTTATAATTTGATACAAACAAATAACCAACCCAATATATATATATATATATATATATATATATATATATTATAAGGTGATGCAGTTATCCTATCCTATTGCTTATTTTATTTATATTTGGGGAAGATATGCTAAATTAATTAAAAAAATTAGGGTTAACTTCCCGCATGGTTTTATAATCTTTTATGGTTTATTTACCTCATTCTTTTTATCATTTTAGGGTGAATTTGGATGGACGGTACGGTACGATGTGTTTAATTTATTTTTTATCTCACGTTACAGTATTTTTAAAATATCTAATCTCATCATCATTATTATTTTTACACTAACTGCAAGTAAACACATCGTCCATCCAAATTCACCCTTAATATTAAATCTTCAAAAGAAAGAATACATTTAAAATAAAATATCAGTATTAGAACTTAAAAAAGAATTATATTTATTTTCAATTATTAAAATTAAAAATTTATAGTAATTAATTAAAGATGGCTTTATATTTTTTTTCACCTATGGATATAAAATTAGCTTCCATTAATATGTAAATGAATAATTTTAAGGACTATTATTTGATACAAATTTATAAGCAATATTAAAAAGGTGTCATGTGTCTTATTAAATTAATTTTTATTTTTTAAATATCAATTAAGGATATGTGATGATTTGTTGATTTTAACTTGTAGAGTTAAGAAACTCATGCATCAAATAATTATCTTTATGTTAAATATATATATATATATATATATAAATTATTTTTCAAGAGGATTGGATACAAATACTAAACCGACCCACATGTAAACATATGGATAAAGGTTTTTACATATATTAGTAATAAATAAATTGTTAGAGTTGTGTGACTTAAATTTCGTTTGATCTGGTATGAAAAGTTTAATGTGCAACTCATTTGTTAAATAAATAAAATAGAGAGGCAAAATAAGGACCATGCCGCACAAGTTAAATCTGTATAGGACTATACTTCTTCTATTAGACATTGATTATAACAGGGATATTTAACCCTTAAAATGCGCATAGACAAAAACCTCTCATATTGTCGTTGTTCAACATTAGTGAATTTCTTCACCTCTACCGTAATTTTTCTCGATAAGGGTTTCCCATGTAAAATTTACGTGTTCTAACTTGTATTACAATTGATCATTTATTTAAATAAATTTATATGTTTTAAGATTAATTGTAGTCATCTTAACTTGTATGCAATAGTGGTTAAAATTTTTATCAAACACTCATTTGACATGAGTTCAAACTGTGCTACCTCATCCCCCGCACCCAATTATTGTATAAAAAAAAAAGAGATTAATTATAGCCACCAACCTCTTAGCCTAGTAACAATGGTATTATATTGTAGGCATGAGAACTCCCCACCCCTAATTATATATATATAAAAAGGTTAATTGTATTTATTAATAAAAATATTTATTTTTTATTATTATACCTATATTGATACAAGAAATCAACAATGAAGAGTCAATGAGGAGAAGGCCCATTTCGAAAACAAGTTGGGTCTCATGTAAGATTTTTTTGGCTCGAGCCTAGCTCGGCCTGGCCCGAATATGAAAAAAAATTTGATTTTTTTTAATTTTTTTTGTTTTTTTAATTATTTTATTACTATTTTCTTGTTGTTGTTTTTTACTATTTTGCTACCATTTCATAATTATGTTGCTACTATTTTATTGTTATTACTTGGATATTGTATAACTCTTGTTTTATTGTTAATTTTGTTACTATTTTTCACATTTGCTTGTTAAGTTACATTTATCTTAATGTTATTTAAGTATACATATTTTTTTAATTTATTTTTAATTTGTTGGGAAACATTTATTTTAATATTTTTAGTATTTTTTTATGTATTATATTTTTTAAAAGGAATTATGTAAAAAAATTAATATGGGTCGGGCCGAACTTGAATTTTAACATTTTATTCAAGCCGAATTTGGGTAAAATTTTAGGCTTAGTTTTTAAGTCAAGCCCGTTCTTTTTATTAGACCCAACCCATAGACATCTCTAATTGTAACAATTGATGTTTATAAGGCGAAGAGTCCGCAAATAAGGGGGAAAAGCAATAGAGTGTTCCCCGGTGGAAGAGGGAACCTAAGATACATATTATGGCGGAAAAGAGGAGAAAATCCCAAAAGTGAGACTCCCTTCCTCTAACCTCAAATATATTTGTCGAAACCCTTTTTTTTTTTTAAAAAGGAGTTTTCATTTAAAAGAAAAAAAGAAAACGGGAGTTGCCACCAATCTTTTAAAGTGTGATTGGATCACTTTATAAAACGTTTTGGTCTACGAAATTACGAGAAAATAGGTTTGGGAATCGGTTACGCACGAGGAAGGATTAGCACCCCCGTAACGCCCAAAATTGGTACCAAATTGAATAATTTTATCTTAATGTCAAAAGTTTGAAAGAATTTAGAAATAAGCCCTCTTTTAAAAACCATAATAATTTGAATTTAAAAAAAAAGATTCCTTTGCTTCGAAAGAATATAAACATCATATTCAGCATGATTGAACACGATATTTTTAAACTACCGTAACCAAAATCATCTTGTAATTTTCAAGACTTATTCAGAAGGGTATTTTTAGATATTTAGACAAACGGGAAATCGCAACCCAGCATGTTAGGGTACCATTTCCCGAGTTCCTAACTATCAAAAACATTGCCTTATTTTTTTAAAAAATCTTTTGGATCGAATGAAATATAAAGGTTCTTTAAAATGATGATGCATTTAACATATTATGATATCGATACTAACAATATAAACTACACACTTTAACACTTCACACAAATATAATGCAGTAAATGATGAATGACGACATAAATTATAGTATACCTTATTATTTCATGCAATTATAATCATAGAAAACAACGAGAATAACAACATAGATTACATAATACATACGTAATAATATTTCATACAGAATATAACATAGAAAGCAAAGAATCTAGTAATTACATAATATATAAAAATATTCTATGAAAATATGACTTAAAACAACATAAATAATCAATTCTTATGTAAATGCAGTAAACAATAAATATAAAAATAACAAATAGGTGATGAGATATTATTACCATTTAAAAATAATATTAAGTAAATATAATAAGATACATAAAATAAATAAACAAAATTATGAACATACAAATCAAAAATGCAGATAAGAAAATGAATACAAATTTTTTTATTAAAAAATGAAGTATTTAATAAAATATTTAAATTTAAGTATAAATGATGAAGGTGAGTTTTTTTAGAGATGATTAATATATATATATATATATATATATATAATACATTACATGATATAATAACTTAATATACTTATAAAAAAAATATATGTTATTTGTCGTAAATTTTAAAATACTAAACATTAAAATATACTGTTTTATAAATACTTACAAATGTCAATTTTTAGACACCAATAAATAATGAAATAATATATAATAAAAGAAAAAAAATACTATGAGGAAAAATATAAAATATGATATGTAATAAAATATATAAATAAAATAATAATGAAATATAAATAATACGATAAATATCATATAAAAAAGGGTAATATATATACTATTATTTAATAATAATTTTTAAAATTTTAAGCAATTAATGAATAATAAAATAATTTATAATTTATAATAAAGTAAAAATACAAAGAATAATATATAGTAAAATATAATATATAATAAAATTTATAAATAAAATGAATAATAATATAAATAATATATAAATAAAATAATATGTACTATTTTATAATTAATATTTATAAAAAATAAATAATATATAAGGTATTTAAAATAAATTAAATATATAAAGGATTGAAATTGAATTTAATTAAAGAATTTGGGGCTAATTTTAAACTAACAAAAAAAATTTAGGCTTAATTGGAAAGCATTCAAAACTACAAGGGACTTACTGGGTAATTTGCCCTAATCCCTAAAACGATGTCGTTTCTCAGAAAAGATTTTAAAGGCCGTTAGGACTAAATTGGAATAAATATAAAATATTAAGGCCAAATTAAAATAAAAAATAAAATGAAATTTGAAAATACAGAAAACACGGAAGGATCAATCGGGAAATTATCCCATTTTGTGAAAACACGCGGATCTTCCCTGGGTAATCAGGTCAACACGCTGATCTTCTCTGCTGAAACGATGCCGTTTAGTGCTTATTGAGCTAAGCCAAAACCACACCGCTTTTATAATGCTATAAATGTCAAAACTTTAACTTAAAATTCATTTTACAATGGTCTTTTAAAAAAAAGCTTGAAATTCTCTGCAGAGGAGAAGAAAGGAGTCCCCGACTTCGGCCTTCGGCCACCGGGCAGCACATGCCCACGCGCTACACGCGCCTCCACACACGGTGGTCGGAGGGTTAAAAACCCTCGTCCTTTCAAGCAAAATACAGGTAACCTCTTTTTCCTTGTTAATATCAACAGTTTTTTTGTAAAAAATAATCCGTATACTTGTTTGAAGAATGAAATAACAGAATATAAAATTTAAATCACCTTTTAAAGAAACTGCTTGAACTTCTTTTCTCTGAATATATGTGTGTATATCCTTTTTATTCTGTAAAAAAAAAATCCGGTCTTTTGTACAGATTTGTGAAGAGGCTCTTATAGCCTTCTATGAATCATTTACATTTAGAAAGAAATCTTTGATTTCTTTTCCCTATTTGTTTTCCTTTTCTGCTGTGGTTTCTTCTTCTTTTGCAGATACCAACGAAGAAGCCAGTAATGAACGGCACTGACGACGGCACCAGCGTTGATTCGGGCGTTGATCACGGTATGATTCGAAGCCTGGAATCATGGCTTTGATGGTGGGTAGCTGAAACGATGCGAGACGAACCGACGCATTGATTGCGGCGCATAGGGTTTTTGAAACCCTAGGTCTTCCGTCCTTGGCTTGTGGTTTGGGTCTCTTGGGCTTCACTGAGTTGGGCCAGGGATGTAACAGGTTAATGGGTTTTAAGTATAACTGGGTATGGGCTATCGGGTTGTAAACGGGTTGTTTGGGTTTAAACCAGTTAGGCTATAAGTGTAACCAGGTTTGGGCTTATCAGGCTTTGAGGCCTGTTTATTACAAATGGACTGTGAACTTTTATTTTTTATTTTTTTATTTAATTATGGGCCCGGGCATAAAAGGGGCTACTACAGCTGCCCCTCTTTACTCATTGTCGTGTAACGGTAATAGAGCAAAGACTATAAAAGGACCCATTTTGCCCGGTCTGGCCCAAACTTGAGATCTTTCTTTAAATGGCCTTCAACCTATCTGCAATCCTTGTAACCTCAGGGACGCCATGTTGATATCTTTGATCTGCTCTCTGACAATACAGAGACGCCAAATCTACCATCTTCGATCTGCTCTCTAACAATACAGAGATGCCAAATCTGCTATTTTCAATTTGCTCTCTGACAATACAGAGATGCCCAAATCGTCTTAGATTTGCTTCAACGTAAACACGTGAAAGCCAAATCTGCCATGTCTTCGATCTGCTCCTTACAAATGCAAGGATACCAAATCATCTTAAATCTACTTCGATATGAAAACATCCGAAGGTTAGATCTGCTATGTCTTTGATCTGCTCTCCATCGAATATGGAGATGCCAAATCTGTTTCTTCGATTTGTTCTCTGACAATATAGAGACACCAAATCTACTATCTTCGATCTGCTCTCTGACAATATAGAGACGCCAAATCTGCTATCTTTGATATGCTCACTAACAATACAGAGACGCCAAACCATCTTAGATTCGCCTCAACATAAACACGTGAAAGCCAAATCTGCTATGTCTTCGATCTGCCCCTTGTAAACACAAGGATGCCAAATCATCTTGGATCTACTTCAATGCAAAAACATCCGAAGTTTAGATCTGCTATGCTTTAGCCTGTTACCCTACTGCTTAGGGAGTTAAGGCGTATCAATCTTCATTGTCCCTTGAAGGACATAACCTGTATAATGTGTATGAGTTCACGCCTAATGATTAGGATGCTTATGATCAAAATGAGTCAAATGCTCCTGATTAACCTGTTATAATGCAAAATGTTTATGAATATGACCCCTATTCCAGACATCACTACTCATTCCTTTTGTCGAAATTCATCTTTATTTCTCTCGAAATATCATCCTTACTCAGCCTAGGTTTGTACCATTCTTAAAATGCCATGACCCACCGAAAATGTCTGTAAGATGATTTTCTCTCAGGATCGAATCGTTTGATTTGTCCAATCATCATTTTGGACTAAAGAAAGAATTTCCTCGAGTTCTTTCAAACCTCACTTACGTGAATTCCTCGAACAAATGTTCTGTTTCAGTTTCTTATATTATCTAGAAATTTCCAGAGTAATGAGCAAAACTTCATTTGTAAAAATTATTTAGTTCATCTATCAGTATTTTAATGTAACATACTTTAAGAATAATGGAAAATGGATTTAATCTTGAGAATAATTAGATTTGAATGAATTTTTCAAAAATACAAAGGAAATTTATCTGATAGCCTATCCTTGAGAAGAAAAAGAATCTAAGGATAACAAACAGGACAAAAGTTAGATGCCCTAGATATCGCCGCTTGAGCGTCTATACACCAATTCCATAAAGACTTTCTTGAATTCAACACATGTTTACAAGATCCAAAGTACTTTGTTGATGCCCCGATATGCAATGAGTTTCTCTCTTTGTTGAATCAGATATAGCAAGATTACCGTGTGTTCTTCAAAATTTGAGCTGCCCTTTCGGGTTTTCAACTCAAAACCCCTTTGGTCACAATGCGCCCTTTGCGGGTTTTCACCCTGGATTCTCCTTTCCTTTAGACAAAGTACTTTTTGACTGAGTCTGAATTCACTGGATTGGGTAAACTCTTCCCATCCATTTCCGTTAAGATCAAAGCACCCCCAGAGAAAGCCTTTTTTACGACATACGGCCCTTCCCAATTTGACATCCATTTTCCTCTAAAGTCTTTCTGAATGGGAAGGATCTTTTTCACCACAAGATCCCCCTCATGGAATTCTCTTGGTCGCACTTTCTTGTCATAAGCTTGCATCATTCGCTTCTGATACATCTGACCATGGCGAATAGCTTTTAGCCTCTTTTCTTCAATCAAGTTTAACTGGTCATACCGCGATTGAATCCATTCTGCTTCATCCAGTTTTATCTCTGATAAAATTCGAAGAGAAGGTATTTCAACTTCAATGGGTAACACTGCCTCTATCCCATAAACCAACGAGAAAGGGGTTGCCCCAGTAGAAGTTCTGATAGACGTTCGATAAGCTAAGAGTGCAAACGGTAACTTCTCATGCCAATCCCTGTATGTTTCAGTCATTTTCCCAACTATCTTCTTGATGTTTTTGTTCGCAGCTTCCACTGCCCCGTTCATCTTTGGGCGATATGGAGATGAATTATGATGCTTAATCTTGAACTGACTACAAACTTCTGCTATCGTTCTGTTGTTTAAGTTCAATACATTGTCTGATATGATCCTTTTAGGCATCCTATACCGATAAATGATCTTTTTCTTCAAGAATCGACTTACAGCTGCCTTAGTAACATTTGCATAAGAAGCAGCCTCTACCCACTTCGTGAAGTAGTCAATGACCACAAAAATAAAACGATGCCCATTTGAAGCTTTTGGTGATATTGGTCCAATGACATCTATGCCCCATATGAAAAAAGGCTATGGAGAAGTCATAACATGTAGAGGTGAAGGTGGTACATGAATCTTGTCTCCATAAATCTGACATTTATGGCATTTCTTGGCGTAGTTGATACAATCCCCTTCCATAGTAGACCAATAATATCCAGACCTCATGATTTGTCTAGCCATCGTGAAACTATTAGCGTGCGTCCCATAAACACCCTCGTGAACTTCTTCCAAGATTAACTTAGCCTCCACGGTGTCAACACATCTCAACAGTACTTGGTCATTTCTTCTTTTGTACAAGATATCTCCATCCAAAACATAATCGCAAGCTAATCTCCTTAAAGTTAACTTATCATTTTCAGTTGCCTATTCTGGGTATTTACGATTTCTCACATATTGCAATATATCTTGATACCAAAGATTATCATCCTTTTCTTCTTCCTCAATGTTACAACAGCGAGCTGGAGCCTCAAAGATACTCATCTGAATGGGTCTCATCTCCTCCTTTTTATTCACTCTAATCATTGAAGCCAAGGTTGCTAGAGCATCTGCCATCTGTTTTCGTCTCGTGGGATATAATTGAAAGTGACATCATCGAACTCCTCAAGTAACCCCAAAACTAACTTTCGATAATTAATTAACTTAGGATCCCTTGTTTCCCATTCACCTTTAAACTGGTAGGTTACCAACTCAGAGTCTCCATATACTTCCAAGGCTCTTATTCCTCGCTCTATAGCCGCTCGGAGTCCTATGATGCACGCTTCATATTCGGCCGTATTGTTTGTGCAATCAAAATCTAACTTGCACATGAATGGAAAATAATCGCCATTTAGGGATACCAGGACTGCCCCAATTCCATTTCCCACCGCATTGGATGCCCCATCAAAGCTCAACTTCCAGGGATAATCCTCTGTAGTTGCTACACACATCAACTCCTCATTTTGGAAATCAAAATTCAACGGCTTATAGTCTTCTAGAGCTCTGCTAGCCAGAAATTCTGCTGTCGTACTTCTTTTTATAGCCTTCTGGCTCATATAGACTATGTCAAACTCTGAAAGCAGAATTTGCCACCTCGCCATTCTCCTATTCAACGCTGCTGACTCCATCATATACTTCAAAGGATCAAGTTTTGAAATAAACCAAGTAGTATGATATAGCATGTACTGTCTTAACCTTCGAGTCGTCTAGATTAAAGCACAACACAATTTCTCAATTGGTGAATATCTCATCTCACACTCTGTAAATTTCTTGATGAGGTAGTATATCACCTTCTCCTTTCTTCCCAACTCGTCATGTTGACCAAGCACACATCCCATGGAATTACTAAACACCGACAAGTACAGAATTAGTGGTTTATCTGGACTAAGTGGAGATAGTACTAGAGTGTTTAACAAGTATTGCTTGACTTTATCAAAGGCATTCTGGCATTCCTCATCCCAAGTACCTTGGTTGTGTTTTTTAAGGAGGCGAAATATAGGGTCACATTTCTCAGTTAATTGTGAAATAAACCGAACAATATAATTCAACCTTCCAAGAAAACCCCAAACTTCTTTCTGAGTACGTGGTGAAGGCAAATCTCGTATGGCTTTAACTTTGTCTGAGTCAACTTCTATTCCCTTTTCGCTGACCACAAAGCCTAATAATTTCCTCGACTTAGCTCCGAAAGTATATTTGCCGGATTAAGTTTTAACTGAAACTTCCTTAATCTCAATAACAGTTTTATTAGAACTTCAATATGTTCCTCCCCCGTTCGAGATTTGGCAATCATATCATCGACATACACCTCAATTTCCTTGCGCATCATATCGTGAAATAAGGTCACCATAGCCCTTTGGTATGTTTCCCCTGCATTCTTCAACCCAAAGGGCATTACTTTGTAACAGAAGGTACCCCACAATGTTATAAGGTGGTTTTATCCATGTCTTCAGGATGCATTTTTATCTGATTGTGCCCCGAGAAACTATCTATAAAAGAGAATAACGAATATCCTGCTGTGTTGTCTACCAAAGTATCTATGTGTGGCAGAGAGAAATTATCTTTTGAGCTAGCTTTATTTAGATCTCTGTAATCAACACACTTTCGTACCTTCCCATCTTTCTTAGGGACTGGTACAATGTTAGCTACCCATTCAGAGCACTTCACCTCTTGTAAGAATCCTGCATCGAACTACTTCTTGACTTCGTCATTTATCTTCAATACGATATCTGGCCTCATTCTTCGCAACTTCTGTTGGACTAGCTTACAATCCTGTCTTATTGGAAGGCGATGCACTACAATATCGATATTTAACCCTGGCATATCTTGATAGGACCATGCGAAGATATCCTTGAACTCGCATAGCAACTTAATCAGTCCTTGCCTTGTGTCCTCGGCAATATGCGTGCCAATTTTCACCTCTTTCCCTTCTTCTAGAGCTATATTCTCTTTTGCCTCTTTCTCATGCGGCATGATTTGTTTCTCTTCCTGTTTTACCATCCTCAACAGATCCAGAGACACATCACAATCCTGGACATCTTCAAAATCCTGAGATTCCTCTAAACACATGTCTTGCTCGCGAGAGAAATCAGGATTTGTAATATCAGTGCTCATGTCATTGATATCTAGGGATCTGTGAAGTATAAAGAATATACAAAGAATGAATGAATTTAAGAATGATTATTTATGTGCTATGAATGAAAGAATAAGAATTGCCAAAATTTAATGGAATATTAGTTAATAAAAATGAAACAATACTCGTTCAAATTGATAAAAGTTATGTTTTATAATAGATGGTCGTAAGCCTATTTCACAAATGTGATCCTATTACTCCTAGGCTCTAGAGTAACAAGAATGTTTCGAGAATTACTCTGAAGAATTCCTAAAGACTACAGGAAGTTCCTCCACAGCCCAATTGTTCAGAGAACTTCCTGGTTCGTAAGGGCGAATGCCCTCAAGGTTTCCTTGCTCTGATCCTTTGTCGTGTATAGCATTAATTTGATGACCTTCTTCTAAAAGTAACCTTCCTGATATAAAGGTTTGGGATATTGGAGGGAATGTCATCGGCTCCCACTCCACTTCTCTTCCATTAAAGCACGCCCTTCTTCCCTCTTGGCGTTTCTCAACTTCCTTCCTTCTTTGCTTGTAGTCTGGCTTAAAGCCCAAACCAAAGTGATCTCTCTTCTCTTTTAGTTCTGGGATTTGAGTCCCTCATTGCAGGTATCTTCCTAACCCTTTTCCTAGTAAGGTCCCATTTCCCATTATCATTTGTAGAGCCATCCTCGTAGCTCTTGCTATTTTTGGCGCCGGTAGCTCACTCCCTTCTGAAATGAAGGTCGTATTCACAAATTCTAAAGAGCGAAAGGAACACTCAATAGACTCTTCTTTCGTCTCGACATAAAGGGCTTTGCTAGTGACTGCGGCTATAATGTCCTCCTCCGCATTGATGGTTACTAACCGTCCATCCGTCACTAACTTCAATTTCTGTTGCAATGACGAGGGCACCGCTCCCGCTGAGTGTATCCATGGCCTGCCTAATAAAAAATTGTAGGAAGGCTTGATATCCATACCCAAGAAGTCTATTTCGTATGTATTCGGCCCAATTTCCAAGGGGATGTCAATCCTTCCTATCACCTTTCTTTTTGTACCGTCAAAAGCTCTTACCACATTTTGACATGTCTTCATATGAGAATCGTTAATGGGTAGTCTGTTCAATGTAGACAACGGTAGAACATTCAAAGCCGATCCATTATCAACAAGCACATTTGGGAGTGTGTACCCCTTGCATCGAGTGGTGATGTGCAAGGCCTTAGTTGACCCCCTCCCCCCGGTGGGATTTCATCATCATTAAAATAGATGAAATTATTCGCACTTATGTTATTCACCAACCGGTCCAGCTTGTTAACGGATATGTCATGGGTGACATATGTTTCGTTGAGTACCTCCATCAATGCATCTCGATGCACCTCAGAACTCAGAAGCAGAGTCAATACTAATATGCGAGCCAGCTGCCTACGCAACTGCTCGACCACGCTATACTCGCTATGCTTAAGGAATTTTAAAAATTCTTTAGCCTCCTCCTCCTTTATTGGCTCCTTGACAGGTACTTCAACCTCTTTTTCCTTCTCCGCATTAATATTCTTTGTTTTTGTGGGCCCCTCTCTGACACCCACCGCATCATACTGCTTCCTACTCCGTTTATGAGAACTTTTAACTTGCACATCCTTAGACGTACTGGCTATACTCTCCTCCTCCGGTACTATTACACTGCAGTTATAACTCCATGGTACCCTCTTGCTATCCTTATAAGGGAAAGGCGTAGGCTTATGAATAATGACCTTAGGCACCGTTTGTGTTCCTCCTTCATTATTCCCTGGCAGGGAAATAATAATCCTTGGCCGGCTAATTCCTTTCTGTTTATCCCCTAGCACGCATACTTGTTTTTCACAAGAACTACCTTCAAAAATTTGCAGTTCTTTGTTGTCTATAAAGCCTTGTACAAGGCCTTGAATTCTTCACCATCTTGAACTTTATGTCCTTCTTTCTCATGGAACTCACCATAGTTTCCTATTTCTCCTCTCTCATTTTTAGAGGTTAACATACCTCTCTTCATCATCTCCTCCCAAATCACCTTCATAGGCATCCTCACCTCAGTAACATCTTCCTTCATTCTCCTTTCACTGACTTTGCCAATGATATTTACTCCTTGATCACTATGATTTGGCAACGGGTTTTCATTATTAGGGGTATTTTCAAATTTTACTACCCCCATCTTAATAAGCCTCTCTACGGCCTTCTTAAAATTGGTACAATTTTCGATTGAATGCCCCGGTATTCCAGCATGGTATTCGCATCTGGCGTTTGCGTCATACCATTTGGGATATGGGGGTTGCAATGGTTTCAAGTGAAAAGGAGAAATAGCATGTGCATCGTATAAGCTTTGATAAAGCTCACGATACGTCACGGGGATAGGTGTGAATTGCATCTTTTTTGAATTCTGCCTCGTATCCGACTCCTGCCTTTGAGAACTCTGTCGCTCAACCGTAGCTATTTTAGGTTGACCCACTGTGATTGCCCTCGTGTTGAAGGTGCTCGTGTTATTCACTTCACTATCTTTTCTCTTTGGGGCTAATTTTTTGGTCGCTTCCCCCTCGATTTTGCCCCCTTATGGCATTCTCGATCATCTCTCCCGCCATGACTATATCCACAAAGCTTTTAGTGGTGCTCCCAATCATGTGAGTAATGAATGGAGCCTTCAGAGTGTTGATGAACAACATGGTAGTCTCCTTCTCCAACAACGGTGGTTGAACTTGCATTGCCACCTCTCTCTATCTCTGTGCATATTGCCTAAAATTTTCATTAGGCTTTTTTTCCATGTTTTGCAGTGTGATCCTATCCAGATTCATGTCAGTCACATGATTGTACTGCTGCATGAAAGCTTGTGCAAGATCCCTCCATGAACTTATTTTGGCCCGGCTCAGTTGATTATACCACTTGGCCGCTGCCCCAACCAAACTATCCTGAAAACAATGAATCAATAATTGGTCATTGTTTACATAACCAGTCATCCGTCTGCAGAACATGGTAATATGGGCTTCTGGGCAAATAGTCTCATTGTACTTCTCGAATTCTGGCTTTTTGAAGTTATGGGGAAGAACCAAATCTGGAACTAAACTTAAGTCCTTAGCATCCATTCCTTGACGATTATTAGCACTTTCTAGTGCCCTAAATTTCTCCTCTAGCCATCTGCAATGTTCCTCTAATTGCCTTGATGATTCGAGTCTCATTTCTTCCCTCTCAGCTACATCTAGATCGAGGATAACCGGATTGGCAGGATTGTCTCCAGGATTGAATCCCAAACCAGTTTGAAAGTTTATGGGTATTCCAGCATCGACTTGACCCTGTTGAGGCCTTATTGTGACAGACGGCCCTCGGAGATATGCCTCAGGTTGGTTTTGTACGTGAGGTAGAGTGAAACTAGGAGGATGACCCTCATTACCCTCTTCAGTGATAGTCATAGGGGCTTTTCCTTTATCTGTGGCCCTCAATAGTTGAGCCATCTCAGCCATCATGTTCTTTTGAGCCTCCAACATTTGCTCCCTCATGTCGTTTTACATTTTTGCCAATTGCTCTTGCAATTGGTCCTGCATGTTCTTCTGTAGCTGTTCAAATCTTTGGTCCATATTCTTTGACTTAGCGCGTGTACCGTAAGGATATGTTGCTTCCAGGTTTTCTTTCTCTTATTCTCTTTCTCCCTAATAATTTTAACTAATTAGGGTCTTTCTATAAACTTGAATGCATATGATGTGATGAGATACAAATGCATGAATGCAAAAAAAAAATGTCGATTCTGATTCAGTGTCATTTTAGAAAATGTTATTTAAGGAACAAAAATCTTTTCATAAAACGGATTACAAATACATTTTCACCCGTAGGCCTAGAGTCTTAACCCTATCCAATAACAATGCTAACTCTCGTCCTCTGTCTGATGATGACTCATACATTATACTCAGTATTCTAGCTTGTATTGCCAAGTCCTGCAAGTGTTCAGCAACCTGTCGAATCCGAACTAAGGTATCTTCCATGACATGATCTCTATCTCCCACTTGATTCCGAAGATGGTGAAGTTCTCCCTTCCACTGTTCTTCTCTTACCTCGAGCTGCTCAACTAGTAGCTCACAGTCCTGTAGTGCTGCTTCCAACCCTCTAATGTTGTGCTTCATTTTCTCGATCTTATCCAAGCTTGCCTTTAACTCGATCGTAGGGTTACGACTTCGGTGATGATGAAAAGATAGTCCAAGCTCAGCCACCTTAGTTTTTAATTCTTGATTTTCCTTCTCTAGGGTCTGATTACGCGACTGCCTCTCTTGGAACTTCTTTTCCCAATACTCGGCCTCGGCTCTTTCCTCTTGAATCTCTTGTTGCCACTGCTCTGAAGATCTCCCTAATCTGACCCTTTTCAAGGTTACCTGGGCCTTCTTGTAGTGCGTCTTTAAATCATCTCGATCTTCCTCAATCTTTCTCTTTTCCTTTTTCACCTTCTCGACTTCTATCTTTTGAACATCAACGTCGAGACTTAAGCACATTTTTTCCACTTCGAGCTTCTCAATCCTCTTTTCAAGCTCCGAATTCTTTCTCTCGAACTCTTGCTTCATAACCTCCAACTCTGATGGAATCACTCGTAAGCTCTCCTCTAATGATCGAGCCACCTCCAAAATTGGCCTAGAGACATTATCGTTGACTCTCCTGCTAAACCACCCTTTATACTCAAGGGTTGACGTCGAGCCTTCGGTCAAGATCTTCATACAAAAAGGTTTCTTCCAAGCCTCGGAAATCTTTCGTATCCTCTTCTTGTAGTGATCTCTTTTATAAAAGAAATCACTCTGAGCTAAACCCTGTGTAGCCGGTATGAACTGCCTCACTCGATATTGCCTTAGAACAAGAAATGGCGTATATCCAACAACTCTCCAAATTCCTGGCAAAGGAATCCAATCAAAACTGCCACAACGGTAAAGGACTTCACTAGGAATCAACCAAGGAGAAGATTCTAAAGAATGTCTATCCACCTCTCTTCTGAAATGTCATCTCTCCTAGGCATGTCTACTGCTTCCTTTAAGGGAGAATAACCCTCAAAGAATACTCGGCAAGGAACCTTATCAAGCTTCCAGAAGTGGCTATGAAACCAAACCAACAGCAGCTGTGCACATCCAATGAACCTTCCTTCATCAGCTCTTCGACATGTGCTCAAGGATCTTAACGTCTCAGCTAAGATTGCAGGCACATGTGTGTTCTGTTTACCAAGTCGATCGAATAAATCCACAATTGCCTCGTCTATGTATCCCAAAGCCTTTGGGAAGATCACTAAACTATAAATACTTAAAGCCAGGACATCAACCATTTTCTTTATGTCTGGATGCGTCGATATCAAATCCCTCAAAACGGCCCATGGAACGCACTAACTATCACCTTTTTTGCTGCACACGAGCTACAGCCCACTGCTCACTCATCCCAGTAATCATTACCAACTTCTTCGTAAAAGCTGGAAGGCTAGCAGACCTAACATAAGCCTTGTGACCCTGAATCTTCGGGCAAAGTAGTAAAGTCATATACTCCTCTAAAGTTGGTACAAGATCAACATCACCAAATGTAAAGCAACTACAAGCAGGGTTCCAGAACTGTACCATAGCTCGAAACAAGTGCCTATCTACTTTGACATCTAGCAAATAGGGAAGGTCTCCGTAATTCTGATAGAAAAGCTGCTTAGCCTCGTCATCCCATTGGGCCCAAATGTCTCTCAACTCCTGAAACTCATTCTGTGTAGAATTAATACGAGTGAAGTCCCATAACTCTGATGTATACCCCTCGATGACACTATCCCCCTTCTCTAACTGGGTTTTCTCTGACTAGGTACAGACAGAGGCGCTGTCCTCCACTTTATTAAGATATTCGTTCCTCATTACAAAACTTTCTAATCTAGAAATCAAACGTTGAATCGACACCTTTAAATGTTGAGTGACATGCAATAACAACAAATAAAAAATAGGTCAGTGTCATATATATATAAAAAAAAAGATAAACAAGTACTTACAAGGGTAGCTTACTAAAGGCTATCTCTATTTCCCTAGGGTAAACACGTAAAGTTTACTATATGTGTTTTAGCTCTAAAGTAAGGGTAACTGAATCAGCAGATTCCTCGGTCTTCACCCATTATAGGCTCATATAGACCAAATTCAGTTCAGGGGGACACATTTCCCTATGGCCATACGGAGATGAAAATCTCACGAAGTCATAGGTACAGTATCCCGGAAGCAATCCACTAGCTCATACGAAGGTGAAAACCTCACGAAAGTGTAGCTTCTCACTCCCACTTAAGGGTGTGACCACAACGGTCATGCAAATGCAACGTACGGCAATAAGATAACAAACATATGCAGCAAACACATGTAAAAATGATCAAATTTCAAATTTTCCAAACTTCCGACATTAAGACATAAAATAACTAATTTCTTGGCTCGACTCTTTTAAGTCCCCAGTGGAGTCGCCAAGCTGTTGAAACCTTTTTTTTTCTAAAATTAGTTTTTATTTATTTTAAAAAAAAAAAGAAAACGGGAGTCGCCACCAATCTTTTAAAGTGTGATTGGATCACTTTATAAAACGTTTTGGTCCATGAAATTACGAGAAAATAGGTTCGGGAATCGGTTACGCACAAGGAAGGATTAGCACCCCGTAACGCCCAAAATTGGTGCCAAATTGAATAATTTTATCTTAATGTCAAAAGTTTGAAAGAATTTAGAAATAAGACCTCTTTTTAAAACCATAATAATTTGAATTTAAAAAAAAAGATTCCTTTGCTTCGAAAGAATATAAACATCATATTCAGAATGATTGAACACGATATTTTTAAACTACCGTAACCAAAATCATATTGTAATTTTCAAGACTTATTTAGAAGGGTATTTTTAGATATTTAGACAAACGGGAAATCACAACCCAGCATGTTAGGGTACCATTTCCCGAGTTCCTAACTACCAAAAACATTACCTTATTTTTTAAAAAAATCTTTTGGATCGAATGAAATATAAAGGTTCTTTAAAATGATTATGCATTTAACATATTATGATATCAATACTAATAATATAAACTACACACTTTAACACTTCACACAAATATAATGCAGTAAATGATGAATGACGACATAAATTATAGTATACCTTATTATTTCATGCAATTATAATCATAGAAAACAACGAGAATAACAACATAGATTACATAATACATACGTAATAATATTTCATACAGAATATAACATAGAAAGCAACGAATCTAGTAATTACATAATATATAAAAATATCCTATGAAAATATAACTTAAAACAACATAAATAATCAATTCTTATGTAAATGCAGTAAACAATAAATATAAAAATAACAAATAGGTAATGAGATATTATTACCATTTTAAAATAATATTAAGTAAATATAATAAGATACATAAAATAAATAAATAAAATTATGAACACACAAATCAAAAATGAAGATAAGAAAATGAATACGAATTTTTTTTTTAAAAAATGAAGTATTTAATAAAATATTTAAATTTAAGTATAAATTAAAATATATATATATAATACATTACATGATATAATAACTTAATATACTTATAAAAAAATATATGTTATTTGTAGTAAATTTTAAAATACTAAACATTAAAATATATTGTTTTATAAATACTTACAAATGTCAATTTTTATACACCAATAAATAATGAAATAATATATAATAAAAGAAAAAAATATTATGAGGAATAATATAAAATATGATATGTAATAAAATATATAAATAAAATAATAATGAAATATAAATAATAGGATAAATATCATATAAACAAGGGTAATATATATACTATTATTTAATAATAATTTTTAAAATTTTAAACAATTAATGAATAATAAAATAATTTATAATTTATAATAAAGTAAAAATACAAAGAATAATATATAGTAAAATATAATATATAATAAAATTTATAAATAAAATGAATAATAATATAAATAATATATAAATAAAATAATATGTACTATTTTATAATTAATATTTATAAAAAATAAATAATATATAAGGTATTTAAAATAAATTAAATATATAAAGGATTGAAATTGAATTTAATTAAAGAATTTGGGGCTAATTTTAAACTAATAAAAAAAATTAGGCTTCATTGGAAAGCATTCAAAACTACAAGGGACTCACTGGGTAATTTGTCCTAATCCCCAAAACGATGTCGTTTCTCAGAAAAGATTTTAAAGGCCGTTAGGACTAAATTGGAATAAATATAAAATATTAAGGCCAAATTAAAATAAAAAATAAAATGAAATTTGAAAATACAGAAAACACGGAAGGATCAATCGGGAAATTATCCCATTTTGTGAAAACACGCGGATCCTCCCCGGGTAATCGGGTCAACACGCAGATCCTCTCTGCTGAAACGATGCCGTTTAGTGCTTATTGAGCTAAGCCAAAACCACACCGTTCTTATAGTGCTATAAATGTCAAAACTTTAACTTAAAATTCATTTTACAATGGTCTTTTAAAAAAAAAGTTTGAAATTCTCTGCAGAGGAGAAGAGAGGAGTCCCCGACTTCGGCCTTCGGCCACCGGGCAACAGATGTTCACACGCCACACGCGCCTCCACACACGGTGGTCGGAGGGTTAAAAACCCTCATCCTTTCAAGCGAAATACAGGTAACCTCTTTTTCCTTGTTAATATCAACAGTTTTTTTGTAAAAAATAATCCGTATACTTGTTTGAAGAATGAAATAACAGAATATAAAATTTAAATCACCTTTTAAAGAAACTGCTTGAACTTCTTTTCTCTGAATATATGTGTGTATATCCTTTTTATTCTGTAAAAAAAAAAATCCGGTCCTCTGTACAGATTTGTGAAGAGGCTCTTATAGCCTTCTATGAATCATTTACATTTAGAAAGAAATCTTTGATTTCTTTTTCTTATTTGTTTTCCTTTTCTGCTGTGGTTTCTTCTTCTTTTGCTGATACCAGCGAGGAGGCCAGTAATGAACGGCACTGACGACGGCACCAACGTTGATTCGGGCATCGATCACGGCATGATTCGAAGCCTGAAATCATGGCTTTGATGGTGGGTAGCTACAACGACGCGAGACTGTAACACCCCAAACCCGGCCTAGACGCTACGACCGAATCTGACGTGTCACACGTGTTTAAAAATCCATGTTTCGTTTGATTGACTAGAAAACCGCCTAAAGCTGGCTAACCAAAGTGAATGGAGGCTGGGCACCAGGTAGGTATCCGAAACGGAGGAGGTGAGCCATGAAGGCTGCTTAAGTACCAAGCTCCTGGATAGAACCAATCCTAGACATGCCCACAACCATTGCCACACTTTGGTAAACGAGTTGAAATCTCCTCTAAGTGGTTATCTTTGTTAAACCGATTATGTGTGACGTTGTGTTTTTTAAAAATAGGTATCATTTTGAAAACGCGTCCTAAGTCTAGCCCATTTTATTTAATATCAGCCAATTTAAAAAAAGTAATCCCGAAAAGAAAAGAAATAAAGTTAAGGTTAAAATGGCCTTATTACAACCCAAAAATAAATGATAAATAAAATAAACTTGTGAAAATGCATTACTTATTGAAAAGTCCAAAAAGCGATCACAGTGGCCACTCTGAATCCCCTTCAGCTCCAAGTCCCCAAGTCAAGGCTCACCTGTAAAGATAAGAAAGAAAGGGGGGTGAGTTTGGAAAACTCAGTGTGCAACAAGCCCCTTTCAGAGCCCAAAACAATATCAGCTTACTGGGCCTAAGCCCAAATTTAATTACCACATTTACTGGGCCGAAGCCTTTCAAAATTCATATCATAATACTGGGCTGAAGCCTTTTCATATTTCACATATCATAATACTGGGCCGTAGCCTTTTTATTATTCATATCACAGGGCCGAAGCCTTTTTTTGTAAACAGTATGGCCCATAGGCCCATTTCACTATCACATGTAATATTAATGCATGAATGCAAGCCCATTTGGGGAGACTACTCAACCCACCAACCGCTACTCTCCACCCGTACCAACCAAACTCTCCATGTGGGAATAACTCAACCCACCCAACCAAACTCTCCTGGCGGAGATTGTTGCTTTATCATATAACTGGAGGCCTAGCCTCTTATAATAACTGGGCATAAGCCCTTTTAATAACTGGGGCATAAGCCCATTTCGGTAAACTGGGGCATAAGCCCTTTTGCACTTCCTCCATCCATATATAAAACCCAACCCAAATGTATATAATGAATTTATCATGTACATCTCATACATATCATGTGCATATCATACATGTCATGTGCATATCATACATTTCATGTGCATATCATATCAATCATGTATATCAAAATCCCATGTGTCAAATTCACAATTAAACCCTAGGGGTATAATGGTCTTTTTACCTAGGGGCAAAATAGTCATTTTCATATTATAAGGGTATTATCGTAATTTTACCAAATACTAGGGTTTCCATACTCATTATCAAATAATATAGCTCATAGGATCAAATGGTGAGTCTGGCCCATTTTTCCGATTGGCCCGAAAACCCAATGGGCCTTACCTCGGCCCCTCGAGGCCCATCTTACCGAATAAGCCCGAAATCACACTCTTACCCTTTTCCATCATTTTCGTTCATCGACTCATCGACATCAAACCAATCAGTGAGCATTCGCTTGCTCACACGTCCTCGAATTGCCAGAATTTCGGCATTTCGGCTTTTCGGCATTTATCGCTTTAAGCTAGGAAAGAGGGTAAGCTACACACCTGTTTGGCAATTTTTCTCCACGAGATCTCCTACACGATTTCTCCTATAATCAACCGTTAATAAATCAGCTTCCATTAATTTAAACCAAACGAGAACCATCTATTATCAACACTTACACTTTCGACCACCCACCACAATAGCCTTAAAAAAAACCTTACCTTGCCGACACCGATTGACTTAGATCTAGCCACTCCAACGATTCAACCGACTCAAGTCGTCACTACGCGTTGCTGCTCTTTCACCATAAAATCATAAAATTATTAAAAGAAACATCCCATGAGCTTACACCCATATTCGGCCATCTCCCTAAAACACAGGGGTTTCGGCCCTTGTTAATAGCCCTACATGAGATTGCTTAAGATTCGAGCACTTACCACCGTCTCCTCTTCTTGAATCCGTCTAGCCCTAGGAGTTAAGGGAGTTGATCACCGATAAGTAGGATAAAGAAAGAAGATGGTTGTTGGTAAACAAAAATCGGCACCACCTTGACTGCACAGCTTTTCGGCTTTTGCGGTGTTTCGGTAAAAGTAGAGATAAGGGAAAGAACAATGGTGAGTGAAGGGAAATAGTGGGCTGATTTGGAAGAAGGAGAAGGATAAAAAGATGATAGGTTCGGCTGCAAAAAGAAAACAAAGGAAAAAGACCTATCTCCCAGAGAAAAACGGCACAGAAATACCTAAGTGCCGAAATTCCCTAACTAAACCTCTTAGCCGAATTTTCCCCTCCCAGTCTCCCTTATTCGGCCAACTCTATCCCCTTATCAAATCCCTAAAATCTCTCCCCTTATCCCTCCTTAATCCATGCATCTGACCGAATCCAAACTCCTCTTTAGCAGAATCCCCTTAGACTCCACCACCTACCCTTCTGCACTTTTAAAAAAATAAATGCATCTGTTGCCAACACAGGGAATCGATCCCATGTCCTCCCAAACCACTTACACGCCACCCCGATATCCCTCCTTAATCCATGCATCTGACCGAATCCAAACTCCTCTTTAGCAGAATCCCCTTAGACTCCACCACCTACCCTTCTGCACTTTTAAAAAAATAAATGCATCTGTTGCCAACACAGGGAATCGATCCCATGTCCTCCCAAACCACTTACACGCCACCCCGATAGCTCTCTAGTGGCGTCACTTATCCACTTTACTAGAGGCTCTTTTTTGATGCATTTTACCCATAACTTTACATAAGGGCCACCTAGTCAGAACCCCTAACTCTTAAATCCAAAATTCAATAATTCAACTAGGTTTTGGCCAGCACATGGGCCTTCCATAAGCCCATTTACCTACTCAAAATATTATTTTCACATCCCACTACAAAATTTTAAAAACTTCCCTAAAACATTGAGAATCGCAAATTAACCGAAAATCAGGATGTTACAGAGACGAACCGGCGCATTGATTGCGGCGCATAGGGTTTCTGAAACCCTAGGTCTTCCGTCCTTGGCTTGTGATTTGGGTCTCTTGGGCTTCACTGAGTTAGGTCAGGGATGTAATAGGTTAATGGGTTTTAAGTATAACTGGGTATGGGCTATCGGGTTGTAAACGGGTTGTTTGGGTTTATACCAGTTAGGCTATAAGTGTAATCGGGTTTGGGCTTATCAGGCTTTGAGGCCTGTTTATTGTAAATGGACTGTGAACTTTTATTTTTTATTTTTTTATTTAATTATGGGCCCAGGCAGAAATGGGCTACTGCAATATATATATATATATATATATATATATATATAAAAGGATATTTGGTGTAATATTTATGTATAACAACCTAACATATGATAAAGTTGGAAAAAAAAAAAAAGCAGCCATTTTAGGTTTAACATTTCAACACTTTCCAAATATAAAGTAAGATTTATGGTGAATATATGACATTCTTTATTTTGTGCCCTGCAGGTTTAAAGAGATTTTGGGGTTCGGCCCACAAGTGGATTTGAGCTAATGGATCAGTTCTTTTATCTTATTATTGAATAAAATTTTGGGGTTTGGCCCACTAGTGTTAAATTTTATATAATTTTAAATAATGGTTAAAATATGTTAAGGTTAATTGATTAAAGAAGATTAAAATCAACAGCAAAATCTCATCTAAACAATTAAGCTAAAGGATTTAAATTTAAGGCGAAAAGTTTTCCTAAAAATCGATTTCAAATTCATCCAACAAAATTGAAGTAACAATTATTATTTTTTAATGGGGAATCACACTTTTCTCCCTTTCTCTTCTTACTTCATTTAATTATTACTCCCACAACTCACTTAACACATTAAGGGCCAGTTCTGCATTGCTTTTCAAAAGTACTTCTGGCTCTAAAAGTACTTCTGGAAGAAAAGCTGTGCAGAACAAGCTGCTTTTGGCTAAAATTTTTAGCTTTCCAGAAAAGCACTTCTAAAAAAGAGAAGTTAAAATTTTTGCTTTTCCTCTCCGAAAAGCACTTTTAGTGCTTCCCTCCAATAACATAGTACTTCCCCTTTTTTTTCTTGGTACTTAATTACAAATGTGTTAAAATCATTAATTAAAAATAAAAAATATTTTTTAAAATACTAATTACAAATATTTAATAGTTATATTTAAATATTTAAAATATAGTTTATACATTCTAATTAAATTTTATAAATAATTAATATTTATTACTTAAAAATATTTAAAATTTATATTTTATATATTAAAATATTAACAAGAAGTTATAATAATTTTTTTATATTCTTATTAAAATATAATAATATTAACTAATTTAAATATTATTTAAATGCATATTTGTTATTTGATAATAATATGTCTAAAATAGATATTTATTTCTCAAAAGTACTTTTTGACAGCAATGCTAAACACTTAAATTTTAAACTAAACTTTTTAAAAACATTTCTTAACTTTTCCACGGCACTTTTTAAAAGTACTTTTCAAAAGTATTGTCAAATTAACCCTAAATCTACATGAAAAATGCTAGTTTCCATCTTTATTCTCTCTTAAAGAATAATTGGGTGGTATGGGTTTTTGTTTTCGCTACTGGCGGTGTGGGGGTCGTGTAGCGGTGGCGAGCTGTCTTAGGTGTCAGGAAGACTCTTCAGTGGGAGACCCTGGTTTTTCTTGTCAATCTTAGTGACTGTTTTGACGTCATTGATATCTGCATCGGGTATCAGGTTTTTTGTTGGTTTTTTCATGATATTTCGTTTGTTCTTTTATTTTGCTTTCTGTCTTTTTGGCATGATTCTGTACGTCTATCATGCAAAAACTAGGTAAAATTGCATGGCTTAGTTTTAATATCTCTCTTTAACTTTTCTTGGTTTTCTTTGATAGATTTTCTTGTCTTTTGAGGGGGTTTCTTTTTGCTATTCTGTGAGTATTTGGGATTAGGTTTTTTAGGTTTTCCTTTTATCATATTTCAGTTTAGTTTTGTTTTGTAGTTTTAAATTACCGTCGTTCTGTTCTATCTTCTTGCTCTTCTGTTTATCTTGATTTTCGTTGTTTTCTTACTAAGTCGTTACTATCTGTACCTTGTGGAGTGGGCGTATTTTTTTTTTCGAGTGACTCTTTGCTCCTTTATCTTGGTAATCATGGAAGAAGATATTAGTTATTTGTTAGCAAATCTTAACTTTTCGGAGGAGGAAGACAAGAAGGTGGTTAGTATGAAGGAGGACAGAAACAATACAAAAGGTTATGAACATTGGGCCATTGGTAAATTGATGACAAAGGAAAAAGTGAACAGGTAAGCAATGTATCAAGTCTTTAAATCGTTATGGTATACGAAAGAAGATGTTAATTTTGTATCCCTCAAAAAAGGAGTTATACTGGTGAAATTTTGCAATGAAGAAGACAGAAAGAGAATTCCAAACCTTTCTCCATGGTTGTTTGACCAATGCATATTTAACATGGTCCCCTATAGTAAAGACAAAACAAAGGAGGAGTATGAGTTTAATTTTTCACCTTTCTGGATCAGAATCTCTACTATACCAATGGAATACATGGATAGGAAAATGGCATTGGAGGCTGGAAATGCGATAGGGAAAGTTTTAGCTATATATTGGCGAGACAGAGACGGCGGATGGACAGAGTACATGCGAATTAGAATCATTATAGAGACACAAAAACCGCAGCGAAGGGTTGTGCATTATATGGTTCAGGAAGGGGAGGAGTTAGTTTGCGTAATTCGTTATGAGAGGTTACCAAGATTCTATTACATTTGTGGTCTGATATGTCACACGACACAAAAATATGAGAAGAAGATGATCGTAAATGAAAGTCAGAACAATGAATTCCAATATGGTAATTGGTTAAGAGTTCCAGTAGGAGGTATAAACCAAAATAATGGGCTGTGGAGGAATGGCATAGAAATGATTAAAGAGGATAAAGGGAAACTAGTTTGCAATACAAAAATACCAGTGAGGTTTTTGGTCGAAGGTATTAAATGATCAAGAGGATACGAAACATGTTAAGGATACGGATGATGAATCAGAAACAAGTACACCACTTGTAAAAAGGATCATGAAAACTGGACGTGAATCTACAGGAAAAATAGAGTAAAAAAGAAAGAGATTTAGAGGAAACTACGGGGAGTTATCTGAAGAAAGTCCTAATATATTAGTCCGCAGAAAGCTGATGAACAGCTCAACACCTTCGAAGGCGGTGGCTGGCGAACAGCCCCGCCAGGATCAATGAAGTACCTCTGTTGGAATTGTCGTGGGTTGGGGTCACCTGGGACAATCCGAGAACTTAAGCAATTGTTAATTGCTAACAACCCCGATATTATTTTTTTGTGTGAGACTAAAATGAATACTATTGAATTTTAAAGGGTTCAAATTAGGTGCAGGATGCAAAACGGGTTAATGGTGGGTTCAGAAGGGAGAAGGGGGGTCTCGCAATAATGTGGAAGGACAAAATGAATGTTACTATCCAAAGTTATTCGAAGCATCATATTGACTCTACAGTAAAGATGGGAAGAAATAGTAATATTCGGGTTACAGGTTATTATGGTAATGTAAATCCGAATGAAAGGAATAGCTCTTGGGATATACTTCGTAGGGTTGGTGCTGCAGTTAATGACGAGTGGGTTGTGGGTGGGGATTTTAATGCAATGTTGAATGATGCAGAGAAGGATGGTGAGCGACGGATTGTGAGGGCTCAAATGAACGACTTCCGTGATATTTTAGATGACTTGGCTCTTGTGGATATTAAGCCGGATAGAGGATGGTTTACGTGGGTTAATAGCAGGGAACGGAATAGGTTGATCAAGGAGAGACTTGACAGATTCATAACGTCTGTTTCTATGGCGGAGAAATTTCCTTTCATTGCATCTAGTGTTATTAAGAAATCTCAGTCTGATCACGATGCCATCTTGTTGGACTTGTATGGTCGCAAGCCTAAAGGCTACCCCCACGATTACAGAATGCGATTTCGATATGAAGACTGCTGGGCGATGGAGAAGGATGTCAAGAGAATTATTAATAAGGCTTGGGAGAAAGATGGGAGTAACTATGGGAATAAATTGGATAATGTGCGTGACCTGCTTGGTAATTGGCAAAAAAACAAATATTGGAGGATGAAGAAAGACATGCGAAAGTTGGAAAATGATATTAATAGTATAACCGACTCGCCAAACTGTGGTGACAATGTAAAGAGATTAAGGGAGTCTCGGTGTAAATTGGATTACCTGCATGCAAGGGAGGAGAGATACTGGGCTTAAAGATCGAGGACTCAATGGCTAAAGAAAGGTGACCGAAATACTAAATATTTCCATGCTAAAGCAACTGGTAGGCTAAAGAAAAATAACATTGAGAAGATTAAAGATGAGAATGGAAATTGGGTCACGGATAGCAAGGAGATTTGCAATACTGCTAAAAAATATTTCTGGAATTTATTCCAGTCCAATGGTAATGATATCAACCGGTATGATTTGAGCTTTATTAGTGAAAGTATTTCTAGGGAGAAGAATGAATGGCTCACTAGGGAGTATAATGAGGATGAAGTAAGCCAAGCTATCAAACAGATGGACCCAAGGAAAGCTCCTGGAATCGATGGCCTATCGGGGAATTTTTACAAGCAGTACTGGGACATTGTGGGCAAGGATACAATGCGATTTTGCTTGGATCTTCTTAATGGAAAGGGAAATATCTCATTTTTTAATCAAACTATTATTATTTTAATCCCAAAGATTAAGGATCCCTGTGATTTCACTAACTTTTGACCAATTAGCTTATGCAGGTATATTTACAAAATTATTGCCAAGGTGTTGGCAAATCGGTTGAAAGTAATCCTAACCGATTGCATTAGCCAAAATCAAAGCGTTTTTGTCCCGAGTAGGATGATTCATGATAATATTATTATAGCGCATGAATTCCTTCATTACCATCAAAGTTCCTGTTATAGCTCCAACAAAGGATGTGTGATCAAGCTTGACATGAGTAAAGCCTATGATCGTGTGGAGTGGAATTTTATTGAAGCGGTCATGCGAAAAATGGGCTTTGCAAATCAATGGATCAACAAAATAATGGGTGTGTTTGTACCGTTAAGTATTTAGTTCAATGCAACAATCATTTATCGGATACCATTTTTCCTAAGAGGGGCATTCGTCAAGGGGACCCTCTCTCTCCATATTTGTTTTTATTTTGCATGGAAGCATTCTCGAGGATGCTTAACCAAGCACACAATAACAAAACTTTAAGAGGTATCCGTGCTTGTGTAAATGGCCCTAGGATCAATCATTTATTCTTTGCTGATGATGCTCTTCTCTTCGTGAATAACAAAAAAAGTGAAATTGAGTGTTTCATTGATATTCTTAGTAGTTTTGCAAAACCTTCGGGTCAAGAAATAAATTTTGAAAAATCCATAGTGCTGTTCTGTCCTAATACCCTAGTGAACAAAAAAGAATGTGTAGTAATCTTCTTAGAATAAAGGTTGTTGAGAAGTTAGACAAATACTTGGGTCTGCCCCTTCCTGTGGGTAAGAAGAAGAAAGAAGCTTTTATTGATATTATTAATAGAATTTCTTGCAGGATTAATAGCTGGACGAAAAAACTCTTATCGTATGGTGGAAAAGAGATCCTAATCAAGGCTGTGCTTCAACCCATTCCCATTTATGCGCTCTCTATCTTCCTTGCCCCGAAGGGGGTGACAAAGGACATTCAAACAAAAATTAGCCGTACATGGTGGTCGGGAAAGGAGAAAGGTAAATTTTGGTCCATGCTCCTTTGGAGATCTCTCTGCCATCCAAAAGGAATGGGAGGCATTGGCATACAAAATATGAAGTTATTCAATATCTCTCTTCTGGGTCGTCAAGTTTGGAGACTCATCAACAACAAAGAAACTTTCTGTTTCAAAGTGTTGTAATCCAAATATTTCCCCGATGGAAACATTTTCAATCCAAAAAGAGTCAAAAGAGTCTCCTATACGTGGGCGAGTATAGCTGCTGCTGCTGAGTATCTCAAAGATGGTTTCGGTTGGCAAGTTAGTGATGGAGAGAGGATTAATATTAGGGAGGATAACTGGGGTATGGAAGGTCTTAATGGAAGTTCCTAGATTCAAATATGACTACTTCAAGCATGAACAGTGTTAGGGATCTCTTGATGGCTAATGATAGAAGCTGGAATGTTGATAAGAGTTAATCAACTCTATGGTAAAGAGTGTGGGGAAAGAATTTGTAAGTTACCAATAGGAAACGACGGCCAGAAAGATTGCATGGTGTGGTTTCACAACCCTTATGGGTATTACCCCTCGAAAACAGCTTATTCATGGCTGCTGTTGAAAGAAATGGGGTACGGACAGCATCGTATCTATTGGAAAATCATTTGGAAACTTAATGTTCTCCCTAAAATTAGAGTTTTTGCCTGGAGAGTTGGTCGTGAGATTCTCCCTACCAGAGCGAAGATAGCCTCGATCAGTAACGGTTTTAATCAAAAGTGCCCTAGGTGTGATGCCAATACCGAAACTCTTTTGCACGCACTTAGAGACTGTACAACATCCCGCGAAGTCCTATCCATGGGAGGGTGGGCTATGAGCAGAATTATGAAGAAGTACGAGAGCTGTATTGACTGGATTGAAGACATGATGAGAACTCTTGATAAGAAAGCTTTGGAGGATCTGTTCACTACACTTTGGAACTGATGGAACAGCAGGAATAATTTCATTTTTAAAGGCAAAAGGGACAACGCTCAAACCATTTGGGAAAGGGCCAACAACTTGAATAACGATTTCCGCATCTATAATATGTTGAATCCCCCTTGCTTGCCCAGGTCGAAGCCACGAAGAAATGGGAGAAACCTCCTAAAGGTGTTATTAAAATAAACTTTGATGCTATGGTTAAAGAAAATATGATGGGTTATGGGGTTATTATAAGATATGATGATGGTTTTGTCCTAGGGGGTGGTGGAGGCTTCAGTGATAATAGAGTTTCGGTGCAAAAAGCGGAGTGTATAACTTTGGAGAAAAGCATTGAAGTTGCGGGCCAGCTTAATATTCATGGGGATGTGATTTTTGAAACTGACAATGCAGGGCTGGTAAACAAAATGAATAAGGGTATTATGGATATAACCATTATAGGTGCTAGACTTCAAGCATGTAAAGCAGCCTTCAACTTGTTTAGGTCCGCAAATCTAGTTTGGTCTTATAGGTCTTGTAACCAGGTGGCTGATATTATTTGTACTACTATGTGCAAAGAAGTTAGATTTTGGCTGTTCGATATGGATTATCCTAAGGATATCTATAATGTTGTTATTGACGATGTCACTTAACAATACTTTCTGACCCTTGTGGTCATTTTATGCTAAAAAAAAAACACACATTAAATCTACACGTAACATCATAAAGATTCATAATAATGTCTAACCATGCAAAAATTGTGTTTTTATTCCTTTCTAGACTAAAATGGAAAAATTGTAATTTGATCCATATTTCTCTCATTTTATTCAAATTAATCCAGACTCTTTTTTCTTGTTAAAAATACATTTCCCATGTCATCTTGACATCAACAAACCATTATCAATCCATAAGTTCTCTCGTTTATCACTTTACACTTCAGTCCTCGTATTTTTTCAAATTTTCAAATTAATCATTTTCACATTTTTATATACAAATTTTACTTCATTGTTTTCTAACCATAAATCATTTGAATTCCTTTAAAAGTTCTCTTTTTATTGGTCTTGTTTTCAAAATTCCTCAAAATTTTCACAATAGCGACTCATGGAATAATACTAAATATTGTACTGGAAATTTTGGGACATTATGCGAAGAGAGTTTGATTTTGAGTAGAAAGGTTTATGAAAGAGGAGATTCACATTTTTTATTATTATACTCTAAGTCCTTGTACTTTTTATATATTTGAAATTTAGTCCTCTACTTTTATTTTAAAGAATATAGTCTTAATTTTCGAATTTAAAAATGCAAGTCCAATTACTAATACCAAAAAAATTCTTCTATTAAATTCATGTTTATCAACAATGTCATTTTTTTAAGTTAAATGCTCAAATTGGGACAAAATCGTTTAGATATTGCTCAATTAAGGGCCAAACCTTTTAAATGGTCAAATAATGGTCAAACAATGGCTTTTCATGCACTTCACCCGATTTGTAAAACAAAAATTAGGCGAATGCTAACGTGTTTAAAGTGCAACACATTGCATTTGAGTTAGTTATTATTTTAAAAGAAAATAAGAAAATAAAAAATATAATTTCCAATATGATATATAACATTTGAAAAACACTTATTTTAAGTAGCATTGAAAATGTTTGACCTTTATTTGATCAACTTGAAAAGTTAGACCTTTACATGAGCAACCCACAAAAAGGTTTGACCTCAATTTGAGCATTTGGTCTTTTTTTTTTTGTTTTTTGTTACATAGCTTCCAAGTAAATTTTTTTTATTAAAATTGTCACACCCAATTTTAGTTGATGTAGAAAAATGCGATTTCAAAATCGAATTTTGTAAAACAAGTTAGTTGAAATTTTTAATCAATCAATATATGCGTCAAGTGCGAAATTATAGTATTGATTTATTAAATGGCTAAATTAGATAAGTTGTTAAATATAGTATAAAGATTAAATTGTAAGTGACCTAATCTAAGGAGATTAAGTAAAGGAAATAATCAAGTTCCTCAATTATAATTAAGCCGCCACTAAAACATGGTTAGAAGATTAAAATGATCACAGCCAAATCCCACTAATCCTTTCATGTTGAAACTATAACCATTTAATAATAATAATAATAATAATAATATGGAAAAGGAGTGAAAGAGAAAAAAAATATTTTCTCTTCTTCTTCATTTGGCTAAGGAAACCAAAAAGAGAAAGAAGAAAACTTTTGCAAGGTCTTTTTCTCTCATTGCCCAACATTAATCCATAAGGTAAGGGGGATTTTTCCTTTAATATTTGATGAATTTCTAGCTTTAAGTGAATAAATATAAATGACCCATGTATTAGAAATGTGAATTGTTAAGGTCTTAATTACATAGCCATGGAAGAATGTTTGGTTGATAGTGCTAACATCTTTGAAAATAATTATGTTTTTTTAAACAGTTTAAGGTTATTTTAATATATTTATAAAGTTGGATTTAGAATCGAGAGTTACGAAAAAATTGAATATTAAAAGCCCAGCGAGTTAAGTTGAGAAAATGCATTTTCATGTTTGATTCTTAATGGCTTTTATGTTTGATTGTGTAACTGGTGTTGTTTCCATAATTGTATTATCAAATGTAGTCAAAGATGACGTTAGGATGTCAAAAGATAAAGGAAAGCAAAGGCCATCGATGAGGAGTATTTTCGATTTGTGCTTTCATAATTTGTTTTCACTGCATGATTTATTAATCAACTAAATGTATAAATTATTGATGGTGGATAAAGACATGAAATATATGTTGTACTTGATCACTTTGAAATGCTTGTATATGTTCAAAGCATGTGTTTCTTATGGTGATATCATGATGTTAATTATGTTTGAATATGATTTGATGATGATTGGTAATGAAAAATACCCTATTAACAGTGTCAGATAGAGTTACAGGTATAGTTGGCATGCTATAGGATCTGTTATGTTAGAGAGAGCTTTAGTGTTGAGTGTGTATTACTATTTGATAATTCTCTAACACCCTAAAGGTTGAGAATGTGTCTCTAGCTCAAATGCCGAGAGGGTAGGAGCGTATATTGGTGTGGTTATAGGTATCAGTGCATTTATGCTCGGTCAGCATTAATGTATTTATTCTGGTGTGTTGGTGGATTAATCCGTCTATCTATTCTTGAGTCTGAATCAGTTAATATGGGTCAAAATGTGAAATTAAAATGTTAATTTGATATGATAATAAAATGTGGAAAAGAATAGCAAAAATGAATTGATTGTGATATATGAGATGAGATGCAAATAACCTGAAACTGCATCGATAATATAATATTTGAAACACAAAACGATTCATTAATATCGTAACTGTAACACCCCTCACCCGTGGGTTACGAAGTATTACTAGACTTATTACACAATTAAACATACATTTCTCATACATTTTTCTATTTCAAATATAAATCATTCACAAACATCTATATCATCCCTAATACGAGCCTACGAGGCCTAAATCATGCATTATGAGTGGTTTGGGACTAAACCGATAACTCAGATAAGTTGTAGAAAACTTAAAAAAAATTTCAAAACACAGGGGACACACGTCCATATCACAGGCTATGTGAACATTCGAAATGGGATCACATGGCCGTGTCCCAGCCCGTGTCTGACCCTGTGTAACTCACTGACTTGGGTCACACGGCTAACCACACGCCCGTGTGACCTGCCCGTGTGCCCTTCGAAACGGCCTCACACGCCTGTGTGCCAGACCGTGTGCTAGGCCATGCCAAACCTGTAGGGTATACTGACTTATGCCACACGGCTAATTCACACGCCCGTGTGCTGGGCCGTGTGGAGCATACTGGCTTGATTTCTAAATAAATACCAGGGGACACACGACCGTGTCAGCTGACCGTGTGTCACACACGGCTGAGACATACGTCCGTGTCTCTGCATGTGTGGACAAAAATAGGCTATTTACTAAGCCATTTTTCTCACCCAAATAGCACACACCTACACCAAACTAATTGGCACATAATATGGCATAAATAGGCATTCAACCAACCTCATCCAAGCATAATTCATACCATTTCAATACCAACAATTACAAGGCACACAAATACCACAATCTACTATTTAATTCATGCCAATTCCACATTCTCAAATCACCTAAATGATCACTTTCATTTATGCATCTCATTACCTAAATCACAATCATACCAATTCACAACAACCATACTCCACAAGCATTTATATAGCAATTACCAAGATACATAACAAAGGTCATTTACACACACACACACACACATATATATATATACACAACCAAATCAACCAAAATAAGCCAAATCACATGGCCAAAAACATAACAAAACATTCATCATTTACAAGCCAACTCAAATGGCTAAATCTATTTCCAAACTATACTAAAATGACCAAACCTCCTATACATGCCATATAACCAAAATACACAGATTCAAAAGTACCAAAGTGATAGCTTGATAGTGTGATAAGGTCTTCGACGATTCCCAAATTCGAGCTAGCTTCGATATTCACTATAAAACATAGAAAAGTAAACAAAGTAAGCTATAAAGCTTAGTAAGTTCGTATAATAATAAACTCATCTTACCATACATGCACAATTTACGCAATTTAATATATCATGATATAATTCATATTGATACACAAACCTATCACATAATTCATTCACAAGGTTAGATATGAATTTTCACAATTTCTTCGATTCAATGCTAGTACGGTTCATGTACATACATGTACCATCTCATATCAATCTCATACTCATCCATATCTCTAATATACCCGTTGAACCATTCAGAATACTATCAGATACTCGGGAAATATCGCACCCTAAGTGCTAAATACATAGTCGAAGCTATCTCAATCTCATATCACATATAATGATCACTCTCAAGCTATCAACGGGTCTGCTTACAAAAGCTGACGGTCATGACGAAGCTACACGGTGCTGCTTACACAAAAAGACGAGAATCTGCAACACATGCCGGATAACTCAGCCACCGGTAGGACGTACGGACCAGCACTCAAATCATATAAACCCTAATGACATGTCATTCGTATCCTAAACTATTCCTAAGGTTCAAACGGGATTTCTCAATGCCGAATCTTCGTCGATTATATCTGCAAGTTCATATACACAAATAATTTAATAATAAATCATTTAAAACACAATTATATTAATGCTTATTAACATATTAACTTACCTCGATCGCTAAAATGACAGAACAGATCGACTAGTCCAAAACCTTATTTTTTCCCCGATCTAAATCTAAATTTCTCTTTTCTTGATCAAAATATAATCAAAATTAACTTTTTTAATTATCATTCTATTCACTTTAGTCCAAAATACACATTAAGGTAACTTTACACTTTTACCCCTAATATTTTAACATTTTTACAATTTAGTCATTATCTCATAAAAATACAAATTCATGCAATTTGGTCCCTACACATGCTAGCCGAATTTCTATTATTACCATAGCAGTCCGTATTTTTCATTTATTACACAATTTAACCTCAAAATTTCCTCATTTCTCAATTAAATCCCTAAATGACAATTTTACTAAAAATACTTTACAAATGTTGTTTATCTAACAACAAACATACATTTTCTATAATCAAACATCAATACACATAGATTCATCAATGGAAAAAACCTAAACCTTTAACATTTTTGGAAATTAGTCCTTGGCTAGCTAGATTAAGCTGCAACGATCTCAAAAACATAAAAATCATTAAAAATGAGACAAAAATCACTCACCAATTTAACCATGAAGTAGCCGAACCCTAGATAGCTTCCATGGAGATTTTTCCTTCTTATTTTCGGTGGAAGAAGATGAAATGAAGAAGAGAATTTGACTTGTTTTACTTAATTTGTTTTTTATTTATTGAATTACATATATAACCTTTATTATAAAACATTAAAATCACTTAAATGACGTCCAAGAATGTCCACTCCTATTAAAAATGGTCTAATTACTACATAAGGGCCTCCACTATTTAATTTCATAGCCATTAGACACCTTTAGCTATTAGAACTCAAGTTTTACACTTTACGCGATTTAGTCATTTTTATCAAATTAAACGATAAAATTTCTTAACGAAAATTTCACACAACATACTATCATGCTGTAAACATTAAAATAATTATTTTAACCTCAAATTTGTGGTCCCAAAACCACTATTTCGATTTGACTAAAAACGGGCTGTTACAGTAACTAATTGTTGCATGAATATCCTGAGGGTTAATTTGTAAAATGATATGTGATTATATGATTTTTTATGTTGGAATAAAATTTTAGTTGCAATGTACTTTAGTGTTATTTTATTGTGTTTTACTATTTAATATAATTATGTGTTGAATTCAAATTATGTTAGCACCACTGAGTTTCAATATTCAACGTACGAATTTGTTTGTTTCTGTGTGCAGGTAACTTTAGGTGTTTGGTTGATCAATAAATAGTAGCGGCATCTAGATCTTACATCTCAGCTCAACTACATCTCTATAATGCTCCCTTATGTTTTGTGTTGTAAATGGCATGTAACTAGATAATTAAAAGTTTTATAGGGTCTTTTGGATGTTATGAATTGTTGGTATTTATGTTGGAACACATTTTAGTCATGTGGTGAACTTTGATAGTGGGATATGATCATGTACAAACATGTTCTAATGCTAGTAAATAGTTAGTTTTGTATACTTCTAGTTCATGCTTTTGTTGTTATGTGTTTAGGTGTTCAATTTTGTGATTGGTGATGTCAAATTGATGCTTTATGATCGAGTGATATAATGGTCTTATGTAGGTGTGATTTGGTGTCACTTTTTCCATAGGTTAAAGTAGCATTTTTTTACATTTTTACTATTTGGTCTCGAGACATCAAGAACGAAAATGATCATTTGGTACATTTTTAGGTATAGGTCTCAAGACTTACAAGCAAGTTTCAAGACATCTTGATTTAAGTCTCGAGACATATTGGCCCATGTAACACCCCAAACACAGCCTAGATGTTATGAACGAATATAAAGAGATTACATTAGTTTGTTTAAAAACCCAGAAGTTAAATCCTAACTTTAGAAATCGAGAATTCTGAAAAAAAATAATATTTTTAGCAAAATACTTACATGTTATTTTGGAAATTACGTGCCATTTATTTTACAGAATAACTCTTAATTTGATCTCGTTTGAAAACTCCTAATTTCAGTGAGTGTTTAGAAAATATAAAAATGGCAAACATTCGTTAAAAGCTATTTATTCATTTATAGAAAAACACTTAAGAAATTACTTAAGTTTGTAGTGGAAAATTTTCAGAGTTTTAGTTTTGAAAACCGAAATCCATTTTGTTAACTCGTGTGATTTTGCATATCACGTTCAAAAAATATCAATTACCGATGAATTAAAGAAAAAAACAAAACAAAGCCGAAAAATAGTTTTCAGTCCCAAAAGTCCAAAATAGATATTTACGAAAATCACCATTTTTTAATTAATTAAGAAAACAATCCGAGCTCCCGCATGTCGTCCAGTCCTAAGTCAGAAGATTACCTGAAACATATTAAACGAACGAGTGAGCTAGAAGCTCAGTGTGTGATTTAACCCATATAAAGAATTTTCTTACTACAACATGCACAATTGCAAATATCAAAACAGAGTTTTACTTATAGTATTCACGTATGCAAATAACATATCAAAATGTCATATATCCAGAAGCATATATCATATCAGAGTGTCATAATTTCATAAACATATATACACATAAATCAAATCAAAATGTCATATCATTTCAGAAAAAATCCTATCATCATTAGCTACACACTATCTCTAACCAACCAATCACACTAATTAGGACTACATAAGTATATCCATCCAATCACACTGGAAAGTGGTGGTATGCCACTATTAAATATACAGATGAGCTTCCAAACATATAATACGGTTTAACCGCCAAAATTATAGTAATACTGCATGAAAACGCTTCCTCCATCATCAAAACCCACTTAAATGCTTATGCAAATTCATAATAACATATATACATAGCACATAGTCGAATCAGATATCATATCAGAACAGATAACAGAATACGAATGTCACACATGCTTTACAAAAATAGTCATGCTTTCAAAAATTATTGACACATATAATATACATGTAACTTACTTACCAAACGTATCAACACGTATACCTCACTTCGGGTCCTTTTTAAACAAACTGGACCCCACAAAGGGTCTAATTACAAATTATAGATTAAATCGGGCTTAAATGAAAATTTAAGCAAAATGGGTCACATGCTCGTGTGGTTTTACACAACCCAAATGACCAGCTCGTGTGGCCCACACGGGCAACCTGTCCTACCCGTTTGATTTCACATACTCGTGTGCTCTATATGGCCTACCTGATTTGCCCGTGTAATAGCACACGCCCATATGCCTTCACACAGCCTAACATATGGCTAGCCACACGGCCAGGCACACGGTTGTGTAGTGTATGTGGTCTGCCACACGGAACTGTGACGCATAACAATTTTATTCAGATTTTTCAGTTTATACACGGTGATTTTGGGTTAGAAGCACACACCTGATAGCAAGATTGATCAACCACATGTATGAAACTAACGAAACCTACATACGTCGTTAAATTATATCACCTAACAATCCAATTCCATTACCGATACTTGATTTCCAAACTTAACTTACACATAAAACCTTAAAGTCTATTATTTGAACCTACCTCTTACAAAAACAGCAGCCCACAACAACTAATTTGTTGATCAATTAGCTGTTGCACAATCCACACTTAAACAATTCCAACAAACTACAATTAGAATCCGATCTCCAACCCAAACACCCATTAACCACTTACATTTTCACCAATAACTTAGTAACATAAAAAACCCAATAGCAAAATCAACATCACTTACCTAAAAAAGATGACGAAAGACGAAGATTGGATAATGCAACAATCCAAAGAAACGCAGAAGAACAGTGAGCATAACAAAGACAATAACGACAAAGAAAGAAGCAAAAAAAATTTGATTGAACTGCAAATCAAATGATAGAAAGGAGTAATGGCCAAAAATAAAAAGAAGAAAACATGAAAAAAGATTGGAAAAGAAAAATATGAAATGTGCAGAGAGGGGGATGTATGGATGGTTAGTGATGAGAGTAAAATTAGGGTGTTGATAATTTTCAAATAAAATAAAATAAGATATTTTAACTTGAGCCAAATCCTAACCCAAATATTTCATAGAATTTCAAACAAACCCGACCTTCAACAAATAACAATGAGCAAAATTATTTCAAATTTGCACACAAGACCTAACGGTAAGTTGATGCCTTACTACTAAACCAGTAAACTCATTCTGTCATAACTTACACAAAAATAAGATCTAAGTTGAACGATATGGAATAAGGTTTAGGGTTAGAACAAAAAATTGACAAAATTTCAAATGAAAGACTCGAACCCAGAACCTCATGTACACAAAGACAACTCTCAACCACTGAACCAAATTAAATCATTTTACAAAATTTTCCACAATTTTAACTCAAAAGCCGGACGTAACCACTCTTGGTTTCACTAACCCAATTTCTTCTAACTCGATTTTTGGGATGTTACAACCTATGTTTTAAAATAGCAAACATTGAAATTAAATTAGATTTGCCCTATTTTAAGTCTCAAGATAAGAACTTCATTGTCTCAAGACATTTAAACATCGAAGCTAATGGTCTGAAACAGCAGAATTATGTCTTGAGACAAGTCTCAAGACATAAGGGTCATTGTCTTGAGACATGAACCCCCAATATCTTGAAACAATCAACTTTGAAGGAAAAATAGGAAAATAGGGGAGGCATGTCTCGAGACACAATGTTGAATTTTGATGCTTTGGGTTTGGATTCATGTCCTAACTTTGTGATTGATCTCATATAAACCAAGCCTCTATGTGGGCCCATTTGAAGTAATGTCACACATTTGGATCTGTCGACCGAGTCGGGTGTAAAGTGTTACAAAATTTAAGAGAAGAATTTTAATTGTGTTAATAACTAAATATAAATTTGAAAATTTGAAAAGTAAAAGAACTAATTCTTGAAAATTGAAATAAAGGGACTAAAAGAATTTTAATGGGGATAAGAACTGAAACTGAATTTTTAAATCCAAAAAATAAAGTAAAAAAATTCCTGAAAATAAAAATAAAAAGCTAAATTCTTTTTTTTAAATGCCCACTGATGCCATAAATGCTTGGAGACAAAACCATTACAGCTTGGCCACACAATTGCTACTCAACTAATGGCCAGCAAAACTGTGCCTAGGGGATCACAAAATACCCTAAAAATTAAAAACAAAAACAAATCCTAACAAAGCCATCACAACAACCGAAAACAAAGTAAGAAAAACATAAAATGAAACGTCCCTAGATCGAAAAAATCCCTTTATCTACAAAATCCTTCCGATCCTCCCCCGTGCATCAGTAAAATGAAAAGGCCATCAGATCCTTCCATCATTTCATACTCTAGCACACTGGTAACCAGCCTCTTTCTCAGGCCATCGAGTTCCTCAGACTATCAATTACCTCCGATGTAACACCCCTCGCTCGTATCCAATGCCAGAACAGGGTTTGAGGTGCTATTGAATTTAAACTCAACCAATCTTAGGAAATCGGGCCATAAAATTTTGATCAATTTGAAACTTTTTATTTTATAAGTAATCTGTCCCTTAATTGGGCTTACGAGGGCCAAAACATACATTCGAGGTGATTTGGGGCCAAACCGAGGGCTCAAGAAAAACTTAGAAAATTTCATGCTTTAAGGCTCCACAAGCCCGTGTGGGTATAGGGCACACGCTCGTGTGCTAGGGACACGCCCATGTCCTGCACCCGTGTGGCCAATTTGATTTTTTACAAATTTTCACAAAACAAGTGTAGACTTCACACGGCCTGGACACACGCCCGTGTCCTTTCACACGACCACAACACACTCGTGGCGTAGCCCGTGTGCGAAAACCTGGGTATTCTGCTTCTGACGTTAGCATCACACGGCCATGGTACACGCCTGTGTACTAGGCCATGCCCTCTACATGGATGAGACACACGGCCGTGTCTCTGCCCATGTGACCATTCCCATACATTCTGACTTGAAATTTCTAAGTACAGGGGACACACGGCCTTCTCACACACCCATGGGGCTGTCCGTATGTCACACATGGCCTAGACACACGCCCGTGTGCCTACCCGTGTGGACAATATGAGACTATCTACCAAGCCTCTTTGCCACCCTAGTATACCTATTTTCATGTCAATACCAACCAATATCAAAACGAGCCTAATAGACATTCATTCAACCATGAAGATGTATCTCTTATAGACTCAAAATGAAAGCCCTCATTCAAGGCTTAATGTAAAGAGTGAAATCTATTCTAGACGAAAACACTTGGCCAATTCTCAAAGACACAAAATAATAAGGTCTAGCCCTATACATGCCATAATAAAAAATATAAATCAAACTATACCGAGTATTACGGCTGATAGTGTGATCGATATCTCTGACTTCAAGGGATCCTCGAGCTAAATAAGCGGCACTGAAAGAAAAGGGAAAGGAAAGAGAGTAAGCATAAAGCTTAGTAAGTTGCATATAAATAAACATAAAACAACAACTTCACCTCTAGTCATCATACTCATAGCACAAAGATAGGTATAAGACTCTAGTCACATATTCTATTTTGTGCTCATTACTCATGTATACTGAATAGGTACCTGTACCACTTCACAGTATTATTATACTTTCCATACTAACTCACTTTCATAACCTTTTAAGTTAAGCCTTTAGGAACCCTACCGAATATTCTATAAACCTCTAACATGGGTTAAGTTGCCGATGCTATATCCCAGACATGGTCTTACACTGGCTATCATCATCGAGACTAATGCCATGTCCCAGACATGGTCTTACACTAGCTCTCATACTTACGTGCTATGCATGTCCCAAACATGTCTTACACTAGCACAACTCTTAGCTGATGCATGTCCTAGACATGTCTTATACTGGCACTCATCTCTACGCCGATGCCATGTCCTAGATATGGTCTTACGCTGGCTCTCATAATGTGGCTGATGTATGTCCCAGACATGTCTTACATTGGCACACAAATAACCCGAATGTTAAGGCACGAATATTCGGTTTGTTTCCTATGGTTCCAATGGGACCTTTCTACTATCTCAATTATTACTATACATTCTCAATTCACAATCTAGCAATTCATGCTATATTAATTCAATGAAAATTCAAATACAAGTATTAACAATGTAGTTGTAATATTTACATACAACTTACCTCGGTTTACAAAATGCACTCGACTAGTTGATTTGCTTGGTTTTCCCCCGGTCTAGGTTCAAATTCGGTAAATCTTGATCTATAATAGCAAAAAAATGCACTCATTTAATCACTAATTACAATTAGGAATTCATAAATTTACATCCTAGTTAAAATGACCATTTTGCCCCTAGACCTTGGCAAAATGACCATTTTGCCCCTATGCTCGAAAATCAATTCTTATCTAATTTATTCGTATCTCAAGCCTAGCCAAACTCTTTTTACTTTTATAGCGACTTCAAATTCTCACTATTTCACACACTTAGCACTTATTTTGCAACTTATGCAAAATAGTCCTTTTTGGTGTTTTCATGCTAACACCTTTCACAAAAATTGTTTATAACATAGTTAAGACTCATATTCTTCCATAAAAACTCAGCAAAAACTACAAATCCATTCATGGTAAAACCCTAAACTCTTAACCATTTTGCAAAATAGACCCCTCATTTGAAAGCTCATGCTTCTAGGGTCTCAAAAATACAAAAATCATCCACAAAGGACATGAAAATCACTTACTTGTGAGTCAACTAAGTGGCTGAAAATTTTGAGCTTTCAAACCCCCTTCAATGGCTGATTTTCAGTGGTGTCTAGGAGAAAGGAAGAAAAGATGACAACTTTTCTTTATTTTATTCAACTTGCTCATGTCATCAAAACCTAACACTTTGACTAATTGATTTTCCTTGTCTCATGGCCGACTATGCTCTTCTAATAGGATCTAATTTCCCTTTAAAAACCCCTAATTTTAATACTCTAGCTATTTGGTACATTCGGGTGCTAAAATGCGACTTTTACCTTTTATGCGATTTAGTCCTTTTTCGCAATCGGGCTCGAAAACATTAAAATTAACTCACCAAATTTTTCAAGCACTAATATAATCATACTATAACCTCATAAAAATAATAAAATAAATTTTCTAACTTCAAATTTTTGGTCCCGAGACCACTGTTCTGACTAGGCCCTAAATCGGACTGTTACATCCGAGCCCAGACTCAGCCTTCACACTTGCTTACTCTCTGCAAATCCTCTCATATCTCTATCAACGAGCTCTTCCACCTCCCTCGGGACTTCCTCCATCTAGTACATGGGGTAGTCATGCCTCTTAGCTTCCATCACCATTCTACGCGCCGACGCGTTCGCCGCCCAGGGTACAAACCTGAACTTTACACTTCTAAAATTAGGTGCTCTTCTCTTAATCTCGTTTATCATATTGCTAATGTTAGATATGTCCTCTTCTGTAGAATTTATTCTCTTGATAACATTTAAGGCATCTCTTTTGATACAAACTTCACGAAAACCTAGTTCCTTTGCAAAGGTAATCACCTGCAAACACGTTTGAGCCTCTGCATGGTCAAATCCAGAATATTCTCCCATGGATAGGTAGAGGACGCCATTACCATTCCTTCCTTGTTACGTGCTATAATACCCGAGCTTGAAACACGTAGCTGTTGATGATAAGAAGCATTAAAGTTAACCTTTATAACATCCCCATCCGGAGGCTCCCAAACAGACACGCTTAGATTATTCAAGGTAATCGACAATTTGCCTAATTGGTCAATTTCTAGGTTGTATGCATTTATAAATCCCACTATATCTTGAACCCATTCTTTAATGCCCTTAAGATAAATTTTGTTTCTATTATACCATAAAGCCAGAAAGAAATGGCTAGAAACTAAATTCTAAATATATAAATGTATAGAAACTAAAAGCATATTTTTACCTTCAAATTTTTACTTTATAAATTTATACAAATAAATAATCAACACTATTCTAGTATATAAAAAATGTTGTAATCCTGCCTTGTTAGTCGTCGGATCAGGATTATGAAAGCTCCAAATTTACTTTTAGAAAACGAGATATGCAAGGGGGAAAGGATAAGGAATTTATATTTTGAATATATTTGTCAAATTTTGATTTTACTCCTTTTAGTATTATTCAAATTTAGAATTTAGTCAATTTGACAGAGTTTGATCCTTCTATTATTATAATGTCATTGACAAGTTTTAAGAAAAAATGTTTAAATATAAAAAAAGCCCTTGTAAAATAATTAAAAATTAATCAAGACCTTAATCGAAAATTACAGTCAAATAAGCTCCTAATAAAAAAATAGAAATCAATTGAGCACTTGAAATATAGTTTTTCGTTGAAGCCCCTGACGGCCTGTTAAGTGATGACACAGTAGTTGGCGTGGGAAATGCTGATGTGGCAACTGATATGGTGTTTGTCATTGAAAATTGGGTAAAATTACAATAGAGACCCTCGTATTAGGAGTTGGATTGCATGTTGCCCCCTTTACTCAAAAAATGGGCAAATTAGTCCTTGTACATTAGATCGAAAGAGCAAACTGACCCTTCTATTAAAAATTTCATCCGTTTTTGCTATTAAAATTTTATCTTTGTACATCAGCATGAGGTACATGTGGCATGCCACGTGTCAATATCTGATAATTCTATCAGCCACATCTGTTTTTAATAGTACGAATGGATGAAATTTCAAACAGAAATGATCAATTTGCTCTTTGATGTATTATGTAAGGACTAATTTGCCCATTTTTTTAGTAGAGGGGGTAAAATGTAATTTGACTCTTAGACAGGGGCTTTCATGGTACTTTTACCTTGAAAATTGTTAAAAGTGGAAGGCTTAATTGATTTTTTTAATAATTTTATGAAGCTTAATCGAGTTTTAGAAATTATAGAAAATTATTAAAATTTTATTTAAAAAAACTATAAAAATTTATATAATAATATAAAATATTAAAATAATAAAATATTATAAAGGTTTATTAAAAATATAAAAATAGCAATTTTTGAATTTTTATGATATTTAATAAATTTTGAATAATTTACATAGTTTTCTAAAATTTCTTGTAATATTTCAATAATTTGTATTAATTTTAAAAAATTTTTGAATAAAAATTACTACTCTTTTTTTATCTTCCCTTACACATTGCCCTACATCATACCTCAATCTATCTTTATTAATGTCTCTCGCATCACCTCTCATCAACCAAAACTAATACTTATTGCTCTTCTTAACTCATCGCTTACCTTAATCTGCCAAGCACTAAACTTATTGTCACTTAAACATCTCACTCGGCACCTAGTACAAATAGAGGTGATCATGGGCCGGGTCGGGTTCAGGTAGGGGGCGGCAGGCTCAAACAAAATTTTAGACCGTCTACTAGGCGGGGCCGTGGCCCTGCCGAAATATGGGCCTAAAATTTTGCCCAAGCCCGACCGAAATAAAATTACTAAGCTCGGCCCGGCCATACCATATTAAATTTTTTTCTTATTTCATTAAATAAAAAATTTAAAAATATAATAAATCAAATATATTTAAAAACATAAAAATAAATATTAAAACAAATAAAAATAATACTAAAACAATTCTTAAAACAATACACAAATTAACAATATAATAAAAATAATTACATTAAAAATTTAAAATAATTAAAAATAAAATAAAAATATATATTAATATATAATTCGGGTAGGGCAGAGCGAGCAGCCAGCCAAAAACTCTTACGAGAGCCCGCCCATTTTCTAAGCAGGCGTCGTTTTTGCCCATGCCCATTTTTTGGGCCTATATTTTTACCCAAACCCTCTCATTTTTCGGCTTGGCCTTGGTAGTGGCAGCGCCTTGACCCATGATCAGCTCTAAGTACAAATCCGATCACCATTACACTTTAAGTTCCTCATTTCCTTATTAACGAAACTAAAGATTCCAAAACTTTAAAATAAAATATCTATAATTTTTTTATAATTTTTATAAGTTTTTGGTTTTTTATCGTTTTATAATTTTTTTGATATGATGCACGTTTGTTTTACGGTCCATATTTGGGGTTCTTAGCTGCCCCTCCCAACAATGTTGTCTCCAAGATTTGAACCTACATTCTCCCCTTGGGAGTGCAATCACATTGCACTCAACCACTTGTTGGTTTCGCTTTAATAATTTTTATAATTTTTTATTATTTATAATAATTTACTATAATTTCTAAATTTTTATAATAATTTCATATTTTTCATAAAATTTTAGTAATATTTAATAATATTTCTGATTTTTTATAATCGTATAATTTGAATAACATTTTCATAATATATAAAAAATATTTTATAATATTCAAAAAAAATATAACGTTTCTATTTTTTTTCTAATTTTTATCATATTGTAAGGAAATAGGTTATGTTTTCATTTTTTGAAAACAAATTTGTATTCTTATTTACCAAAAATGTTTTTCAAATTTCAAAAATGAAAACTGAAATTTTTTTTTAAAAATATAAATATAAAATATTGTAAGAAATCAAATGGAGCCTTAAATTTTCAATCTATTATTGAAATTTTGGTTATAGTGTTTTTATCATATTTAAATTTATTATATTTTAATGTGATATAATCCAGTTTCATTATTTTTATAATATCATCAATTAATAAATAAAAAAAAAGATTTCACCATTAATTATTTGAGTTAAAATGCTGACTTAAAAAATTTTCAACATAAATTTAAAAAAACGTAAAATAATTTAAAATCAATTAAGTTCGTAATTGAAAATTGCAATTATTTGAGTCTGGAATTGAAAGTTAGCAATGCCACGCCCCAAAATATAAGGGGTTAATCGTAATAAATAGACAAAAAATAATATATAGGTTGAATGATTAAAATGATAGTGCATCCATCCTAGAAATCCTAGGTTCAAACCTCATTCCTTTCATTTTTTTTCATTTTATTTTTAGCACCCTAGGATAAAAACCACACTAAAATAAATATTGTTGGGGGTAAAAACTAAACAAGAAATAGACTTAGGTCTAATGGTTAACATGCTAATTCCCTTTCCATTTACCCTAGTTCAAGCTACACCCTTCCCTTTTTAATTCCATTGAAAATTTGGGTAAATTACTGTTCTCGCCCTTAGTGTCATGGGTCAAAGTGCAAAGCCCATTACCATGGCACAAGATGCTCCCCATGGAGGTCTGTCGATAAGATGGGGATCATATAGCCCACGAGAACTGGCCCGATTCAAGGAACTATTGGAAAAGCCTGTCAAATTGATGCCTGGTTGGTCCGATAACGAAGATATGGCAACTTAGGCTGATTGGTAACTAATCTTAAAAGATAGAGGGAATCATATCTTGTAAAGATTAGATAGGACTTGATATGGCATATCTTGTAAATCCATTAAATCATGGGATATGGTTAATCTCGTCCGTCGATGTAAATGTATCTTGCCCGTCGGTTTTGGGGAGCTCAACTATAAATAGAGAGCCTCCCCCTCATTTGTACTCACTCCATTACATTGTCTCATTATTCTTTATGAATAAGAGAATAGAGATCATTTACTTAAACACTTTGTGTGTGTCCCTTCTGTTGTTCTTTTGGTTGCTTCTTTTGGCATAAATCACTTCCGCTCTACAATTGGTGCCTTGGAGGAGTTCTTAAGGAATCATCACTTGAGTAAAGGTTGACTTAGGTGAGTTTGGACGAATGGATCGCCTAAGGCCGCACGGATCGCTAGATGAAAGATCTAGCCCCGTGACACTAGGGTATACAAATTTTAGTCCTAGTTTGACTAGAATAACTATCTTTTTCATAATTTTAATAGAACTTCTCTTCATCCTCTATTTATATCACATCCTAGTGAACTTAGAATACCATAAAAATTATTGTTAATAAATAATTAACAAGAAATGAGCCTTAAGCTTGATGGTTAAGTGTTATTCCCCTATTCTAGAAGTCCTAGGTTTAAACCCCTTTGTTTGCACCATTTGTCGATTATTTTAAAAACTCCCCTAATGCTTAGCCATAACCTTTAAAAACAATTTCTTGAAGGCTTATGTTAAAAATGAGTTTGCTGGTTCAGTGGTAAATTTCAGTGGTAAAGCCTAGCTTTTCTTTTGGTCCCAAGTTCATAATCCATTGTTTGCATTTAGCTAAAATATTTTATTTTTTTATTTTTACCCCTAAAAAGTACTAAAATTTCAAACCAAAAACTATTTTTTTTAATTTAGTCACTAATTTAAATCAACCATAATTATAAACTAATTCCTAATTCTATTTCAATTAGTAAAGAAGTTCTATAAATAGTCAATCTTTTCAAAAACCTAGAAATTTTGTTTAGAAAATTTTTCAAGAAAAACTCTCAAGATTTTCTCTTCTTTTTCACCATTGCCGGATCACATTCTCAACCAAAGTTTTCAAGGTTTACAATTTCATCCTTCTCCTCCCAATAAATTATTGATTTCTTCATCCAAATATTAATGTTTTTGTGTCTTCAATCAAGTGTAGGATCTAAACTTAAATCATTGCGTATGATTAATCAATTGAAAGTATTAGAAAGTAAGGTAATCTATGTGTGAACCCTCTCTTACGAACCCCTATGAGGAATATATGTACGATCCCTTAGTGCATAGATGCGAACCCTATATGTTTTACATATGTAAACTCTACAAGTTTTAATATTTGAACTCTACAAGTTTTATATGCGAACCCTATAAGTCTTATATATACGAACCCCTTATGTTATATAGTATAACATAGTATGCGAATGTATGACATAGCATGCAAACCCCCATGTTATATAGTATGATGTAGTATACGAATCCCAATGTTATATAATATGACGTAGTATGTGAACCCCCATGGTATATAGTATGACGTAGTATGCGAACCCCCATGTTATATAGTATGACGTAGTATATGAACCCCTATGTTATATAGTATAACGTGGTATGCGAACCTTTATGTCATATTGTATGATATAGTATGCAAACCCCATGCTATATAATATGTGATTTAATATGCGCAAATCTTAGATTTGCGAACCTCCATGTATACAAACCTACATGCAAACCTTTATGGATTCAGTATGCGAACCCCAAATGATTTAGTATCCGAACCTTATATGTGCAGATCCTATATGTGCGAACCCTATATACGCGAACCCTAGATATGCGAACCCATATGTGCGAACTCAAGATGTACGAACCCCAATGTATGTGAAAACTTACGTGTGCGAACCTTTAGGAATGTAAACACCTATGGGCTTAGTATGCGAACCCTCGTATGATTTGGTATGCAAACCTTCATATGAATTAGTATGTGAACCCTATACATGCAAACTCTAGATGTGTAAACCCTAGATGTACGAACCCTATATGTGCGAACCCTACATATGAACTTGTTATTTATGTGTTAGCTAAACAAACATGATAAACAATATAATATCAATATATTGTTACAAGTTTTTATTTTGCATGAAGAAATTGTATATGTGAAATTGAAATGAATGAATGCATGACTACATACCATTAAATGATAGTATGAAATAATAAATGTGCTTGACAAGCATAGCATCAATTGATGATGAATAACATGGTATGTTGAGTTTATATACATAACTATAAGGAATTGGGTGTGGAGGATGGAGGAGTTCCATAGGAGAAAGTGGCAAATTAAGTCCATACTGAAAGTCAGTACTGCACGAAGTAGGCAGCAATGTCATCGAAACCAGGTAAACCAGGATGATAGTTTAAAATGCCATCAAAATTGGGCAATTGAGATGGTAAGTTATTGTAGTAAAAGTCATCGTCACAAATGGCAAGTGAATGGCCATTGTCATCGGGAAATCCGAGATGGTTAGTTATTGACATGTGTTTTGGTGTGCCGAGCGATGCTTGAGGGCGGTTATGATGGATGAATAGGAATTTAAAATTATAAATTGAATTGCATCATGAATTTATTATGTTCATGCATTGATTTACTAAGTGATCCTTACATTATGTTTATTTTTCTATGATGATATAAGTTAAATGCTTTACTGTTTGAATGGTTTTATATAATGGTTTAAAAATTAGACTCACACTGAGTCGTCACATGCTCACTCCCCCTTTCTTATGTCTCAGGTAACACAAAAAACTAGGACCTGAAATGGCATCGGAGGAACCTCAGAGTAGCTATTCATTCTTTTATTATTATTTTAGAAGTTCTATTAAAGTTTTCCTTACTTGTTTTTAGGGTTGTAATTATTAATTATTTCTTGCTTTTACATCTTAGGTTTGGGATTATTTAGTTTATTAATTCTAAGCATGATACTTAGTTAATAATATGATAATTGCATGTTGTTTGGTTTAGAAAACTATTACTTATAATAATGTTTTCCACTACTTTACAAATACATTAAGTTTTGAAAAGTCTTTTTAACTCTAACCGTTTTTCAAAACTTCACATTAATAATATTGTAATTGAAAGGCTAAGTAAAGTCGGTTTAATTAATAAATGATTTCTTTTAAAATAAAGGATCGATTTTCATATATTCCAACTCAAAGTAAAAAAATGGTTTTACAAGATCACTTCGGTGATCAATGTAACGCTTTCGATTTAGCTGAAACTCCTAGGCCAGGTCAGGGGTGTTACAATTTATTTCTTCCTCTTATCTTTTCCTCCTTTTTTCTCTTATAATTGCAGCATATTTCCATCCTTGAACTATTGATTATTTTCTTTCTCGTATCAAACTAACCATGTTTCTTGATTTCTTAACGGTGTTAAAATTATCGTCAAATAACATCTTTAATCCTTGCCAAAAATCGGTAAGTACATCTAAATCCCAATGAATAAATCCTAACTTTTTATAGTATTTCTATTCGACGATAATATTTCAACCCAATTAAACAATCTTTTTCGGTTTTTGACAAATCTCTCGATAATCGTGATGAATCTTGAAATCAAACGTTAACTCATGTATAAATGTCATTTGGAAGACTTGTTTTAGGTGCATCAGATTAGGTTTGATCATGAGGAATGTCGATCAAACTCTTGGAGAAAAGTGTGTGTTCTTTTGCAAGTAAATCAAGGCAAACCGTGTCTAGGAATAGGGCCACACGGTCTCCTACATAGACCCTCATACGGTTATGTACCCTGCAAACCCTATGCTAGTTCGCGAACTACATGGCCAAGAACCTTCCACACGGCTTGCCATATAGTCATGTCTCTCTTGTAAGGTAATTTTTGCATTTGTTACAAGACCACAATTTGTTACACAACCTAACCACACAGTCGTGTAACCCTTCCACACAGCCATATGACCTCTGTTTTACAATTTTGCCTAGAACTTTATGAATTGTTCAGGTTAGTCCCTGAATAAACCCTAAACTATTTTTTGTACTTTTTTTCATTCAATTGATTCTCTTATAATACGAATAATGTTGGAATCCATGAATCTAATTGATTGAATTATTATTGTATATTCATGATACAAAAAAGTTATATCTTTAAATATCAAATCAACATGATATATGATTTAAATATTTGAGATGGTCTTCTTTTTAAGTTTTAACTACATGGGTTACATATTGTTTTAAACATCTCACTTTTTCATGAAAATGAACATTAGCTGATTTATTTATTTCACTACAGTAGGTTTTATAATTAAATAATATGTGATTAAAACATATCTAGTATGCAAATTTGTGTTAATAAACCGATGAATTTTATGGTTATTCGAATTTAAATTAGTTCAAAGAATTGTTAAACATAGTAGTAGTTCATACGTTTATATTATTCCATGTGTTAATTATAGACAAATGACATGAACAGATGTAAATAAAAAGTTCTATGAGTACGAATGCTTGGATTTTGATTTAAATTTCATGTTGATCGTCGATTTTCCATGTGATAAGTTTTATAAATTTGTAATGACTCGTTCTTGAAACTAACTATTACCACGACGTAGGCAAGTGTACCTATCGAACAGTAGTATAGCTTTAGCAAGACCAGATTGTCGAACCCAAAGGACTATAAGTACTAGTAATGACCGTCTTTTTATTATCTAGCCGAATAAAAGAGGATTGTTTTGACTAACTAATTAAACTAAGAGCTTGCAGAAAATAGAAATTGGGAAATTACTATTGTGGAAAACGATTGATTAAGACAATACCTAAGGAAAAATCCACCTAGACTCTTACTTGTTATTCTGGCTCCGAACCGGACGATTTATTCATTCAACTTGTTTCGTAGAAATCCCTAATGCATATTATTGTCCTTTTCGAGACTAACAACGTCTAATCCCTGGGTTGAATAACCGAGAGTTATCTCTAATTAACACCCTAAGGTTGCATTAACTCGATCTATGGATTCCCTTATTAGGTTTCACCCTAATCTGACAAAATCTTGTCACTCTATCTCTAGGCGCGCAATCAACTCTGCTTAATTACGACAAAGTTACTCTTAGTTAGGGTCTATTCCTTCTCCAACTAAGAGTAGTAACTTGAAGTGATATCTTGAAATACCAAAACAAGAATTAAGAACACATAATTAAGAACAAGTTAAATATTTATCATACGATTCAGAAATAATAACAAGGTTTAGTCATAGGTTTCATCCCCCTTAGGTATTTAGGGGTTTAGTTCATAACTAAACAAGAACACATCTCAGAATAATAAAAATTACAAAACATAAAGAAAACCCAAAACTCCTGAAGGGGAGGTTGAGGAGAGATCTTCAGTATTGATGGTGGCTCTGGCTTCTGAGATGGATCAATTGGCTTCCTCGGAGTAATTCCTTACTCTCTATTCTCCGTCCCTCTTTTCTTTCTACTTTAGGGTGTATTTATAGGCTTTGGAATGCCTAAGAAGCCCTAAAATTTGGCCTTTTCCTAATGAAGCTTAACTAGGGTTCGGCAAGGACACACCGTGTGTGTGGCGCTGTGTGCTGCGACACCAGCCGTGTTTCAGCCTGTTAGATTGGCACGGGCGTGTGAGCTGCCCGTGTGAATCATGCTTCAATTCTTCTAGATTGACACGGTCGTGTGATCTTCTCGTGTGAGGAGGTCTTGGCCGTGTTGATTTCGTGCTTTGGCCCATTTTTTCTGTTTTTGGCCCGTTTCCCGTTCTTTTCATTCTCTTATGCTTACCTAAGGATAAAACATTAAATTAAGGCATTAGGAGCATCAAATTCACCAAATCTAAGGAGAAATCATTCATAAAATGCGTTAAGCATGGGTTATAAATATGTATAAATTACGGTTTATCAAATACCCCCACACTTAAGCGTTTGCTTGTCCTCAAGCAAAATCCTCGGATCATAATTAAAATATCCTTTTTCTCAACTTATAATTTCAACCAATATTATCTCAAATCATCTCATAAGTAATCATACATTGAGAACTCAACTATAAGAACATTAAAGCCTCAAACATTCCAAGTTGAATATTTAATCATGAAAAACTTAGGCATCTCCCTTCATTTAAGTAGTTATCATTGATTCGGAACCTCACAGAGTTTAACATCCTCACTAAAGATTCACTCAAAGCACTCGAAGTGTTTAACGACAATGAAATTAGCACTCATTAGTCAATATGAAAAGTTATTACCATAGGCTTGCATGAAAATCAAATCTCCACCACTATAAATCGAGATGATACATCAATCAAAAGGTCTTTAAAGGGTTGTAATGAGGCTTGGTTAGGGGGTGTGGTTACAAGCTGAAAGAAAAGGTTAGAATCGAGATTGAACTGAAAAATTACTTAACTAGAAAAATATTTAATCACCACTTGCGTACAGCATAACTTCTTTTCTGACTATGGAATTTGAATAATGAAGCTTATAACAAAAGATAATTGCTAATATGTATACATGTTTTTTTAATTAAGAACAAGTTAAATAATCATAACTAATTATTAAGAACAAGACATAGCTAAGCAATTTATCCAACTAAATTCTCGACAAAAAATGGGGATCGAATTAATTTAGGAGATTTCAACAATAATGGGTTAAGGGTTAATATTGAGGGTAATACAAGGAATGGTTTGTTAGGCTCAAAGGGGTTTACTAAGGGTTAATTGTGGAGGTAGGCTTTTCATGGCATGATCCTAAGTGCCTCTATCATTTTGATATATCAAATCAAATAGTGTGGTTTCAACATGCATAATCAGGCAAGTTCTAGAACAACAGTTCAATATTGGTACACTCAAAGCAATAATAGAAGTGAGCATGAAAGAATTAATAGATGCTCAAAAGGCTCAAAAATCTCACAAAAATTATGGCTTTTTGATGTTTAAATCTATGGGATTCAATTCAAGATAATACCTAAATTTGGGGAAACAACCTAAAATTTTAAATTCTTAAACATCATCTTATCATGCTTGATTTTCTAGTGTCTTAAAGTTTAACAATCAATGCATGAATGCCTATGTTTGAATTTAAGATATATTAATCAAAACTATCAGTCAATCAAAATTCATTTTAAACATGATATGAGAGATTCACAAGAGAAGAAAGCAATATTCAGGGATTTTTCAGATAATGAAACAAATAACCCCCACACTTAAGATGTACACTGCCCTCAATGTACAAGGTTAGATATATAAGAAAAATACAAGATCATAAGATAGGGAAAGAATTGAAACTTACTGAGTTTTGAATGAATGAGCTCTTTAGTTTGGTGAAATGGAGGTGGATGGGGATACTCCGGTAGTGGTAGAGGTTGGGTACCACAGGTGCTGTGCCAAAAGAATATTATATCTCCTTATTGAGCAGGGCATGGTAACCATGGCAAACCTTTTCCATCAGAGTTAGAAGTTCCTAAATGATTGCGAGCTTTGGAGCTCTGTGATAACTATGATAAAAGTAGGAACTGTTTAGAGGATATTAGGAAGAGTGATTTACTCATAAAAGATTAGCCGATAGTAAAAATTGCTAGATAAATATTATAAGTCCTAATAAAATGAAAGAAAAATGAAAAGATGTCTTCAAATCAAAATAAAAACATAAAATAAAAATTTCTAAACATCTTCATCGCTAGATGGTTAGCGAGGTGGGGTTGGCGATGAGATGTGGAGGTGCTGACAAATTTACTGTAGAGTAGCATCAATGTTGTCAAATCGTTGAAAATATTGCTGCTCGAATCGATTGAGGCACTCAAATATGTCAGCATATGAAGTCGCAGTATGAGCTGGTCGAGAAGGTGGTGGCGGTGGACGGTGAAGCGGGTCCTCGTATTGGGTAGAGACATCATCAGTAATGTCCTCAGGAACCTCCTCTTCGGTGGATTGAGCGAGACGATATTAGGGAGGGTAGGTTCCTCGGCGCCTCTCGATTATTCTCATACTAAGCATGCTCGAGATGCCTTGTGGAGACATTTGGCCAATGAGGGTCAAGGATGATTCTTGGGCCGCGTTGTCGAGGAGTCCGAAGTGTCGCGCCAATCGAGTCACATAAGGGCCAATAGAGATGACCCCCCTCCGATGTCGCTCCGTTTGGTGGCGTATAGCAAGGGCAATAAACTAGGCGAGGTCGATGACGTGCCCGTTGGACATACACCACAAGTAGTAGACGTCGTGAGTAATGACGACGCCAGTGCTCTCCCTCCGTCCTGTCAAAGTGTGAGATAAAAGAGAATGGAGGTACCTTAGGGATGGAGGGAGAGACGATGCCTTTGTATGACTGGGGTCGTAGGTAGCCGATCGTGGGATGAGGGCATCCCAACACCGTGAGGGAGAACGATGGATGTGGCGGTCAAGGGCGTGTAAGTTATTCTCCTCTCTAAACTCCTCGGTATAAAGACCCAATGTGGTACCGAACTCGAGAACACTTAATTGGTGAATTAATCCGCCTAAGCGAAACTGTACAGTGCCGGGATCATCATAGTTTGTTATCACGATTTGAAAATGAAACGTGGAACATAGCTCCATCGTCAGCTCTAAATATGTTGGCTCGATGATCCTACAAAATAATTCCCATGGATCGGTAGTAAGGAGGGCCCGGATTGCATTAGCCAACTAGACTTGTTCGATGGTAGCCCAGTCTATGCAGCGGCCTGGTACTAAAGGTCGGGCATGTAGTATCTGAAAGAGTTCCTTTTGGGGCCCGTTGGGGAATTGGAGGAAAGGGTGGCGGACTTCCGCGATAAGACCCGCGAAAGATGATGCTCCATTTCTTTTCTTCGAAGCAGGGACGGTGACTTTCTTGCCTCGTGAAGACGACATTGTGAATGCTAGGAAGAGGAGAAAATGCATCAAAAACGAAGATGGAGGCGGCGCATAGGCGTGGCGTGGAGGCCGTGTGAACTTGCAGCGGTTAGGGTTAGGGCTTTTGAATGGGGAAGACAATGAATAGTGCAGGGTATTTATAGATTTTGGGGCATACGGCTAGGGGACACGCCAGTGTGTCCCAATTTTAGGACGTGTGTTTCACGTTTTTCCATTTCTGGCGCATCTGAAATTCGACACACGCCCGTGCGCCTCGGGCGTGTTGGTTAACATGGCCTTGTCTCACGATCGTGTTTTGCCTTGTTCGCTTCTCCCACGCCTGTGTATGCAATCCCCACTCCCGTGTTAATTTGACAGGTTCACCCACGGGTGGTCGACACGGGCGTGTCATACGCCCGTGCTGGTTTTTCAGTTTCGACCATGGTCTTTAGGCACGGACGGCCCGTATTATTTTGGCAGGTTCGCCCACGGCCATGTCGGACGGCCGTGGCGATTTATCGTTACCCATGTTTTGAGGAAAATATTACCCTATTTCCACACGGTCTTACACAGACCCGTGTGCTTGGCCGTGTCCCTATGGTAAACCTGTTTTCAAGAGCTCTGTTAGTCATAGCAAGTGTTAAACACTAAAATTTAAAGAAGTTAGTACAATTAGTGCTCGGGTTGTTTCCCGAGAAGTGCTTATTTATAGTCTAAGCTCGACTTACCTCTCTGTTGAATGGTCAAGGTGGTTTAAGGATTCCGAACTCCTTATTCCGGCTATCATTCTTATCAAAATAAAGTTTTAGCCGGGAATTGTTTACCTTAAAAGTGCCGAACTTGGGATGACTTACCTCCACTGTACCGAATGGAAAAATACTAAGTATCGTAAGAGGGGTTTCTTCATCCAGGTTGGGAGTGACAATGTGAGGGTCTGCGGTATCTAATAAGACTTGATCTCCAACCTTAAGTTGATTTGGAGAGGTATTGAGCTTGTTTTGGCGTAGTTTCAATTTATCGGGTGTTCTCTGTTTATGTGCTCGCTATTCGTCTAGCTCCTCTATCTGTAGCCTTCGTTCTTCATGAATGGGTCCTCTATTGTTGTTGGAACATGGCTCGTGTACTTCTTTCAAACTTAATTTTTGCACAGTAGATTGTGTTATATTATCAGTTTTAGTAGGATGGTGTGGATCATTACCTTCCATGTTCGATGTGATGCTAGAATTACGAGCTTGAAGGGTGACCGTTTCGTCTCCCACACGAAGTGTAAGTTCTCTTGTGCTAACATCAATAATTGTTTTAGCAGTTGCTAAAAAGGGCCTCCCTAAAATCAAAAGGGTGTTGGTCTCCTCCTCTATGTCTAAAACAACGAAATCAACGGGAAATATGAATTTATCCACTTTCACTAGTACATCTTCAATAATACCCCTAGGAAATCTTATGGTTTTATCTGCCAGTTGAATGCTCATCCTAGTTTGTTTGGGTTTCCCAAGACCTAGTTGCTTAAACATTTCGTAAGGCATGACATTGATACTTGCCCCTAAATCAGCTAATGCATTATTCACATCTAAACTACATCTAAACTACCAATTAAGCAAGGAATTGTAAAACTCCCTGGATCTTTCAATTTGTTAGGTAGCTTATTCTGTACAATAGCCGAGCACACTGCGTTTAGCTCCACGTGTGACACTTCGTCCAACTTCCGCTTGTTTGCTGGAAGCTCTTTTAGAAATTTCGTTGCATTTGGCATCTGTGACAAAGCTTCAATAAACGGTAAGTTAATATCTAATTTTTTTCAAAAGTTTAAGGAATTTACCGAATTGTCCATCTGAACGGTCTTTCCTTGTTGCTTTAGGGTATGGCACACGAGGTTTGTATTCTATGTTCACCGTTTTATTATGACTTACCTCACCATCACCTGTGTTTTCCACATTTTCTTGCCTTGGTTTTGGCTCAGTCTCAACGCATCCTTTTTGAGCATCAATTGCATTGAGCTGTTCCCTTGGGTTTAGTTCAGTATTACTTGGCAAACTACCTTGTGGTCGTTCGGATATTAACTTCGACAGCTGACCTATCTGTGTCTCGAGCCCTTGAATTGATGCTTGTTGATTTTTGAGTGCTGTCTCGGTATTCTCGAAATGAGTTTCAGACACCAAGATGAATTTGGATAACATCTCCTCAAGGTTTGGCTTCTTTTCCTGTTGATAAGGTGGCTGTTGGAAACCCTGAGGATTCTGTGGTCTTTGATTTCCTTAACCTCCTCAATAGAAATTTGAGTGGTTCTTCTAACCTGCATTGTAAGTATTAGTTATTGGTTATTTTGAGATCTGAAATTATTGTTTCCCATTAGTTTACTTGTTCCTCTTCGGTTGTAGGATTGAATGGTGGGTATTCTGTAGGCACATCTCCTCCACTTGAATCGCACCTCATCGCTGGATGTACCTGCGTAGAACCAAGTAAACCATCAATTTTTTTATTCAGAAGTTCTACCTGATTTGACAACATGGTGACCGAATCGACGTTATAAACGCCTATTGTTTTCGTTGGCTTAGTCCTCATGACTTGCCACTGATAATTATTCAGTGACATCTCTCAATGGATTCAGAAGCCTCTTCAGGTGTCTTGTTATTGATGGTTCCACCGGCAGCTGCATCAATCATTTATCTTGACGAAGGGTTCACACCATTTTAGAATGTTTGAACTTGTAGCCATAGAGGTAACCCATGGTGTGGCACCTTTGCGAAAGGTCCTTGAATCTCTCCCATGCATCATAAAGCGTTTTTAAGTCCATCTGCACAAAAGAAGAATTATCATTATGCAACTTAGCTATTTTTGCCGGTGGAAAATATTTTAATAGAAATTTTTCGGTCATTTGCTCCCAAGTGGTAATGGACCCTCATGGTAGTGAGTTCAACCACAGTTTAGCTTTATTCCTTGGTGAAAAAGGGAATAACTGAAGGCGAATGGCATCATCAGAAACACCATTAATTTTGAAAGTGTCGCACAATTCTAGGAAATTTGCGAAGTGCGTGTTGGGGTTCTCATCCTGCAAACAATCAAACTGAACAAATTGTTGTATCATCTGGATCGTATTAGGTTTCAGTTCAAAATTATTTGCAGTAATAGCAGGTCTAACTATACTTGACACGGTTCCAGTAAAATTAGGTTTAGCATAATCATACATAGTACGAGGAGTAGGATTCTAATTTGCTAATTCAACGGGTATGGCTGGAGGTAGCGGATTGTCTTGATTTTCAGCCATCTCTTCAGTAGTAGTTGAGATATCGTCCTCTTGCTCTTCTCAGTGTATGTATCTTAAGTCGCTTTGATTTCTCGTCGATTTCTACGAGTCAGACGATCAATTTCCTCATCGAAAAGAAATGGTCCTGACGGGTTTCTTCTAGTCATAAACTATAAGAACCTGCCAGGAGAAAAAGAAAGAAAATTAGTAAAGTAAAAATTATAGTTAAATTGCAAGAAAATAAATGGCTAAAGTAATAAAAATTGAGCGTTTCTAATATCTTAGTCCCCGGCAACAGCGCCAAAAATTTGATCGTCGATTTTCCGTGTGATAAGTTTTATAAATTTGTAATGACTCGTTCTTGAAATTAACTATGATCACGACGTAGGCAAGTGTACCTATCGAACAGTAGTATAGCTTTAGCAAGACCGGATTGTCAAACCCAAAGGACTATGAGTACTAGTAATAACCGTCTTTTTATTATCTAGCTGAATAAAAGAGGATTGTTTTGACTAATTACTTAAACTAAGAGCTTGCAGAAAATAGAAATTGGGAAATTACTGTTGTGGAAAATTATTGATTGAGACAATACCTAAGGAAAAATCCACCTAGACTCTTACTTGTTATTCTGGCTCCGAACCGGACGATTTATTCATTCAACTTGTTCCGTAGAAATCCCTAATGTATATTATTATCCCTTTCGAGACTAACAACGTCTAATCCCTAGTTTGAACAACCGAGAGTTATCTATAATTAACACCCTAAGGTTGCATTAACTCGATCTATGGATTCTTTTATTAGGTTTTACCCTAATCCGGCAAAATCTTATCACCCTATCTCTAGGCGCGCAATCAACTCCACTTAATTACGACAAAGTTACTCTTTGTCAGGGTTTATTCCTCCTCCAACTAAGAGTAGTAACTTGAAGTGATATCCTAAAATACCAAAACAATAATTAAGAACACGTAATTAAGAACAAGTTAAATATTTATCATCCAATTCAGAAATAATAACAAGGTTTAGTCATAGGTTTCACCCCCCTTAGGTATTTAAGGTTTAGTTCATAACTAAACAAGAACAAATCTCAGAATAATAAAAATTACAAAACATAAAGAAAACCCAAAACTCCTGAAAGGGAGGTTGATGAGAGATCTTCAGTCTTGATGATGGCTCCAGCTTCTGAAATAGATCAATCGGCTTCCTCGTAGTAACTCCTTACTTCCTATTCTCCGTCCCTTTTTTCTTCCTCCTTTAGGGTGTATTTATAGGCTTTGGAATGCCTAAGAAGCCCTAAAATTTGGCTTTTTCCGAATGAAGCTTAACTAGGGTTCGGCAGGGACACGCCCATGTGGCACGACCGTGTGCGATTACATCAGGCCGTGTTTGAGCCTGTTAGATTGGCACGGGCGTGTGAGCTGCCCGTGTGAATCGTGCTTCAATTCTGCCAGATTGACATGGCCGTGTGATCTTTCCGTGTGAGGAGGTCCAGGCCGTGTTGATTTCGTGCTTTAGCCCATTTTCTCCGTTTTTGGCCCGTTTCTCATTCCTTTCGTTGTCCTATGCTTACCTAAGGATAAAACATGAAATTAAGGCATTAGGAGCATCGAATGCACCAAATCTAAGGAGAAATCATTCATAAAATGCGTTAAGCATGGGTTATAAATATGTATAAATTACGGTTTATCACATGCATGCTTATGATGATGGTTATGAAAGAAAAAAACTGTTAGTTTTTCATTATGCCATATTTTTATGTTTGAGATGTGACTTTTATTGATATATTTCATTTAGGCTTATTTCTATAAATGACCTAGCTAGTTATTCCTGGTACACTACAGGAGAACAGACTTTTAGCGGCGTTTTTTTTTTTCCTTTAGCGGCCCTTTTAAGCGCCACTAAAACTATTAGCGACGTTTTCACAAGCGCCGCTATAGCAGACGCCGCTAAAGACTATGACTTTTAGCGGTGCTTTTTTGGCAAACGCTACTAAAGACCATGACCTTTAGCGGCGCTTTTTTTTGCAAACGTCGCTAAGGCCATGACCTTTAGCGGCGCTTTTCCCACAAACGCCGCTAAAGACCATGACCTTTAGCGGCGCTTTTCCCAAAAATGCCACTAAAAACCATGACCTTTAGCGGCGCTTTTTCCACAAACGGCGCTAAAGATCATGACCTTTAGCGGCGCTTTTACCACAAACGCCGCTAAATACCATGACCTTTAAAAAAATTATATTATATTTAATTTTTGAAATTTGAACTTTAAACTATATACTTTTAAGAATAAATAAAAAATATTAATTAAATTAAATTTTCCATTAAAGCTTAAACTTCAAAACTAAATATAAAAATTAATGAATTTAAATTTAATACATAAATATTGATTCAATATGTAATTTAATACATAAAAACACACACAAAGTATTACAATTACTAAAACAAAATTCATCCTGGTGAAAAGATAATGCCAAATCATCATCACCTCTCATTAATCAAAGGAAAAAGATCAAAAAAGAAAAAGAAACAATATACAACAGAGGGCTGGTTCAAGCTTAGATGAAGCCAAAGTATTGCAATGCCTGCATATATAACTTAGTGAAGTACTTTGATCTTGATCTTGGTTAAGACTTGTTCCAGCAATAAAGAAAATTGTTAAACGGAATCTCGGTCACCTCATTGAGCAAAACCATAAATTATTTTATGGCCAAACCATTAGATGCAACGAATGAGCCAATTGATGACATGGCTGTGAAAGTGGATGCCATCTTACTCTCTTAATAAGCTGAAAAATATTCAAAACCATGGTTTTAGAATCAAGGTTATCTCAAATGTAAATTGATGAATAAGCAATTTTTTTTCAAATATTTTAATTTCTACAACTAAAACACAGTAAAAAAAACAAATGAAGGTAAAATTCAGAGGTAAAACCAATAATTTTTGAAGCATTTCAAGTTTTAACAAAGTTCAAATACATAACGAAGAATTTAATAGAAGGGACACACACCACATATATGCAAGTATATATATATTGTTTAATATGCTCTAGCTGACAGAATAAATGGACAAAATTTAATATTAAAAAGAAAAGAAAAGAAGCATGCCTCTTGACAGCATTTCAGGCACTATAATAAGTTGTTCATCCAAATGAATTATTTAAATTTCAAACCATAAATACATATTAAAAAGCATAGTAAACTTAAAGCAGAATTGAGTCATTGACAATCCTATTTTATCACCTACACCTTAAGCAGCTAACAACTGACAAGTAAAAAATCAAAAGAAAGATCCAAAAGAAAAAAAAATGAGATCTAAAAGGTTCACCTAGATATTTACTATAATCCATAACATAGGGTGTATCTGTGTATAACCGACAGCCATCTCACAGAAGTGATTTGCAAAATCAAAGGCAACAGGATTATAACTTGCATACTCATAATCCTATAAAAGTAGGTAGCCAATCAACATCAAGAGAATTACATAATCATTACTTTGAGAGAAAACAAGTCTCAGACAAAAAAGAATAATCACTTATCGAGTAGCAAATTCAAGATCATATGAAATTTCTATCATCCACTAATTATTTAGATCTCTTTCTGCTTGGTAACTTACATACAAGTACAACTTGCTCTCTTCACGCTTAAATAAGACTTATTTAAAAAATATATAAATTTTAAAGAGGCCCTCAACCTTATCTTTTTCCTTGGTTTGTCAAGAATTCAGAATTCATTTTATTTTATTGGTCTATTGGAAAAACCCACGATAGAGTTTTTTTTCTCATTTTAGTTTTTCCTGGAAAATAGAATAAAAGACAGAATTTTATACAGATGGAGACAAGAGAAGAGGAATAGTAAAATTGGTTTAATTTAAATAAATTGAGTAGTCATACACTTAGAGCGTTCTTCCCACCCAACAATAATATAAAGTTACTCAGAAAATTCACAGAATTGGAAGTCCTTAGTTTGTTATTTTGGCAGCTTAAGGAAAATGAATACATGTAAAAAAGGGAATGTCTGTGTTACTCACCACTTTGATTTTATCCTAACCCAAAAGGAATAAACAAAAATGCCACTAAAATCAACTGTAATCATTGTTTATACCGAATAAAAGCAAAACAAAGTCATCAGATGAACCAAAGACAACAAAGAGAAAAGAAAAACTAACCCAAATTCCTCGTAGTTGCGTGAACAATGTGTCCCTTTTATAGGAGCTAACATAATAGAAATAAGAAACCCAAACATGCAATCTCTAAATAATACAAAATGATAAATCAAAATAAAGTTATATAAATTAACAGTATACTGTAGTAGAAAGAGGGATGGTACACAAAAGATAACTATGAAACTTAGTTTTACATGCAAGCAGTCACGTGCTTATGCCCTTTTCTGACTGAGACAGTAATAGATCTTTGTGATGTTTTAAGGTTTATAATGGTAGAGAATTAGGCAAATTACAAGGTTTTTCTTTCTTCAAGAGTAACACCAAAGGGCTTGCAAATTTTAACCACCAATAACCACATTTCAATATCAGTTCATGGGTTTAGATTAGTTTACACATTCAATAAAATCATAAATATATTTAATCTCATGATCTTTGATGATAAACATTGAAACTAGATGGACATCATCAAGCCACACATATGTTATTATTGAGCAAATGCAAAATGTAATAGATATGATCCAAGTGTGTATATATATGTATAAGTAAAAAATAATTTCAACTTAATTTTTTTTTCCTAAGAAGTGAACCATCCCATTTCCTGTGGCAAATAAGAACACTCATTGATGAGTTAAATGCTTCAACTGGACCAAGAATATAATCAGCATTAATACTTGAAGAAACCTGCTAAACTCTCTTGTATATGCAGCACCAATCACCCACATCAGCTTCCACTCTGCAATGCCTATCACAAAATATTAAGCAAAATAAAGGCAAAGGTAGTTTCATGCAAACAAATATTCAGTCTCTTCATAACAAATGAATGCTGAAAAGCAGAGATGTCAGGTACAACAAAGTAAACTAACCTATTTTGTTGCCATATTATTCATCAAATTTAGCTAGTTTGATCAGCCAACAGCTGTATAAACAATCCACTACTAGCTATTGTCTTCTTCCACACAGTAATTTTTGTCATATGCTGAACTTGCCATACCCATAATCTCAGTGAGTGCCCAAAACAAATGCATTTATTATGTTTAGGTAATTCTTACACATATTTTCACTCGCAACAAAACTTTTCACTATTGATGGCATAAAAAGCACGCATTGAAGATCAACGCAAAAAGTTTAATAATTTAAAGCATTCTAAGTATTCCAGATATAAAACATGAGAGAATCAAAATTCACCTTGAAAGCCAGTCGCTCATTATGAAGCTCTATTCGCAAATTCGAGGATTTAATTCTGCTCAGAAAAGACCTATTTAGTAGAATTAAAGCATCACAAAACCTAGAATCAGATAACAAAACACAATGAATGTTTGTAAAAAATGAAACACCCAAATCATGAAATCAAAATGTAATGAAGACGTAATATTGAATGCCAAAGACAGCAACATTACATCAACCCGTGCATCCAGTATCATCTAAAATGTTTTTTTTTAAGTATTTTAAGAAGAATAAATTTTAAAAAAAATACCAAGAATTTCTAAGACGATTGAAACCGGCAGCACCCAAATTAAAAAACCTCATATACGATTCGCTGCTGGGTCGAATGCTACTGCTGCTTCTTCAGCCATTGATTTAAATGATTAACGGATTCAAGTTTAGAAAGTGAGGGAAGAGTGTAGCTGCTAGGGTTTTTTCTTTTTCTATTCGAGAAGTGAAGTAGAATCATTGCTTCTACTAATTTCAGGTGAAATTTTGGGATTTCTTTGGGGAGGGGGGAAGGAACTGATTTTGGGAAAAAGAAAGGAGGGAAAAAAGAAGAGATATCATGTCAAATTTTGGGATTTCGGGGGGAAGGGGGAACCAATTTTGGGAAAAAGTCTTTAAGGCATTTTGGGTAACAAAACGGCGCCGTTTTGTGTAAGATTTTTTGTGGCGTTTTTTATAAAAACGCCGCTATTTCTTACCTTTTATGGGCGCAAAAATTCATTTTCCTTTACACAAAATGGTATCATTTTGCTCTGCTAAAAATCTATTATTTTGTTTTAATATATATAAACTTTATCATTATCTCTTAAATAATTTAAACTATATTGATAATTTTAATATATTAAAACAAATATTATCTTCTTTACAATTATATAAGAAATTAATTAATATATAAATTAAAAAAATCAGTCATATACCCAAAAAAATTTAAAATTATTTTAATTAATAGTATTTTATTTTTTTCATTTTTGGCATGTATTTTTCTATATTTTTACTTTCAAAATTTTTCTCAGTAAAATCCAAATGTTGCTTCAATTTTCCAATGGTAAACCCTAAACCTAAACCCCAAACCCCAAACCATAAACCTATATCCTAAACCCTAAATATATATTACAAGGGATAAAAGTAATTAAAAAAGAATTTTATTACTTACCTAAACCCAAAATTAATTTGATTTTTTGTTATCTTATCAAAAACCCTAACTCTTAAACCTTAATAGCCTAACCCCTAAAACCATAAATAGTACTACGATCCTAACTGTAAACCAAAAAACCACAAACTCTAAACCATAAACCTTAAACCAAAAACTCTAAACCAAAAACAATAAACATTATATCATAAACCCTAAACCCCTAAACCATGGACATTAAACGCCTTAAATCTTAAATCATAAATCATAAACTCCAAAATAATAAACATTTTATCATAACCCCTATCCCCTAAACTCTAAACCATAAACCATAAAACATAAACCATAAACCCTTAACCCCAACCCTTAAACCATAATTAGATATTTTATTATATGTATGCACCTAAATTTTGATAGAGATACATCTCAGAATTATATATGAATTTCGATTTAATATGTAATTGTAGATGTGAAATTCTAATTGTGGTTTAAATGTATAATTGAAACTTTAATTTTGATTTAATCATACACATTTTAAAAAATAAATACATCAATATATTTTTATATTGAATAAATATAAATATTTATCTATACAATATATAAATATAAAATGATGTTATATCAATAATTGTGTTCATAATTTATGCTTTTGGGATTTAACCCATTGCACACTAAACCATTGTTTATGTATACTTTTGGGATTTAACCCATTTTGATAAATACATATATATTTTAAAATAATAATTTATATTTATCTTATTTAGATTTATATTATAAAACAATCCAAGATACACAGGTTAAGTAGTTTACCATATTTACCTCTAAATTTCAAACTTCAAACCCTAAACCCCAAACCCCAAATCCTAAATTATAAACTTTAGACCCTAAACACTAAACCATAACCCATAAACTAAATTACTTTTTTGCGGCGTTTTTCAAAAAGCGCAGCTAAAAGCTCGATCTATAGCAGCGTTTTTTCAACAGCGCCACTAAAAGCTCGATCTATAGTGGCGTTTTTTCAAAAGCGCCGCTAAAACCTCAATCTATAGCGGCGTTTTTCCAAAAGCACCGCTAAAACCTCGATCTATAACGGTATTTTTCTAAAAGCGCCGCTAAAACCTTCATCTATAGCGGCGTTTTTCTAAAAGCGCTGCTAAAACCTCGATCTATAGCGGCGTTTTTCCAAAAGCGCCATTATTGTTCAATTTTTAGCGGCGTTTGGACCAAAAACGCCACTATTGCTCAATTTTTAGCGGCGTTGGGACCAAAAACGCCGCTATTGCTCAGTTTTTTGTGGCTTTTTATTGCAAACGCCGCTAATGTATAATATTTGCGGCGTTTTTTGTCCAAACACCACTAAAAACGCCGCTAAAGCCCTATTTTCCTGTTGTGGTAGTTAACTGATTATGCAAAACTCTTGTTAAAAGGACTTTAAAAGTATTTTGAATTGATCTCATAACTCTTTATGGCTAAACAAAATAACAAATTATTTGTTCCACCAGTTCTACTCTATTTCCCAAAATGAATGTAACAATACATAACAATTATGAAAATTTAACTTATTGTCATTATTGACAAATAGATAAAAAGAAGATGGATGATTCAAAATATTTCCAAATGTTTATTCTTAGTACAAAATGCACAATGATTTATACTAATTAATCAATCCTTAAAGCAGGTGATATTTATATAATCTTATTGCTAAGAAATATGATATATGCTTACATTATTGTTTGAATTACTTTTTGCACATTCCTTGAAGTGAATATCTGCAATAAATATAATAAATTTTATAATTATTTTTTTGGACGTTTGAATATTTTGGCATATTCCCTGAAGCGAATATTGCATATAATTGTTTGGAAATTATATTTATTTTGTTGACTTAGTAGCATTATAGACTTCACATTGATTTAGATATTTTCAGTAGTACTTATATGTGGATACAAAGTAAAAGGAATGACAGTAAAATTATCAATTTGTCACAATTTATATTGATATTAATAGTATAATTGAAAAGTATGTTAAAGTAAACTAGAAGTTTACTGATACAAATACAATTGAAATGTTTGTTTAAATAATTAATTTCAGATTATGAAATTAAGACAATTTATTTTACTAATACTAATGAGTTTATATCTCATTTTTTATTAATTGAGTTTGAAAAGCTTTTGTAAAAGCTTGTTATTTATGCGCATAATGATTTAGAGAAATAATTGATTGTACGCCTCTAAGTAATATTTAAACCATTACTTATGATAACTAAACTTCCTATTTTAACATAAGATTATGTTGATTTATGTGTTGTACGCATCAAGTCAATAAGTTATAAATATTCCCCATTACAATTGGTTTTTGGTCAAGATTTAAATATTTCCCTTATTTGAATTTTTATATTTGCGTATATGTTCCAATTACTCCACCACAACGCACAAAGATAAGTGAATCCTAAAAGAAAGTTGGGAATATATATTAATTACGAGCCTCCTTGTATTATTAGATGTTTTGAATGTATTAGAGATTCAATTATGATATGATTTGTGATTACTATTTTGATTTGATAATTTTACCGATATTAGGGGGAGAAAAATAATAGCTAAATGAAATCATTGCTTGTAATGAGTTATCATTATCTAGATCCTTATACAGAGTAATTTGAACCATAAGTTCAAAAAGGATAACTCACTTTATTACAAGTTAACTGTCAGATGTATTTACAAACTTAATGAGAATAACCAAGTATTATATACCATCTAATATTTTAATTTGAATCAAAGTCTCAGTAGGACAATCAGTTAGAATAAATGATAGATTGATAGGTTCCAAAGATGAAAATTCTTCTAGATGATCATATAGTGGAGGCGGGTGCTCCAAAAGAGACCCAAGACATGGCTAAATAACTAAAACTCCAGAAGAGATTCAGGTACCTGAAACTAAAGATTAAAATAATGAAAATAAAGATATCTCGATAAGTTATGTCAATTCAAGAATATGTGGAACCGATAATAAATGTGGTCGAAATTGGTTTTGCATGCAATATTATTTTTGAAATAATGAAATAAAAGGAAAATCTTCAATAAATATATTGAGAAATATAGATATTGAATAGATTGGTCAAAATAGAAAGAAGCTAGAGCTGATCATGGGCTGGCGGCCCGGCCTGGCTCGAAGGCCTGCCCAAAAAATGGGAGGGTTTGGGTAAAAGAATAGGCTTGAAAAATGGGCTTGGGCAAAATAACGAGGCCCGTTTAGAAAACGGGCCGGGCCTCGGGTAAGAGTTTTTTGGCCAAGCCCAGCCCGGCCCGAATTATATATTAATATATTTTTATTTTATTTTTAATCATTTTAAATTTTTAATATAACTATTTTTTATTATATTGTAAATTTGTGTATTGTTTTAAGAATTGTTTTAGTATCATTTTTATTTGTTTTAATATTTGTTTTTATGTTTTTAAATATATTTGATTTATTATTTTTTAATTTTTTATTTAATGAAATAAGCAAAAAAAATAATATGGGTAAGCCAGAGCAGGCTCAGGCTTAGCAATTTTATTTGGTAGGGCTTGGACAAATTTTTTAGGCCCATATTTGGTAGGTGGGGCCCGAGTCTAGTAGACTGGCCTAAAATTTTGTCTGGGCCCGGCCCGACCCATGATCACCTCTAAAAGAAGCAACTCAAGTACAATTAAATTTGTGGAGTTTTTGGACCAACAGTCCAAATAATCTAAAGGTATAAAGCAAGTGAAGGTATAAATGAAGTAGTTTTGCAAAAATGGAATAAAAAATATGAAGTTTTTCGCTAAGTCTTGACATTAATTATGAAAAGATATAATATTCTTTTGTTCTGGATTGTAACGCCCCAAAAGTTTCGGGTTTTTGTTTTTGCAAACCTTGACGTAAATATCATGGTTACTTTGTTGGTCAAGTAATCTGGGAATGTTTGGGGGTTTTTAAGAAGCCTAGGTTCAAGTATGGCCTGTGGCAAAATTTTAATTTTTGCTCTTTTGGAAACCTGGATGTTAGCTCATAGGGCATATATTAAGTTGTGTTTGTTTTGTGACACAAGAGATCTTGTGGCTTGGTGGCAAGTGGAGTGACTGGGCATGGTGAGAGCAGGAGTTTGAATCCCGTGGTAACCTAGGGGATTTTATTTTGCTACTTGGGTGGTAAGTCTTTGTGGTGGATTCGAACTTTATGGAGTAGTTGTAGACTTGGTAAGAGGGGAAGAGTATCATGGGATAAGATGTTGGTTGTTGGGGATTTGGAGGAGGAAACGGTGGAGAGATAAGGGGAGAAAATCGTGGAGTTGCAGAGGGGAAAAGTTGTAGCCGAATTGGGGAATTTGATTGCGCAAATTCGACTAGGGAACTCACTTTGTGCTTTTTCGGTAATTTGTGAGTGTGTATGAGCCGATTTTTCCTCTCTGACATTTCGGGTTTTGTTCTTTGACGTTTCTGGCTTCTTTTCTCCTTAGTGCCATTTTCACAAGTAACCATTTGGACTTTTATACTTTTGCGGACTTTGTCTTCAGGTTATATTCTTGTTACCTTACCGAATTCCCCATCCCTAACTTCTTCTTTTTCTCTAAGTCATTTCAATCTTTCTTTCGATTTTCTCTGAGCCGACCATTTCTTCTTCTTCTTCTTCTCTTTTAGTTTCTTGTCTGCCACTCGGTGTTAAGGGATTGTTTCGGTACGCTGGAGTGTGAGGGTATCGGTTTCATAAATATTTTGGTAATCGGTAAGAACTCGTAAGATCCCCTTTTGCTATTCGGTCAATTCTGTATGTATTCAATCTGTTTATTGAAACTTTGCTTTTGGGGAAGCAGAATGTTATGTTTTCCTTTTATCTATTCTAATTTCAATTCTTATTCGTCCTTCGTGGTGCATTATGCGATGGTTCTAGGGATCTCAGTGGAGTAAGGTGATCGTGAAGCCATAGAACTTTCCTATCTCTCATCATTCATTTAAGGAAAACTCGGCACCTTGTTTTAGGTATTGACCGAATACTCAAATGGGTTATAGGGAAATATTCTTTTAACAAGAAACCATTATGGTGCAGTTAATCGCCAGTGTGCAAGGGTTGTTTTGGCCGGTGTTTTTGGAGGGATTAGTCCAGATCATCTAGTTGTGGTTGGTGTTCAATGGGTGATTCGTAGGCTTTCACGAACAAGTGTGCAATCATACACCATTCAATTACTGTCAAAGCCAAAAGAGGTGTGTAATCACACCCCTGTTAAACTGTGACTCAGTAAAAGTCAAAAAATCGAAATGCCAAAACGTCAGCATTTGAGGCCTTACGAGCGTGTGAACACACGTGGGGCTATTCGAACCCACAAACGTGGGCGATGGGCTAAAAAGGCCACCACGTGCGTTTCCGTAGACTTGGGCCGTTATGGGCCTCGATGGTCACAATGGGCCGTGTGGGCCCAATGGGCTTGTGAGCCCCACACGGGTAAAATCCTCGGTAAGAGACAGTTAATGGATTAGACTATGAGGCTCGTGCTGCCGTGTCTAAATTTGGGTTAAATAACCCACACGAGCATGTGGGCCCACTTGGGCCAATAGGCCCATATAAACTATTCTGGCCATGTAGGTTGTCTGAGTCGCTCGAGGCGAGCGTAGACCCTCTAAGAGGTCGTAATACGTACCGAGACACCAAAATTAGCTAAATGACTAAAATACCCCTAATGGGTAAAATTACCATTTTACCCCTAATTGTCGAAATGACCATTGTACCCCTAGAGGTAGGTTGACTGATGAGTATTTGGTATACGTATGACTGTGTTTGAGTATGATCTTTTATATGCACAATATATTTATGACATGACATTCTACATGGGGTTGGGGTCTGTTTTGGAGGAAGTTCTATACTAGTGGTTTTGCCACGTATTCTGATTCTAGTGGCTGCGCCACGTTTTCTGTTATTAGCAACTTCGCTGCGTTATTAATGTGTTGGTTGAGTGGGTCGACCGAATCCCCACATGATGTGTTGGCTGGTACAGGTGGTGTGCTGGTTGGATTGGGTTGGGATACTTATCTTCTCTGTATTGATTTTGTTTTGGGCTTGGGCCCACTCTGCTACTGAATAGGGCTAAAGCCCAGACTACTCTATTACTGAATAAGGCTACGGCTGGACTGTTTTGCATATTCTGATTTTTGTTATCTGTTAGAGGATTACACACTGAGTTTTCACAAACTCACCTTCCCTTTTAACTGTACAGGTAATCCCCAGCCATAGACGATTTGGAGCTGCGAGGGACTCATAGGTGGCCACACGACTGTTGTGTCTTGCATTTGACTTTATTTAATTTAAATTTTACATTTGGGTTTTTAATTTTGTAATAAGGTCGTTTATGGGTTTAATTTTTAATTGGGCATTGGACTACATATTTCTAAACTGCTAGTTTAGGTAAAGACGAGTTTTTAAAACAATTACTGTTTTTCTAAACCCGCGTTTAAAACTTCATCGACTCAAATAGCTTCCACATTTTTCTAAATCAATTTAATATAACACTGATGGTTAATAAGGTAAACGTTTTGACGAGAACTTTTTTAAAATAATAATAAAAGGTTTTAAATTCAGTAACGGATTTTTTCTAAAAAGATCAATTTTCGAAAAACACTTCGATGTGAGACGTCAGATTCAGCCATAACGTCTAGGCCAGGATTGGGGTGTTACATGAATGCAATAACCTTTAGATATGTTATTGAACTAACAATTCATAAAATATTTAACTTGCGTCTAATGTTGTTGTTACAACCTTTTATGAATCACTATATAGTAAGGTTTATATTAAAATCCTTGAAGGATTTAGAATGCTAGAAGCATATTGAAATTTTGAGGAAATTGTTCATTTATATGAATTGAAATAATTTGAACATATGTGGTAAATTTGGCTTAGTGAATAGTAGTTGAAGGAGGATTATAAAATTATTCAAAATACCTATTTGTATTTTTATAGAAGAATCATTATTAAAGTTTGCTATAATTATTGTTGGAACTCCTGAAGAGATCAAATATATTCTCCAAAATTTTCCTCACTCATGACTTTCAAAAGAATAGTGATATAAATGCTTAGCAAATACGTTCAAATGATCATTTGAAAAGCTAGTATTCAAGATTGAATACGTAGAATATGAGATATTATGTGATGTTTTCATGAGGGTACGCGTTGTACTCTTTTTCCCTTAACCGAGGTTTTGTCCCATTGGATTTTTTTGGTAAGGTTTTTAATTAGGTAGCATGTTATCCGTATTATAGATATGTGTAATCTTTTTCTTTCACTAAGATTTTTTTTCCTATAGGGTTTTTATCTTAATAAGATTTTAACGAAACACATTGTCTACCAATGGACTCCAAGGGGGAGTGTTACGAATATTTTATTATTAAGTGGATGTCCATCAAGATAAGTTTTAATGTATTTTAAATTCTAATAGTCATTAGAAGTAGAGTTCTATTTCGTTTATACTTCTTATGTCTATAAATATAGACTTTGGAGAAACATTGTAGATGATTTCCATTGCTCAATAAAACATGCTCTCTTTTTGCTCTCTCATTTTCTTTGTTGTTTGCTCTTTATATTTGTATTTTATGTTTTATAACCTTTGGACGAATAAAAAAACTTGGTTTATTTGCAATGCTCCCAAAATAGTGAATGTTAACTCCGATAAAATGGCAATTGTTGGACTTAATCCAAGCCAAAATGTTGTTTCAATTTTGTAATTCTCCATATGTTGCTTATTGGCTTTTATGTTAGTGGGAGAAATTTCAATATTTTCTTTACTATATATTTTTTTTAATTTTAAGCCTTTTTATAATTGTTACTATTGTTTATTATTTTTATACTTTTATAGTTATTAATATTTTTCTATAATTTTTATATTTTAACGACTTTTTAATATTTTTCTATACTTTTTATGTAATTTTCTATATTATTTATTATTTATATTTATATTTATAACTAATTTAAAAAGAAAATATTAATTTATACCATGTAGCACGATCATAACGTGTCACGTGACAAACATAATCCAAAAAATAAAAATAAAAAATGAATCGTCAAATTTAACGATTAAGGGGGTTGATTGAGTGCAATTTTTTAGTTCAATGGTGCAATTAGGTGCAAAAAAAAAAGGGCTTAATTGATTTTTTTTAAAAACTTGAGTGTTTTTGTACACCCTTAAACCAAAATTTTAAAAAACTTTAGTAGGTAAAAATAAAAAATATATATTTTAAATAGTAAAAATATGAAATTAGGTTTGATAAATTTTTTCCAATAATAGAATAAAAGTAAAATAAAAAATTATATACTAATATGAAGCCAAACCATCATTAGAGATTTGATATTTAAAATTTGTTGAAAAAATAAATATTTTAAGCTTGTACAAATTTGAACTAGTATCAATTCATCAAAGTGATCGTTTCTGCCATCGGTAAGCGAACATAGGGACAAAGAATCAACAATAAACAATCAAATATAATGTCGTATCTGTAAGTGTGTTATGTCAGTTGTAATATTTATAATATTCAATGGAACACTAGAGAATTCTAAGGATCGAACCCAAATGAGTCAGCAATTAAGTTATCCCTAAATAATTAAAATGCAATTAAAGGAGTCTAGCCAACTACTCACTAAGCATTATATTATGATAGGCCATGAATGAGGTTAATTCTGCTAATTCGCTAAATAATCACTAAAGAGGACTAAATTATAATAGGCAACGATTGGTTGATTTCTATGTTGTCAATTAACCTTTGAATTAGGGATCAAAATTGCTAATACTCTTAAATTGACTTAATTTTATCTCTAGGCTCAATTTTACCAAGTTAGACAAATTAGTCCAGTTTATATCTCGATCTTACCAAAGTAACTTAGGACAATCAAATCGGTTCCTGATAAGATCTCCTATTGGTCTCACTTATCTAATTTTTTCATTAGGGGCATCAATCCTAAGTTTTGAATTCTATTCTATTTAGTCCAAATTTTGTGGTTTAGTCCTTGAACCCAAAAATCAATTAACCAACATTTCCATCAACCAACCACTTAGGATTTAGCTACTCATTCTCATATCTATACACACTAACAACAAATAATCAAGCAAAAATATCATTAACTTAGACTCAAAGCAAAGTAATAAAAACCCAAGCTTTTTTGCAAAAGCTTAAAGAACGCAACAATGGAAGCAAGATAGATGAATAGAAACACCAAAGAAATTATTTTTTAACAGATAAAATAAAAATAAGCTGAATGATATTAAACTAAGGAATAAAGTGTGAATACAAATAAAGTTGAAGTATTAAAAGATAATTAACACCAAGCTATAATAACCTTAACTAACTAACTAACTTAACATAAAACCAGAAAAGAAAAACCTTGAACCCTAAAAGATAAAGAAAAACAACTAAAACCTTAAAAAGATGTTAAAAGTTGAAAAATGTAAAAATGTCTAAGTCTACCAGCCAAAAGAAGGCTTTTTGTTCTGATTACAACCCAAAAATTGTGCCCAAAATGCCCTTTAGCGTGTATTTTTTATTGGTGTTGGAGTTAGAAAAAGACTACCCCTGCAGTCATCTTTTGTCTCCTTTCGTCAGGGGTATCACAATACCCATAGTCTAGTATCGCGATAACCACGACAGTTTTAAAATGGGGGAGCCTTGGGAGGTTAGGTATTACGATACCATTGTAGATTGCCTCAATCCTCTTTGTTTCAGCACTGTCAAGGGTATCACGACTTTCATACTTCGATATCGCGATACCCTTATTCTCAGTGATATTTTCATTCACATTCGAGCCACTATTGACTCCCTACAACACCCAATCAGCTATTAATGTCCCTATGACGTATTTGGTCAATTCGAATCTCAAAAGTAGCATAAAGCACACTAATTCACTTATTAAAATAAAGAACTAAAACTAAGTAAAAACACGAAAAATACCTTCAAATTGCTCAAGAATAAACTTGTCAAGTGTAATGGATAGCCTAATTTGACATATCAAATTACGACATATCACAAAGTTAAAAACAATAGTTTTTAACTTTTTCAATGTTGCAAAATAATTTTAGAGACAACAATGAAAACTTTTTATAATTTTTTAATGAACATATATTTTCTTTTTTAGTTTTCAAAAATTGAGTTTCAAACTTTTTAACTAAACATAATTTTTTTAATGTTTTCTATGAAAAAAAAGCAAAAATAACTACCAAAATTTTTGAAACAAAAAATGTTCTTCTTCATTTTTGCTAAGAAAAGGAAGATCACATGGGATCTATGTTATTACAACTCAAAACAACTATTTTCTTTGAACATCATTTATAAATAGAGTGTAATGACCCTGTAATGACCCGATAGTCACGAGTCATCGAAAAGTGTATTTTCGGGTCTCCATTTTTGTAAAACGGACTCGTAAATATTTTAAGTTGTGTAGTTAATTAGGTTACAGTTAGGTGAATTTGCTTGAATTAAGGGTAATTAGGTAAAAAGGACTAAATTGCATATAGAGTGAAAGTTGAATTGTAAATTAAAGAAAAGTAAAGGGACTAAAGAAATAAATAATCTTTATCCTAACAAGTGTATGGTAATAGTAAATAACAAGTGTAAAAATAATATACATAAGTATAAAATAATATATGTATTACTTAATATTTAAGTATATATATAAAATTATATTATATTATATTATTATAATAATAATAAGTGAAATGAAATGAAATAAAAGAAACAAAAGAACGAACGAAACAGAGAGGCAAAATGAAAGAAAAGAAAAAGGGAAAGAAATGAGAAAAAGTTAGGGTTCAAGGGTTCAAAGCTTAATTGGTAAGTCAATTTAGCCCATTTTCTTGTAATTTTTATGCTTTTGAAATCCCGGTATTAAATACTAAACAACCTATGTTGAAATTTTAGAAATTATTGAGTTTTTAAATGTTGTTTATGTTGAATAATTAGAGTATTAGGGACTAAATTGATAGATTTTTAAGTTAGAATTGAAAAAGGATTGAATTGTGGAATAAATTGTAAATTTTGAGTATTAGGGACTAAATTGTGAAAATTTTGAAATTTATGGATTTGAATGAAATTAGAGAGTTGAATTTAATTTAAAGTGGAAATTGAATGAAAATATGAAATTAGTTTTGAAGAAATAAAGTTAGTCTCGATTTAGGGACTAAATTAGAATTTAGGCAAATATTGAATAAAAATTGAAATATTTAATGTGAAATTGAATTATATTGTATTGATGAATTTTAATTGTTTTAAAACGTTGTGTCGGAAACCTCAATTAAGAAAGGAAAAGATAAAGTCGACGAGGAGTAGCTCGAAGTTTTGGTTTGTATTTCTCTAATCCGAATCTAATAATTAATTGTCATATTTTGATTTAATATTTATGGTAAGTGATTGATATGAGTAATTAGTATTTTGATATTAAATTGAATTTATATGAATTTGTGAAAAAAATGTGAAATGTGGATATTGGATAATGATTGTTTTTGAAATGTGGAATTAAACCCTATTAACTGCATCGGGCTTAGTCGGATATAGATGGCATGCCATAGGTTTGGAAGAGTTCAGGGATTACTTCGACTACGAGTCGATGAGACACTGGGTGTCAATCTATTACTTCAGATTAATTCGATGAGGTATTGGGTACCAATTTACGACAAGGAGTAGCTCGGAAGTTTTGGTTTGTATTTCTATAATCCGAATCTAATAATTAATTATCGTATTTTGATTTAATATTTATGGTAAGTGATTGAGATGAGTAGTTAGTATTTTGATATTAAATTGAATTTATATGAATTTGTAAAAAAAATGTGAAATGTGGATATTGGATAATGATTGTTTTTGAAATGTGGAATTAAACCCTATTAACTGTATCGGGCTGAGTCGGATATAGATGGCATGCCATAGGATTGGAAGAATTCAGGGGTTACTTCGACTATGAGCCAGTGAGGCACTGGGTGTCAATCTATTACTTTGGATTAATTTGATGAGGTACTGGGTACCAATTTACTTCGGTTTAGCCGATTAGACATTGGGTGTCAAATTATTACTTTGAATTATCCGATGAGGAGCTGGGTGCCAAACTGGTGTGTTCTGGTTGGATCCGTGTATCTGTCTAAGTCCAAGTCTTGTTAATAGGGGTAAATGAATAATAAAGTCTTACAATTGATATTGAAATGAAATGATATGAGAAATGGAAGTGATATAGTGAAATGAAAATAAAATGTGAAATATGTTGACAATACATGGAATATATGAGTTATATACCCATGAATTGAGTATGGTATGAAATGATGCATTCATGAATTGAGTACTGCATGACCGATGCCATTGTACGAATAAATATGGTTGATATGTGAATAATCAATTATATAGAAATTGTGTGAATTAGGATATTGTTTAATAAATGAAAAATGATAGTTATGATATGATACTAGACATTAATATGTCCTTAAATTTAGTTGTGCCTATTATATTATATTATATCATATTATTTTATTTTATTTTTAAATATTCGGATTATAGAAATACCACTGAGTTTTTACTCAGCGTACGGTTTGTTTTACGTGCGTAGATAAGGTACAGTAATTTTGAAGAGTTGTAATTGAGGTTGTGAGCATTCATCTCATCACATCTCCAAGTGCCAAAAGGGTATGTTTCAAAATTTTAAATAGAATGGCATGTACTTAGGAAGATCAAGTATGTCTCAAGTAGTAGGGACTAAAATATAAATTTTAAAAATTTATTATTATTATTATTATTTTAATGTTCAAATATATTAGTGATTAGCCAAAATCACTTTGGCACCAAATGTAATATTCCTATATCAGGTTCCTTGGGTCGAACAGGGTATATGGGTGTTACATAGAGACCAGTAACCTAGTGCCACGGGGCTTCAACTTTAGTCTTGCAATTCGTGCGGCCTTAGGCAATTTCATTATTTCAAATCTGCCTAAGTCAGCATGACTCTCGCAAAGTGAGAATTTTTTATAAAAATTCTCCAAGGCATCGAAAATAAAGCGGAAGGAACTCAAAGACAAAAGAGCAAAGAAAGAACAGAAAAGCCACAAGAAAGCAAAAGTACTCCAAGTGTTTGAGTAAATGCTCTTAATAGTATTCAATTACTATGAAGGATTACAACTGAATGTATTCCAAGTGAGGGAGAATGCCTCTATTTATAGTTGAGCTCCTATTGATCCAACGATACCTTTTGTTTTACATCGACGACCGAGATTAAAGCTTTCCTACAATTGAGATTATTAAGGGATTAACATAATCCTTTAAGATTACAAAATCAAATATTATCAAATTACAAATCTTCTAAGATTTCTTTCCATATTTATCAAGATAACCCTAATTTTCCTTAAGTGCTTTATTGGGCCACCAAGGCTTCAAATAGATGGGCTTCTCCACATATTCCATGAAACAAGCCAATTTAAGTGGGTCGAATGAGCCCTATTTAATCGATTGACCTCTATGGAAAGTTCTTTATGCATTAGCCATGAGCTTTGCTCCGCGACTTGTGACATTCTCCCCCACCTATTCTCATAATTCCTTTGTTGTGGACTCAAAATGACACTTGTTTGACTCACCTCAAGACATTCTCGGTCGGCTTCCGTCATCGCCTAAGTCGAACTGTTTCTCTCCTCAGTACATCTCGTTCGTAAGAGCCCACATTTCTTACTTGCCCCCATTTTGACTTGCCTCGATCGAGATCCCAATGATCCTTACAATTAGGCTTTGGCACACCCACATTAAGCATTTAACCTTGAGTATTTCCATTAAGTTTGGTTTGTAAGCCATTCGGCTTACCCGTTTCAGAACTCTGAAAGGGCTATTGTGTTTTTATCAAGCCAATGGCAAGTCATAATGTAGAACACCAGATAAGTGTTTGAGATGTCCCTCATTCATTACATTTACTCATTCTTACTGCCTAGTTTTTATCACTACTTTTGTAACGACTCGATAGTCAATGATGTCGAAAAGTACATTTCCAGGACTCCGTTCTCATAAATCGGACTCGTAAATAGTTATTAAAAATATTTACGAAGTTAGTTGTGTAGTCAATTATATTTTGATTAAGTGAATTTTGTGAAATTATGAGTTGTTAAAGTATCAGGACTAAATCGCGTAAAGGTTAAAAGTTGAATTACATTTTGGAATTAATTAAAAGGACTAAAATAATAATAAAACCAATAATTAAATGTAGTGTGGTCGGTCATGAGTTAAGTTATTAATGTTATGTATAATATATATTATATATAATTATATTACATTAACTTTAATATATATAATATACGATAAAAACAAAATAAAAGAACTAATAAAAATAAAGTGGTGGCACGCAAATTGAAAGAAAAAGAAGAAAGAAGAGAAAGAAAAGAGAAAGAAAGAAAAAGGGTGAACAACGACACCTTAGGGATTTATAAGTTTCAACTTCAATTGGTTAGTCAATTTAGTCTATTTTCTTGTAATTTTTATATTTTTGGAATCCCAGTGTTTAGAATTACCCGACCCATGTTGAAATTTTAGCATTGATTAAGATTTTAGATGTTGTTATTTTGAATAGTTTTAGTATTAGACATTAAATTGATAGATTTTTAAGTTAGAAATGGAAAAGGACTAAGTTGTAAAGTAAATTATAAATTTTGAGTAATTGGGACTAAATTGTAAAAAATTTCAAAATTTAAGGGTATAATTGAAAATAGGGAGTTAAATTTAGTTTAAAGTGAAATGAGTATGAAAATATAGAATTTAATGTGAAGATTAAAAATTAGTCTCGCTTTAGGGACTAAATTGAAATTTAAGAAAATATTGAGTAAAAATTGAAATATTCAATGTAGAATTGATTTGTGTAGTATTAATGTATTTTAATTGTTTTAATTTTGTAGCTAACGTTGTACCGGAATCCTCAACTAAAAAGAGGAAGGATAAAATCGACGTCGAATAGCTCGAAATCCACAGTTTGTGTTTCTATAATCCGAACTAAGTCGTAAATTATTGCATTTTGATTTATTGCATATGGTAAGCATTGGAGATGAGAACTATTTTGCTTTATAATTGAATTGAATTCATAGTCAATTGAAATGGATTGAATTGGTATGTTATGAATTTATTAAATTTATAAGATTGAATTGAATGTATGTGTATATGTGATAATATGCTTATATGAAAATTTGACATTGGTTATATATTTGAAAGTGAAATGGAACCATATTAACTATTTTGGGTTAAGTCGGATATAGATGGCATGCCATAGGATAGGAAGGGTTCAGATATTTCTTCGACTTTGAGTCGATAAGACACTGGGTGCCAATTTACTTTGGTTTAACCGATGAGACACTAGGTGTCAGTTTATATAGCGCTAGGTGCAGTTATTACTTCGAATTTAACCGATGAGGCATTGGGTACCAATCTAGTGTGTTGGTTGGATCCATGTATCTGTCTAAGTCCGAGTCTTGTTAATAGGTTTAAATAAATAATAAAGTTCTATAATTGATATTGAAATAGCATGATATGTGAATTAGAAATGAGATAGTGGATTGAAAAATGAAAAATGAAATATGTTGTGATCAAATGGAATATATGAGTTATGTATTCATTACTTGAATATGGAATGAATAATGCCATTGTATAAAAAAATGTGGATTGATATGTGAAAAGCTATTTATATAGCAAGTGATGTGAATTGAGATATTTGTTATAAACAATTAAGTATGGAAACATGTAAAGATTGAGCATAGTATAAAATGATGTGATGATATGCATGAGTTTGAAATGATGATATATTGTAATTGTAAGCTTAGACAATAGTGTAATTTTATAATTCAATTTGAGTATTTAGGTATCATTATGTTTTTAATTGTTTGGATTATAAAAATATCACTGAGTTTTACTCAGCGTACAATTTTGTTTTTTGTGCACAGGTTAGGTACTTCGCTTTTGATTGCCGACTCAACATCCAACAACAATCTCGATCTCAAGTGTGGTGATGTTACTTTTTGTAATGACATGTATCTAGGATGTCTTAGTTGATAATTATTTTGTGAACGGATTGTTAATTGAATTATAAGTATAATGTTGGTTTGAGTATATAAATATATGTTTGTGTTTGAAGCCATAATTTGGCATGTCATTTTGGAACCAATGCTTGTTAGGTGTATGTGAACTTAAGTTTGATGTTTTATGTAGTTATAAATTAGGTTAATTTGAATGAAATGGTATGCTTAAAATCTAGATTTGAATGATGAATTGATGATATGTTTTGATGATATAAAATGTGGTACCAATAAGGGTACATTGGTTAGGTACCTGAGATGATTGTTTTGGCATGTTTTGAGTATGTATGATTGTATTTTGAATAGGTTAAATGGTTGGCTTTTGAGTTGCTTAATGTCCAAGCAAGTAGGAATTGGTAAATTTGTTATTTAAGGTACATTTTAGATCCATATGGCCAGACACATGGGTGTGTGACTTGGCCGTGTGAGATACACGACCGGGCGACACGACCGTGTATTGTCTGTTGAGTGCTTAGGAAGCAAGTCAGCTAGCACACAGCCTAACACATGAGCATGTGAGGCCATTTCGAGAGTTACATGGCCTGGCACACGGGCGTATGGCTTGGCCATGTGACCTAAGTCAGAAAGTTACACGGGCACGAATACGGGCTGGGACATGGCCGTGTGACCCCTACAGTTGAATTTTTTAACTTTTTCCTCAATGTTTCAAATGTTCCCGATTTAGTCCTGAATCGTTTCTAAAGTGATCATAAGGCCTCGAGGGCTCGAATAAGGGACAATATACATTTATAATAATGAATTATGTTATATTTATTAAAATGTTTAGAAATGAATGATTCAGGTTACATTTATTCGGTAATGCTCTAAAATCTTATTTCGACAACGGATACTGGTTAGGAGTGTTATAAATTTTTCCCAAAGTCTGATGTATAACCCACCTCTTTCTTAGGCGGTAGCCCCACTAATAACTCAACATACTTTATATCAGTTTGTCGCACCTTTAGCATTTCCAATAGGGTCTCCTTAGCACTCTGATCTACTAATCCGATATTCTCACCATAATGAATATCCTCAACTAGTTGGATTGTCAACAGTATCTTAGTTCCACCTTTCTTATCACGACTCATAGACACCACACATTGTCATTGATGAGTATCCAATATTTATATGCAATCGGTAAATAGAACCTAAAAAGAATTAATCCGGTTAAGGAAATTTAAGCCAAACACAATGTCATCATCATCTAAATGAATTACCTCAAAAATTTTCCTTACTTTTCCACTTTCCAATTTGTAGCTCAGCTCCTTATGCTACTCCCACAGTTTAGACCTATTTGGAATTTACTACATTGGTTTTCTTAATTGATTTCCTAACCAAGATATCAAGTTTACCCATGACTTTCTCCGATATGAACAAATCAAATGCTCATGTATTGACAATAGCACTTATCCTTCATCCTGCAATGTTGATATCCACAAACATCAACCTTTTTCGTTTGTAATCCCTCTTCGCTTTAGCAGAATTAGTGTAATTACTCCAAGCCTCAACATATTTTCTCGTTAGGATCCACTTCATCTTCTTTAATGATCGCGGATAGCATAGATCATTATGGGTAGTCTCATACCCTATGTGACCTACTACATAAGAAGAACTGTATCTGGCTTCTTTTCATTCTTCTTGTCCCTCGGATAATTGTTAGGTCTCTGTTTCCCGTTAAGTGGTTTCCCATTGTCACTATTGCCACCATTGTCATTTTTCACAAGTCCTTCATCTCCCCTACGATTGCCCTTCTCCTTAGGCTTGGAAGACTCGAACTTGTCTTTTCTTAAAACAAGCTCAATTAAGGACTCTGCTACGGTTATGAATTTGGTAAGTTCCTTGACTCCACAGTGTTACAACTCTTGCTTCACCCATGGCTTCAGCCCATCCATAAAGGAGAAAAATGCCTCCTCACCCAAATTGAAAATTTGGAGCATGAGTTTGCTTAACTCCTGCACATAATCTCTAACCGTGTCTTATTGCATAAGCCAATGCAACTTAGCTCGAGCCTCATCCTCGACATATTCTAAGTAAAACTACCCATTGAATTATTTTCAAAACTCCACCCAAGTCTCAGTTGTGGCCTGACCACACATTTCATCTGTGGACCTTCGCTACCACCATAAAAGAGCGAAATCAGTAAAATATCTAGCACCAATATTTACCTTGGCATCATTGTCCTTGATGCCTATGGAACAGAAGTATTGCTCTATCTCTCACAAGAAGTTGTCCACATCTCTCACAGACTTTTCCCCCTTAAACTTCTCCAGTTTAGGGACATCTATCTCTCAATTCAGTGTTGCACGTAACACTCCTTTACTCATGATAGCTTGATGCACAATAAGCTCTCCTTCAAGCTCCCCAATTCTCGTGTTCAAAGCTTTCTTCATAACCATTTTTCCCTCCTTCAAAGCCATCACCGTGGCTTTGAGGCCATATCCATAGTGGGATCGAGCATCCCTCACATCCTTTCCACATTGGAACCGAGAGACTCCAACACAAATTTACTGAGTTGCTCTTCTATCAAGTCCAACTGTATACGTCCCTAAACTCCCTCGAGTGTCTCCCTCACATCCCCCATAGATTCCTCGAGATTGGCCACCCGATTTTCCAAAGTCGAATCATTTCCCTTGATTGACTAGCTTTTCTAACCATCATGGGGATACTCTTGAGAAGTGCTAAAACTAGGTGTCCATGGTTGAACCGTGAGATATTGTTTGAATATTACCCATAACCCCCTATTAACACTTTAGTATAATAATCAATGGGTCGAAACCTAGCCATATAATAATTGTTATCCAAGTCCATAACTGAAAAGGTAGATAAACTTTCCAAAGCTATAGTTTTGCTATGTAAAGCACCGAAGCCAATTCGCCTGCCAAGGAGTTTAATAATGACGAACTTAGACATACTTTCACCAACCAATTTATAGACCATTTTTGAAAACTTAAATGCAGGGATACCATTCTCCATGCTTGTGATTACATCACCTTCAAAAAGTTTGATATAATCTTCTTCCATATTTGCCTTTCCTCTATTCGTCCAGGTATCATTGAACAATATATTCGGGGTAGCTCAAGAAACCATCTCTTCATTCGTTTCGCCCGAGGGATCCTCTTCTCTCATATGAACCTTCTTTGTGGCATAGCCGCCACCCGTCCCCCTCCTGCTACAGCTAGCACCACTACTACCACTTATAAACAAAGAAAGAGAATATTTTGGAACACTTTTGTCTTAATCACTATTAAATTTACTTTTCTTTAATTCCATTATTCTTTTGATTTATAGTATATTTATCATTTTTCCCTTTTTAATTTAATGTTTAAGATAATTCTAAATAGGATCTAATAATTAAATTTCTTTCAAAAGTATAGAAACCTCGTTTAAAGTGTTTTTTTATTAGAATTTTCCATTTAAAGAAGGAAAGAACTTTTGATTTTTTTTTTTTTTTTGATAAAACAACTTTTAATTTTCAATTTAAGGAGAAACAGAAATTGTGCGCAAATATGGAGGGAAAATGAAAATGAATATACAATTGGAAAAGACAATCTTACCCATCTAACTCAAAGACCTTAAAAACCAAAATCCCAATTCTCTCTTTCTCTTTCTCTAAAACCCCCAATAAATACTTCCCAAATGATTTGAAACGCCATTGGAATGACCTTTGCCTTTCTCTCTCGATAGTATAGTACGACGCCGTCGGACGACAGGATTCCGTTCAATCTGCTGCATTGGGGCAAGGTTCGTGATCACTCTCTGTCGGTTTTGATACGGTTCTCTGAAACTTTTTTTATAAATAATTATTTTTATTGATTTCTCCTGGTTTTTAAATTTCAGGGTCTGGATTTTTGAGTTTTTTTCTAGATCCTGTTGGGTAGTTTGGGCAGTGAAAATTGCTATTGTCAAAGTGAACCCGATGGGATTTATTTACTGTTTCGTGTTGATATGTAATACAGTGAGATGATTTTGTGAGCGAAGAAAAGAAACAGCAACCTTTTTAAATCTAGGGTTTTGTAGGAAATGGGAGGGAGCTTAGAAACTAACTGTTTGCAGTTTAAACCTGATGAAAGTGAGGTTTTGCCAAGGCAAGACGTTGAGGGAAATAAAGGGGATGATCTGAACCTAATGGTTCCCGATTTAAACAATGATCCGTTAACAAGTTCTTTGAAAGAGGTTGAATTTGAGAAAAAAGAGGAGATTGAAGAATGTAGGGAAGATGGTCAGGTGGGTAATCTAAATGTTAGTGAATTGAATGAGGATGATAGGAAAAAAGAGGGAATGGTGGAGGATGATGAAGTTGATAAAGAAGACTGTGTGAAGAAAACTGTCAACGAGGAAGGCTTAGAAAGTAAAGTGCAGTTTTCTGGCAGGGTTTTACGGTCAAGGTCTGCAGTGAAGACTAGGAGTATGATTGAAGATGATAAGGTTGAGATTAGGGTTGATAAAATTGAGGATGGCAATACTTCTGAAATGAAAACAACTGAGGTGGTTAAGGAGGGGGATGATCAGATGAAGAATGTGCAGGGAAAGGTGGGTAAGATGGGAAAGCGTAAGCGTGGGAGACCACCCAAGTTTCTGGAGAAGAATGGGTTTGAGAAGAAGACACCTCAGCTGCAAGTACGAGAGAATGATTACCCAGATGGTGAAGTGAGGAAGGAGCTCAAGCGCAAGCGTGGCAGACCACCCAAGGTACCAGGCAATGGCGAGTCTGTAAAGAAAAGATTTACGATAAAAGCAGTGGAAAGCGATCACGTGGACGGGGATGTAAGTATGCAGTCAAAGCCCAAGGTACCAGGCAATGGCGAGTCTGTAAAGAAAAGATTTACGATAAAAGCAGTGGAAAGCGATCACGTGGACGGGGATGTAAGTATGCAGTCAAAGCGCAAGCGTGGAAGGCCAATGCAGTCAAAGCGCAAGCGTGGAAGACCAAGGAAGGTGCTGGAGAATAGTGGTTTTGAGAAGAATGAAATTAATGTGGAAGCAGGTGAGAGTGATCAGTTTGATGATGTTGGCATTAATAAGGCAAATCATAAACGTGGGCATGGGAGACAAGTGAAGGGACAGAAGCCTCAGGTGGTCGAGAAGGAAGCAGATGAGGTTAAAGCAAGAGAGAGTTATCACTCTGATATTGAGACAAGGAAGGAAGCAAACCACAAGCACGAGGTGCCGCTCAAGATGGATGTCAATGATGGGTTTGAGATGAAACCTGTTGATATGGAAATGGGAGAGGGCGATCGCTATGATAGTGAGTCAAGGGAGGAGGTCAATCATAAGTGTGAAAAACCACCTAAAGTGCAGGGCAGTGATAGGAGTGATCAATATAATGGCAAGTTAAAGGAAGGTATGATCCGTAAGCGTGGAAGACCACCCAAGTTGCAGGGTGGGGGTAAGGGCTTGAAGGGTAGGCTTATAGATGGGAGAAAAAAGTTGGGTGGGCTAAGAAGAGGGAGAAAGAAGTTGAGAGGGAGTTCAAAGTTTAATATGTCTGCTAATACTTCATTGTCAGAGAAGAAACTGATTGGGAAAGAATCAAATCTTAAGAGGTTTATATCTGCCAATGAGGATATATTTGATGATATGGAAAAGAATGATGGCAAGGCTCCACTAATATCAAGACCTAAGGCTGTAAATGCAGAAGGCAGTAAAAACCAGGCAGAGAAAGCAAGGGATGAAGGGAAACGGAGAAGGTCAGAAGCAAAAAAAGCTGTGAGAGAAGGGAAACGGAGAAGGTCAGAAGCAAAACAAGCTGTGAGAGACAAAATAGTGGATCTGCTGAAAGCAGCAGGTTGGACGATTGATTACAGGCCTAGGAATAAGAGAGAGTACAATGATGCAGTGTATGTTAATCCTCAAGGAAGGACGCATTGGTCAGTTACCTTGGCATACAAGATGCTTAAAAGGTATTATGAGAATGGTGGTTGTGACTCTAAGGTTTGTCCAAATGGTTTCATATTTACTCCAATTCCTGAAGAAGAACTTAGCATCCTAAAAAGAGTAGTTCAAAAGAAAAGGGTTGGAAAAAAGAAGCCAAAAAGGGAAGATGATGATAGCGATGATGATGGACAAGTTAAAAAGAAAATGAATAAACAAAAAAGGAAAATGAAGGAGAATGAGAAAAAGAAGAAAAAACAAAAGCTTCTCAAAGAGAAGCTTTTGCTTTATGAAGAGGAAAATTCTGATGGTGCATTACAAAGGGGAACACATGTGTCAAGCAGGAAGCATAAGTTACAGCAGACACAAAAGAGAAAGCGGTATGGCTTGTTGGTCCGTAATTCAATGGATGGAGCTGAATCTGATAATGATGGCTATGTCCTATATGATGGAAAGAGAACTCTGCTTTCTTGGATGATTGATTCAGGCACTGTTCCACAGAATGGGAAGGTGGAATATTTGATTCAAAGAAGAACACGAACTCGTGAGAGTAAGTCTGGTAGGATAACTAGGGATGGCATCCAATGCAGCTGTTGTTGTGTTGTCTTCACCATTGCAGAATTTGAAATTCATGCAGGGAGCAAACCCCATCAACCTTTTCTGAATATATATTTAGAAACAGGTCTTCCCCTCTTGCAATGCTTATTAGATGCATGGAACAAACAACAGCAGTCTGAACGTAAGGGCATCCATTTTGTGGATTTTGGTGGTGAGGACCCAAATGACGATACCTGTGGCATCTGTGGTGATGGTGGTGACTTGATCTGTTGTGATAGCTGCCCATCAACATTCCATCAAAGTTGCCTAGATATAGAAGTAAGTAATATCTTTATTGCATGCATATGGTATCTAACTTTTATTAGATCATCCCACCCAGACCTTGCATCCTTTCCCAACTTTTAATTGCTCTGCATCAGTTTTTCAGTTCTAGAGCACATGAAAGAAAGGAAAAAGGGTTAATAATTTTGGTATACATTGTCATTCAAGTTAGCAGACACTGAAATCTTTTGAATAATGGGATTGGGTGCATAAGGATGGCAATAAAGTTCTGTATATTCTTGTTAAGACTTTATCCATTGAGATCAACCTCTGCTACAATATTGTGTTATTCTTTTATTTACAGCTCGAAGTCTGGCTGTAATTTATCTTTGAGTTCATTCTTTTGTTTTCCTTGCTTTTCCCATGGGCCTTGCTAATGAAGAGCAAAGAGTGACTGAAACATAGGGCAATGAGCTAGATTATAACTTATGCTTTGAATTCTTTGTTGATGGGAAAAAGGAATTTCTGTGTTGAAGTTACTTTCTCGTTACATATCATTTGTGAAAAGTTGCCAAAAACCTGTTTGAGAATTCTATTTCAATAGTTTTTCCTTTTTGGAGTTATACAAAGAAGTAGGTTTTAGTTTCAGTGAAAATTGAAATCTTGATCTTGCTTAATCTACTTTTTTTTTTTCTGATATTCTTTTCTTTGCCACAGGCATTTCCTTCAGGTAACTGGAATTGTGTGTACTGTACATGCAAATATTGTGGGATGGTTGGAAATACATATCAAAGGGGCAAAAATGAGGATGCAGATCCTACAGTTCTAACATGTCATTCATGTGAAGAAAAATGTATGCATCTGTCAAGTTCCAAGTTGTGTTTATATATCAATTGTGGATTCCCCTTGACCTTTTTATATTTAATTTTGGTTTACCTGTTGTTCTTGCTATTATATGCCATTCATTTCAGAAGGACCTTTTGTTTCTTCATTTTGTAGATCATGAATCATGTATTCAGCCAATGGATGCTTTTGATGAAGGTTCGAGTAGTGCATTCTTTTGTGGGAAGAGATGCAAAGAGGTATACTTTTAGTTAGCAATTGATATAATTCTGCTGTGGGGAATTTGTAGTGGTTTGCTAGATTTGTAAATATAGTCTTAATTGCTATTTGTGCTGTCAATTAAGCTGTCTGCTGGTATGAATTGATTGTGGTTCTCGCTTTATCAAATTTAAGGGTTGTTGTCTCTGTTTCTTAACCAGGAGCCTAACTCTATCTACTAGAGATGTTTCTTTTTTTTTTTTTTCTTTTTCCAATTAAGAGGTATTTCAGTTTTTTGAACTCAACCCCTAAGTTGATCCCATCTTGTGAACTACATTTAGCAAGAATGGGAAGGGAGCTCTATGCTCCTGTTTTGTGCATTCAACTGATCTCTGGCTCTCATTGGGAGCTACTCACATGCATGAATGTTATGATCTGACTTGCATAGAATTCCAGAACATTGCACCCTTTAGAAACAAGTGGGAAGTTTTTGCTTTTTATTTTATTTTATTTTGTGTTCGTGTGTGTGCACGTGTTTGTGTTTGGAAGTTGATCATTTAGTTGTTTTTCCAGTTGTTTGAGAGACTTCAGATGCTAGTTGGGGTTAAACATGAGCTGCCAGAAGGATTCTCATGGACTCTTGTTCAGCGCTTTGATATCAGTTCAGATGTTTGTCTCAGTGAAGCATATCAGAAGGTTGAATCAAATTCAAAGCTAGCTGTTGCACTATCTGTGATGGATGAGTGCTTTTTGCCTCTTGTTGACCACAGAAGTGGGATCAATCTGATTCATAATATTGTCTATAATTTTTGGTATGTGCACCTAAACTGGTCTATTTGTACTTCAGAAGCATCATTCTGTCGTAAATTAATTACATTCTTCAAGAGAAGTTGACTTTTCCTCTAACTATGATGTGAAAAGTATGGTTTGATATTTTGGCTCGCTGCTCTATGCACTTCTTTATTTTTGTAATCGTATTTGGGTTTTGGCAACAAAGATGTGACCAGTACTAACCTTCTTAAAAAGTCCTTAATTTAAAGTTTGATATGTCTGAAGAAGTATGTTTTGTTGAATAACAGTTACCTTACTGCTTAGAACTTTTGAGCAGAATCTTGTGCAATGTTAACCTTGCCTGACTGCAGATAGGAGATAAAAACAATCAAATCTGTCAACATATGTAATGTTGGCTGAATGTGACATTTATACATTATAAGAGTTTATAACCATATGAAATGTTTAGGAATCAAAAAAAAAAAAAAAAAATTAAAGGATGATATTTTATAGATTGGCATGTATTAATCTTTTGTGATTGCGTGGCATTTGCTAGTTAATATCTGAAATACAACCTAATGCCTATATTTATGGTGAGGTGATATTTGATTTTTCTGCAGAATTATTGTTGCTGTGCTTCTGAAATTGAATAAAACCAAGGCATTCGTGTTTCAAGTGAATTATTAATCTCCTTTTGTTCTCAGGTCAAACTTCACTAGGCTAAACTACAGTGGTTTTTACTCTGCAATTCTAGAAAGGGGGGATGAGATTATATGTGCAGCATCCATCAGGTAGTACTTCTGTTCTTAGTTCTTTGTGAATTATAGTATAGAATATGTGGAAATGTTCACATTTGAAGAGTGATTATACGATAGCATCCATAAGTTTAAACACTCTTGGTCACCATCCTTTTGTTCCTCCGCTGTTCATTTCTAGTACGTGTTTAAATTTTAAGCTATTTTGTTCAGTTATTCCCCAATCCAAAATGCGGGAAGCCCATTTATGTGTGAATACACTGAGATTGAAGATTTAACACATTACAGTTTGTTTCAATACAACTAATGGTACATAATCACCATTACTGTAGGTTTGCCAATCATAAACTGATAAACCTGCCCACTCACCTAACTGTTGCACTTGTTTCCTTAATTCCTAATGATTACTATTATTTACTTATTGGGTTAATAGGATCCATGGAAACCAGTTAGCTGAGATGCCTTTCATTGGCACCCGGTATGCTTATAGGCGTCAAGGGATGTGTCGCCGGCTTCTTTGCGCAATTGAATCTGTATGTCTGAATCACTGATCTCTTTGTTTTATTTTTATATTTGTATTTCTTTGTTATATTGCTGGAGTATTAATTACAATTTTTAAAATTTGACATTTTCAAGTTTATATGTACAATATCATGGCACTTCCTGCCACAATTTTTTTTGGAGAAATACTTAAGAATTAGATTATTCTTTCAAAAGAGAAAACCAGATATCGATATTTCCCTCAATCTAGTGATACAGGATAATTCATGGTTAACAGGTGTTTATTCAATGATCTGTATGCATGCCTGAAAAGAGTAATAGGGCAATAGAGTGATATCAAATGGGGCTATTTTTATTTTTATTAATGTAATTCGCCCTGATTTTGTTTTTAATGTTTATTTTCTTGTCCCTTGATTTCAGGCCCTAAGATCCCTGAATGTTGAGAAATTGGTCATACCTGCAGTCCCGGAACTCAAGGAAACATGGACTTCTGTCTTTGGTTTCCAACCACTAGAAACTGTAAGCAAGCCAAAGATGAGGAACATGAATATGGTGGTCTTTCCAGGTGTAGATATGTTAGAGAAACCATTGCTGACGCATATTATGGAGGAGCGGATAATGGGTGAGGTGTTCGATAAATCTGTGGAGAAGTGTTCAGTTGTGTTTGATTTGAATGTTTCTGCTGAGAGCCCTGCACCTGAAACAGATGATAGAAATGATGAACCTGCTGTTGTCAAATCTACAACGCCGCTTCCTGAATGCACCTTGAAATGTACTTCTGATATAATAGTTGAGACTGTCAATTTTCCAGAGAATGCTACTGTTTCTTCCTCTTGCATTCCAGCAACTGAAGAAAGCAAGCTGGAAGTTGACTCTCAAAGCATATATTCAGAGGAGAAAACTGATGACAGCATTGTTAAACAGAACCTTGATCCTAACCATGTCGGTTCTGTCAAACACGCTGTCAATATTGTCCATGCTGACAATGAAGTGGCAGTTCCTGTACAAGTGTCAAAGGATGCTGGTAAGGATGTTGTTACTAACTGCTTTCATGGTACAGTTCAGATGTCTGAGGAAGCAAATGGCATCAAGCATCGTGAAATTTCTAAACTAGAGATGGTAGAATGTGTTTCTGATTTTGTTAAGACAGTCGTTCAGTCTGAAGAAGCAAAAATTTGCCTTGCTATTGCTGAAGAAGCAACCAACCAAACTTCTCCATCAACTACCCTAGGTGCTCAGCATGCTGCAAATGGCCATTATGATGTTGCAACTGATGACAGTAAAAGTGGCCCTTCCAGACAGGGAGTCAAGATGGATGCTTCTGGAGAAGTCTCGGCTACAATTGATGTAAATTCTATTACTTACGAGGTTCGCAATGATGCTTCCGAGAGAGAAAACATGCAGCAGCGCATGTGCAAGTCCGCAGAGGTTGTCTCAGCTGGTTCTGAGGTTTGCCATGACTAACATGCATGATCAGAGAAACATGAACTGCAACAGTCTGATATCTGAAAAGGTAATATAGTTACTAATATGGCTCAGGTGAATGCCAAATCTCCTGAGCACCTCATATTGAGTTCTCAAGTTGACCGCTATTATGGTTCTTAACTCATTCTAATTCTGGAGTGGCTCTTAACCGTGCATCTGTGAGGAGTGAATCACACGCAAAACTGAGGTGATGTTTTTGTCTAAACTGAGCTCCCTTTTTCCGTTGTATCCTGTTGAGTTCAGATGTCTCTTTTGAATAGCAGCTACTCATTAAGGTGCTAGATATCTGTATGGTTAGTATAGAAATTTTGATGATGCGAATTACGGAAAAAATTAACATTTGGAGCCTGGATGATGGATCCATGGCAGACAAGCTTTAGGGATGCAAATGGTAATTCTTTTAGCTTTATGTACAGTATAGGCCAATAGTATTCTCTAGAGTAGCTTCACGCCATCAAGGTTTTCCTTTTTCTCTTCATTTTGTATATTTTGGCCTTTTCATGCACTTTGTTGAATGCAAGTTTCCATCGTTGAGCTCTAGTACTAGTGTTTTTTTCTCTCTATGCGGTGAAGGCTTTGATAGTAAAATGACTCTTCAACTATATCTTGTTCATAGGTTGACTTAAAATATTATGTCAGAAGTCGTACTAAAGTTTTATTGTTATATGTTTTGTATGAATGAAATTATATGACACGTGACACATAATTCCACATCACTAATGACGTGAATAATATTTTATTTGTTTAAAGATAAAAAAAAAATCTCGTGAAGAAATAAAAAATATACTTTATTTAAAATTCTAAAATAACCAAGTATTATGCATGTCCTTTTTTTTGGGCCATAAATGGAATTACGTAATTTCATTGGGCCAAAGTATCATATATATAGTTATATTTTGGATCAAAATATGACTGAATAAAATTTAAAGGACTTATTAGGATAAAAAGAAACTTAAAAGGAGTTGAGATAAGGGGTATTTTTTGTATTACTAAATTTTTATGGTTTTGCCTTTACTCTATTCAATGCATGTTTACAAGTTGATAATTATGAACGATCTTAATCCAATTTTTACCCCTTGTACGTTTAATTAAAAAATTTGCATAATCGACTGTTTGTAGGGTTTATATTTCTTAATGACATTCTTGATGGTCCCTAATTTGCAAGGGATTGAATTAATGTTGGGTTTGATGCAATTATGATATCTCAAACTCGATTCTTAATAAATTAAAAAACAATTACCATATAAATATTAAAGGATGATTTGTGATGTATTTGATAACTAAAAACAACTATTAGCTATGGAATCTTAAAGACATATGATCCATCATTAATTCAAAACTGTAACAATCTCAGTTGCAAGATGGACCTATGTGCACAATTATTACTCGCATGCTTTGAATAAATATATCACACTTGTATTGGGACAAGTAGAGGCAATGCATCACACGCTACAGTTTGTTTAAATTTTTATTTATTTAAGTTCTATAAAAAAAAAAAACATTATTGTGTGAAATTTATATTTCAAAATAATCGGTTTTATATAATTTTATTATTTTGAGAATTTAATAATAATAAAAACAAGACATTTCTTTGAATCTTGAGTGTAGCTTCTATCTAAACAAGTGACCGCTACTTCAAAATGATTAACCTTACAAATGTAGTTTGATACAATTCATTGGTAAGTGGTAACTATATACTTTTTCTTTTCTTCTTCAAATGATATTTTTCAAATTGACGTACAAACTTAATTAATTATTCATATCATTTGCATGCCATCAACAATACTAAAATTTAAATATAATGATCCAACATCCAAACCTAACATATATAAGATCAAAGTCCGATCGGCAAGAAAACGGTAGCCGTAGAATCCCACCGCCGGTGATCTCAGTGACGTCTCCGTTTTGGGGTACTGGCATTAGCCATTAGGCTAACAACAAGATCAGCAAATGCTCCTACGATAAACTTGTGAGTGCTTTTGGGGTTCAAAGCAAGGTAGCACAAAAGGAGTTCATGCAAGTTGTCCCAGTTGGCCTTGACGTCCATTAAGTCACGTGCCTCCACCATTTCCTGCATGGATTGCCTGAAATCCATATATGGGTTCGGAGACAAAGTTGGGACCGCTACACCGTCTTTAACGGTCGACCTTGTGTGGTGGTGGCCTTTCTTTGAGGTTTGATTCACGGCGGTTGACGTCGTTGTTGATTCAATGATGGAGTTGGAGCTGCCCGGAGAAGTGAAAAAGAAGCGCTGCGAGGCAAAAATGGTGGCGAAGTCGGGTTCGGAGTGGGATTCAAGCTCTGGGTTGGGGTCGGAGGAAGAATGGGTACTTAAGGAGTTGGAAGGTGAGAAGAGGAGGGATGAGGGGGTGGCGGCGGAGGAAGGAAGTGGAAGGCCGTTATCAGCGGCGGTTAACAGGGAGGAGGACGTTAATGGGAATTTGATCTTGATGAAGCAGAGATTGATGTTTTTTCCCACCGAGGTTGGCATAATTAACTGTTTGAGACAGGAAAAAAAAAAGAGAAACTCCATTAATATATATACTTGCCAAATTGTTTCCTGACAATGAAATAATTAATCACCACTATTAATTATCCTACACATAATTTCTTTTCTATTAAAAACAGAACAATTTTTCATTGAATAAAATTTTATAATAATAAAATTAAAAAGAAAAAGAGAGAGAGAGAAAGCGATGGATCAAATGAGCACATGATTATTATCTTATCACTTTTACAAGATACCTCCCCCCACAAGACTTGTCTTCTTTTCTGGTCCCACTCTTGCACCATCTTCCACTCACTTCACTGTATGTTTTAACTCTTAAAATATCTATTCATTTTATTATTTCTAATCTTTTAAGGTAACCTATCAAAATAGCTATTTTTATTTATTTTATGTTATATTTTAGTCACTTATGTTATTATTTTGTTACGAAATGATCACTCTGCCGTTAAGATCTGTTGACTGTCCGACGTGAATTGAGAAAAAGAACCATTGGTCTCCTTTTTCTTTCCATTTTGACTGAAAAAACCATCCATTTTCATAGTCATATTTGTTGAATCGAAACAGTGGAAATCAAATTGAGTGCTCCATCAATCGGTTGGATTTTTTTATTCAAAACAGAAAAATAAAAGATCGATTCAATAGACGGTCCAAGCATAAATTATAGTAAGTAAGAGTTTCTTTTGTTCTTTACATGGGTTTTGGGTTAAGATATTATGTTTTTTTTTTTCAAAAAGGTGGTCCATCTTTTCATGTTTTTCTTGTATATGTGATAGACAAAAATGACATGCTTTATCTTTGTTGATTTGTGTATTGTGGGCAATCAAAATAACAAGCAAGTATAGAGATTGGTGTGTTCATTTCTTCTTCTTCTTTTCTGTCGTTCTTATCTTCTCTTCTCTTCTTTGATCGTAACAAAAAGAACCCAACTGTTGCATCTTTTGAAATTGGAGAAAATTGAGTTTTAGGGTAAAATTTTTTATTCTATTTTCATAATTTTTTTTAAACTTTTCTCATCCTAGCTGGACATCCACGTTGACATTTAAAACTCATTTTAACGGTCATGTCGAACTATCGTTTGGGAGATACAAATCTTAACGGCAGAGTGACCATATCGTAACAAAACGATAATGTATGTTACTAAAACGTAGCATTTCAAACATAAGTGAATAAAATGTAACCTAAGGCAAATAAAAATAACTATTTTAATAGTTTACTCAATCTTTTAATATAAAAATAGTGGATAAAATGTTGTTATTATTACAATAAAAATTTAAAAAATATAAAATTGAATGTATTTAAACGTGTAAAATCATTTAAGAAATTAGATATAATTAAGGAGAGAAAAGGAGAGGTGAGATGAGTTAAGTTAAAGGGATGTTCCAACCGAAGCAAAGCAATATTAGAACTTAGCAGGAAGATAGGTAGCACATGGTGGGGGGCATAGAAGCAGAAGCAGCTCTACCACCAGTACCAACTAACGCTGTCTAAACCACCCCCAACCACCCCTTCAGTTGCACTTCAGTTCAGTTAACTGTATGTATCATATCATCCTAAATTTTCACTCTAATTCACACATATTCGTTTCTTTTATCTTTGTTTTTATTTCTTTGTGACATTATGGATTTATTTAGTTCATAACTTTGTAAGATATTTTTATTAATAAAATTAGAGGAATGTAAAATTATTTAATATACTATAATATATGTTTTATTATCATATTTCATTCATTTTATTGGAATGTGATATTTTGTTATTAATTGATGGAATTTAAGATTTCTTATAAATACATTTTACTAAATTTTACCATACTGATACTACTTTATTTAACTAATAAATAAGTGATTGTCTCTAATAAATTGCTTTAGTTTTTCATTCTTTAAATAAGAAGAATATGTTTTTAATTATTAAAACATATTATTTATTATGGTTTAAATGTAATTTTGATGATAAAAATGAATGGTAAACTTGTTATAAATGTAATATTTCGGGACACAATATAATAGATAAATTGTAATATAATAGATTAAATATTGAAATTTCTCAACTTATAGTAATAATAAAATAGATAAAGTTGAAATGTTATTTGAACAATATATCAAATAACTGAAAATTTTGATTTAAGGAAAATACAAAAATGTTGCAACAAAAAAAAGAATCAGTGCCAATGAGGTCTTGGCTCAGTTGGCAAAGATAGGTTCTAGATACCTAGGTTCGAGACCTACCATGCATAATTATATGCATGGTTCTCTGAGTGTCATCATGTGTGAGAGTTTTAGTTCAGTTAGTCCAAGTTAGTTGACTTAAATCTAGATTGGATCAGGTCTTAGTTTGTTTGTACTGTAATGGTTTGATTGTAATTGGGGGTTACTCATATCGTCTCTTTGTAATAGTTTAATACTTGTGATTACTTGGACTTGTATTTGTAATTGTACTATACTTGATACATTTAATATATATATATATATATATATATATATATATTACCTAAGGAATATGTGGTATTGAAATTAGCCCATATATTACCAAATCTTGACACTATGAGTACTACCATATTACCAACTCAAAGTGATCTTCTTTATCCAAACATAGGAATGTAACTCCAAATTGTAAAATTACCACTACTAACCTTAGATTCCATGAACTAAATGTCATTTAAATTGTTTGCAGGGACGTAACTAGGGGGCATGGCAGAGCCCCCTTAAGATGGAAAATTTTCCATTTAGTCCCTTTAAATATTTTAGAATTTTATATTGGTAAAGGTAAAATTTCACTTTGCCCCCCTAAAAATGATAAAAAATTGATGTAATCCTTTAAAAATTATAAAGATGTAGGCTATTAAAATGGTGAAATTGCATTTTTACAATCGTAAAAATTACAATTTAATTTCCGCCCCCTAAAAAGATTTTTTGACTTCACCCCTGATTGTTTGCATGCAAAAGTTAAATGATTGTATTCGATGAGTGGTAATTATGCCAAAATTTTGTACCATTTTGAAAGAAACTAGTCAATTTGCCACTAGTTCAAACTGTTGTATAAACACATGTTCAAACACGTGTAATGACTCGATTTTCAATGGTGTTAAAAAATAAGGTTTTGAAACCCTATTTTCGTAAACTGAGTCCATAAGGATGAAATATAAAGTTTAATGAAGCTATTATGAAAATATATTAAAGATCGATTAAGCAATTTAACCGAGAAAATCGTTAATTAAAGCTCAAGGACTAAATTATAAAAGTTCAATCGCTATTGAGTTTTAATTTTGAAAATGCTTGAGGACATAGTTAACAATTATTCAAAGAGCTTAAATGATTATTAAACCATTATTTTCATATTGTTAGTGGGAAATGATGATGATTGATGGTCGCTAAACTAACTAAAAATTCGACTAAGGCAAGCGCACCTATCGAACAGTAGTATAGTTCTGATGAGACCGGAAATATTGTATCCACGAGGACTAAAAGTACTAGTATTAACTCTTTTTCTATTATTTAGCCTAAAAATAAAGAAGAATTGTTTTAACCTAAAATTTAACTAACCTAATTAACTAATTAAGGCTACAGAGATAAAATTTGAAAAAGACTTTAGGAAAACAGATGGAGAAAACAATACCCAAGGAAGTATCCACCTAGACTTTACTTATTACTTCTGAATCAGACGATTTATTCACTTGACTTATTCCGTAGAAATCCCTGATTTATGTTAATATCTCCGTCGAGACTAAAAACAACTGACTCTAGGTTGATTACTTGAAATATCTTTCTAATTAAAACCCCTATCGTCGCATTAACTCAATCTATGGATTTCCCTATTAGATTTGATTCTAATCCGGCAGATTTATGTCGTCCTATGTCTAGGATTGCATTCAAATCCGCTTAATTATGCTAGATCTACTCTTAAACAGGAACTTTTGCTCCACATGAATAAGCACATCAAACTTGGATTAATATCCTGAAATATTAAAACAAGCATCAAGAACACATAATTAAGAATAAGAGCAAGTATTTATCATATAATTCAGATATTAATAAGATTCATCTTAGGTTTCATCTCCCTTAGGTATTTAGGGAGTTTAGTCCATAATAATAGAGGAAAACATCTCAAAATTGGGGAAACAACAAAACATAAAGAAACCCAAAAACTTCGTTAGAAATTGAATGGAGATCTTTAGTCTTGATGTAATCCTGCTTCCGAGCTGATTCCAATGGCTTTCTTCGAGTATTTTCTGTGTTTTGCCCTGCATGTCCTTTTAATCCTCTTCTAGGGTGTTTATATAGGCTTTAGAATGCTTCAAATCCCTCAAAAGTGGCCTTTTCCGAGTAGAACTGGACTTGGGCTCGACAAGGACACGGCCGTGTGCAAGTGCTCAAACCGTGTGCAATTCTGACTTGGATTAATATCGACACGGCCATGACACACGGGCGTGTGATCTACCCGTGTGTCTAACACGGGCATGTGGATCATCCGTGTGGAAGTGTCTAGGCCGTGTGAAACACTGTTTTAAGCCCAATTTGTCCTTTTTTGCCTGTTTCTCGCTCTTTTTGCTATCCTAAGCTCTCCTGAGCATAAAATATGAAATTAAAGGATTAGGAGCATCAAATTTACAAAAACCAAGGGAAAATCATTCATAAATACGCCAAGCATGGGGTAAAAATATGTATAAATTACGGTTTATCAGTGATTACTATTAATCTTAATAATAATGATTAATGAATAAAAATTGTTAAATTAATTTAATAAACACTATTAATTAACTTAACTAAATATTAGACTTAGTATATATAATAACTAGTGGATGGAAAGAAGAAAACTTTGTCATATTCTTTTACGCCCACTTTAGAAAAAGAAAGAAAGAAAGAAAATCCATGGTTTTGAACTTTACATTCGGCCATACCAAATTGCAAAGGTAATCAAGCTATTTTTATCAAATTTTTTTATAGATTCTTGATCATGACAACTTGAATTAGCTAGCCCAAGTATCAACTTGTTCAATTAGTTAATATTTAGCAAGTTTTTATTATAGAAAATTTGATGATTTTGAGCTTGTTTTGAAGAAATTGATAGTTAATAAGCTTAGATTATGATAATGACTAAATTGGAAATCTAATTGAACTTGTTAGAGAACTTTGTAACATTAGAAACTAAATTGAATAAATTGAAAACTTTCATGAAATTGTGTTGCAAATGAAAAGTATAGGGTCCCTAATGAAAGAATGTGAAATCAGATTTTGTTCTGATGTTAGATATAAAAAAAAATATGTGTATCTCGTGTATAAGGACTAAATTGAATAAAATGAAAAATATGCTTAAGTATGTATTTGGTTGTGAATTGGATGTAAATTGATATCGTTTTTGTTATTGAATTATTTAACATAGCTAAAGATGACATCGAGCTGTCGCAAGAGTAGGGAAAATCAAAAATCGTAAACGAGTATAGGACAATTTTGGCTTGTATTTTTTTGATTTGAGTTCAATACATATATATATACATATGCATATATACATATATTTGATTGATGCAAATCTACCTATTGAGGTGAGATGATTAATTGTCTTATGAATTGATTCGAATTTGGTGGTTTGAAATGTCAAGAATTTGGATTGAATTGAATATAGTAGAAATAAGTATGATATGCATTGATAAATGATATGTGATGTGAATTGATGGTGGAATGGTATGAGATCATGATATATGAGTTGTTTTATAATATGAACATATATGTATTGATTCATTGATACCCTATTAACTGTTCGAGCAAAGTCAGATATAATTGGCATGTCATAGGATTAGATTGTGTACAAGATTATACTATGGTTTATCCGATGATGCACTATATAATACCCCATACTTGAATCGACCGTCGGGTCCGAGCTACAGGATGCCACATTCATTATCAGAGCAACTACAATCATTTGCATTTAATTTATACTATTAGATTATTAGATTCAACTAAAACATGAATTCAATACGATATACAATCATTCATAAGCTCTAGAGATAACTCGAGATAAAAGTAGGACCAAATTGTAAGATCTTCTAAATTTTAGGTTGACATCGCGACGACGGGGGCTCCTTGTTGTAATGCAACGTTCTGTTTGGGGCTTGTCTCAATAACCTATGCACAACATGGCATGAAAGCCTAATCTTATCATGACGACATGTACCCGACGTTGCGACGTGACATTCTGTTTCTGCAATTTTTCCATGAATCACAACCTGAAATTTTCCAACTAAACTCTAAGTACATTCAAATATCAATCAGCCAACATACACAACTGTAAAGCATCAATTCGTGCCATTTAATACCTTATCCAACACTAGGCCAATACCTTATCATCTACAAGCTATCTATCCAATGCAAGTTATTCAAATCATTTACACTCTTACCTAATTTACCAAGTTCATCTATATTTACAGCATTTCATACCATTTCAAATCATATTTAACTCTATTTACAAGTTATATTCATTTAACCAAATACATACATTAACCATTTTAAAACAAAAGTGCAATTAAACACAGTTTTATACCAAAATTGACCCAACCTAAGTACATACCATATAACCAACAAAAGAAATCTATACAAAAATTATTAAGTGTGGGATCTTTGGCTAGATGCTGAAGTCGATGCTCGTAACCTCAAAATTAGACCTAACCTGTACATGGAAAACAAACCACACGCTGAGCAATAAAGCTTAGTGGTATTTATGTGATTCAAGTCAGTATAATGCAAAATTCAAACCAAATGTATATACCTAATTTCAAGTAAAAGTGTTAACTAATTCATATACAAGTTATGCAACATTCGAACCAAATGTATATACATTGAAGGCAGTTTCTCACTTTCTCTATTCTGCTCTCTATGTTGCGAGATTAGATTTCCCATGTGGTGACATAGTGTCCAGTATTAGCTCAAAATACCTTCTAATGGTCTCCTACACACTCATGAAGTACATTAGCTTTCCCTTAGGCCTCGTTCAGCCCTTAAGATCAATAAAAGACTCGATGTGTATATTTTATTAAATGTAAGTAAAATTAAAGAAACTTAACTAAAACATAATGAAAATGCTTGTATTAAAGCTCCTTATCGAAAAACCCAAAATTCAGTTATTTCAACTACATTAAATGATCTTTCAAATTGGTCAGGACTCTCCAGCTTATGGTCGCTTCTTTATGGTACCAGTTGTTGCTTTATTGAATTTGCTTCATTAATAGGCTCACGCTTCGACTTTGATCATTATGGGCTAGTACCAAGATTGAGTCCTAGACAGGCAGACCTAATTTTAACAGCTAGAATAGTAACAATGAAAATGGCACCCTCTTTAGTGAGATTATATGAACAAATGCCCGAACTTAAATATGTTATTGCTATGGGTGCGTAGCTAAAGGTATGTGTCATAATTATTATGGGGAACCCGCATGGCCCAATGATCTTTTATATATTTTTCCAGTAGTAGTTCTCGGTACTATTTCTTGTAACGTAGGCTTAGCAGTTCTAGAACCTTCAATAATTGGTAGTAGAAAGAGTACCCTGCTGCATTCGTTCTTAATAGCCAAGAGACGATCATCTTAGGGTGATCCTTTTGTCAACGGATGCTCCTATTAACTCGTAGTATCTGAAGGATGAGAACCAACTATGTAGCATCTGTAACACCCCCTACCCGTATCCATTGCCAGAATAGGGTACGAGGCATTACCGGAGTTTACTGAACATTTTCAGATAATTCTAAGTCATTTATTATTCGGATTTTTAAAAAAATCATAATGTCTCTCTATTGGGCCCTCGAAGCCCCAACATACACTAGAAACCAAATGGAATTAAATCGAGATTATAAAAAAAATTTGCAAAATCTTAAATTTTATTTTCATCTAAGTACTTACCATTTCAAAGTTTTTTGTAATTAAACATATTACCATTCAATCAATAGCTTGTCCTTTGTCTAAGTGTCAAGCCACATCATTGTTAGTATACTTGCATTTATTTCATATAAATTCAACATTGATATACTTATTTTCTCGACATGTCACACTTGAGTTTAATAATTGCCTTTACTTACATAATTTCCTTGTATTAACATATCAAAGATAATCATATATATACATGTCATGAAACATATCATTCTTTTACCGTTTCTTCATAAGCATATATCGTTCATTTCATTATATCAGTATTTCATACTCCATCATTTCCATATATTTTATGTATATTTATTCCGGTAATAGCTTATATCAAACTTAACATAAATTATATTCCATGTACTTATACTTATTTCGTTTATCTATCTTCATAATTATTTCATATAACCATTCGTCATCCGATACATATTACACGAATATCAATTGTTCAATGGATGTCATAGCGTCTCCCATCCACGGTCTTATTTATCTTTGACATGATGCCATAGTGTCTTTCAAGTATGGTCTTACTCATTTTTACGTCATGTTGCCAAGGTATCTTTCAACCATGGTCTTAAACATTTAATATCATGTTGCCATGGTGTCTTTCAACCATGGTCTTACACATTTCATATCAAAGTTGCCATGGTATCTTTCAACCATGGTCTTACATTTTATATCAAGTTGCCATGGTGTCTTTCAACCATGGTCTTACACATTTCATATCAAAGTTGCCATGGTATCTTTCAACCATGGTCTTACACATTTCATATCAAAGTTGCCATGGTGTCTTTCAACCATGGTCTTACACTTTTGATATCAGGTTGCCATGGTGTCTTTCAACCATGGTCTTACACATTTCATATCAGTTGCCATAGTATCTTTCAACCATGGTCTTACACATTTCATATCAAAGTTGCCATGGTGTCTTTCAACCATGGTCTTACACATTTCATATCAAGTTGCCATGGTGTCTTTCAACCATGGTCTTACACATTTCATATCGAGAGCACACTCCCACGAACCTCATCCTTACACGGTGGGATTACCAGTCGAGCTAAATCCTCGTAATATAAACTCATAGAGTATTGTCGGGATTACCAGTCCCAGCTAAATCCTCCGCAACGACAATTACTCTAATGAGCTTGGATCACAATTAGTCCAAAGCTAAATTCAGACCTAATTCGGATTACCCGTCAGGGCTAAATCCATTTTCCACATATTCTTCGGGAGGGCTATGTCAGGTTAGGATCACCCGTCCGGGCTAGATCCTTTTTACCGTCAATTCCTTTTCAGAGATCCATCGAATTTTCCTTCCATTCAACCGGGGATTTCTTTCCCTTTTATCAAATATGTTAATGTTTCATCAATTTTCATATAATGAATATTCAAATCATATTCACATCAATAACATACATTTCAAGTATTTAAGAATATAATTCAAGTTACATGAACTTACCTCATTGATTGTTCATGTTTAAGATTTCATTATTCTAATATCTTTTCTTTTCCATGATCAACTCTCGTATTTGTGTCGTCCGGATCTTTATAAATAAATTTGATCATCATTTTTATTCATTTTATACTCTAATGCATTTAATTAATACTCTAGGCAAAATTACCATTTTGCCTCTAAACTTTTAATTAATGACGATTTCATCCTTAGGGTCAAGAAAATAAAATTATTGCAATTTAATCCTTATTTCCAGCTATTATTATCATACATATCGATAACAATCCATGAATTCTATAAATATCAAAATTTTTCACAATTTCAAAACTTTTCAATTTAATCCCTAAAACATGTTTTCCCCCGATCTTGAACTAAATTGATAATTTCGTTAAATTTTGTAATTTAAATAATAAAATAATCTATTTCATGCAATTTAGTCATTTCGACATTTTTACAAAATTGCCCATAAAGTTTTACCTTTATTCAATTTAGTCCTTAAGCTTAAAACATGCAAATTAGTCATGCTTGCTGAATATTCATATATATTTTTCCTCCTCCTCCTCTCCATTCCACATCCTTAAATTTATATAATATGCTTATAAGTAACATTATCAATAATTTCACTATTTACTTATATGTATATTCAAAGCTGTCCATTTGAGTCATAGTCACTAAATTATTTATTTCTTGAGTTACAGAACTCCAAATTAAGATCTGTAAATTTTATCTGAAACTAGACTCACATATATCCTTACCATAAAATTTTCAGGATTTTTTGTTTAGCCAATTAGTACAGTTTATTCATTAAAATCACCCCTGTTTTGCTGTCTGACAGTTCCGACCCTTCTTCACTAAAAATTAATTATCTCCTTGTAAAGAATTCAAATGATGTTCTAATTTGTTTCTAATAAAACTAGACTCATTCAGGATTCTATACATATAAATTTAAGCCCCTAATTATTTTTATTCATTTTTTTATGATTTTTCAAAGTCTGAACAGGGGAACCCGAATTCATTCTAACCTTGTCTCACAAAATTCATTATATCTCAAAATTTACAAATCCATTGCTTACACTGTTTCTTCTATGAGAAACTAGACTCAATAATATTTAATTCCATATTTTTTTAATCTTCTAATTCGATTTCTACAATTTATGGTGATTTTTCAAAGTTAGACTACTGCTGCTGTCTATAACTGTTTTAGTGCAAGATATTAATTACCATGTTATAACACCCTTATTTCCTTTTTCTACACTATTTCTCATCACTTTCTCTTATTTTCTCTTCACTAACATATCAAGAACATAGGACCTTATGTAAGAAAACTCTACTATAACATTATTTCCATGCTTTATCAACAATAACAAACTTAAAATCATATTGAAATCTTGATGTACTTACCTTGTTCTCTTGATACCAATCTTTAACTTGATTTTCTCTCTCCTCCAGCTTCTATTTCTTGAATCCAACTTGATATTCTAACTCCCCATGCTCTCCTTAACATTTTTCTCTCTTGGTAGCTATGGAAATTCATTTGATTTTTGGGTGAAAATGGTGAATTTTTGGTAGAAGGACCAAATTGTTTTTTTTTCTTCCTATTCTCTTCATACGTTGGGTGCATGGGAAAGATGAAGATTCTTCATCTTTCTTTCCTTATATATATACTAAATAAAATAATAATAAAATAATAAAATATCATTTAAAAAATTAAATTAAAATATTAATAAACTATTATTTATTTATTTAATCTAAAATATCTCCAACATCATCATTGCTTTCTAGATTTCTCTCTCTTCCAATTGACCATTTTGCCCTTTATTATCTTTTAAAATTCCATCCTTGAGTCATCATTTAATTTGGTAAAATTGCAATTTAGTCCCTCATAGTTCTTCACCTATTCAATTTGGTCCTAATTCATCCATTTTTCTTAGTTTCTAGATCATTCCACTCTTAAAATATTTACACTATTGGTCCTTCAAATTTTTCATATTTACACTTTAACCCCTCAAATTTTGAGTATTTACTCATGTGCAACAAAACTTATCTCACTTTTACGATTTAGTCCTTTCTTGAATTAATATATCATAATATACTTCTCAATTTTGACATAACTCAAAATTACCGTTTTTGTCACTTTATTTCCTTATTTTACTATATCAAGGATAATATTTTACTGTAAAAGTTTTCGGGGTATTACAGAATCTACATCGAGAATTCAAGTATTATATACGTCATTAGTCTGATCCTTTGTAGGAACTACCCATAATAACGAACTTGCAAAATGGATCTGTTTATCATAAAGAGAATCGTTGTTCCTGACGTATACGAAGAAGTGCGGTTCGTTCGATAAATTCCTACCTCTTTATCTATCTTTGAGATGTTTGGATTTTTCAAAACTCCATGGACATGCAGAAGAGAAATGCTAAGCGATTCATCCTTCTCGAAAGCAGCATATAACACTCCGTTGTACTGCGCTCTCCAAGTGTGCTTGTTCCCCCTTCTTTCTTACCATGGTAAGTATTTGTGAAATAAAAAATAACTCCGATGGGAAAAAAAGAGGGCGTTAAGAGACCCTCTTGGCCCAACCCTAAACACTTTAAGATCCTTTTTCAAACCTGCTCCCATTTCGAGTCAAGAGATAGATAAATAGACACATCTTCTAAGTAATTGCCCCTTAGATCCTATATCTATCTATATGAATAAGAAATCATGTAACGAAGGGGATTCTTAACTAAAACATAATGAAAATGCTTGTACTAAAGCTCCTTAAATGTGAAAACTAGTTTAATCTCTACGCCAAATTATGGCAGATCAATTAGTCTCGGTTTAACCAGTGAGATCAGAAGATAAATTAGACCTAATTCGTATAAGTCGAAAAATTAAGATTGGAAGATAAAATGGAGCCACTTGGTAATTTACGAGATTTAGGTCCCTTGTCCGAGGTTCGGTGAACCATATCGAATTCAACCAACCCCATTAGTTATTTTCTAGATAGTCCCTTAGTTTTATATTTCTTGTAATTTAGTCCTAAGAATATAATATTTAATTTTCTTGCAAATCCTTCTTATTATGGATTGCCGTACTATAAAATCATGTTAGTAGCTTCTTAAACTCTATTGTGTATTCTAGCTATTGCTCAATCGCTTCTTCCTTTGGGTTTGACCCATTGGAATACTTTGTGTTCCATCAAAACTATAAATATTACAACTGACATTATACGCTTGCAGTAAAACTGGGCTTTAGAAATAGTTTTATAAATTCAATATTTGTGCACGTGCGCAGCCGATCACCAACTGAAGTGTACACCTCAGAATATGACCGAGCATGATGCGCATATCAAATGTATAAAAAAATGCAGGGAGATTAGATCGTCTTCAAGAGCACGCCTTATGAGAGTTACCAATAGAGGTATGGTAACCTGGTTTGCTCAAATGTTGTGCAAAATGGGTTCTGTAATGGGATTGGTTGGGAGTCAACTGAATGGATTGGTTGGTCAAATGGTATCTACATTCAGATTTCCTTTTTATATTTTTCCCAGTTTTTGTAGGGCAATTATGGGGCAATTTATGTATGTATTCGAAACTTGTCAAGATCCACTAAAAGGAATTGAGTATATATATGGTAAGAAAAGAACATTCAAATGGTTTTTCTTCCTTCCTTTTTATGCTTTAGTTCTTCTTAAGACTAAATATTCTTTTCTTCTTCATTAAACTGGAAGCTAAGGTCTTTGGATTAATCAATGGATGTTTCAACTTCCTGTTAAGTCTGATAACTCTGCATGTTGTGATTTTGAAAGAGTAAGGATGTTAAGAGGCATAAAAATAATAGGATGTGAATAGGAGGCCCTATATGGGGTGTAATTGAGATGTTAGTAAACCGTTTGTAAATAGGATTTTAATGGTGATTCCATGTCCTTTTAAGCAATCGTTGCTGCTAGTTCGGGTAGGACTATCATAACAAGATCTTTGAGCTAAAGTAAAAGCGGGTTCAGATGAGTCTTTAACCTGTCTCATGAATGTAAATCTACAATGGTCATTCGAATATTGATGTCTTTTTAGATAACTAATAAGTGTATGTACGAGTTCAGTATCACGAGGCTTTTACATGTTTACAAATGAGGTATACGATGTGATGCATGAATAAGATATTGTTGTTGTCTTGTGTGTATTGGCCAAATGTTGTTTCGTTAACTGATTCCAGTACTTGAAAATTTTAGGATATGTAAAAAGGTGAAAAAGGGATTCGTTTGTGTTTCCTTCGATAGGGCAATTGTAATGCTAGTCGGACTAGTAGATCATGATATGAAAATACGTGTAATACCATATGGTAAAGACCTATGGCATTTTATAACAATGAGAATAATCATGGTGTAACCTCTAGTGAGATGTAAACCAGACTAACAGATCACGACATGATGATATGTATAAGACCATGTGGGAGAAACCCCATGGTACCCACAGAGACAGTCTATCTAGAAAGTAAACATAGAATTCTGTGAAACCTTTGTGGCATATTCTGTGAAGTCTTTGTAGTGTACTCTATGAAGCCCTTGTGGCATATTCTGTGATGCCCTTGTGGCATATTCTATGATGCCTTTGTGGCATATTCTGCAACACCCTTAAGGCGAAGTCTGGATAACCGCCTTTGTGGCGATATCCAGGTAAGCTTTTAAAATTCTCCACTAGCTGACTCTGTGGCAGAAATTTAGGTAAGTTTGAAGATATTCCTGTTTGGATAGCCTTAAGACGAAATTTGAATATGACCTAAGGGTATTTCTTGAAAGAGTTCTCAACAGTGTTTCTAAAGGGTGAATCCACCATAGTAGTCCGTTAATACAGAAAATGTTTGAACTTATAAATGTCTATTTTTAATGCAGGTTCTGATTCAAGTGTTGGTACGCCAGGAGGAACTAAGTCAAGAATGTGCCAAGGTAGCAGTTCGAGTTGCGATACTACACATATAGAGAGACCATATGAATGTGGTGTTAAGTACTCTACACCATGAGAAGTCTGCCTCTAATAAAATTTTAAGTTGTAACGTCATATGCTGCATTTGAAAATTTGATGTATTATTAAACATTCTCTTTTATTAATCTCTTGTTTTATAATGGAAAAAGAAATATGTTTTAGAATGGCTTTACACCGATTGTAGAATTTTGGCTAAGTTTTTTTGTGATGTAACATTGATATTCGGGTTAGGTAAAAGGTGTTACAAAATGTGAAAATTAAATTATGTAGTTATCATAGTTTAATTTCATTCGGCTAAGTCGTCGTGATTGGATTGTGTAAGTTATTTAATTAGAATGGATTAAATTCATAAATTATTCTATTTAATAATTGTTTTGGAGGAATATTTGATTATTTAGTTAAATAAGTATTTAAATTTGGCTTTTATTTAACTCAAGAAATGTAAGGTCAAAAATTATATCGAACAAGATCGGCCCAACTAACCCAATTAGGGTAGGGGTGGTGGCATTGAGACTTATTTCCCCATAGGTGTTGTCAGCCAATACACCATTAAGAGTCATACTTGGACTCGAATCCCTCCATTTTAATTAATTTAGAACTCCAAATGAGAATTAAATTTTTGCTTAAATTCCTCTCTAAATATATAAGCCTAAGCAAAATTTACAAGTGATTAAATACTAAGGGAAAACTTTGCAGAAGTTCAGTGATATTTTATTTTAGTATTTTTTTTGTACTCAAATAATTCTATTTTCTTGAGTTTGGATTCTAGATTAGGAGCAAATATAATTGCAATCATTCAATGATTATAATTCGGATGTAGAAGTTGAAAATTTTAGTTTTGGTTATATATGTTTGCGCAAAGGGATCTTCTTAAGGAGAGTCTCGGTTTTATCCTATATTTGGTTCTTTGAGTTCTCTCTCTAAGCAATCATGAGTTCGAGAATAATGCAGAAAATCAATTGGTTAAAAGATTGAGACATACTAACTTCGATTTGAGTTTATTTACAAGTCTAGATATAATGACAATGATCTGTTTCAGAAAGTTTTTAAAATTCTACTATGCCAACTCTGACTTATTTTCGAACTAGGTCTCGGGCATCCATCAGTCAACTAGAGCAAAAAGAAATTGCAACATGCAAAAGAACTTGACTATTTGAGTAACTATGTAAAAATAAGCAATCTGTAAGTAATCAATGATTCACTTGTCCAGCTCATTTAAAGCCAGATTTTGGTAACACCAAAACATCACTCTTCATATGTTGTTGTTATAGTGGAAGTGATATGCCATCCTTGCAATCTCAATAAATCTATTTTGAGATTTTGAAACTCCAAGTTTAAAACTCTACCTTGTTTTTAATTTTGTAAAGAGATAAATAGATAAAGATAGTTTGGGGGTATATATTAGAAGAATTTATGCTTTTGTGTAAATATATAAAGAAGGAGAAGGTACTTACAACATGCAACTTGCAAAAGAAATTGCTCATTTGAATAGCTATATAAAAATAAATGATTTGTAAATGATCAATGATCTAACTCATTTAAAGTTTTGATAACACCAAAACAACACTCTTTATGTGTTGTTGTTATAATAGAAGTGATATGTCATTCTTATAACCTCAATAAATCTATTTTAAAATTTTGAAACCTCGAGTTTAAAATTTTACTTTTTTGTAATTTATAAGGAGATAAATAGATAAGATAGTTTGGATATATATTACAAGAATTTATGCTTTTGTGTAAAAATATAAAGAAGGAGAAGATACAAAGTTTAGGGTTAAAGTTTCATCAGGGACATTTTAGTAAGAGCCTCACACCTTAAATTTTGAGATCTCACTTTTAAATTAATATTTCTTTTCTAATATTTAGTGACTTGCTTTTTAAAAAAAAAATATTTTAAACTCTTACCGTGTTAAAAAAACAAAAAAGTACATTTTAAGGAATAATGTAAAAATCTCTCTTTTTAAAGAAATAAAAAAAAAGGTATATTTGAATCGAGTAAAGTATATTTAAGATCATTAAATTATTAATAAATTATACGTTTTGGTATCTTAACTTCAAAGAGTTAAAAAAAATTGTCACTAAACTACTCGAAAGCTTTTATTTGAGTCACTAAGCTGTTAATTTTTTTTTAATTCGACTAACAAACTCCAAGCGATGATCAGTATAGTGGATTAGTACCCATCGATGAATAAAAAGACATATCTTAAGTCCAAGTCAATTTGATGATCGATGTCGTAGATTAAAGCAGAAAATTGTTTCAATTATTGTTGTAGGCGATACAAACAGAGAAAATCATACAACAATGATTTTAATATAACCCAATAATTTAAATAAAAACTTTCGAATAATTCAATCAACATTTATAAAATTTTTAAAATAGTATTTTTATAACAACAATAATAATAAAAGCTGCAGAATGAAGTGCTACTCATATATTAAAACTATTGATTTTTTTTTTTTTAAATGTGATGTTGGGTTTAGAGGTAAAGTCTGAAAAATTGAGACTTGTAAACAACCCAACTTAACTCCACCGGACTCCAATAGAAGCATTGGACACCAATTTTTTTGTTTGAAAGAAACGACATTATTGCAACAGTGTGACCACTAACGCATTGCGAGATACGAAAAGATAGCTCGAGAAATCAACGTCAAAATGACCAAACTATTTCTTTCTGCAATCTCTTCACCAGAATTTCAATGAATCTCAAAAACTGCCTCTCGCATGTCGCCGCCTATACTACCCGCCTGCTTTATTTAGTTTCTCTTTGTGTTTTTTTCACAATTAAGAAGAAAATAAAAACCCAGAAATCAATATTACAATTGCAATAGTAAATCCAGAGCAACAACAATATTGCCAAACTTTGGCTAGAATAATGTGCGTCGGTTTGATATGAAATTCTAACGAATTATATGTAAGAAAAGACCAGAGTAGATATACCACAAAATATGACCACTAATCATTGAGCTATGAAAAAAAGAGAGAAGATTTGTGATGCGTTTGATGCAGTGACAATCCAGAGAGATGCATGGATCCTAAGGTTCAGATCTTGTAGCTGAGCTATTGAAATTGTCCTGTTTGGAGGGGTCTCTGAAGTCTGAGGCCTGAGCCCATAACCCACCCCAAACGTGGTCAGTCTATGGAACTTCCCCACATGTTTACTGCGCTGCCAACCATCATGGTACTGCAAAATTATTGAATCATATATATATATATATATATATTTCAGATCCAAGTTTCTATTGGGGAACGTTGTTTCGATTAGCTATACAGTCACTAAAATAATCTTAAAAATGATGAGACTGGTTATTGGCTCTGTATTTCATTCATGTGCCAAGGGACCATATATTGATAAATAATCTAACTTGGAATTTTAATTTTAATTGCTTGAGCAAAGATTCAATCTTAAACAATGATATTCTGTTTAAGGGTTATTGAAAATAGTCGAATTAATCTCCTTCGTGTCGCATTTAGGCTTTGCATTACCAAATTCAGGAATCGACCAAAAAAACCAAGTTCAAAAATGATGTTTGCTTTACACATCACAAGGGGTCGTAAGTCCCCGAATGGATTACAGACACTAACCAGGGCCAACTATTTTATGTGAAGTCTATTTCTTGGGCCAACACTAACACCATCCACCATTTCACCTTTTGCTTTTGGTAGAATGCTTTCAGTTTTCTCTTTCCATGCCATGACTGATTATGCATCACACTATGAGGCTTACTGTTTTTGCCCCCTTGGGAAAATGAAGATGACAGGTCTCATCTCAATGAAGAAACATGAGCATTCATTGAAAGCAGGAATATGTATGCATATATTTCAAAACCAACTGTATATATATCACCATACTACCCGAAACCACAACCAAAATTAAAAAAGCTTGTACACCAAACATAACTTGGCTTCAAATAAACAACTAACCAACAGACAACTGAGACAAGTAGGATATATATCTCCAAAGATTTAAGTACTGGAGTTTTGATTAAGCCTAGCAGCAGCAGCCATGGAAGCAGCCACCCCCCTGGCGCGATACTCATGTATGGATTATTTCTCAGCTTCGCGGCTACCACCTTGTCTGCATCTTCAAGGGTTACTGCCTTGTCCCTATGCAACATCGTAGTTGCATTCTGCACCAATTTTCCAAACCTTGTTAACAAACAAGATCATCACAATAGTTTTATGATTAATTTGCTTCGGGTGTAAGATTATTACAAATAAATCGTCGGACAGGGTGGTTTTATCTTCAAACCGCATGGTTCGAGCATTCCGAGTGGCTGCACACTGGGCTTCAGCGGCTACGCCCGGTAGTGTCTCGTTAATGCCAGTAGCTCTCCTTTCAGCCGCTTGAATTGCAGCCACGTCGCTCTGCTCCACTGCTTTATCAGCAGCAGATAAAGCCGCAGTCTCCAAAGCTTCTCCAATTGTTATTGGGTCAGGAGTAACCGATGGATTGTTGACCGCCGGAACATCGAGTTGAATGTATTGCCCAACAACCTTTTTCTCATCAAAACAACGTTAGCATTAAAGCTTAATGTAACTCATTAAAAATTATTTTATAATGATTTTATACCTGTCCCTCAACGGCTTCCGTGATCCAAGCTTCACCACCCGCGTTGGTCTTAGTTACGGTGATGCCTTCATCTCGGGTAACGTTTGCTTGATCATGGCGAACGAGGCCTGCCCTCTCATTGACGGCGACTGCAGATTCCATGACAGCTGCGGGACCACTTTTTCGCGTTTGTCCAAGGACCCTGGTCTCGGCGGACTGTGTTAGAATTAAGTGACCCAAATTCTTATTTAAATAAAATACGATGGAAAATAAAATAAAAGTAAAATCCATATAGAACTAGACTTCTTTTATCTTATTTTAGAATAAGGTTTTTTAAACCTTATTAAACTCCATCTATTTTATATTGATTAGGATAAGGTGTTTCAATCCTACTAGAATATGGCTTTGCAAGCCTATAAATAGACATAGTCTATTCCTCTTGTATTTGATTCAAATTTTCGACATAGTGAATTTTCTTCTCCTCTCGCCCGTGGTTTTTCCCGAAAGGGTTTTCACGTAAAATTTTGTGTTCTTTATTTTTATTTTATTTTATTTTTTTCACAATTGGTATCCGAGCTTAGGGTTGTTCATCTCGATCACGGTAATGGCGTCTTTGAAATATGAAATTCGTTGTTGGATCGCAACACCGATTTGCGTTGTGGCGCATTAAGATGCAAGCGGCTTCTTGTGAGATGGATCTAGAGGATGCCCGCTAGGGATAGATAAGATGCCTTCGACATTAACAGATGAAGAGAAGAAGCGTAAGGATCGAAAGGCATTAACACAATTGCATCCGCATTTGTCCAATGAAATTTTGCGAGGATGTGATGAAAAAGAGAAGACCGCCATTGCATTATGGAAGAGGCTAGAACAAATATGTATGTCGAAAACTCTAACAAGCAAGTTGCATATGAAGCGGCGTCTTTATGCTCATCGTTTGGAGGAAGGTGCGTCATAGTACACGAACACTTACTTGAGTTGTTTAAAGAAATTCTCTCAAACTTGGAGGCCATGGAGGTTCAGTGATGATAAGGAAGATCTAGGGTTGATTCTACTTTGTTCGTTGCCTCCGTCTTATTCAACCTTTAGAGACACGATTTTATATAGCCATGAGTCTCTCACAGTTGATGAGGTTTATGATTCTTTAACCTCGTATGATAAGATGAAACATCTTGTGGTTAAACTCGACTCTCGGAGAGGGTCTCATTGTTCGTGGGAGACAAGATCGAATCACGATGATGATCGTGGTAGGACACAGAAAGAAATCATCGTGGTAAATCTAAGGGTAGATCAAGTCTTCAAATAGAGGTAAAACTTGTAACTCTCGTAAGAAGAAAGGGCACATTAAATCTGAGTGCTATAAGCTACAAAATAAGATTAAAGGGAGGTGCGAATCAAAGGGAAAACAACTGAAAAATTCGTGAAGGCGATGTTGTAGAAGACTACAAATGATGGTGAACTTCTAGTCGCTTCACAATGATTCTAAAGTAAGTGAGGAGTGGATACTTGATTCATTTGCACCTTCCATATGAGTCCCAATCGGGATTGGTTTACAACTTACTAAACAATTGTTGTCTCAAGGTGTTGTTTTGATGGGAAATAATGCTTCGTGTAAGATCGCAGTGTTGGAACAATTAAAGTTAAGATGTTTGATGGAGTTGTCGAACACTTAGTGACGATCGGTATGTTCCGAATTGAAAAGAAATTTAATTTCGTTGAGTACTCTTGATTCAAAAGGGCATGGATATACACGGTGAAAGTGGGGTTTTAAAGATTTCCAAAGGTTCCTTGTTGTGATGAAAGGGCAAAGAAAAAAGCGCCAAGTTATATGTTTTGCGGTGGTTCTATCATTATCGTGATGCACAATTGCCGCTCCTCTTCCTTGTCGGATGATGATATTACTAAACTTTGGCATATGCGCCTAGGGCATATGAGTGAGAATGGCATGGTAGAATTGAGCAAAAGAGGACTTCTTGATGGGCAAGGAATTTGCAAACTGAATTTCTGAGAGCTTTGTGTTTTTGGGAAGCAAAAGAGAGTTCGATTCACTAGAGGAATCCATAACACGAAGGAAACGTTGGAGTATATTCATTCGATCTATGGGGACCATCCAGAGTGCCTTCGAGAGGTGGAGCTAATTATATGCTAACCTTTATTGATGATTTTTCCGAGAAAAGTTTGGGCGTTCTTCCGGAAGAAAAAGCGATGTGTTTTCCGTGATTTAAGTCTTGGAAAATTATGATTGAAAACAGACGGAAAACAGATAAAATACCTCCGCATGCACAATGGCTTAGAGTTCATTCGATGAGTTTAATAGATTGTGCAAGTCGAAGGGATCGTGAGACACTTGACGATTCGTCATACTCCACAAAGCAAAGCGGCGTTGCGAACGAATGAAGCGAACGATCATGGAGAAGGTTCGATGTATGTTGTCAAATGCCAACTTACCGAAGTCGTTTTGGCGAAGCGGCCTCATCGCATGTTTTTGATCAACCGATCTCCATCCGCTGCCATTGAGAAAAAGACTCACAAGAGGTATGGTCCGTAATCCCGCTAATTATTCCGATTTAAAGATCTTTGGGTGTCCTGCGTATGCTCATGTTAATAATGGAAAATTGGAACCGAGATCCATTAAATGTGTTTTTCTTGGTTATAAAGTGGTGTAAAAGGGTATAAGTTATGGTGTCCTGAAAATAGGAAAGTTGTGATTAGCAGAGATGTTGTTTTTGATGAAACCGCTATGCTTCCTAACTTATCTCTTAAAGACTGTTCCAATAAAGAAAATCAAAAGGGTGGAGCATCGATTAATACAGAGTCGACTCCTCAAGTCGGTACAAAAATTGAGAATAGAGTTGCTTCTTCGCCTCAATACTCTATCGCCAAAAACAGAACTAAAAGAGAAATTAAACCTCCAAAGAAGTATCTTTGAGGTGATCTAGTTGCTTATGCTTTAAATGTGGTGAAGATATAGATGCGAATCAAGAGCCATCAAATTATTCTCGAGGCGATTAATGTGAAGACTCGAGAAAAATGGATGTTTGCTATGCAAGAGGAGATGGAATCACTCCACAAAAACAAAACATGGGATCTTGTGAAACTTCCTAAAGGTAAGAAGACTGCTCGTTGTAAATGGGTGTTTAAAAAGAAAGAAGGGACTCAGGAGTTGAAGAACCTAAATATAAAGCAAGGCTTGTTGCAAAGGGTTACTGATCAAGTTCAGGAGTGGACTTCTGAGATGTGTTCTCCCGGTTGTGAAGCATAGTTCGATTCGAGCTTTGCTTGGTATTGTGGCCATGCATGATTTAGAGCTTGAGCGATTAGATGTAAAAACCGCATTTTTGCATGGAGAACTTGAGGAAGATATTTACATGCAACAACCAGAGGGTTTTCTGATTTGAGAAAAAGAGGATTATGTTTGCTTTGTTGAAAAAGTCCCTTTACGGTTTGAAACAGATACCAAGGCAAAGTGGTACAAGAGGTTTGATTCCTTTATGACTTCTCACGATTTCAAAAGAAGTAGTTTTGACAGATTGTGTTTACTTTAAGAAAAACAATGATGGTTCTTTTGTGTATCTACTTCTTTACGTTGATGACATGTTGATAGCAAAGAAAAGACAAAGGAGAGATAAGAAAGGTCAAAGCCCAACTAAGTGAAGAATTTGAGATGAAAGATTTGGGACAAACAAAGAAGATACTTGGTATGGAGATTCTTAGAGATAGAAAAACAAGTAAATTGTACCTAAGTCGGAAGGGGTACATTGAGAAACTTCTTTGCGGAGTTCAATATGCGGAGTGCTAAAGTTGTTAGTACTCCTTTAGCGCCCATTTTAGACTTTCATCGGCTTTGTCTCCACAATCGGATGATGAGATTGAGTACATGTCACATGTTCCATACTCTAGTGCAAGTGGGATCTCTCATGTATGCTATGGTTTGTTCACGCCCGCATTTATCATATGCGATCGGTCAGTAGATTTAGCGAGATATATGGCGAATCCGGTAAAGAACACTGGAAAGCGATTGATGGATTTTAAGATACTTACGAGGTACTATCGATGTTTGCTTACAGTTTGGAAGAATCAAGATAGAGTTATTGGGTATGTTGATGCTGATTTTCTTTGGAGACCTTGATAGAAGAAGATCTCTCACAAAGTTATGTCTTTACAATCGGAGGTTGTGCAATAAGTTGGAAAGCCACTTTGCAAACTACGATCGCTTTGTCTACCATGAAAGTTTGAGTACATGGCGACATCGAGGCTTGTAAAGAAGCTATTTGGTTGAAGGGACTCTTTAGTGAACTAAATGAAGACCTTCAAATCAAAGACAAAGATTTTGTGATGACCAGAGTGCCATCTTTCTTACAAAAGATCAAATGTTTCATGAGAGAACAAAACACATTGATGTTCGGTATCATTTTGTTCGTGATATTATTGCTCGTGGTGATATTGTTGTGAGCAAAATTAGTACTCATGAAAATCTCTGCAGATATGATGACTAAGTCACTTCCTATAACCAAGTTTAAGCATTGCCTAGACTTGGTTGGTGTTCATTGTTGAAGTTAAACCCTTAAGGGTTTTATGGAAGAGGTGGAGAACTTGTTCGCGATGAAGAACTTGTTCATTGAGAATTTGTGTCAAGGTGGAGATTGTTAGAATTAAGTGAACCAAATTCTTATTTAAATAAAATACGATGGAAAATAAAATAAAAGTAAAATCCATATAGAACTAGACTTCTTTTATCTTATTTTAGAATAAGGTTTTTAAACCTTATTAAACTCCATCTATTTTATATTGATTAGGATAAGGTGTTTCAATCCTACTAGAATATGGCTTTGCAAGCCTATAAATAGACATAGTCTATTCCTCTTGTATTTGATTCAAATTTTTGACATAGTGAATTTTCTTCTCCTCTCGCGTGGTTTTTCCCGAAAGGGTTTCCACGTAAAATTTTGTGTTCTTTATTTTATATTTTATTTTATTTTTTCACAATTGGTATCCGAGCTTAGGGTTGTTCATCTCGATCACGGTAATGGCGTCTTTGAAATATGAAATTCGTTGTTGGATCGCAACACCGATTTGCGTTGTGGCAGATTAAGATGCAAGCGGTTCTTGCTTGCAGATGGATCTAGAGGATGCCCGCTAGGGATAGATAAGATGCCTTCGACATTAACGGATGAAGAGAAGAAGCGTAAGGATCGAAAGGCATTAACACAATTGCATCCGCATTTGTCCAATGAAATTTTGCAGGATGTGATGAAAGAGAAGATCGCCGTGCATTATGGAAGAGGCTAGAACAAATATGTATGTCGAAAACTCTAACAAGCAAGTTGCATATGAAGCGGCGTCTTTATGCTCATCGTTTGGAGGAAGGTGCGTCAGATACACTAACACTTAAATGGTGTTTAAAGAAATTCTCTCAAACTTGGAGGCCATGGAGGTTCAAAGTGATGATAAGGAAGATCTAGGGTTGATTCTACTTTGTTCGTTGCCTCCGTCTTATTCAACCTTTAGAGACACGATTTTATATAGCCGCGAGTCTCTCACGGTTGATGAGGTTTATGATTCTTTAACCTCGTATGATAAGATGAAACATCTTGTGGTTAAACTCGACTCTCGGGAGAGGGTCTCATTGTTCGTGGGAGACAAGATCGGAATAATGATGATGATCGTGGTAGGACACACAGAAAGAAATCATCGTGGTAAATCTAAGGGTAGATCAAGTCTTCAAATAGAGGTAAAACTTGTAACTTCAGCATAAGAAGAAAGGGCACATTAAATCTGAGTGCTATAAGCTACAAAATAAGATTAAAGGGAGGCTGCGAATCAAAAGGAAAACAACCGAGAAAATTATGGTGAAGTCGATGTTGTAGAAGACTACGGCGATGGTGAACTTCTAGTCGCTTCACAATGATTCTAAAGTAAGTGAGGAGTGGATACTTGATTCAGCCGCACCTTCCATATGAGTCCCAATCGGGATTGGTTTACAACTTACGAAGCGAAATGCGAAGGTGTTGTTTTGATGGGAAATAATGCTTCGTGTAAGATCGCAGTGTTGGAACAATTAAAGTTAAGATGTTTGATGGAGTTGTCGAACACTTAGTGACGCACGGTATGTTCCCGAATTGAAAAGAAATTTAATTTCGTTGAGTACTCTTGATTCAAAAGGGTACAAACACACGGTGAAAGTGGGGTTTTAAAGATTTCCAAAGGTTTCCTTGTTGTGATGAAAGGGCAAAGAAAAAGCGCCAAGTTATATGTTTTGCTGTGGTTCTATCATTATGGTGATGCAAATTGCCGCTTCCTCTTCCTTGTCGATGATGATATTACTAAACTTTGGCATATGCGCCTAGGGCATATGAGTGAGAATGGCATGGTAGAATTGAGCAAAAGAGGACTTCTTGATGGGCAAGGAATTTGCAAACCGAATTTCTGTGAGCTTTGTGTTTTGGGAAGCAAAAGAGAGTTCGATTCACTAGAGGAATCCATAACACGAAGGAAACGTTGGAGTATATTCATTCGATCTATGGGGACCATCCAGAGTGCCTTCGAGAGGTGGAGCTAATTATATGCTAACCTTTATTGATGATTTTTCCGAGAAAAGTTTGGGCGTTCTTCCCAAGCGTAGAAAAAGCGATGTGTTTTCCGCATTTAAGTCTTGGAAAATTATGATTGAAAAACAGACGGAAAACAGATAAAATACCTCCGCATGCACAATGGCTTAGAGTTCGTTCGATGAGTTTAATAGATTGTGCAAGTCGAAGGGATCGTGAGACACTTGATGATTCGTCATACTCCACAAACAAAGCGGCGTTGCAGAACGAATGAACGAACGATCATGGAGAAGGTTCGATGTATGTTGTCAAATGCCAACTTACCCAAGTCGTTTTAAGGCGAGTATGTACCTCATCGCATGTTTTTGATCAACCGATCTCCATCCGTTGCCATTGAGAAAAAGACTCCACAAGAGGTATGGTCCGTAATCCCGCTAATTATTCCGATTTAAAGATCTTTGGGTGTCTGCGTATGCTCATGTTAATAATGGAAAATTGGAACCGAGATCCATTAAATGTGTTTTTCTTGGTTATAAAGTGGTGTAAAAGGGTATAAGTTATGGTGTCTGAAAATAGGAAAGTTGTGATTAGCAGAGATGTTGTTTTTGATGAAAGCGCTATGCTTCCTAACTTATCTCTTAAAGACTGCTCCAATAAAGAAAGTCAAAAGCGGTGGAGCATCAGTTAATATAGAGTCGACTCCTCAAGTCAAGACAAAAATTGAGAATAGAGTTGCTTTTTCGCCTCAATACTCTATCGCCAAAAACAGAACTAAAAGAGAAATTAAACCTCCAAAGAAGTATGTTGAGGTCGATCTAGTTGCTTATGCTTTAAATGTGGTGAAGATATAGATGCGAATCAAGAGCCATCAAATTATTCGAGGCGATTAGTCTGTGAAGACTCAGAAAAATGGATGTTTGCTATGCAAGAGGAGATGGAATCACTCCACAAAAACAAAACATGGGATCTTGTGAAACTTCCTAAAGGTAAGAAGACTGCTCGTTGTAAATGGGTGTTTAAAAAGAAAGAAGGGACTCAGGAGTTGAAGAACCTAAATATAAAGCAAGGCTTGTTGCAAAGGGTTACTGATCAAGTTCAGGAGTGGACTTCACAGATGTGTTCTCCCGGTTGTGAAGCATAGTTCGATTCGAGCTTTGCTTGGTATTGTGGCCATGCATGATTTAGAGCTTGAGCAGTTAGATGTAAAACCGCATTTTTGCATGGAGAACTTGAGGAAGATATTTACATGCAACAAACGAGAGGTTTTTCTGATTTGTAAAAAGAAGATTATGTTTGCTTGTGAAAAAAGTCCCTTTACGGTTTGAAACTTGATCACCAAGGCAAGTGGTACAAGAGGTTTGATTCCTTTATGACTTCTCACGATTTCAAAAGAAGTAGTTTTGATGATTGTGTTTACTTTAAGAAAAACAATGATGGTTCTTTTGTGTATCTACTTCTTTACGTTGATGACATGTTGATAGCAAAAGAAAAGACAAAGGAGAGATAAGAAAGGTCAAAGCCCAACTAAGTGAAGAATTTGAGATGAAAGATTTGGGACCAGCAAAGAAGATACTTGGTATGGAGATTCTTAGAGATAGAAAAACAAGTAAATTGTACCTAAGTCGGAAGGGTACATTGAGAAACTTCTTTGCAGGAGTTCAATATGCGAGTGCTAAGCTTTGTTAGTACTCCTTTAGTGACCCATTTTAGACTTTCATCGGCTTTGTCTCCACAATCGATGATGAGATTAAGTACATGTCACATGTTCCATACTCTAGTGCAATGGGATCTCTCATGTATGCTATGGTTTGTTCACGCCCGATTTATCATATGCGACAATGCGATTAGCAGATATATGGCGAATCCGGTAAAGAACAACGGAAAGCGATTCGATGGATTTTAAGATACTTACGAGGTACTATCGATGTTTGCTTACGAGTTTGGAAAGCGAAGATGGAGTTATTGGATATGTTGATGCTGATTTTCTTTGGAGACCTTGATAGAAGAAGATCTCTCACAAAGTTACGTCTTTACAATCGGAGGTTGTGCAATAAGTTGGAAAGCCACTTTGCAAACTACGATCGCTTTGTCTACCATCAAGTGAGTACATGGCGACATTCTCGAGGCTTGTAAAGAAGTTATTTGGTTGAAGGGACTCTTTAGTGAACTAAATGAATACCTTCAAATCAAGACGAGATTTTGTGATGATCAGAGTGCCATCTTTCTTACAAAAGATCAAATGTTTCATGAGAGAACAAAACACATTGATGTTGGTATCATTTTGTTCGTGATATTATTGCTCGTGGTGATATTGTTGTGAGCAAAATTAGTACTCATGAAAATCCTGCAGATATGATGACCAAGTCACTTTCTATAACCAAGTTTGAGCATTGCTTAGACTTGGTTGGTGTTCATTGTTGAAGTTAAACCCTTAAGGGGTTTTATGGAAGAGGTGGAGAACTTGTTCGCGATTAAGAACTTGTTCATTGAGAATTTGTGTCAAGGTGGAGATTGTTAGAATTAAGTGACCCAAATTCTTATTTAAATAAAATACGATGGAAAATAAAATAAAAGTAAAATCCATATAGAACTAGACTTCTTTTATCTTATTTTAGAATAAGGTTTTTTAAACCTTATTAAACTCCATCTATTTTATATTGATTAGGATAAGGTGTTTCAATCCTACTAGAATATGGCTTTGCAAGCCTATAAATAGACATAGTCTATTCCTCTTGTATTTGATTCAAATTTTCGACATAGTGAATTTTCTTCTCCTCTGCCCGTGGTTTTTTCCCGAAAGGGTTTCCACGTAAAATTTTGTGTTCTTTATTTTTTATTTTATTTTATTTTTTTCACAATTGGTATCCGAGCTTAGGGTTGTTCATCTCGATCACGGTAATGGCGTCTTTGAAATATGAAATTCGTTGTTGGATCGCAACACCGATTTGCGTTGTGGCGATTAAAATGCAAGCGGTTCTTTGCTTGCAGATGGATCTAGAGGATGCCCCGCTGGGATAGATAAGATGCCTTCGACATTAATGAGATGAAGAGAAGAAGCGTAAGGATCGAAAGGCATTAACACAATTGCATCCGCATTTGTCCAATGAAATTTTGCAGGATGTGATGAAAGAGAAGATCGCCATTGCATTATGGAAGAGGCTAGAACAAATATGTATGTCGAAAACTCTAACAAGCAAGTTGCATATGAAGCGGCGTCTTTATGCTCATCGTTTGGAGGAAGGTGCGTCAGACACGAACACTTAACAGTGTTTAAAGAAATTCTCTCAAACTTGGAGGCCATGGAGGTTCGAGTATGATAAGGAAGATCTAGGGTTGATTCTACTTTGTTCGTTGCCTCCGTCTTATTCAACCTTTAGAGACACGATTTTATATAGCCATGAGTCTCTCACGCAGTTGATGAGGTTTATGATTCTTTAACCTCGTATGATAAGATGAAACATCTTGTGGTTAAACTCGACTCTCGGGGAGAGGGTCTCATTGTTCGTGGGAGACAAGATCGAATATCTGATGATGATCGTGGTAGGACACAGGAAAGAAATCATCGTGGTAAATCTAAGGGTAGATCAAGTCTTCAAATAGAGGTAAAACTTGTAACTTCGTAAGAAGAAAGGGCACATTAAACTGAGTGCTATAAGCTACAAAATAAGATTAAAGGGAGGGCTGCGAATCAAAGGGAAAACAACCGAGAAAATTCGGTGAAGTCGATGTTAGAAGACTACAGCGATGGTGAACTTCTAGTCGCTTCATCAATGATTCTAAAGTAAGTGAGGAGTGGATACTTGATTCAGTCGCACCTTCCATATGAGTCCCAATCGGGATTGGTTTACAACTTTAAACGATTGTCCGAAGGTGTTGTTTTGATGGGAAATAATGCTTCGTGTAAGATCGCAGTGTTGGAACAATTAAAGTTAAGATGTTTGATGGAGTTGTCGAACACTTAGTGACGCACGGTATGTTCCGTAATTGAAAAGAAATTTAATTTCGTTGAGTACTCTTGATTCAAAAGTGTACAGATACACAATTTGAAAGTGGGGTTTTAAAGATTTCCAAAGGTTCCCTTGTTGTGATGAAAGGGCAAAGAAAAAGCGCCAAGTTATATGTTTTTCTGTGGTTCTCTTATTCTTTGGTGATGCAAATTGCCGCTTCCTCTTCCTTGTCGATGATGATATTACTAAACTTTGGCATATGCGCCTAGGGCATATGAGTGAGAATGGCATGGTAGAATTGAGCAAAAGAGGACTTCTTGATGGGCAAGGAATTTGCAAACCGAATTTCTGTGAGCACTGTGTGTTTTTGGGAAGCAAAAGAGAGTTCGATTCACTAGAGGAATCCATAACACGAAGGAAACGTTGGAGTATATTCATTTCGATCTATGGGGACCATCCAGAGTGCCTTCGAGAGGTGGAGCTAATTATATGCTAACCTTTATTGATGATTTTTCGAGAAAAGTTTGGGCGTTCTTTCCGAAGCGTAAAAGCGATGTGTTTTCCGCATTTAAGTCTTGGAAAATTATGATTGAAAAAGCAGACGGAAAGCAGATAAAATACCTCGCACATGACAATGGCTTAGAGTTACGTTTCGATGAGTTTAATAGATTGTGCAAGTCGGAAGGGATCGTGAGACACTTGACGATTCGTCATACCACACAAAGAAAACGGCGTTGCGTAAGCGAATGAACAGAGCGATCATGGAGAAGGTTCGATGTATGTTGTCAAATGCCAACTTACAAGTCGTTTTGGGCGAAGCGACCCTCTCATCGTGCATGTTTTGATCAACCGATCTCCATCCGCGTTGCCATTGAGAAAAAGACTCCACAAGAGGTATGGTCCGTAATCCCGCTAATTATTCGATTTAAAGATCTTTGGGTGTCTCTGCGTATGCTCATGTTAATAATGGAAAATTGGAACCGAGATCCATTAAATGTGTTTTTCTTGGTTATAAAGTCGTGTAAAAGGGTATAAGTTATGGTGTCTGAAAATAGGAAAGTTGTGATTAGCAGAGATGTTGTTTTTTGATGAAACCGCTATGCTTCCTAACTTATCTCTTAAAGACTGTTCCAATAAAGAAAATCAAAAGCGGTGGAGCATCAGATTAATACTGAGTCGACTCCTCAAGTCAAGACAAAAATTGAGAATAGAGTTGCTTCTTCGCCTCAATACTCTATCGCCAAAAACAGAACTAAAAGAGAAATTAAACCTCCAAAGAAGTATCTTTGAGGGTGATCTAGTTGCTTATGCTTTAAATGTGGTGAAGATATAGATGCGAATCAAGAGCCATCAAATTATTCGAGGCGATTAGTTGTGAAGACTCGAGAAAAATGGATGTTTGCTATGCAAGAGGAGATGGAATCACTCCACAAAAACAAAACATGGGATCTTGTGAAACTTCCTAAAGGTAAGAAGCATTCGTTGTAAATGGGTGTTTAAAAGAAAGAAGGGACTCAGGAGTTGAAGAACCTAAATATAAAGCAAGGCTTGTTGCAAAGGGTTACTGATCAAGTTCCAGGAGTGGACTTCACGAGATGTGTTCTCCCGGTTGTGAAGCATAGTTCGATTCGAGCTTTGCTTGGTATTGTGGCCATGCATGATTTAGAGCTTGAGCGATTAGATGTAAAAACCGCATTTTTGCATGGAGAACTTGAGGAAGATATTTTTACATGCAACAACGAGAGGGTTTTGATTTGAGAAAAAGAGGATTATGTTTGCTTCTTTGAAAAAGTCCCTTTACGGTTTGAAACAATACCAAGGCAAAGTGGTACAAGAGGTTTGATTCCTTTATGACTTCTCACGATTTCAAAAGAAGTAGTTTTGATGATTGTGTTTACTTTAAGAAAAACAATGATGGTTCTTTTGTGTATCTACTTCTTTACGTTGATGACATGTTGATAGCAAACAAAAGACAAAGGAGAGATAAGAAAGGTCAAAGCCCAACTAAGTGAAGAATTTGAGATGAAAGATTTGGGACCAGCAAAGAAGATACTTGGTATGGAGATTCTTAGAGATAGAAAAACAAGTAAATTGTACCTAAGTCAGAAGGGGTACATTGAGAAACTTCTTTTGAAGTTCAATATGCGGAGTGCTAAGCTGTTAGTACTCCTTTAGCGACCATTTTAGACTTTCATCGGCTTTGTCTCCACAATCGATGATGAGATTGAGTACATGTCACATGTTCCATACTCTAGTGCGAAAGGATCTCTCATGTATGCTATGGTTTGTTCACGCCCAGATTTATCATATGCGATCGGTGCTGATTAGCGAGATATATGGCGAATCCGGTAAAGAACACCGGAAAGCGATTGATGGATTTTAAGATACTTACGAGGTACTATCGATGTTTGCTTACAGTTTAGAAGAAGCGAAGATAGAGTTATTGGGTATGTTGATGCTGATTTTCTTTGGAGACCTTGATAGAAGAAGATCTCTCACGGTTATGTCTTTACAATCGGAGGTTGTGCAATAAGTTGGAAAGCCACTTTGCAAACTACATCGCTTTGTCTACCATCGGTTTGAGTACATGGCGACATCGAGGCTTGTAAAGAAGCTATTTGGTTGAAGGACTCTTTAGTGAACTAAATGAAGACCTTCAAATCAAGACGAGATTTTTTGTGACGATCGAGTGCCATCTTTCTTACAAAAGATCAAATGTTTCATGAGAGAACAAAACACATTGATGTTCGGTATCATTTTGTTCGTGATATTATTGCTCGTGGTGATATTGTTGTGAGCAAAATTAGTACTCATGAAAATCCTGCAGATATGATGACTAAGTCACTTCCTATAACCAAGTTTAAGCATTGCCTAGACTTGGTTGGTGTTCATTGTTGAAGTTAAACCCTTAAGGGGTTTTATGGAAGAGGTGGAGAACTTGTTCGCGATGAAGAACTTGTTCATTGAGAATTTGTGTCAAGGTGGAGATTGTTAGAATTAAGTGACCCAAATTCTTATTTAAATAAAATACGATGGAAAATAAAATAAAAGTAAAATCCATATAGAACTAGACTTCTTTTATCTTATTTTAGAATAAGGTTTTTTAAACCTTATTAAACTCCATCTATTTTATATTGATTAGGATAAGGTGTTTCAATCCTACTAGAATATGGCTTTGCAAGCCTATAAATAGACATAGTCTATTCCTCTTGTATTTGATTCAAATTTTCGACATAGTGAATTTTCTTCTCCTCTGCCCGTGGTTTTTTCCCGAAAGGGTTTCCACGTAAAATTTTGTGTTCTTTATTTTTATTTTATTTTATTTTTTTCACAGACTGCATGGCGGCCGCATCTTGTGGTGCAATAGGTTTCGAAGCGAGTTCACCAGTGACGTTAAAAACGTCACTTTACTTAATAGGTTCTTGATCTCGGGAATGATTGGGATTAGGCCGTCGTGGTTGTTGCTGGCTCATAGTTTTGTTGATCGAATGTTTAGCGTAATGGGTGTTGAACTGACTAGTGAGAAGTGAGAAAGGGAAGCAATTGAGCAGTGTGGCTGCAGAGATCGCATAGGGTGCTTTAAGGACGGAGTCGCTGGTTCGGTGCGACAAACAACCATGGTGACGGTGGAGTCTTGGGATTACAGGTGTCAGCGTGGCGAAGAGAGCTATGGAACCACGTTGACAAATGACATATAAAGGAGATAGTGCGGAAGTACTTGGCTCGTTAGGCTTTGGCGGTTCGCGGTTGTAGGAATATCATTTCATTGTGAATAATCAATTGACTCAATGGCAGCATTATATTGTAGGTATGGGTATGAGAGAACCTCATTCCTTATCATTTCATTAAATAGTAAAAGAAATTATATTTTGAAAAATAAATGCATTAACTTTGTTTTTAATCGATTTGTGTATGTTTAATACGTCAAATATTGTTTTATCAAGAGATCATAAAGCATGTTGAGAGAGTTTTCCCTTTCCTTCTTTGATTTTTTAGATTCATTTTAAACAAAACTCTGAAATTAATAATGTCATTTAAAAATATGTAATTAATTTAGGAAGTCTGCCTACATATAGAGTTAATTCTAAGGAAGTAGGTGCCTACTCCAGTTGGCAATCAATCAGGAACTCATCACCTTTTATCTACTTTGATGCTGAAATAGCGTCTCAAGAGAAGGTAATTACTCAATTCCACGAGCCAAAGCCTTAAAATAATGATCTGATAGCCAACCAACTTTACTACCTCTTTGGCAAATTTGTTGAACAAAAGGGGAGTAAAAATTGGAGTTGATGATGATGTTTTCTTTTTCTTTGCTTTTAAACTACAGACTTTACTTGTTTTTCACCATGTTTTTATTCAACTTATAAATATAGAGAAAGGATTGTATGAAACAGTGACGCCATGTCATCTGTATCCTTTTTTAATAGTTTTATGCCACATCAGTATTCTTATCCTGAATTTCAAGATTTTACTCTGAATTTCAGTATTTTAATTTAGATTTGATTTTTTTGCAGGATAAAATCTTGAAATTCAAGATAAGAGTATTAGATTTAATAACACTCTTACTATGAATGTGATGATGAAAATGATTTTTTTTCTTTCACAATTTAATTGAAGGCTCAATTTCTGATTTAATCAAGGCAGGAAGATTCAAAGGTAAAACAACTTCGATATAGGAAGTTGAAGATAGCTACACGAGCCACAGTACAACCCAGATGGTGGCTTACGCTAATAAAACTCGGACGATAAAGAGCCAGTCGTGGCCCTTAATATCAACTAAGTCTACTATATAATATATAAATATGTAATACAAGCATCAGGGCGTATGAATGTCCCTGTTTAACTTCGCAGCTGTTGCCATAGTATCCGCCACTCCTCCAGCCGTGGCCATCATGTCAGTCTTGTTTCTTTGCTCCGCCCCTCTCACCTCTTCTGCATCTTCATTTGTCACTGCTTTAACCGTAGGCAGCTTTTCCGTAGCATCCTGTACACACCCCGAAGAAAATTCAGAAAATAATAGTTTTCGAAAATTAATTAATAATAACAAACAACCCAACCAAATGACCTCGTGATCGATCTTTAAACTTACCGATAAAACATCTGATATAGTGATCTTATTATAACCATAAGTTGCACGGTCGTTGAAAGTGGCAGCAGCTTGAGCTCTAGTGCCAAGACCACTATGTTGAGTTGGCCTGCTGCTAGCAGCCCTCGCTTCAGCCACTCGTATTGCGGCGGCATCACCTTGGTCAACTGGTTTGTCACCAACAGAGAGGACTGTTCCCTTCAAAGCTTCTCCAATGGTGATGCCACTTTGATCAACAACATCACCCGTGGTGGGAGCCACAGCCGGGGACGAAGATAGAGCTGTCCATTGAACATTTCTTATCGTTGGAGATGGAGATGGAGAAAGGGTAATGCCTCGCAAATCATATGGATTATACTGACACTCACACACCATCTGCTCCAAAAAAAAAATCAATCCATTAGGTTTTAAATATAATTATAACAGCTTGTCTAAAAATGGCATATGAATTTATATGGTCAGCAATAGCTTCGTTGACAACAAGTTTCCCTTGGGCATCTGTTGATTTAGATATAGCTACACCCTCTCTTTCGACCATTTCGTTGCTCTCATCGGGACCAACAACACCGGCTCTTAGGTTGGCAGCAGCTGCAGAATACATGACAGCACTAGCTCCTGTATCCAGTGGCTTTCCCAGCACTTCAGTCTCTGCCTCGAGCATAGTAGCTGCATCTCGTGGTGCAATAGTTTTAGATGCTAATCCGCTTATAACATCAAAAACATCACCGTACTTGATACCTTCCTGGTCGGAATGGGCTGTCCCTGGCTCATTTCTTTTGTGTTGAATTCGTGAGAAAATGCAGTAACTATGGAAGGTTTAAGAGATGTCATTAGAGTTAAATTAAGTGTGACAGGTTTCAGATAGTGAAGGTGACATTTGGAGGTCGAGTTGACAAGTGGTGGTGTTAGTGGTAGTCGGGCTCCATATCTAGCTACCAGATGCGAACCAGAATGACACATGACAAAGGATAAATGCTAAGCTGCTCAACCAGGGTTGATCATTTCGGCATATACACTAGGCTGGGTCCAAGCTTTAAGAACTCCGAATCATTTAGGCCCCTCAACCTTGGGATGGATTTGGGCTTATCAAGTAAATAGTAATGTGATTGTTTCTCTCTTACTGTTAATATTTATAGGTTAGATTTATTTAACATCTTTTTTTAGATATTAGGCAATTTGTTTTTATTTCACAACAAAATAAAATTAGAAAGAGTCAAAGTCATTGAGTTTAAAGTTAAAGATTGTATGAAAATTGCTTTAACCTATTTTTTAAGGCATTAAATGAATCAAAGCTTATCTAACCAAACTTAGGTGGGATCCCTCCATTTGCATCATTGCAAGCAATAATATTACATTATGAAGTTTGTTCACTAAACACATTATATTTATATTAAATAATATTTTTCCCAGTTTTTAATGTTATTATATTGAGTAAAATACAAATTCTAATGAATTAAATTTATCAAATAAATGTGAACTATTAGATTTTTTTATGAATTAAATTACATATTTTTATAAAACTTAATAAATTTTTATTAAGTTTAGTTTTATAGTTTTAAAGGATTAAATTAAAAAAAACATTATTTTTGGAAGTTAAAATAAAATTTTTCATTTTAAGAGAGTTAAGACTACTTCCAGCCCTCTAATGCCATCTCTGTTATAATAGATAGATCGTATTACTACTACTAATGAGTTCAAACCCAAACCCCTCAAAATATAAGAAAATAATATGATAGTGTTTGGAGAGCCACATAATAATTGAATTTGAGTATAATTGCTTGTAATTACATAAGGGTGACATGTTTAGATAATCATTGTAATAATGGGTCCCACCAAATAGGGTGTAATTGGATCACCCCATATACACTTTTCAATTATTAGGGAATGAGATTGAAGTAATTACATAGATAATTATTTAATATTGCATTATTAACCAAGGGCGGTTTGGGTTTTAGGAGTTTAGCCAAATTTAATATTGCGTTATTAGCGAAGCAAATGTGGCGTTTGTCATGTTATCCAAATTCGTTATTAGCGCCCACTTTGAAAGCAAAATATTACCCGGATTCTAATTTCATGAATTTGAGTTTAGGAACAAACCCTTTTTACCTGGAAGAGTGTTTGCGTAGTGAATGGACTGCTTCAATCAGGCATGTGTTGGAGGGTGGGAACGAGAACTAGTATATAGATATAGAACGATGTATGTGTGCCAAGTTTTGAAAACTACAAGCTTTAAGAAAATCTAATATATCAAAACCCAAGCATGGTTTCTAAACTAATTGATCAAAATCTGAGGGAGTAGAAAGAAGATTTGATTACCAGTGTTTTGTCTAATGAAGAGGCCACAAAAGTCTTGAACATCCATCTTTCTTGCCATTCGCATGATGATAGGCAAGTGAGGAGAGGAGAAGCGACGGGGGAGTACACTGTGAGAAGTGGATACAAGGTGCTTTTACAGAAGTCTAGTGATATCTCGCCTAATCTCTAAATTACATCTAGACAGTTTTACAAGAGAATATGGCAGATTGAGCTATCGAAAAAAATAAAAATTACAACCTAGAGAATCTACAAAAAATTTATTCCCACTTATAATAACCTACAAAAAAGAATATTAAGAGACTGAGCAGCATGTCCCCAATGTTCTGATGGAAAGGAAACCTTTGAACATGTGTTTCGATATTGCACATCTGTCAAGGAAATAAGGAGTAAGTTAAAAATACAATAGCCTCAAGATAAGTCAAACGAAAGATATAGACTATGGATGGACTGGTTGTTCTTTATGCATTCTAAGGATAAATATAAGGAAATAACATGTGCAATCTGGGCTATTTGAGGGAACAGAAACAGACAGGTGCATGAATGGAAACATCGACCAAACACAAAAAGGGTACATTTTATGACATCGTATATACAAGATATTGATGAGATAAATGTTCTTTTACCTAGAAGACCGATTCAATCAGAGAGATGGAGACCACCAGAGCCATATTTTGTTTAAATAAATTTTTATGCATCTTTCTTAGGCATTTTGAATAAATCATATTCGGGGTTAGTGGGACGAGTTTCAGAAGGTATGACTATGGGCTCAATAATGATAATCAACTACCATATACCTATCTTTTTTGCGGCTAAAGCATTATCCTACCTTCAAAGAGTCTAAGTGGGTCTGGATCTTGGGTTCAAGAAAGTGATTGTTGAAAGAGAAGACCTCATAATAATTAAGAAACTACAGACACAAAGAGAAGATGATTTTGTGATAAGTGCTTACATTGAAGATGCAAAATGAGCCAATCGAGGATTTGAGGAATGCATGTTTAGGTATATCGATAGAAAGGTAAATAAAATAAGTCATTGACTAGCTATATAAGGTATAAGAGGAGGAGGAACTATTTATCTGACTGATATAACATCTTAGTCGATAATGGAAGCGGTGGAAAGAGATAATTGGTGGTCAGAGACGACAGAACAACAAGGAAATGGTAATCGGTAACCAGATCTGGGGTTGTTTAAAAGGGAAAAGAAAAAGGTTGAGGAAGAATGTAACACCCCTAACCCGTATCCGTTGCCGGAATAGGGTTAGAGAGTATTACCGAAATTTACAGAACTTTTACAGATAATTCATGTCATTTACTATACATATCCGGAAATAATCATATTGTCCCTTGAATGGACCCTTAAGGCCCAATTTAAACATTAGAAACTAATCGGGACTAAATCGGGATCTCAGAGAATTTTTCTCGAAATTTTAAAATTTTTTCTTATATGCAGGGCACACACACCCGTGAGACCATAGGACACGCCCATGTCGTAAGCTGTGTCCAACCCCGTGTAACTCTCTGACTTGTGCCACACGGCCAGCCACATGCTTGTGTTCTAGGCTGTGTATCACACACGGCTGAGACACACGCCTGTGTATCTGCTCGTGTGCCCAATTCTGAGCATTCTGTTTCTCAAATTTAAGATGCAGGGGATACATGACCAAACTACATGCCTATAAGCCAAGCCGTGTGTCACACACGGTTAAGACACACGCCCGTGTGGACAAAATAAAGTCATTTCCTAGCTTTATTTCTCACCCAAATTTGCCATTAACCTATAACAAAACTCGCATATATTTTCCAACCATTTCAAGTCTTATAAACCAAGCAAATTCTATCATCTAATATGATATATCATTTCATGTATTCATGTTTATATCCTTATTTTTTTATAAACACATTTATTTAATATAATTTAATCAAGTCAAACCACATATATATAAGTTAAACATGATATGATATATATTACCCTATTAAAATTTGCCAAAACAAACCATTATTAGCCATTCCAACGGCTAAGTTACGACAACTATTTTCATGCCAACATTGGCCAAGATAACCTATACATGCCATTATATCAAAATAAGATTACTTTTTATACCAAAACAAGATGATGGATAGTGTGATGTTGCTCCAACCAACCTCCAACCTTTATGAGCTTCTGAGCACTATAAATAGAGAAAATAAAATCTAGTAAGCATTTAATGCTTAGTAAGTTCATATAACTGGAAATAAACTTACCAATCACATTTATTATAATAAGCATACAATAACATGTTTTCCATCAATTTGGCAAAATTGCCTAATCACATACACTCAATTAAGCAAATTAGTTACAATATTCACATATACATCAAGTAAGTATAGATGAGCTCATCATGTTACAAACTTTTAGGTATTTCGGGATCATTCGAAATATAATTCATTTAATCTCATAATTTCTCATTTCAGGGATTTATCCGTTGAATCATTAAAATTTTGATGGATACTCAAGTAGTACACTCAAGGTGTACAAAACTGTAAACCGTCAATTCATAATCAGGGGTACCCATTAGGGTACGTAATCAGAGAGCACACTTCCGAGCCACATATCAGGATGCTCAGAAGAGCCATGTAACAGGACACTTATCTGGAATAATCAGGAAACTCATGAGAGTTTTACTCAGGAAGCTCATAGAGCTTAACAGATAACTCCAAAAAGTTAATATCAAGGAGCACCGGATAAGGTTACAGGGAGTTCAAGCGAGCCATGTCAAAAAGCCCATAAAAGCTTATATTAGGATGCTCACTAAAGCTATGTTTGTGTCCGCATTATATGCTGGATCACAACCGATAAAATCATGTAACAGGACGCTTACACAGAGCTGCGGTAGTGCGCAACACACGCAAAATCACTACCGATTGGGACACTCGCAGGAACTATATAACATGATGCTCGAGAGGGCTATATCAGGATTACTCGTCCGAGCTAAATCCTGTTTGCAACATATGCAGATCCACATTCAATATGGGAAATTACATGTATCCATCGAATTTCATTATTCAAACGGAACTTTGACATTTATTCAAGTTATATCGGGCATATAATTTATTTCATACTTTAAACATTTATAATTCGTAAAATCACATAATACATTCAATACAAGCATATAAATAATACAATTCAGTTACACGAACTTACCTTAATAGTAGTTCGTACAAGAAATTCTACTAATCCGAAACTTTTTCTTTTCCTCGATCTAGCTTCAAATTTGAGTTATCTGGATCTATATAAATGAATTTAATCATCAATTTATCACATTTCATATTCAATTGGATTCAATTTACACCATAGGAAAAATTACTATTTTGCCCCTAAACTTTTCATAAATTCCATTTCGTCTATAGACTCAGAAAATGAAATTCATGCAATTTAATCATTATTCCAAGCCAAACCGAAATTTTAGTATAACATTTACAGCACATGTATTCCATAAAATTCATAATTTTTTTTCAACTTTCACATCTTTACAATTTAGTCCTTAAATCATAGTTTCATCAAAATTCACTTTGTAAAAGTTGTTTATCTATCAACAACCTTTCATTTTCTACCATAAATTTCAAATTTTTAGCATATTCATCCATGAAAAAACTTTGTTACTTTGATAACTTTTGAAATTAATCCCCAAAGTAGATAGATTAGACTATCCCAATCTCAAAAATATAAAAATTACTAAAAACAGGACATGAAAACATACCTAATTAAGCTTGATTAGTTTCCCTTCTCTCTCTTAGGGTTTCCATGCAAATTTTAGGGAAGATGATGAAAATAAGATGATATTTTCTATTATCATCTTTTAATTAATTTAATTTTCAATTTAGTCCTTAGCCTTTTTGTAATTTTTCATGGATGAATCACCAAAAATATCTACTAACTTTTCTTTAATGGTCTAATTACCATATAAGGAACTCAAATTTTGAATTCCATAGCTATTTAATCCTTCTAGCTACTAGAATTCAACTTTTGCATTCTATGCAATTTGGTCCTTTCTATAATTAAGCACATAATCGATAAAATTTTCCTATCAGAATTTTCATATAAAATTCCTATCATAATACGAATCATGCTATAGTATTAAAATAAATTTTTTTCTGGCTCGGATTTGTGGTATCGAAACCACTATTCCGATTTCACTAAAAATGAGTTGTTATAAAGAAAGTCTATTTAACTTCCATTATTGAAAAGAGACATTTTTGTTTCTAAAGAACTACTGGTTTTTCATTTTCTAAATGCCCTTGGGGATGGTGGGGAGCTCTTTTCTAGGTTGGGTCTTTATTGTGGTTTTTTAGGCTGAATTTTGTTGGGTTTTGATTTCTTTTCTGGTTACAAGTCACTTCTTTTGCTAGCAACAATAAATGACCCGGTTCATCTTCAAAAAAAATTATAAGCATGAATATATGTAAGTGTTTGGGATGATTATGTCTAAAAATTTCTTATATTATAAATCCTAAAAAATATATTATGAAAATAATTTGTATATTTTATAAAAATATAACAAAAATATATATTATTTAAATCCTAAAAAATATCTAAAGTTACGGCCAAAAAGTTTATTATAAAAATATTTTAATGTTATAAAAGTGTTATAAAATATTTATTTATAAAAAGTCATAGTTAAGAAATATAGACATAACTTATTTATGTGTCCATACTATATTATAAAAATGATATACTTATTCATAAAACAATATTATAATTTTTTATCATAACTTATTTATAAAAAATAACTTTCTAAAGTTAAGGAAAAAATTATATTATTTATAAGAAGTATTATGAACGTTTTCAATAACTTATAAAAACTTTTTTTATATAGGTTATACATTTTGAATTTTATATTGGTTTTTACTTAATTTATGTAATATAAAAGGGATAAAACTTAGCATAAGTCTTTCTCCAAACTAAGCTTATATAAGTTTTTATAATTAAAGCTAGAGACTATTTAGAGTGTGAACCCAAATATTATACGGTTGATGCTAATTATGCAATAAAAAAGATTTTCTTGCACCATATCGTGAGGTATGATACCATTTGAGAGAGTGATGCTAGATACAAGCACCATAGATAGTTCATGAACTTTTTAATTTGAGATATTTAAGGCTTTAAAATGCGGTTAAGAAGACATTTGTTATTCTAAAAAAATATTTCTCATATTAACAACATCACAATAGTATGTGTTGGGGATCGATTTAATTAAACAACAAACAAGTAAAAAAATAGTGAAAGAAACTAAGAAATTGAACATACAAATTTAAAGTGGAAAAACCATTCCAAAGAGGATAAAAAAATCACGGGTAAAAATAATTTTATTATAATGAAAAAAGAACGAATAGTACAAAAAATAGAGATAAAAACTAAACCTGGAAACCCGAAAACAAAAAACCCTCAAAACATAAACACAAAATTCTCTAAAAGTGGTATGAGTCCTAATATTTTAATGGGTGTATTTTCTAAGGTTGTAAAAGAGCCTATTTATAAGTTAAATTCGTAGGTCAAATAATAAAAAAATAATCTAGACTAATCAAAGTTCGACTGAAACAAATAAACAGAGTTTAATTGGAAGATTATCTTTTAAATTTGACAAAAATACGTGGCATACTCAACAAATCTCCACCTTGACTCGTATTTCCACAACGCCATCTTTGCCAAAGCCTACCACGGGCCTATCTTGAACTACGCAGGGAATTAACTGAGTCAAATCTGTGCTTAAAAGCTGGAAGACTTCCAGCCTTTGACTTGTGCACTGCCAAATCAAAACTAACACGGGTCTAATTTTCACGAACAAAGCATCCTGACTTTTCAAAACCTGTATCCAAAAGAGAACCTCTCTTCAACGAAATGGTTATACACTTTTCCCTTCTATGACCATGTTTTCTTTGCTCCAAACGAGTTGACTTCGACTCTGTAACAAACGAGGGACGTCCGGTTTCACCGGTCATTGTAGAACTTTCCAGAATATAAAGATTGTCGATCTTTTTACCTTTTAACAAAATGAGAGTCCCACGAGACACATTAATGTTGCTCAACTTGATGTTGATTCTACAACCTTTTGAGTCTAAAATACCCAAAGAAATGAGATTCTTTCGTAAATCAGGTATATACCTAACATCTGAGAGTGTCTTAATCTTCCCATCGTGTATTATAATTTTAAAAGTACCAATATCGATTACCTTACTGAGTGAATCGTTTCTCATGTGCACAACTCAACCTTCAATCAAACTGTATGTGGAGAACCATTCCTTATAGGGACACATGTGGAAAGAACATCCCGAATCTAAGATCCACTTAGACGTAAGCCTGGAGCTAACGCTCGTTGACACTAATAAGAAATCATCATTGCTTTCGTCGGCCAAATTACTACCAGTTACATCTTTCTCATTACTCTCAGCAGCCCTTTTATTTCGCAGTTTATAATAATATGCTTTGACGTGACCTAACTTCTTACAATAGCGACACCTTTTGTCTTGCTTTTTTGATGCTACCAAAACGGAAGCTTGCCTATCTGCCTTGCTATCCGAGCCAAACTCATCATTGAGTTTGTCTTTACTCAACAAATGACCCTTCACATCCTCAAACAAGAGTTTGTCTCTGTCATAAATTAGAGTCTCCCTGAAAAACTTGTATAAAAAGGGTAAAGAGTACAATAATAGCATAGTCTGATCTTAATAATCAATCTCAACCTCAACATTCTTTAAATCATTCAAAAAAGTAATAAATTGACTAATGCAATCTCTAAGAAGCTCACATTCGTTCATGCGAAATGTAAATAGACGTTGTTTCAACACTAAACGGTTAGCCAAAGACTTAGTCGCATAAAGAGTTTCTAACCTCTTCCACAAGGTGGATGAAGTTTTCTCCATCAATACCTCCTGCAATACCTTATTCACAAGGCACAACTGGATTGGAGACAGGGCCTTTTCATCAAGCTCTTCTCATTCTGTTTAATATAAATTCTTAGGGTTTTTCTCAGTAACAACCTTTTCCAGGCCGATCTGAACTAAAATTGTCATCATCTGAACTTGCCATAGATTAAAATTTGTGACACCATCAAACTTTTTAATGTCAAACCTTGTTGTTGTCATCTTTGAACGGGCTGATCTACAAAAATTGAGCTAGCTCTTGATATCACTTGTTAGGGATCGACCCGATTAAGCAACGAACAAGTAAAAAATAGTGGAAGAAATTGAGAAATTGAACACACAAATTTAACGTGGAAAAAACCCTTCCAAAGAGGATAAAAAAAATCACAAGCAAATATAATTTTACTATAATGACAAAAGAATAAAAAGTACAAAAGATGGAGATAAAAACTAAACTTCGAAACCCAAAAACAAAGAACCTTTAAAACGTAAAAACAAAATTGTACAAAAGTGTAATGAATTCTTATGAAAAATAAAATAAAATAAAATAAAATAAAGAACACACAAATTTTATGTGAAAACCCTTTGGGGAAAAACCACGGGCAGGGGAGAAGAAAAATTCACTATGTCAAAAATTTTGAATCAATACAAGAGGAATAGACTGTGTCTATTTATAGGCTTGTAAAGCCATATTCTAGTAGGATTGAAACACCTTATCCTAATAAATATAAAATAGATGGAGTTTAATAAGGTTTAAAAAACCTTATTCTAAAATAAAATAAAAGAAGTCTAGTTTTATATGGATTTTACTTTTATTTTATTTTCCATCGTATTTTATTTAAATAAGAATTCGGGTCACTTAATTCTAACAATCTCCACCTTGACACAAATTCTCAATGAACAAGTTCTTCATCGTGAACAAGTTCTCCACCTCTTCCATAAAACCCCTTAAGGGTTTAATTTCAACAATGAACACCAACCAAGTCTAAGCAATGCTCAAACTTGGTTATAGAAAGTGACTTAGTCATCATATCTGCAGGATTTTCATGAGTACTAATTTTGCTCACAACAATATCACCACGAGCAATAATATCACGAACAAAATGATACCGAACATCAATATGTTTTGTTCTCTCATGAAACATTTGATCTTTTGTAAGGAAGATGGTATTCTGACTATCACAAAATACTGTACTGATTTGAATGTCTTTATTGAGTTCACTAAATAGTCCCTTCAACCAAATAGCTTCTTTACAAGCCTCAGTAATCGCCATGAACTCAGCTTCAGTGGTAGACAAAGCGACTGTAGTTTGCAAAGTGGCTTTCCAACTAATTGCACAACCTCCGATTGTAAAGACGAAACTGTGAGAGATCTTCTTCTATCAAGGTCTCCAAAGCAAAATCAGCATCAACATACCCTATGACTCCATCTTTAGTTCTTCCAAAGCTGTAAGCAAACATCGTGAGTGCCTCATAAGTATCTTAAAACCCACCGAATCGCTTTCCAATGTTCTTTACCAGGATTTGCCATGTATCTCGCTAACTGCATTGCATCGCATATGATAAATCTGGAAGTGAGCAAACCATAGCATACATGAGAGATCTCACTGCATTAGAGTATGGAACATGTGACATGTACTCAATCTCATTATCGATTGTGGAGACAAAGCCGATGAAAGTGCGAAATGGCTGCTAAAGGAGTACTAACAGCTTAGCACTCTGCATATTGAACCTACAAAGAACTTTCTCAATGTACCCCTTCTGACTTAGGTACAATTTACTTGCTTTTCTATCTCTGAAAATCTCCATACCAAGTATCTTCTTTGCTGGTCCTAAATCTTTCATCTCAAATTCTTCACTTAGTTGGGCTTTGACCTTTCTTATCTCTCCTTTATCTTTTGCTGCTATCAACATGTCATCAACATAAAGAAGTAGATACACAAAAGAACCGTCACTGTTTTTCTTAAAGTAAACACAACTGTCTAAACTACTTCTTTTGAAATCATGAGAAGTCATAAAGGAATCAAACCTCTTGTACCACTGTCTTGGTGACTGTTTCAAACCGTAAAGTGACTTTCTCAGCAAGCAAACATAGTTCTCTTTTTCTGAGACTATAAAACCCTCTGGTTGTTGCATGTAAATATCCTCCTCAAGTTCTCCATGCAGAAATGTAGTTTTTACATCTAACTGCTCAAGCTCCAAATCATGCATGGCTACAATACCAAGCAAAGCTCGAATCGAACTATGCTTAACAACTGGAGAGAACACATCTGTGAAGTCCACTCCTGGAATTTGACTATAACCTTTTGCAACAAGCCTTGCTTTATATCTGGGTTCTTCAACTCCTGGAGTCTCTTCTTTCTTTTTAAACACCCATTTGCAACGAACAGTCTTTTTACCTTTAGGAAGTTTCACAAGGTCCCATGTTCTATTTTTGTGGAGTGATTCCATCTCTTCTTGCATAGCAAACATCCACTTTTCTGAGTCTTCACAGCTAACCGCCTCAGAATAATTAGATTGCTCTTGATTCGCATCTATATCTTCAGCCACATTTAAAGCATAAGTAACTAAATCAGCTTCGGCATACTTCTTTAGAGGTTTAATTTCTCTTCTAGTTCTGTTTTTAGCGATAGAGTATTGTGGTGAAGAAGCAACTCTATTCTCAATTTTTGTTATGGCTTGAGGAGTTGACCTGCTTTTGGTTTTCTTTATTGGAAGAGTCTTTAAGAGATAAGTTAGGTATCATAGCAATTTCATCAAAAACAACATCTCTGCTAATCACAACTTTTCTATTTTCAGGACACCATAACTTATAGCCTTTTACACCAGCTTTATAACCAAGAAAAACGCATTTAATGGATCTCGGTTCCAATTTTCCATTATCAACATGAGACGCAGGACACCCAAAAATCTTTAAATCAGAATAATTAGCAGGATTACCAACAATACCTCTTGTGGAGTCTTTTTCTCAATGACAACGGATGGAGATCGGTTGATCAAAAAACATGTAGTAGAGGCTGCTTCTGCCCAAAATGACTTCGGTAAGTTGGCATTTGACAACATACATCGAACCTTCTCCATGATCGTTTCGTTCATTAGATTCGCAACACCGCTTTTTCGTGGAGTATGACGAATCGTCAAGTGTCTCATGATCCCTTTGACTTGCACAATCTATTAAACTCATTGAACGAACTCTAAGCCATTATGCATGCGGAGGTATTTTATCTATTTTCCGTCTATTTTTCAATCATAATTTTCCAAGACTTAAATGCGGAAAACACATCGCTTTTCTGCTTCAGGAAGAACGCCCAAACTTTTCTAGAAAAATCATCAATAAAGGTTAGCATATAATTAGCTCCACCTCTCGAAGACACTTTGGATGGCCCCCACAGATCAGAATGAATATACTCCAACGTTCCCTTCGTGTTATGGATTCCTCTAGTGAATCGAACTCTCTTTTGCTTCCCAAAAACACAGTGCTCACAGAAATTCAGTTTGCAAATCCCTTACCCATCAATAAGTCCTCTTTTGCTCAATTCTGTCATGCCATTCTCACTCATATGCCCTAGGCGCATATGCCAAAGTTTAGTAATATCATCATTTGACAAGGAAGAGGAAGCGACAATTTGCATCACGATATGATAGAACCCCGCAAAAACATATAACTTGGCAATTTTTCTACCGCCTTTCATCACAACAAAGGACCCTTTGGTAATCTTTAAAACCCCACTTTCAGATTTGTGTATCTGTACCCTTTTGAATCAAGAGTACTCAACGAAATTAAATTTCTTTTCAATTCTGGAACATGTCGTTTCAATTCTGGAACATGTCGTATGTCACTAAGTGTTCTGACAACTCCATCAAATATCTTAACTTTAATTGTTCCAACACTGCGATCTTACACGAAACATTATTTCCCATCAAAACAACACCTTGAGATAATTGTTTTGTAAGTTGTAAACCAATCCCGATTGGGACTCATATGGAAGGTGCGATGCGAATCAAGTATCAAATCCTCACTTACTTTAGAATCATTGATGAAGCGACTAGAAGTTCACCATCATTTGTAGTCTTCTACAACATCACTTCACGAGAATTTTTCGATTGTTTTCCTTTTGATTCGCAGACCTCCCTTTTAATCTTATTTTGTAGCTTATAGCACTCAGATTTAATGTGCCCTTTCTTCTTACAGAAGTTACAAGTTTTACCTCTATTTGAAGACTTCGATCTACCCTTATATTTACCACGAGGATTTCGTTCCTGTGTCCTACCACGATCATCATCAGCATTCCGATCTTGTCTCCCACGAACAATGAGACCATCTCCCTGAGAGTCGGGTTTAACCACAAGATGTTTCATTTTATCATACAAGGTTAAAGAATCATAAACCTCATCAACTGTGAGAGACTCGCGGCTATATAAAATCGTGTCTCTAAAGGTTGAATAAAACGGAGGCAACGAACAAAGTAGAATCAACCCTAGATCTTCCTTATCATACTGAACCTCCATGGCCTCCAAGTTTGAGAGAATTTCTTTAAACACTGTTAAGTGTTCGTGTACAGACGCACCTTCCTCCAAACGATGAGCATAAAGTCGCTGCTTCATATGTAACTTGCTTGTTAGAGTTTTCGACATACATATTTGTTCTAGCCTCTTCCATAATGCAGCGGCAGTCTTCTCTTTCATCACATCCTGCAAAATTTCGTTGGATAAATGCAGATGTAATTGTGTTAATGCCTTTCGATCCTTACGCTTCTTCTTTTCATCTGTTAATGTCGAAGGCATCTTATCTAACCCTAGCAGGGCATCCTCCAGATCCATCTGCGCAAGAACTGCTTGCATCTTAATCTGCCACAACGCAAATCTGGTGTTACGATCCAACAGCGAAATTTCATATTTCAAAGACGCTATTACCGTGATCGAAATGAACAACCTGGAAGCTCGGATACCAATTTGTGAAAAATAAAATAAAATAAAATAAAATAAAAAACACAAATTTTACGTGGAAACCCTTTCGAGAAAAACCACGGGCAGAGGAGAAGAAAAATTCACTATGTCGAAAATTTTGAATCAATACAAGAGGAATAGACTATGTCTATTTATAGGCTTGTAAAGCCATATTCTAGTAGGATTGAAACACCTTATCCTAATAAATATAAAATAGATGGAGTTTAATAAGGTTTAAAAACCTTATTCTAAAATAAAATAAAAGAAGTCTAGTTCTATATGAATTTTACTTTTATTTTATTTTCCATCGTATTTTATTTAAATAAGAATTCTGGTCACTTAATTCTAACAGTTCTAATATTTTAATGGGTGTATTTTCTAATGTTGTAAAAGAGCCTATTTATAGACTAAATTCATAGGTCGAATAATAATAAAATAATCTAGAGTAATCAAAGTTCGACTGAAATAAATAAACAGAGATTAATTGGGAGATTATTTTTCAAATTTGACTGGAATACGTGGCATACTCAATAGTATGGCATAAAAAACAAGATTAAATTGGACTAGTATGTTGCATATTTCATAACTTCAATTATAAGTGGAACTGAGATGATTCATACTTCGAAGAATACATGAAAGAAATAGATATTGATAATCTTAATTATGCAAATTCAAATTAAGATGATGACGAACTCAGTCAATGACCAACAGATGATAAAAATGAACATATATTAAATATTAAAGAGGGAATAACCCAACAAATATGCACTAAAGCAATTGGATAAAATTACACATGATGTTTATTTTTTCTTGTTATTTTTATTGGTAATCATATTATCAACTACGCTTTTAGACTAACATAATACATACGATAATTTGATTTTAATTTTTGTTACTTACTTAGAAATTATTTTTATCTTATTAATATTTTTTTAAAAGTGTAACTTAAGTAATTACATTTTGTGCTACTAAACATAACGGGCAAATTACCAATAAAAGCCCTTTTTTTTTAAATTTACCGAAATGGGCAGGTCAGAAATTATTTACCGGAATGGGCCAGTTTTTACAAAACGCGTCCACGTCAGTGTGTTGTCCGAGGAAAAAACAGGAAAACGCTTCCTCAAGGAAGCGCTTTGCCTACGTGGACAGAAAACGCTTCCTTGAGGGCGCGCTTTCTGTCCACATAGGCAAAGCGCTTCCTTAAGGAAGCATTTTTCCCATGTTTTTATTAGGGTTTTTTGTAATTAGGATTAGGGTTTTGGAAATTTTGGGTTTTTAAATTTTAGGGTTTTAAGGAAAAAATTAAATAAATTAGGGTTTAGTGTTTGTTAATTAAATTAATTACTAATTTTAAAAAATTAGATTATGGTTTAGTGTTTATGGTTTTTAAGAAAAAAATCAAATAAATTAAGGTTTAGGGTTACTTGAGTAAATTAATTATAAATTTTAAAAAAATTAGATTAGGATTTTAGGGTTTAGGGTTTTAGGGTATTTAAAAAAAATCAAATAAATTATAGTTTGGGGTTTAAGGTAACTTAATTAAATTATTTGTTAATCTAAAAAAGCTTCTACGTGGACGCTCTTTTGCTATAGTAGTCTCTGAAAAAATAAATTTGAGAAGACGTGTCTGTGCAAATAATGTCAAAAACGCTTCAAGCAGGATGCATTGTCAGCAAAAGTACTGAAAGAAGCTCCCACGTGGAAGGTCTTTTGCTACAGTAGTATCTGAAAAAATAATTTTGAGAAGACGTGTCTGCGCAAATAGTGGTAAAAACGCTTCAAGCAGGATGCATTTTCAGCAAAATTACTGGAAGAAGCTCCCACGTGGATGCTCTTTTGCTACAATGGTCTCTGAAAAAATACTTTTGGGAAGACGTGTCTGCATAAATAGTGTCAAAAATGCTTCAAGCGGGATGCATTTTCAGCAAAAATCTTGAAAGAAGCTCCCACGTGGGACGCTCTTTTGCTCTGATGGTTTCGAAATAACTTGGGCTATAAATAAGCCAAATTTTGTTCTCAAAGTTGCATAACTTACAAAAAAAAAAAAAGAGAGGCTAAGAAGGATAAAAATTAAAGATGAGATGAGAGAACGCATTAGTCTTGTTATTTACTATGATGGTGAGGTTCATCACACAGAGAACGGTGTTGTTTTTTTCGGAGAATACAATACGATCGGGTTTTTAACCAGAACATAGATTTGACAGAACTTCGTAAAAGGATTAGGTGTAAAATATTCGGAATGACGCCAATGAAAGTGCTGTCTATTAGGTATCGATTTTGTGTTTCTATTGATCCAGTAACATATGACTCGTTCGACATCAAAGGTGCTCGTAGCTTGGAGGCAATGGTGCAGACTTATCTTGCTAGTGGAGCACCATATATTGAGTTATATGTACAATTTGCATCGCCAAATGATACATTTGCGGCTGCTGTTAGAGAGGAATACACAACCCCTGCCCGACACTTCGTTAGTGGGTTACATAACACGGAACCGCCGGTTTTTAGTAGCGGTATGGAATACACAACCCCTACACGACACTCTGTTAGTGGATGAGACATGCACCTAGGTGGGTCGATGTTTGATACTGAAAATACGTACTGGGGAACGACATCAACTTATAGTGCTTGGCAATCTACATCTAATTGGGGACGTTATGAAACGCCCAGAAGAAGGGAATACAATTACATGAATAATTTCTATGAAATAATATAAAAATATTCAAAATGTTGCCTTATTTAAAATAATTTCCATTTTATTAAAAATATAAAAGTAAATTACAATTACTTTATTTAAAACAACCTTTTATCTAATTACATGAAATAATATAAAAAGATTCAAAATGTTTGTACAAATATATTAAAATAAAAATCAATGTCCATGCCGGTCGGATTCAGTGCCACATGGAGGTCGTCAACGGTTACGCATTAGATTCCTCCTTTGTCCAGCTTCCGGCGGGGGTTGTGCTTGCTCCGACGAGGATTCTGGTTATGGATGTTGGGAGGATGACCGCCTTGATAGAATAGTGACTGTGGAGGTGTTTGCATCATTAATGCCGGAGGTGTTTGAAACCCATAAGGTGATGGGGATTGGTAAAAAAAAAGAGCTTCCCGACGGCCCCTCCTGCGATCCCTCGTGCGACGGCTGCCTATAGATCAGCGGTCCACTCGAAGTAATCAAAAATGGAGATGAACCGGGCCATGCATTCCAACCTACCATAGGACTAGAAAAAGGAAACATATAAGGGCTAGAATACATAAAAGGGCTAGGATACGTACCTGGCATCATCTGAAGAGGCTGTGCTGTGGGTGTCGACGGTTGAACTGTTGGGCCCGGTGATTATGTAGGTCCTGTTGTTGAGCCGGGTGATTGTGTGGGCGTTGTTGATGGGCCTGCGTCGTCGTCCCTTCTTTTAGGATTTAAAGGGCCACATCGTTCCCTTTGGACATGCAATTTCCGCTGCCTCTCCTCTTCTGACAATAAATATGGCTTGCCATGGATCCTAAACCATGGCATGTATTTCGGCACGCACGCCAACTCTGGAACGATGATAAGTTCCTGAGTAGGTATATAATCATACCGATCTTCCCATATTTGGATATAGTATGATCAGAATCTCGGCCAATCCGTATGCAATTGCCGTAAGTCGATTTTGTGATGATCATCCAACACCTCAGGTGCCACAGGAATCGGTTGTCGGAATCTAAATTACCGTAATACCCTGTCTGATTGATGCATCTCCACAATAGCAAAGTTGACCAATGGGACCTTCACGTGCCAAGCATTCGGATTTTGCAAGTATTCGTCCGGAATTACTGCCCGAATTGCCGGATCCTCATATGGTGTCCATTGAAACTATATAAAAATGATGGAAATATTAGTTAAATAAAAAAATACTAAATACTAAATACGAATCCACTATTTATTATGTATGTATATATATATTTAATACTTACTTGTGCTTCCGACTGTTGCTCTAATAGAAGTCGTATATCTTCAAGACATGTAGGTAATCGAGCATAACTTGCCGAATGGTTCCACCTAATTAAATAAATTTTTAGCATACGATTATATTTTAAATCTACGTAATAATTGTAAAATCTAATATAAAATTTACCTCGTTATGAGTGGGAATGTATATGGGTGGTCCACTCGAGGACGTAAAAATGGAAAGCGAAACCGTGCCCATGATTGCAGTAGTGATAGGCAACCTCGATTTTCGCTTTATTCGGTCAGCGTAGCCCGCACATCTCGATCTGATGTTGCCAACACGGTAGATCCCCAACTAAATTCACCAGCTGCTCTAAAATCAACGAGTTTCAGCAGCCATCTCAGATGTACAAGGTTTCGTGACAAGTCTGGCATCAGATAACCTCCAATTATATGAAGAATGTATGCTCGAGCATATCGAATTTTTTCTAGTTCGGTAGAATCATCATCCGGCTCCGAAAATGTGTCTTGTAACCAGCCCATCTCGATCCAACCTCCGTTAATATTATCCGGAATAGCACCCAAAAGCTCATAGCATACCGCTCCCCAATCAGCAGAATGAACGGACCAAGTGACTGCGTCCCCGTCCACCGGCAATCCTAATTGCAAATGCACGTCTTTCAAAGTGATAGTGCACTCTCCACATGGAAGATGAAATGTGTGCGTCTCGGGTCTCCACCTTTCTATCAACGCACTAATAAGTTTGGTCCAACTTGCACCCCTAGGCCTATCATCGCCACGTGCCAAAAACACGCTTCCGTAGGTAATCCTCTATCAATGGTGATGGAGGACCGGTCATGTTACGGATATAGCATTGCAATATCCGATCTGACTTTTATAAGAAATAATAAAATAAAAAATTATTTAAATTTGCATAAATGATGAAATCTTAAATAATATTTAAATATTAAATTTAACACTTACCATTTGCATTTGTGTTAACGGATATGTGTCTATCATCGGCGAATTAATTCTCGACCATTGCTAACACGATCAAATTTTTTTATTTTAAAAATAAATTTAGAAAAATAAAATTAGAGCTTTTTTGAAAAAATTAACGAGAGTTTTGAGAGGAATTTAAGAGAAATTTGAGAGAATATTGAAAGATTGAAGATTGAAAGGATTTAAGTGTGAAAAAAATAAAAGGGGTGGGGGGTTTTATAGTTTTTTTTTTGGACCGTTGGGGGGTTACCAACGGTCAAAAAAGTAGCCTTTGGTATTGTTCAAACACGGGGAAAATGCTTCCTTGAGGAAGCGTTTTCCTACTTTTTCCCCTGACAACGCGCTGACGTGGACGCGTTTTGTAAAAACTGGCTCATTCCGGTAAATAATTTCTGACCTGGCCCATTTCGGTAAATTTAAAAAAAAAAGGGCTTTTATTGGTAATTTGCCCAAACATAACATAAGGAGTTACAATGCAATTATACTTTGTCAGCCAAACATGTTTAGGAAATTACAATTCTTTGTAATAACAAGGAAGTGTAATTACTACTCTATGTTGTCCACACAGATAATATATGTTATTTTGAGCTCTATCAATTAAATTAATACACATATCATGGTAGTCAATACCGCACCAGTAGACACACCGCTTTTCTACTGGAACGGGTACGTACCCATACTAATTTGTTTCGGTATACCATTTTGGATTTATCGATGTTTTAAAAAAATATTTAATATATAAAATATCTAAATATATCAAATGCATTAGATTAAATAATTTCAAATATAAAAATATTAATTAATTATATAAAATACTCATCAATAAATTTTAGAAATAAATTTTTATCATTTAACAAATCTAAAGTAAACAAGAAAAAACTATCCCACGCATGAAACTAAAAAAAAATAAAATTCCTCAACATTATTTAAAAAGTTTACAATAAAATAATCTTATACTAAATATATAAAATAAAAGTTGAATAAAAACATATGCATAAAGTTGTACTTGTAAAGCTTTTAAAAATTATCCTTTTTTTTAGATTTGTTTATTATATAAATTATTTATCTTTTTATTATTTATTAATATTTGTACTTTAAATCTTAAAGTTACTCTTTGATTTCGGTTAAAGTTTAAATTTTGATTGATAATTTCTTTTAAACAGATAAAAAAAATTATTTATTTTTTAACATTATTCATACAGAATCACATGTAAGTGGAAATTAAAAAATAATAAAAAAAAGGAGAGGAAGCTTTCGGCGTGAGAACTTATAAAAGCCCAATGAGACGGTTTGTTTTCCTTCGCCAGCTTTTCTTTTTCCTTTTTCCGACCCACCAAGCAAAGAAAAGAACTACTTGGATACTAAATTTGATCAGACGGTTTAAAGTAAAAGAGCAAGGCAGATGGGGGTACCACAGAGCGCCACGCGTAAGTTTGGTGGATGGGTTATATCAAAGAATCAGCACCCTTTGCCTACTACACTACACTCCAACCAAACCAACCACTACTACTCTTTTGTCCTCATCCCAGGGAGCCATTACATTAAAATAGTGACTTCCCATTTTAGTTACTTGTATTATCGTGTTATAATATTTTGGTATCTGAAGGTAACATGCTAACTTTTTAGTGTTTAATTAAGATTTTAGAGTTGATTTAATAAAAATTCATAATTAGTTATTAACAATTAGCTTTCATCAAATCAATTTTAGAACCAGAATTAAGTCACATTCACCGGATTGTATTCGACAAATTAAATATAAAATTACACAATTTACAATTAATACTAAATCTATTGTATTCTGATAATCATGAAAACTTCAAATATAAAATATTAACAATTAACTTTTACCAAATTAACCTAAAGCCCAAATTAATCACAAGTACCATATGAAAAAAAATTTAACATTGGTACTTAATAATATACTAAACCTTTAATTATTTTTGTATAACTTAAACTCAAAATAATTTTTTTTTTTAAATTCTCATGGAATCAAATTTTTTTTTTTGTCTTCTATATAGATATTTATAAATATATGTTTTACATAATTTTTTGCTGGTGACATACTCTATTATTTATAATTTTTTATTAATTATTTCACATATTAATAATACATTTTAAAATTTTATAATCAGAATTAAATAATACTTGCGTGTTTCATTAATGTATTTTTAGTTTTTAAATATTAATTAAAAATATATATTAAATAGGATTCCAAATTTAGGGTGGGGGAAGAAAATGAGGATAGGCAGCAGCAGCATGAAGTTAAAAACTTAAAACAATAAGCTTTAATTGAAGCTTTTTTTTAACCATAAAAGACTTTAAAATTGAAATTACACTTAAATTTGAAACAACCTCATTTTTATTATTCGAGTTGTAAAAATTTAACTCGAGTTGAACTCAAAATTTTAATTTAATTATTTAAATTGATTCGAATTTTTTTTAATTTTTTTAACTCAATTTCATCCCTTACCATAATAACGAAATAAAATGCAAATCACCATTAAAACAAGAAACTCTATTTTAAAATTTTTATACTTAAATAGCTTAACAACTCCCAAGTGAGTAAAATCTGTGTCGATTAAAAAATTTCGAAAAAATATTTAAATTTTGAATTAAATAGTTCGAGTTAAGTAAGTTATTCGGATCAACTTGAATAAAAAAAATTAAAATTTTTGGTTTGACTCTAATATGAATTACACAATTCGATTATCTAAAAAACTACGTCGTTTTGATAAATATTTATCTTTTCTAAAATTAAAAGTTAAAACCATTAAATTAAAAGGCAAAACTATGTCATTTTGATAAATGTTCACCCAACAACCTTACTTATGTAGTTAAATAATCTTGTACTTTATCTACTAGTCAAATAATTAGTTAATATAAACAACGCAACATTGAGTATAAATAATATGATTCGTTAACTCAACTCGACTTGACTCGATCCGATTCGAAAAAATTTTAAATTGAGTTTAATTATTAAAATAAAATTCATCAACTCAACTGACTCGAATTTTTTTACTCAGTTTGACTTGACTCGATCAAATGCTCACCCTTATACATTATCATTCAGGTTGCATATGCAATAAGCCTATAATGGGTAAAATCCTTATTTAGTTGCACGTGTTTTGTGTTTAAAATAGTTATTTGTTTTTTTGCAAAATCGGTGCCTAAAGTTACTTCTTTATTCAAAGCTGCCTTTTTTTTTTTTTCAAGCATCTCTATTGGATAAATTCAACTTTTTTTTGCTTTGAACAAGGCAGTGTAAAATGATGTTTAGCAACATTTGATTTTTACATGTTATCAAATATATTATATTATTTTGTTTATTTGATTTGAATGTAACTTTTTATTAGTTGATTGATGGAAAATAAAATTACATAAAAGTATATTTTATTAAATTAATTTTTATAGAATTTACTTTTATTTATTTATTTTACTGTAAATAATTAAGGGTGAGCGTTCGATCAAATCGAATGAATAAAATTTGAGTTAATCGAGTTGACAATTTTTATTTTATCATCCTAACTCAATTTGAAATTTTCTCGAATCGAGTCAGGTGAAATGAAATTTAAATCGAATCAAATTGATTATATTTGTACGAGTTAAATTAAAAAAAACCCACCATAATTAAATTTGTTATTAACTTTCATACCCTCATAATTTATTTATTAATCTTTTATGTATGTGTTAGTTTCTTTGCTTGTTAGTTGCTTCAATTATCTTCTAATTATTTTCACCATGTATTTTAAAATTTTAAAAATATAATAAATATAAAAAAATGATTTTTTAATAAAATTATTTTAAAGATAAAATGTGAAATTGGTACCAACAAAAATTTTTAACACGAATATTTTATTGCATCATCAATAATTTAATTTTAACATAAATTGATAAAGATTCACTATTATTAAATAATTCAATAATATAAATAGTACAAAATGTGAAGTTTAATTCAATAATATATGTCGAAACCATTTTTATTTTGAAAAACGGGGATCAACTTTAAAACGAGGTATGAAGTCGCCACCAATCCTTTTTGTTTAGGTGTGACCGGGTCACCTATTTTATTTTATTAAAATATCAATTTTGGCCTACGAAATTTGAGAAAACGGATTCGGGAGTCGGTTACGTACGAGGAAGGGTTAGCACCCTCGTTACGCCCAGAATTGTTACCATTGAGAAAACGGATTCGGGAGTCGGTTACGTACGAGGAAGGGTTAGCACCCTCGTTACGCCCAGAATTGTTACCAAATTGATTAAATAATGTCCTTATGTCTAAAATTTAAAAATACTTTGAAATACGCTTTCTTTTAAAACATTTGAATAACTCAAATTGGACGTTAAAAATCTCTTATTTCGAAGGGATACAATATCACATCCAGCACGTTAAGACATGATCCTTTAAACCCTCGAAACCATGATCAATTCTTGATTTCCAAAAGCTGATACATTTGAAAATTCCAAAAGGATATTCGATTATTTGATCCAACGAAAAACTGAAACCCAACACGTTAAGGCACGATTTCTCGGATTTTCAAACATAGAACATTGCCTTTATTTTTTAGAAATCCTTATCTCGAGATTCAAAATGTCATATCTAGTGAGTTAGGACACAACATCTCGAATTCTTGAGAATAAACTTTTATTTGAAACTTATACGTTTTGATTAAAAATAGGGTACCCGGTTACTTAGATTCAACGAGGAAAATTGGAACCCAGTAAATTAAGGCACAATCTTCTCGAAGATGCCAAATACCAAGTATTGCCTTATTTTGGAAACTTTTGAATAAAATGATTTTAAAACTTAAACGATATTAAAACACGACCTTTTAAGCGAATAAAATGCGATAGAATAATAATGTACAACGCAAAGTAGTAATTCATAAACAAAATGTTATAATAATGAATCACAAATAACAAATAAATACAAAGTAGGAAAATCTCAAATAAAATATAAAAAAATTCTAAGCAAATAATACATAAAATGGATTTAAAATGGATGTTATAAAAGCGATCTAAAGTATATAAAATAATTTTAAAAAAAAATTAGTATCCATTCAAGATAAAATAATATATAAACAATTCAAAATATATAATGTGTAAAAAAAATTGAAATACATAATATATGAAAATATTAAAGTAAATAATGTATAAAAATTTGAAATGAGCGTTATATAAAAAATTAAAATAGACAATAACAAAAAATGTAAAATAAATAAATAGAATGTTAATAACAAGAGTAAAAAAATATATAAGAAAAATAATAATGAAAATAATATTAGTATATAAATAGAAATAAAAATATAATAAATAGAAATATAATAATAGTAGAAATATAAATAGATAAATAAAAATTAGATAAATAATAATAGTATTAGAATAACAAAATAAATATAAATAGAAACATAATAATAGCAATAATATATTAAATTAGTTAATTTGGTAATAAAATAGCGAAAAAAAAGAGAGATTAAATCGAACCTTAAAGCAAAATTCTGGAGCAAATCAAAAATAAATAAAAAGAAATGGACCAATTTGAACGTGCGAATAACAAGGAGGGACCAAAAGGGAAATAATCCCCACCCTCCAAAACACACAGGAAGACCAAAGTGTAGTCAAAACAAACTTTAGGGCCAAAATTAAGAATAATGAAAACTTAATTGCAAAACAATAAAAAAAACAGAAGGGCTAAAAGCAATTGGACGAATTTAGAAAAAATAAAGAAATTGAAATGAAATGGACAAAATTCCCATGTAATTGGAAGAGAAAAGAAAATAATTCAATTCCAATGGAAATAGGAAAAAAGAGAATAATCTAATTCTAAATTGAAGTAGGAATCCCAAAAGTAATCCATTCCCTTTCAAAGAACAAAATACCTCTATTTGTATACATGGGGTTTACTAAAAATAGCCTAACTAATTTAATAATAAAATAAAATAAAATAAAATAATAATAATAATAATAATATAAATATAAAACAAAATTTGGTAACCCGCTTGGCTTTCTCCATCTTTTTTATTTAGCCACAATTTAATGATTGTCTTTCAATTTGGCCCTTTTTGACTTGTTTTCGACCGATTGCATCCTTTGGCTCCAGTTATTATTTTTTCGGGCCAATGCCAAAATTAGCCTATTACAATATAAATAATAGATATATATTTGAAAAAAAAAGTTTTGGGGGTTGTGGGAAGTAAAAATTTTGGGGAAAAAATAAAAGGAATTTTTTTGGGGGGGTTTGGGGGAAGTAAAAGTTTGAATGGGAAATATAAGTTTTGGGGGAAAATAAAAGAAATTTTTTTTGAGGGGTATGAGGGAAGTAAAATTTCTGAGGAAAAGTAAAAGGGTTTGGTATTTGGTTTATTCGAGTTATTCGAATTGCAAATTTTAACTCAATTCAAACTTGAAATTAAAAAAAAATCGAGTTGATTTAATTAACTCGATTAATTCAATTTAAATAATTCAAAATTTAAACTTTTTTCAATTTTTCGAGTCAAATGGAATTTTACTCACCTTTAAATTATAGATTTATCTAATAAATTAACTACCTATCAGTTTCTCAAAATAAATAAACTGAAATTGCAGAACAAAAATAAAAAGCTAGGGCTTCTCCTTGATTAAAGTGTCATGAGAAGAAAAATAGTTTTTATTGAAACATGCAATTGATAATATGCTTGTCTTTTATTCTAATTAATTTTGGACATGGAAGCTACAAATTTCAGTTCTTTATTTATTATTTTCTGGATAGGTGCATTGCATGTCTAAAGTGTTAGAATACAAGCTGAAATATAGTTTGATTTGATGCAGTAAGGTGATGTCAAGGCTGTTAGTGATTTAGATTAAATGATTTGTGCAATTGAAGTGGTTGACTTATGCTAGGTTCTTCAAAACAGATTGGTGTAGTTTGATTCGATATTGTTATGTGATGTCTAGGGAGTTAGCAATTTAGTTTAAATGGTTTATGCATTTGAAGTCGTTGTCTTAGTTAGGTTCTCCTCGTTCGTAAAGTTGTTGAAGAATTAGATTATAGGAGTTGATTTTGAGTTGCTCGTTTAGCAAGAGTTAGCTATGAGATTATTCCTATAGTTAATACTGGAGAATCGAATGTTAGAGACTATTCTTCAATCTCTATAATCGATTACCATTGAACTGGAGATTTTATGCTATTCTTCGATCCTTATAACTTATTACCATCAAGTAGAGGAATCCATAATTTGTGATCAATTCAAAACTTAAATCGGCATCGTGCCCAAGGCTAGGTTAAATTTATTTTTACTTTGAAATTTTGTTATTCTGTTTTACTTTTATTTCATTTTGAAATTTCGTTTTTTTATTAGTCGTGGCTCTACTTCCCTACTACGAAATTTAATTTTGTTTTAGGCATAGGATTTTGTAGCAATCAGCTACTTGTTACTATATAAGGACAAATTTGACTAAAATTATTAAAAAAATAGTAAAATAGTTATAATAAATCTAGCTTTTCAAGTAGGATGATGTGAAAAAATAAAATAAAATAAAAAATAAAGAACACAAAATTTTACGTGGAAACCCTTTCGGGAAAAAACCACGGGCAGAGGAGAAGAAAATTCACTATGTCGAAAATTTGAATCAATACAAAAGGAATAGACTATGTCTATTTATAGGCTTGTAAAGCCATATTCTAGTAGGATTGAAACACCTTATCCTAGTAAATATAAAATAGATGGAGTTTAATAAGGTTTAAAAAACCTTATTCTAAAATAAAATAAAAGAAGTCTAGTTCTATATGGATTTTACTTTTATTTTATTTTCCATCGTATTTTATTTAAATAAGAATTAGGGTCACTTAATTCTAACAATCTCCACCTTGACACAAATTCTCAATGAACAAGTTCTTTATCGCGAACAAGTTCTCCACCTCTTCCATAAAACCCCTTAAGGGTTTAACTTCAACGATGAACACCAACCAAGTCTAAGCAATGCTCAAACTTGGTTATAGGAAGTGACTTGGTCATCATATCTGCAGGATTTTCATGAGTACTAATTTTGCTCACAACAATATCACCACGAGCAATAATATCACGAACAAAATGATACCGAACATCAATGTGTTTTGTTCTCTCATGAAACATTTGATCTTTTGTAAGAAAGATGGCACTGATTGTCACAAAATATCGTGGTTGATTTGAAGGTCTTCATTTAGTTCACTAAAGAGTCCCTTCAACCAAATAGCTTCTTTACAAGCCTCAGTAATCGCCATGTACTCAGCTTCAGTGGTAGACAAAGCGACTGTAGTTTGCAAAGTGGCTTTCCAACTTATTGCACAACCTCCGATTGTAAAGATATAACCTGTGAGAGATCTTCTTCTATCAAGGTCTCCAGCAAAATCAGCATCAACATACCTAATAACTTCATCTTCAGTTCTTCCAAACTGTAAGCAAACATCAGTAGTACTCGTAAGTATCTTAAAATCCACCGAATCGCTTTCAGTTGTTCTTTACCGGATTCGCCATATATCTCGCTAATCTGATCGATCGTGCATATGATAAACGGACGTGAACAAACCATAGCATACATGAGAGATCCCATCGCACTAGAGTATGGAACATGTGACATGTACTCAATCTCATCATCCGATTGTGGAGACAAAGCCGATGAAAGTCTAAATCAAGGGTGCTAAAGAAGTACTAAACAGCTTAGCACTCCGCATATTGAACACTCGCAAAGAAGTTTCTCAATGTACCCCTTCCGACTTAGGTACAATTTACTTGTTTTTCTATCTCTAAGAATCTCCATACCAAGTATCTTCTTTGTTGGTCCCAAATCTTTCATCTCAAATTCTTCACTTAGTTGGGCTTTGACCTTTCTTATCTCTCCTTTGTCTTTTTGTCGCTATCAACATGTCATCAACGTAAAGAAGTAGATACACAAAAGAACCATCATTATTTTTCTTAAAGTAAACACAATCACAAAACTACTTCTTTTGAAATCGTGAGAAGTCATAAAGGAATCAAACCTCTTATACCATCGCCTTGGTGATTGCTTTCAAACCGTAAAGGGACTTTTTTTAGCAAGCAAACATAATCCTCTTTTTCTCGAGATCAGAAACCTCTCTGGTTGTTGCATGTAAATATCTTCCTCAAGTTCTCCATGCAAAAATGCGCTTTTTACATCTAATCGCTCAAGCTCTAAATCATGCATGGCCACAATACCAAGCAAAGCTCGAATCGAACTATGCTTCACAACCTGGGAGAACACATCTGTGAAGTCCACTCCTGGAATTTGACTATAACCTTTTGCAACAAGCCTTGCTTTATATCTGGGTTCTTCAACTCCTGGAGTCTCTTCTTTCTTTTTAAACACCCATTTACAACGAACAGTCTTCTTACCTTTAGGAAGTTTCACAAGATCCCATGTTTTGTTTTTGTGGAGTGATTCCATGTCCTCTTGCATAGCAAACATCCATTTTTCTGAGTCTTCACAGCTAATCGCCTCAGAATAATTTGATGGCTCTTGATTCGTATCTATATCTTCAGCCACATTTAAAGCATAAGCAACTAGATAAGCCTCAGCATACTTATTTGGAGGTTTAATTTCTCTTTTAGTTCTGTTTTTGGCGATAGAGTATTGAGGCGAAGAAGCAACTCTATTCTCAATTTTTGTACTGACTTGAGGAGTCGACTCTGTATTAATCTGATGCTCCACCTGCTTTTGATTTTCTTTATTGGAAGAGTCTTTAAGAGATAAGTTAGGAAGCATAGCAGTTTCATCAAAAACAACATATCTGCTAATCACAACTTTCCTATTTTCAGGACACCATAACTTATACCCTTTTACACCAAACTTTATAACCAAGAAAAACACATTTAATGGATCTCGGCCCAATTTTCCATTATTAACATGAGCATACGCAGGACACCCAAAGATCTTTAAATCGAATAATTAGCATGATTACGGACCATACCTCTTGTGGAGTCTTTTCTCAATGGCAACGGATGGAGATCGGGTGATCAAAAACATGCGAAGAGGTCATACGCCCAAAATGACTTCGGTAAGTTGGCATTTGACAACATACATCGAACCTTCTCCATGATCGCTCTGTTCATTCGTTCGCAACGCCGTTTTCTTTTGTGGAGTATGACGAATCGTCAAGTGTCTCACGATCCTTCCGACTTGCACAATCTATTAAACTCATCGTAACGTAACTCTAAGCCATTGCTCATGCGGAGGTATTTTATCTGCTTTTCCGTCTGCTTTTTCAATCATAATTTTCCAAGACTTAAATGCGGAAAACACATCGCTTTTCTCGCTTGGGAAGAACGCCCAAACTTTTTCTCGGAAAAATCATCAATAAAGGTTAGCATATAATTAGCTCCACCTCTCGAAGGCACTCTGGATGGTCCCCACAGATCAGAATGAATATACTCCAACATTTCCTTCGTGTTATGGATTCCTCTAGTGAATCGAACTCTCTTTTGCTTCCCAAAAATACAGTTGCTCACAGAAATTCGGTTTGCAAATTCCTTGCCCATCAAGAAGTCCTCTTTGCTCAATTCTACCATGCCATTCTCACTCATATGCCCTAGGCGCATATGCCAAAGTTTAGTAATATCATCATCCGACAAGGAAGAGGAAGCGACAATTTGCATCACCAAGAATGATGAGAACCCTCGCAAAACATATAACTTGGCGTTTTTCTTTGCCCTTTCATCACAACAAGGGACCCTTTGGAAATCTTTAAAACCCCACATTCAATTGTGTATCTGCACTTTTGAATCAAGAGTACTCAACGAAATTAAATTTCTTTTCACTCGAACATACCAGACGTCACTAAGTGTTTCGACAACTCCATCAAACATCTTAACTTTAATTGTTCCAACTCCTCGATCTTACACGTAAGCATTATTTCCCATCAAAACGACACCTTGGACATTAATCGTTTCGTAAGTTGTAAACCAATCCCGATTGGGACTCATATGGAAGGTGTGCGACTGAATCAAGCATCCACTCCTCACTTACTTTAGAATCATTGTGAAGCGACTAGAAGTTCACCATCATTTGTAGTCTTCACAACATCGCCTTCACCGAATTTTTCGGTTGTTTCCCTTTGATTCGCAGCCTCCTTTTAATCTTATTTTGTAGCTTATAGTACTCAGATTTAATGTGCCCTTTCTTCTTACTGAAGTTACAAGTTTTACCTCTATTTGAAGACTTGATCTACCCTTAGATTTACCACGATGATTTCTTTTCTGTGTCCTACCACGATCATCATCGGTGATTCGATCTTGTCTCCACGAACAATGAGACCCTCTCCCGAGAGTCGATTTAACCACAAGATGTTTCATCTTATCATACGAGGTTAAAGAATCATAAACCTCATCAACCGTGAGAGACTCGCGCTATATAAAATCGTGTCTCTAAAGGTTGAATAAGACGGAGGCAACGAACAAAGTAGAATCAACCCTAGATCTTCCTTATCATATCGAACCTCCATGGCCTCCAAGTTTGAGAGAATTTCTTTAAACACTTTGTTAAGTGTTCGTGTACTGACGCACCTTCCTCCAAACGATGAGCATAAAGTCGCCGCTTCATATGTAACTTGCTTGTTAGAGTTTTCGACATACATATTTGTTCTAGCCTCTTCCATAATGCAATGCAGCTTCTTCTCTTTCATCACATCCTCGCAAAATTTCGTTGGATAAATGCGGATGTAATTGTGTTAATGCCTTTCGATCCTTACGCTTCTTCTTTTCATCCTGTTAATGTCGAAGGCATCTTATCTAACCTTAGCAGGCATCCTCCGGATCCATGCGCGCAAGAACCGCTTGCATCTTAATCGCCACAACGCAAACTGGTGTTGCGATCCAACAATGGAATTTCATATTTCAAAGACGCCATTACCGTGATCGAGATGAACAACTGGAAGCTCGATACCAATTGTGAAAAAATAAAATAAAATAAAAAATAAAGAACACAAAATTTTACGTGGAAACCCTTTCGGGAAAAAACCACGGGCAGAGGAGAAGAAAATTCACTATGTCGAAAATTTGAATCAATACAAAAGGAATAGACTATGTCTATTTATAGGCTTGTAAAGCCATATTCTAGTAGGATTGAAACACCTTATCCTAGTAAATATAAAATAGATGGAGTTTAATAAGGTTTAAAAAACCTTATTCTAAAATAAAATAAAAGAAGTCTAGTTCTATATGGATTTTACTTTTATTTTATTTTCCATCGTATTTTATTTAAATAAGAATTAGGGTCACTTAATTCTAACAGATGAAATAGAAAAAAAATTAATTTTTTAATTTTTAATTATCAACTAATAATAATATATATTTGAAATGTTACTTGAAAAATAAACCATATAACTAGAGAATTTAATTTACTAGTTATTAAATAGAAGTAAAGTTGTAAAAATCTCACATTATCGCAGGATTATTAGATTATCTAAGGAAAAGGTGATATTGAGGTTACGTCTTATATTTTGAAATTTTGAAATCTTGACATTATTGACTCACGACAATCTTTGAAATTCAAATAAGAAAATATTGTTTCATAATGTTACATTACCTCCTCGAAGAATGTAAGACTACTTGAACTAAAGGCCCCTTTATGTATATTTTTATGGAACAAATCCTCAATATACAGAAATTTGAAATTGATAGTTGTATAAAACTATACAACTTTGTCATTTTTTTTTAAATTAATATTTTTTGTATGGCAAATTTTCTTCCTTTAGGCTTTGGTTGAGCGAAAATAAAAAATATTTAAAGAATAAAAAATAGAAAGATATATAAAATTTTACCTATGAATAATTAAATAACCAATTTGATGTCAACAAGATTTTAATTAAAATGTTAAAGTTCAAAATTTGAGATTTTAAGTACCCATATTCGAGTTCCATCTTATATAAATTATGCATGAAAAAGTTAATTTAAGTTGGGTTAACTTAACTTAATGCCCTTTGATACTTCTTGTTTTGCATGCTTCCTTCTTGTCCAAAAAGAAGGCTGTTGTAATTTTATTATTACGGGACAATGATTTATTTGACCCTTTTAACTTAAAAAAAAAAAGTCATTTTAATTCATCGTTTAATTTCCGTCTCTTTTAGCCCTTAAACTTGCGTTGTTTGTCAAATCACTTCAAAAATAGATAGAAAAGCTAACTATGACTTTACTAATGTGACATAAATGCGGATGATATATCAACATTTAATTAATTCTTTTTAAAATTTATAAAATTTAAAAAATAATATTATTTTTAAGAATTATTAAGTTATTATAAAAAGTATAAAAATATATATTTTTAATTTTAAAAAATAATTAATTGCAAACGGGTATACACGTGGATTGTCACGTCATCAAAGTTAACAAACATTAACTTTTTAATTTATTTTAGAGTGATTTGACAAATAATGCAAGTTTAAAGGTTAAAAGAGGTAGAAATTAAATGGAGAGCTAATATAATTTTTTTTAAAAGTTAAAAGGTCAAATAAATTATTATATCTACGAAGAAGGAATTTTGATCTATTATTAATTGTGTTTGAATAAATTTTTAAAAAAATGAAACTACTATTAAGGCTAAAAATTTATAAACAACAAGAAAAAATAGAAGAAAAATATATATTAAGAAAAGACCGAAGATGAATCAAAACATAATTTAGCCCTCAACTTTTACATATTATATCAATTTAATCATAATTTAAAAAAACTAGTTCTCAAAATTTACAAATATTCTCAATTTGATCTTCATTATAAAAGATTCTAAGAAATATATAATAATAAATTTAAATTTCGTACTAATATTAAATAAAGTAAAAATCCCTCACCCCTCGGGATAAAAATTATGCTAAAGCAAATGCCCAGGTTGATTGGAAGGTATGCGTCTCAACTCTCATACTTTTATGGTGTATGCCATGTTTAGACGAGATGGTGTGAAGCCTTTGTTAGCTGGTTGCTTGTTTACATTCTTTAAATATTATGAAATATCATGTGATGTCAGTGTCTTTCCTTCTTTACTTATTTTTCTGCCATAGTCTCCTCTTTAAACCAGTGTTACAAAATTTTCAGAAATTGCAAGCAAACTAAGTTATAGAGATGTATCAGATCTTACTCCAACAGAGATCGCAATCAAGCTCTTTTCTTTCTCTTTCTCCTATATTTTCTCATCTTGTCCCATTAAAATGTTTGGCTAAATGGTATCATTGCAACTATCTAAAGGAGAAAGGTGGCATGGCCATTGCTGGATCATAGTTTTGAGAAAAGCTATAAATATGGTGATTAAATTTTGTTTTAATTATTATACCTATTTATTTAACTGTCATGTTAGATTCCCGACAGATCAAAATAACCGAGCTATATAACGTGACCAACTTTTATTTTTAGTGTCTAAAATGGGTTTTTTTTTTTATAATTGGATGAGTATAGGTGACAGTTTACCCTAAAACTTAAAAAAGTGTAATCACAAGGAAGGAATGGATACTTAACCCCCTTTTTTACTTTCTAATTTTGTGTAGGATGCATTCCAAAGAGAGACAAAATGTCAAAATCGTAAATAGGGTTGAAAACGAGGACTAGTTTCGTAAAACCAAACGTGAAAGAGCATCCCCCCAGTACCTGTACAATATTTAAATCCAACTGTGAGAAAGTCATTTCAGATCCGTGGGACTTTGCTTCCTTTCTCTCTCTCTCTCTAACGCTCTCCACAATCTCATTTCCATGGCGTTTTGATGATTTGAGCCCCCAAAACAATTTTTTTTTATTAAAAAAATCTTGAAACCGAAGGACAAAATCATTCACCCAACACCAGTTTACATGAAATCACCCTTCCCCAGAAGAAGAACAAGAAAAAGAAAGAAGAAGAAACTTTCACTCCCTTCTCAGATCTAACGAATATCACATCACTTCACTCCAGAACTTTTCCGGTAATTTTTCCACTCCTAGTTTTTTTTTCTCGAGAAATTTACCCTGTATTTTATGCTTGCTTTTAGTTTAAGATTTGAATTTTTTTTATGGTTTTGTAATTTGTTTTTGTTACAGTTTGGTGACTGATCTATGAAGATCTTGTCTGATTCGATGTTAAAAAGTTGTGAATTTTTGTTATTACCCATGATTTTCCTTTGAATCTAAGGGGTTTCCTGATCCAGTAAGTAAATCACTTCGATTTTAGTACCATCTTATCGCATCTGCGATGGCGGAGAAATTTACGATGTTGTTCTGGGCATGATTTGGCCTCAAAGTTGTTTCCTTTATTATACTTCAGTGATCTGTAACAAGGATTTAGGGGATTTTAGAAGGATTTGGTTTATTTTCTTTGTTGGGTTGTAATAGGACCGAACTGTGTTGTTGAATCTCTGGTTTTTATCATCAAATTTAAGGAAAAAGTATGGAGACTCTTGTTGTGGTAGCGCAGCATAGGAATCAGTACTGTAGCAGGGTGAAGCCACATGGGCCTGCCAGATTTGGGTCATCACAACCATCTAGAAATTTCAGAGGGGTTAATTGTAGGACTTTTCAATCTGGAGCAGGATTACTCCCGACCCCGTTTAAGTATAGCTCTACTCCTTTAACCAAACGGCCATCTTCCCCTCCCTCTTCATCATCTTCCCCAAAAACGCCATCTCCTTTTGCTGATGGAACACATTCGAAAGCTACAAGGAAAAGCTCTCCTATTCCTATCAATTGCAATAGAGCCCCTAGAAATGATAAGCCCTTTAATGTGGAAATCCCTGGGGAAGGTTTTCTGTACTCTGAGCTTTGGGCCGGACCTGCTTATTCCAATTCACCACCGCCTAGTTCTTTGCCAATACCCAAATTCTCGCTTCGGGTGAAGAGGACAGTGTCTCTTGATTTGCCTGCTGCTTACCCCATTGTTGATGTTCACCAAACTGCCAAGTCTGCACCTGCATCTCCTACCAGGGAGCTTGACCCTTCTGTAGCTGAAGTTTTTTGTAGTGCTGACTCTGCGACCAAGGCTTTGCGTCGCATTCTCAATCTTGACAATACCGATGACTGAAAAGAGTGTAGGAGTTTTTCAGCTCCTGTAAATAAGTTTACTGTGCAAATTTCCGAAGTTAGTTTTAGATTGTATATAGGTTGAATAAGATGGTCGGTAGCATGAGTCAGTATGAATTAATGGCAATGGTAGGTCGACAATCTCCAGATTTTGCTTTATGATGGTTTATGAGAGTTTGGTGTTGGTTACGAGAAAATGACAAGATCACAAGGTACATGATAAACAGGTTTTATAAGCTTGGATGGAAGATGACTCAAGCTATTCAGGAAGCTAAAGGGGAGCTTACATTAGAATCAAACATTGTGTGCTCTCTTTCGATGACATGAAATCGCACTGATGACTGCCTTCTTAACTCACGGACTTGAAGGAAACTATGTACGGACTTGAAGGAAACTATGTACTTGTTATATGAAACTTTACTATATCAAGTCCTCAGCGGTTAGTGTCTGTTCAGTTGTTGTCTTTAAGCTAATGTCTTCCTTAAGCGTCTGATACAATGTATATAACTGTAGTTTGTAGATTCATCTCTAAATTGCTTACCCAAAATCCTTAGGTTTCTTTTCTTATTCTTTTTCCCATTATCCTTCTTTCCTTGGTCTAGATTTTAGTGTCCTTTGTTTCTAATTGTCTAACTTGGATTAGCCCCTTTGTTTCTTTTTACAACCTAGTCTAAATTAGCCATCCTAGATGTTTTTTGTTTGTCTTGCAACTATTTTCCTCTTTCCAGCATTGCTGTCAATTGGCTGCTTAACAATCAAATATCCTCAATATACTCTTTTCTTTTGCTTGGGATTTCTCTTCCTCGCCATCTTTTTCTGTTTTTTTATGAAGGAAAAGGTAGGAAGGGAAAAAAGTAAAGTGGTTATTTGTCACCTCTGAAGCTTGTTAGGTTAATCAGTTCCATGTCCGGTTGAAAGTGTTGTTTGTGTCTTGTTCATCCTAGTGGGTAATGCCACTCTGTAACGTTTCATAGAGCCATCTATCATGGAGATTGTCGACTGTGCCAAGCTACTTGCAAGGTATTTTCTTTTCCATGATATTGATTTTAGATAATCATGTTTGTTTTAGAAATCTTTGATAAAACTATTACTAACGATCTGCTCTAATATAATCTTCTTCAACAGGTAGCCACCGGGATTAGTATTTCAGAAGGCTTTTTGTTAAAAGTAGAGATGTGCTCGTGTTAGACGTCTTTAATGCAAGCCTTTAGGAAACCATCTGTATCCAGGCACTGTCTCGGAAATGTTTGTTTTCATGTCTGTTGTTTGTTGGGTAGTTTGGGCAGAGTCTTATGTTTTGGTTAAAGTGCCATTTTAATGTTCAAACTTCAAAGTGCAGTATGTTCTTTTGGTACTGGTGTTTCTCACTTTTTATTTATTTATGCATTATGAATGCTTTAAGTGCGTTGAAATATGAATTTAATGGAAATATTATATTATCGTATTTTAGTCGTAACGTTACTTGGTCTTTATCACTGTTAGCCTTGAATTGTGATTTGCTGATCGTGCATGTGTGAACCAGCTAGTTATCCCCGGAATAAAAGGGAGCTGTTCTGGTCTTCGGTCCCGGTCCCTACCATGTCTTTGTTTTGTTTTCATTATTTGATGGGCCAATCACATAAATGAGATCAATTAATGCGGGTTGAATGAGTTTTTGAACCATTGTTTCCATACAAAGCGAGCGACAAGGCATATGGGTAGAAGTAAATCGAATCGGCCCATCTAATCAAAGCATCACTGTTCACCATATCTTATCTTATGTTAAATTCAAACAACCGTATCGAAACCTAATGCCTAATCTCGTAGCCACCTGACATGGGAGCTGCTTTCTGTCATAGAGATTAAATGGATTAACCAAAGAGTGGAGTAGGGGCTTGGCTCCCTTTGGTAAATGGCTCTTTAGTTTCCTTCCCGATATTGAAAGATTCAAGCCTTTGATCAAATGGAAAAACATTAGCCATCTAAACTCACAAACATCAAAGGGGCTTGGTCCATGATGTCAAAACCTTATACCACCTTTGGTTCCTGATCCCTTAATCTCAATGGCCTCTGGTTGGGGTTTTTTCTTTTACTTGTTTCCACCCATTTTGTTATTGAAAAAAAGATTCAATGCATTTTCGAACATACTCAAGTATCACCTGCATATTTTGGTTTCAATTAAAGGCAAGTTGGTAGCTGTTTTCAGGGATGGGTGATGACATGTATCATTTTTTGTCCACTTCCTTTGTAACCTTCCTAATCTTTGCTTATGCTGTGGTTACTATCTAAACCATACTTGATCAATACAACAAATCATAGGATTTTACCGCATTTGTCAATGCTTTGTATGAGGGACACCATCATTATTCTTCTTTATCATCATGATTGGCATAGTTCTTTTTCTTTGTGAAAGAAAAAAATGGGACAACCGTAGAGGGACCTGGCAATGATGTGGGTTGATAATTCACGTTGAAAAAGCTTCTTCTTTGTTGATAACTCTGCACAAAGTATCCAAAATTTCCCAACTACTGCTAATATTTAATTCTTTTATTCCTGTAATCAACCATAGCTTAATTTAATTATAAGTTGGAATCTCAATATGATGATTGAGGAAAAAAAAGGCTATTGGCAGTCATATAAATAATTAACATTAACTCTACATCATCTCATCCTCTCTTATCACTATCTGCAGTGGAGAGGGTTTTTAAAAACAAAAGCTAAATTAAACACTACAAAGAGATTTGGTTTATGGAATCATTATCAAACTTGAAAATAATTTTATGATCTAAAGCAGTGATGAAATGAAAAATTCTTATTTCTCTTCTCCATCCAGTACCATTTCCTGATAGCGGCACTCTTGACTGCAAAAAGCCTTCTCACCTCTGCATTACAGCATAAGCAATCAAATTCAGAACAAACAGGATTCAAATACATGTTTGGATTTTTCATAAGCAGGACAAAGGGACCGAACCTGTAAATGTAAATTTCGATTTTCTGTTCAAGATTCTTTTTGCATGTGTGACAAAAGCTGAGGAAATCACTCTCTGCTCCACACTTGGGCTCATCCAATACACTACTGCAGTAGCTCTTTACAACGCAGTTACCATATATATGGGTTGTTTTGGGATTAGGTCCGTGGGATTTCACGCATGTATAATCCTCAGACAACTCCATCTCTTTAACGGGAACACACCCATTGAAAGGAATCTGAACTCTGAGCTTGGTCCCAAATAAAACCTTGTTGTTACTTGTCTTGGGAGGAACCTTGTTGTCTTTAGTTGGCTTATCATTGAGAGCATCGACTATGGCAAGACCAACACCTTTTGGTTCCGATGTTTGGGTTGTGTGGTGGCGCTTGTTATTGAGTGAGATGAATGTTTTGGGGGATTTGGGTTGGTTTAAATCGAAACCAAAGAGGTTGCCAAAGGGAAACAATGGCTTGTTGTTGTCGAGGATTGAAGTAGGGCTCTTGAGTACAACAGGTTCAGTGTCGGGGAGACATTTTGTAGTGAAAGCTTTGAATCTTGGAGAACCAAAGAAAGATGGGATTGGTGTGGTGTGATTCTGTGAGGGGGACGACGATTGAGAACTGTGATCAGCCATTAATGGTTGCTGCTTGCTGGTCACTGCCCTGGACCTATTCCTCAACATAACTTTGTCTGTCTTATCGGAAATGTAACTTGAAAAACAACTGCAAAAAACCCAGAAAAACAAAGGGAAGAATGGTGAAAATCTATTGCAAATCCTTGCAATTTTCTTATATAAAAAAAAACCAAAACAAAACACATACTGTGGTGGGGAATTGAAATGGATCCCTAAATCTCCATAGGCTCCATGACAGAACAGTAAATAAACAAATGAAGTCAGTTTCCCTATTTCTATTTGTCTTTTTGTGTCAGTTTGGTGGATCAACTGCTTCAACAAGGAAAGGAATCGATACCCATCATAACATACATCATCCACAGCACATGATCATTGATCCTACACTCCTGGGCGTTCCAGGTAAATGAAATCAAAATATTGATAAAAACAAAAGCTTCAGTTCACTCAACCCTGCAAAATCGCTACGAATTTGCAAAAGACACGGAAAAAGGTGAAAGAAAAAAAGGAAAGCTTTAGCTCAAAAGGGTAGAGTTTTCAGTTTTGAAGTTGTGTAGCATTTAAGGAGAGAGAGAGGCCTGTGCAACTATGCATGAGAATTAGTGGGGGTTTTTTTGCAGTAAAAGCGTAAGTTTGATCCTTTTTATGTATTCATGAGGACATGCAAATACAAAATATTTTTACATTCGAATATAAAGTTTGAGAAAGCATAAAACATACTCATTTCTTATACTAAAAAGATTAGATATTACCTACATTCCTTGGCACTATCCCATTCAGCCAACATTTATTATTATTTTTTTTATGTTTAAAGATGATTGCTACAGCGGTATGTAAGTAAGTAGCTTTATTCCTACAGAAAAAAAATAACTTTGATAAAGAAATGGAGCATCTATTTATCCAGTCTCATTAAAAAGGAAGAAAGAAAGTCCTAGTACGTCCCATTAGAGCATCGATTGATTATATGCTAAATATTTGCATAAACTAAGATTCCTTGTTTAGCTAGCCAGTTGCCGTCATTCATCTCACCTATTTGAAAGAAACATTGTCCTTCACGTTTTCTTTCTTTCTTTTAATTGTTTGGATGATGAGAAAGTTACAAATGCGTGCTACAAGAAAACTCGGGAAAAGTCTGTCTGGTTTTATGGTTCGTGTCACCGTGGACGACCTAATTAGCCTTATCTACTCCATGATTTTTCTTTGACAGGCGCAGCCACACACAGCCATGTCCCTTTCAAACTCAAACCCAAATTTATCTTAAAAAAAAAAAAAAAAACTTTGCTGGCGTGGCATGGCAAGTTTCTACTTGTCGGCGGTGCCATTTGGCGATTATACTAAATACGCAATAGGATGGGAGGTGTAACAAAGGACCAGTTTTTAAAAACCACCTTCTTCACTTTGAAGTTTCACTGCCAAAGGATCCCCACAAGGCTAGCTAGTGTTATAGGCCCTCTTTTTTGTTCTCTCTCCCCCAAATTCATTAGTAGTTTGAGTTATTGACCGAGGCACTTGGGGGCAATCCCACCATCAAGCTTTCGAGTGTTCACTCATGTAACTAAGAATAAATGATGAAAATGGTGCTGGCAGTAGCTACGGCCCTTTCGGTTTGTTGGATTGTTGTTTTGTCTAGCCTAACCTAGCCTAAGGACACTATGAATCTTTGGGTAAATATACATTTTAGTATCTAAACTTGGCTTCAAGATTCAATTTGGTAATTAAACTTTTATAGTCCAATTAGGTGCTTGTGTCACGAGGATAGAACTTTAATCTGACAAACTACACGACTTAGCTGATTCCTTTGCTTCAAATACGCCTAAGCCAGCTTTACTCTCAAAAGTGAAAATTCACAAAAAAATTCTCTAAGGCAATGAAATAAAGCAAAAACAAACTAAAAAAGGAACTTAAATCGAACAGAAAAACCACAAGAAAGCAACGCCATACAAGATGTTTGAGCAAATGATGTTAACTATATTCAATAACTATGAATGAAATGCTTATAAATGAGATTTAAACTCTACAAGATGACAGTCGTAAGAGATTTAAACTCTATACAATCTTATTCCTTATGATTTATAATATTCACTACTGTAACTCTAGTTTTACTATAGTATTCTACTAGGTCATCAATGCTTCAAGTAGATGAGCTTTTCCATATGTTCCATAAATCGGACCAATTCAAGTGAGGTAAATGAGTTCCATTTAATTAATTAATCTCCATGGGATGGTTTGTGTGTCCGTGACACTTGAACTTAGCTTTTTTATTCAAATTGGTACATGAACTTGACTTTATAATTCAAATTGATTCATATAAGTATTAATTTGGACCAAAAAACCAAGTTCAGATACTTAAACCAAGTTAAACCTTAAAGCCAAGTTTAAGTACCTAATTGAAAAAAAAAAAACTTAGGGTACCAAGTTGAATCTTAAGCCAAGCTCACATCCCAAAATGTAAACCTTTTTACTCAGTCTCATTAGTGATTAGTAGCCTTTCATGAAATGAGATGCCAAGAATTGAGGTCTTTAGCCTTAAGACCCAGACCCCAGAACTTGGGTTAACTCTGTCTCTCTCTTCCTTTACGGCCACAGGGTCCAGGCAATTCACACAAGATGTCTAACCAATGTTAAACACGTAAGCACAAAGCAAAAGTAGACCTTCAGCCCCCTATGGCTGTATCTAAAGTCTAAAACTAACCTCCCCAAACAAACAAGGAGAAAAAACAACAAATCATTAATTGATTGCCTAAACTATTGCCTTGTCAGATATATTTGTCCTACTAATGAGTAAGATACTGTTCTAAATTTTTTTTCAAGACAAGAGCCTGCGCCTGTCTTTCTTTCCATGTCAAGACAGAAAAAGCCATGAAACAGATCATTAACTTTTAACAAGGACAAGATTATGGCTTACAAAACCAAGGTACCATTAGAAAGAAACATTCATTTCTCATCTCCAATAAGGAAGATTTGCAATGCCTCAACAAAATAAGGAGTTAACTTTTCACAATAAAACCAGCAGACTACTTTAAAAGAAGAAAAAAAAAGTGGGGGACCTAAATTCTTAGCTGCGTGCAACCAAAAATTGTTCCTCGGCACTTTGTCATCGAAGCTGCCTGACGCCATGTAGGTCTATTGCCCCCAACTGTCAAGATATCAACGTCAGACATTGGTTTGATATCCCAATTAAAGCGATCAGGGCCAATCACCCCTCCGATCACGTATATTTCATCTCTTACTCCTGTCATTGCGAACCCAATTCTCCTACGAAACTCAGAAGCAGAAATCACCACCTTGCTAACTTCTTTTTCCTGCTTGACGATAAGTCCATGGCTCATCACGTACAGAGCTCCCTGTACAACTGCCATTGGACCCTGGAGCCAACCATAGTCTTCAACGGTCCACCCAGAACCTATGTGGTCCAGGACTTGCACTGTTGACAACCCCTTGTGCAGGACATGCACCTTCCCTCCGATAACTAATCCTGAGCATGCTGAATTGTGTGTGCGGTGGAGATCAGGTATTGGAATCCAGACATCCTTCTCAGGATCATACATTTCTGCTTGAGAGATAGATTTTCTGCAGCTGGTGAAACCACCAGCAACAATTATCTTTCCCTTCAAAACACAGCATGCAAACATGGCACGAGGTAAGACCATGGATGCACGTTGAGCCCACCGACGCATTATAGGGTCATATGACCAAACTTCGTCAGTTGCAAAACTCCCATCTTGGTCACCAGTTAATGGGTCGACATCATCACTCCCACCACCAAGCACATACAGTTTTCCACCAGTTGAGACCACACCAAAGTAGGCAAGGTGCCTGACCTTTGAGGGAAGGACAGGAAGAGTAATCCAAAGGTCGCGGAGAGGATCATACATCTGCCATAAATTCTCTGGATCGTATGCACACACACAAAGAAGTTCCTCTGCTGAGCCAACCTCCTGTCGAGCTTTGAACAGCTCAGAGCCACGAATGGCAGCTCTCCATGAATGGGAAACAAGCTCCAACTTAGGATATAGGTAGAAGGGAACTCGTGCTAGGCATCTAAGGGCAACAGCATCTGGAAGACCTTCAATTAATCCAGACATACTAACCAAGGTTTCATCGAATCCAACAATTCTTCAGTGACAAATTTTTACTATGTCAACCTCAGCACTGGAATATGCAATCTGAAAGAGCAAATTTATAATTTGTGTGTAAGAACCAAATCAATAGTTTTGGACTTCAGAAGTAATGCATTAATCAATGTCCAGTTAGATCATAATTTAAATAGAATCACTATATTTGTGTTCAGTAGCATTTGCAGCACAATTAGCATCAATGACTCATTGAAAATCATGCTGCTAGTCAATGTCACCAATACCAGAGAAAAAAGAAGTAGCAATCATACGTAAGATGAAGGTGAAACAAAACCATACATCAAATTTAAAAATTTTCCTATAAACGAGAAAAATTGCTCCATAAGACACTGAAAGGATATTGAAATCACTGTGAAAGAAAATCACCACCAAAGCATCGGTAACTCATCACAGATTTTGGAGTAAAAATAGTTTTTCTTTTTTGTTTTCAAACAGCTTTTTGTTTGTTCAGGACTTCAAACGTCATACTTTCACAATAAAATTTCTTGGTTTCTGTTACATTGAATTTCTATTAGAAACAGAAGATATTTTCTTAACGAAAGGGACGGAAGATGGAAAGGTAGAAGAAGCCAGATTGCTTAAAAAGGATGCAGACAAAATAAGTGAGGTAGAATGAAGGAAACAAAGTTTTGGAATATTTAAGCATTGACAATGAATACTCTAAGACATAAATTTTGATTAAACACATGCCTTGCTTCCAAACTTCTAAGAAAGTAGGATGCACATGAATAGTACCTTCAAACATTCATTATTGGGACCCTTACAATTCTCACATTGTATAAATGTAAAATTCGCTGCCCAGCTACAATCTCAAGAATGAATTTCAGAGTTCCAGCTTGATCCAAAATTTTACTGTTAAAACTTTTTCCACCCCTATCATTGCTGGTTACCCTAAAGTTTTTATCCTTCAAGCCGATAGCCTGATGAGAAAACTCTAAAAGAACCAAGAAATAAAAGCAAGAACAAAACTGAATTCCTAACACTATAATGCATCTGTTAATATGCATCCACACAAAACTGCATATAAGTCACAACGGTGGAGAGCCTGATACTGTAATGACTGAAAAAATAACCTTTCTCTACTGCTCGCAGAGACTTACCTAAAAATGACAATGTATTGAACTCCACAAAAGATAAGTCAATAACTTATCATGTATTTCATGAAATTTGGCTCAAACATAAACCCAACATAAAAATCTGCAATGATATTGCAATTAACCTCTTACAGAAGCTATAATCGACACACTTGCATATTATCTTTACAGTGTTCAAGTATCTAAATTGATATGAAGCACAGGCAACTTCAAAGAAGATAGAGGCAACCATTTCCTAACATTGAAATATCATCCACACCAAAACCCTGACTTGATAGAATAAATGGGCACACATTTCCAAAAACAACAAGCACAAGAATCAAGCACATTTACAAACAAAACGTGGCACCAGATTACATTTTCATTGCCCTGAATCGATAGAATTACATCATCACAGACAAAAGATACTTGTAATTCACTTCAACTTAATCCCAAACCCAGAAAAAAAAATTAAAAATAAAGAAACAAAGAAAGGCATAAAATTTCAGGCATATGAACCGAAAGAAACTTGTATAACCAACCCTGCTTCACTTTCAGATAAAACCCACCACTAATTCAGCACAAAGAACAAAAGGGTATACAACAGTACAAAAATTAAATCAAAATTCTAGGGAATTGCCAAAATTATCGGTTAAAATGTGGACAAGTAAAGAACAAGAAGAAAAGAAAGAGCTTTAAATGAACATAAAGAAGATGCCATACCTTCAGCCAAGAACCTGCGAAGAGGAATAAGATTTGAGCGCAATTTTTGAAAGGGAGAGAGATAGAGAGATTTAAGAGAGGAAAGAAACTGCAGCGTGTAATTTGCCTGAGAAGAGAAGATAGGCGACGAACACAGCTAAGGAAAAACGCTGAGTTTTACAAAAACATAAAGCTTTTTGAGTTCTTTTTTAACTAATTTCTTTATTCTTACAAAATTATTATTATTATATTTTGTGTTTTGATAATGTAATTGACTTTGTAGCTTTCATAATTTAAATGCTCAAATTTTGGTTTTCTTTTTCTACACAAAAATATATTGTATTATTATTATTATTAAGTTGGTCTTGAATTAACCTAGTCACACACTTAAATAATAATATATGAATCGTTAATTTTTTATTTTTTATTTTTAAAAAGATTTATTTAAATTTATATTAATAATTCCCTTGATTGAGTTGACTCGTGACATCAACTCAATCGCACACTTAAATAATAGTATAGATAATAATCTATCCTATTATATAAAATAGGGAGAGATTCACTTATATTGTTGTAAAACTCAAGTAGTTTTGCAAACTTTTATAACTATTTATAAAAAGGATTAATATTTGGTATACTGATAGTGTAATTTTTTTAAATATTTTTCTATACCCTATAGGACACTTGTTAGCCCTTTTACTATACCCAAATATTATCGCTTTATAATAATTGTCATGCGTCTTTTTTTAATATTTTACTATACAGTAATTAATATGTGTATTCTACATTCAATTCATAAATTGAATTTTGTATTCTTATGGGAGAGTTTAATCTTTGTTTATAAAAATAGAGTAGGTCTGTTATTTAGGTCTTCAATACAAGAAATTTGAGTTGATAAGAAAAAAGGAAAAGATGGCGTGTGGAGAATGGAGTGTAGACATTTTCCTATAAATTGTGCTTATTTGAAAATTCAACCTTTCTTTTTCCTTCCATTTCGGTTTCTTTGTCAATATTATATTAATTTCCAACATGCGGAAGCAAGCAAGGTATAGAGGAGAAACCAGTAGATGCACCAAAACGATATCATTTTCTTTAACCATCTATCATTAAATCATATAACTCAATATATATGTTATACATTTTATAAATAGATCTAGGATAGATTCGACTTTTATTTTTTCTTTTCCCAATATACTGTTAGTCCAAACAATTCCATTTATGTGTCTAATTTTGAGAGTCAATATTGTTCCGATAATTAAGACAGAGACATAATAGCCATAACATGAGTCATTTGCTCAATTCCACCCATTCAAGATGATTGTACAAAGTCTTTCCGAATAATTTTGTTCTATGAAGGCATTGTTATGTGGCAATGTTGTTTTGACCAATAGTTGTTCCAAATAAGATTTGTCCTTAAAAAAGACTCGCTCTAAACAGTGTTATTCCGAAGAGGATCTATTCCAAACAACAGATATTCTTGAATAGGACCTACTTCAAACATGAGTTGTTATAAATAAAGGTTGTTATGATCTGTACTAAACTTGAGCTCTCTTGGCAAAGGTTATGAAAAATAGTTATTTTGAATATAATTGTTTTTTGTTGTTTTTAACAAAAGTTGTTCCAAACATGAGTTGTTATGAATTGCAGTTGTTCTAAACATGAATTGTTCTCGATTCTAGTTCTAATTATCCTATATCAGTAATTGTTCAAAGTGATAACTATTTTAAAAAAAGTTATTCTTCAAGAAGAGATATTAAGTAAAGTAGATCAAATACTTATGTCAAGTTAACTTTGCTACTATCATCAAAAATGCAATTTCAAGTAAAATAAGCTTATGTATTTATAAGAAGAGATAAAAATATTAGTAGACAAAATTATCAACACAAGGCATCCAAAAAAAAAAAAAAAAAAACAAAGATGACAATGACAAACAAGCAATAAGAAATATAATAATAGCCAAAAGCTTGTATGCCTAACCTGTTGATAAAATCAGGGACAAAGATAACTAGTTGATAGCAAAATCTTTTAAATATCAAAGCTTACAAAGAGTAGCATCAACCATCAAATCGAAAGAACTTGACTTTGGCATTGAGTCTCGCAACAAGTCGAGCAAAAAGACAAACCTAACACCATGAAACACAAAAAAAGAGGCCAAAAAATAATCAATTGTTAGTAGTTTAGAATGTTATTATTTAGAAAAGTCTAATAAATTATAATTATTAATGAATAATTGTGTTTAAAGACATAACTTTTGTACGCAAAACTACCTTATAAAAACATAACTTTATGTAGAGTTTTTTTATAAAACAACACAGTCTATGAAAGGGTATCTTGTGGAAAGATACACTTATTGGGTGTGTATATAAAGGACTTTTCTATTAGTCATTTTTATTGTTCTACTTGAAGCGTTGAGGGTTTTATTGTATCTTGGAGGCATTTTAAACCTTAAAGAATGTGTTCTACATGCCTCAAAATCATCACATTTTATTAACTTTATTTTAATTTTTTCTTGTTTCAATCTATACTATTTATTTTTCTAACAATTTTAATGCTTTCAAATGTATTTCACATAAAGCAAGAATTATAATGTGGTTACTAAGTGAAATCTAGTAAGATGGATTTCACATTAAACAACTTTCAAATGCTGCATTTGAAACAATGAAAATTGACAATTAGAAAAATGAAATGAATGTTTATCATCAAGGAAGTTAGATAAGTTTTTCTAACTTCTAATATATACATATATATATATATATATATATATATATATGTTTGTATACTTGTTTATGGTTGTTACATGTATATTATATATGGTACCATCTAAATGTTGTTGATAAATGAATTTTTTAAAAAAAAAATATTTAATATCTTTACTTTAATATACTTTCATTATCATGAAAAGTTTGAAAATTAGGTTTGAAAGCTAGGAACTAATTTTCAAATGAGAAGAAAGAACATTATATTTGATAATCCATTGATAAATTTTAATAGCATTTACTAACAAACAAAAAAAATATATGTTGAGAAATGTTTGTTACAAAATCATATGGTAATATACCAACAGTAACAAAATTGTTAATAAAAAAGTAGTTAAAAATTTCGAGATAAAATAGTTGATAACACTTTTAATGACGGATAAGCGTCACTATAGACTAAAAGGTATATGCCAATGGTAATCCACTGTCAATGAATATATCCTGCCAAAATAGATTTTTAAAGCTATATTGATGATTTTTATGCTTATAGAGACGAGTTATTGATCGTCAATAAATGATTTTTTTTGTAGTGTTTTCTGAATACAAAGGGTTAGTAGATAAGAAATTATCCAAGATAAATTGCATTGGGATGCTCTTGAGATATTCATGAAAATTGTGTTATGATACTATATATATAGAGAAGGATTCATCAATAATGCAAACTTAAATACTGTAAAGGATCAGTTAGTTAGGTTGTTAGTCTGTTAATTAGCTGTTGAGCATTGTTACGCTGTTGAGAGCAGTTGAGGACGGTTTATAAAAGGCATTTCAAATGTGCATGCGATTAAGGAAGTTTTCATAAAATAAAACAAGAGTTATTTTTTAGATTTAATTTTTTCTTTCTTTGTTACCTGGTTTCTAATAAATACCCACAAATAAAAAAATAATCATAATACCAACAAAGAAAAAATTAGTCAATGTGAAAGACTAATAAGTTCAAAAGTATATATTTGCATTATATTTTGTAAAGCACAATAATGTCATGGAATTAGACATTTTGTTTTTAGAGTGGTTATATTTGTTATATACTTTTATGCATTCTCATATCGAGTTGATCAAAAGTTTTGAAACTTTATAAAAAAATTAAAGATATTACTTGTTGTGTCCCTGAGGGTGGATAGTTGGAGACCTTCTAATTATATGAAAATAATATTTAAGAATCCATCAAATAGTAAAAAGATGAATGAAAGAGCATATTGATATATTTAGTAAAAGAATGTACATTTTGCAAATGGTGGGTGTGTTGATTTCTTATATATTAAGAATAAATTAAAGAAATAATACATATCACCATAGTATCGTAATATTTGGTACAATTTCACATTGTGAAATTATACAAGCTAATAAGTTTGAAGAATTAAAGTTGTTGGCTTCTTTATTCATTTATCCAACTTCAACTTGGATTAAAGTTATGAAAATAGAATGGTTGAAAAATTTTATTAATGAGAATAAGAGTTGTGACTACAATCGGTGCAACTATTTCCTAGAAAAAGGAAATGATGTCCAAAAACATGTTGTAAAATACAATTTTTGATATCTTAGCAATATGAAATCATTATATTAGAGATTCAATCTCTAATTTAAGCTAATGAATATGGGAGCAAATAAATTTCTTTTATTAGTAGTATTACAATTAGAATGAGTTTTGAACCTGTTATTAGACATAGATAATAAGAACCCAACTTTTAATTAGTAAAATCTAATTTTAAAGTTGGATAGGTAGAAATAAGTTATTGTTATGTGTTTATAATGCACTAGTAAAATTTATTCTAAAAACAAGTTTAATGGAAACTAGTGCGGCCCATTGCATATAGAGGATAAGTTTGAATACTCTTAATGGAGTTCACCGTTTATTATTTAAATGTCTAAAGCAATGGAGACATTAAAGAAACACTACCTATATAAAAATGAGAAGTGGTGCCGCTTCAACAAATAGAGGTGGGGTCTCTTGTAAATGTTTATTATAAACAAAATAAGTACACAACCATATAGTGCTAAAAGTGAAAAACCTTTAATAGAAATATAAATGAATATTATATGTGGTGTATTTCAACTTCTAATACTAGGAGTTGTGGTTCAATCTTTGAACACCAACAACTTCATTAGAACTCCAAAATACTTTTGCTAATTGATGGTTCAAATCGATAGTGTAACGACCTGATTTGTAATGATGTCGAAAAATGATGTTTCAGGATCCTATTTTCGTAAACTAAATCCGTAAATAATAAATAAAACATATTTATGGAATTGTTATATAGATGAATTGAATTTTGGGTAAGTAATTTAGTGGAATTAGTGATTAATTAAGGTTTAGGGACTAAATTATAAAGATTAATAAAATATAGATTTTTAATTAGAAAAAGGTTTGAGGACTTAAATTGTAATTAACAAAAGGTCTAAAATAGTAATTAGACCATGTTAATATATATAATACTGGACGGTTGATTAAAGGCTATTAGCTTAATTAATTTAAATTTTAAATAATTAAATTATGTTTTATTAACTTAATTAATTATATATTATATAGAGATAATTGAAGAAGAATAAACATTTCATCATTTTCTTCATGTTATCACCGAAACAAAAAGAAAGAAAAACCTAAGGGAGTTTGAAGCTTTCAGCCAAAGATTGGTTAGTACAATTTAATCATTTTCTTATAATTTTTATAGATTTGAGGTTATGAGAGCTTAATTTAGCTAGCTCATGTACCAATTTGTAAAACTGTTAAAGTTTTAGAAAGTTGTCATTGTTGGTTTCTTGAAGTTTTAGGTGTTAAATTAAAAGATTTTAAGCTTAGATGTGAAAAAGGACTAAATTGTAAAACTTAATTGATAGTTTTGTGCATTAGGGGCCAAACTGAATAAATTTTAAAATTAACTGTAGAAATAAGAAGTAGGAATTCTCTAATGGATATTAGTGAAATCAGATTTTTATTTGGAGCTTTAAATTGAATAAATTGCAAAGTTTGTATAAATTGATAATTGATTGGGAATTAGTTTATTAGTGATAGTGTTGTATGTTTTATGTTAATCTATAGCGAACATTGACCCGAATTTGTTGAGAGGGAAAAGGAAATCCAAAGCCATCAATGAATAGTTTAGAATTTTCGATTTGTATTTCTATGATTTGGGACCAATTTAATTACTGCATTTTCATGTCATTTTACATCATATATTGTTGAGGTGAGTTATTGTGGATTACTTGAACTGATTTGATGTGTTTAAGATTGATTTCCGGGATAGGGACTAAATTGAATAAAGTATAAAACTTAGAATTTACTTAATATTTGATAATTGGCATGAAACTGTGTTGAAATATGTTATATAAGTTATGGAATTATGATATGTTGATTGATTTGAGATTATTGAATTGTAAATTGAACTGTATATAATGAATTAGAAATAGAATACCCTATTAGCTATTCAGACTGAGTTGGATATAGTTGGCATGCCACAGGGTTAGAGTACTAAGTAAAACCATTGTTGTCGGGCAATCCGGGGGGGTAGATATTATACTTTGAGTCATCGTTGCCGGGCAACCTGGGGTGACAAATCTGTGTATCCGTACCGAGTTCGTCTCTAGTTAATAGGGTTAAAAATACATGAATTGGTTAAATGATAACGAATGAAATGTAATGGAAATATAAAGTACGATATTATGCTAATTGAGTTGAAAATAAGCCCCGAAGGCTATTTGAATAATATTGATGCTTATGGACTTGAAAAATGTGGAAAGGATAAATGAAATTGAGCATGCATGAATGTGTAATGTATACTAAATGATTTAATACATGCTTGTGAAATGAATATGAATAGACTATATGATAAAAATAAGATAATATGAATACACACTTAAGTAGGTAAATAAGATTGTGTAAGCATGGTTATTTGGAATTGAATTGTTTAATATAAATGGCATGAGAATGAATATGAATTGAGCATGATTTAGATTTGTATATTGCATAATCTTGTTATGTTATCTTGAATCATAGATTTATCATTGGGCGTTTTGCTTAGCATATGGTTTGTTTTTCATGCGCAAGTTAGGTTCAATTCGAGATTTCAAGCATCGACTTTAGCATCCAATCAACGATCCCGGACTCAACAATATTTGTTCATTTTCAATTTTGTTCTTAACTTGGCATGTACTTAATAGGTTGAGTCATGTTGAATTTGATGTCTTAAATATGTTATATATATATTTTTTGTAACATCCTATTTTTTAGTGGTATTAGAAGCGGTGGTTTTGAAACCTCATTTTCAATGATCGAGTTCATAAATATTATTATTTAATACTTACGAGGTCAGCATAAAGTTTAATTAAAGTTTGGTCCTTTAATTTTGTCAATTGGATAATTAATTAAGGTACAATGACTAATTATAAAATATATAAAAGTTAATCGCTATGGATTTTGAGTTAGTTATAAGATTAATTAAGCAATTAGACCAATTGCTAATAGTGAATAGTGGAAGATGTTGCCATCTTCTGCTTAAATTTGTTTAATGATGCTTAATGTTTGATTAATTAATGTTAATTAGACTAAGTAAGATTAATTAGCTATTAATCTAAGTATATGAGATAAAAAGAAAAAGAAAAAATGGACATCTTCATCTTTCTCCCTTGGCAGAATGTTAAAATAAGAATAGGGTTTGAAAGCTTTTCAATTTTAATCCCTCAATTGGTAAGCGATTTTAAGCTTGTTTCTTATAATTTTTATATTTTTGATATCCCAAGAGCTTGATTTAGTTGACTCGTGTATTATTTTGCAAAACTGTTAAAGTTTTCAAAAGTTGTCATTGTTGAATTCTTGAAGCTTTTTGGTACTAAATTGTTTGAACTTAAGCTTAGAAATGAAAAAGGACTAGTTTGTAAATTTTAATTGTTAGTTTTTGAATATAGGGGCTAAAGTGTAAATAGTTTAAAATTAGCATAAAAATTATTTAATTATGGACAATTGAGAACCTTAGAAGATGTAATTGAAAGTTTCGAAATTGAGACTCAAATTTGAAAGTTATGACAATTTCGATTTTAGTGACTAAATTGAATAAAATGTAAACATTCAAAATGTGAAATTGAACTGTTACATGCATTTAATAAGATTTTATAGAGTATTTGAAATTGATAATTTGGAATGAATTTTCGTATAATTAGGGATTGGAAAAGGTAAAATTGTAAATTAATCCCTGATAACTTGCTTGTTGCTGTTTTTGCGAAGTAAGTTCGTGTGAAACTTACTATGTTATTTATGTTATGTTTTAATTATATTAAAATATTTTTTTAGTTTAGGTTAAATGTAATTTGATGATATTGACAATTAAGGACTAAATTGTAAAGTACAAAAATTATAGTTATTACGAATAAATATAAGGTATTGAATGGATGTGGTGTGTTGATATACTTAAATGATATGTAATTGACTACCTTACAGTAAATTAAATGAATGGTATAATGTAATAGTGCTTGTAAAGCCCAAATTTTGCCCGGGCCCAACAAGCAGAGCCCAAAACACCAACCGTCCAATTAGCACCCCACTAAACCACCCCACTAACTCTAACACCCCACTAAACCACCCCACTAACTCCAACACCCCACTAAACCGACCACTAAACCACCCCACTAACTCCATCACCTCACTTGCCTACAAAAAAAAAAAGAGGAATCAGTTGTAAATGTCGGCTATAAAAGCCATTCAAAACGATTGTAAATAGGGAGTTTTTTGGAGAAAAGGAGAGGAGATACTGAATACGAATACAGAAAATAGTGATTGAATAACAGTTTTTATTTCGAAGGATTTGCGCATCGTTTCAATTTGCTCATCATCTAAATACTGCCTTTTGTGAGTTGGAATATTTTTATTTTTAATCCCTATAGGTTTGGGCGCATTGTATTTTAGTCCTAAATTAGGTTCTAATGATTTATTTATTTATGGATTATCTTTTCGATTCTGTTTCTATTCCAATTCAGTCCGTTTCCTTTTAATTCTTTTTTTTTTTAAATTGTTTTTATTATTTATTTTAAATTATTATCCACTTTTTATTCTGTACTTTAAATTATTTTTTTATTACTCATATTCTTTTTCTTTTGTATATATTTGAAATGTTATGTCTATATAACTTACTTATTTTAAAATTCTCATTTATGTACATTCTTTATTTAAAGCTTTATATCATGACTATTTTAAGCAGTTTTATACATTGTCATATATGTATATAATTTATATTTAGTTGTTTTTCTTTTTTTATATTATATTATTTTTGGTATGTTGATGTATATATTGTTTTGTATATTACTACTTTAAATTTCTTCTTACATAATACTTATATTAAAATTCACTTATATATTATTATTTTACATATTATTTATTCTTTTTATTTATGATTCATTTCAAACTTGTATGTCTACCTATTTCAATTTCTTTTTTTTTATTCAAACAATTTATTATTTTTGTATATTGTTGATTTCATATTTCCCTTTTTATTTTTCATATTATTTATTTAAAATTTATTTACCATTATTAAAAAACTTGTTACATGTTATTTATGTTAATTTGCTTCATATTTCTTTTAAAATTGTTTTTTTAATATTAATATTAGTATTTGCATAAGACAACATGTTATGTGGTTATTATTATTATGTGTATTGAAATTCTTAGTTTGTGTTTGCATTTGTGATTCAGTAGGGTAGCATCGTGTTATCACTTTGCGTTGTGCACTATTATTCCATCATATTTTATTCACCTAAAGAGTCGTGTTTTAATATCATTAAAGTTTAAAATCGTTTTACTTAAAAGTTTTTAAAATAACGCAATACTTGACATTTGGTATCTTCGAGAAGATTTAGCCCTAACTTACTGGGTTCCAATTTTTCTCATCGAATCTAAGTAATCGAGTAGCCTTTCTTAAATCAAAACAAATAGGTTAAAAATAAAAGCTTATTCTTTGGAATTTGAGATGTTGTGTCCTAACTTATTGGATATGACACTTTGTTTTCTCAAGGTGAGGATTTCTGAAAAATAAAAGGTCATATTCTATATTTGGAATTTTGAGAGATCAAGCCCTAACTTACTGGGTTCTGATTTTTCATTTGCCCTAAATAACCAAATATCCTTCTTAAACCTAAATGCATGAGTTTTGAAAATTAAAAGACAAGCTTAATTTCGAGGGTTTTAAATGTCGTATCCTAACTTAAAAGGTGTGACATTTTACTTCTTCGAGATAAAAGAGTCTCAGCATTCAATTTAATTTATCCAAGTGTTCTTTTTAAAAAAAATAAAATAAAAGGATCGTATTCTAAAATCTTTTTAAACATTCGACATTAATACATTAATTAATCAATTCGGTACTAATTTTGGGCGTTACGAGGGTGCTAACCCTTCCTCGTGCGTAACCGACTCCCGAACCTTTTATTCTCGAATTTCGTAGACCAAAATCATCGTTTTAGTAAATCAAAATGTTTTATTAAAATGATCAAACTCAAGGTGATCTGATCACACCTTGGAAAAGATCGGTGGCGACTCCAAACTTTCATTTTTAAAAGTCGATCCCTATTTTTTCAAAATCTTAAAAATGGTTTCGACAGTGCTTATATAAATTTACTAAACTATTAGAATATAAACAACATGTCAATAAGGATAAAAAAGGAATTGGGTGTTTGATCAAGGATTTTATTATCGATGACTTGAGATCCAGCATATGTTGCAGATTCTCTGAAGCTTGTGTGAGCAACATCGAATCATACTTTAACAATGGCTGGAGATCTAGCACGTGATACAAATTCTCTGAAGCTTGTATGAGCAACATTGAATTATTCTTTACTGATGGCTTGAGTTTTCAGCAAATGTTGTGAATTCTCTGAAGCTTGTGTGAACAACATCGAGTAAATCTTGAATAACGACCTTGATCTAAAGCTTGTATGAGCAGCCCAAATACGAAAATGGTAGTTTAATGGAAATGAAATTGATATAAAGTTTGATCATAAATTCGATTTACGTAATTGCAAAATGAGTGAAGATTGAATGGTAATTAGTATAAGTTGGCATGTATGCATATGAAAAAGGTTTGAATTTTATGATCACATTATGCTAAAGTACTAATTAATTTGCTAGGTCGATAGATTGAGTATGAACACATGAGGATGCCATGGATTATCATGTCTATATTAAAGTGTTTTGATTACTTAGTTTGTGTAATGTTAAGGTAAGTTATTTTAATATAAACTTACTAAGCATTCAATATGCTTACCATTGTTTTCTTTTTCCCTGTAGTTTTCGGATTGCAAAATGTATCAGTCTAATCATCACGAAGCTCACATTATCTAGTCATTGATTCGATAGGCTTTTGATCGTTTTAGCTTGGTTATGTGGCATGAACATAAGTATTAACTTAATAGTGTTTATTTTGGGTTGATAGTATAATTTAAATTATGAATGATGCTTGCAAATGGTTAAGTATATGAATGTGCATCTGTTAAGTTACTTGGGTATCATATGAGCAACTCTTACAGAAGTTAAATTATTTGGTTTAATGGTGAAAATGAAAAATTGTGCAATGTGTATGGTTTGAGAAAATTACAAGTTGAAATGGTGTATTTAGGGACTATAAATATGTATAAATGTTTGGTTGATTATAAGATTGTTGAATTGAGGTATTTTGGTATGATTTGTATTGCTTTTATGCAGGTTTAAGTGTTCTCATAATCACCATTTGAGATGTGAAAGCTTGGGCATGAAAAAGGACCAAAATGGAAGGTTTTGACATATTTGGCACTGAGGTATCGATACCGTAGGTGAAGGTATCAATACTTAATAATTTTCAAATCAATTTTTCAAACATTGAGTTCTAAAATGGTATCAATATCGAACTAAAATATCGATACTTTACATTAGGGTACCAATACTTTACAAGGGTATCAATACATTTGACTTTGTTTGGTTTTTACAAAAGAAACAAAATCGCAAAATGGTATCAATACTGGATTACGTATCGATACTTTATAAAAGGAGTATCGGTACCATATGACAAGTATCAATAGTTGTGTTTTGATAAGGAATTTTCTAAACATCCTAAAACTTTGGAAACTTTGCAATTTTGTCTTATTTCATGTTTGAATTTAGTAATTAAACTCTCATAAGTTCGATCAAATCTCGAAAATGATTGCATGGCATGTTCATGAAATGTTATGATTATGAATGCTTGTATTGTTGGGAAATGTGTCCATATTGCACTAAACATGTAATTCTTTTCTATATATTTGAATGATGAATAAATAAATTTCACATTTCATGTTATGTTTTTTGTATTTCTGTCTTTCATATTTTGCATGCATAGTGAAATTGTGATAAGAAAATATTAGCTCATTGATTGCCTAAGTTCAAATTGATGATAAGTGGCATTGTAAGAACGTTTACATTGCGAGAAAGACAACTTACTTAAGTAGATAGTCTAAACGAGTCTGTAATCCTATGAAAGAATTAAAATGAGCATTTGATTCAAATATTGAGAAGGATTATTATGTCGTCTACAATTCCAATTGAGGAGATGGCTAGTCTTGGCTATCGGAATAGTTGACTCCACGGGTAGAGATATTGATGTATTCATTGGTACAATGATACATTGGACTGGACCCAAGATGAATTAATTCTGAATCCGTTTGTAAACTAATTCACTTGTGACATTCATGGTGTGATTTACTTAAATCCTGAGTTAGTCACTGACCAAGTGTATGTAACTCATGTACTTTGATATAAGTGGAAGCTTATGCTCTAAAGATGATCGAGCCGATAGCCAGTATGTTAGGTACATGATTTGTGTATGGCTTAGCTTTACTAGCAACAATGGAATTCATAACTCAATTAAAGAGTTAACGATATCCTCTCATTTACATTGTGTGGATTGATAAGTATCGAACGTGGCTACGGGTTGCTTGTTCTTGAACGAGTAATTTATCACAGTCATTTGTTGACAGTGATCATATTAATCATTAAGAAGACATAATGGTGACAATGAGATAAAGTAGGATTTTATTGAATGAACGGATTTAACTTAAAGGAATCAAGGATATCATATGAGGGTAACACACACAAGACAAAGTCATTGGACAAAGCAATTGGATTAATTGCTTTCGGAAAGAGTATACAATAAGGAGCTTTCAATCATGATACTTCTTGTGGGTTGACTCCATGATTAAGTAATTGTGAATTATTGGAACGATACTTCTAGACATAATTGCAATTACTACAGCTTAATTGTATATGTCTAATTGGTCTGTCCGCTAACTCAACAAAAGCTCGATCGGACTACATTTGAATTAGAAAAAAATTCTATGACTTTTAAAATAGCTTAATTGAGTCGATTTAATCAATGTGGAATTAAATTGGGCGGTCTTAAGAATTGTTCAACTAGATAATTTGATTAAAAAATTTTCTTGAAAAATTAATTTAGAAAATCTAAATGATTTTTGGGAAAATTAATTTTGATCAAGTAAAATTAAATTAATCAAATTAATTAAAATTAATATGATAATTTTATAAATTAAATTTCAAGTCAGGAAATTGATCTAATGGGTAATTGAACTTGAAAATTAGACACAAGAATTGCGCCCAATAGCCCAAAACCAAGACGAAAATCCAAAACTGGTTGAATTGAGCTTGGTATGTGAAACACGGCTGATGATCCAACCGATAGTTGGATCGGTTGGGCCGTCATTGGCTCAGACTAAACCAACAGAAATCGAACCAACTCGGGGTGTCGGCGGCTGTGATGGTGGCATTCCGATGGTCGGCAAATGGTCAGCGACAGTGGGTCTTCGGTGGTTGAGCAGTAGAAAAATTACACTCCTACTAGGACTCTACTAGATAATTTGATTTTAAATTAACTATTCCAAAAATAATATTATTTTAATAGATTTAATACTAAATTAAATTTAATACTTATCTTAATAGTATTTTATTAATTTAATAGTAAAATGACTATCTTAATATTAAATTAAATTTAATATTTATCTTGTAGATAAATATTCTATTAATTTAATATTAAATTTAATCTAATATTTATCTTGATATAAATATTATATTAATTTAATATTAAATTGATTAAGTTTAATCATAGTTGAACTCTCTAAACTATCCCTATATATAGAGAGTCTTGGATCATTATGTACACACATTTGAATTTAAGAGAAAGTTGCAGAGAGAAAATTCTTTAAAGAAACTATTTCAGAAAATTTCTAGAGTTATTTTTATTATTTGCAACTTGGCCCAAAATTTTAGAGAAATTATGAAATTACCTCACTAGTAATTTTTGTGAAATTTTTTTTGATTCGAAGCGAACCCACACTTGGCAGACTTGAGCTTGAGGATAATGAAGAATACTACTCGGTCGAAGCGTTCATCCTAGATGAATCGAAAAGGTACAATTTTGATTAAGTGTTTATTACTTTAGATATCACAACCAAGTTTTTGTTTTGGATATTTTTTTAAAACTCTGGTTTGTTTCTAGATTTATTTTTCGTTGTGTTTTCCAAACCCGATATTCCAACATGTATTATGGTGAAAATTGATTATTAAATATTGTAACTATCCTGATATAAACTATAGCATCTTGTAACTTAGACCCGGCGATCGACTCGGGCGAGGGGTGTTACATATTTAGAATGTTTGATATGTATATATATATATATATATATGCAACTTAGAATTTTTATAGTTTAATTAAGGTATGAAAGATGAGATATGCCTTGAATGTAATGTATAATTGAACTAATCAAATGGCTTGATATGTAACATCCTAATTTTCAGTGGTATCGAGAATAGAGATTTGAGATCACCAAATTCGACGGGTGAGTTAAAAATTTAATAAATTAATACCTATGAGTCAAATGCGAATATAAAAGTATTTTTGAATTAGTGAATTTGGTATTTAAAAGAATTAATTAAGTAAATTGGGTCGAGAGTGAGGCATCGAGATCTCGACTTCATAAATTGAGCCATAAATATTTTTAGAAATATTTATAGAGTGTTGGTGAGGTAGTATTAAAATTTAGTCAGAAAATTTTGACGTTTGGGTGGTTAATTAAATAAAAAGGACTAAATTGAAAAGGGTGTAAAAGTTGCTAGAAGGATTAAATAGCTCAATTGTCAAATGAGGAAGGACCTAAAGTGCAAATAATCCTAAAGGAGATATTTTTGGCGGCAATAGCTGAGAAAAATCAGGAAATGGATGAAATAAGGGCAAAATTGGAAAATTGCCAAAATTGGCTAAATAAAAATAGGACTAAATTGGAATATCTAGAATTCTCTTCATTTCTCTTCATATTCATCAGCTGAAAAACAGCCATGGAGGAGGTTTCAAGCTGGTTTTCATACTCTTGCTTCATGTAAGTTTAATTCTTGCTTTCTCCTTGAAATTTTTATGTTTTTGTGACCTTTACAACTAGGTCCACTTGTTGAATTCATTAGTTTTTGATTCTATGAAAGAAATTGAAAGTTGCTATGAATATGTGCTGGAAGTACATGATGATTTGGCATGGAATTAGAGCTTTAAATTATTTATATGCTGATTTTATTGAAAGAATTGAATAGAAAGTGAATGTTTGGGACCTAATTGTAAAAGAGTTTGAAGTTAGAGTTTTATATGGAAATTCTGAATTTCAATAATTATGAAATAACTTATAATGTCTAGGAAAAGTATTAATTGAGAAAATTATCTTAATTGAGGGGTTAATTGACCAAGGACTGAATTGTATGAATTATGAAATTTGGGACAAAATGGAAATCAACATTTTGCACTAAAACAGTTTGGACAGCAGCAGTAGTCTAACTTTGAAAAATCACAAAAAATTGTAGAAATCGAATTAGAGGATGAATAAAATATGAAATTAAAGCTTATTGAGTCTAGTTTCTTATAGAATAAATTATGTAAGCAATGAAATTGTAAATCATGAGATATGATAAATTTTGTGAGACAAGGTCAGAATGATTTCGGGTTCCCCTGTTCTGACTTTGAAAAATCATAACAAATTGAAGAAAAATAATTAGGGACTTAAATTTATATTTCTAGAATTCTGAATGAGTCTATTTTCAAAATAAACAAACGGGAACATCATTCGAATCTTGTACGAGGAGATAATTAATTTTTAGTGAAGAAGGGTCGGAACTGTCAGATAGCAGAACAGGGGAGACTTTAATGAATAAACTGTATTAATTGGCCCAACCAAAAATTATGAAATTTTTATGGTAAGAACGTATATGAGTCTAGTTTCATGAAAAATTAGCGGATATTAATTTGGAGTTCTTTAGCTCAAGATAAAAATAATTTAGTGACTATGACACTGATGGACAGCTTGAATATTCACATAAGTAGATAGTGAAAATTATGGATAATGTTACCTACAAGTGTGTTGTTTATACTAAGGATGTGGAATGGAGAGGAGGAGGAGGAAAAATATGTATGAATATTCATCTAGCATGGCTAATTTATATGTTTTAGGCTCAAGGACTAAATTGAATAAAAGTAAAACTTTATGGGTAATTTTGTAAAAATGTCAAAAATGACTAAATTGAAGGGAATGAATTGTTTTGTTATCTAAATTAATAAATTGAATGAAATTATCAATTTAAGATTGGGTGCAATTTGGGAATATGGTAAATTACCAATATGCCCCTAAATCTTGGTATTTCTACAATTTAGTCAGGTAGATTCGTATATCCTGCATGAACATGTAAATATAAAAATTTAAGTATTGTATCGTATTTTATATGATATTTTGAATTGAATATATATATGAAAAGAATGTTACATGAAACATGCAAATGAATACTAAATAATATAAATTAATTGAAATTATTCTGAAAATCTCGGTAATGTCTCGTATCCTATCTCGGTCTCAGGTACGGGTATGGGGTATTACATGATATATGCTCAAATGTGGTGGTGTAAATATTACGAAAGAATGAGTATGTATATACATATATATGAAGATGTTTGAGGTAAAAGGAATTAGGTAAAAGTGGTAGTCTTAGTTGATTATAGGTTTGAAAGTATAAGTTTTGAATGAATTTCATTGATAACTTGGTTTATGATTAATAAGATATTTGAGTGCATAAATTGATGTTAGTATGTTTCCTATATTGTTGTTGATGAATGGAATATGTCTAGAATTGAATTGGTAAGATTGTAGGTTGGTAACTCATTAGAATTGGAGAAATAATATGTGACATTGTGACATCAAACATACTACGTTGCGACGAGTAATGGCCTATAATGTCACGGTGTGACAAGGAATCTCATCGTCTTGACAAGAACAAAACAGTTTGTCACTCCGTGACGAGGAACTCTCTCACGTCATGGTGTTAATCTTGTAATATGAAATTTTTACAATTCAGTCCTAATTGATCTTGGGTTAACTTTAAAGCTTTCGTAAGCTCGTATAAGACCCGAGAATGGTTATTTATTGTATTGTTCACTTATAATTCTTATGTTTAAATGCTTGATGATGTGTATCGTATTAAATTTGACTATAGTTGCTCCGACAACAAATGTGACACCTTATAGCTCCAACCGGTTATTAGGTCAGGTATAGGGTATTACAGAGAGATACCGTCTTGATGCATAATATTTGTTTGGTGAAAGACTATAAAGTAAGTTACCAACATTTTAAACTAAGGGGGGATTACTAGTAGTTTATAATGTTGGTAAGTAATAACATTTTATTATCTAAAGAAATCTAATAAATGATAATTATTAATGAATAGTTGTATTGTAAAGACGTAACTTTTTGTACGTAAAATTGGCTTATAAGGACATAACTTTATATAAAGTTATTTGTAAAACAACACAATCTTATGAAAGGGTATGTCTTTAAAGGACACGTATTTACAAAAGGGTATCTTGTGAAAATATACACTTATTGGATGTCTATATAAAAGACTTTTCTATTAATCATTTTTACTATTATGCTTGGAGTGTTGAGGGTTTTGTTATATTTTGGAGGCATTTTAAAGCCTTAAGGAAATAGTTCTACACTCTTAATAACCATAATATTTTAGTTACTTCATTTTTTATTTTTCTCGTTTCGATTTTATTTTTTATTTTTCTAACATCAAGAAAGAGGCTAAAAAGTTCTTAAAATTTTCTAACCAATAACTCCCAAATCTTTATTATATCTAAGAGAAAGAAAATTAAATAAAGGAATAAATCTCAAAATTATACATGAACTTTGATTTAATGTGCAATTGTATACATGAACTTTAATTTGGTGTAATTATATACGAGACACTTTAATTGTGGTTCAAATGTATACTTGAAACTTTAATTTTGATTTAATCATACACATTTAAATAAATAAATATATCAATTTATTTTTATATTGGATATATATAATTATCTATGTATACAATATATAAACATAAAATGATGTTATATCAATAATTGTGTTAATAATTTACAAGAATTGGATCAAATCAAAATTTCATGTATAAAATTTCACAAAATCAAAGTTCATGTATACAATTGCACATTAAATCATAGTTCATGTATAATTTTGGGATTTATCCCTTAAATAAATGAACAAACCTTAGGTCCTAACAATTTCAAAATTAGGTTAAAATGTCACAAGTCCTTATACCTTTTACAAATTTAAAATTAATTCTCTTTACTTTTATTTTTAAAAATTTAATTTCTTTAATTTTCAAATTTCAAAATTGAAGTCCAATTGTTAACGCTATTATCAATTATTTTGTTAAACTCATGTTCATACAACTTTATTTTTTTAGTTACGTGACTACTAAGTGAATATTTTTTTTCTTCAAAATATCACATCAATAAATTTAACAAAAAAGATTCTAATTGTGTTAATAACTAAACCTAAATTTTGAAATTTGAAAAGTAAAGGGACTAAATTCCTGAAAATAAAAGTAGAATGACTAAATTTTAAATTTATGAAAAGTACAAGGACTTATAATGTATTTTAACTTTTTCTTTAATTTTTTTTACAGTAAATTTTAACTTTTGAGTGAGAGAGTAAGATTGTTTTCAATTACAAATAATAATATATCACATCACTTTCAACCAATCTTGAGATTCTATGCTTATAATGTACGGATTGGGTGCGAGAATAATGGGCAAAAGATAAATTTGATCGAAATCATAAACCCAATTTCGAAATTAATAAAACTAAATTGCTCTTTTAGAGGGTCAATTTGTTAAAATTTAAGTAAAATCAATGTCAAGACAAAATTAAAGTGAAAAAAGTTACAAACATCATATCCAAATTAGAGCGAGCAAAAAATCATCTCCCAGAACTCTGCTACCAGCTTTGTTAAAAGCCTTAGGCGTGGTCTGAGTTCAAATCGCGCTAGTCACATTAATGTTAATTGCATTGATGTTAGTGCTCTGCCCTCCTCTTGTAAGTCACCAAAATTTTTTTTTACTCAAAACCAACTTTGAATAATAAAACAAAGGTTGAAGTATGCTTTTAGTCTCATAAAAGTTAAAAATTCAATCATCCCATTTTTTTTTCACTTTAAACTTCTAGTTTAATCACTACTGTCCTTTGTAATTTCTGTCAAATTTTATCAACTTAACATGTTTATTTTTTATCAATTATATTGTGCATTATATGAGGACAATTTAATCAACATGCCAAGTTGGCATTTTTTGACAAAAAATATTAATAATGTTAATGATTAGATTGAGATTTTTAAATCATATTAACTTTTAGCTTTTTAAGTACAATGATTAAATTTTAAATTTTATCTAAATACAGGGACTAACAACACAATTTAACTTTAAAAAAATATCAAAATTTGGAAATGATATATAAATTAAGAAAATTGAGAAATGGTAATATTTAGAGTAGTTATTATCATCCATATTTAATCATAAAACATAATTAAAACGTAATAGGAGGGACTCCCATCTATCACGCGCTAAATAGAAAAATATTAGGTGCACTGTGGGATGGCGGTGCAAAAGAACCTACAATCAAGAGATACTTTGATGACCCATTTTGTTTGCTTGGGTAATTTGGCCTAATAAGACTGATCATTACTTAGAGAGATTAGAGGCCCATCTACCTAGCCCGATGAATATGTAAATTTATAATTTATATTTTACCAAAGTGAATATTTTGTAATCTTAACTATTGATGTATTTTAAACTGTATCGTTAGATTTGAGAGAGTTAAGCTATAAATAAAGGCCTCCCCCCTTATTTGTAATCACTTAGTTGTAATTCTTTAAAGTAATAGAATACTTCAAAAGCATTTACTCAAACAATTGGTGTTCTTAGTTTTTTTTGTTTTTTTGTTTGTTTTTCACTCCTTTGCTTGAGAGTTTGCTTACACTTTTATTTTTAGTGTCTTAGAGATTTTCTCTTGACAATTTTTTACTTTTTCGAAAGATAAGTTGACTTAGGCGAATTTAAAACAAAAGATTTCCCAGCCTACACTTTCTTCCCTCCCTACCATCATTCTTATCCTTCTTGATTATTGATTTTTTATCGCATTACTTCATCTACTTAACTGATGGATAATTTTTCCTTTTGCTTAGGTCTTCATTTTATACTAAAATTAATGTGTTGGGTATTTTTTATGTTTATCTTGAATTTAAATTTAAATTTATAAATTTTATATAAAAATAAAAAAAATTCACATATAATATATATTTATAAAATAAATAAAATTTTAATTATTTTTCAATTGAATTAATATTAAAATATAGGGTTTACGACCCAAATCATGGAAGAAAAAACACATACAAGTTCTCGACGTCCCACCTGAGATGGCTCGTATTTTAATTGATAGGGATAAGTTTTCAGGCGTTTCTTTTGATTAAGCGCTATTCTTGTAATTTTTAGTGTTATCTTTTCTCAAAAAAAAAAAAAAAAAAGACAACATATACAAGGGTGTAAACAAAGGGATTGGTAGGGGCTTGACCCCTTACTCATGGGGTAATTGCATTTATAATCCCTTTCTAAAATTAAAAGATTTAATTTATTTCTTTTTAATCTTTAATCAAATATTAAAAATTAATAATTTAATTTAAGTATTTTTAATACAAAAATTGAAACTTTAACCTCCAAATTTTATAATATTATGTAGAACCCTAAATACAAAATTCCTAACTTGAGCTGTATACCCAACTTTGACCCTTGTTTTCAAACCCCAATATTTATTTTTCAACGTGTCTTAAACCATAAGCGATTCCTCATTTGACATTATCATTTCATTCTAGAATTGATTTATCACTTTTTCTCTCTCTCCTTTATCAATTCAATCTAAGCATAAAGCAGAATATTCTTTATTAAAAATTTCACCTCATTTTTATTTTTTTTTATTTTATATATATGATTTATAGTTAAATATTTATAGATATTATATTTGGTTTTATTTTAATATAAAATCAAGCAAAACAATGAAAGTTATCAAAATATCAAAAGATGATATTAAAATTATTACAAATATTATCAATTTTTAATAAAATTATTTAAAAAATTTAAGGTTTGATGTAAAATTAAAAAAAAAAAGCAATTTCAACCCATAATGACCCTATATATATTATTTATAATGAAAATTCAAAAAATAAAAATAAAAAATGCTATTTATAATGAGAGTGATAAAGGGTGGGTTTGGATGAACGGTGAGATGCGGCGAGGTGCGTTTAGCTTACTTTTTATCTTATGCTATAGTATTTAATTTCATTGGCGCTGTAATTTTTACACTAGCCATAAGTAAACGTATCGTTCATCTAAACCCACCCTAAATTTTGGTCTCACTCCCAACTCTGTATAAGTTAGTTTAAACAATTTTTATTACTTACAGTTCTATATAGTTTTGAGCGGTTGGATATAGTTGTGGGTTAAAATTTTATTGGTTAGTGAGTGGTTTATAGATAAAGGTTATTTAATTTTTTCATTTTTAATAATAATTATGTATTAAAAATAATTAAAATTATAGATATATATTTTAATTATTTTTAAATATAATTATATTTCAGGTGTATGGGTATGATAAATTTTAAGGTGAGTGTATTTAAGAGGCCTCTTTATTATAAGAATTTTATCAAATTAGTCATTCTACTGTTAAATGAATCAATTTAGTATCTGTACTATTAAAAGAATAAAAAATGATCGAATTGGAATAAAATCAACATTTACTATTAAAAAATCATTTACTGATTAATAGAGCTAATATTTTTAAAGTTTTTATGGTTTTGTAAATGAGATATTTTGTTTGGAGTTGAATTGCAATTGGAAAAAAAATTCAAGATATTTTTTATACAATAAATGTTAATTCTGTTATAATTTGGACTTATTTAATTCTTTTTAATAATATAGAAACTAAATTGATCTATTTAATGATAGGGGGACTAATTTGATTAGTCCTTATAAGGCAACCATGTACTTTTTTTTTTTTGGTAGTAAAAAAGAGAGTCAATTACAATCAAAGAGAGACAACATTAGTATTCAATAGTATGAAATCGTTATCTAATCAAATCTGATCACCAACTTTAGTAGGGGCAACATGAAAAACACAAGGCCCAAGTAGAAATTCTTTCATTAGACCAGCCAGAATGTGGGAAACAAAATTTGCTTCTCTTGGAATCTGCTTAATAACCACTTGCCAATCATATCTGCACAATTCTTTAATTCGTAATATCAAATTTACTTGTCCTTTAAGGCCCCTATGAATTCCTTTAATAGCCTGAACGCAATCAATCTCAAGAATAACTTCCTTCAACTTGAAATCCATGCAAAATAAAATCCATCATAAATAACTCAAAATTTAACTTGTTCAACACTAGAGCTTCTAATATTTCTCCCAATCTCACCTAGCAGTTACTTCAACCTAAATTTTAGTACAAGTAAAAGGATTTAAATGTTTCAGTTTGAGGGTCAATCTAAACATAAGGGCCTATGAGCCCAGACAGAGAGCCACTAAAAAAATTTGAAAATGTAGCCCTAACCCTCAACAAGCTAGCCAATGAAATTAATTACCTTAGCTGGAAGCCGCAGAGAAGACCCACCCCCACCCCAGACCAGACCAGGCCAGGCATCTCCCCGGTTGCCTCAACCCCTATCGCATCTACGATACCCTGTCTGCATCTCCAGTTTATTAAGGAACATGGTGGAAAAACGAGGGTTGACCATACAATAAAAGCCTCTAATTTTTATTTGACAGCAACAAGTGTAACTTCAGCAAACGAGACCTGCACGTGGACATTCTATATACAAACCTCCATGACACCACCTCTACGCCAACAATGATCTCATGTTTTTTGTGTATATATATATGGTATTTGTTTTTTCATATATTCTGTGTCGTCTTGTTTGATTTCCAAATTACACCCACTGACACACCCTTGCTTAACAAGCAACGATCTTGTGTTGAAAACCACGCTTTTAACCTCTACATTACTTCAATCTAATCAATGCTTAATCCGCTACCCTTCATGCATGACCAATGCAAGAATTTAAACTTGTCGTGAGGTAAAGATGATGTATGGTATATGGGATTAGGAGAATTTACTGAAAAAGATGACAGTGTGTTTTTGGTACTTTTGACATTGGATTCAAATTTGAAAGATCGTTTTGTAATATTTACGTTCATGGCGTTCATCAGTTGCTTTCAAGCGTGCATACATGGGGCAGATTGTCAGGTCCCAATAAAAAAAAGAAAGAAAACCACCCATTGCACTTCCATTTTGGGTTTTCGATCTTTTAGGGTAAAATAACATTCCCCTCGCTGGTATCTCAAAAGGGTAGCTTACTTCTAAAATGGTGAAATCAGTATGTTTCAGTATGCACTTTAATGTAGCTTTTGCCCCCCTCCTCGATACTCTCTCGATGGATCTTTTAGTCTATGGTTTTTAGGGTAATGTAGCTCTAACATGGATCTACAGTGTTTTAAGTTCGCCTGTGTGTCTGCATTTACTGAAAGCTACGTATTTTGATTTAGGGATTTAGCAATTTCCCATGCAAAAACATGCCCTGCCGTGTCGTGCCGTGCCGCAAGATTTTCACGCATAGCACGATTATGGGCCTCCCCCACATGCACCATCCGCCCTTGTTCTTCATTTATTTGCCCAAAATGTTCATATTTTGCGTCGTTCAACTCCAGTATTCCCCCAAAACTGTACGGTCCCAAAAGAATTCCCTTCCTGCATGGCTTTCCCTCCTTCCGGTTTCCATCAGTTTATGACGTCACCTCCCACCCTGACACCCTCAGAGAGAGAGAGATATTAATTAATAGCATGCGTAAGCAACCGGTACGAGATGACTCAGAGAGTCAGATTCAGACTCAGACTCAACACAGAGAGGTGTGCTTTTGCCTTTGGTGTTTTGCTTTGCCTTGCCTTGCTTTGTGTCCCGTAGCAAAGGCTGACGTTTGAGAGACGTGGGTACCCTCAAAGGGTGTCAGGCTTTGGTAGGTGCTATCTGTTTTGCCAATACCCAAACTTAAGATGTTCCTTACTTTGATCAAATTAAAAGAATATGATTGTAACATTTGATAAATTTGCTGAAATGCTATTATCTTAATAGAGATCAACTACTTCAGAGTAATGGTGCTATAGGATGCTGAAGCATTGGAGGAGCTATGGAACTAAGAGGAACCCTATAACCCCCCAAAAAGAACTTATCCATAAGATATGTATTCCAATTCCATCATTCATATCATTGAGCAATGGTACACCTAACACAAAGCTGCAACAGGCAATCATTGAAAGCACACATTAGAACAAAAGTTGCTCAATTGTTGGGGAAAAAATATGAAATCATTGTGTGGGTATCAATCTCATATATCAAAACCTAAACTATTGAGGTAAAAGTGTTATGAAAGTCATTATATTAGGAGCCGATTGTACTTTATTTTTTCTACTAAAAAAATTGACAAATTAGTTTTCATATCTTAAATCAAAGAGCAAATTAATCATTTCTGTTAAAATTTCCTTAAATGACTAATGGAATAATCAGACAGCGACACAAAGTGTGGTATGTGTATGTCATGCTAACATACAAATATCAATTTTTAATAATAAAAATAAATGAAATTTTTAACGTAAAGATCAATTTGCTCTTTAATATAATTTATAGTGATTAATTTATCTATTTTTTAGTAAATAATACAAAATACAATCAAATTTCTAACACAAAATCTTTGTAGCAAGGGCATGACATCCATGGCACTTGCAGAAAACACTGACACAGGCTTGAAATCTTTAGCTCCAATCATGTTCATCATCAGTATACATGCATATACCAAATTTGAAATCGTTATCAAATAATTTAAGTTTTCTTCCTACGGAAAACTTTTAATGGATCTTCTAACACAAGAATCACATATACTTTTGTCTCCTTGGATTGCTTCACATATTTCATGGCCTTCTAAAATCATGTTTTTTTTCTTCTTGTAACAAAAAAAGAAAAAACAGCAACAGCAAAGGTGGCAACTCCCATGCATACATCTCGCATCCCCACTTGGATTTTCTGTCCCCATTCTTTGCCTGCTATACATGTACATTGACCAATGTTAAAAAAGAATATTCAATTAAACTCCAATATATATATTTTTATTTTGCTTTATTTTTTGAACCCAATGAAGGGAAAACTGTCACTGTAATTTTTTGCCTATGAAAAAAAGTAAATATATTATATGATTCGATGTTCCTACATGTGAAACAGTTCAAATGGAATGTCATTTTAGATCTAAGTTGTATAAACATAAAAAGGATTATTTCATCTATATATTATATATGTTCTGAGCTTAGAACATAAAAGAAGAAAAGGGTGTATGTTCCTTGAAACAAAAAAGGAAGATAATTTGAATAAGCAAAGTAGTCAAGTCTGGTCGGAAACAGGGAGTACCAAAGAGGGAACTTGTGTAATAAAAATTTTAAAAAGAAAAAATAGAAAATTACAATGCATATATAATGGCAGATTTTGTTGTTGAAAATGAAGAAACACAACAAATACTAAAATGAAAAAAAAAAAAAAAAAAAAAATGAAGCGGCAGAGCACGGAAATTAACTCGGGTCCCCATGCACACAAGTGCTTGCCCAATGTCGTGTCTGTCTGGAATTCATCAGGCTTTATGGGATTCTCTTTTAACCTATAAACACATCCAAACATGTTTTTTTCTTTAAGTTTAAATCTCAGTCGTCTGATAAAAATAAAAATAATAAAAAGTAAACCCCGACCGTAGCTTGGCTTGTACCTGCAGTGATACAAAGAAGAAACCACCCTTTAATTTACTATTCCTAGAAACTTGTGCATCCATTTTAACAATATTGAAAGAGTTAGGCTGTCATTGTTAAGAAGGTAGGGTTGAATTTTGTGAAGAAATTGATTCAGATGTCAAATTTCATAATGTGGTGTCATTCTCATTAATAATTTATTCAAACGTGCATAGCACTAATGTGGAGTATAGAATGAAAACTTTTAAAACATAAATACATCTTTAAAAAAATGTCATCAAATCTTCACCATCCATCATTCATAAATAAATCATTTTCCAGATAAAATTGAGGTTGGAGTTTTATATTGAGTTAATTCTAATTCTAATTTAAGAATTATAGTGGGTAAAATATTTATATTTATATTTATAAATATCTAAGTATTATTATCTAAATAAAATAAAGAAATAATTTTAAAATTTTCAATCATTTTTGGAATATCCAAATCTGATAAAATCTAAATTCGAATATGCTAAAATTCTTATACATAATCAATTTAATAAACATTTTGTAACAAGTGGATTCGAATATCTGAATTCACACCAGTTATCCATATAAGTAATGTGAATTCAGATAATGAATATTTGGGTTTCTATTAGTATCTTTTCTGAATCTGTAATAGATGGTAATTTTAGAAATCAATTTTAAATATTATCTAAACGAATTGCCATCCTATTCTAGCTGATTGGACCTCTATTATTTATGATTTGTAATGCATATTTGTAAGGATTAATATACACATTTGGTACATAAGTTTTCTCTAGTAAAAAAGATTTTAAATATTTAATTGAGACAGAAAAAAATATCAAATTCAATGTTGAAACTAAACTAGAATACTGAATTAAAAAAAAAACTTAAATTTCCAATTAAGCATAAAATGGCATTTATAAACGCGTTAAAGAAATTTAGTTATTTTTTACATTAAAGTACTATAAACGAATATAAAGATGCCACTTGGCAGGACGTTAATTGGAAAGATCTCCGTACAATAAATGAATCCAACCGCATTTCTTCACGTTCTCCCATAACACGTATGGGACACGATGCAAACCATGTTACAGAATGTACTCCACGCGCAGTCACTGCGGTTATGAGGAATGACAAGAAAGAAGGCATTGTGGGGTCAGAAAAACCAGGGAGAGACCCACATATCTGATCTTCGAGACAAAAGCCGTTGCCTTCCGCGCGCGTGTTGTTTTCAGTTGGGTTTTTATTTTAATCTTTTTTCAACCTAATAAAACTCGTTCCATCCATAATTTTTTAACCATTTCATGTAACAGATACCGTTGATTTAGTTACAATCCCCCGCTCAGGGTATCTCATGCAAAATTAACAGCCCCATTCCCAATTTTAACCACTGTAAAACGTTGCTTTAAAATTCATTAACAAGTTGACTTTTGAACAGTACTGTATATAGGAGGGGATGAGATTTGGACATTGATGTCTTTTATCTTACAGTGCACTAATGGAAAAGTTACATGCAATATATATATATATATATTCACACGTTTGAGTTAATGTGTTGCTTCTGACAAGTTCCAAAGGGTAGAATTGGACTGTAAGTTACAGCCAAGCCAAACCCTACAAAAAAAAATAATGGAAAAGTACAGCTATAGCTACCATGGCAGATAGCAGCATAATTGGTTCCAAGTTTGGGCCTAAAACAAATTTGGCATTTGACAGTTGAGCAAAGGCTTTCAGTGCTTGGTTTAATTAGTGAGGGGATGCTTCACTTTTTTTGTGGTGACAAATTCAATAGCTGAATCACCACTTCATTACCAGTAAGAACTTTAACTTTGCCTTTTAACATTTAAAAAAAGAGAAATCTGAAAATGGAGTAAAATTTCAGGCTTTATTGTCTTCAAACACAGATATCAATACAAGCATTGCCTTTTGGAAAAGCCAAGGTCTCCTCCTGAATATTACATTTTCTGACACCAAAAACCAAAAAAACCACAGTTGAGATAACCAACCAAACTGGTTTTGTTTCTCAGTAAAAATGATTAGTAGCAACAGTAAAAGAAGGTTTCACAATTTAAAAAAAAAAAAAAAAAACCTGTCTGTTATCCACTAGTAATGACTATCCATCATATCTCCAGGCTTTAATCTTCCAAAACTGGTACAAAAAGGAATTGACAATTGATTCCCCATTATATCTCTCTCTCAACCCAAAAAAAGAAATGTCAGTTCTGTTTATCCTGTATTTCATTTTTCTTCAATAATGTTGAAGGTTTCAATGGAATTTGGACAAGAACAAAGACTAACAACTTGTCTTGTTGGATATGTAAACTTCAGGAGTTGGGGTGGTTATTGACAATATACAATCTGTAACTGTTGCAGCAATTGAAAAATCATGTAGCCAACTACTAAAAAAAAAGAATTTCGGGTTAAGAAATTACAATCCAAATGATCAAAACGGAAGGACCGACCTTGTTTCGGATAGCCGACAACGGCATGTCTTTGTTGCCACCATGGTTCGTATAGTTTTTCTATAGGGCAGTGCCCACATATGAAATGGGGGACCAATCAATATGATAAGGATAAGACCAAGTAGGAGACTTTCTCAAGTGTAAAAAACACCTTTAACAGGAGGAAAAAGAAGACACGATTTACAGCAACACACGGAGAAAATATTCAAATTTCGAAGTAAACCTTCTATTTTCTAAAAGAGAGTTGGACTAGACCCGAAAAACCCTAATATTATGAGGCAACAAGGTTGGCATGTTACTTGTTCCATGAGATATTGACACTCGTAGGGAGATATGCTTGAAAGTTATAGGTACATAGCACTTCAAATAATTCACCAAAGAAGCCTAGTAGCCTACATTATGATATCAATAAAAGCATTTACTTTTTCTTCTTCAGACCGAGTTGACTTATGAGTAAAATTTACCTGACTGATTGCAGAGAGAGGCCAGGGTTAGAATTCCGGAGTGAATCTGAATCGCACGTTTCTTCATGGTATCCTGTTAACAGCCGAAGATGAATAGATTTAATTGTATGGTTTGCAGGAATCAATCGGCAACAGAGAAAGGGTTTATCCCTTTAATTCCCAAGTATAGACGGATTACCTTTATACAACTGTTAACTTGGTCCTGTTGCATTTTCCATAACTTACATCGCAGAATATGGATTGCTAAAGATTTTCTCAAAAGAAACTGAGTTCGGTGTATCCGTGTGACTGTGGCAATAGCTCTTCCACCTCAATCCTGGCGCTGGAACAACTCATGTTTTTCCTTATTCGACTAATGTTCATAGACTCAACCTTGGCCGAAAATACACTATAAACAGGCCTATGATCCGAGAACTTTGACTCCCCGCGAACATAAGATAGCTGATATAGGCCTCTTCCATACCACAGTATACGATCGCACCTTCACAAATATCAGGCCACGTAGTGTTATGATATTATTAGATCAATAGTAAAAGTATAACCGTGTGACGATTTCATTTCATAGATGAAAATTCCAAAATTCTCATTTCCCCAAATACTCGAAATAACATTACCATGCAGGAGTTCTTCTCTTCTCCTTTGGGCGTCTGTCCTCCCCAGCATATCTGTCTGAATTATTAGAATACTTGTATGTAGGGGGGAAATATATCTTTCCTTCACGCCAGCCCTCAAAAACACGGCCTTGCCTCTGCTCTATCCGAAGCTGTAAAACCATCAATTCCTTTTTCAGAATCTTCAGAGGAACTAAGAGCAGTGTAAAGGTCCTCGAAAAATGAAAGGAGAAACAAATATATTGAACCGAGAAAGGATAAGAACATGCCTGGTCGTTCTCTAACAGTGCCTTCCAATTGCGCATCTCAACCAGAGCTTTGGCAGAGCGGTATGACAGAGCTATTCGATAATTCAAATCCCCAAGCCATATAATACGACTGCACCAACACATGCAAAATGTAATATTTTAGGACAAAGGCTAAGACTTGGAAGGTTATTCTCAGAAAGTAATGTAATAGCTTAACATATATGAAGGGCTTACTCATGCTCGAGAATCGTTTCGGGAGAAGTTTCGTCTCCCATACCATGAACCCTGGGAAACCTTGTCTTCCTTAGGATCTCCATAACATCGGAGTTTCTTCGCAGCTCATCACCCTCCTTTTGCCCGGATGTTAAGTGACTACAGACGAAGCAAAAGCTTGTTTGATGCAAAGACATGCTAATAGAAATGGAACCCTGGAAAACTCAAGAAATGAGTATTATGCCTCCTTATTCCTAGTTCGAGAAAATCACTTAAATCAGAGAGTGGTATAGGCAAAAATGTACCTTGTTTCCAAGATAACCCATCAATCCTCGGCCAACGCAGGACACTTTCATGTTACGAACATCGTCTCTAAGATCACTCTTCACCCACACGGTTAGAAATATCCCAACCATTTGCTTGCTGGCAACCAAACAGTACCTCGAATGCCCCATCTGTTTGTTGTTTTCTTCAATGGCAAAAGATCCACCATACGACATTGGAGAATATTGCGAATGGTACTGAGTGTTCCCTGGTGAATCCCCAGGTCCATTTTCATCGTCAGAGGAACCCCATTTGAAATTAGGATCATAATCACTTGGCCTATTCCCGAAGATAACCCGATCACATACACTAAAACGGCGATCAAGCTGGGGTTGTGTCATTGCCATGTCGTTATCCATTCTCATGCTACGGCTCAAGGATTGAAACGATCGGCGGTGAAAGAAAGACGAAGTCTTCTGCCTTGTCGATCCTTCAAAGTCTGCATCCAGTTCGACAAGCGGATCGGGGATCGGTGAAGGCGTGTGGCAACAACCACTGCTGCCAGGCAGACTATTCAGTGTCTTCCTAATGAGAGCTAGCCATTTCCTAGCCGGTCCATTGTCTTCAGTTCCCAACACATTACCAGCATTTAAAGGTACAATCTCTTGAAAACTACAAGACCAAATCAAAAGATCCAACAAGCTTCTATCAATACCATAAGAATCGAGATGAGGAACAAAATCAGATTCAGTTACGCATACCCGAGAACATAAATATCAGCAGGAGGCGAAGTATGAAGCCAATCTTCAAGATTCAAATAACTAGGAGGAGATTTTCCAGCCACATTCCAAGTAGCTACAAAAATCCTGGACTCACAAACCAAGATCTTATTAAGCAAAACTCAGCACCAGAAAAAGCAAATAAGAACACAAACACATTACCTATAATTATGCACATCTGTAAACTGCGATCCGTCAACATCGGTTTTACCTTGCCTAGCTCGATCCGAATACGTCTTGCTCAATCTCTCTAGCATCCAATGTAATCAATTAAAATTTTGGAAATGGGGGGAGATAAAAGAGAAGTGTGGTCCAAAGTAAAGGCCACAACCCACAATGGCTTATGTGATTTCAAACCTGTTCTACTTTTCTTGACAGTGCATGCCTCTTCCCTCTCTGAGAATTGGTGCCTCCAATCTTCATCAACACCTGAAAAAAGAAAAAAAAACATAAAGTTGTTAAAGCTGCTACAGCTCGCTCTCTGTCTATCAGGCAGGGGTATCAATTTCACATATTCAAACACCATAAAAAACGAAGTTTATGGATTTCATAAATGAAGAAGAAAACAAATACTAACAGATCTTGAGCTGCGAATTCCAAGTACCAAAAAAAAAAAAGAAAGGGACCCAAGGTACATTTTAATGCAAGTGTTTAGGGTCTAGAAGAATCTAAAAATCAATCAAATCACCTCCATAATCAACATCATCAGCATGAAAGTCTTCAGTTTTACTCTTGATATTGAACCATTTCTTCACCAATGTCTTGGGCCATGAAAGCTTCATAAGGGAAAAATACATTTTCAATACAATCAGCAATCCCATAACTCAAAACACATACAAAAAAAAAAAAAAAAAAACTGACATGAAAGAGAATCAAATGAGATTTTTTTGGCTTTGTTTGAAAAGAAAACCTTGCTGTTCTTGGAGTTCCCACCTCTCATTGTTTCACAGCTTTTTTCATATAGCTTTAATCCAGATTTGTAAGCAATAAAATTATGAATTTGTGAAGTTGCTTCTTTTGGCTCAACTTATCACTTGATGATATTATTTCTCAGGTGTTTCTTCTGCCCCCTTTGATTAAAATGTAAACAAAGACAAATAGAAAAAGTACAAAAAAAAAAAAAAATCTTGAAAACAGGGCTTTTTTAGGGGAAAAGTTCCAAGTTTTTGCTGAAAATAATGGGAGAGAAGAAAAAAAAAAAGTAAGCTAATTTTGAAATGGTGACACTGTTCCCTCAGGTAATGAAGAGAAAACAAGTTTGGGAACAAAACAAGTTCCTGTCTTTAATCTGCATTACTGTTTTATTTTGAACAAGCAAAGTCTTTGCTGCTTGAGAATTCTCAAGGGAGAAATAGAAACCAACAGAGAGAACTAAGAGATTTTGATGTTAGAACAAGACAATGTAGGACACACAAAAGAGAGAGATAGAGATAAAGACTAATGGATTGTCTTTTTTTCTTTCTTTCTTTCTTTGAGTTTGGTCTCTATTGAAAACAAAAAAACTGGTTTAAGGTACAGGGCAAAGTATCGAATTTGAAGAGAATAAAGTGCAAGAGAGCTTGGATTTCTTCCTCTTCTTCTTCTTCTTTCTCTCTCTCTCTCTCTCTTTTTATAAGACCTCGAAATCCAAAGCTTTAAGGGCAAATGTGCAATGGAGATCTCTAATATACCCCCCTAAGCCTAAGTGCAAAGGAAGATATAAAATAAATAATTATCTTAAGCATGGTCCATGGAGGACCCTGCTTCCTTTTCTGGCTTCTCTTATTTAAATGATATCCCAAAATGATACTACAAAACAAAAGGGGAAAAAAAAGAAGAGTCCCCATTATCAAACTTAATTCAACATTAAAGCCCCAAAATTGGGTTATTAAACATACTTTTTCACAGGAAGTATGTTTTGATGGGGACCTTTTTGAAAGATCAAAACTGTTATTGGAAGCTTGGGTTTTTGAGCTTTCCAGACATAATCCATCAATTATAGGTTCATAGGTTTTTTTTTTTTTTTTTTTTTGGCAAAAGAAAGGTTGGATCTTCAACGGTGTGTGCAATGGTTGAAGGCATCTTTTGTTGCTTTATAGCAGCCAATATGCTAAGCCTGATACTCCAATTTTGGTGGCTCTTTTGACTCAATATCTAAGCACTTAATAATGTCCATCATATAAACAATCATGAATTGACTAAATGCTTACCATGTTTTTTTTTTTCAAATAAAAAATAGAAAATAAACTTTGATTCAATTTCATCCTGGTGTTCTAAGTTAAAACAAAAGGTAAAAGTGAAGTAAATTGTTGGTGTGTATGATTTGTTTAATATTTTAAATACACATGGCTACATGTGTGGTCTGTCTGCTTCATTAAGCAAACCCCTTCATTCAATTAAGCAATTACTAGTTAAGATTAGATTTAAATAATAGTGTTTTTTATTATTAAATGATAAATTAGGCATTTTGGTACTATATAATACGAGAAAGGATTATATGAAATTAGAATATCATGTCTTTTGTATATATTTCCAATTAGAATCTGTCACTTAAGTATTTTCATCTTAAATTCCAGTAGATCATGTTGGATTTGAGTTTTTTCAAGATAAAAATGTTAAAGTGGTATGCTTTTATTGGAAATAGATATAAATAACATGTATCTCAATTTTATATAATCTTTTTTTATATTAATATATGTCGTGGAAAACTCATAATTTGTGGATACGGCACCTATTTTAGCAATTAGATTTAATCGAAAATTAGAGGTTGAATAGATTTAATTGGTGATATATAATTGAAAATTATTGTCAAGACTTGAAATATAGAAATAAAAATTTTTTTTTTTTACTTTTTAACAAAATAAAATAAAATATTCATTTAATTCATTTTTTTACCTTTATTTTTCTATTTTTAATATATTTTAAAAATTTATCAATCTTTTAATTATTATCAATTCTTTTAACTTTTTAATTTCAATTTTCAAAAATTATAACTCATAAAAGCTATTATAATTTTGGTTCAATAAGGTTTTCGATGTGGTAGCAAAGGTTTACGTTATGAAAGCTTGAGTCTGTGTAAGTTGTTGATATAGATGGAAAAATTCGGGATTACTGTTCTCAGAAGGACTTAGCGCATCATGAAGACAGAAGAAAAGTGGATGATTAAGCATATTTTAAGAAATTGAAATTTGGCGACAGATCGTCTTACTAAATTTGGCCTGAGTTGGAAACCAAGCTTACAAGTTTTTGATGAAGCTCCAAAGGGAGTTATTGAAAAAAAGAAAAGAAGTTATAATGATTGATTTGGAAATTTTAAATGTTAATATATATACTTTGGGCTAATTGAGTTTTAGCTCGATTGATATTGGTATACCAATGCAAGAGGACATGAGTTCAAATGTGCTGAAGCGCATTATCCTCCTATTTAAGCGTAGAGGAAGGGCTATGGATAATTAATATTATCAAAAAGAGCAAATATGATAGGAATAGTGTAACTAATATAGTTGTAACTTAACAAACAAATGCCTCTAAAATAGCAGCATATTATATCCAGATAATAACAACAAAATAGTAGCAATAAAACAGCAAAGTCAGAAAAAAGAATTTAGGCAGATTCGAGCTAGACTTTAGCCAAAAAAACTTACCCGAGACTCAACTAGTTTAAAAAACGAACCTTATTTTTTGTTCAAACCTATTTTTCGAGTCTATATTTTCCGCAAACATTTTCGCATTTCGGTCAAACCTTCAGATTTAGATAGATAGTCCAACTAATAATCAATCTATTTTAAAGTAAAAAAAAAAAAAATTGCTTTTAGAAGGTAATAAAATAATAAAAATATTTGATATATTTTAGAGTTTAGACAAGTAAAAAAAGGGCCTAATTTGGGTAATTTTGTGGGGTTGTATTTATTTTATGGACACCATATCATGTTGTACTTACAAGGTGTACTATGAAATATACGAATACCTAAAATTAATGGGACAATTAATCAAGAAAAAGGAAACCAGAGTAATAATTGTTGGAAGTGGCCACAAAGAGAGAAAAAGAAAATGGATGCATAAATATGAAAAATGCAAACTAAGTACAGCTGATGTAAGTTGGAAGAAACTGTTTCCAATTTCAAAGAGCAATGGGTCCACTCCTACTCCTACTCCTATTAAATGTTCCATCCAATTTTAAAAATTAAATTAAATGACAATAATATGATTTTTTTAAAAGAAATAATGTGATTGAATCTGTAGCCACATGAATGAATGAATCTAATAAGCTCTTTCTTTTTCAACTTGAGTTAAACAAAACACATGTGATGCTGATATGATTTTGAAATCACAATTTACTAGGTTTTAATTTTTATAGTATTTCAATTTCTAACTTCATTATGTGTAATTTTATTTAATTATATTCTGATTTTTTGTGCTTTCTATTGGTTTGATTTTATATTATAGTTGCTCACAGCTATATTGTACCTGAGGAAACCCCAACTCATGAAATTAAAGATGAAAAATCTATCACCAATTTATAATTCACACTCTTCTCTCTCGCTACAACGAGACTTTAGCATTAGTGGTTAAGGAAGAGACCCTAAGTCTTGGACATATATTTATACTGGTATTGTTGAATAATAAACATTAATTTCATATATTAAGGGTGAAGCCAGCGAGTTTTAAAAACCTGAAATATGAATGTTAAAACTTGCCCCCCCAAACGGCAAATATAAAACAAAAGAAGATGGGTATTGTACCGTATAGAGATGGGAGAAGTGGGGCAATCTCTTTCTCTTAAGCAACCTTTGATTTAAAATCACTGGGTTTTTGGTAACCAACCCTTTTTAAAGGGGGAGGTTTCTTTATTAATTTATTTCTCATTTGCTTTTATTGTAAATTAGTAAGTGTTGGTAATAATCCCCAAACCACCTCCATTGCCTTCTTTAATGCTTTCCCCTTCTTTTCACTCTTGTCATTTCCTAGAAATGAAGTAATTACGTAAAGTACAGAATTTAATCTTATTATTATCATGGAGTAGCTTATTATATGATTTCTCTTTTTATATAACAGTTTGCCATTGTACGAGGACCGATTCCATATTTCAACCTTTTGATAGTAAAACGTTAAACTAGCACTCGAGGATTTTCTGTTATAGCTTCCCCACATGAACAACTTTATTCACATGTAGCAGTCAACATCATTGACATTAATTAAATAACATTGTCATGCTCGTGAAGCACCTTCTTACTACTATTTCTTGTTTCTTCAATATCTGACAATCAACTACTCAAGAACTCAAATCCCTTTTTTGTCGAAGGAATTTCCAAGTTGTTCGCACAAGACACTAAAATCCACGGCTGCTAACAAATAGTAGGTTTAAAGAGACATTGACTACTTTTTACCTTTTCTCTGCATTGATGCAGACTAGAAATTTCAGCCGAATGGGTGTTAAGATGTTGCTTTCGGCAGGTTTCACCAAAAAGGCGGCGACCAAAGCGTTAGAGATCATTATATTCTCAAGAAAGTGAATACTTTCTAGCATATACCAAATATGAAAATCAGATTCCTACTATTAAAATTTCCAGATTAATGAGTACTAGTACTTTATAACATGCATACCAAACACCTTCAAAGGGCCAGGCTAATACATTTAAACTTTAGGAAACAACAATTAGAACCAAAATAATATTAACTCATGAAACAAGAGAGTGGGAAACCCGAAACTGATACAAGATGCATGCTCCTCATGAACGAAAATAGCGGCTGCTACAACAGCAATTAACTACTACATGTAAGGCAAAGCTTGTGGCAAGCATTCTCTTCAGACTAAAAGATGGGAAACAAGCTAGAAATTTAAAAGGCACCTAGGCATCCCATTTGCGTATATAATCAAGTTGCTGTTTTTGATTTCTGCCCGGGTGCTGCAGGGCATCTATCGGAAAGTGCCCTGTATATGGCTTTGATAGTATTTGGAGTAGTTCTACAACAACCTCCTACAAGCGAAGCCCCAATCTCGCACCATTTGTTTACGTAAGAGACAAAATCTTCATCTGAGACTCCTGTATTTTCCTGTCACAAAAAGAATGATGCAGGTTTTGGAATGGCATGTCACAGAACATTAAGGCTCCACTTGAATACTCTAACAAATGAATTACTGAAAATCAGTATACTTCAGCTTCCTTTTCCTTTTTTCCAATGATTTTTCAATTTGCTTCATACTTAGGTCCTTCCTTTCTTTTATTTAAAGCCAACTGAAAATATAAGTTTGTTAAGTGTAGTTTAAAGCTGGCAGAAGATCAAGACACAAATCATGCTTGAAAATTGAGATTTCACCTATCCTGTTGCAAAGTTCAGAAACAGCAATCAAGAGGAGTTACTTGATAACATGTTGGGAAACGACTTAAATTTCTAGCTAGTACCGGTCATATTTTTCTTTAAGATACCCTTTTGGTTCAAGCTGTTCCTTCAGGTTTCAGACCCTTTTTTATAAGGGATGTTTCATGCATCATCTAGAGAGAAAAAGAACTTACCACCCATTCCTTCCGATCAGCATCATACCTCTCACCACTATTGGGATATATAACTATGGGTTTGGTAGTGACCTGCACAAATTATTAACCAAATAAGACTGAAGAATCCATCAAAATTTCAAGACTCCTACAGGAACAAATTACTCAAAAAAGAAGAAAAAGAAAAGGAGAGAACCAGTTTAATTACTAAATCATATCCAACTAAAAGTGAGAAAAGAAGTGTACAATACTTAAATTAGAATGACAATTAATAAAATAACAGAATAAAAAAACAAAAACCTTCTTAATTGCTAAAATCAGATCATGAATAAATCTAGGTGGCGTGCAGTTGATTCCAACAGCAACAACTTGCTTGCAAGATTCAGCAATTGATGCACACTGAAGCAAAGAATCGCCGCTAACAACATTGACGCCATCTTTTGAGTTGAAAGTTAACCATGCAGGAATCTTTATGTGTTCTTCATCTAAGAGTTCAGCAAAAGCCTGTATGAAGACCAAACCCAAAAAAAAAAAAAAAAAAAAAAAATCTTAATATTAAGAAGAAATAAATTAAACAGCAAAGTAAACATAAGCATCAGATCAATAACACTTTACTAGCCAAATCAGGAAACATTTAGACATGCAAGAAATGAAACTTAGTAACTTGCTTTTATTCCTCAAACCCTTCTTACTTTTATCTTAAAGAAAAAGGTTCATTCAGAATCAAATATTCAGCTATACCTGAGCTTCTATCTTGTTCGGAACTGTTTCAAATGCTATTATGTCAGGACCTGCTTCGGCCAGGACCTGAACCCTTCTTCGATGAAATTCTTTCAAAGCATTTACTGTCATTGCCTCGCCATAGCACCCACTGGGATAGAGAATATAACAACAAAAAGAGGAGGCATGTAAATATGTACTACAAATTTAATGGTTTTCATATACACAAAAAGATAACAGATAGTGGCAAAGAGCCTAAAAGCAACAATATCGGGTTTGGATTGAACATTACTTGATAATATTTGCATAGTTGGTAGACACACCTGTACTCAGAACCATCAGCCAGATAAGCCCCATAGCTGCCTACAGATGCTGCAACCAAGATTGGACGATTTTTTAGTATCCTACCATCTCCTGTTCCACCACTAGAACTTTTACTACATCTTTCATAATACATACGCCTTGCCTCTAGGGCAATATCCACACTTTTTTTAAGCAAGTTTTCACTTTGTTCTCTAGAAAAGCCTTTTGCTTCAAACCCCTGAATTGTGGCCTATTAAAAATATATAAATTTGCATCAGTTGGCAACGGAGAGAGAGAGAGAGAGAGAGAAACATTATATCTGATACCTGATAGGATGCTGTGATAATAATATCTGCGCCAGCTTCAAGGTAATCAAGGTGTACCTGCTCAAAATAGACTGGTTAATGATCTGGAGAAGCAACGTAAACATCACATTCGGTCCATCTTAAAGCATATATATGACTTTCTTGTTCAGCATCTCAACTTTTAACCATCACTATGTTATGGCATTATTCTTGTTTGTTTGGACATTGCAATACTTCAACGATATCCTAGCTCAGTCTCCAAACTCATATACACTTAGAATAGTATAATTTATCTGGAAATTCCGTTTAAGTAAAACCCAGGTCTCATATGTGAAAAGGCAACTAACAAGCACTTTTAGTTATTGAAACTTCCAACATCGATTCCGAAGCCTAGAAGAGAACTAAGCTTCTCTCAAATAAGCTTTCAAACATCCCAATCTCTGTATCCTGTTTATCGTTTTCCCTTTCTCTAATTCCCGAGAGAAAGAGATAGAGCAAAGGGACTAAATAAGTCAATTCTTTCACCATAATATTAAAAAAAGCAAGATAGTAGCCAAAACTCAAGCACTTAACTCATTACAATTTACCTCTTTGTATCAGTAACATTTATAAACAAAACAATAGAACTCAAAACTGACTCGTGACCAATAACCCTTAAATGCCACTGACCTGACTCACCAGATCAAAACTGGACCACCTCCACACTGTGGTCCAGTGTTCTATACATGCATACATAAATAAATATATATACTGCATCCACCATATCAGAACAACTTCCTTTGTCTTTTTCCAATGAAAAATAATTAGATTATAATTCAGTTCTATGTGCAGAACAGTCGAAATTCCCAAAAAGACCTCCACCAACCACTCCTTCTCTGCTATTCCATTATTCCTCTTCCTTCCATCAGTAAAACTTACTTACATTCAAGTAAAATTCAGTTCCTAAGTTCCTATTACAACCACTTTGGACTATATAGGACGTAAATAAAATAAATCAAGGTTCGAAAAAAAAGGTAATTTTGAAAGAGGGAGAAAAACTTACGGAGCGAATAAGGTGAGGAAAAGTGAGGAGGCATTTGGCACTCCAGAGGGGATCGTTTAGGTCAGCACCGTGGAGTTCCAGCTCGGTCGCCAGTCCACCGTCGATAACAGCGGTGCCTCCCATCTGGCGGAGGAACTCCTTCATCAATGACGGCGTCGCCGGGATGTTGAAAGTCTCCATTTCTTTTCTAAATTAGAAGGGGATAAGCGTTAAATGCGGTCGCCGCCTCGCCCTCTCTCTTTTGCTGTTTGCTTTTGGTTGGAACTTAAGAACAACTGGATGGATGACACACTTCTAACCATATCTCGCCTTGCCAACACCCAACTTATAGAGATAATCACTTTTACCCTTTAGCCCCGGCAAGTGTCCCGTTTTACAATATTTACCATTCCAGTTATTTTAATTTTATAATAACAATTTGGATAAATTGCACCCGTAGTAACTAAACTACTAGTAAATTTACGTTTTGATTATTCAACTTTAAAATGTTACAAAATAAATCTTGAACTATGAATCATTTAAAAATTTTTATTTAAGTCATTGAATTGTTAACTTTTTTTTTTAAATCCAGCTAGCTATTTCCAAGCGACAATTTGACGATTGGTATGATAGATCAATACTCATTTATTAGTATCGAACATACCTTGGATTTAAGTCGATCTGCCAATTAGTATTGAAGATCTGAAAAGAAAGATGTTTGAATTTTGGTTCGTAGATTCGTGATGTTCAAAGTTGTTTCATAAAAAAATTAAACTATAGAAGAGAATATGAAGGAGAGCTTTCGATTGATGTAGACGATGCAGATAGAGAAGGTAGTGATTTTAACAACCCAATGACAAAACTTCTGATTAGCTTAGTAACCATTTTGTAAACTTAAGCCTTAGTAAAACTTCAGGAATAGCTTAAAATGACCTCTATATATGTTGGAGTATGCCCAAATATCAATTATAAGATGATTGTACTTGCATAATTATTTACCTTATTTAATAATGAAAGCATTGTCATTGTTGTTATCGGTCTCTATTTTTGTGTATTAAATAAGTTGTTTAATAATAAAGAGAAAAATATGATTATTATTAAATGTATTTAGTCGAGTATTATTGTGGGCTTAAACTATAATAATACATTGAAACTAAAGTGTGGATGATTGATGACAAGATGTTGTCATGAATATGAGATATCAAGTCAACATTTGGGTACATGTTAGCAGAACAATGTATTGGACTAACTACTATGACAATGCTTATTGAATTATTATGTAATAGTCATGACAGTTCTTATAATGATAATGGTATGTATGATACTTAGACTTGAGTTCATCATAGTTCTAATATTGGGAACAGTATATTGTGGCATAGTCAAGCGTCTTCCATAAATGGTTGTACTATAAATACTGTTATGTGTACCACAAACTATGTAATGAGATATGAGTGATCAAAATAATATTTGACCTTCCCACATAATGAGAGTGATATCTAGGATTCTTTGATCGAGCAAAACTAGAAATGCATGGCCATGCTCAAATAAGTTGATATAAGATATCAGACTCATTTGTTTATCTTAGCCCACTCGGGATTCAAGAAATAAAATATTGGACTATACAAGTGTGATTGCTCCATACTTGCGTTCAATTTAGATATCATAAACAAAGAGATATATTATACAACAATATTATCATGGAAAGGTTATGTCAAACCACGACTTCTTGCAACTTAGGTAACAGTGGTGCATTTCTAGATGTCACTCACTACATGTAATAATAGAAGTGTTCTGTAACACCCCTAACCCGTATCCGTTGCCGGAATAGGGTTACAAGGTATTACCAAGAAGTACAGAACACTTACAGATCATTTAAATCATTTATCGTTCAAATATTGAGATTGATTATAAAAATTCCTTTATCGAACCTTCGAGGTTCAAATAGTGCATTAAGATCGGGTTGGGACTAAACTGGATCCTCAGGAATTTTTTTTTTTTATATAATTACAAATGAACTCATTCATCAACCAAGTTTTATGCTCATGTCTCATCAATTCGTATTTCCTTATGTCACATAATTATATGTAATACTTATCAAACTTCTTCAAATTAGTGAACATCTTATGGAATTGAGTGCACTTGCAGGTATACACTAAATTTCACCGATAATCATCGATGCCATAGCATAGCTATGGTCTTTTCACTAGAATGCCATAGCTCGGCTATGGTCTTACATCTTATACACATATCACACCGATGTCATATCCCGGATATGGTCTTACTACGTAAATCACTTGTCACTTGTAGCCGAAGCTATCACTATTCATCGATCGGTAGCGGAGCTACCATTTTTCACCGGGTCAAGAAGCCGATGTTCGGGTAGCCAAGCTACCACTCTTTTCATTTGTCTTGACCGGATAAGTGTAGTGAAGCTATCACTTATCACTTTCACTTATCCTTGATCAGATAAGTGTAGCCGAAGCTATCACTTATCTTCATTTATCCTTGATCAGATAAGTGTAGCCGAAGCTATCACTTATCACTTTTATTTGTCATTGATTAGATAAGTGTAGCCGAAGCTATCACTTATCACTTGTTGCCATGGTCCAACCATGGTCTTTTCCTTCAATTCATCTTGTCATTGAATTGTAATGCTCAATTTGATCATTTATTCAATTTTCATGTTTTTACATTATTCGCGATTTTATCATCAATACATATAAAATAACACATCATGAAATTCATAAAATTAATAAATGGTCACTAAAATTTAGTTATACAAACTCACAAGTACGATTTTTGTATTATAACGATATTCATAATTTCATAATAAATATATTCCAAATAAAACATTATATCATTTCTAATTCAACATTTATCGATTACAATCGGGCATGTGATCAATTTATACACGAGTCATTCATATATATATGTATATTTTTCCTCCTCCTCCTCTCCATCCACATCCTTAATATAAACAACACACTTGCAAGTAACATCATCCATAATTTTCACTATTTACTTATGTGAATATTCAAGCTGTTCATCTATGTCATAGTCACTAAATTATTTTTATCTTGAGCTACAGAACTCCAAATTAAGATCCATAAATTTTCCCAGAAACTAGGCTCATATTTTTTCTTACCATAAAAATTTCATAATTTTTGGTTGGGCCAATTAATACAGTTTATTCATTGAAGTCTCCCCTGTTCTGCTGTCTGACAGTTCCGACCCTTCTTCACTAAAAATTAATTATCTCTTCATACAAGACTCGGATGATGTTCTTGTTTATTTCTATTGAAAATAGACTCATTCAGGATTCTAGAAATATAAATTTAAGCCTCTAATTATTTTTATTTAATTTGTTATGATTTTTCAAAGTCAGAACAGGGGAACCCGAATTCATTCTGACCTTGTCTCACAAAATTCATTATATCTCATGATTCACAAATTCATTGCTTATACCATTTCTTTTATGAGAAACTAGACTCAATAAGCTTTAATTTCATATTTTATTCATCCTCTAATTCCATTTATAAAATTTTTGGTGATTTTTCAAAGTTAGACTACTGCTACTGTCTAAAACAGTTTTAGTGCAAAGTGTTGATTTTCATTTTCCCCCAAATTTCACAATTCATACAATTCAGTCCTTACTCAATTAACCCCTCAATTAAGATAATTTTCTCAATTAATACTTTTCCTAGACATTAGAAGTTATTTCATAACTATTGAAATTCAGAATTTCCACATACTTCAAACTCTTTTACAATTAGGTCCTAAACATTTAGTTTCTATTAAATTCTTTCAATAAAATCAGCATATAAACAATTTAAAGCTCTAATTCCATGCCAAATCATCATATAGTTCCAGCACATATTCATAGCAACTTTCAATTTCTTTCATAGAATTAAAAACTAATGAATTCAACAAGTGGACCTAGTTGTAAAAGTCACAAAAACATAAAAAGTACTAAGAAAAAGTAAAAGTTGAACTCACATATGTCAAAATATGAAAAACCAGCAACTTCCAGACCTCCCATGGCGTTTTTGCTGAAGAAAAATGATGATATCTCTAGATTTTTCAATTTTGTCTTTATTTTATATGTTTAATTTGCAAAATTTCCAATTTTGCCCTTGTTTCTCCTTGTCTTTTTGCTGATTTTCTTGCCAAACCGTCCAGCCCATATAATTTGGGTCTAATTGCCTTTTAAATCCCTTCTTATTAGTCACTTAAACTATTTAATCACTTTACCAAATTTTACACTATTTTCAATTTAGTCCTTTTTAATTAATTGACTAACCAAACGTTAAAATTTTCTAACGAAACTTTAATACTAACTTAATAGCACTCCATAAATATTTATAAAAATATTTATGGCTCAGTTTATGAATTCGAGGTCTCAATACCTCGTTTTTCAACCCGATTTACCTAATTAATTCTTTTAAATCACAAAATTCACTAATTAAAAAAATACTTCTATAATCACACTTGACTCATAGGTATTAATTTATTAAATTTTTAACTCACTCATCGGATTTAGTGATCTCGAATCACTGTTTTCGACACTACTGAAAATTAGGTTGTTACATGTTCTAATATTACTATCAATGTTACAGTATCCTACAAGGTCACACCCTATGATTGAAACGATTGCAATATGAAGAAAGGTGAGATTATATTTAACTTGTCACATGAGATAAATTAATTATAGAAATGTTCCTATAATCAATTTAATTTAACAATTAAAAATATGTAACGACTCAAACTTACGGGCAGTTACATCCCACGGACTATTACCACCCAGTATGTTTGTCTATACATGCTTATATATGAATGTCTATATGAATCTCATAAAAGAAGCCCACGAGTGGTTCCCGTGAGTGATTATACCCCTTTGCATGTTTGTATATCCATATAATGAATATTGTGAGACAAAGGGATCCCATGGAGGATCCTCGCTGGTGGTTATACCCATTTGCATGTTTGTATATTCGTATAATGAATATTGTGAGACAAAGGGAGCTGTGAAGGATTCCCGCGACTGGTTATTCCCCTTTACATGTTTTGTGAAAAAAATAAAATAAAATAAAAATAAAGAACACAAAATTTTACGTGGAAACCCTTTCGGGAAAAAACCACGGGCAGAGGAGAAGAAAATTCACTATGTCGAAAATTTGAATCAATACAAAAGGAATAGACTATGTCTATTTATAGGCTTGTAAAGCCATATTCTAGTAGGATTGAAACACCTTATCCTAGTAAATATAAAATAGATAGAGTTTAATAAGGTTTAAAAAACCTTATTCTAAAATAAAATAAAAGAAGTCTAGTTCTATATGGATTTTACTTTTATTTTATTTTCCATCGTATTTTATTTAAATAAAAATTAGGGTCACTTAATTCTAACAATCTCCACCTTGACCCAAATTCTCAATGAACAAGTTCTTTATCGCGAACAAGTTCTTCACCTCTTCCATAAAACCCCTTAAGGGTTTAACTTCAACAATGAACACCAACCAAGTCTAAGCAATGCTCAAACTTGGTTATAGGAAGTGACTTGGTCATCATATCTGCAGGATTTTCATGAGTACTGATTTTGCTCACAACAATATCACCACGAGCAATAATATCACGAACAAAATGATACCAGAACATCAATGTGTTTTGTTCTCTCATGAAACATTTGATCTTTTGTAAGAAAGATGGCACTCGATTGTCACAAAAATCTTGTCTTTGATTTGAAGGTCTTCATTTAGTTCACTAAAGAGTCCCTTCAACCAAATAGCTTCTTTACAAGCCTCGATGAATCGCCATGTACTCGGCGATGGTAGACAAAGCGATCTGTAGTTTGCAAAGTGGCTTTCCAACTTATTGCACAACCTCCGATTGTAAAGACATAACTTTGTGAGAGATCTTCTTCTATCAAGGTCTCCAAGCAAAATCAGCATCAACATACCCAATAACTCCATCTTGATTCTTCCAAAGCGTAAGCAAACATCGATAGTACCTCGTAAGTATCTTAAAATCCATCGAATCGCTTTCCGGTGTTCTTTACCGGGATTCGCCATATATCTCGCTTAATCGATCGATTGCATATGATAAATCCGACGTGAACAAACCATAGCATACATGAGAGATCCCATTGCACTAGAGTATGGAACATGTGACATGTACTCAATCTCATCATCGATTGTGGAGACAAAACCGAGGTGAAAGTCTAAAATGGATTTTGCTAAAGGAGTACTAACGGGCTTAGCACTCGCATATTGAACTGCAAAGAAGTTTCTCAATGTACCCTTTTCGACTTAGGTACAATTTACTTGTTTTTCTATCTCTAAGAATCTCCATACCAAGTATCTTCTTTCTTTGGTCCCAAATCTTTCATCTCAAATTCTTCACTTAGTTGGGCTTTGACCTTTCTTATCTCTCCTTTGTCTTTTGTTGCTATCAACATGTCATCAACGTAAAGAAGTAGATACACAAAAGAACCATCATTGTTTTTCTTAAAGTAAACACAACTGTCAAAACTACTTCTTTTGAAATCGTGAGAAGTCATAAAGGAATCAAACCTCTTGTACCATTGCCTTGGTGATTGTTTTCAAACCAGTAAAGGGACTTTTTCAAAGCAAGCAAACATAATCCTCTTTTTCTGAAACTATAAAACCCTCTGGTTGTTGCATGTAAATATCTTCCTCAAGTTCTCCATGCAAAAATGCAGTTTTTACATCTAACTGCTCAAGCTCTAAATCATGCATGGCCACAATACCAAGCAAAGCTCGAATCGAACTATGCTTCACAAGCTGGGGAGAACACATCTGTGAAGTCCACTCTGGAACTTGTTGTAACCCTTTGCAACAAGCCTTGCTTTATATTTAGGTTCTTCAACTCCCGGAGTCCCTTCTTTCTTTTTAAACACCCATTTACAACGCAAGTCTTCTTACCTTTAGGAAGTTTCACAAGATCCCATGTTTTGTTTTTGTGGAGTGATTCCATCTCCTCTTGCATAGCAAACATCCATTTTTCTCGAGCTTCACATGACTAATCGCCTCAGAATAATTTGATGGCTCTTGATTCGCATCTATATCTTGACCACATTTAAAGCATAAGCAACTAGATCACCTCAAAGATACTTCTTTGGAGGTTTAATTTTTCTTTTAGTTCTATTTTTGGCGATAGAGTATTGAGGCGAAGAAGCAACTCTATTCTCAATTTTTGTACTTGACTTGAGGAGTCGACTGTATTAACTCGATGCTCCACCGCTTTTGATTTTCTTTATTGGAAGAGTCTTTAAGAGATAAGTTAGGAAGCATAGCAGTTTCATCAAAAACAACATCTCTGCTAATCACAACTTTCCTATTTTCAGGACACCATAACTTATACCCTTTTACACCAGCTTTATAACCAAGAAAAACACATTTAATGGATCTCGGTTCCAATTTTCCATTATTAACATGAGCATACGCGGAGACACCCAAAGATCTTTAAATCGGAATAATTAGCAGGATTACCAGACCATACCTCTTGTGGAGTCTTTTTCTCAATGGCAACGGATGGAGATTGGTTGATCAAAAAACATGCGATGAGGTCGCTTACGCCCAAAACGACTTCGGTAAGTTGGCATCGACAACATACATCGAACCTTCTCCATGATCGTTCGTTCATTCGTTCTGCACGCCGCTTTCTTTGTGGAGTATGACGACTGTCAAGTGTCTCACGATCCTTCTCGACTTGCACAATCTATTAAACTCATCGAGCGAACTCTAAGCCATTATACATGCGGAGGTATTTTATCTGTTTTCCGTCTGTTTTTCAATCATAATTTTCCAAGACTTAAATGCAGAAAACACATTGCTTTTTCGCTCGTGAAGAACGCCCAAACTTTTCTAGAAAAATCATCAATAAAGGTTAGCATATAATTAGCTCCACCTCTCGAAGGCACTCTGGATGGTCCCCACGGATCGAGAATGAATATACTCCAACGTTTCCTTCGTGTTATGGATTCCTCTAGTGAATCGAACTCTCTTTTGCTTCCCAAAACACAAAGTGCTCAGTAAATTCGGTTTGCAAATTCCTTGCCCATCAAGAAGTCCTCTTTTGCTCAATTCTACCATGCCATTCTCACTCATATGCCCTAGGCGCATATGCCAAAGTTTAGTAATATCATCATCGACAAGGAAGAGGAAGCGGCAGTTTGCATCACCGAGAATGATAGAACCCTCGCAAAACATATAACTTGGCGCTTTTTCTTTGCCCTTTCATCACAACAAGGACCCTTTGGAAATCTTTAAAACCCCACTTTTGTTTGTGTATCTGCACCCTTTTGAATCAAGAGTACTCAACGAAATTAAATTTCTTTTCAATTCTCGGAACATACCGCACGTCACTAAGTGTTACGACAACTCCATCAAACATCTTAACTTTAATTGTTCCAACACTGCGATCTTACACGAAGCATTATTTCCCATTAAAACAACACCTTCGCATTAATTGTTTCGTAAGTTGTAAACCAATCCCGATTGGGACTCATATGGAAGGTGCAACTGAATCAAGTATCCACTCCTCACTTACTTTAGAATCATTGTGAAGCGACTAGAAGTTCACCATCATTTGTAGTCTTCTACAACATCGCCTTCACTGTAAATTTTCGGTTGTTTTCCTTTGATTCGCAGCCTCCTTTTAATCTTATTTTGTAGCTTATAGCACTCAGATTTAATGTGCCCTTTCTTCTTACTGAAGTTACAAGTTTTACCTCTATTTGAAGACTTGATCTACCCTTAGATTTACCACGATGATTTCTTTCGTGTCCTACCACGATCATCATCGGTGTTAGATCTTGTCTCCCACGAACAATGAGACCCTCTCCTTGAGAGTCGAGTTTAACCACAAAATGTTTCATCTTATCATACGAGGTTAAAGAATCATAAACCTCATCAAGCCGTGAGAGACTCGCGGCTATATAAAATCGTGTCTCTAAAGGTTGAATAAGACGAGGCAACGAACAAAGTAGAATCAACCCTAGATCTTCCTTATCATCTTGAACCTCCATGGCCTCCAAGTTTGAGAGAATTTCTTTAAACAACTTTGTTAAGTGTTCGTGTATCTGACGCACCTTCCTCCAAACGATGAGCATAAAGACGCCGCTTCATATGCAACTTGCTTGTTAGAGTTTTCGACATACATATTTGTTCTAGCCTCTTCCATAATGCGTGGCGATCTTCTCTTTCATCACATCCTCGCAAAATTTCATTGGACAAATGCGGATGCAATTGTGTTAATGCCTTTCGATCCTTACGCTTCTTCTTTTCATCTGTTAATGTCGAAGGCATCTTATCTATCCCTAGCAGGGCATCCTCCAGATCCATCTGCGCAAGAACCGCTTGCATCTTAATCGCCACAACGCAAAATCGGTGTTGCGATCCAACAATGAATTTCATATTTCAAAGACGCCATTACCGTGATCGAGATGAACAACCGGAAGCTCATACCAATTGTGAAAAAAATAAAATAAAATAAAAATAAAGAACACAAAATTTTACGTGGAAACCCTTTCGGGAAAAAACCACGGGCAGAGGAGAAGAAAATTCACTATGTTGAAAATTTGAATCAATACAAAAGGAATAGACTATGTCTATTTATAGGCTTGTAAAGCCATATTCTAGTAGGATTGAAACACCTTATCCTAGTAAATATAAAATAGATAGAGTTTAATAAGGTTTAAAAAACCTTATTCTAAAATAAAATAAAAGAAGTCTAGTTCTATATGGATTTTACTTTTATTTTATTTTCCATCGTATTTTATTTAAATAAGAATTAGGGTCACTTAATTCTAACATGTTTGTATATCCATATAATGAATATTATGAGGCAAAGAAAGCTCGTGAAGGGTTCCCATATGTGGTTATACTTCTTTGTATATTTGTATATCTATAAAATGAAGGAATGTGATAGAAGAAGGTAAGCCTACAAGATAAATTTGGGGGTGAATAGGAACAATGTTATGTGTCTAACTAATTCTAGTGTTTGTCCCATGGGTGGTTATACTCCCAACATGTATATATGTTCATATAGTGTTTGTTGTTAGAAAGGGAACCCACAAAGGACTCTTGTGGATAGTCATATCCGCTGTTTATATTTTTGTCATATCTATAAATTTTACATGTTATATTTGTAACTCCACTTTCATCAGATAAATCCAAGCCGAGTAAACTTGGCTGATTATTATGATTCGACGCAAGATAGCCTCACTTTTTACGTAATTCCGAGCTATGAGAGTCAACTGTAGTGCGATCGACCTATGATCTTTCCTATAAGCCTCTTCCCATGAGTCTAGAAGCAGGATCTATCATAAGCCTTCCGCCTCAAGTAGAAGTAGCACCACCTTTTTCTCAATAAGCCTCCCTCCATGCATCTGAGAGCAGGGCTACTTTATTATTTTCCATAAGCCTCTCCCCATGCGTCTAGGAGCAAGGTCACTTTATTACCTGGTCGAGTCGTCACACCCATCATCCTTGTGTTTACTGGTTGGGTCACCATACTCGTTGACAACCTGGTTTGTTCACCATACTTGTTAGCAACTTGGATGAGTTGTCACACCCGTCATCTTTATGTTTATTGCTCGGGTCGCCATACTTGTTAACAACTTGTTCAGGTCGCTATACTCATCAACAACCTGTTCGGGTCACCACACCCTTTATCCTTTCGTAAACACTTATTCAATATTACTTGTCAAAAAATAAGGCCAAAAGCTACATTTGCTACCATTATTTATAGCAATGAATAACCCTCCTACTCAATTTTGACAGACATTATGAATTTCTTACGTTTTATGTTACCAACAAGTATACATTTCAAATGGATAGCGCACATTTTTACATTCATATTCTAACGATTGATATGCATTGCTTACATTTTATATCACTAATAAATGGTTTATACTTCTTCCATTTTATCTCATCAACAGATGGTCTACACTTCTTGCATTTTATATCATCAATGAACGGTTTTTACACCGTTTAAGTTTTATACCGCCAACTAGTATACATTTTTTACGCTAAAGGATAGTATACATTTCTTACATTTTGTATTACCAACGAACGAGTTGTACCTCTTACATCTTATATTGCCAATGGATCACTTGAACCTTTTCTATTTTACATGTCCAATTATTGCATCCACGATATACATACGACACATCTCCATTGTATACAAAAGAATTTCAATAGCCTCGCAAGGCACTATTTTTTTGGGTAGGTTCCCTATAACTTACCACCTGTTTTTGGGTAGGTTCCCTATAACTTACCGCCCATTATTTGCAATAACTACTACCTATGGGAGTGGCCTGTTAATAGTCTCTAGGCACAATCTTTTTATAACCTACCTCTTAACTGGGGAGATTATTATATATATCCCTACCATAATTTGGACCTAGTTAGGCCCTCATCCCTCCTATAAATGCCCCAAGATACCATTTATTAGGGGGACTCTTCTTCACTCAAAACCCTAAATACACTAAGCAATCATCCTGAGTTCCTTTACATTTTTGACTTTTGGCCCTAGAATGGGTGAACTGGCCTCCTTCGACACTGCCTCCTCCTTCCTCTCTACTTCTGTTGATATCATGTATCAACAATTTTATTATTAAGAAAAAAGATGGTTAAACCACGAAGGTTAGCCCCCACCTAGGCATGTACTCGCACAGGGGATGCACCCTTACAAGAATGTATATGTTATGGCACCCCCTGCCTATGCATTTATTATATTTATGATTTTACATGGTTGTCAAGTGGTAAGCTGGTGTTTATTTGCATGAGAAACTTTATATAGCCATTTATATTTATTTTTGAACTTTACAAGTTCTGCGAATTGTATGAGAGCTCAACATACATTCATGCATAATCTCAGGTTATAAGGCCAATTGTGGCACCTTCAGACCCCTCATGAACCGTTCAACGACTCTCCTTGGAGATAAGGTATATATATCCAAAAATTGACATTCGGGCCCCTCTGTGAACTGTTTAACAGCTCTTCGCAGATGTGAGCCATATCTCCAAAAATTAACATTAGAACAACTACACTACTCATGAGAGTGTGCATTATACATTTCTGGATTGTCGGGCCAATGGGCATGCCATCCACTAAATCACACATGAAATTTATACAAGTCAACTACGAATAGAAGTACCATTCCCTAACACATTGTTAAAAAGGGTAAGGCATGAACTTTAATTGTAACACCTCTAACCCGTATCCTTCGCCGAAACAGGGTTACAAGATGTTACCGAAGTTTATAGAATAATTACACATAATTTCAAAAATTTTCCTATGTTCATAACAAAACTGTCCACCTGATTCATAGTAATTAAATTATTTATATCTTGAGCTACAGAACTCTAAATTGAAAACCGCTAATTTTCCTTAAAACTAGACTCACATATCTTCTTACTATAAAATTTTCAGAATTTTTGGTCTAGCCAATAAGTACAGTTTATTCTTTAAATTCACCCTTGTTTCACTGTCCAATAGTCCTGACCCTTCTTCACAAAAATTTTATTATCTCTTAGTACAAGATTCGAATGATGTTCTCGTTTATTTATTTTGAAAATAGACTCATCAAGGATTCTAAGCATTAAATTATAACTCATAATTATTTTTGTACAATTTTTAATGATTTTATAAAATCAGAACAGGGGATTTCAAAATCATCTTGACTCTGTCTTACACAAATTCAAATATCTCTTAATATGAAATTCTTTTGCTTACAAAGTTTTCTTTATATGAAACTAGGCTTTAATTTCATATTTAATTCAACGTCTAATTCAATTTCCACGATTTTTGGTGGATTTTCAAAGTCAGACTACAACTATTATGTAAGACTATTTTAGTGCAAAATATTAATGACTAAATTTATAACACATTTATTTCCTTTCACTACAATATTTCCTATCGCTCCCTTTTATTTTCCTTCACTAACATATTATGAACATAGTTCCTCATGTAAGAAAAGTCTACTTTAACATCACAAATACCTATTACATAATATCATATATCATTAATTAATATACCATATGGCACATCAATATGCATATTTTTCCTTACCCTACTTACACTATTTCATCCATGTGTGTATGAGAACCATTTATAACCTTATGAACTCATATGTTTATATATATATATATACATCATTGTTAGCCATACCAATGGCTAACTTCCAAACATTGTGTAACATTTATCATTTCACTAATTTAGCTATACATGTCGTTTTCAAAATAAGTAAACCATTATACCAAAATTGACAGGATGATAGTGTGATGAAGTCTCCAACCCGTCTTCCACTTCTTCCGAGCTTTCAAGTACTATAAGACAAGGAAAATAAAATCTAATAAGCATATTTTATGCTTAGTAAGTTCATATAACATGAATCAAACTTACCAATCATATTTAACATTTAAATCATATAAAAGCTTAATTTCCATTCATTTTGGTTATTTGCCTATTCATAAACATTTTAATCAAACACGTTAGTAATAAACGTACCAATAGGCACAGATGAGCTCATCATACTATTGTCTCATTCCATCTCATATTTCTCATGTTTTGTTTTACTATATCATCTGTTGAATCATTGGAATTATCGATGGATTTTCTAGTAGTACACACAAAGTGTACATTTTCATATTTCGTCAACTCATATCCAGTATTTAGCCCTTAGGATGTTAAATCATCAAGCACTCTCTCGAGTTACATATCAAGTAACCGTAGTGAATCAGGATTACCATTTTAGGGAAAATCCTATTCACCTTGAGTTACCATAGTGAATCAGGAACAAATCCTATCCACTTTATATATTTCTAGTGAATCAGGAATAAATCCTATTAACTTTTAATTCCCGAGAAGGCTTTTGTCAGATTTTTCCAACCTAGCTCAATTCATTTCTGCAACACATGCAGAACCTCATATATTTCTGGAAATTTCCATTATCCATCGATCACCAATATTCAAACAGAATTTCACCCATTTATTAATTTCCAAACATGTATTATTTCTTTCATTTCACATCTATATAATTCATATATTCAATTTCATACATCATATACAATACAATACAACATTTAAATTAACATATTTACATACTCATTCAAGTTATACAAACTTATCGATAGCAACTTGTAATCGAAATTCTTTTAATCCGATATCTTTTCTTTTCCACGATCACTTTCCTTTTTCGATCTTTCCGGGTCTATATAAATAAATTTAACATCAATTCAACATATTTCATACTCATTTGAATTCAACTCATGTTCTAGACAAAATTACTATTTTGCCCCTAAACTTTTTATAAATTCCATTTTTGTCCCTAGGCTGGAAAATTAATATCTATGCAAATTAATCCTTGTTCCAAGCCTATTTGATTTTTACATCTCACATTTACAGCACTTATATTTCATAAAATTCAGAATTTTTCTTTAAATTTTCACAAGTTTACAAATTAGTCCCTTTTTACACAAAACTTTTAATTTATTCTTCAATTTAATCCTTTACCTAATTCTAACTTGAAATTCTATCAATTTAACCCCTAATTCATCAATTAATTCAAGATAAACCATGTTCAAAAATCTACTAACTTTCAAAATTTCAACATATACTAAGTAGTATTTTATTCTAGGATTCTAAAAACATCAAAATTATAAGAAAAGGAACTAAATTGGCTTACCAATTGAACTTGAAAACTTAAACCCCAATTTCTCCCTTTTCTTTCTTTCCCTTTTTCCTTTCTTTCTTTCTCCCCTGTTCGTTTTTCGTTTCTATTCTGTTTTTCCTTTTTTTCTTTCTTTTGTTTATTATATTTTAGTTATATTATTATATTATAATATCTATAATAAATAAATATATATATGTATTAGAAATGTTTATATGTATTTATTACACATTTACATTATTATTACCAAACAATTGTCATAATTTAATTTAATTTATTTACTTTATTTAATTAATATAATATAATAATATAATAATATTTACTTAAATTATAAGTGAATATATAATAATTACTAATATATGTATATTATTTATACACATGGAAATTATTTTTACCACACACATGTCAATTTATGGTGTAATTTCTTATTTAGTCCCTTGAATTTTCTCTATTCTAAAATTCAACTTTTACCCTATGTTCAATCTAGTCGTTCCACCCAATTGCTCCTAATTTAACAAAGTCACCTATCCAAAACCTAATTAACCACACAATTAACTTCGTAAATATTAATAAATATTTATGAATCCAGTTTACCGGAACGGAGTCCCGAAAATACATTTTTTTTCAATTAACTACAAAATCGATAAAATTTTCTTATCAAAATTTTCATGCAACCTTTCTATCATAATATAGACCATGCCAGAATTTTAAAATAAATTTCCTTTTTAGCTCGAATTTGTGGTCACGAAACCAATGTTCTGATTTCACTGAAAATAGGCTGTTACATCAATAGTCTCACAAAGCAACATATATTCACGGTATCATCTTACGGAACCATCCATGAGTACCACCTACAATACAACTCCCAACTATAATCATCCACAAGTACCACCTATGGTCTCCTCTCACAGAACCATCCACAAGTACTACTTACGGTACAACTTTTAATGTAACCATCCATGATACCCTCCCACGGTAGCTTCTCACAGAACCATCCATGATACCCTCCTACGAATACCATCCATGGTACCTTCACACGGAACCATCCACAACTATTTAAGGTGCAACTCCTAATAATAACCATTCATAAGTACCACCCACAATTCCCTCCTACGAAACCATTGACAACATGATTCCTAAGAGTGACCACCCATAGTACCTTCTCATAATAATCATTCACGAGTACCACCCATGTTACTCTCTATAGTACCCTCCCGTGGAACCATACACAAGTACCACTCATGGAACGATCCACGGTACAACTCCTAACAACAACCATTCACGAGTACCACCTATGGTACCTTCCCACAAAACCATCCATGGCGTGGCTCCTAAAGGTGACCACCCACAGAACCATTCACGACATGACTCCTAAGGGTGACTACCCATAATACCCTTCTATAGTAACCATCCATGAGTACCACCTACGAAACCATCCACACCTATGGGTACGACCCCTAAAGGTAACCACCCAATGTTGCTCCAAATGGTACCCTCCACTGTACCATCCACAATATGGCTCCTAAAGGACCATTCCACTAAGGGTTCATTTTCATTCCACTAAGGGAATAACGATTAATTTACCTTCAACATTAGCAAAATTTTAAATACTTACGAACGGTTGTAACGCCTGCAATACTGGCACAATTCCAAGTATTCACAAATTACCACAATTTTGTAAGAAAAAATACAAGAAAATTTTCCCAAATCAATTTGACCTCGCTCACGACATAGAAACCTTACCGTTCATTTTCATCTCAGGCAATGTCATTTTATAACCTTCCCTTCAACTAGAAAAAAAGGAGTAATTGTTATACATAAATATTTTGATCATAATGTGGGTCTCACCGAAGACCCTGTATATACCCTTCTTGAGATTAGGGTAGATGGGATCTTTTGGGTGGTTTTCCTCTCTTTTATTTTATAGAATCTATTAACCCCCTTTCTTACCATGGAAGCTCTTTATTACTTCCCCTCATCCCCTCCATTTACGGCTCTCCACTCTTAAAATGGCGAATTATTTTAAAACTTCATCACCTTCTCCTCTTTGTCTTCTCATCTACACTTGTATCAACAATTGTAATAATATTTGAGATTATGGACTGAGACGTCAAAACTTGGGGCAACCATCATTATCATTTTCACCTTTCCCCCTTGTTGTCTTTATCCAAAGGTTTGGTGTCTGATGTGAAATGACAATCAATCTCGCCAATGGTGTGTGTCTACGTAAGGAAAGCAGATAAGTACAAGGAAGCTTGTACTAATAAATAAATAAAATCAATCAAACCAAGTTGGCTATATGAGCATTGATTCAATTTGGGTTTATCTTTATGTTTTAGCATCGAATCTTCCCAACACTATAATCATGGCGAAGAGACCCCACTGTTTTTTATTCTTTTTTGAAAGTACAGTTAAAAACTGGTACAGATACGAAACTTTAGCTTTGGATTTGGAATCTGTATACGCCAGCATTTTGTTCCTCGTCATTTCATCGACAAGAAAAGGACTTAGAATCTGTGTTTGCACGTTGAAACATCTTTAAAACACTTGGAGGGAAAGCAAGGAAGGGATTCTTGGCACTAGTGGGAACATTTGTATGTATCTGCATATCGTTAAGTTTGGATTCTGAGCATTGCTCAGTATTCGAATTCGTGAACCTTCACTATATCCGATTTTTAAACCGATCATACAAGCCAATTTAGCTGTGTTGTCTATATGAAATATTGAGATTCACACGCTTAGTATGTGTTCTACATGGTCCTTGATATGGTTATATTCATTTGCAATATCGAAATCAATGGTTATTGGAGCCTAACAATGAAGTGCTCCACACACACACACACACACACACATACTCTCTCTCTCTCTGTCAACTAAAAGCATCACGGACCACGGGCAGTGAAACAGAAACATCCACGAGCCTGGTCATCAGGTATCATGCCACCTCCCTTACTTGTATCCACTGCTTCTAACAATCTCACCACCTCGTCCATGTCGGGACGTCGTTCAGGGTGTGCATCCCAACATTTTCGCATGATGCTTGCCAATGAACTCGGGCAACATCTAGGGATTTCTGGTCGTAAATTCTGCAAATAACAATCTCCAATGTCATTACAATCAAAAGCATCAAAGGCAGATGTTAGACTGAAATAATGCAGGTGCGGTCGAGATAATTACGATAGCAACGATGTAAAAGCAAATCAAAAGGCTTCTGGGTATAACAAACGTCGATCACTTGAAAAGATATGAAAGAAAAGCCCGGTAGTTAATTCCTAGAGCAGCAGTTGGTACAGACATACACAAAATCCAAAACAGAACTATTTAGGCTAATCAGTTGACCACTGATCACGTATGCAAGAGTTAAAATTTTGAAATATCCTAAACATCTTTTATGTAGCTGCCATTCCAAAACATATGTACTTCAAGTTAGATCATTTTATCATTCTCAGATTTGAATTTTGAACTCATACCTGGCATACTACTGCCGATGAAACTTCAGCGAAACTAAGATCAGCATAAGGCATGTCACAGCAGTATATTTCCCATAAGCATATACCGAAACTGTAGACATCGCATTTCCGATTATAAGGCTTCCCATCAAGGACCTACACACAATTCATTGCATTAGATTCTCATACTTTAGAGAAAAAGGAACCGATAAAGGAGGGAGCTTGAGGTTTTAGGTGATCCAAGCAGTCAATACCTCTGGAGCCATGTAACCGAGAGTGCCTGTTTCCCCGGTCATGTCTCTTGGGTTCTGAGCTTCAACTCGAGCAACACCAAAATCAGCAATTTTCAAAGTTCTATGAGCATCTAGCAACATATTTTCGGTCTTAACATCACGGTGTACAATCTTTTTGGAGTGAAGATAGCTCAAACTACAAAAGGTAATAAAAACCAATCCATTAACTTTCCGAGGAGTAAATGTTGGAAATCCTAACATATGTGCTAAGCTACTCACCCTCTAGAGAGATCCAAAGCAATTTGAATCACAACCTTAAATGCAAGTTTCTTCCTCCTGTTTCTGATCAAAAAATTCTTTAACGTTCCACCGGGAAGATACTCAACAACAACACAACATGCTCTGGCAGGAAGGGAATTATTATTCTCGCTTATTCCATCTTTTGTCGGGATTTTAAGGTTGGAAGTTCCCATTGAAGCTCCAATAAACTGCAGGATGTTGCTTATTCATGATTTCAACATTGAAACTAAGCAAAGAATTATGCCATGAATCATAGTCAGAACACTCATAACATTGGTTTTAACCTTTGTAACATTCGGGTGGTCAAGCTTATGCCAAACAGCAACCTCTTGTCGGAATGACGCCCGAAGAGCAGCAGCTTCAGCAACTGTGGCAATCCCATCCTCCCCCCAGTCCAATACCTTCACTAAAAACATTAAGAAGTCTTTGCAATTAGGATATCAGCAATGTGGAGCACGATATTTTTCACTAACCAAGCTTAGTATTAGATGTGTTGCGGTCAAATGCGGAAAACAAGTCATATAGAGACTATTGCTTCACATTATCAGCCCTCGACACATGTTGTTATCAACCGAAAGTTTCGTAACACAAGCAATAATCATTGCATAGTGAAAACAAAGAGTTCCTATCACTTGCAAACAGAAAATGAGCAGATCACCCCGCAACTAAGCATGGATGTGCTGCACCTAGGCAAATGAAAATTTCTCCGTCGGTCAAAGCCTTTGTTTTTCTTTGCTTATAATGATACAGCCGAAACACTCGGCACCTTCATTTAAAGAACAAAATGCTAGAAGATATCAAAAAACTATACCTAAAAGCCTGAACCCCTTAGTCACAATGCATTCTGTATACAGCTGAACCTAAAGACATGAATTTTCTTTTATTACATTATCATCTACTACTCCTAAAGATTCATGTTCCATAGTCACATACAGTTTAAACAACTAAGAAACTATAACCATACCAATCAAGCGAGACAAAAGTATACAAAAAAAGGGGGCCTCTAAAGAGTAGCTACATGAACAAATATAGCATTTTTTTTTTTTTTTTTGAGTATATACACTTATACAGTGTAACAGAGAGGGAACCAAAAAAAGTTCTCATCTTGGGCAGAAACAGCAGTCTATGATCAACAAGATAAAGCTATACACACACACACACTCTCTAAAGAACTTGTGAATATTAAAGCGTATAAAAGTGGTACCTGCAACATCTTGGGTATCATAAACGCCACGGTAAACGGTGCCATAAGTCCCATGAGCTATAACATACCTTATATCAAGTTTAGCCAAATCAATTTCCCATTCTTCCTTCTTTGTGAGAGTTGAACCATCACTGTCCCTAGACCAAGCCCTGCTCAAGTGCTTATCCAGTTGCAGATCCCAGCTCTTGAAATCTATCTTATCTGCTCTAAGAAACACCTCCTTGTTGTTGTTGTTGTTACTAAAGCTTCCTATAGACCCCAAGGTCTTTTCCATTGCAGTCTCACCATTGATTGTCGCCATTTTTTTTTTAATGGGAAACAAATGGGGAAAAAGAAACCAGAAAACAAGAAAAAAAAAAAGCAATGGAAAATGATTGCTTATCTTTTTTTTTGTAAAGTGGGGTTTTTGTGTTGATGAAAAAGCAGAAAGAATTTTATTATTGTTTTAAAAAATAAAAATAGGGAATTGAAAAGGAGGACTTTGATTGTGGCCTGAAATGGATTTGAAAAGAACCAAGTTATTTTACCCCCTCCATTTTATCGGATTTACCGGTATTTGAAGATCTTCTATGGATGGTAATATCAGAAAATCAAAAGTTTTCACTTTTTTTCTTCAAAAGAATCTGAAATTCAAAAACTTTCCATTTATCCCCAACAATTTTTACAGAGAATTAGAATCTCCAGTAATTGAAGGTGACAAAAACTCAATATCTGAAATGGGGTTTGGATCAAATAAATGTTAAGCTGGAGAAAAGGGGTGTTTTTTTGGTAAAAGCTATGTGCAGGCATAGCAGTAAATCCTAATTACTTAAATAATATTATATTATAATAAACTAAGCTTCCACCTTTAGAAAAGACAAGAAGATAGTGAAGAATTTACGACCTTTATGAAGCAGAAAAGGCAAAAGAAAATCTCCATTGATATCATAAATAGGAAAATGACCCTTGTTTAATGCAATAATTAAATGTAAAAAGTAATACTAGCACTTGGATTCGTGGATTCTCATTCCGTCATTATACAAATGATTGTTAAAATTATATTAAAAATAAAAGGTTAAATTATGATCTAGGTCCCTATTAAATTATAATGTAAGTCCCTATACTCTTCTTATATTTGAAATTTAGTTCCAACTTTTATTTCAAGGAAGGATTAATATATAGGGAGGTACTTGAATTTGGCAACTTATAGATATTTAGTATTTAAAGTTTTTTTTGGATCTAACTAGTACCTAAACTTGAAGCCAATTTGATACTTCTTTTTTTGTACCTGACTAATGTTGTTAAAATACATTGATGTGTCATTGACAACTAATAGTATGGTGACACATGGCATGCTCACATTTTCGCACATGCCAAAACCATTTTTATTTTTTATTTTTTACCACATGTTAAAATGTGAGGCTGCTATGTGTCACCATACTATTGGTTGTTAATGCCATGTTAATGTATTTTAATTGTGTTAGTCAAGTATCTATAAAAAGTACCGAGTTGGCTTATCAAGTTTAGGTACCAGTTAAGTCCAAAAAAAATTTATGGATCAAATAGGTACAAGTTGTCAAGTTCAAGTATCTCCATATATATTTACCCTTCAAGAAATTTAGGCTTTGCTTGTTAAAGCAAAAAGAAAATTAGAAAGAAATAAACTTAAAAGGGTGGAAAAATGGAAAATATAATTTTTCCTTGCGTAGGTATATTTGGTAGATATAAGGAAAAAATTGCAAAAATAATAATATTTTTCTTTTTATACATTGATTGATAGAGTTAAAAATGAAAGGAAAAAAATAAAATATCTTTAAAATGCATAATTTTGAAATCACAAGCACCACTTTCTGATTTACTCATCTTTCCTATTTTCTTTTTTCTCATTTTTTTTTCCTACCAAGCACACTCAAAATTTATTTTATTGCCACTTTTTCATTCCCTCCTTCCATCTCTCAACTGTTTCATCCAACCAAACACACTACATCTACCAGTGCACTATCCGAATTGATTTCCTATACAATCAGTTTGGCCATTCGGTCCAGCTCAAACAACCATGACTAAAACTCAAAAGATTTATAATCTTTATTTTTATTTTTCTTTCAACATTCAACGCTTTTCTCTCAAATTTCTCTTATTCTCTCACTAAAATTTTTACAAGTAATCAACCTTTCAACACTTTCAAGTGAGTTTGATAACTTTTTCAAGCTTTATTAATTAATTTTTAGAAAATTAGCTTCGTGGCCTTGCTTGCAATATTTTAATATTTTTATGTAAAATGAAATTTTTATTGATTGGAAAATAATTTTTAAAGATTGATTAATATAAAGGAAACATTTCTGATTGGCCAAAGAGAAATACTAATTTGGACCCACGAATAACATATAAAAGTATAAGACCCAAATTAGATCAAATTGAAGTGGAGAGTATAAATCTGAATTATAACATAGTAAGAGGACTAAAATCAACTTTAAGAATCATTCTTATACATCACCCATGATATAATGTTCCAAAAGGAATCTTTTTGTACATTTGGTGAATAGCATCAGCATATTCTGGAATCAAGAAAGTAAGAATATCAATATGATTTCATATTGGCTTTCCAAACAGAGTAAACAACACAGACGATGTCAAAGAAGAATATTTGTGTATTGTAATTGGGAAATTATTTGACTTCTGGAAATGCATTGGGTTCCGTTGTCCTTTGGAGCAAATAAATAAATATGCCCCCACGGAATATTAAAATCAATTTCCACAACTTTTAGGCAAATCATATTTATCTTTTCAAGAAACAATAAAAGATTATAATGTTAATTGGTTTATAAATAGACCAATTAAATGAATCCAAATCCTACCGTTTTATTACTAAAATAATGGCCTTCTTCACCTACTTTTGAATATTCTTCATTCTCCACCATTCCTTACAATTTGGTCATGTCTCAATTTTCCTTTTATTAAATTGAAGTTTGTGGACACGAATGAGCACTGATGCGACTGTCATAGAATCATGTAATCTAATCCCATATCTATATTATTATGGCGTTTCCTACAATACAAACAAATCTAAAATAAAACGTAAAAGATGCAATCATTGGGTGGCTTAGACCAAAAGAATGAAAATATGTGCATAAACCATTTCTTTTTAAAGCATTAATCCATCCCAATATCAAATTAACAGGAAAACCCACAGTGATGTACTAAAGATTTCCATTCCCATATGGCAGAAAAAATTCATTTGTAAAAGCATATAAAGGCAAAAATGCCAATTTGCAGAGGCAACTTCTGCAGATATGAGTATACATTTATTTTTCCAGATCAAATGTTGTTTCACATCTTGCAAGAGGTTTCTGCATGTATAATGAGAATATGGGATGTTTCCCTAACATTCTCTTTTCTCTATTTGCTTTCTTCTTTTCTTTTCTTTTTTTATGTTTGTAAGGAGTCGCAGATACTTACAATGACTTATTTTCCCTGCCATTAGTAGCTGAGGAGACTTATTTGCTTAGGCGCGATATTGTCCCGAAAAGCCAAAATTCAAGATGAATTTTTCCATTCATTCCTGGGCCTGGTCAAAGACATAATTTAAGTCATGTTCTATTTTTTTAAAATAAGCGTATATTTAACTCTTTTTTTCGACTCTATTTTCGCCAACGTTAATGCAGGCAGATCAAATTATGAATCAATTGATAGATAACATTGCAGTTCAATAATTTCCACAGAACTGACACTAAATATTTCCCTCAACTCGTGCGACTAAGTGACAAATCTTTAGATGGTGTTGAATCTAACAGAAAGCGAATTAGCAAACTTAGCATAGTGATGCCTTACACATTTTTACATGGGGGTCGAACAATTTAGCAAAACCAAATGTTGCTTCAAGTTTTCTTGCATATACTCAAGATTATACAGTAGGATGACGAGTATAAATATTTAAATATAACTTTTTGAAAAAGAAAAAAAAGGGGGGGGGGGGATTAGTAATGTATGACTCATATAAGTTCAATGATGAAAAAATATTAGAGGGCCAAATGCAGGACCTCGTCATATTAAACTTTAAAACAAATTTGGCTCAGAGAGATCAGAATATTTTAGGAAGAATCATAAATAGTGAACTAAAACCATCAATTCCAAGAGCCGAATTCAAAATGACTAACCTTGACTCTGAAGAGAACACTACCATCTGAAACCTGCTGACCAGCACTGACTTTAAGCCCTTCAACAACACCACCAGATGTTGCTTTTACCACATGCTGTCAAATAAAGCAACTTTTGTGTAAGTGAAAAGCAAAAATGACATATGTCGGAGCTTATTGGTAAATAGTAATATAAACCTCCATCTTCATGGCTTCAAGGACCAATACAGGTTGTCCTGCTTCCACCTTCGCCCCATCCTCTACCAGAACCTTGACCACTAAACCAGCCATGGGTGCCACTACAATTCCAGGAGGGTGGCTTGTGGTCTCAAAACTCGTCTTATGCTGTGTTTCATCTTCATCAGACAGGTCAAGGCCTAGTTTCTGTCTGAAATGATGGTGGTGCGGCCCATGCCATATATGTATGTGTTTGATCTGACCCTGTAACCCCACATTATAAGATTCCACATGATTTTATCACAGAGAAAGAATGAACTCGTAATTTTCTGCACTCACTCTAGTTACATTAGATAATACCTAAGCATGCCAGTCATACCTAACAAGCAGTGTAGCTTGGATTTGGGTACATAGGTCAGAAACAGTCTGTCGGAAAATGGTACATTTACCTTACATTTCGATGGGCTTACCTTTATGCACTGTGGGGGCCACTAGACTTTCAGGCAGAGGATAAGTGTCTAACGTTGGCACACATTAAGAGAAATAAAAAGTCAAGATAGCCAATAATTACAGATGACACCCAGATAAATTTTAGAAGTTATTTTCCCAGGTTAACTGAATCCGTCATATGGTCAAAACATTGTACATAGGTAATTTGAAGAAACAAGGGTTCATCATTGGTAAAGAATAAAGGCCCTCAGGACCAGCCACATATCAGAACTTCAATTCTAATTGAGAAGGCATATAGAGGAAAGCAGTGACAACCTAAAATGTACATATCAGTTAAAGATTGTGGTAGAAAACATACTCACCTTGGTATAAACAGCTAAACTAACATTCATGGTTAAACCATCAGCCTCAACTACAAAATTATCATTTCCCAGATTTGATGCTTTGACTTCCAATATGTGGGCACCATTTTCTCCAATCTGTTGATGCTGCCACACCACAAAATCATTAATCACATATGGACAGGAAATGAGACAAGATAAATATAAAAAGGGCATAAAATAAAGAGAGAGAGAGAGATAAGAAATGCACTCTGAACCAAACAATTTCAAAACTAGCAACGGAAATCATCTTTAACATGCATCATGCACTTTAGGTTAGTAAAAAAAACCTGAACAAAATAGTTCCCATCAGGATGATAAGTGATAGAAAGCATCAAAGGCTTTGAACTACTGCTCTCATATTCATTTTCCCACTCAAATTCCATGGTCCTCTGTGCATGATGATTGACCCTGAATGGAGGATGAGTATACCATATGGGAAGTAAGCTAGGATCCCCTGAACACAATTGAAGCTGTAAATATTAAGAGGATGCTAAGCAACAACTAGTAATGATTCCAAGATAAAATCTGAAGTATTAACTTACCAGAATGGCTTTCTTTCATAGCAGAACGTTCCTTTTCACAAAGGCAAGCAGCTACCAGCTTTGCTCCAAGTCTAGCTGCACTATATGCATCCTCATAAATTACTTTATTATTAGGACCAACAAATAGGTCATCGTTATGGTGCTCAATAAAATGCGTTTCAACATTGCCCTCTTCAAATGCCTTATGGTTAGCAAGCTTTTGTAGGAAATTGATATTAGTTGGCACCCCTGCAACCTGCCAAAGAACAGATGATGAGAGTGATTGAAATGAGCTCAACAAAACTCTCAAGGAAAATGGCATGAGAATATGCTAACGAGTCAAATAAAGTGTATAATTTACCAACTTGTAGAAGCCTTAATGGAAGAGACGATACATAAAAATCATTAAATTAATCCAGAAAATACAAAAGGTGCCAGTGAAACAGCATAATTTCATCATCATTACACCCAAGTACGAATTCAACATGATTACATGAAGAACTATCAATTGTCTCCAAACCATTCAGTATACAATTTTCAGTTTACATGGTATTAGACTTCCATGTTAAACTATGACCATGAAAAGGTGATGGGATCATCTAATTGAGTACTCACCATAAAATTGGAGCCAAGTTCAAAATTAGGCATAAAATTTCTAAACAAAATTATACCTGAAACTTTAACAAGCAATCCTTCAATTTGACTAGTGCTGCAGCACGGTTTTCTCCCCATACTACAAGCTTTGCAATCATAGGATCATAATGCATGCTAACAACATCTCCTTGTTCAACTCCAGTCTCAACCCGAACTGTTAAATAGAAAAAGCTCAAAACAAGCAAAAAAAGGGAGGCAAAAAGGGGAATAAAACTCACAGGCTTGGAGGTGGACAAATGGCTATGAGATGTAATAGTTATCCTATTTCTTTCTACTCTTTCCAATCGCAAAATTGGATAGAAAATATCAAACTGAAGGGTGGCTAGCATTGCTGGAAGGAAACAACCACTATATAGAATCCTCCGAAGGTGAATCAGCATGAAGAGACTACCTACAGTCTGACACAACTCCCCTCCAATGAGGGTTTTTCTTACTATAAGGACCATTCTCCAATATGTAGATTGAGTTGATTGGTTTATATATCTAACAAACATGATCCTGCATAAAGCATAGGAACTTCACCTGTTGAAGAAGGTGGTACTGGATGATAATGATGAAGAACTCCAGTTGCAGGAAGAAATCCTTTGGGAACATTTTCAGCATAGATTCGGGCTTCAAAAGCATGACCTGTCCAATAATGAGTAGTCATAGATCAACCAAGATGGTATCCCTAAATAGATATCACAAATATCCATTAACGGTGATCCCAAAGAGTTTTAATAAAATAATAAGTAAATTAAAACTACACCAAAATAGTTGATATTTTCTTTAGAGATCTGCACATGTCATGGTATAAAGAAAGTTTCAGCACTTGAAAGAACCTCATCACTGCTCAAGGAATTAAGCATCCAGGCTAGTAAAAACTGAGACATCCATTTTCATCAGTTCTAGGTCACCCTTTTTAACTTCCACTAAAAGTTTAATCACAATATTTAAAAAGGGCCCAGGAGGAATCACAGAAACCATGAAACATTCACACTGATCTTCCCACAATAAATTTGAAGATATTAATATCAACAATTTCTTTTAAGCTAATAAATTTTGCATCGTCATATATGCCCAAATAGACATCAAAGCCTAAAGTTATACTAATATTGGTGAATAATAACAATTACTACCATCCATTGGTAAAAAAGGATCATTATTTTAACCTACAGTGTTTCCCGAGTCGAGTCCTCAATGATTATGAAAAGGGACTAATGGCAAACATAAAAAAGACACATGCACATACAAATTCAAATATAACATCACAAGAATGAAATAGCTCTATTCCATGGGTAAAAGCTTGACCTGATAAGGGCACCTGATCCTGACTTATAGGAAGAGGGTCCCCATTTGCAACACGAATTTGCCACTCCACGAGATCTTGACCAACAATCATCTCAGTCACAGGATGCTCAACCTACAAACGAATACAAATACTGTCTATCACTGTCTTGTGAAGCATGAGAAATCAAGATAGAAAGAAAAAGAGTGATCGAAGCACCTGAAGTCGAGTGTTCATCTCCATGAAGTAAAAATGACCTGTTTTGGTATCAACTATAAACTCCACAGTGCCAGCATTGTGATAACCAACTGCCTTTAAATACACATGGACTAGATATCAGCATTAATAATTTGGCAGTTAAAAGAAAGATGGATGCCCGAAAAATTTTGAATCATGAAAAGGCAGCCAACATAAGTGAGAACAGAAGAAGTAAAAATATGACCCATAAACTCAGAAATACAGCATTACCGAAAAAATTAAAAGCAAATACAAATAAGATGCATCTGATAATGCCATCTGCATACTTCAGACTATTATAAGTAAAATGATTTTGAAAGACATACCTTAGCAGCAGATACGGCAGCCTGGCCCAAGTGTGTGCGAAATTCATCACTAACACAAGGCTGCATCAATGGTGTTTCAGTAAACCTTTTTGAAGATCAACAGTGAAAACATGAACTGAAAAGTATAGAAAGCAGCATTACAGCTGGAGCTTCTTCAATTATCTTCTGGTGTCTCCTTTGAACGCTGCAATCTCTCTCATATAAATGCAGTACATTGCCAAATTTGTCACCAAATATCTACTGACATCAAGCAGGACACAAGCTTCGATCAATACATAGAACCTAACAGACAATGAAATTTATCACAGGCATCTCCTCTAATGCAGCTTATTACATTAACCAACACATCTTACTGTTTCCAAGAAACTTGATAAGAAAAGGCAATTCATTTTTTTTTTCTAATATTGAGCTCTAATAATGAAGTACAACTAAATGAAAAGGCAAAATTAATAAGGGCCTAATAGTACCTGAACTTCTATGTGTCTTGGTTGAGTAATGTATTTCTCCAACAAAATAGTGTTTATGCCAAAAGATGCAGCGGCTTCGCGTTGTGCTCCAAGAAAGGAGTTGACAAATTCATTCGGACTTTGTACAATTCTCATACCCTGAATTTATAAACATGGTAAGAACATAGTTTGAATAAAACAAAACTTCCAGCAGTTCTAAGATTCTTTATATTGCAAATTTGATGATTGTAAACACAGCACATGGAACGGAAGCAATGAAAAAAAACAATCGAGCTCACAATTTGACACCATTCTTTGGAAAAGAGAAGAAAATTTCAACAATGAACTGAATGAGAAAGAGGCAGACCTTTCCTCCGCCTCCATGGGTTGGCTTTATTAAGATAGGATATCCAATTTTATCTGCCTCCAACCTCATAATCTCAACATCTTGCTCACTGCCATGATATCCCGGCACCAATGGCACCCCTGCCGCACCCATTATTCTCTTCGAAGCACTAACAAGCATCCAATCACAACATCATCAATAAGCACAAAACGCTTTAAAGTAACCGCGGAGCATATCGGTAACAGTACCTTTTGTCACCCATGTCTCTAATTGCAGACGCTGGAGGACCAATAAATGTAAGCCCCCTATCTTCAACAAGTAGAGCAAACTCAGAGCTCTCCGATAAGAAACCATAACCGGGGTGGATGGCCTAAAATGCTTAAATTTCATCACATTAAACATCATCTAACCGAGATACTCTAAAATTGTAATTTAGATAAAGTTGCATATATCAAAATAAATGTGAGCTCGAGCAGCTAACCTGTGCACCGGTCCGAACCGCCGCCTCGACAATGGAAGAACCGTTCAAGTAACTGAGCCGAGCTGGAGGTGGACCGATGTGAACCGCCTCGTCGGCCGATTTCACATGGAGAGAGTCTTTATCGGCATCGCTGTAAACGGCTACAGTCCGAATCCCTAGACGCTTAGCTGTCCTCATGATCCTGCATGCTATCTCGCCTCGGTTGGCAACCAGGATTTTCTCAATGCGTTGCTGCTGCGACGTCGTTCCGGGAGGAGGACCATACGAAGATAGTAGCCGTACTTGGAGAAGCACGGCGGGCTTTCGACGGAGAATTGACGACAATAATGACATCATTTTGTAGTAGGAAGGTGGATGGGAAAAAAAAAAAACGGTAGGTGGAAGTAGAGAGCAATTAGTAGAAGAAGGAAATGCGGATAAGCATGGATTTCTATTCTATCCTATTCATATCATTACAGTGTGGATTTGGAATATTTAAATAAAACGATAAGAAAAGAAAATAGATAAAAGAGAGAGCTCCAGTTCAGTACAGTCCACTGGGAGTTGCGTGTTGATCGGGAACATGACGAGGCGCTTGCCTGGCTATAGAGGTGTGCATGGGCCGGGCTATCCGGCCTAGCCTGAAGGCCTGCCCGAAATGTGGGAGGGTTTGGGTAAAAATATAGGTTCGAAAAATAGGTTTGGACAAAAAAATAAGGCCCGTTTAAAAATGGACTGAGTCTCGGGTAAGGTATTTTTAGCCCGAGCCCGGCCCGGCCTGGCCCGAACTCACTAAAGGACAAAAAAAATCTGTATATTTTTTTATTTTTGAATATTATTTTCTTGTTAATTTCTCCATATTTTGCTATCATTTTACTATTATGTTGCTATTATTTTGTTGTTATTGTTTGGATATTGTATAAATTTTATTTTATTGTTAATTTTTTTATTATTTTAAAGGCATTTGTTAATTTTTTTATTATTTTAAAAGCATTTGCTTATTAAGTTGCATTTTATCTTAGTGTTATTTAAGTTTACATATTTTTCAAATTTTAGTTTCAATTTGTTGAGAAATATTTATTTTGATATTTTTAGTATTTTTGATGTATTATATATATTTTTTAAATATAAAAATTAATACGGGCGAGCCGGGCCGGGCTCGGGTTTTAGTATTTTTATCCAGGTCGGGCTTGGGTAAAATTTTAGGCCCATTTTTTGGGCCCGGCCCGGCCCGGCCCGGCCCATGAACACCTCTACCTGGCTAAATTCCTTCGGCGTTTGGCGTTAATCCTCATCTTCTAGCTTGGGAGTTGGGCCTGTTGCTGATTTTCTTTTCAATAATATATTGTTTTTGCTGTTTGGACCGGGCTTGATTGATAATGTTACAACAACAATTTAAATGGTTACTTAATGGACCGTGTTAGACTTACTAAAACCCAAAATATAACTATCACCCTCTACGATAATAGATCTATTTATGAGTCGGTCAGGTTTATGTATGATAATAATATATTTTATATTTGTTTGAGATTAATTTGATTTGAAAAATGAGCCTAAATTTTAACCAAATCTATTAGTATTTGTAAATGACTAATTCAAGCTCGTTTTAATCACACTCATATTATTTTTTAATATTTAAATGGTTTTCTGGGGTCGGGATCAAGCCTTAAGGTTGAAGCCTAAACCCTAATTATATTTTAAACGAGTCTATTTTTTTGCCTAAGTCCATTTTTTAAGCCCTAGCTCAAGTGGTACCATATACCCTAACAGGTATAAGTTAGAGGTTCAAACCCCACTAAAAGGCGACTTATTCATGTCGCCTCTTGGTAGGTGATCGTACATCCACTACAGTTGAGGCTCTCTTAACTTTGTGATTACAGGCCCTTGAGACAGCTGCTCTTGACAAGCTAGCTCTTAATAGAGCACGAGAGATAAAACCCTCATTTAGGGGACAATACCTTTATTTGTTGAGGGATTAGATTAACTGTTTCGCGAACAATACTTCAAAGACTTATCTCAAAAGAGTTGGTCCCCCTTTAACAATAAAGTAATTTTATTCAAGCCCTTTATATTTCGTGTTGGCCTTCAAAATTAGACAAATAGTCCAATCCGTGAATATGTTTATAGAAAAGTATTATGTTTCAAAATAACTATATTTTTTTTGCAGTAAAAATTGGATGGAATCAATTACAAACTAACAGAAGCACCATTAGAATTAGACCGTAAGAACTGGCTATCTGATCAAATCTGATCAACAACTTTAGCGGGAGCTACATGGAATACTCGGGAACCGATCAAAAACTTTTTCATTAATCCTGCCAGAATTTGGGGAACGAAATTCGCTTTTCTTGGAATATGTTTGAAACCACACGCCAATCACACTTACATAGTTCTTGGATTCTTAAGATCAAGTCTCTATTCTTAAGATCAAGTCATTTCATTATAGTATCGTGATTGAGCTCTCCCCAACGAATTACCATTGTGAAAGCAACTACTCAGTGCTCGTCCAATGACCTTATCATAAGTGTATTACCCTCATAGGATATCCTTGATCTCTTTGGGATAATATATGTTCTCCAATATAATCATATTTTATCTCAAGGTAACCATTACATCTTCCTTCATGAAAAGTCAATCACTATTAAATAGTGATCAAGTCATCCATCACAAAAACGGACGACCTATGGCCACGTTTACTTTTCATCAACCATGTATTGCCAATGAGAGGATATCATTTACCCATGTTTTAGGCTATAAATTCTACTATTGTGAATGACGCTACATAGTACAGAAGTCGTCGTACACCCAACGCACTAGCTTTTAGTTCATTATCTATTTGAACTTAAGCTTTTACTTACATCAAAGTGTACAAGTCATGCATACATAGTCCGTCATCCACTCAGGATTTAGGTATGCCACACTATGAACATCACAAGTGAATAAATCCATAAACGAATTCAAGATCTATTCTACTTGGGTCCTGTCTCATATACTGTCAGTCCATTCAGTTACATCTATATCTTTATCTTTTGGGAGTCATTCGCCCTGATGCCCAAAACAATGTATCTCCCCAATTGGACTTGATAGACGACATATTAGTCTTTTAATAGGTTTGCTCATTTCCGGTTAGACTAGGTTTGTCTACTAATACAAGCTCTCTTTCCGTATTATGATCCGGCTATGTAATACCGCTTAGAATTAGTTAAACATTTAGGCAACCAATGAGCAACATTTGCTTCAATTAAACTTATGTAATCAATTAATTTGTTTTATTAACTAATCTGTTCTAAAAATTACAAGTTTACTTAGACGAAAATACTACACTTAGGGCACCAGATCCAACAGAATTCTAACACATAAAGCATGCTTATTTGTATGGAGACTAAAACTCAACTTGAGCATGAAAGAGTCATTTTGTTCTTTAATGCATTGTAACCTAATACCTCCATTAGACAAAGGTTAGAAACAATCCTCCCATAATTCACCAAAGACATCTTCTTATTGGAATCTGAACTTCCCCAAACAAAACCCCTTGCAATTTTCTTATTTTTTATGCAAATACCATATGAGACCTTCATAGTTTGCACAAAGTAATTAGGTATCGATAACAACATAGACCGAACTAGAGTAACCATTCCTGCCATAAAAAGCATATTAGCATTCCAGTTATCTAATTTACACTTGACTTTATCCACAACAAACTTGAAGGTATTCTTTGTGACTCACTTATAAAACAATGGCAGTCATAAATATGTCTCCAAATCATCCGAATGAATAAACCCAAGAATACTACAAATATCAACGGCACTATTAACATTGGTATTTTTTGAAAAATATACAGTAGTTTTCTATCCATTGACTCTATGTCCAAAAAGTCATGCCAATAGTATTAAGAGCATCCTTAATTCTGTACGCCTGATCAACCTCAGCTTCAATAAATAAGAATAAATCATCTGCAAAAAAAAAGGTGTGAAATGAGTGGCCCATCCTTACCCAAAATGATTGGTTTCCAAGACTTATCCACAATTTTCCTATGAATTAACTGGCCTAACCTCTCCATACAGAGTACAAAGATGTACGAAGATAATGGACAACCTTGCCTAATACCCATCTTAGGAACAAAATCATTCGGAAGCCTTTCGTTCAACACAATCTGCATGGAAACCGATGAAATACATTCTATTATGACATTAACCAAAGTAGAAGGAAAACCAAAATCAACTAAGGTTTCTTCAATAAAATCCCAGCAAATTTTATCATATGCTTCCTCTAAATCCAATTTTATGGCCATCCAGGATTTCTTTCTTTTTTTGGTTCACATTGAGTTTACAATCTCTTAGGCGATAAGAATGCTGTCTGTGATTTGCCTCTCTACCACAAAACTCACTTGATTCTGAGCGATAAAGGAATGGAATATTGGCTTGAAACGATTGCCAATAACTTAAGTAACAATCTTGTACAAAACATTAAGGAGACTTATTGGACGATAATGGAACAAAGAATCATGACTTTTAATCTTCAGTATGAGAACCAAAAGAGTCTTATTAATAGAGGAATTGAAAGGCTTACCAAAAAAAACATCACGAACCCAACAACAAACATCCAATCCAACCGTATCCCATTGGTTCTAATAAAAGATAGCATGAAGACCATCCAAGCCAAGGGCTTTCAAGGGACCCATGCTAAACAATACATTTCAACTTTCCTCACCAGTGATACTTAGGGCTAAAGAATCCAGAGTGTTAAAATCAAGTTTTGAGAAAAGACCACGCATAGGAAACAAATCACACGATAAATCATCTAAATAGTAAACGGATGAGAAAAAATAAACCGCTTCATCATAAAAAATCTCATTATCTTAGCACCAACCATCCTCAATTTTCAAAGCAGAAATTTTATTAGAATCGCTTTATAAAGGCTTTATTGTAGAAGAAATTTGTATTACGATCCCCAAAATAAATCCAGTCCAGTCTCAATTTTTGCTTCCCCGGAAATTCTTTCTCATCAAGAACCTTCTTATATTTTATTCGTAACTTAGTTTCAATATTCAGAAGATAGCTGGACCATCTATGATCTAAAGCAGACTGAACCTTACCAATACGATGAGCAATCGACCGTTTCCCTCTAATAATGTGCCCATAAACCCTCTAATATTCCATCTTTTAAGATCAGTAATAAAAGAAGTAAAATTACCAAAAATTTCAGATCCATTTCTCTAATTATCGCAAACAAATTAAGCAAAATCTGAATTGTATATCTAAGAAGCTAAAAACAAAAAGATTTAGGTTGAAATATTTGACTAGGAGAACTCAAGGATAATAAAATGGGTCTGTGATAAGATTTAAGTTAAGGAAGATGGAAAATTATTACATCAGAATAAGGCAGGTAACACTCACTATTTCCAATTGCTCGGTCAAGTCTTTCAAAAATTGCCCTTATTTTCCAAGTAAATTGGAGACCTTTGCAGCCAAGATCCCTCAAGCCATTGCTATGAACAAAATTATAGAATAACTTACATCCAGAGAAAATTGGGCAACCCCCCTCTTTTTATCAAGGGAAAGCACTGAATTGAAATCCCCTAACAAAATTTAAGGCTCGTTAATGGAATGAGAAACTTGATTCAAACAATACCATAATGCCTTATGTATCACCCTTTACCCGTATTCGTTACCGAAATAGGGTACGAGGCATTACTGGAGTTTACGAATTTTTTTTTTTTTTAAAACTCAATATAACCCCTTTATAGATATCTATCCCTCCCTGAAATTTTAAACCAAGACCAATTCACATCAACCAATCCAAGTCAACATATTTTCAAGATAGATTCACGCATATTTATAAGATAGTCTCATCACATACCAAAACCAAGATTTGTTAGCCATACCGATGGCTGACCTTACATTCCTTTCACATTAACATTTACTTTATTAGCTTATATATGCCATTGATTTCTAAAATAAAGTTTCTTTATATACCGAAATCTTGAAGTTGATAGTGTGATGTGTTTCCGACCGAATCCGACCTCCGAGCTCTTAACACTACAAAATAGGGGAAAAGGAAACAGGGTAAGCACTTTGTGCTTAGTAAGCTCATGTAACAAGAATTATAATTACCTAATATTTTTAATACAATGCAATAAACATTCATATATCCATTCAATGCATTATTACCCTAACATGCACAAACTCAACATTCAAGTTAGTACAATAATTACCATGTATCAATAATATATATATCATGATTGATGAGCTCACCAATACCATAATTTTCCATTCTCTTGTTACTTTTTCTTATTTATCTAGTTGAATTTCTCGAAATTTCGATGGATTTTCAGAGGTACACGTTTAGTGTATAATTCCGGGTCCGTCAATTCATATTCATGTGCGCACATTTCCATTTCAGAGAGCACACTCCCGAGAACCTCAACCTTGAAGCGGGATTACCAGTCCAGGCTAGATCCCCTGCAATATAAACTCATAGAGTATTGTCGGGATTACCAGTCCAGGCTAAATCCCCTGCAACAACAATTACTCTAATGAGCTTGGATCTAAATTACCAGTCCAAGCTAAATTGGACCTAATTCGGATTACCGTCGGGCTAAATCCATTTTACACATATTCTTCGGGAGGGCTATATCAAGATAGGATCACCCGTCCGGGCTAGATCCTTTTTACCGTCAATTCCTTTTCAGAGATCCATCAAATTTTCCTTTCATTCAACCGGGATTTCTTCCCCTTTTTATCAAATATACCAATGTTTCATAAATTTTCATACAATGAACATTCAAATCATATTCACATCAATAACATACATTTCAAGCATTAAAGAATATAATTCAAGTTACACGGACTTACTTTGATACTTGTTCGTGTACAAAAATCTACTAATCCTGAACTTTTTCCTTTCCTTAATCTAGCTTCGTATTTGAATTTTTTGGATCTAAATATATACATTTAATTATCAATTTAATACATTTCATGTTCATATGTAACATTCTCTTTAATTCCACTATTATTTATAGTTCCTTCAAAGTTGTTTACTTGAGTCATAGTCACTAAATTATTTATATCTCAACCTACAGAATTCCAAATTAAGATCCGCTAATTTTCCCTGAAACTAGACTCACGTATCTTCTTACCATAAAAATTTTAGAATTTTTGGTTCAGCCAATAAGTACATTTTATTCTTTAAAGTCACCCATATTCTGCTGTCTGACAGTTATGACCCTTATTCACTAAAAATTAATTATCTCCTTGTACAGGGTTTGAAATATTCTCGTTTATTTCTCTTGAAAATATACTCATTCAAGATTCTAAAAATATAAATTTAAGCCCCTAATTATTTTTCTCCAATTTTTTATGATTTTCCAAATTCAGAACAGGGGAACCGAATTCATTCTGACCTTATCTCACAAAATTCATTATATCTCATTATATACAATTACATTGCTTATAATGTTTCTTCTATAAGAAACTAGACTCAATAAGCTTTAATTAAATAATTTTTTCATCTTCTAATTTGATTTCTACAATTTATGGTGAATTTTCAAAATTAGCCTACTGCTGCTGTCTAAAACTATTTTAGTGCAAGCTGTTTATTACCATTTTTTCCCTAAGCTGTTTATTATCATAAAATTACAGCACTCAACCATGGTGACTTTCAATTTCATCCATGAATCAAAAACTAATGAATTTTAATAGTAGGACCTAGTAGTAAAAGTCTTAAAAACACAAAAATTACAAGAAATAGGCAAGCATTAACTCACTTGGTGCAAAAATTATGAAATACCAGCTTAGAAAACCCTCCTATGGCGTTTTTGGCTGATGAGAATGAAGAAAAATGAAGAGATTTCTAGATATTCCAAATTAGTCCTACTTTTATTAAGTAAATTTTGTTATTTTCCCATTTTGCCCTTATTTCAGTAATTCTCTTGATTTTTCTCAGCTTATGCCGCCCAAAATATCTCCTTTGGGCTTATTTTCTCTTTAGGTTCCTCCTCATTTGACAACTGAGCTATTTAATCCTTCTAGTAACTTTTACACATTTTCCAATTTAGTCATTTTCATTTAATTGACTACCCAAACATTAAAATTTCCTAACAAAATTTTAAAACCACATCGCTAACATTTCATAAATATTTATAAAAATATTTTTGACTCGTTTTTATGAGATCGAGATCTCGATACATTGTTTTTACCTAATTTCTTCAATAATTCCTTTTTCTAACTAACCACTAAATCGGTAAAATTTTTCTATTGATATTTTCATACGATTTTCCTATCATATCAATATTCATGCAAAAATATTAAAATAAATTTCTATTTAAATCATATTTGTGATTACGAAACCACTATTCCGATAACCTTGAATTTAGGCCATTACACTTTAGGTTTCTGTTTATCTGGATAACCATAAACAAAAGTCAGTAGAAAATTTCTAGATCCTAGTTTCTTCCCCAAACGACAATGAATAAATTATGGATCATTTAGGAGAATCTGGACCTAGACAATATTTTTCCAACAAATCCATAAACCCTCTGCAAAACCCTAGGCTTCAATTCTATGAGAACAATCCAAACCAGTTCTTGCTATGATTCCGTCCTCCTTGAAACCATTAACTCAAGTCTCAAGGAAAGCCTCAACATCAACCTCAAAATCAGAAAAGTAATCTCTAACCACTCGAACAAACTTAGGAGATGCACACCCTTGACAATTCCAAACAAAAAGGCTTAGTAACATCAGATAAAATATGAAGATAAAAGAAACATTCAACAGACCTACATTAAACATCCAAGCTAATCGCTTCACTAAAACCTGATGGAGTCCTATTTTATCTGGTGCCCTGAGTGTAGTATATTCATTTGTAAACTTGTACTTTTTTTAAACAGATTGGTTAATAAAAAATTAATTAATTATGTTAATATACTTTGTATAACTGTCCTCACATGGTTTTTGCACGCAAAAAAAAAATGGAAGCAAATGTTGCTCATTGGTTGTCTAAATGTTTAACTAATATTAAGTGGTATTACATGATCATATTGTAGTACAAAAAGACAGCTCATATTAGTAGACGAACCTAGTTTAATTGGAAATTAGCAAACCGATTAAAAGATTAATATGTCGTCTATCAAGTCCAATTGAGAATATGCCTTGTCTTGGCCGTCGAAGCGGATGACTCTCAAATGATAGGAACATAAATATGACTGAATGGACTAACAGTACATGAGACAGGACCCAAGTATAATAGATCTTGAATCCGTTTATGGGTTTATTCACTTGTGATGTTCATGGTGTAGCATACTTAAATCCTGAATGAATGACGGACTATGTATGTGTAACTCGTACACTTTGATGTAAGTAAAAGCCTGAGTTCAAATAAATAAGGAATCAAAAGCTAGTGTGTTGGGTGTATGGCTTCTATAGTATGTAGCGTCATTCACAATAGTGAAATTAATAGCCAAAACATGGGTAAATGATATCCTTTCATTGGCATTACATGGTTTATGAAAAGTAAACATGGTCACAGGTCGTTCGTCTTTGTGATGGAAGACTTGATCACTATTTGATAGTGATTGACTTTTCGTAAAGGAAGATGTAATGGTTACCATGAGATAAAATAGAATCATATTGGGAGAACGAATATTATCCCAAAGAGATCAATGATATCCTATGAGGGTAACACACTTATCACAATGTCATTGGACAAGCATTGAGTAGTTGCTTTCATAATGGTATGCCGTTGTGGAGAGTTCAGTCACGATATTATAGTGGAGTGACTTTGTGACTAAATGAATTTATAATTAACAGGTGAAAAGCCAGACTTAATTATAAATTATTTGAGCCTCAACTACATATGTCCAATTGATCCCTCCGTTAGCTCGTTGAAAGCATAAATGAATTGCATATTTGAATAGAAATGAACGGAATGAATAGGAAAAGAGAAATGAAAAACATTAAGGAATGATTATGGTTCATTTGGAAGTGAATGTAGGTTTCTAAAAATGGAAATGATCCATTTACAATCATATATGGATTACTTAAAAAATGATCAGAAGAATGAGTTTATATTTTTGGACTGTTTTGAAGCCTGTTAAATTAGCTTTATTTAATAAATTATTTTGATATAACAAAAAAATTTAAATAAAAATTTGTTTTTAGAACAAAGAATTAATAAAGTTCAAAACATAAAATTTATTTCAAGACTTCCAAACATCTTAGAAAATGTTTTGAACACTTAGAATATTTTGGACAAAGTTCAAACACAATTTTAAACTCTTGAACTTGATTGAAACAATATTAAATCAATTGAAAAAACTACTCCCTACAATAAGTATCGATACTTTCAAAATGTATCGATACTAATATGATTTTTATCGATACCAAAATTGCTCTTTGACTTGAATAAAAAATTGAATAAAAATAATAAATATCGATAATTTTAGAAATATATCGATACCTACTGAATTTTATCGATACCTTATTTTATATTGATACCGTTTTTGCATTATGATTTTATGATCTTTCGAACAATGACAAAAAGTATTGATGACCATTAAAAATATATTCATACCTTCTATCAGGTATCAATAAATCATTCTTGGTATCGTTGGAAACTAACTTTAACAGTCACTAAATCAGGCATTAGATGCTACTAGTATCGATACTCGTAGATAAAGTATCGGTACTTTTTGTTGTAGGTGAATTTAATGATCTGGTATTTTCATCCCCAACAACTCTATTTATTTTATCTACAACCACAATGGTCAGAAATGAATTGGAGGGTATAAATATTAGCTTCTAAAGGTCCTACAATAACAAGAAAGCATATTTAAGCAAAAAGATCAATCAAACAACCTTTGTGTCAAATATTTCCATACTTTTCTTTCATACACTTGTGAGCTTTATTTCCATTCTATTTGCTCAAGTGTTTTTCATTGTAATTGAGCTTAATTTGCAAACACAATGATCTTGTAAGAATTATTCTTTGTTTGCTTCTTTGTATCTCTTTGAGAGGGTTTGTATTAGAAACCTCAAAGGGAATTTGTAAGGTTAAACCTTATCCTTAAAGGTTATCAAATAGATGAATTTGGGAAAATCCTTAGTAGTGCAAAGCTAAGGTAGTGGAGTAGACAATTGGGGCCAAACCACTCTAAATTCTTGTGTCAAATTTTTTTATTCTTTCTCTCTAGTTTTCACAAATTTTTTAAAAGTCAATTCACCCCCTCTTAGCAATTTCAATTTGATTATTTGAGCTAACAAAGATCGAAAATGAAAATGAACCTTTCAATCATAGTGGACATATTGAGTTGTGAAATATTGAACATATTTTCTCAAAATTTTACCAGAGGCAAAATCGTCAAAATTTTACCAAGGGTAAACTCGTCAAAATTTTGTTGGGGGTGAAATAGGGATGAGAAAGTTATTTTATATATAAATATTAAATTTATTTTGGGAAATAGAAAAATGGAATCAGTTTGGATCACATTACAGAGTATTGATTCAAAAAGGCCTAATTTGAACTCGTAATTGGACTCAATGTGAGAGAGGCCCAAAACCCCCTCATGGACATGAAGGGGGCAGCAACCCTAGTAGGAATACTAGGGTGTGTTGTCCACCTTAGTCCTATTATAAGTAGGATGTTAATTTATATTTGAAATAAACCACTACAACTCAATAAGGGTTCTACCTTCTCTCCCTATAAATAGATGGCATCGATAGAGCTATTAACACAACTTTGAGATACTGTTATTCTGCCAAAAAATAGAGAGAATTTATTCTTAACTATTATATATTTTTTTCGGAAATAACAATTCTACTGGTTTCTATTAAGAAAAGAGAACTTTCGTTTTCAACCCCAAAAGGAGAGAACTTTTTCTAGTTTTGTGTTTTGATTCAATTAGTTCAAGCGCACACTAGAAGCAGTTCATGGTACGAGAATAGCGAAGAAGATCGTTTATTTGAAAGCCAAGAACAACGAACGTTCGCTAAACCGAAAACACAAGTGTGAATTCGGTTAAGGTTTATTGCTATAAATATCACAAGTCCGGTCAGTTTTCAAAATTTTAATTTTTCGTTGTGCAGAAAACCATTTTCAAACCAGATTTTTTCCAACAAGTCCCTTGTAAACAAATTGAATCTATAATCAGGCTATCGGACCCTATTCTGTCTACAACTTTTGTCATCGCTTTAGCTACAGACTCACAAGCAGAAGCCCTTACCTTAAATTTGCTCATTTTACCTCGTAGGGTGTGAAACCTCTCCTCAAATGTTTAGGGTCCCCAGTTTTCAATGAAGACAAAATATTAAAATTTTCATCTTGTATTGGTAAAAGATTAATAGAAATCATATCTCTCATGGGAATATTAGGATTCTGATTTTCAATAAAATTAATGATTGAATGATAATCCGGGTTTAAAATCGTCGCACCTGTCTCTTCCACAATCTTATGGGTTGGCCTTTACATTAACGAAACAATTTTCCTACTAGAATTCTCATTTGACGATTAATTTAAAATGTCCCTAAAATTAATAACACTCATATTAGCCAAATGAGAGCTGGATTTTAGTTTAAAACTATTAAAGCTAACAACCATGAGACGCTCATTTAACTCAACAAGCCTGAAGCCCGTCTTAGGGGACCCACCAACCACTTAATTCTAATTTATTTGATATTCAATTCTAACACTTGGACCAGCCAAGCTAAGCCCAAGTATTTTTAAAGGTTTCTCCCCGAAAGAAAGGCATAAGGTTTAGTCAAAAATGGAAGCTAAGCCCGTGTTTCATAGGACCATATGAGATTCTGGAACAAATTAATCCAGTGGCGTATAGACTAGTACTGCCACTAAAGTTGTCAAATATGCATTATGTGTTTCATGTATCCATGTTAAGAAGATACCGATCCAACCTAGATCACGTGGTACAAGTCAAAGCACTAGAAGTAGAGCCAAACTTGTCTTATAAAGAAGTACTTGTTCGCATTTAGCAAGAGAAGTAAAAGAGTTGAGAAACAAAATAATGCCATTGGTAAAGGTATTATGGAGAAAGCACAATACGAAAAAAAGACACCTGGGAAAGAGAAAGTTTGATGAAAGAGCAATACCCACAACTTTTCGCAGGTAACAATTTTAAGGGCAGAATTTTCCAAGTGGGTGAGAATTGTAGCAGCCCGCCCGCCAGAGACTATATCAAGTTACTATTTGGCGTATAAGTTAGTTAAGTCAAGGGTAAAAAGTGAGTAAGTTAGTGAAGTGTTTGTTTTTTACTGTGTGATGTATTCAGTAGGATTTGCCATTTGGCGAACTCCAGGATTTGGCGAAATTTAGGGTTTGGCAGACTCTTCTGTTAAGTTATTTGTCAGCCCCAGATGTTTTGGGCGAACTCGTTAGTTCGCAGCTTGATAGATGTGTTTCTGTGTTTAGTATATTTTGTGATGGCTTGGTTAGTAATGTTGAGATTTAGTTGAAACCTAGTTAGAACTAAACTACAGTACTATGGATGATTAGGTTCTTTATTATTTCATTCTCAAACTTTTAAAGCGATCGTGGGATCCTTTGACTTTCCATTAAGTTTTGTTTCTAGTTGTTTCTACTATATAATGATGGCTAGCTAGCATGTTTTTACATTTTACTTCTGCATCTTCTTCTTCTTCATTGTGGTCTTCACTAAAGTTTGAGAAATTTCTAAGTTGGAATCGTCAACAAGGAGTTCCAGATCTAGCTGACTCCATCATTAGTATCGATTTACTGGTAATTTCTAGTAAACTCTTAAATTATTTTCGAATGAATTTATGTATTTATAGTAAATTATGCATAAGTTTTAAAACTGCTTGTGAGGAAGGAAACTTTCTAATTTTGAGTTGCATGTTATCAGTTCATGCATGCATGTTAAATTTTAATAGTTTAATGATTTAATAGATATATTTGTCTCTCTTTTTAGCTCAAAAAGCTAATGAAGGTCCAAGTGTCATGGGCTTAGAACTTTCGTCTCACGATCCATGCGGCCTTAAGCGATCTATTTGTTCCAAACTCACCTAAGTCAGCCTAAACACCACAAGTGAGGATTTGTAATGACCCAAAATTCACGGGCATCAGAAAAGTACAATATCGGGCCTCCGTCTTAATAAACCGTGTTCGTAAATAATTATTAGAAATATTTATGAGTCTAGTGGTGTATCTAATTAGGTTTTTATTAAGTGAATTTAGCTTAATTTAGAGTAATTAGTAAAAAAGACTAAATTGAATAAAGGGTAAAGGTTTAGTTATAGATTAAAATAAAATAAAGGGGATTAAATAGGAAATTATGCCTATTTCGTTAGGTGAGGCGACAAATATTATATTATGTATTATATATAATAATAATAATTATTATTAATAATTATTATTATGGTTTGATATTAAATTATTATTATTATTAAATAAATTAAAACAGTGACAAATGTATGGTAATGATAATAAACATGTGTAAAATACATGAAAATACACTTGTAATATATTTGTATATTTTCTTAAGTAATAAGTAAAAGATATTTATTAATTATTATTATATTATGAAATAAACTAAATTGTGACAAATGGATGGTGATGATGATATACAAATGTAGTAATATATAAGTGTACATTTGTAATATATCTATTTATTTACTAAGTAGATATTTATTATAATAATTATTATATTAAATTATTATGAAACTAACTAACTAAATAAATAAACAAAACAAAAGAAACAGAGAGCATTTCGAAGGTAGAAGGAAAGAAAAATAAAAGAAAAAACTAGAGTTTTGATGCTTTAAGCTTATTTTGGTAAGTCAATCAAGTTCTTTTCTTTTGATTTTGATGTTTTAAAAGTTTTAGAACAAAGTTTTGTTGAAATTAAGTTGAGGTTTTGGAAGTTTTTAGGTTTTTGAACATAGTTCATATTGAACATGTAGCGACGTAAAAATTTCGCTTTGATAAATAGTTAAGGCGATTATTTAAAAATTTGAAAACGAGATTTTAGTTTTAAAGAGAAAAGGAGTCGCCACAAATCTTTTTTCTAGGCGTGATCGGACACTCAATAAACCCTCTTTTTTCTTTTAAAAGAAAATTTATTTTTGAACAAATATGAAGGCCGAATTTGGGTCTACGCAAAAATCCAGAGAAAAATAGGGTTCGGAAGTCGGTTACGCACGAGGAAGGTATTAGCACCCTCGCGACGCCCAAAATTGGTATATTGTTAAACACGCGTTGTCTTAATTCTCAAAAATACAAGTTTAATTTAATAATTAATCGCGATCCAATTGAAATACGAAAATTCAAAATTTTGGGTTTTTTTAGGAGGACGTCTAGTTTTTAACACGAGCCAATGATATCCACCCAACATAACGATGAAACCAGTGATTTAGTGTTGAAATCGGTACGTTGCCTTATTTATTAAAAACATAAAAAAATAATATCATTTGCAATAGGAATTTGTAAATAATGCGAACGATGATACAATTAATGAAAAATCTTAAAATGCAATATTTAGAATAAAAATAACAATAATATTCACAATAAAGAAAATGATAATAAAAAATGTTCTAATAATATAATAAAAGAAATAATATATTTGTAATAATAGTAGAAAATAATAATATGAACATGAAAAATACACATACATATATATATGTTAATAATGATGATAATGATAATATGAAAAATATAACAAGAGTAAAATAATGATATTAGTACGTAAATACAAATATAGATATCATAACTTAAAACATAATAGTAACAAAAAAATAAGTAAGCAAAAAATATAAATCGATAAATGAGAACTAGATGAATAATAATGTAGGTGTAAATATAATAATAGTACTAACACAATAGTAATAATAAAAGGGTGATAATAATATATTAAATAGTAAAAGAAATAATAGTAAGAGTAATTTAAAAAGATAATAGTAAGAATAATAAAAATAACAATGATAATAATAATAACAACAATAGTATAAATAAAAAAATTAATAATAGTAATAACGATAATGATGATAATAATAATAAAATTATTATTATTAAAATAGAGTAATAAAATAATACTATATATATACATACATATATAATAAAATATACACTAATATATAATAACAATACTAATACATTAATAAAAATAATAAGAATATGTTAATAATAATAAATTAATGAATTAATAATAAAAATGAATAAATAAATACACAAAAATAAAATATAATTATAATAGTAATATTAACAAAATCATAATAATAATAATAATAATAATAATAATAAGTTAAGGAAATAATAATATATGTTAATTTAATATATAATATGGAAAATAACAGAAAAAAAGGAGTAAATTAAACCTACAATGAAAGTTCGGGGCCAATTTAGAAATAAATAAAGAAGAAAAGACCAAATCGAGCACGCTAACAATAAGGAGGGACCGAAACCGAAAATAACCCTCCCTCTAAAATGCACAGCATTGGGTAGGACTCAATTGAAGTCCAAGTACAAATTCGAGGCAAAATTGAAAACGAAAAATACTTGATTGCAAAGTAATAAAAAAGCGGAAGGACTAAAAGCGCAATTAGCCCTTCCGTTAAAAAACATGCGGATCCTAGACGGGTCGGGTCGGGTCAATCCGGTCCAAGCCAAAACGACTCGGGTCGGGTCAATCCGGTCCAAGCCAAAACGACGTCGTTTTGGGTGTTAATGGCCAACCCCAAAACGACGTCGTTTTAGGGGGCTACAAAAGTCAAGTTTTTGAGAAAAAAAATTCATTGTTAGCATGAAAGAAAAAAAAAAGAGAGAGAAGAGAGAATTCTCTCTGAACTAGGCCCCAACTCCAGCGAGGAAGGTCGCCGCCGCCGTCGCCGGTCCGCCGCCATTGGCCGCTGCGCACGATGGCCAAAAAATCGAGAAGGTACGTTTTTTTTGTTTTTTTTATACTATTTTTTATACTTTAAATATATGTATATAAATGAAGGAATAGACCCAAAAATAGGAAAGAAATAAAATAAAAATCATCTTAGGCCTTCGGATTTGGATTTCTAGTGTTTTGGGTTCTTCCGATTTGGTATTTTTCTGATTTGTTTTGCTTTGAATCACTGTTTTGCTCTCTCTGTTTAAAAAATCAAATGCTTTGTATTAAAAAATGCCCAATCTCCGTAAATGATTTTTGTTTGGCTTTTTATAGCCATTTTACATTTTTTTTTTTCATCATTTGCTGTCTTTTCTTCTCTGGTTTTGTAGGTGCAAGTGGCGGTGGAGTAGGTGGCGGTGGGTGGTGGTGGCAGAGGCGTCAGAGGGCAGGTGGCCATAGGGGCGGCGGCTAGCTAGGCTAGGGTTTTTTTCTTTTTTATTTTCTGATAAGTATTGGGCTAGGGTTAGGCTGAAATTGGGTTTGGGCTGTTGGGTGGGTTTAGTTTTGGATTAGTGGGTTTGATTTAGGTGGGTTAGGTTTAGTTTAATTTGGGCTGATAATTGGGTTAGGGGAGGATAAATTGGGCTTGTAACAGAACAAAATAATGAATTAGGGGTTTAATTGAACGAATTTTAAGTTAAAATTGATTAAAGGATTAAATTGTAAACTAGGCTATCAGTTTTGTGTTGTAGGGATTAAATTGAAAGAGGTTTTAAATTAGGGTTTTATTATGAACATTAGATAGTTAAGTAGAATATGGAAGGAAATTGAATAGAAATAAAGTATGAATTGAGTTAGAAAAGTAAATGAGTTAATTAGGATTAAATTGGATAAAAATTCAATTATCTTTATTAATTAGTTTTGTAATTAATAGTGTAAATTATTATTATTTTCGTAGCTAGCAAGGAAACCGAGGCATCGGCACAAAAAGGAAAAGAGAAAGTTATAGAGGAGTAATCGCGAAATCCAGGTTTGTATTACTATAATTCAAATTACTTCTTATTAAATGTTTTATATAAATTTTATATTTAATAGATAAGTATAAGGTAAGTATTAATATTTGAGTTGAAAGGGAATTGGATTGGATGGTGAATGTTTATGTATAATTGAATTATATATTGATTTGAATGTGAAATTGAAATTGAATAGTGATCTTAAATTTGGTATGAAAGTGAAAATTTAATTGAGAAATGGAATACCCTATTAACTAGTTGGGCTAAGTCGGATATAGTTGGCATGTCATAGGATTTGGAAGAGTACGAGATTTATTGGTTTTGCCGATCAAGCACTTTATGTGTTGTATATCAGGCACTTTATGTGTCGTACAGGGCACCTCGTGTGTCTTTTGAGGCACTTATGTGTCGTCTATTGATTAGGTACTATGTACCGTTTTAGGCACAATGTGCCATACTGGTGTGTTTGAGTTGAAATCCGTGTATCCGTCAAAGTCTAGGTTTGTTAATAGGGTGAAAAACTGAAATGAGAAATTTAAAATAAATTGATTGATTATTCTATTGAAAATATTGAAAGAAATAAGAAAGTTGAATTGTGGATTGAAATTGAGATTGGAAATGAAAGGCATGAACTAAATGTTCATGTAGTGATTGAAATTAAGGCATATGATATGTGAATGAAATTAAAGAATAGCTAAAAAAAAAATTGTATTGTTATTGTTAATAAATGAAAGTTTAAGAATGAATTGATATTTGAGAAATTTAATCGTTACATGCTTGATAATTATATTCTATTATTGTTATTATAATTTGAATTATGGTAATACCACTGAGTATGAAATACTCAGCGTACGGTTGTTTCCGTGCGCAGGTCGATAGGAGTCCAGAGTCCCAATCCAACATCCAGAATGATCCCGACTCCAGCATCAAACTTTGGTGATGTTTTCCTCTTTTGGTAAAAGTGGCATGTACATAGGTGTTGTAATGGTCACTTTAAAATGTTTTATGATTTTAGTTGTAATAAATGATATTTGGTGTTTTGGTACTAAGTTAAATAAAATGGTTTGACAAATTTGGTAAGTTTGGTATTAAACTTGGAAAGAAAAATGAATAAAGCTAGTTAGTAAAATTTTGAATGATATTATGAATGTTTATTTAATTAAGATATCAAGTTAATGTTTTAGATATAATTTAGGTCTATTTAAATGTGAATTGGATTGGTTGTGATTTTTGTTTGGATTGCTCTCCATTTAAATTTGCAGGGAAGGTTAGATATTTATAAAGGGGTTATATTGAATTTGCATAAAAAAATTTCCAAGCACCCGAATTAGTCCCGAATCACTCCTAATTCATATTTTGGGCCTCGAGGGTCCATTTAAGAGACTTTAAGATTATTTTATATTATGTTTGATAATTATTTGTATATTAATTGTGAATTGTTCGATAGGTCCAGTAATGCTCCATAACCCTGTTTCGACGACGGTTTAGGATTAGGGGGTGTTACAGGATTCCTTTAAAATTCCTTCAAAGCACCAATTTGTATAGCAGAAGCAATTGTGCCAAAAGAAGCCACAAAAGAACAACAAAAAGCCACAAAAGAACAACAAAAATCCACATAAAAGAATGTACGAGAGGTGTTTGAGTAAATGCTCTCAATATTTCTATTATTCATAAAGAATAAAGAAACAACAAAGAATGGAGTGAGTACAAATGAATAGGAGGCTCTCTATTTATAGTTGAGCTCCCCAAGAATCAACAGTCAAGATTAAGTTACATCGACAAACAAGATTAATCATACCCCTTAAATTATGGAATTTATATGATATACCATATTAAATCTAATCTAATCTTTACAATATATGATTCTTATCAATCTCTTAAGATTAGTTACCAAGATAGTCTATGTTGCCATATCTTCATCATTGGGCCACCTAAGCTTTAATCTGACAGGCTTCTCCAATAGCTTACTAAATCGGGCCAGTTCTTGTGGTCCAAATGATCCCCATCTAACCAATAGAATTCTGTTGGATACATTTGGTGCATTAGTCACGGGTTTTGAACTGCGGCCTGTGATACAAGTAGCAAGGGCAAAGGACCTTTTGAATAGATTACTGTAGTAGACTTTCTGGTGAGTTCCTTCTTACTCCCATATGTTATAGATCCTATTGTTGTATAAATTGTGTAAGGTAAGTGCTCTCTCTTAATAACGTAATATGTGGTATATGGTTTTGTGATGGTAAACCAATATTGTCAACATGAGTATGATCAATTCATGTTTTGATGTAAAATATCCTCCATATTGCACAAACCCAGTATCGTCTGTATGTGAAACATGATATGTGATAAATGGAAATGAAATATGTTTGTGATGCCTTCGGTAGGGCGTATTGCAAATTGGACTGGTAGATCATGAGAAATCATGATTAGTTAAACCAAAATTATATAAGGAGTTAATGGGTGAAATGTATGTATATGAATACGACTGATTCATATGATTCTAAATCTATATTCTAAGTCTGAGTCTGACACAAGTATAAGTCATGTGCAAAACATGTGCATTGTATTAAGTTATGGTTTAATAGACGGATAGTGTTCACCCATGTGGCGTGTTAAGTTGACAGATTGAGTCTGTTTAAGAACTGTGAACGCCAATTAGCATATTATGTTTAGTATGTCTAAACCTCGTCGAAAGGTTGAGTATCATTACGAATACTAACTGTAATAGCCCAAATTTGCCCGGCCCGTAAAATAAACAAAAAAAAAACCAAAAAATAATAAAAGTTCTTTTACAGTCCATTTACAAAACCCAAATTGCTAGCCTATTTACATAGCCTAATTGAAGCACTACTTATGGCCCATTTACAAATCACACCGGTAGCCCACATTTGAACCTCATTACACCTAAAACCCTTTAGCCCAAATACCCAAACTAGACCCAAATCAGCGAGGCCCAGGAAGGCCCAATGCCTAAACTGAATCAGGAAACCCTAGGGTTTCCAGAAACCTTCGCGCCGCCGCAAGCACGATCCCAATCATCACGCCGTAGTCAGTGACCCCTCATCTCGCATCACAATCGGCGCGCCAATGCGCCATCATCAGCGCCCGATGGTCGCTGGTTTTCTCGTCGTCACCTGCAAAAAAGGAAAGAAATACACAGCAAATATGGCAAGGAATCGAACAGAAGAACACACCAAATTTGTACTTAGAAAACAGGGGCTATAAAAGCCGAATATCTTCACTGTAATAGGGGAATTTTTTTTACATAGATACAAACAGATACACGCATATATACAAGAAAGAAATACGAGCAGTTTCTTTTTGGAAAAAGGTGATTTTAGTTACATATTTCGTTCCTTATAGTTTATTTCTTTTGTTCAACACATATGAATCGTTTTTACAAAAAAACTGTCGGTATTTAGAAAAGAGAAGAGATTACCTGTGATTCGCCTGGAAAAATAAAGGCTTTTAACCTTCCAACCGCCGTGTACGGCGGCGCGTGTGGCGCGTGGGCGCGTGCAGCCCGATGACCGGAGCTTGGCCTGACGGAGGTCGGAGGCCGAAGCCCGAGGGCTCTTCTCTTCTCCTCTTTCAGAGGATTTCAAGTTTTTTTTAAAACCAGCTTTAAAAAATGAATTTTTGGGCCAAAATCTAATTTATATAGTATTATAAAAATAGTGTCGTTTTTGCTTAGTTTAATAAGCACCAAAACGGCGCCGTTTGAATGAAAGATCGACGCGTTGACCCGTGACCCGGGGAGGATCCGCGTGTTTTTGGTAGAAGGGCTAATTGTCCAATTGATCCTTCCGCATTTTTAATATTTATAATTTCATTTTATCTTTATTTTAATTTGGCCCTAATCTTTTATTTTTGTTTCAATTTAGTCCTAATGGCCATTTTAAAACTTATTTTGGGAACGACGTCGTTTTTGGGATTAGGGCTAATTGCCTAGTGAGTCCCTCGAATTTTAGTGCGCGTTTCAATTAGGTCCAATTTTTTATTATTTTAAAATTAACCCTAGAGTTTTATTTTTATTTAATTTTAATCCTTTTTAAATTTTTTATATATAGTTTATTTATTTTAAATATTTTAAATATGATTTATTTTTACTATAAACATTATTTATATATGTAAAAAATTATTATATATATTATTTTTATTTATGTATTATTTATTATATTATTTATATTTTATTATATATTTTATTTATATTTTATTATATATTATATCATTTTATTATATATGTTATTCATTATATTATTTTTTATTATATATTATATATTATATATTATATTATTTCATTATTTATTATTAAGTATAATTTTAAAAATTTGTAAATTATTATTAAATAATACATATATCATTGTTAAATATTTAGTATATTATGTAATATTCTAAAATTTACTATAAAGTTTTGTTCCTATTTAATATAATATTATTTTTATAAAATATATATTAAATTATTATATCATATAGTTTTTTTTAATTAATTAACCATTTTTAAAAAAAATTCTCCTTTATTACTTATATATTGTTTTAAATGTTTTTAATACCTCATTTATTTTTAACGGTATTTAGTTTTCATCTTTATTTTTTGACTTATTTTACTTATGTTCATAATTTGTTGATTTATTTTCGTATTTTTTATTTATTTAGTATTGTTTTAGCATGTTAATTTTATCTCATAAATTATTTGTATTTTTATGTTATTTATTGTTTTTATATATTTGCATGGAAATTTATCATTTATGTTACTATTTTAGGTTATACTTGTATAAAATATTATTGTGTGTACCATGTAATTTTATATTTTATGTTTATTATTTTCTATGTTTATTTGCATGACATGTAAATGTACATATTATGTAGTGTATATTGTTATTTATTATTTGCTATGTTATATTCGCATAAAGTATTCATGTATGAATTATATAGTTTAGTATTGATATATTGTAATATGTTAATATTATATCCTGATTGCATCATTGTTTTAAAAAAATATATACCCAAAAATGTTTTAAAGACGAAGCAATGTTTTTGTGTTTAGGGATTCGAGAAATAGTGCCCTAACGTGCTGAGTTGCGATTCCCTGTTTGTCTAAATACCTAAAATATCCTTCTAAATGAATTTTGTAAATTACGAGATGATTTTAGTTACGAGAGTTTAAGAATATCGTGTCCAATCGTGCTGGATGTGATGTTCGTATTCTTTTGGGGCAAAGGAATCTCAATTTCCAACTCAAATTATTTTGGTTTTAAAAAAGGAATCTTTTTTAATTTCTTTCAAACTTTTAACATTAAGATAGAAAACTACTCAATTTGGTACCAATTTTGGGCGTTGCGAGGGTGCTAATCCTTCCTCGTACGTAATCGACTCCCGAATCCATTTTCTCACATTTTCGTAGACCAAAATATTTTATAAGGTGATGCAATCACACCTTAAAAGGTTGGTGGCGACTCCCGTTTTCATTTTTTTTCAAAAAGTCAAACGCCATTTTTTAAAACACCTTAAAAATGGTTTCGACACTAATGCTTGTCTAACAGTAGTATCCATGTATATCGTTTATGTTACCTTTATTAATGGAACTCACTAAATTCATTTGAACTTACTTTTTTAACATTTAATTCTCAGACATGTTGATTGAAGAAAGAGATTCTGTAGAAGGGACTACGCCAGAGTTACTATTGGTAATGAACCACTTGCCTATTCATGTATCATGCATGACCTTTTAGAATGGTGACGTGTAGATTTGTCTATAATCAAACTTGTAATAATTTACAGCTTTTGTCAAAACACTATTTTATGAGAACTTTTACAAACTCTATAAATATATTTTTAATCCAGAGAATTATGGTTTATGATATTGTCGTTTAGATGAATATGCCAAACTGTTTTGAATGATGTTTAATGACCAAAGAAGCACTTGAAACTTTTTATATAGGAAAATAAGTCATCTTGCATTTTAAATAACTTTGTCCACTTTTATAAGGTTTCCGTCAAATATTTGTCTAAAATTGTTTCACTTGGTGTATAATTGATTTGATTGTTTTGTTATTGTTATACTAGGGTTTATGCCAAATTTAGAGTACATGCCAATACCCTATTACTTTTAAAAATTTCAAGAATTTTTGTCAAATTCATTTGGCTTTTAAGTTGTAACGCATCATACTTGGATCTGGTAACCGGGTCGGGTGTGGGTGTTACACCATCCACCTTAATTTTAGAAACCAACGACTTGTTAAGATCGAAAAGGATCGCTATACGAACGAATCGACCCCTATGCACACTACCAGTATTATCATCAAGTTTAATGACATGACCAATCATCTCCTTAATGCTCGTTAAGATACTCTCCCAATACAAAAAACTAGGGATACTCAGAAGGCGAATCCAAGCTACCACTTTTGACGGATAAGTTTGACTAGTTAAGAAGAATTCTGACCAAGGTTGAACCATTAAATATTGCCCAAAAACAATCCACGATCTTTCTGTAACAACCTGGATATAATCCATTTCCACTTGGAATTTCACCATGAAATAATCATATTCCAAATCCATAATTTTAACGAGAGTGGAAGGCTTTCAAATGTGATAAATCTTATTGAAAAGAGTTTGGAAACGTATTTTCCTTCCAAAAAGCTTAACCACAACTGTACGAGACATACTCTGATATAAAATCTGATGAACCCTTTCAGAAAAATGAATCGAAAGTAGCTCATCTTCTGTTCTAGTAATCACATCTCCATCAAGTAACTGTAGATTTTTAATTACTAATTAAATGAAAATACCTCAACATTGAACGTTAATGTATTGGTAATTCTTAATTTTATGTTATTAAAAAGTCAATAAAGGTGCAACTAATAATTTTAAATCATAACAAAAGTATAATTTATCATGAATGCAAAGCATACTTTTTCATTTTTGATAAATTATTTTTTAATTTTCAAAATTAAATATTATTATAACATCAATGTAATAACATAATGAATAATACAAATATTTTAATCAAAAATTTCAAACTCCTGCCTTTTGCAATTTTAAACAAAAGTAACATATGTTTTTTCACTTTTTCCTTAATGAAAAATTCAATATAAAATTCAACAATTTTAATAATTATTATATAAATATGTTTTGAAAAAAAGTCTTTAGAAAAATCAAAATTATTATTTATAAGTATTTTATTTTTTTATAAAATAAATTTATTTAACCAAATATTTAATAAAATTAAATTATTATTTATATCTGTGATAAATCTATAAATAATAAAAAATATTTTGAATGAAATAAATTAATAATATAATAAAAATAATTACAATTAAATGTTTTTTTTTCCAAACTTATGCTCATTTATAATGGTAGATAGATGAAAATAGATTATTCCATCAGAGTATTTCGGTTGTCTACTGGTAGTTTATGTTAGATTCACCAACTAGTCAATATACTTTGAAATCTACTAACCAAATTTTCGACTCTTATCTAATTTTTAGACTTCATTCGGATTTAAAATTATTGATAAAATATATTTAGATTCAATCGTAATAACGATGAGATTAGAATAATAATTAATTATTAAAAATATTATGGTATTCATTATTATCGGCCTGTTACCTAATTATCTGATTGGGTTTTGATCGTCGACCCACGTGGTTCACATGTGAAATGTTTGCACTCCTCTATGAGATCGCATTATGTGAGTTCACACCACCATGTAGGAGAACTCACATCTAGAAAACACATGTTAATCCCAGAGAATGATACTTATTAACATGCATAGGGACCTACCTACGATGTCACGATCATAAATAGTAACCGTATCGTATAAATACATAATTTAATCATTTTAAAGAGGACACATGCTCTAAAACACTAAAAAAAAATTAAATTGTAATTTTTAAAATAAATGATCAAATATTATATTTAAATTAAATAATAAATGTAAATTATATTCGGATGGAGATTTTTTTAAAGGCAGATGCACGTAGTGAATTAAGACAACTATATGGTAAATGTTTGCTTTCGCTCCACTCTACCTGTCTTATAAAATTATCATTTTACTATAATATTTGGTATATGAATTTTTTTTTTAATTTAGTATCTAATTTTTCTTTAGTTCAATTTGGTACTTAAATTTGACTTTTTTTTTAAATTTGGTATCAAAACTTGACATTTTTCTTAAGTTGGTACTTAATCTTTGTTGGGATCCAATTTGGTATTGAACTTGACTTTTTTTTCCTAATGTGATACTTAATCTTTTTTTTTGTTCGATTTTGTACTTGAAGTTGTCAAACATTTTACAAATTACTCAAATATACTAATAATGTTATTTTTTTTATGAGATAGCAAAAATAATCAATGTATAATCGAGATGTGATAGATGGCATGATTTTTATTTTATTTTATAAGTTCAATTACTTTTAGTTTTATTTATTTATTTATTCTACTAATTTAAAATAATGAATTTCTTTTAATTTGAGCTTTTTAAATTTATTCTTATTTAGTATAATTCGTTAAGCATAGCTCAATACCTAATTTTTTAAATATTAATTTCCTCTAATACATACGATATTTTTGTAGCATAACAAAATAATAATAATAATAATAATAATACTTTAGTGCTTTGCATAATTTGTATAATATTTAATAGGTTTAGGTACCAAATTGAACTTAAAAAGGCTTAGGTGCCAAATTAGGAACAAAATGCCAAGTTCAAGTACCAAATTGAGCCCGAAAAAAAAGTTTAGGTACCAAATTAGGAAAAAGTGTCAAGTTCAAGTACCAAATTGGATAACAAAATTTAGGTACCAAAATAAAGAAAATGTCAAATTTATATACCAAATGTATAAATATTAGTAAAACAAATAAAATGAAACAGTGTGTAGGATAAAACCAACGTCTAGGAATGATTTGGCAACAAATAACATGCATGCATGCATACATTCACTCCCATTTGTTTCCGTTGAATGCAGTGAGAAGGGTCCAAAGTAAAATTGGAACTCCAACTCATCTTAAATGTTTCATAATGAGAAGCACCAAATCTTTACCAGTAATTAATCACCATAAAAAGCTTCAAATAATATGAAGTTAACCTAACCCAATATTTAAATCAAATTTATTAGCATAATTAAGAATGGAAATTTTGACATACATCTTCAACTCTATCATCGGTTGTGCCGACATGAAATTTTATGTCCGGTCCGAACTGAACTTTTTTTTAGATTTTTTAATATAAAAATAAATTTAAAAAATATAATACATCAAATACATGAAAAAAATTAAAATAAATATTTTTCAACAAATTAAAAATACATTAAAAAAAGTTTTATACTTAAATAATACTAAAGTAGTAGCAAAATTAATAATAAAATAAGAGTTATATAATATCCAAACAATAACAACAAAATATTAGTAATATAATCGCGAGATGGTAGCAAAATAACTAATTTAGGTCGGGTTGGGCAAGAACATCTTTCTGGAGGTTTAGCCCGTTTAAAAAACAGACTTTATTTTTTATCCAAATCTATTTTTCAGGCCTATAATTTTACTAATACCTTCTCATTTTTCGAACAAGCCTAAACAAATGACTCGACTCATGATGAAATCTATTTATGACATATTTATTTAGAAACTTATGGATATGAAAAGTGGGCCTCTCCTCTTTAGCTTTCAATTTTAGTGGAGGGGAGCCAAGGCTTTGATGCTTTGTGGTGGGATTTGGTGGAGACATGTGCGCTTGCTCGTTGCTATTTACAACGTCTATTTCCAAATTCAACGTACGATTCGAGTTAGCATTTTCGCTCTTTTGCAAATGCAAGCATTGAAGGCCCCATCACCTTTTTTTCTTTTCACTGCTTTCCATACAGTGTTTTTTTTTTTTAACATGGATTTGATGATATCTTGAGTAAAATAGGTATGGTGGTGTGGCCATATGATGGGGGTGAATTGGTGAGTGCATCATTATGTCAGTCAGAGAGCTTTTGGAGATTGCTAAATTTGTCATTGGAAAACCCTAATTACCGAATGAATAAAAAAGAGAGATTAGAAGCTGTTACTAAGAAAGGTCTAATTATGAAAACTCTCTCTTTACTATATGGAAATTGATAACTTTGTTCATCTATTTTACTTTATCAAATTTTAATTTTTGTAGTTTATGAAAATTAGGAAGTTAATCCGATTATTAGTAAATAAATATATGAATTTGAACAACTGATTTGGGTTATGTATAAATTATTATATGTAAATTGTGGAATTGTAAATTTTCATTTAGTAATTCAAAGGTAAGATTTAACATTGTTACCTAATAAGATTAGCTTTTCAATTTTCATAAAATATAATAATTAAATTATCAAAATTTGAAAAGTGGAGAGATGAAATTCATAATTAGACCAATAAATCTTGGTTTAATGGTAATGTTGAAATCTCCAAAATCTCATACTTTTATATGTAAAATTTCACTAATCAATCCAATCAAATTTTAATAAAATTATTATTATAATTATATTTGTTCCTTAAAAATAGATTAATTATTAATTTTCTATACAATTGATTATTCAATATTAGTTAAGTGACCATGTTGAATATAAAATTTTAAAATATTATATATATATATATATATATATATATATATATATATATATAAAAGAAAAACCAAAGAAGCTGATTCACCCATTACTTTATTGATAAATTTACTAAATTTAAAAAATTATAAAATTTGGATTCAATTTTCATCTTAAATATAGAGCAATTTTAAAATTTATGATCAATGTCTATATTATTAATGAAATTATGTAATACGAATAATTAATTACTAGATTCACTATGTCAATTTTACTTCAATAATTGAATTGAGGCAAACGACATTCCAGGCTGGCTTTTGTTCTTTTGTATGCGTATCCATCATTGTTTTTTATCCGGAAGCACCACCTTTTCCCTCCAAGATGATGCTTTCACTTAAATTACATAAATTACATTAATGCAATAAATTTATTTCTTTTCTAGGTTTATAATAATTACGACTCATACATACCTCCAATTATAATAAAAATCAAACGTGTAAAAATAATCTTCACACCATTTACAGTAAAATTGTTATGAAAATCTCGTATTTTGATTTTATATTTAAAAAGTAAATAAAATAATTTATTATAACTTTTTGTTAATATTTTAATATATGAAATATAAATTTTAATTTTTTTAAGCAATAAATATTAAATATTTATAAAATTTAATTAAAATATATAAACTATATTTTAAATATTTAAATATAATCATTAAATATTTGTAATTAGATATTAACACAATTGTATTATTTTAAAAATATTTTTTATTATTTTTAATTAATAGTTTTAACACATTTATAATTAAGCACCAAGAAAAAAAAAAAGGAAAGTACTATATTGTTGGAGAGGTGAAAATGTACTTAAACACCAAAAGTATTTTTTGGAGAAAAAAACTAAAAATTTTAGCTTCTCCTTTTTAAAAATGCTTTTCAAAAGCCAAAAATTTCAGCCAAAAGCAGCTTATTTAGCACAGTTTTTCTTCTAAAAGTATTTTTTTAAGCACTACTAAACAAACCCTTAGCCATGTTAGTTTTTAATAATACAAATGAATGAATATTTTAAAAGAAACGATCAATTTACTTTTTAATTTAACGTACAGTGACTAATTTACTCGTTTTTTAGTAAAAGAGATAGAATGCAATTTATATGTTAAATCAAAGAGTAAATTGGTCATTTTATTAAAAAATTTATCCATTTTTACTGTTAAAAATTGATTCTTGTATTTCAGTATGAGGTATACAAAACGTATCACGTGTCACCTGATTATTCTGTTAATCATATCAACTTTTAATAATAGAAAAAGATAAAATTAAAAAGAAAAATTAATTTACACTATAATCTAATATACAAAAATAATATAATACTTTTGCCCATCATAAAATTCCAACTTATAACATTAAAATCCCAAAGCCTATACTTTTGCTAAGATTAATGCAATTAATTTAAATAGTTTGGGACCCATTAAATTTTAAAAGTATCGTCATTTTAGGTTAGAATAAATGATTCAGTGTGCTTTTGAAATCAAACATCACCCGTAAAATTTTATTAAAGTAGGGTTAGGTTTAGGGTTTATATCCATGTTGTTAGTGAAGAGGAATTTTATTAAGATTGTCAAATCAACTTCATTCACTCTTAAGCAATCTCAAAAGTAATGTATTTATCAAATATCACTTTTTTTTAATTAAACGAAAAAGATAATAAGTTTTTAAGTTTTTTTTTTAAAGTAACTCATTAATTAACTCATTTAATGAATGAAATAATATAATTTAGGAGAAAAATAATAATAAACACTCGTTGTAGATGACAAAGGATAAGCTCTATTAACACAATAAAGGTTTTAGCCTCAGCATCGAATAAAACATCATGACACGTTAACAATTGACTTTGTCGCAACTCAAGCAGGACATATCTGAAGTGATTATAAGTACTTAATATGATAAGGAAATTAGCTCTGGATGGTCCAAAGCGGCGAGCAAAAATCGACAAAAGAGTTGAGTATTCACCAAACTAAGGAGAACAACAACAAAACTATCCCTAAAATCACTTGTAAAACTAACGTTACATGCATAAACAAGACTTAAAAACGTGCTACAAAAGTAGACAAATATTTCTAAAACTGAAAATTATTAAACATTGGAAAAATATATAAAACTTAAGATAATACGGATCCAAATCGACTCATGAAATCATTTATTATTCTGAAACACTCTCAAAACAGAAACAGAACAAGAAGCTGATGAAGAGCCACCCACTTTTTAAGAAAAACTACTGGTGGCCAATAGAGTTTTAGCGAACAACAGGCGCTGTCATTTATTCATCACAATTTCTGAAGACAATAAAGATACCCACAAAATAGATCTGCAAATTGAAAAGAGAGAACATATATGAAGTGAATGGGAAGAAGAAAGAAAGAAAAGGTTAGTGAGAGGAAAAAAAATGCGGGCGATAGCTAACCCAAAAGTTAATACTACGGTTGAACAAAATAAAAAATGAACAAATGGCTTGAAGAAAAATTAGAAAAGTTTTTAAGATTTTTCCAAGTGAAAACAACTTACTAGTTCATCTATAAAAAGAAAGTTTAAGTGTTTAAGATTTTAAAATTACTAACTGCTATTTAAGAAAAGTGTTGTAATAATCCATTAGGATTAAGTGAAAAATTGAAAATTTATTTGAATATTGAATTTATTAATTAACCGGCGATAATTATTTAAATTGAATTGAATCAAATCGAATTTTTATTTTTTTATAATTTAAAAATAAGAAAATATAGTTTTAATGTGTGACAATAATTGAAAATACTATACAATGAAATGAATTGATTTAAATTAGTGGAAATCGATTCGGGTCAATTATCTTTCATATTCGGTTTGATTTTTTAATATAAGGTCAAAATCGATTTAAATTGAACTTAAAATTAATTTATCTACATTATTATTTAAATTCTTGGTTGAGTGAGTATCACAAATCAACCGAATATTAATTTTTCTAAAGAATAATTAAAGAAAGATTATTAATTAACAAAATAAATTATATTATTACGAGAGAATTTTGATATATTTATATAAAACCAATAAAAATATTTATAAGATTTCAACTTAAAATATTATAATATTTAAACATTCAATTTTATCATTCAAATAAAAACTTTATTTAATATTAATTTATACGTCTAGTAAATATAATTTTTATATAAATTTATTTGTGTATCGTAATGTAATATATATGACTGAACTTAGAAGTTATGACATCCATCCATCCCTGGTGGTTGATGGATGAGAAGGTGAATATGCTTGACAGGGAGGCTTTTTAACAACCACTCTTGATATTTGATGGGAAGATAAGATAAAGAAATTGGAAATTGGTACTCAAATACGTATACACACTGTATACGTATTTGAGTACCAATTTCCAATTTCTTTATCTTATCTTCCCATCAATTATAATTTACATTTTGGCTCACCATAAATAAAACAAAATCATCACAATTTAAAAATTATCTCACCGTCTTGTACCTAGTTTTGAATAGACCGACGCACTCCTCTCCTCTCCACTCTTTGTTTTTGTGTTTTTTGCCCTTTTTGAAGTTTCGGTTTAATTATTATTTGTTTAGTCAGAAATGTAAATGGCCTTTTGGCCCCGGAAATATCATTAGGAAGTATGAAGTTTTGGGGGTTAATATGTACTTCATCATAGTCGGGTTAGATTCAATTCCGGCTTATATAAATTTTGTTATTCTTTAAGTTCAGGTTTAATCTGAAAAATAAATTTAAAATTTTGCTTAAATTTGATTCAGATAAAAAAAATTCTAAACCCTACTTATACAATATTTAAATAAAAATAATAAAATAATAACAATAATAATAAAATGATAACAAAACAATAACAAAATGGCAGCAAAACAACAACAAAAATAATTTTAGATAGATTCGGGCTGGACCAAGCTCAGGCCAAAAAATCTTATCCGATGTCTAACCTGTTTAGAAAACAAACTTTATTTTTTGTCAAAACTCATTTTTTGAACATTTATTTTTACTCAAACCCTATTACTTTTTAAGAGAATCTTCAGACCTGAATAGATGACTTAATCCATGATAGGTCTAGATGCATACTTTTGAATATATTTATAAACTCTCCAAATAATTGTATAACTTTAAGTATAATCTTGTTAACATATAATGATTTATAAGATTTATAACAATGTAAGGAAATCTGTAGCTTTAAAATTTATTGAGTAAGCTTTTAAAATTAATGAAGTATTTGAAACTTGAATTAATTGATTTATGCAATATCTATATCTATAATATATTGATTATGACATATAACAAGTCTTTTATCCAAATAATGGGCTAAAATAAGAGGATTGTAAATTTATGTTTAGTTATATATTTAACTAGGTTTGGTTATGTTGAGGTTCTCTTTTGTCTCTCTTTCTTAAGAGTATCTTTCTCATATTTATAAGGCATAATTTTTTGATGTGACGTATTAGGGGACTGCTAGGTGCCATGCACAAGACATGTTCACCCCTTTAGGTTAGACACGTATCTTGAAATGTGTCTCCTCCCGAGAGAATGCGAAGTGCTAGTGGTAGATGGTTTGTGACCTCTTGAGGTAGTGAGATGAGATGATCATCTCGCGAGGTGGACTCTTGAGGAAGTGTAGTGTGAGAAGGATCAGATGAACTGTGAAGTGATCATGCGAAGTGGTGAGGCATGGCACTTAGCAAGGTGATGACGCATTTTGTGAGGCCCTGGCTGCTCGCGAAATGGATTGAGCCTTTCAATTCATGTAATTGAGTCGAATTTCGAATTTAACTAATTACTAATCTCAAAGTTTTTTTTTTTTTTTTTAAATATTAGGATTCTCAAAAGCATGATTGAAGAAGTAATTTTACATTAATAGAGTCTAAAAGTCTTTAAAATTTGTTACTAATTTTTTTAAATAAATGTTTTTTAGATACTAAGAAATGCTTGTTGACTTAACTATGTTGAATTAACTATTAAAATAACTAAAAAATTAATAGCCAAAAGTATTGTTTTATAATACACCTAATTTTTTAATATGGTAAATTTAACTATAATTTGAAATTTTTTTAATTATTAAGATAATTGATTTATTCTAAAAATATTCTAACAATTTGAATCATAAATATTATATTATGTTAATTATATTAATTAATTAAAAATTTAAAAGAAAATATTTAATACACAATCAGAGTTGGGCATAACATGTGGATATAAAATATACAAAAAAACAAAAGATATGATAATTTTTTAACTCCATTTGGTAGAGTTAAAAAATGTGTTGTATCAAATACTAATTTAAAATTTTAAACACATAAAATCAATAGAAAGGCGGATAAAAATTATTTTTTAATATGAGTTAGAATTTTTTAGTCACATTTTTTAATAATCACATGTGTTTTCATCCGTTTTATGGTCTAAAATCAGCCTTATTCGGGTTGAGAGTGACATTGAAGTAAAGCCCTCCCAGCAGAGAAATTATTTTATGGACTCTTTCCACCACATCATTCATGGTCCATTTCCAATTATTTAATGACATTTCAACAAAATTTTCATGTAATTTACACATGATTTTGGCAAATTTTTACCCTGAACCTTGAACCCCGAACCTTAAATCATGACCCCAAAATGTAAATCTAAAACTTTTAACCTTAAACCCTGAATTAAGGTTCAAGGATTAGGGCTTGAGTTTGAGATTTGAGGTTCGAGTTTAGAGTTTAGGGTTTGAAAATTTATTAACGATTCATGGGTTAGGGTTAGAGTTTAAGATTCTAAATTCGAGGTTTTGAGATTGAGATTCGTAAAAAAATTATTAAAATTGTGTGTCAATAACATAAAAAATTACTGAAATGTCAATAAATAATTAAAAAGAAAGCATGAATAATGTGGTGGAAATGATACATAAAATAATTTCTCCTCCCAATAATAAAAATTTCAATATTTAAATTCAATCCAAATGCTTTGAGGAAAAAATTATTAATTGATTTTAAAAGAAAAATTAAAATAGTTACTAAAATCTGCAAGCCTTAAATGGATAAACATATAATGTTTGGCAACGTTGATGTGACTCAATGATGAAATTGAACAGTATATTGGAGGTTTCTATTATTTTTTTTCTAATTAATATGAAGGTTGAATAAATTGGAGAAAACAACAAAAAGGCCACTTAAAAGAGAGAGGAACAACTAATAATATCATGGTTTTCGGTCTTCATTTTTCTCCTTTTCTAAGATAGGTCGGTTATGAATTTTTTATTTAATGGTGAAATTGATTTTTAAATAATTTTTATTATGAATTTAATTTTAATCTTAATTATTTGATTTTCAAATGCTTATATTTATACTTAATAAAAAATGATAATAGAAATGGAAATTTTGTATTAAAAAAAAAGAAAGAGAAAGAGAGTTAAACTCCGGTCCAAGGAACAACACTACACGAGGAGGAACAACATTATTTCTTGAAACCTTCAAGGCCAAACTCCCAAGGGACAAGCATGTCATTTCACTTTCACAATATCTCTGTGTTCTTTTTTTTCAAAACACATCACTAAAATCGAATATACGCAAGGAATACGAAGTAAACACATAAAAACGGATTTTTAGTCATTTTAAGACTTGTTGATTTCTTTGTTTTGTTAGGTGCTTCACTGTTTTTAATGGGTATTCTTTTTTGTCTCCTGCCCCTCTGTTTTTTTTCTTCCCCCCTGACATGTTTTTCACATAGCACCAAAACCCAGCACTGAAAAAGGCAACCACAAACAGCTGACAAAGAGAAAGTAAAGGAGAGTTGCACCATTGAAAGATCATTCAAAGAAATGGGTTGAGAATAGAAAATGCCAAACCCCAGCAGCTAATAATCAAAACCCAGAAATCATTCTCGTCTTTTTATTATACAGATTCTATGGTAATTAAAAAAAATCTATTCTACATTACATGTTTGCTGAATTTTGATGGTTCTGCATATCATTTCTTTTTCTACTTCATGATATTTTAGTTTTTTTTTTCTTTGGTAACTTAGTTGTTTTCTATAAGTAAGTTCAATGCTGCTGATTTAATGTCGATCGGATGGTTGTTGGTGATTTAGATGCCTTGTTTGATTGTGAATCTGTAATTTTCCTTAAAGCATCTTTACGTTTGATTAATCAGATTGTACCTTACTACTGTATTAACCACCGGTTTTTGATTATGTGGTTTCTTGATCAGGTTACTTGTGAGGCATTAGTTACCAGTAATTACTTGCTTTGTTTCATATGTATTTGGACCGTTGGATTCTCTTGATCAGGTTATTTTTCATCCTGTTTCTTCTTGATCTTTTTCTTTTATTATGTTCATGCTCATCTGATGAACTTGTGATTTTCCTTAATGTCATAAATGAATTATTTGGCTTTTGTTTGCTGTTTTCAGGAATTAAGCACAGGTACTGACTGTGACATTTGAAGACTTGCATATTGTTTCTTAAAATCGAAAATGGTTGCTTTGATTTCATAAAAAAAACTGGTTTTCTTCTGATCCATCACCTCGTTTGGAATCAAGAGTTGTAAACCGTAATCTGTGGTTGGAATAAGGAGGTGGTGGTGTTGAGTACTTAAGCCATGGCAACTGTGAAGCACGCGGATTCTAAAGGCATGTATTCATGGTGGTGGAACAGCCACATAAGCCCTAAAAATTCAAAATGGCTTCAGGAGAATCTCACAGGTACATTATCATCATTGCAGTATTCAAAATGCATCCATATTCCATATTATTACCATTGTGTCTACTATTTAATTGTTACAGAAAAAATGATATGATGAGCCGTGTACAGTTGAGTGATAAAAGTTAACATTAGTTAAAATGAGTATAGAATTATGGTTTAGAAGCTTGATGAGATATGTTATCTGGTATTGCTCTGCAAGTTAAAGTCTACAACCATCTTTGCTTAGTGGTTTTCGTTAACCAAACTAAGTCTGAAAGAGTTAATTGATTAATGAAAGCCGATGAGGTTTCACCTAGTGGTAATGAGATTGTGGTTTCCTATGTTTCATAATTTTGTCTAATTTCAGCATTGCAATTTCAATCTTTCTCTGTATACCTATATTTTGACCATCAAAATATCTTTCTCTTGAACAGACATGGATGCTAAAGTCAAGCAAATGATCAAACTCATTGAAGAAGATGCTGATTCCTTTGCTAGGCGAGCAGAGATGTATTACAAGAAACGCCCAGAGTTAATGAAATTGGTAGAAGAGTTTTATCGAGCATACCGTGCATTGGCTGAAAGATATGATCATGCGACCGGGGTGCTTCGTCAGGCTCATCAGACCATGATAGAAGCATTTCCAAATCAAGTTCCCGTCGCATTTGCGGATGACTCACCTGGAGGTTCTGCTACTGAGGTTTACCCCCGAACACCTGAGATGCCACCACCAGTAAGGGCACTATTGGAGCCTGACGAGCTGCAGAAGGGTGCTTTGGGACTCTCTTCACATGCTATCAAGAGGAATGGAGCTTTCACAGAAGGATCCGAATCTGTAACAAACAGGAAGGGTCTGAAACAATTCCATGATTTGTTTGGTTCTGAAGAATCTACAAACCGTGTGAAGTTTATGGAAGGTAGGGCAAGAAAAGGCCTTAACTTTCATGATAGCGGGGAGAAAAAACAAAGTCTCCCAAACAATGGGGGCCCTGATCTTAGGGCTCGAGTCCCGTCCGAATCTGAGAGAGTGACTAAAGCTGAAATGGAAATTTCCACCTTGAAGAATGCTCTTTCTAAATTAGAAGCTGAAAAAGAAGCTGGCCTACTAGAGTACCGGCAGAGTTTGGAGAGATTGTCTAGTCTAGAGAGAGAAGTCTCTCGTGCACAAGAAGATTCCTGGGGACTTAATGAACGAGCAAGTCAAGCTGAAGCTGAAGTTCAGACTTTGAAGGATGCCCTCACCAAAGCAGAGGCTGAAAGGGACGCAAATCTTGTTCAATACCAACAGTGCTTGGAAAAAGTAAATAGTCTTGAGAATAGTATTTCTCATGTGCAAAAGGATGCTGGAGAACTGAATGATCGAGCTAGTAAAGCTGAAACTGAAGCCCAAGCCTTAAAGCAGGATATTGCCCGAGTAGAAGCTGAAAAGGAGGATGCTCTTGCCCGTTACAAGCAGTGTTCAGAGACAATAATTAATCTGGAAGAAAAGTTATTTAATGCTGAAGAATGTTTCAGAAGGATGACTGAACGAGCAGAGAAAGCTGAAAGTGAACTTGAAACTTTAAAACAAGTAGTTTTTGAGCTCACCAAAGATAAGGAAGTAGCTGAGCTTCAGTACCAGCAGTGCTTAGAGACAATTTCTAGCCTGGAACACAAACTTGCTTGTGCCCAGGAGGAGGCTCAAAGGCTCAACAGTAAGATAGATGATGGGGCTGCAAGCTTAAAAGGTGCTGAAGAAAGGTGTAGTCTGTTGGAGAGGACCAATCAGAGTCTGCATACTGAATTGGAGTCTTTGGTGCAGAAGGTGGGGGATCAAAGTCAAGAACTAACTGAGAAGCAGAAGGAGTTGGGGGGACTTTGGACTTCCCTACAAGAGGAGCGCTTGAGGTTCATGGAGGCTGAAACAGCATTTCAAACTCTTCAGCATTTGCACTCTCAATCTCAAGAAGAACTCAGATCACTGGCGATGGAGCTTGAGAATAGGGCTCAAATCTTACAGGTCACTGAAACTTGTAAGCGGAATTTAGAGGAAGAACTACAGAGGGTCAAGGAGGAGAACAAGGGCCTGAATGAACTCAATTTAAGTTCAGTAATGTCCATCAAGAATTTGCAAGATGAGATCTTAAGCTTAAGGGAGACTATAGCTAAACTTGAAGCAGAAGTTGCACTTAGAGTGGACCAAAGAAATGCGCTTCAGCAAGAAATTTACTGTTTGAAAGAGGAACTCAATGCCTTTAGCAAGAGACACCAAGATATGACAGGGCACTTGGAGTCAGTTGGCTTAAATCCAGAATCCTTTGCATCAACTGTGAAGGAATTACAGGATGAGAACACAGAGCTAAAATATGCCTGTGAGAGAGACAGAAATGAAAAGGTGGATCTCCTAGAGAAGTTGAAAACAATGGAGAAACTTATTGAGAAAAATGCCCTTTTAGAGAATTCATTGTCAGATTTGAATGTCATGCTAGAAAGCGTTCATGGGAGAGTAAAGGCATTGGAAGAATCCTGTCAATCTCTTTTGACAGAGAAATCCACACTTGCTGCTGAGAAGGACGCACTTATCTCTCAGTTACAAATTGCAACTGAGAATCTGGAGAAGCTTTCAGAGAAGAGTAACGTGCTGGAGAATTCCCTTTTTGATGCAAATGCTGAACTTGGAGGATTGAGGGTAAAGGTAATGAGCTTAGAAAACTCATGCCTGCTGCTTGGTGATGAGAAGTCTGGCCTGATAAGACAAAGAGAAGGCTTGATTTCTGAGTTGAGTATCAGTCAGAAAAGGTTGGAAGATTCGGAAAAAAGATATCAGGGTTTAGAAGAAAAATACATGGGCCTGGAGAAAGAGAGAGAATTAACACTTAGTGAAGTAGAAGAGCTACAAAAGTCACTAGATGTGGAAAAGCAAGAATATGCCAGTTTCATGCAGTTGAATGAAACCCGAGTTACTGCTATGGAATCTCAGATCCGTTTTCTACAAGGGGAAAGTCTGTGCAGAAAGAAAGAATATGAAGAGGAACTGGACAGGTCCATGAATGCTCATGTAGAAACCTTCATCTTGCAGAAATGTGCACAAGATATGGAAGAGAAGAATTTATCCCTATTGCTTGAGTGTAGGAAACTCCTGGAAGCCTCCAATTTTTCTGAAAAACTTATCTCTGAATTGGAGCTCAGAAATTCCAAAAAAGAGATGGAGATAAAATCCTTATTTGATCGAATTACTATACTGAGGATGGGGCTTTATCAAATGCTGAAGGCTCTTGAAATTGATGTCCATGGTTATGATGATAAGATCAAACAAGACCAATTAGTTCTTGACTGTATATTTGGAGGGATCCAAAAGATGCAGAACTCACATTTAAAGTCTCTGGATGATAATCAGCAATTCATAATTGAGAATTCAGTTCTTATTGGATTGCTTGGGCAACTGAAACTTGAGGCAGAAAATCTTGCTACAGAGAAGAACTCACTGCACCAGGAGTTGAAGGTTCAGTTCGAGCAGTTCTCAGAATTGGAGACTTCCCTTTTTAATACAAATGCTGAACTTGACATATCAAGAGCAAAACTTAAGAGCTTAGAAAGTTCATGCCTGCTGCTTGGTGAAGAGAAGTCTGGCCTGCTAACACAGAGAGAAGGTTTGATATCTGAGTTGAATGTCAGTCAGAAAAGGCTGGAAGATTTGGAGGAAAGATATCAGGGATTAGAGGCAAAATATGTGGGTCTGGAGAAAGAGAGAGAATCAACACTTTGTGAAGTAGAAGAGCTACAAAAGTCACTAGATGCGGAAAAGCAAGAACATGCTAGATTTGTGAAGTCGAATGAAGCCCAAGTCACTTCTATGGAATCTCAAATCCATTTTCTACAAGGAGAAAGTCTATGCAGGAAGAAAGAATACGAGGAGGAACTGGACAAGGCCATGAATGCTCATGTAGAAACCTTCATTTTGCAGAGATGTGCACAAGATCTCGAAGTGAAGAATTTATCCCTATTGCGTGAGTGTAGCAAACTCTTGGAAGCCTCCAGATTATGCAAAAAACTTATCTCTGAGTTGGAGCTTGGAAGTTCCCAAAAACAGGTGGAGATAGAATCCTTATCTGATCAAATCGCTTTACTGAGGATGGGGCTCTATCAGATGTTGAGGACTCTTGGTTTTGATGCTATCCATGGTTATGATGATACAATCAAACAAGATCAATCAGTTCTTGACTGTATATCTGGCAGGCTCCAAAAGATGCAAAATTCACTTCTAAAGTCTCTGGATGAAAATCAGCAGTTCATAATTGAGAATTCAGTTCTTATTGGATTGCTTGGACAACTGAAACTAGAGGCTGAAAATCTTGCAACAGAAAATAATTCACTGCATCAGGAGCTGAAGGTTCAGTCCGAGCAATTTTCAGAAGTGGAGAATCATCTTTGTGATGCAAATGCTGAAGTTGAAGGATTGAAGGAAAAATTAAAGAGCTTAGAAATTTCATACCAGGTGCTTGGTGATGAGAAGTCTGGTCTGCTAACACAGAGAGAAGGTTTGACTTTTGAGTTGAATGTCAGCCAGAAAAGGCTGAAAGATTTGGAAAAACGATATCAGGAATTAGAAGAAAAATATGTGGGTTTGGAGAAAGAGAGAGAATCAGCACTTCATGGAGTACAAGAGCTACAAAAGTCATTGGATGCTGAAATGCAAGAACATGCTAGTTTTGTGAGGTTGAATGAAACCCGAGTTACTTCTATGGTATCTCAGATCCATTTTCTACAAGGGGAACTTGACAAGGCCATGGATGCTCATGTAGAAACCTTCGTTTTGCAGAGATGTGCACAAGATCTGGAAGAGAATAGTTTATCCCTATTGCTTGAGTGTAGGAAGCTCTTGGAAGCGTTGAAATTGTCTGAAATACTTATCTCTGAATTGGAGCTAGGAAATTCCAGAAAACAGATGGAGATAAAATCCTTATTTGATCTAATTACCATATTGAGGATGGGGCTTAATCAGATGTTGAGGACTCTTGGGATTGATGCTATCCATGGTTATGATGACATGATCAAACAAGACCAATCAGTTCTTGACTGTATATTTGGCAGACTCCAAAAGATGCAAAATTCACTTTTAAAGTCTCTGGATGAAAATCAGCAATTCATAATTGAGAATTCAGTTCTTATTGGATTGCTTGGGCAACTGAAGCTAGAGGCTGAAAATCTTGCAACAGAAAATAACTCACTGCATCAGGAATTGAAGGTTCAGTCTGAGCAGTTTTCAGAAGTGAAGAATTATCTTTGTGATGCAAATGCTGAAGTTGAAGGATTGAATACGAAATTAAAGAGCTTAGAAATTTCATACCAGCTGCTTGGTGATGAGAAGTCTGGTCTGCTAACACAGAGAGAAGGTTTGATTTCTGAGTTGAATATCAGTCAGAAAAGGATGGAAGATTTGGAAAATAGATATCAGGGATTAGAAGAAAAGTATGAGGTCCTGGAGAAAGAGAGAGAATCAATGCTTCATGAAGTAGAAGAACTACAAAGGTCATTAGATGCTGAAAAGCAGCAACATGCTAGTTTTGTGAAGTTGAATGAAACCAGGGCTACTTCTATGGAATCTCAGATCCATTTCCTACAAGGAGAAAGTCTGCGCATGAAAAAAGAATACGAAGAGGAGCTAGATAAGGCCATGAATGCTCATGTAGAAACCTTCATCTTGCAAAAATGTGCACAAGATCTGGAAGAGAAGAATTTATCCATGGTGCTTGAGTGTAGGAACCTCTTGGAAGCCTCTAAATTATCAAAAGAACTTATCTCAGAATTGGAGCTTGGAAATTCCATAAAACAGACAGAGATAAAAGCCTTATTTGATCAAATTTCTGTACTGAGGATGGGGATTTATCAGATGTTGAGGACTCTTGAAGTTGATGCTATCTGTGGTTATGATGATACGATCAAACAAGACCAATCAGTTCTTGACTGTATATTTGGCAGGCTCCAAAAGATGCAAAATTCACTTCTAATGTCTCTGGATGAAAGTCAACAATTCATAATTGAGAATTCAGTTCTTATTGGAATTCTTAGGCAACTGAAACTAGAGGCTGAAAATCTTGCAACTGAGAATAGTTCACTACGTATGGAGTTGAAGGTTCAGTGTGAGCAGTTTTCAGAACTTCAGAACAAAGCTGAAAAACTTGCAGATATGAATGAAGAATTGAGATTAAAGGTGATAGAGGGAGTTCAAAGAGAAGAAAGTTTGCGGACAGAAATAGGGAGCGTTTGTGGGCAACTATCAGAGTTGCAAAGGGCATATCAAAGTTCAATTGAAGAGAACCACAAGGTGCTAGACGAGAAAAGGACTTTGATGAAGGAAGTTTCAGATTTGGGCAAGGAGAAACACAATCTAGAAGAGGAAAATTGTGCTGTCTTTGCAGAAGCAATATCTCAAAGTAACATTGCTCTTATTCTCAAGAACATTATTACTGATAATTTTGTGGAAATAAAGCATCTCAGTGCCAATCTGGATAAACTCAAATGTTTCAATGACGATCTTGAGGGAAAACTGAGGATAATGGAGATCAAGCTTGAAGAAACGCAAATGGTAAACTTACATCTCAAGGATACAGTGCAGAACTTGGAGAATGAGCTAGTTTCAGTTAGATCTGTTTGCAATCAGTTAAATGACGAAGTTATGAAGGGAAAGGATCTATTATGCCTGAAGGAGAAGAAGCTTTTGGAAGCAGAGAAGATGCTCAGTGCAACTCAAGAGGAGAGAAACCAACTGCAAAGGGCATATCAAAGTTCAGTTGAAGAGAACCACAAGGTGCTAGATGAGAAAAGGACTTTGATGAAGTTTGTTTCAGACTTGGGCAAGGAGAAACGCAATCTAGAAGAGGAAAACTGCGCTGTCTTTGCTGAAGCAGTATCTCAAAGTAACATTTCGCATATTCTCAAGGACATTATTACTGATAATTTTGTTGAAATAAAGCATCTCAGGGCCAATCTGGATAAACTCAAATGTTTCAATGATGATCTTGAGGGAAAACTGAGGATAATGGGGATCAAGTTTGAAGAAACGCAAATGGTAAACTCACATCTCAAGGATAAGGTGCAGAACTTGGAGAATGAGCTAGTTTCAGTTAAATCTGTTTGCAATCAGTTAAATGACAAAGTCGTGAAGGGAAAGGATCTACTATGCCAGAAGGAGAATGAGCTTCTGGAAGCAGGGCAGCTGCTCAGTGCAACTCAAGAGGAGAGAACCCAACTGCATGAAGTTGTGGAGGATCTGAAGACTAAATATGAGGAAGTCAAGCTGATAGGAGAAGATCAAAAGAAGCAAATTCTGAAACTGTCTGGAGACTATGATATTCAAAACAAGGAGATTGAAAGCATTCGTCAGGCTAATCAGAGTTTTGAGGCTGAGTTATCAAAATTGCATGAAGAACTTGAAGAATGGAAATGTAGGGAAGAGAGTTTGTGTGTTGAACTACAAAAGGGAAGAAATGAGGTTGAACTTTGGGAGACTCAAGCTACTACATTGTTTGATGAGCTACAGATTTCTACTGTCCGTGGAGCATTGCTTGAGGAGAAGGCTTGTGAGCTCAGTGCAGAATGTGAAGTCCTTGAAAGTAGAAGTAAGTCCAACGCTATGGAAGCAGAAGAGCTGGAAAAAAGTGTTAGAATCTTGGAATGTGAGAATGGAGGACTTAAAGCTCAGTTGGCACTATATGTTCCAGCTGTTGTTTCCCTCTCGGACAGTGTGACGTCTTTGGAGAGTCGAATTCTCTTGAATCCTAAACTTACCACAGATCATAACCAAGTAATGGTAACATACGTTTGTTTGCTTATGACTTTATGTCGCTATAAAGCAATATGGCTGTTGTCATACTAGTTGGTTGAACTAACAACTTCAGTGCTAACTTAGCCATGCATGTTTGTGACCTGAATGTGCATCTGGTGGCTTATTTAAACCAGCAATTTCCCATCTTTGTACTTTCTTAATTGGTTTTTATTTCACTTTCAAAATTTTGACTGGAAATTTATGCACCTAAATGTCGAAGTTTGCACCCACATGCTGTTACTAAAATGATCTCTTTTTGAAACTTTGTTTCTAATGAGAAAGCTATTTAGTACTTATGCTGAAGTGATGTTTGGAGAGCAGTTCCTTTTAGGGGCCATATTAGCTGTTACCATATAATGAATTTCATGCGCACTTTTAACTTGTTTTCTTAATTCCTGTTAATTGAATATGTGGTTTCTGATATTGTTTTGCTTCTACAATGCCAAGATTTTGTGTATAATATTACCAAGATATTTTGCAAGACTAAAAGCATGTAAAAAATTTGTGAAAGTGTAAGCTAGTTCTGTTTAGAAGAAATAGGCTCGATATAAATGAGACCTTGTCTGTAAATTATCATTTATGTTAACAATGTGATGGATCTTTGGTGGTTATGAGCTGTGATTCTTTCACTTACTGCTATCTTGTTTTCCAGGATGCCACTCCGGGGACTGACTTGCATGCTGATAACTGTCAACAAACAAATGAAGTTCGAATTGCCACAGTTCCAGATGGTTGTTCTGACTTGCAGGGTATCAACATGAGAATTAAAGCTATTGAAAAAGCAGTGTTGGAAATGGAAAAGCTTGCAATGACGGAAAACTTAAATCTCAATTCCAAACTAGAGACTGCTATGAAGCAGATTGAAGATTTAAGAAATGGAAGCAGCTCAGGTCAAGAAAATGTTGGAGAAAAGAGGCATGTGAATGATAAACAAGGACTGGAACTTGGCCAGGGACTCGGTAACAATGTCAAAACGCAGAGACTAATACCTGAAATCATTGAAGAGGACAATGAGATGATGACAAAAGATATTATGCTTGACCAGATATCTGAGTGCTCATCTCATGGGTTAAGCCGGAGAGAAACTTCAGAGGCTGATGATCAGATGCTTGGGTTGTGGGAAGCCAGTGACCGTGATGGTACAATTGATTTGAGTGGTGATAAGGCCCAGAAGATTGTCACGGGACCATCTGACCATCAACAAATTGATACAGTAAAGGTACACAAGGGCAGTCAGCACTCTACGAAATCTCATGTCAAGGAGTTGGGTGTAGATAAAGAGAAATCTAAGAGATTTACAGAGCCAAACCAAGAAGAAAAGAAGAGGAAGATTTTAGAAAGACTTGATTCTGATGCTCAAAAGTTGGCTAATCTTCAGATAACTGTGCAGGATCTGAAGAGGAAGGTAGAGATAACTGAGAAGGGCAAAAAGGGGAAAGGAATTGAATATGGTACAGTAAAAGAGCAGCTAGAAGAAGCTGAGGAAGCTGTCACGAAACTATCTGATTTTAATCGCAAATTGATAATGCATGCTGGAGACCCTTCACGATCCCTTCTTGATGGGAAACCTGCAATAGATTCGGATGGGAGCGGAAGTGGTAGGAGGCAGGGAATATCAGAACAAGCTCGAAAAGGGTCAGAAAAGATTGGGCGCTTGCAGTTGGAGGTGCAGAAAATACAGTTTCTCTTACTGAAGCTTGACGATGAAAAAGAAAGTAGAGGTCGAACCAAAATCACCGAACACAAAACAACTGTTTTATTGCGAGACTATCTTTACGGTGGTGTAAGAAACATCAAGAAGAGGAAGAACTCACCCTTTTGTGCATGCGTGCGACCCCAAACTAAATGAGATCGAGGCAATTAATCATGGGCACATAATCAGTGTAGTTTACCAATAATGAGACTAGTTGCATTGTCAATAAAGTTCACCTTCCTAGTTTTGCATTTCACATATTTAATGTCTTAGAGAAGCTTTCATCTTCTTTAGTTTCGAGATCCTGCTGTATATTTCAGGCACATCAAAATGAAAAGAAGCTGCACTTTTATAGCCTAAAAACTTCCCTTTCTTTATAAATTTACCTTGGTATAAATCTTGGATTTCATTAGAAATGATTTTCTTCAGGGCCAATAAATATTGCTTTGCAATGCTTTATAGTTTATACTAGCTTTTGAAGTTATTTCACTTTGTTGTGGAGTGAGCTCTTTTGCAGGGAAACATTTGAAGTCATAGCATTTTCGGCTCAGATTTAGGTTCATTAATGTCTGTAAAACCCGGGAATGAAATTATTGCCGTAGCTATTTTCAGGTTTTTAGACAGTCCAGTTTAGATGCAATCTTAATGGAACATGTGATGCATACATTACAACCCTGTCCAGCTTATGGATAAGACCTTTCATCCCATTTCTGCAACTCATTTTGTCATATTGGGTTTGGCTATCATTATCAAGATTACATGTCTCTGGTGATAAGTGTGAATGACTTTTAATATACCTAGACTTTGACATTGCCCCTATAAAAGAAATAAAATTTAAAGAAAAATGGTGGGCATTGTCCTGAGAACCAATCAAATCTTTTAATTAGAAAAGTTTTGGACTGCTACAATCACTTGATTTTTAAGTTCATTGTTGTCTTTTTTAACAAGGGTCTTATATATGGTAGATTGGTACCAAGGACATTTTCAACCAAATTTGAAAGGTTGGAAGCTCATTATCAAGCACTAAATTATAAAAATTCACACCAAAAAACATGTATATTAAAAAAAAATCAAGTTTTGAATATATATATATATATATATATGTGTGAGTAATTTTTTAATTAGATTGCATCGTTTAAATAATAATATGATCAATTTAATTAAAAAAAAACCGACTTCCCTCAAAAAAAAAAAATCATACAATATGAATACCAATTACCTAATTGGACCTAACGGGGCCTTCTACTCTTTGGTTCCTTAAAACTTCTACTCGGCCTTCTTATTTGTTCTTTCAAAATTTGAAATAAATAATAAAGATATTTATTTATTATTTTTTAAATACAAAATGAAATAATAAATTAATAAATAAAAAGGTAGAAAATCTTGAGGAGTCCAAATGGAATCTTTTGTGAGGTGAGGAGTCAACGTAGAGGTGGGGCAGCAAAATCACTCACCGTCACAAGGCTATTCGCAGAACCAGTTTGAAACGCTGCCGTTTAACATCATAAACTACCCCGACACAATATTCTAATTTTAAAAAATTCAAACCCATATAGAATTAAATATCAAAGATAATCTAATCTGCTCCAAACAATTTGATATCATCAGTTTTCAAACACAAATTTAATATATAAAACATTTACTTTTTTTAATTATAAAAATAAAAATTAATTATTAATTAAATAAAAAATAATATCTTGCTTGACCTACATAATTATGAATAAAAAAATAAATAAACAAAATTGAATTAAATATTAATGTTTATAAATATTCAATATTCTTTATTTTTTAGTTAGTTTCGTGAATCAGACAAAAACGAGAGTTTTGAAATCATATAGTAGCGGAATTAATTAGATCATCTGTAAATATTTTAATTATTTCAATTAAATAAATTATTAAAAATTTAAAAATAAAAAAATATTTAAAAAATTAGAAAACCTGACTTAATCAATTCGCGGTTTTATCGGTTTAACCAATCCCCCGTGCACCGCCTTGTAGAGAACCCCGTGCACTTCTTTTGTACCTTTCCCTTTGCTGTCGTTAGCAGGAAACCCCCCACCCCGGCCCGCCCTATCCAAAAAGAAAAAACGTATAAAAACAACATTACTTGAAAAAGCCATTTGACCTCTCTCTCTCTCTTCTGGAAATAGTGCATTTTGAATTTTAAATTCTTCACCACTTTTCTATTCTTTTTTTTTTTCTTGTTCCTTCTCCACTGTTCGTTCAGCTCCATCTCTCTTTCTCTTTCTCCCAAAATTAGTATAAAAAATTAATAATTGATAATAATGTTGGTTTAAATTAGGTAAGAATCTTCCACGTTTTTTTTCAAACTTTTGTTTTTATGCTATCAAATTCAAAAACTACTGTAGGTTTTTTTTCTTTTTTGAAGTTTTTTAGCCAAGTGAAGTGAAGAAATTCTTTTATCCTTTGCTTCGAAGAACTTCAAAAGAGATCCCCGTTTGGTCTCTTTCAGCTGCCTTTTTGTGTTTTTCACTTCAGGTAACTTTTTTTTTTTTTTGTGGATTAATTATCTTGTTTTTCTTCTTCGATTTTTCATTTCTCAAGCAATTTACGTCGTTAATGCATAATAGAGTGAATAAACTGTTCTCTCTTCTTATTTTTCTTAATTTTAGTTGGTATGAAGAAGTAGAGTAGACGAGAGTGAAACTTTTTCCTTTTTACTTAGGTCTGTTACTTAACGGCTCTTGCTTAAATGCCGCTAGAAACATTTCCTTTTTTACAAAAAAAATAAATTTTAAAGTTACTTGATTAATTTTGGCTGAACATGTTGTAGCAATGAAAAATATTTCGTTGAACTTTCAGGCTTAGAGGTCAAGCGCTAACCAAATTGCCTTCAAAAAACGGCAGAAATTAGCGTTTTTAAAGCTGTATTGGCCTTTTTTTAAAGGATTTTTCTAGTATAGATATTGCTTTTCTGGTAGTTCTGTACATTATTGCCACTGCAAATTACATTTATTTGATTTATTACGGTAGATAGCTATACGCTCATGTACTAATGTTTCATCATTGGGAAATCATTAATTTCTCTTGTTCTTTTGTCATTACTGCTTGCAGTTAAATTGGAATTAACTTTTATCTGGTAAATTTACTTGTGACAGTGACAGTTGGAGACTCTTCGACTTTGCCTCGAGGGGGGGGGGGGATCTTCAATATGGAGCAGTATGAAATTCTAGAGCAGATTGGGAAAGGATCTTTTGGCTCTGCCCTGCTTGTGAGACATAAACATGAAAAGAAGAAGTGAGTTTGCTTGCACTTCAGTTTAGCTCTCTCTATAGTTCAAATTTTAACGCTCACACATGCTTTTGCATGTGCTCTTTCGTGTGTGACTAAATGCATGTATTGAACTGTGCTATATTTGTTTTGCATATTTGATTTTCATTGTGGGAATGTGTGGAATGAGGTGATTTCTTTCCCATTTATTATATCAACATTGCCTTAATTCTTCTTTATCCGTCAGGTATGTCCTAAAAAAGATTCGCCTTGCTCGGCAGACTGATAGGGCTCGTAGATCTGCCCATCAAGAGGTCAGCTCTTTTTATGTGCTCCTTTTATTCTTATTATAATAATGTGAAGTGTCACATTGGCTTCTAAAAAGGCAGTTGATATATGCATAAATTTTCTTTCTCAATGTGGAGAATTTATTGAAAATTGAGAGCAAATTCAAAAGGAAAGATTGGCATCTTTTATGCTCCAAAAATTTGCCCCATTGATCAAAGAAATATTTCTGTTGTTAAAATGTCCTTTTGGTTCCCTTGATGCAGATGGAGCTTATTTCTAAGGTGAAGAATCCTTTTATTGTGGAATACAAAGATTCCTGGGTAGAGAGGGTTAGTAGATAGTGTTGTTCTTCTCTTTTTATTCCGCGTCATGGTTCCTTATTTCAAAGTTTACATTAATAATGAATTTGCCCACTAAATATTGTTTTGCTTTTTTATTTTGCAGGGTTGCTATGTTTGCATAATTATAGGATTCTGTGAAGGTGGAGATATGTAAGTTTTCTTTGTTATTTAATTGGGTATGTTGAAATTGTTTGGCAAATGAGAATTTCTTAAGGCATGATTTATCTTGCTCTTGTTTCTAACTTCTGTACATTGATATTGCTCATTATACAGGGCAGAAGCTATAAAAAGAGCCAATGGTGTGCATTTCTCTGAGGAGGTAGTAAAACTTTAGGCCACCTTTGCAAAGACTTAGCTGTCTATAATACTTTAAAAAGTAATTGCTGTTTTCCCCCCTTAATAAATTATACACAGAAACTTTGCAAGTGGCTAGTTCAACTCCTAATGGCACTTGATTACTTACATGCCAATCATATTCTACATCGTGATGTAAAGGTCAGTGGTAATTCTTACTGAAGATTGGTCAGTTTAATGTATGTGATTTTGGGCTTACGGCATCTGAACTTAATTTTGTTTCAGTGCTCAAATATATTTTTGACAAAAGATCAAGATATACGGCTAGGTAATAACCCTTTTGTGCCTAATTTCATGATTTGCTTTGTTTAACATGTGTCAGTTATGCCTCTGTGTTTAGCTTTCCATCTTTTAAACATAGCGAGTTTCTATGTTGTGCACCTATGCAGGTGATTTTGGTCTTGCTAAAATGTTGACTTCTGATGACCTTGCTTCATCTGTGAGTATCAGAAAAATGGTACTGTTTTTATATGGTTTCACCTTTTGCTTTGTTTTAATAATACAGTTTTGCTCTAAATACAGGTTGTGGGAACTCCTAGTTATATGTGCCCTGAGCTACTTGCTGATATACCCTATGGTTCCAAGTCAGATATTTGGTCTTTAGGTGTGTTGCAATTATTGAAATTTTAGAAATATCTTAATTTGATTGCTAATCTCTTCTTCTTCCTCCTCCTCCCCCTCCTCTCTATTCTACATATATCTAATGCAATGCATCTTTTCAGGATGCTGCCTGTATGAAATGACTGCTCACAAACCTGCATTTAAAGCTTTTGTAAGTTTCTGATCTTCTGTTAATTAAGACCTTGGCATGGCCAAAATCATCGTTTCTTAGAATGTGGAATTTGATGAACTGGTTATACAAACTATTCTTTTAATCAATTGCTCTTGAGTGCCTCAAAAAAATGAGCATCTAGTTATTGATTCCTATGAGATATGAAAGAAGTGCTCATGCCAGTTCTGGTCTTAAAGGATTCTGTTGTTGTACAACTTAAAATCTAGTCTTTGTTTAGCACAGCTTTTCTGTTCTTTTTCCCTCCTCATTCCCACTTAATGTTCTTGTAGTGCTATGATTTGATAATTCTCATTAAGAACTTAAGCTGGATAGCATTTTTCGTGGTCAGGGTTTCATTGTTGGAAAAGATAACCACCCTAGTGATACTAACTTGAGATTTGTTTCTTAAATTAAGATTTTCTTGAAAATCGTTTGCTTACCATGAAGTTTGGTATCTGTGCTCATATGTTGAAGAAGCAAATTTATCTTCAAGGATGGACCCATAGTAGTAAGGATTATCACCTTACACTCAATTATCAATTAGCACCTAATCTTAACATCCTAGTGTTAAGCTGAGTGGCTTATCATGTTTTCAGATGATGGAATCACATATAAGATAAATGCTTATTTCATATGCTACTTGTAGGACAATGAACCAGTATATATCCATGGTCTTGCATGTTCCTTAAATGGTCATCCATCCTTTTGGATTTGGTTAACGCTAACGGCTACCTTCTGTTTGCATCTTCTTATCAGGATATGCGGGCTCTGATTAACAAAATAAATAGGTCTATAGTGGCTCCTTTACCAACCATGTACACCGGTGCATTGTGAGTCTACCATCCTCTATATGTATATAAATGACTTGCTCTCAATACCATTTGACTTTTTAAAATAATTTCTTTTTATCGTTGTGGTTATTTTTATTGTTGCACTCCTGGCTCAATCAATAAAATTTGCTTACCTGTCTAATTTTTTTTCTCTTGCTTCAGTCGAGGACTTATAAAAAGCATGCTACGAAAGAATCCCGAACTTAGACCAAGTGTATGTTTCTTTCCCCTTCTCATTTCATCTTTTACAGTTTTTACAGACACAAGTATGAGGGGATATCCTCAATCGGAATAACATTTACTAGGAAAAAAGTAGTAGTTGGACTTGTTTACTAGTATAATAGTACTTTACTTTCAGTAGTAGGTCAAGTTATCAACAACTGAGATCAGGCTGACAGATAGGTTTTCAAAACGTGAGTGATATCACACCTTCCCTTGTAGATTAGCATGTAAAGAAATTTTAGAACTCTTGCTTGAATCAACATTTCTTTTAAAGAGATTTAGTATTCTCTTGAACTTTGAACTAGTGACCTCAAGGTTGAGATGTAAAAGAGCTCAAAATTCAATATGTATTTTGTATATATGAGACATTTTTTTTGCTCCATTAGCTTTCTGGTTGAAGTATGGTTTTGCCAAACTTATATCCTTCTTTTTTTGTAAATTAAATACCTCAATAAATGGAAATGCACCCAGGCTTCGGAGTTGCTCTCTCATCCACATCTTCAGCCATATGTTCTCAAAGTTCATCTGAAATTAAATAGCCCACGGTGCAACAATATGCCCACTCGGTGGTCTGATTTAAATTTTGTAAAGAAAACTAGATTTGTTGAGCAAGATGTCATAGGCAGAAGGCGATCATTCAGCAATGATAGGGCTTTGAACCCCAGTGTATCTGAAACTGAACAAGACTCCTTAAGTTATAATCAAAGAGAGCAAGAAATTCCAAGTTATTTGTTTGAGAAGTTCACAGAATTTTCTGTTGGCTTTGACAATGAAGAGATTCCTACTGTTGACGAGTCAGCAGCCACAAAGTTTCCCACTGCTGTTAAGACCCCAAGAGTGACGCCTGCAGTATCTGTCACTCCAAGGAAGCATACAATACCTGCTAAAAAATCCCAGACTGGTCAAAAACATGATTTGGTAAGTTACATATTTCTTTATATCTGTGTTAAATAGAGAAATTAAACTTCATTTCTTTTGTGGATTGATGATGACTTGGAAATAACATCTCTTAAGTTCTCTATCTTTCAAAAGGGATTGAGAATGGGACCTTCGTACTTAGTTGTTTTTTTGTTCTTCCTGAGATGTTTGCCTAGCAACACTAGTGCAAAAGCATGCACATTTTCATTTTCTTATCTAGTAGGATTCACAGTGTTGACTGAGTCTAGCCTCCTAGATGATAGCTGTCTTCTGCTTTCGGTCATTCACATTTTCATCCCATGCAATCATGCATTTGTTTCATCTTTTCTTTGATGTAAAATTTGGGATTAATTCTTGGACAACATCATGTTCTTTTCTTATCTAGTAGGATTTTTGGTGTTGGTGTGCTTAAAAATTAGTTGGTGTATTTGAAACTGAGAATGCAGTAATTTCTGTGGAGACTAAAACTAAACCTAAAGTGGAAATTGTTGGCCATTTTCTTGGAGATGAAATAATTTTGTTAAACTGAGAACAGTAATCTTTCAATGGTGGGTTAATTTTGTAAGATGAATTATGGATGCATTTTACTTATACTGGTAAGAACTGCAGGTTCCAATAATAAAAACACCAGTAAGGAAATCTTCCTACTCATCGCGCCGAGAATCTCTTCCATTGCCAACAAGGACTGCAGCCTTGGTGACCCCCTATAGAGCCAATGTCGGTTTGCTTCGTAGCATTAACTCCCTGGATGTTTCTGTTAATACCCCACGAATTGACAAAATAGCAGAGTTCCCTTTAGCTCCTTCTGATGGTCCCCTTTTTTGCGTCCGTGGAACCTCATCAACATCCGTGAAGTGCTCTTCTTCGTCAATCGACAGTGCCAACCATTCTATAACAAAGGACAACTGCACAGTTCAGACTCTGGACAAAGTTATCACAACATCCAATGGCAGTGACCAAAGTCTAGGAGTTGGACGAGATGATGGTGAAGGCTCAGAGCATGATCATGCTGCTGTATCCACTCATTCATCTTCTGATTCACGACAGCGGCGGTTCGACACCTCGTCGTACCGGCAGCGAGCAGAGGCATTAGAAGGGTTGCTTGAGTTCAGTGCAAGACTCTTACAACATCAAAGGTATGACGAGCTTGGGGTGCTTTTGAAACCATTCGGAACTGAGAAAGTTTCTCCTAGGGAAACTGCCATCTGGTTGGCTAAGAGCTTCAAGGAGACCCAAGCCTAAGCTAAAATTACTAATTTGATATGAACTCAAGCAGCCTTTCTAACTCCAGCTTGGGTAATTCGTGATGTGGATTTGTGTCTTTTCATTAAACCCCTCTATAAGTGTGGTTGTGTTTGAAATATGCAATTTCTGTTGGAAAGAGAAAATGAAAATTTTCTGATATTGTTTGCAGTGTATAATCAGACCCTTGGTCACCCGGAGAAAAAAAAATGTATATATTGAATCCAAGACCAGTTAATTTATTTGATATTTGAAATGGTTTGGATAAAAATATGAGACCTTTTGAAAATTAAGTAGAACTTTAGGTGTATTAGTAACGTAGTATTGAGTGGGGTTCAGCAAGATTTGCAGGTACAGGGAAAACATTGATTGTCCAGCAGATAAGGAATGGAATTCAAAATCTGTAATGGTTAATGTCATCTGTAGTGGGGGCAAGTTTTAGCATCTCAAGCAGAAATGCTAGCCGCATATGGTATTTGATGTCAGTTTCTCTCTGCTTTTGAAACATTGAAGAACAGACTGGGGCGTTTTGATGCAAGGTGTTTGGGCTGTTGTTCTTGGTCTGGACCTACAAGGAAGTGAGCTATGGGGTGTTGGACTCTTACTTGAAGGTTGACTTTTGACTTGAGAGGACAAGAGTACATGGGATTGGCTGATTCTTATTGTCTTTGGTGGGTCAATTTGGCAGAGTAAGGTATATACTTGATAAGATTGTGCAATGACAGTCGTTTCTCTGCCATGATTGTCGTGAAGTGGTTATGTATGTAATTATGGGATCTTGGTACCACAGAACCTCCCATTGTGTGGGTTGTGTTGAAATGCAATCATAAGTCGTAAATAGTAAATGGCTATTTTGGCTTATATCTTCCTTAGCTAATATGCTTGGGTAGTTTTTCCCTTCTGTTACAAGTTTATCATATAATAAGTTGTTTTATAAGTGTCTACGTATAAAATGCAATTTTATAAAATTATTATAACTTGGATCTATTTTCCAATTATTTTAACAAAAATTCGTAACAAGCATATGAATATTTGATTCAGTTATGTGAGTAATCCTTGACCGCTTATATTTCCATTAAGCCCATCTTTTCTTAATAAAAACTGAAAATTCGATTATTAGATGTCAAAAGATTTAGAAAACACGTGGAAAGAAGAAAAAAGAAAAGGAATGGGGACGGCAAAGTTGAGTTTGAGGTTAGATAATATCTAATGGGTGATTCATCTAGCTTCATCCGAAAAGTAATAAGGTTTAGGTAAAAATATAAAATTAGATTAAAAATAAAGTTTGTTTTTTAAACGGGCTAAGTCTCAAGTTGATCTTTTTGGTCAGGCTTAAATCATCTTAAACTTTTTTTTTTACTGTTGTTTTATTGTCATCTCGCTAATATATTATTAATATTTTGTTGTTATTGTTTCGATACTATATAATTCTTATTTTATTGTTAATTCTATTACTATTTTAAATATATTTACCTGTTAAGTTACAACTATCTTAATCTTGTTTAAGTATAAAATTTTTTTTTAATGTATTCTAATCTATTTAATGTATTATTTTTTTAAATATATTTTTATATAAAAAGTAATCTAAAAAACTTAAATACAGATAAATTTGAACATAATTTTAAACTAATTTTTTCGAGCCCGATTAGAGCCTAAAAAGAAGACCTAAATATTTAGGTGATGAGGTGTAGGTTAGAGTAAAGATTCCATTAAAATGCTAAAGTAGTATGTACTTGAAACAGATCTTGCGTTGCTTAAAGAGTAAAGAGAAAGAAGTTTGATTAAAGCAGTGTGAGTGATCCTCCCTTTTTGTAATTCAAATAAAGAAGGGGGTTTCTAAATTTAAGTGTGAAAATCAAAACCCTGATTTTGCTTTGTTTTCTGGGAAATCGAACCTTGTTCCTAAAGCAGGTATTTCGTGGTGAAATCAAATTCATGAAGCAAGGAAAGGACATCCTCTTTTGGAAATATAAACAGTAAATGATTGAAGGGAAAACGTAAATCGGAGGTGATGCCCGTTTACTCCTTGCAGTCTCATTCTTTTTTCGCAACTTTTATTTATTTATTTTGAAATTTCCCAAGGCATAAAGGATAAAGATTGTCCAAATCCCATTTGTTACTTTTATTAATAATTTAATAATCAAAATACAAATGATTTAATTAAAAAAAAAAAAGCAAGGACAGGAGCATAATTAAACCTAAGTTTATTTATTTAAATGTTGAGATCCTTTTATAAATAATTAAGTAATTATAGGTTGGACACATGTTTCAGTGTAATTTTCTCTTGAGCACAAAAGAAACATCAAGCTCCTTAAAAGAAATTGTTCAATTATTACAAAATTATAAAAGCCTATAAATATTGGTTTTCTTTGTGCCAACAAAAGAAACACAAAAAAGGGGAAAGCTGATCGCTACTTATCTGGCTCAGAAAATTAAAGCCAAAGAAAATCAAAAAAAGGTGGAATTATGTTATGTGTGTGTTTTGTAAGTAAATGTACTTAGAGGTCCCTACAACGATTTATTAAATTATTGTATTATTAAAAAAATATATAAATTAGAATGGAGTTAAAATTTATTGTCTTAAAAGAGTATTATTTATTATTTAACACAATTTATAATTTCAAAGTTTTTATCTAGTTTTTTTATTTCAATAATATAAAAATATTATTAACTGAAATGGTATCTCAATAAGATTATTTATCAAAATGGACCATGGGTGGTGCCTTATAAGGTGGCGGAACCACTCAAAATTTCCTATAAACATCATGCAATGATTAGGTCATAATTGGATTAAAAAAATTATATTTTATTGGAGGAGGTGATCTATACGGAGGCACCAGTATGCTTATACGGGTCTTTAGAAAATTCATTTTTAACAGTTGGAGGAGAGGAGTCAGGCAGCACCAAAGGGCTGGAGGAGGGTTGTCGAGCCGCGCCGACTAGATGGAGGCAACCTGTCAGGCGACACCTACGGAGAACATGACGTAATAGTCACAGGGTTCTATTTTTTTCTGACAGCTTGAACCCTTGCTTTCGCAGGAAAAAAATAAAGGTCCTTTATAAGATTATGGGCCTTTCAACCATGGTGTTGTAAAAAAAAAAAAGTAGCAGTTCAGGAAGAAAGAAGAGAGAAGAGAATAGAAGGGGGTGGAGCTATAACAAAAAAAGAAAGTAATAATTTAGGAAGAAATAATAGAGGGTTTTAGGGTTTTGAAAGAGAAAAGACAACATAGGGTTGTTTTGAAAGGTAATTTTTTAATTATTATTTATTTGTTTGGGGTTTTGATTTACTTATTATTTGTTTGATTTTGTGGTTTTGGGAGGAGAGGATGCATCAACAAATTTGTTTTAAAGGTAATTTTATTTTTTAATTATTATTTATTTGTTTAGGGTTTGAGTTCCTTATTATTTGTTTGATTTTGTCGTTTTGGAAGCAATAATTTAATTGGGTTTGAAGGTACATTTTTAAAATTTTTTTGTAATTATTATTTTTTTGTTTGTTTTATAATCTTTATTATTTGTCCGGATTTATGGTGTTGTGCTGTGTTATTTATTAGTTGGATGTAGCTCTTGAGTTGAAGTTAGATTTTAGAGTAGTTGGCATGTTTTTGTACATTTAGTTGACTTTTTTACCTCAATAATTTAAAAATATAATTAAATACTAAAATGGGTTACCCCACAAATTAGTTACCGAAATGGGTCGTTTGCTACAATATTAATTACTGAAATGGGTCGTTTGCTACGATATTTGCTACCGAAATGGGTTGTTTGCTACAATATTAATTACCAAAATGGGATGTTTGCTACAAATTTGTGGGGTGACCCATTTTGTCCACCATTGTAGTTCATTGTACTACGCATTCTAATCTCCATACAATTGCTTCATGGCCATCTGTTTAGCTATCCATGCTTTATGTTATAACACTCGATATTAGAATCGTTCTTGCATTTCAACAATCAATATCGATACAGGAATGGTTGACATGTTCTTCACCATTGGCATGATGCGATTCTCGCGAGATAATTTTGCATCGAGGATTTGGTGATCTTGCATCATACGTGGAGAAGTGCATGCGTAAGGCCCAATAAATTTTTGGATCTCCCACATTTGTTACCTTTGGATAAATGTAGCTTGTACCTGCCAATTGCACCATTCTGTCGATGTCCAATACTCTCCAATATACAATGTCGGTTTAGAAATGACGATTTTGTAGTCAATCAATTTTGTCAATCAACACATTCATGCTATACCATTTGATGGCAAATACGTAGCTTTCCTTGGTCACAAATTTTTGTCCCACAAACAACTCCTCACGTTCGGGATCTGTGACCAATAGATGAGTAGGTAGTATATCGGGGTACTTAGGAAACTCAGATGCATGCGTCGCATTGGGATCTATGACCGATATATGAGACCCAAGATTATTGCGTATGATAATGCCTCGACTTGGGTTCCTAACTGAAGACGTGTAAACATTTTCATCATTATTCACGCCTTCGTTGTTGATATCATTTAGGACCTCGTCTAGATCAAGATCACTAAAATTTTCAATCTCATGATTAGAAAGGGCATTATTATCATATTCAACTTCACCATTCACATCGATTTCAATCGTCACCGGGTGTATCTATAAACGAGGACTCGAGTTAAGGTTCTCAAACTCAAGTGGAACATTAAGATTGATGTCGAACTTGAGTACAGACGATCGCTGATCAACAGATGCTCTCGGAACTTTCGTACATGAATCTTGAGCTCTATATTCTTCACTTAATGGAGTGAAATCTTCAATTGGCTCCATATTAGCTAACTCAGTGAACAACTAAATCAATTTAGTGTGGCCACTCCGATTCTAATAATAAAGTACGACTACTATCTTCACGTTTTTCATTGTCTATAAGTTTCATCTCAGTGAATTTGATGGAATTTGACGAAATTGGGAATTTGTAGAATAGTTTTGAGATCATCCTCCCACAACGTCTAACAAATTTTACATTTTTTTTTCTTTCAAATCATCAAACAATACATTTCTATTAAATTTCATTGCTATTTGTTGGTGACATTCAAATATACAACCAATTATTGTTGTTTAAATTACTTCATCGAAATAAACGTATACGGTTATCCGTCTTCAATACTAAATCTACAAAAATAATTAAATTTCTCAATAATCATTTGAAAAACAAGATTCTACTGTAAAAAAAATAATATAATAAAATTATATTATACTAACCTTACGAATTCTTCTTTGTTTTCTCCTCTTCTACTATTTTATTTCTCCTTTCTTCTTATCAGTTAACTATTAAACAGTTCAAGAAGACAATGTTTAAATAGGGTCTGGTGCCGCCTGACAATGCTCCTCTACTTGGGTGCTGCCTAACATGTCCCATTCACCCTTCCAACCCAATTCAAACTCGTATTTTACTTGTATTTAGCAGGTAATAATGGTGCCGCCGTATAAGTACCATCCACCAATAAAATATAATTTTTTAACCTAATTATGGCCTAATAATGACTTGATGATTATGGGAAAATTTGGGTGGTGCTACCACCTTGTCAGGCACCACCCATGGTCACTGTTACAAATGAATCATTTTGGTAAATAATTTGATTGGGATACCATTTCAGTTAATAATTTTTCTGTATTAATGGGGTAAGCCTTTTTATCCCTGTCGTTGCTAATGTCTGGTTAAAGGTGATCTCTACAAACTGTTTATTGTATTATTAAAAAAATATATAAATTAGAATGGAGTTAAAATTTATTGTCTTAAAAGAGTATTATTTATTATTTAACACAATTTATAATTTTAAAGTTTTTATCTAGTTTTTTTATTTCAATAATATAAAAATATTATTAACTGAAATGGTATCTCAATAAGATTATTTATCAAAATGGACCATGGGTGGTGCCTTATAAGTGTATGGAACCACTCAAAATTTCCTATAAACATCATGCCATGATTAGGTCATAATTGGATTAAAAAAATCATATTTTATTGGAGGAGGTGATCTATACGGAGGCACCAGTATGCTTATACGGGTCTTTAAAAAATTCATTTTTACTTGGTTGGAGGAGAGGAGAGAGCGGCACCAAAAGGTGGAGGAGGGTTGTCGAGCCGCGCCGACTAGATGGAGGCAACCTGTCAGGCGACACCTACGGCGAACATGACATAATAGTCACAGGGTTCTATTTTTTTCTGACAGCTTGAACCCTTGCTTTCGCAGGAAAAAAATAAAGGCCCTTTATAAGATTATGGGCCTTTCAACCATGGTGTTGTAAAAAAAAAAAATTAGCAGTTCAGGAAGAAAGAAAAGAGAAGAGAATAGAAGGGGGTGGAGCTATAACAAAAAAAGAAAGTAATAATTTAGGAAGAAATAATAGAGGGTTTTAGGGTTTTGAAAGAGAAAAGACAACATAGGGTTGTTTTGAAAGGTAATTTTTTAATTATTATTTATTTGTTTGGGGTTTTGATTTACTTATTATTTGTTTGATTTTGTGGTTTTGGGAGGAGAGGATGCATCAACAAATTTGTTTTAAAGGTAATTTTATTTTTTAATTATTATTTATTTGTTTAGGGTTTGAGTTCCTTATTATTTGTTTGATTTTGTCGTTTTGGAAGCAATAATTTAATTGGGTTTGAAGGTACATTTTTAAAATTTTTTTGTAATTATTATTTTTTTGTTTGTTTTATAATCTTTATTATTTGTCCGGATTTATGGTGTTGTGCTGTGTTATTTATTAGTTGGATGTAGCTCTTGAGTTGAAGTTAGATTTTAGAGTAGTTGGCATGTTTTTGTACATTTAGTTGACTTTTTTACCTCAATAATTTAAAAATATAATTAAATACTAAAATGGGTTACCCCACAAATTAGTTACCGAAATGGGTCGTTTGCTACAATATTAATTACTGAAATGGGTCGTTTGCTACGATATTTGCTACCCAAAAGGGTTGTTTGCTACAATATTAATTACCAAAATGGGATGTTTGCTACAAATTTGTGGGGTGACCCATTTTGTCCACCATTGTAGTTCATTGTACTACTCATTCTAATCTCCATACAATTGCTTCATGGCCATCTGTTTAGCTATCCATGCTTTATGTTATAACACTCGATATTAGAATCGTTCTTGCATTTCAACAATCAATATCGATACAGGAATGGTTGACATGTTCTTCACCATTGGCATGATGCAGTTGTAGATAATTTTGCATCAGGATTTCGGTGATCTTGCATCATACGTGGAGAAGTGCATGTGTAAGGCCCAATAAATTTTTGGATCTCCCACATTTGTTACCTTTGGATAAATGTAGCTTGTACCTGCCAATTGCACCATTCTGTCGATGTCCAATACTCTCCAATATACAATGTCGGTTTAGAAATGACGATTTTGTAGTCAATCAATTTTGTCAATCAACACATTCATGCTATACCATTTGATGGCAAATACGTAGCTTTCCTTGGTCACAAATTTTTGTCCCACAAACAACTCCTCACGTCCGGGATCTGTGACCAATAGATGAGTAGGTAGTATATCGGGGTACTTAGGAAACTCAGATGCATGCGTCGCATTGGGATCTATGACCGATATATGAGACCCAAGATTATTGCGTATGATAATGCCTCGACTTGGGTTCCTAACTGAAGACGTGTAAACATTTTCATCATTATTCACGCCTTCGTTGTCGATATCATTTAGGACCTCGTCTGGATCAAGATCACTAAAATTTTCAACCTCGTGATTAGAAACGGCATTATTATCATATCCAACTTCACCATTCACATCGATTTCAATCGTCACCGGGTGTATCTATAAACGAGGACCCGAGTTAAGGTTCTCAAACTCAAGTGGAACATTAAGATTGATGTCGAACTTGCGTACAGACGATCGCTTATCAACAGATGCTCTCGGAACTTTCGTACATGAATCTTGAGCTCTATATTCTTCACTTAATGGAGTGAAATCTTCAATTGGCTCCATATTAGGTAACTCAGCAAACAACTAAATCAATTTAGTGTGGCCACTCCGATTCTAATAATAAAGTACGACTACTGTCTTCACGTTTTTCATTGTCTATAAGTTTCATCTCAGTGAATTTGATGGAATTTGACGAAATTGGGAATTTGTAGATAGTTTTGAGATCATCCTCCCACAACATCTAACAAATTTTGCATTATTTTTTTCTTTCAAATCATCAAACAATACATTTCTATTAAATTTCATTGCTATTTGTTGGTGACATTCAAATATACAACCAATTATTGTTGTTTAAATTACTTCATCGAAATAAACGTATACGGTTATCCGTCTTCAATACTAAATCTACAAAAATAATTAAATTTCTCAATAATCATTTGAAAAACAAGATTCTACTGTAAAAAAATAATATAATAAAATTATATTATACTAACCTTACGAATTCTTCTTTGTTTTCTCCTCTTCTACAATTTTATTTCTCCTTTCTTCTTATCGAGTTAACTATTAAGCAGTTCAAGAAGACAATGTTTAAATAAGTGCAGTGTCGCTTTGACAATGCTCCTCTACTTGGGTCTTTGCTTAACATGTCCCATTCACCCTTCCAACCCAATTCAAACTCGTATTTTACTTGTATTTAGCAGGTAATAATGGTGCCGCCGTATAGGTACCATCCACCAATAAAATATAATTTTTTAACCTAATTATGGCCTAATAATGACTTGATGATTATGGGAAAATTTGGGTGGTGCTGCCACCTTGTCAGGCACCACCCATGGTCACTGTTACAAATGAATCATTTTGGTAAATAATTTGATTGGGATACCATTTCAGTTAATAATTTTTCTGTATTAATGGGGTAAGCCTTTTTATCCCTGTCGTTGCTAATGTCTGGTTAAAGGTGATCTCTACAAACTGTTTATTGTTTTTTTAGCTTAGATTTGTCTGTTTGGGTGACGTCCAAATTTGAAAGGCGACTTCGTTTTAAGGGATGTGCGTGCTGATCTCAATATGGTCTTTGCTGTTTTGTGTTGGTTGCTTTGAAAAAATAGGAATATGTTTATTTTTTAGCAAGGTGCTAGTAATCTCGAAGAGATTGTTAGAAGATATCAGTGAGGCAACAATAAATAGTGATATATTAAGAGTAAGTCGAGGTGTGCAGACCAAATGAAAACCTCCCAAATCTGGCTAGATTAAAATAAGTACGGATGGTTCCTCTAGCAGAAATAGAAATAGGTCAGCAGTTGGTGGAGTTACACAAGATTCTTAAGGAAATTGGATGGAAGGATTTAGAAGGTTTATTGGTAGGGACTCTGTTGTTAATTTTGAACTATGGGCTATTCTTCATGGGCTAGAGATAGCTTGTATCAGGAATTACACTAATGTGCTTATTGAAAGTGATTGTAGAGTTGCTATTGAGATGATAAAGAAGAATTTTATGAATACTCCTTCGATGACTCTTATTAAAAAGATTAATGAAGCAAAAAGAAATATCCAAACAGTAAAATTTCAACATGTTCCCAGATAAGGAAACATAGTGGCTGATTGGTTAATTAGATATTGTCTTTGTGATTATATTGAGGTTGTTACTATTGATTTTCTGGTTTTTTATATTAGGAGACTATTACTAGAAGATAAACTAAGTACTTATCATGTAAGAATAAGTTGATTTAAGGCAATTGATTGCCTTCTTTTCATTATAAATTTATTTAAAAAAATTAAATTGTAATTGAAAAAAAGTAAATTTTAAATGTTAATTTTATTACAATTACAATTTATTTTGTTTTTTGAATTAATTTATAAGTAGGAGATGAAAATGACGTAAGCAAGCACGCGCGTCTTAACATTGGGTTGAAAGATGTGTGGTGTGATTGTGGACATCTCAATCCTTGTCGGCCTTCAACATCCCTAACTCAAAACCCCCCTTGTCAGTATGACTGTTGGTAAATGTTTGTAGGCTTTGCCTTTGCCCCGCTCTTCGGTCTGATTCATTGCTTTTTAGTCACATGCATCAATGCCTCCCCATTCTTTTCTTTTCAAGTAGGGCTTCTTTTTCGTTTTAGCCGCAGCCGTCAGCCGTCTCTACTTAATTAATAATCACTTTTATTGAAGTTGATGATTTCACTACATTCCCACCTGCACTCGACCGTAGCTGAACCAAATTTCCTTACCTTTGACCATTTGACTACTCTCTTTTCCATTATTTAACCTTAGTGGGGGAAGGCCAGTAGGATGATAATCATTGATTTGGGTAATCACAGTTTTTGTCTTCTTACAAATCAATTTTTTTTATTCATTAACTTACTTAAACCATTATGCTGTTGTAATTAGTGACTTCTCTAGTTTATGACTAAATTCCACACACACACAACACACAACACACTTAAAGCTCACATCCATAGTTCCACTTTCATGGAAGAGGCAAGTCCAAGGACTCGTCGCCGGCCGGACCGCATTCCCCAGTTTCCCCTCACCGGAAATCAGCTGCCGGAGAGCCCTAGAGGTCCAATGGAGTTCCTCTCCAGGTCGTGGAGTGCTTCAGCTCTTGAAGTGTCCAAAGCCCTTGCTCATCCAACTCCACCTTCTCTTTCTCATCATCATTATCACCATTATCATCATTCAGCTAGTAGTTCGAGTTCAAGTACAGCTCCCAAGCCCGGCAGTAGCTCTTCTTGCACCACCGCCTCCATACCAGAAGATACCAATGGCGAAACGGAGGAGCTTGATAAGGCTGCTGCAGCCAACCTGCACTTCTCCTTCTCTTCCTCCGCCACTTCACAACTCGTCCTTGAACGCATCATGTCACAATCGGTAATATGGAATACATACATACATACATAAGTTTTAGTTTCATGTTTTACAAATGGGTGTGTATTATATGTATGTAGGAAGTGTCGCCATTAACGTCAGGGAGGCTGTCTCACAGCAGTGGACCTTTGATTAGTGATAGCCCTCCGGTTTCTCCTTCTGAGGAATTCGACGACGTCGTTAAGGTCTTGTACAATTTCCCTCATTCTTCTCCTCTCTCCTTTTTTAATAAATATTATTTTAGTAACTGATACTGTACCGCACTCTTTCATTTATAAATAATACATCAAAGAAAGAGAGAGAAAGCAAAGGTTGAACATTAATAATAGATTGGAGAAAACAGGCAGGAAGACAATATTTCAGCTTTCTGCTCCAACCCACTGCATCACTAGCTTGTCCCCTCTTTACTGCCTACTAATCTTTGGGTTACTTTAGTATAATCTGAATAGAGAAGGCCAAATTTTGGTTTTAGTGTTTATTAATCTTAGGAAGAGTTATTTTTTTAAGAAAGAATCATGTTAGTATTTTAATGGAGGTTAATTATTTGGATTACTTAATTATATTGTAAAAGAATAAGAATCAAATTAAGGAAATCATTGATATGACTTTTCTTCAATTTAAGGGGTTGAATTATGGATAAAAGTAAGAATTATTAAATTAAAATATAAGTAGAAATAGAAGGATTAAAATTAAAATTTAAGCAGCGGGAACTTTTGTCTCCTTCCAAGAAAAACCTTTTATTTTTTGGTCAAAATAAAAAAGCTTTCATTAATTTCCTTAAGAATCTGCTAAGGTTTTACATTTTTGTCTTATATCAGCTAAAGCTGCCTGTTTTCAGGCACTAAAATCAGATTATTTGTATGGAATTAAACAATGTGATTGGCATGGATGAGCTAAGCTTTAGTCCCAAATGGTTTTTAAAGCCCAAATTTGCGCTTAGTGCTGTACGCTATAAAAAGCCGATGTTTAAGCTGCTTCCATGTGAGTTAATTATCTTAGGTTTTCGATTAATAGTAAACTCTCCACTCAAATTCATGGTTTTAAGCCATTACTCATTAGTTTGATTCTATGGTAAATATCCCTTCTTTATTTTTACTAAGATACTGATAAAAGTTTTAATTTTGGGTTTGTAATTACCATTATTGGTGCAGTATCTCCGTACCCACAACTCCATTCAACCTTTATTCAATGGAGGTCGAGCCGGCGCTGGTAATGGAGTTAATACCCCAAGCGGGGCAAAGACAGTTGGGAGATGGTTAAAGGATAGGAAAGAGAAAAAGAAAGAAGAAACCCGAGCTCACAATGCACAGCTCCACGCTGCTATCTCAGTCGCTGCAGTTGCCTCCGCCATAGCGGCCATTGCAGCTGCCACCGCAACTTCTTCTTCTTCTTCTTCTTCCACCACGCCGGGAAAAAACGAACAGTCGGCAAAGACCGACATGGCCGTCGCATCAGCAGCAACATTAGTAGCGGCGCAATGCGTGGAGGCCGCCGAAGCTATGGGAGCTGAACGCGATCACCTTGCTTCGGTTGTCAGCTCCGCCGTTAATGTTCGTTCCCACGATGATATTCTCACTCTCACCGCAGCTGCCGCTACTGGTAAACAATCTAAAGATTATTGCAACTAATTAAGCTTAACATTAGTATTAGAAAATTTTAAAAAAAAATTGTTTTGTTTATTGGCAGCATTACGTGGGGCAGCGACATTAAAGGCAAGAGCACTGAAGGAAGTACTGAACATCGCAGCCGTACTTCCATCAGAGAAAGGAATAAGCAATGGATTGTATGGTAAAGTAAATAATGGGAATTTAAGCCGCAACTATAGCGGCGAGCTTCCCCCTGGTGCTGCCTGTAACCATGAGCTTCTTGCCAAGGGTACTGAACTTCTCAAAAGAACTCGCAAAGGTTAGTTCATTTTTACAATATGGGTTATGCCTTTTCTACAATATAGATTATAAGTAATCATGTCTGTCTGTGTGTGTATCCATATGCAGGTGACCTTCACTGGAAAGTTGTGTCTGTTTATATGAATAGGACAGGACAGGTGATATTGAAGATGACAAGCAAGCATGTAGCAGGGACATTCACCAAAAAGAAAAAGAGTAAGTTTTAATGTAATAATGGTAAATATTGAAAGATAAAAACTGTGGATTGGGGTTAGGGTAAGTAAAAGTGTTGTTTGTGGGGATTTGCAGATGTGGTATTGGAGGTGTGTAAGGACATGGCAGCATGGCCAGGGAGGCATATGTTGGAGGGTGGAGAGCAGCGTCGTTACTTTGGATTGAAGACCGAAACGAGAGGACTTGTTGAGTTCGAGTGCAGGAGTCAAAGGGAACACGATATGTGGACTCGAGGTGTGTCGAGGCTGCTGTCTATTGCTGCTGAAACTAATCGAAAGAGACAATGCTCAACTACTTGGAATCATGGCGGCGGCAGTGGCGGAAAGAGTTTGAACTAATTTCGCTAGCTCATTTTTTAGCTTCCAGCTTCTAGGTGCTTACTATATAAACTAGTAGTAGATTGATTGGTGCAATCAAATTTCTGTGACTCATTTACTGTTCCGTGACATTTTGGACCGCCTAAATCCTTTAAAAGTAATTCGTTAACATATCCCTTCATCAAAACAATCCTTCAATATACACATGTAAATTGGACTGGTGTCCTGGGATTAGTTTTAGATGGAGAGAAATATATTATGCAAGCAAAACAAAATCTTTACAATTCAATTCAACTACCATATGATATGATACCAGTGTGAAAGAAAACACACAGATTTTGACTGCGTTTTCAGCCTTGACCTAATTCAACCACCAACAAATTTTAATTAATAGTAAAAGAAGAAAAAAACCCAGCAAGTGGGATTAACCATCAGCAGCTCTCAAAAGAGTAAGGAGGGAGAGGAAGAGATTAATAATGTCGAGATAGAGAGAGACAGCAGCCCAAATGTATTCATCGTAAGAGTGGCGTTTGATCAAGTTGTCCGTGTCGTATACTATGTATCCGCAGAATATGATGGCTGCAAACCCACCATACATCATCACTGCTATTCTACCCAGTGGGAAGAATATCTGCTCCCAAACCCAAAACCAAACAAAAATGTTTCAATAATGGATCAAAAAGAAAAAGGAAAAAGGAAAATGGGAAATAGGAAATAACCATACCTGGATCAAAGCAAAAACAATACAAACAAGGAGAGCCCCAAACAAAAAGGGGCCAAGGAAGCTGAAATCGTGCCCTCTCTTTGCAGCCCAGAAGGTGTACAGAGTCAGACCCACTACCACTGTTGCTGTTAGTATGGCTGCCTCCAATATTACCTTCCCTAAATAAAATATCGATATTATAACTGGTTAATTTTTAATTTTGGTGCTTCCGTTTATGATTTAGTCTCTACACTTTCAATTTAGCATAATTTTGTAGTGATTACGGGTTCAAGTAGCATAATGTTCTAAATTAATAATGGGTTTGACAATTTATAAGTAGTTTAATTAAGAAAACAGTGTTGGATTAAAATGCTGACCTTTTTTTTTTGACTTATCATATTAAATAAAATATTCAAATGCTAATGCAATTATATATATCTGTTCATATACTAGGTTATTCGTCCGAAATTTGAGAGGATTTAAGTAAAAATATTAGGATCAAAAAGCAAAAAAATTAGGTCCTTAAAATACGGATTAGGCTCGGATTTAAACATTCAAAGCTCGAGCCCGACCCAACATATTTTTAATACTTTATATTATGTAATTTAGAACACATTAAATATATATATACTAAATATATAATATTATTTTAGTGTAAACATTAGAATAACGTTAGGATGATTATATAAAAAATTTCAATAAATAAAAAATGTATAAATTTATTAAATATTAAAATAATATAATATAAATATTTTTAAAAGATAATATGGACAGGTCTAAAATAGACTTGAGTTAATCTTTTACAAATATGAGCAGGTTTGAATAAAATTTTAGGCTCAGATTTTGAGTTGAGCCTAATCTAGACAAGTATAAAGTATATTAATATCATGTTTAGATCCGACCCAAACCCGACCTAACCCAGCATATGAGCACATCTAATTATAATGTGAGTAAAAATAATTTAATATTAAAATTACATTTACAAAAAGAATTACTCATCAGTTGAATTATAAGTAATGTTAAAGTACTTAGGAATAAACCTTGATTAATTCTAGGTTGAATTCCTATACATGTAATTTTTACTTGTTTTATTTAAAATTTTCATATAATATATTTAAAAAAAAAGCTATAAAAATAATATTTAAATAATCTCATAATTGAGTTAATTTATTGAATTGATTTATGAAACTGAATCAATCACATTGTATATGAGTGAAGAAAGATATATAAAATAAACAGTCGAAAGACATAAATATTATTATAATAAAATTTATTAATTTTTAAATAATTTTCTAATTAATCGAAGTGATTAACCATAAGGATTTTATAAGTAATATAAAATTAGTAACAATTATATAAATATATACTAAATTATGACATAATAGTCAAGAAAAATATGAAAATAGAAATATATAAAATTATATAAATTAAGATGAAATTTTGATTAAAAGGTAAAATTAAAAATCTTAACATTTAAAGTTTAAAGTTGAATAATAAAAAACATAAAAACATAAAATATTTTGTTGAATGTGTAGTATACACAGATATGATACCTTGAGTAAAAGCGCAGGTCAATCCAATAGCAAACGCGAGAGAAATGGTGAAAATTCCAAGCAGAAGATAATTCCATGGATGCTTCTGGTGAAAGTAATACAACGGACAAAGAGCTGCCAACGCCAAACACATTTCTATTTTACTCACAAATTACCAACAACAAAAATAACAGAAGAATATAAAAGCAAAAAAAAAAAAAAAAACACCCACTGATGAAAGGCGTGACGATTAGGACTATGTAAAGAGCCAAGCCAGCCCCGGTGCTGACGAAGAAACGAGCTATCGGATGAACAAAAACAACCGTCGCCGCCACCCCCGCTGTAGCCAACAATTGAAGGGCCACGATGGAATAAACTTTCCGAATGAAAGCCCACCTCAACGCCGGCGGTTCCAGCATCATCGGATACAAAGGCTGTGGTCCGGCCTCTGCATCACCTTTCCTCTCCGCCGGACTACACATTATCCTAAAAAACTGAATACAAATTCAAAGTATTAATTCAAAAATCGATAGTTGAAAAACAATGGAGGGGGGGGGGGGGGGGGAATTGCTTCTAACTTTCGTGCTGGATTTCACTTTTTTTTTTTATATTTATTTTTTGTTGGATTGGGTTTTTTTTATCCGTTGCGAAAAAGGATGAAATTTATAGGATGTAATATAAAAACGGCGATTTTATAGTTACGGAAATCTTGTGGGAACTTGATTCTTGAATCTAAGAAATTGTTATACCAAACTTTTCACTCCATCAATTAAATTAATTAATCTCGAAAAATTTTATATAACTCCTTTTGTTTCCACTAAAGAAAATTGCGGCTTTTCCCCTATTTACTTTGTGGTTATTGTAAAAATATATATTTTAAGTTAGAATATGTATTCTTCGTAAATTTAGAATTCAGTCTCTTGATTTTTATTTTCAAGAATTTAATCTTTTTATTTTTAAATTTTAAAATTCAGATTTAATTGTTAACACTGTTAAATTTTTATTGTTAAATTTAGAATTTATTTTTTTAACTTTTATTTTTAGGAATTTAGTCTCTCTACTTTTATGATTTCGAAATTCAGACTCAATTGTTTGTACTGCTAAATTTTTATTGTTAAATTTTTTGGTATGATATTTTGAAATAAAAAAATTACTCACTTAATAGTAATATAACTACAAAAATGATATTATAGTGAACCTAAATTTAACAAAATAATTTTAGCAGTATTACCATTTGGACTTGAATTTTAAAATATGATAAGATGACTAAATTCTTAAATATAAAAGTATATGGATTAAAATTTAAATTTATGAAGAATACAAGGACTTATAGCCTATATTTTAACTTTTTTTAAGGACAGGGTTTTGTAAATATTGATTTCTTTTTCTTATTCTCAAAAAAGTATTGAGAGTGTTTAATAATAAGAGTTTTGGGCTTTTTTTTTACATGATTTGAGCATAAATGGATGATTGAGTAATCAAACCCTTTAATTGTAATGTTTGGTGAATGGAGATTTATAGGAGAATGTTGAGCTAAAACTCTAAAACAAAAAACGCAGGGATGAACATTTTTTTTCCACAACTGATTGGGAATGAGATATATGGAATGACATATTTGATCATGCTTGTTAAAAAATTATTCCCTTTGTTACATGCTCTCAAACCTAATGAGATACGTTGGAGAAAATGTGATTAGAATTTTTTTATATAAAAAAAAAGATTAAATAGAAAAATGAATAGGAAACAAATTAATTACGAAAATGGGGTGTTTAACTGTTTATTACAGTTAACTTTGAATGTTACCCTTTTTAAAAAATAAAATAGATTTGATTAAAAGAGTCGAAAAAAGTGAAAAAAATAAATTTTTTTGTGTCACCTAACACATTGGTGGCACCGATAATTTGCTTTTAAAAAAGTCTATTAGAGAAAAAGATGGTTGAAAGTTGTGATTTCAACACCTGACAATTAATGTCTCACTTTTTCAATAGCTAATGTTTCGCTTCCAAACTTTTAATAATTTTTTCTTGGTAAAAAGAGGTTTGATAACAAATATTTTATTTTCGTAAATAATTTATTCTTTATTATTTAATTAATTTTTAATTTTATTTTTATATAAAAAAAAGGCAGTGATTCTTTTTCGAATTTTGGTTTGTTTATTAATTACTTTTATTGGGTTCTATGATTGTAATGGAATGTTGTCCCATAACAGAATTCATGTCAATTAAAATATATTTTATAATATAACCAATCTAACTTATTTTGGATGTTGCCGAGGAAAGAAGTACATATATGAAAGCAATTTAATCAAAGCATATACTTTATGAGATGGTTCCTTGTAAGCAAATTCCTGTTTTTTTTTTTTTTTTCCTTTCTAGAGTTTTCTTCTGAATTTTTATTTTACTTTGTTAGAACTTTCGATTATTATCTACAATTTACGGATTAAATTAAAATTAGGAGACAAACAAATGTCGATTTTGACTTAATACACTTAAATAACTTATAAAGGAATTATTTTTTATTAACTCATCTAAAAAAAGAGGAAAAAAATTTTATGCTTAGTTTTTGAGTTGAATCGAGCTCGAACTTAAAATTTTGCATCAGTTCGAATTCGGTTCATGACTAGATTTACAATTCAATTATTTAAATAATTTTTTTAAATAACTTAATGATCAAAAGAATAATTTTTTTTAATTAAAATAAAAACTTACTCATTGTTTATTCTAAAAGAATTGAGTCCAACGGAGCCTAGTTTGAAACTGACGTGGAAAGGTCGCTTTTACACATGGAATTGTGGGTGCATTTATTTCATAACCCAGTTTTCTTAAAGTGTAAGCATAGAGTTAAATGCTTGCCCTATGCAAAGGCTCCAAGTGAGGTTTTGTTTACTGCTTACTGAATATACGGAATGGATAGACATTATAGAATTTAATATTTTTAATTATGAAGTGTATTTTATTTTTTATTTGTTATTGACGGTAGATATTTTAATTTTAATAAAAAAATATTTTTTATGTCGAATATTCATATTATTTATTTAGAGACAAGGTATTAGAAAAGTCGGCAGAGATGTTAGTTTACAATTTTCTTAAAATTAGAATTTCTTTTAAGGAGATCATAATTAAATTATTGTTATAAAATAAAAAGAGATACAAATAATAAAGAATAGAGAAAATATAAAAGTAATAGAGAATGTACTTTACTGATCAAAGGGATGGTTACAATGCTTCATCAGAGTATCTATTTATAGACATAAGAAGTATAAAAAAGTGAAGATTTAATTCTAATAACTATTAGAATTTAAAGTACATTAAAACTTTATCTTGGTCATGATGAACATCTACTTAATAAGATATTCATAACACTCTCCCTTGGATGTCCATTGGTAGATAATGTACCTTGTTAAAACCTTATTAGGAAAAACCTTGTGAGATAAAAAACTAATGAAGGAAAAAGAGTAGGACAAAACCTCGATTAAGGGAAAAAGAGTGCAACGCGTATTTACTCCCCCTCATGAAAACATCACATATTTTCTCATATTCTACATATTCAATCTTGAATACTAGTTTTTCAAATGACTATTTGAATGTATTTGCTAAGCATTTATATTACCATTCTTTTAAAAGTCATGAGTGAGGAAAATTTGGAGAAATATATTTTGATCTCTTTAAGAGATTTAACAATAATCATGACAAACTTTAATCATGATTCTTTTATAAAAACACAAATAGGTATTTTGGATCATTTTATAATCCTCATTCAACTATTATTCACTAAGTCAAATTTACCACATATGTTCAAATTATTCCAATTCATATAAATGAAAATTTTCTCGAGAATTTCAATATGCTTCTAGCATCTTAAATCCTTCAAGGATTTTAATATAAACTTTACTATATAGTGTGTAACAGCCTAATTTAGTCCCTATTCGGAACGGTGGTTTTGGGACCACGAATTCGAGTCAGAAAAATATTTAAAAATTATTTTCTGTGTTTATTATGTGTGAATTTGTATGTGTGAAATTTTCATGATTTAATTTTGTCGTTAGAGTGTCTGATTAAATAATAGAACTTAATCGTGTAAAACGAAAATTTGAAGGTTAAATGTGAAAGTGCTTAATTGATGTTGTCTTTGTAAAGTGAAGCACTTATAATGCAATTAAGCCATTGACAATTTGAGGGGATGGTTAAGACCATGAATTATAATAGTTTTATATATATTTATAAAGGTTAATTTAGTAAAACATGTAATAATATATGTAATAATAAAACATAAAAATTAAAATAAGCTTTCATACATTCTTGTTCTTGCCGAAATAACAAAATAAGGAAAGAAAACAAAGGTTTTAAAGGTTCGGTCATTAGCAAGCTCAATCAAGGTATGTAACTAGCTCGGTTTTTAATAATTTTTACATTTTTGAGATCGTTGCTATGTTATCTACAAAGCCCATGCTCGGATTTCTGATTTTAGTGAATATTTTGAGTTATGCCATTGATGAATATTTGAGTTTTGTGATGTTAGTTGGTGAACTATGAAAGATATGTTTTGGATTGATATGTTTTGTATTGGAATTTTTGATGATTTTGAGTAATTAGGACTAAATTGCAAAAATAATAAATTGAGGGACTAAAATGTGAAATAAATGGAATGTATGGACTTGTATGAACATAAGGAAGATTTGGCCTAAGCATGTTATATGCAAAATTTGTATGTTTTGTGTTTTGTGCAAATTAGACTAATTTATAAAAAGTGCAAAATGCTAGGGGTAAAATAGTAATTTCTCATTTAATGTGTTTTTGGACTAAATCGACTAGCCGTCCTGTTCCGATTTTCATCGTCCGAGGTAAGTTTATAAGCAAATAAGTGTTAATAATTTTGAATAAATATATGTTTTAAATGCTGAAATGAATTTTATGATTATATATACTTAATGATCGAATGTGTATATGCTTGAGAATTAAGTTTACGAGTTCGATTCGATACAAGTTACGACATCCGAAACCCCATATAAACCTTAGGAATAGTTAGGATATATATGTGATGACATAGGATTCCGATATGTGATGTGCGAGTAAGACCATGGCATCAATATATGTGTGCGAGTAAGACCATGTTTTATACGTTGGCATCGATATGTGACTCCGATATATGTGTACGAGTAAGACCTTGTCTGGGACAGTGGCATCGATATGTGATTACATGTAAGACCACGTCTGGGACGTTGGAATTGTACGATATATGTGATTATCCGAGTGTCCTATCCAATTCTGAATGGTTCATCGGGCAATTATAAGTTGTGACCGAATTTATAAAACGAGCTAAAGTGATCAGGTATGTGATAGTTTATTTCCTACTTGAAATAAGGTAAGTAAGTTATTTGATATGTGTTGCAAATTATGATTGATATATATATGAGAAATGTATATGCATATAGAAATTGTATTCAGCCTTTTGATTATATAATGTGAAATTGCATATAAAAGTATATGATTTATATGAAATTGTGATCTTGAGAATAAATGTGGTCATGGTAGTATAAATTAGTTTGATTAAGATGAGTTGATATTAACATTGAGTTAATTATTTACTTATGACTTACTAAGCTATGATAACTTATTGTGTGTTTTTTTGTTTACCTCTGTTTTATAGATTTTGGAGTTTAGTTACGAGCTCGGGGATCGTCAGCAAAGTCTATCACATGATCAATTGTTTTGGTACTTTTATAAGTTGAACTCGAAAGTATGGCATGTATAGGCTAGCCTTGAAACTTGTTTATTTTGGATGTGTATGTCTATAAAGCCATGCGAAAATGGCTTGATTATTATTCTTAAGTTTGGTTTATATATATGTTCTTGATTAAAATGAGTTTGATGTGCTTGGTTTTGGTAATTTGGTATTGGTGATTATAAATGTGGTTTGTTTGAATAGGCCATGGTATATGCATAATTATTATATATGTTTTTTATGTCACTTTTGGTTAAAATGATTTGGTTATGTTTTGTAATTGATATTAATGGTAAGTTTGGTAAGGATTTGGTATGTTTTTAGCTTAGGTAATGAATTGAATTAGTATTTAATATGAGCTTGAAATTGGTTGATAATGTTATGGCATGAATGATGTACATTTTAGTATTGAATTTGGCCTAAATTATTATGCAAATGTGCTTGTTTTGATACTTGTAGGTTTGACCCAAAATGGGTGACAAATTGGCTTTTCAAATGGCCTATTTTTGTCCACACGGGCAGAGACACAGGCGTGTGTCTCAGCCATGTGTGACACATGGTCATGTTGCACGGCCGTGTGTCACTTGGGATACCCTACAATTGTAAGTCAAATTCGACCACGACCAAGGCACACGGGCGTGTCTTGTAGTCGTGTGAGCAAGTCAGTATGTATTCTCTATTTTGACACGGCCTAGACACACGGGCGTGTCTAATGCCGTGTAAGGCACACGGCCTATTCACACGGGCGTGTAATCTGTATCATTTTGAAAAATGTTTAAGTTTAAAAAAATTTTGTATGAGTTTGGTTTAGTCCCGACCCCTTTCTAATACATGTTTAAGGTCTCGATGACCTACATAAGGGACTTAATATTGATGTTTTAATTATGATACTATGATGTTATGAAATAAGTGTTAAATGTTTTGAATTGTCTGGTAACACCTTTAACCTTAGTTCGGCGACGGATATGGGATAGGGGTGTTACATTTTATTGGTATCAGAGCTACGATTTAGTTGATTCTAGGACTAACGTAGCGCGTCTGAGTCTAGCTATACATGCCATATTTTATACTGTGATAATGTGATGACTTCTGACATTTGAAAATGTGTTTTCATATAGTAAATGGATCCTGATAAAGCCGTAGCTGATGATGTTGAGAGTATAGCGCTTGCTCCGGTGCAAGGGACAGCGCCGGTTGATTCTCGACCGACTTCGAGTAACCAAGAGGGAGAGGCTAAACAAGCCTTTTACTAAATGATGAACGACTGGTTTACTCAGTATATTCGGACTAATCAGGCTGCATAACAACCTCCACCCCCGATTAACCCTTCTTCGATACCTGTTATGCCTCAAGTGAGCGATCCGTTGAGATTACATAAGCCTCCTGTTGATAAAATCAAAAAACACGAGGCTGAAGAATTCAGAGCTACTGATGATGATGATGCTGAGCAAGCTGAATTCTGGCTTGATAATACTATCCGTGTGTTTGATGAGCTGTCCTATACCCCAGATGAATGTTTGAAATGTGCTATATCTTTGTTACGAGACACCGCATATTACTGATGGAATACGCTATTATCGGTGGTTCCGAAAGAACGGGTGACTTGGGACTTCTTTCAAACTGAGTTCTATAAGAAATACATCAGCCAGAGATTTATCGACCAGAAACGCAAAGAATATTTAGAATTGAAACAGGGTCACATGACTGTGACAGAAAATGAGCGAAAATTCATGAGACTCAGTCGATATGCCCGAGAGTGTGTTTCGACCGAAGCTATAATGTGTAAAAAGATTTGAAGACAGGTTGAATGAAGACATTAAACTGCTTGTTGGTATTCTTGAGATAAAAGAGTTTGTAGTACTAGTTGAGCGAGCATGCAAAGCCGAAGAGCTCGGGAAAGAGAAAAGAAAAGCTGACTTTGAAGCTAAAGATTCCCGTAAGAGATCATCGAGATAGTCTTTTCAATCGGCATCAAAGAGATTTCGGGATTATTCTAGCCGTTCAAAGACTACTGCGGGTTATACTAAACGTGATCGGGATAGACCACCTGCGAATTCGAAAGTTACCTTAGTAGCTAGTGTTGGTAACGTTAAATCAAATCAACCAGAGTGCAAACATTATGGTAAACGACATCCCGACAATTGTAGATTGTACGATCGGGCCTGTTTTAAATGTGGATCAATGGATCACTTCATCTGTGAATGTCCTAAGTTGGTCGAACAAGATATAGTAAAAAATACAAGATCGGGTAATGCTGCAGCTCAAGGAAGACTACCCAGAAATACGGGTAATATGAGTAGTAGTCAGCGAGGGACTAAAGATACAGCAGTTAGATCTGAGGCTCGCGCACCTGTCAGAGCTTATGCTATACGCGCACGTGAGGAGGCTTTATCCCCAGATGTTATTACTGGTACATTCACTCTCTATGATACTAGTGTAATTGCATTGATTGATCCTGGTTCGACTTATTCTTATGTGTGTGAAACTTTAGTATCCAGTAAGACTTTGCCTGTTGAGTCTACTGGGTTTGTGATTAGAGTATCGAACCCCTTGGGCCGGTGTGTTATGGTTGACAAAATATGTAAGAATTGTCCCTTGATGATTAGAGATTCGTGTTTTCTTAATGATTTGATGTTGTTACCGTTTGACGAGTTCGATATAATTTTGGGTATGGACTGGTTGACTTTGCACGATGTTGTCGTAAATTGTAAAAGAAAGATTATTGATTTACTGTACCAGAATGATGAGATTATTTAGATTGAATGTAATAATTTAATGGTTTACCGGCAGTGATATCTTCGATGTTAACTCAGAAATATGTAAGAAAGGGTTATGAAGCTTACTTTGCATATGTGCTTGATAGTAAAGTGGCTGAAAGAAAGATTGAATCTGTATCAATTGTGTGCGAGTATCCGGATGTGTTTCTTGAAGAATTATCGAGTTTGCCCCCTATTCGAGAGATAGAGTTTGGTATTGAATTAGTGCCGAGAATGACTCTGAGATCGATAGCTCTGTATAGAATGTCACCTATTGAATTAAAAAAATTGAAAGCTCAGTTACAAGAATTAACTGATAGGGGTTTCGCACGACCGAGTTTTTCTCCCTCGGGTGCACCAGTTTTATTTGTGAAAAAGAAAGACGGAACTATGAGAATGTGTATCGACTATAGACAGCTCAATAAGGTGACTATAAAGAATAAGTATCCGTTGCCATGGATTGATGATCTGTTTGATCAACTGAAAGGGGCTACAGTATTTTTGAAGATAGATTTGAGATCAGGCTACTATCAGTTGCGAGTTAAAGACTCTGATGTGCCAAAGACTGCTTTCCGAACGAGGTATGGGCATTATAAGTTTCTGGTTATGCCTTTCGAACTTACTAATGCACCTGTTGTTTTCATGGATTTGATGAATCGGATCTGCAGACAGTATTTGGATCGATTTGTGGTTGTGTTTATAGATGACATATTGATCTATTCCCGGATAAAACTGAGCATGTCGAACATTTAAGACTTGTGTTACAGACTTTACAAGATAAACAGTTGTATGCGAAGTTCAGTAAATGCGAGTTCTGGTTACGTGAAGTAAGTTTTCTGGGTCATATTGTATCAGCATCGGGTATTCGGGTTGATCCGAGTAAAATTTCAGCTATACTTGATTGGAAACCTCCGAGAAATGTTTTTGAAGTCCGAAGTTTTCTGGGGCTTGCTGGTTACTATAGACAATTTGTGAAAGGTTTCTCTATGATTGCAACACCAATGACAAAGCTATTACAGAAAGATGTTAAGTTCGAGTGGTCAGAAAAGTGCCAGAAAAGTTTTGATCAGTTGAAAGCCCTTTTGATTGAAGCTCCAGTGTTAGTCAGCCAAAATCGGGTAAAAAATTTGTTATCTATAGTGATGCATCTTTAAATGGTTTGGGCTGTGTGTTAATGCTGGAAGGCAAAGTCATAGCTTATGCTTCGAGACAGTTAAAGCCGCATGAAAAGAACTACTCGACACACGACCTAGAGTTAGCAGTTATTGTGTTTGCATTGAATATATGGCATCACTACCTGTTCGGTGAGAAATTTCATGTTTATTCTGATCACAAAAGCCTGAAATATTTGATGACTCATGAAGATCTGAATTTGAGACGGCGTCGATGGTTAGAGTTATTAAAAGACTACGAGCTTGTGATTGATTAATCATCCGGGAAGGGCTAATGTTGTTCCTTATGCTCTAAGCCGAAAATCACTGTTTGCTTTGCGTGCAATGAATGCGCATATAGCTGTGTCTGATGATGGTTTGATAATAGCTGAATTAAAAGCAAGACCGTTATTTGTTCAACAAATAAAGATCTGTTCAACAAAGAAAGATTTGAATTTGAGACAGCGTTGATGGTTAGAGTTACTAAAAGACTACGAGCTTGTGATTGATTATCATCTGGGAAGGGCTAATGTTGCTCTTGATGCTCTAACCCGAAAATCACTGTTTACTTTGTGTGCAATGAATATGCATATGGCTATGTCATGGTTTGATAATAGCTGAATTAAAAGCAAGACCGTTATTTGTTCAATAAATTTGTGATGCTCAGAAAGTTGATAATGATTTGTTAACAAAACGGGCTTAATGTAATTCGAATATTGATTCAGAGTTCAGAGTTTATATTAAGGGTTGTTTGAGGTTTAGAAAATGAATATGTGTTCCGAGAAATCCAGAGTTAATTAGATGATTTTGAACGAAGCTCACAGCAATCGATTATCTGTTCACCCGGGTAGTACGAAGATGTCTAATGATCTGAAAGGGCTTTACTGGTGGCAGGGTATGAAACGAGACATTTCTAACTTTGTTTCAAAATGTTTAGTTTGTCAACAAGTAAAAGCCGAGCATCAGGTACCTTCTGGATTACTTCAGCCGATCATGATACCCGAGTAGAAATAGGACAGAGTCACAATGGATTTTGTATCCGATTTACCGTTGACACCGAACAAGAAAAATACAATATAGGTTATTGTGGATAGATTGACTAAATTGGCTTATTTTGTTTCGGTTCGTACAGATTACTCGCTTGACAAGCTTGCTGAGTTATATGTTTCTCAGATTGTGAGATTACACGGAGTGCCTATTTCTATTGTTTTGGATAGAGATCTGAGGTTTACATCATAGTTTTGGAAGAAATTGCAAGATGAATTAGGTACGAAATTACATTTGAATTAGGTACGAAATTACATTTCAGCACTGCTTTCCATTTTCAAACTGATGGTCAATCCGAACGAATCATTCAGATACTTGAAGATATGTTGAGATGTTGCATTCTCGAGTTTGAAGGTACGTGAGAACTATACTTACTGATCGTGATTTTCTGTGATAAGTTTTATAAGTTTATAATTAATCGTTCTTGAAATAACTATTATCACGACGTAGGCAAGTGTACCTATCAAACAGTAGTATAGATTTAGCAAGACCGGATTGTCAAACCTAAAGGACTAAAAGTACTAGTAATGACTGTCTTTTTATTATCTAGCCTAAGAAATAAAGGAGTTTGTTTTAACTAACTAATTAATTAAACTAAGAAGTTGCAAAAAATAGAATTGGGAAATTACTTTCGGGAAAAACGATTGATTTAGGACAATACCTAAGAAAAAATCCACCTAGACTTTTACTTGTTATTCTGGCTCCGAACCGGATGATTTATTCATTTAACTTGTTCCGTAGAAATCCCTAAGTTATGTTATTATCCCTATTCAAGACTAATAACGTCTAGTTCCTAGGTTGAATAACCGAGACTTTTCTCTAATTAACACCCTAGGATTGCATTAACTCAACCTATGAATTCCCTTATTAGGTTTTACCCTAATCCGGCAAAATCTTGTCACCCTATCTCTAGGCGCACAATCAACTCCGCTTAATTATGACAAAGTCACTCTTAGCCAGGGACTATTCATCCTCCAACTAAGAGCATTAACTTGAAGTGATATTCTGAAATATCAAAACAATAATTAAGAACACATAATTAAGAACAAGTCAAATATTTATCATACGATTCAGAAAATAATAACAAGATTCGTCTTAGGTTTCATACCCCTTAGGTATTTAGGGGTTTTAATTCATAACTAAATAAGAAAACATGTCAGAATAATAAAGAATACAAAACATAAAGAAAACCCAAAACTCCTGAAGGGAAATTGAGGAGAAATCTTCAGTCTTGATGATGAGTCCAGCTTCTGAGATGGATCAATCAGCTTTCTTGGAGTAATTCCTTACTCCTTATTCTCTGTCCCCCTTTTAGTCTTCCTATAGGGTGTTTAAATAGGCTTTAGAATACCTAAAATCCCTAAAACTTACCCTTTTCCGAATGGAACTTAGCTAGGGTTCAGCAGGGACACGCCCGTGTGGCACGACCCTATGCGAGTACTTCAGGCCGTAGTCGAAGCTGGGATATCAACACGCCCGTGCTGAGGTTGATTTGGGCCATGGTCGAGCCTGTTAGATTAGCACGGGCGTGTGTGATGCCCGTGTCAGAAAGTCCAGGCCGTGTTGTTTTCCCTTGTCGGCCTATTTTCTCTGTTTTTAGCCCGTTTCTCGTTCTTTTCGTCCTCCTATGCTCACCTAAGTATAAAACATGAAATTAAAGGATTAGGAGCATCAAATTCACGAAATCTAAGGAGAAATCATTCATAAACGTGTTAAACGAGGGATAAAAATATGTATAAATTATGGTTTGTCAAATACCCCCACACTTAAGCGTTTGCTTGTCCTCAAGCAAAATTCTCAACTCACAATTAAGAATTCCTTTTTCTCAACTTATAATTCCTATCAATAATATCTCAAACTAAAACCGTAAGTAATCATATATTGGGAATTCAACTAAAAGAACATTAAAGCTTCAAACATTCCAAGTTGAGTATTTTAATCATGAAAAACTTAGGCATCTCCCCTCATCTAAGTTGTTGCCATCGATTTGAAATCTCACAGAGTTTAACATCCTCACTAAAGATTCACTCAAATCACTCGTAGTGTGTAAGGACAATGAAGTCAGCACTCATTAGTCAATATGAAAAGTTATTACCATAGGCTTGCATGAAAATCAAATCTCTAACAATATAAATTAAGATGATACATCAATCAAAAGATCTTTAAAGGGTTGTAATGAGGCTTGGTTAGGGGGTGTGGTCACAAGCTGAAAGAAAAGGTTAGAATCGAGATTGACTTGAAAAATTACTTAACTAGAAAAATATTTAATCATCACTTGCGTACAACAAAGCTTCTTCTCCGAATATGGAATTTGAAAACTGAAGCTCACAAACAAAAGATCACTACTAATATATATACATGTTTTTTTTAATAACAAGTCAAATAACATAGATTACTATTAAGAACCAGACATAGCTAAGCAATTTATTCAAATCAACTCTCGACAAAAATAGGGATCAAATTAATTTAGGGAATTTCAACAATAATGGGTTAAGGGTTAATATTAAGGGTAATACAAGGAATGGTTTGTTAGGCTCAAAGAGGTTTACTAAGGGTTAATTGTGGAGGTAGGCTTTTCATGGCATGAGTGGGTTAATCCTAAGTGCCTCTATCATCTTGACATATCAAATAAAATGGTGTGGTCTTGAGATGTATAATCTAGCAAGTTCTAGAATAACAATTCGATATTGACACTCTCAAAGCAATAATAAAAGTGAGCATGAAAGAATTAATAGATGCTCTTGAAGGCTCAAAATATCACAAAAATTATGGCTTTTTGATGTTTAAACCTGTGGAATTCAACTTATCATGCTTAATTTTCTAATGTCTTAAAGTTTAAAAAATCAATGCATTAATGCCTATGTTTTAATTCAAGATATATCAATAAAAATCATAAGTCAATCAAAATTTCTCCTAAACATGATATGAGAAATTTACAAGATAATATTCAGGGATTTTTCAGATAATGAAATGATTACCCCCCCACACTTAAGATATACATTTGTGACATCCCTAATTTGACCCTAGTCGAGATGTGGTTTCGGGACCACAAAATTGAGTTATAAAATTTATTAATTATTAAAATTCATATCTACTATGTGTGATAGTGCATGTGTGAAATTTTGATGCTTAAATTCTGTTAGTTGAATGTGAATTTTAGTCAAAGGGCTTATGTGAGAAACATAAAAAAAAAAAGAAAAAGTGATGAATTAATTTGAAGACTAATTAGTGCATGATTCTCAAAATGGGGACTTGCATGTCAAATACCCCATTTTGAGAAGTAGTGGCCAGCCATAATGATTAGGGTGCATAGAACATGAATTTAAGTAAGTATATTAATATTATATGGCCTTAATTTTTAAAGAAAAGATAAATAAAATATTTTGGGGTGAAAAAAAAACAAAGTTTGGTTCATTCTTCTTCTTCATTGCCGTGGTAAAGAAAGAATAAGGAGAGTGAAGCTCAAATAATCGGCCATATGCATAGATCTAATTCTAAAGGTATGTAATGTGATTTTTGTCAAATTGATTATGAAATTTGGTTGTTAATGACATGTGGTAGATAACCCATGATTTTAATTCTAGATTAAGTGATCATAGGGCATTCGACCACTTAAGAGAAATGTGGAAATTTTGTTTTAAAGCTCGTAATTCATGTTTAATTGCTGAATGGAGTTTTGAATTGGTAGAATTGAGTTTTAATTTTAAGAAATAAGTGATGTTTGTAAGGATTTTCAAAGTTCATGTAAAGCTTACCTTCGGTCATATTAAGGAATGGTAAATTGGTTGTAATATTATATATATTTTGATAGTATATTAGATGGTTTGAGATTTGAGCTAGTTACATGTGCTATTATGAAGATTTGTGGATGTTTTAGAATCGGCCTAAGTGTTTTAGTCATTAATATATATATATTGCCGAATGTATGCTTAAGGAATTGGTTAAGTACATTGTTGTTAAATGCTTGTTGTTTTTGTATAATTGTTGCCTAGCTACTAAACGAACTTAGGGTATTATGGATAAGTTTAAGAGTGGCATAATTGAAATGAAGTTTGCTTGTGCCGAATGTGATTTTAGTGCATGAATTAGGAGTTTAATTTCATTCGGTAACTCATACCAAATTCGGAGATAGTATTAAACATTAGTATTATTTGTTAAATAATTGAAGTGAGCTTTGAATGGTTGTTTTGCTTATAATGGCCGAATGTGAACTTAAGTTTTGAATTACAATTGAAGCTTGTTAGTTAGTTGATGATGTCCTTTGATAGCCCTTTTGATATTCGGCCATTGTTAAGGAATTTTGAATTGGTTATAAATTTCTATATTTTAATTAGAAAATTGAATTATTGAAGGTTGAGCTAATTATATATGTATACATTTTATATGTACATTAATTTCTTAGTCTATGTTATTCGGCTATAATTGTCATGGTAGAATTTTTTGATTTGTAAATTTGTTAATCATTAGCTCAAGAGCATCAAGGACAAAAGTCGGAAAAAGGGAAGACAAAACTAAGCGAATAGCCGTAGAATTATAGTCATCGACAACTCTTAAGGTAAGTTTCTAGCATATAAGTTTAGTTATAATGAAGAATGATATGGAATACGGGTAAAGATGGGACTATGAATTGGTGTAATTACCTATAGTAAAATGATAAGGAATAAGTTACTTCTATGAGCCTTAGCCGATTGGTTATTAGAAAAGTGATATTTAAATTATGATTTGTATGTGATAATAAGAAGTACTTATATATGATGATATGTTTTAAACTCAAATGGTAAGTTCTTAAGTGTTTGGACTTGGAAATTTAAGAGCAAATTGTAATAATCTGCTTAGGACAGCAGCAGTAGCGTGATTTTTGAAAATCACCATAAATTGTTGGAGTGGAATTAGAGACTGAATAAAATATGTAATTAAAGCTCAATGAGTCTAGTTTCTTATAAAATAAACAGTGCAAGCAAAGGAATTTCCTATAGGGAGATATTTAAAGTTGTGTGTGACAGTGTCAGAATGAATCTTAAATCCCCTGTTCTGATTTTAGAAAATCATTATAAATAGTACAAAAATTTTGATTAAGATAAAATTTATATTCTTAAACTGCTTAATGAGTCTAGTTTCAAATGAAATAAACAAGAACATATTTTGAAATCTGTACAATGAGAAATTTGATTCGTAGTGAAGAGTGGTTAGTATAGTCGATCAGTGAAATAGGGGAAAATTTAAGAAAATTCTGGTTTTTATTGGCCAAACCAAAAATCCTGAAAATTTTATGGATATAAGATATATGGGTCTATTTTTGGGGAAAATTTACGGCACTTCATTTGGAGTTTCGTAGCTCCAGTTACAAATAATTTAATGATTGTTGCTCAAGAAAACAGCTTGTAGTGAATCTGTGATTTTGTTGTAAACATTGATGAAACTAATTGAGTTGCTTATAAGCTATTGCTGAATTGATGTACAAGATAAATATATAGGTGATGAGGCGAAAATGGCTAAAATTTAAATGTGTGCAAGTTATCCGAATGGCTATTTTATAAACGTAAGCAATGTATATGTAATATGTGTTGATAGTTTTATAAATTGAAGGCGTAGTGACTTATATGTTGTTTAGCCGAATGGTTGTCATGAGAAGAATGTAAGTCATGTGTGTATTTTCTTATTTAGTTGGAAGTTTATTGAAAGGGATATATATATATATATAAATATGTATTAAAGTCGAATGATATTATGACATGAAGTTAAGGTACATGCTATATGCTTATATTCGAATGAGGTTAATGAATTACAATGGTGATAGTTTGTGTGAAATGTGGTAACATGTGATTAAATATACATGGAATTTGGAAAGTATCCGGGTTAAGACTCGCTGACTATGTGATGTGGCCTAATGGCTCTTGTGAAATGAGACTAGCTATATTGAGATACGAATAAGTTCGAATGAAGTGATACCTTATTAATGTGTTTCCATGTTGGAAAAATCAAGGTATGTGAATTGATGTGTATACAACTTTGTGAATTAACTATGATGATATATCCAGCTTAAAGTCCCATGCTTTGGTAATCGTGTCAGTGGTAGCTGGATTCGAATTTTTTTAAACCTAGCAGGCTATGGCTAAGTGCCTTGAATTATTTCAAACCGAAGACCATTTGTATATCTTTAAGATAAGGATTTAATTAGTTTAATAAAAATTTATTAATTTGAGTTGTATTTAATGCAGGTGTGCAAATACAAGGTATGGATTGCGTTTGGTCATTTATGTATATGTGATAAGGAATATGTTTGGTCCTTTATATACGTATATGAAACTTTAATACTTGTCATGATTTGATTATTTGAAATATTAATGTGAATATGAACTAAAGAACTAAGCTCCTAAATACATATATACATTTATGTATGTGCACGAAATGAGTGCATATGATTAAGTGGTTAGAGGTATTGAAAGATTGAATTGGTAATTGGTAACTATGGAAACGGTAAGTGTACAAAGGTTAAGTATATGGTAAGTGATACTTACTTGCTATGTGAACTCGATTTCATTTGTATTACAAATGTACTTGGGGAATCACTTATGAGATGGTTATAAGTTATATTCAACGAGTATTGACTCTATCAAATTGTTTATTTAATATGAAAACATGAATATGTGCTTCCAAATATGGAAACCGAATGTGATTATAGTGTTATGTTTTAGTTCGACTGATTAAACTAAAAATAGCATTGATGTTTTTAAATGCGAAGGGGTATATACTCTTAAATTTGGATGAAATAGATGAATTACATGTGCATACATAGGGTTTAATCTATTTGACCGAATGGTGATATATCTTGACATTTCAAAACGTGATTTGTGTAAGGCCTAATCTTAAGCGACTTAGTAATAAATCAACAATTACGGATGTTCAACACATTAAGTTGGCCAGGTATGTATTATGTACTTGTGTAGGCTTATTAAGCCCATCGAGACTTCACTTGGATTTTGTGTAAGTTATAAATGTATTTAATCCAGCAAAGTTAATTGTTTTACTTAAGACTTACTAAGCCTTGAAAGCTTACTCTGTTGTTACGTTTCTCTGTTTTATAGATTATCAAATTTGGCCTTTGCTCGGGGATCGTCAACAACTCGTTACACTATCAGTATCCACTGTTTGTACTACTATGTTTTGGATTATTTTATGGCATGTATAGAATAGACTAGTAGCGGAATAATATTCTGGTTAATGTATATAAGCCATGCTAAAATGGCATCCTTTGAATGTGTACTTATAGAAGTTTAATTTTATCCCTGGTTGTATTTAGCATTTATCTAAATGAATGATCTTTATTTCCAGAAAAAGTTTAAAATTTTACTGTTCTGACATGAGTTACAAGTCTGGTAATACCCCTTTCCTATTCCGACAACAGTTACGGGATAGGGGTGTTACAACATTGCCCTCAATGTACAAAGATATATATATAGGAAAATATAATATCAGAATAGAGGGATAGAATTGAAACTTCCTGAGTGTTTGAATGAATGAATTCCCTAGTTTGGAGTTATAGAGGTGGAGAAAGATACTCCGGTGGTGGTAGAGGTTGGGTACTACAAGTGCTGCGCCAAAAGAATATTATATCTCGTCATTGAGAAGGGCATGGCAATCGTGGAGAACCTTTTCCAATGAAGTTTGAAGCTCCTAAGTGATTGTGAGCTTTGGAGCTTTTTATAACTATGATAAAAGTAGGAACTATTTAGGGGATATTAGGAAGAATAATTACTCATAAAGAAATAGCCGAGATTAAAAGTAATTAAAAAAACTAATATATAAGATAATAACAAAAAGGAAATGATATTTAAATGTTAAAAGTGAAATTAATAAAAACTTAAAATAAAAATAAAAATAAAAAAATAAATATAAAGATAAAATTAAATTAAACATCATCATCGCCGGATGGTTCGCGAGGTGGTAGTGGCGATGAGATGTGGAAGTGCTGACAGACCTGTTAGAGAGTAGCATTAATATTGTCAAATCTTTGAAAACACTGCTGCTCGAATCGGTGGAGGCGCTCAGATATGTTAGCATATGAAGCCGCCGCATGAACTGTACGATGGGAGCGTAGTGGCTGGGAAGGTGGGTCCTCGTGTTGGGTAGGGACATCATCAGCAATGTCCTCAGAAGCCTCCTCTTCGGTAGATTGGGCGAGACGATATTGGGGAGGGTAGGTTCCCCGGCGCCTCTCGATCATCCTCATGCTAAGCATACTAAAGATGCTTTGTAGAGACATCTAGCCAATGAGGGTCAGGGATGATTCATGGGTCACGGTGTCGAGGAGTCTGAAGTGTCGGGCCAGTCGAGTCACGTGGGGGCCAATGGATATGACCCTCCTCCGATGTCCCTCCGTCTGGTGGCGAATGGCAAAGGCAATAAAGTATGCGAGGTCGATGACGTACCCGTGCGACATGCACCATAAGTAGTAGACATCGTGGGTAGTGACGACGCCGGTTCTCTCTCTCCGCCCTATTAAAGTGTGAGATAAAATAGAATGTAGATACCTTAAGGATGGAGGGAGAGATGATTCCTTGGAGCGACGGGGGTCGTAGCCAGCCGAACGTGGTACGAGTGCATTCCATCACTTTGAGAGAGAATAATGGATGTGGCGGTTGAGGGTATCGAGATCATTCTCCTCTTAGAACTCCTCTGTGTAAAAGCCCAGTGCTGTACCAAACTCTGGGACGCTCAATTGACGTACGAGACCACCAAGTCTAAATTGGACCCTACCTGGATCATCATGGTTGGTCATGACGGTCTGAAAATGGAAAGTTGAGCATAGTTCCATCGTGAGCTTTAAGTATTTCGGCTCGATGATCTCAAAGAATAGCTCTCAAGGATCGAAGGTAAGGAGGGCTCGAATTGCATCAGCCAAATGAACTTGTTCGACAACAGCCCAGTTGATGCAGCGGCCCGCAGTTAAAGGTCGGGCCCGTAGTAATTGAAAAAGTTCTTCTTGGGGCCAATTAAGGAACTGTAGGAAAGGGTGGCGAATTTTTACGGTAGGGCCCGAGAAAGATGATGCTCTCTTCCTTTTCTTCGAGGCGGGGACGACAGTTTTCTTCCCTCGCGAAGATGACATGGTGAACCTGAAATCAAAACCATTACTTTGTTTCGATGAGTGGACAAGAAAAAATGTATGTAAGTTCAAAAAGAGAAAAGACATAAATTAGGACTAATACTTTCAGCCACAACTATCATCACTTAACAATTCTAATCAAACTAATCCATTTTATCACGTATTTTTGTTGCATTGCATGATAGTATCATGAATAATAAAAAAAATGGCAAATAACAAGAGGCATTTGAAAACTATGAGTATTGAGTTAGAATATGTGAAAAAGGCATGAGCATTTTACCTATCCTAACCATGAATATTTTACTTTAAACTAATGAAATGGAATAGAGGAATCATGTAATGAGTAAGAACTTTAACATGAACAAGATGATATTTTTCCTAGGTATGACATTTGAATGAAAAAAAAATGAAAATAACATGAAAAATTGCATATTATTATGATGAATAGCATTAGAAAAAAGTAAATTAAACGAGAAAAGAATGAACAAACACTAGAAAGAGGAGAATGGGCGTAAAAAATGGAGTTGAAGGCAGCGTACGGGCTTGGTAAGGAGGCCGTGTAGATTTGCAACGGCTAGGTTAGGGTTTTTGAGTGGGGAAGACAATGAATAGTGCAGCCTATTTATAGATTTTGGGCCACACGGACAGGGGACACGCCTGTGTGCCCCAATTTTAGCCTGTGTGTCCGTGTCTAGCTTCGTTCGCTTCTCCCACGCCCGTGTATGCACGCCTCACGCCCGTGTTAATTTGACAGGTTCGACCACGGGTGTTAGACACGGGCGTGTCGCACGTCTGTGCTAGTTTCTCAGTTTCAACCACGGTCTTAGGGCACGGGCGTGTCGCACACCCGTGTTATTTTGACAGGTTCGCCCACGGTCGTGTCGCACAGCCGTGGCGATTTATCGTAGCTCGTGTTTTAAGAAGATCTTTGCCCTGTTTCCACACGGTCCTAAGCACGCCCGTGTGCTTGGCCGTGTCTCTGTGGTGAACCTATTTTCAAGAGCTTTGTTAGTAGGTTAGGTGTTTAACACTAAAATTTAAAGAAGTTAATACAATTAGTACTCGGGTTGCCTCTCAAGAAGCGGTTATTTATAGTCTAAGCTTAACTTACCTCTCCGTTGAATGGTCATGGTGGTTTAAGGAGTTCATGCTCCTCATTCCTACTATCAATCTCATCAAAATAAGGTTTTAGACGTGCGTTGTTTACCTTAAAAGTGCCAAACTTAGGATGATTTACCTCGACTGTACATAATTGAGAAATACTAATTATCGTAAGAGGGATTTCTTCATTCAGTTTTGCAGTGACAATGTGAGGATTTGCGGCATCTAGTAAGACTTTATCTCCAACCTTAAGTAGATTTGGGGAGGTATCAAGCTCATTCTGACGTAGTTTTGGTTTATCATGTTTTCTCGGGTTATGTGCTTGCCATTCATCTGGCTCCTTGATTTGTAGCCTTCGTTCTTCATGAATGGGTCCTCTATTATTGCTTGAACATGGCTCATGTACTTCTTTCAGACTCAATTCCTGCAAAGTAGGTTGCATCATATTGTCAGTTTTAGTAGAATGGTGTGGACAGTTACCTTCAATGTTTGATGTGATGCCAGAGTTTCAGGCTTGAAGGGTGATTCTTTCATCTCCCACACGAAGTGTGAGCTCGCCTGTGCCAACATCAGTAATCGTTTTAGCAGTTGCTAAAAAGGGCCTCCTTAAAATCAAAGCGGTGTTTTTATTCTCCTCTATTTCTAGAACAACGAAGTCAACGGGAAATATAAATTTATCTATTTTAACTAGTAAATCTTCAATAATACCCCTAGGAAATCTTATAGTTTTATCTGCTAATTGAATGCTCATCCTAGTTTGTTTAGGGTTCCCAATACCTAGTTGCTTAAACATTTTCTAAGGCATGACGTTGATACTAGCCCCTAAATCAGCTAATGCATTATTCACATCTAAAGTACCAATTAAGCAAGAAATTGTAAAACTCCCTGGATCTTTCAATTTGTGAGGTAGCTTATTCTGTACAATAGCAAAGCAAACTGCGTTTAGTTCCACATGCGACGCCTCGTCCAACTTCCGCTTGTTTGCTAAAAGCTCTCTTAAAAATTTCATTGTATTTGGCATCTGTGACAGAGCTTCAATAAACGGTAAGTTAATATGTAATTTTTTCAAAAGTTTAAGGAATTTATTGAATTGTTCTTCTGAGCGATCTTTCCTCGTCGCGTTAGGATATGGTACACGAGGTTTATATTCTACATTCACTATTTTGTTTTCATTATGACTTACCTCACCTTTACCTTTGCTCACCACAGTTTCTTGCATCGATTCTAGCTCAGGCTCAACGAATCCTTTTTTACCTTAAACATTAATTGTGTTGAGCTGTTCCCTTGGGTTAGGTTCAGTATTACTTGGCAAGCTACCTTGTGGTCGTTCAGAAATTAGTTTGGACAGCTGGCCTATCTGAGTTTCGAGTTCTTGGATTGATGCTTGTTGATTTTTAAGTATTGTCTCGGTATTCTGGAAACGGGTTTCTGACACCGAGATAAATTTGGATAGCATATCCTCAAGGTTCGGTTTTTTCTCTTATTGATAAGGTGGCTGTTGGAAGCCTGAGGGTGGTGGTGGTCTATGATTTCGTTGACCTCCTTATTAGAAGTTTGGGTGATTCCTCCAACCTGCGTTATAGGTATTATTGTAAGGATTATTTTGAGATTGATGATTATTACCCATATAATTTAATTGCTCATTCTCCATGTTGTGGCCATAGGGTTGATATTCTAGATTACTCGATCCACCTCCACTCGCTTCACATTGCATTATTGGGTGAACCTGCGTAGAACCAAGTAAACCATCAATCTTTTTATTTAGAAGTTCTACCTAATTTGACAACATAGACGTTATAAATACCTGTTGTTTTCGTTGGCTTAGTCCTCATGACTTTCCACTGATAGTTATTCAGTGGCATTTCCTCAATAAATTCGTAAGCCTCTTCAGGTGTTTTGTTGTTGATGGTTCCACCAGCGGCTGCATCAATCATCTGTCTTGTCAAGGGATTCATACCATTGTAGAATGTTTGAACTTGCAGCCATAGGGGTAACCCATGGTGAGGGCACTTTCGCAGTAGGTCCTTGTATCTCTCCTATGGTGAGGGCACCTTCGTAGTAGGTCCTTGTATCATTACATAACTTAGCCGTTTTAGCCGACGAAAAATATTTTAGTAAAATTTTTTTGGTTATTTGTTCCCAAGTAGTGATGGACCCTCGTAGTAATGAGTTCAACCACTGTTTGGCCTTGTTTCTCAATGAAAAAGAGAATAACCGAAGACAAATGGCTTCATCAGAGACGCTATTAATTTTAAAAGTGTCTCAGATTTCTAGAAAATTCGCCAAGTGAGTGTTGGGATTCTCATCCTGCAAACCATCAAATTGAACAAATTACTGTATCATTTGAATCGTTTTAGGTTTCAGTTCAAAATTATTTGTAGCAATAGTGGGCCTAATTATACTTGACTCAGTTCCTGTTAAATTAGGTTTAGCATAATCATACATAGTACGGGGAGCAGGATTTTGATTTGCTAAAATCAACTGGTATTGCTGGAGGTAGCTGATTGTCTTGAGTTTCAGCCATCTCCTCGGTTGTAGGTGAGATATCGTCCTCCTGTTCTTCTTCTGTGTATCTTAGGCTTCGCCTGATTTCTCGTCGATTTCTACGAGCTGTAAGATCAATTTCTTCGTCAAAAAGCAGTGGTCCTAGCGAGTTTCTTCTAGTCATAAACTATAAGAACCTACTAGAAGAAAGAAAAAAAAAATTAGTAAATTAAAATTAAAATAAAAATAAAATTAAATTACAAGAAAAATAAATGGCTAAAGTAATAAAAATTGAGTGTTCCTAATATTTTAGTCCCCGGCAACGGCACCAAAAACTCGATCGTGATTTCTATGATAAATTTTATAAGTTTATAATTAATCGTTCTTGAAATAACTATTATCACGACGTAGGCAAGTGTACCCATCAAACAGTAGTATAGCTTTAGGAAGACCAGATTGTCGAACCCAAAGGACTAAAAGTACTAGTAATGACTGTCTTTTTATTATCTAGCCTAAGAAATAAAGGAGTTTGTTTTAACTAACTAATTAATTAAACTAAGAAGTTGCAGAAAATAGAATTGGGAAATTACTTTTGGGAAAAACAATTGATTTAGGACAATACCTAAGGAAAAATCCACCTAGACTTTTACTTGTTATTCTGGCTCCGAACTGGACGATTTATTCATTTAACTTGTTCCGTAGAAATCCCTAAGTTATGTTATTATCCCTATTCAAGACTAATAACGTCTAATCCCTAGGTTGAATAACCGAGACTTTTCTCTAATTAACACCCTAGGTTGCATTAACTCGATCTATGGATTCCTTTATTAGGTTTCACCTTAATCCGGCAAAATCTTGTCACCCTATCTCCAGGCGCGCAATTAACTCCGCTTAATTATGACAAAGTCACTCTTAGCCAGGGACTATTCATCCTCCAACTAAGGGCATTAACTTGAAGTGATATCCTGAAATACCAAAACAAGAATTAAGAACACATAATTAAGAATAAGTCAAATATTTATCATACGATTCAGAAAATAATAACAACATTCGTCTTAGGTTTTATCCCCCTTAGGTATTTCGGGGTTTTAGTTCATAACTAAATAAGAAAACATCTTAGAATAATAAAGAATACAAAACATATAGAAAACCCAAAACTTCTGAAGGGAAATTGAGGAGAAATCTTTAGTCTTGATGATGAGTCCGGCTTCTGAGATGGATCAATCAGCTTTCTTGGAGTAATTCCTTACTCCTTATTCTCCGTCCCCCTTTTAGTCTTCCTCTAGGGTGTTTAAATAGGCTTTAGAATGCCTAAAAGCCCTAAAACTTACCCTTTTTTGAATGAAACTTAGCTAGGGTTCGACAGGGACACGCCCGTGTGGCACGACCGTGTGCGAGTACTTCAGGCTGTGGTCGAGGCTGAGATATCAGCACGCCCGTGCTGAGGTTGATTTGGGCTGTGGTCGAGCCTGTTAGATTGGCACGGGCGTGTGTGATGCCGTGTGAGGAAGTCCAGGCCGTGTTGTTTTCCCTTGTCGGCCCATTTTCTCTATTTTTGGCCCGTTTCTCGGTCTTTTCGTCCTCTTATGCTCACCTAAGTATAAAACATGAAATTAAAGGATTAGGAGCATCAAATTCACCAAATCTAAGGAGAAATCATTCATAAACGTGTTAAGCGAGGGATAAAAATATGTATAAATTACAGTTTATCACTTACCTCTGATTGAATTTACCTACAATAATAGCTTTCAATCAAGTATCAAAATGGCACCTTACGAGGCTTTGTACGATCGTAAATGTCGTACACCATTGTATTAGACCAAACTCAGTGAAAATAAGATACACAGAGTTGACTTGATCAGAGAGATTGAATAGAAAGTGAAAGTAATCCGTGAAAGTCTGAAAACAGCATTAGATCGTCAGAAATCGTATGTAGACTTGAAACGAAAAGATATAGAGTTTCAGATAGGAGACAAAGTCTTCTTGAGAGTCTCACCATGGAAGAAAATACTCAGATTTAGACGTAAAGGCAAATTGAGTCCTATACGTATTCAACTTGTGCGGCATAGTCCGTACCGTGGGGGCTTCACTTGCACACCCCCGGTCACAACCCATTTCAATTTTGGGCTTAATGGGGATTTATGGGGGAAAATATTTATTTTATTTCTTTAACAAATAATGGGATTTCAGTCTCACAACTCTAATAACAATAAAATATTTCTAAGCAAAAATGCTAAAATTTTAATCAATATTCAAGAAATTCAAGATTATAAAGACAATCAATCCTAATTTCTTCAAGGTTTTCTTTTCATCAACCTATAAAAATTATTACCCGATCAAGATGTTAAGAATCTCATACAAACTATATATTCAAAAAAAAATTCACTTTATAAAATTTAATCTTACAAGTAGACTTTCTTTTAAAATATTTCTACTTTTTTGTTAAACATCTATTACAAATAAATCTAGGCCTTAAACATATAAAAATTTCCTGAACCAACCATATTGTTGTGCATATTGGTGTCATAAAAGTGCAATATGTAAAACATAATGCGAATACAAATACAAGATTCACAATAATCAGACTAGCAACAACAATTTCTAAACAAAATGCTAAATCTCTAACCTATATTTAAGAAATTTGAGATTATAAAGAATTAAAATAATTGAAAAAAAAGAGATTAAATCAAAAAGAGAAAAAAAGTTTATGGACTTTGATTACGATTTGAACAAAGTATTTGTTTTTCCTTGCACACTTAATCTTAAGAGCTTGCGAAAGAGAAAACAATTACATATATTTTTTCACTTCAAAGGAGAAAGAAAGAAAGAAATTCGAAAGGAAAGAGATAAATTTATAAAATAAAAAAATAAAAGAGATGGATAATTTGAGTCTGATACAGCTAGTTTCTAGAAGTAGAGAGAGAAAAAGTAGAAAACTATAGATGGAAAGGAACGAGAATTTCATTTAGTAACTGAAAGGATAACTTCTTCCCATCTGCCTTTGTTGCTAAAAAGCCAAAAGTGGAATTTACAGGGAAAATTAAAATTAACTTAAGGTTGTTCTTGTAACAAATATGGCCATGGTACACACCGTTTCATTAAATGGTGGCACCCAACACTACGCTTCCCATACGCACCATTTTAACCTTTAAACAAATCACACCTTTTATCTTACACTTAGACACTAAACATTGCATTTCACTAACAGAAATAAAAAAAAATGAAAACAATCCCAATAGCATAAGTAAAACATCCTATAGCAAGTACTCCCCGGGTAGAAAAGATCTGTCCTCAAGGATCAAACACAAGGAATCATTGTTATAATTCATGTAGAACCTCCCATGTGGCATCCTTAGGGAAGGTGTTAGCTTATTCGATCAACACTTCTGTGACAGCCTGGTTGCCTCTCTTAACCATGCGTCGATTAAGGATATGGATCGACTCATTGAGCATAATTCCATCAAGACCTACAAAGGGTAAGGTTGATTAAACTAGTTACTTCCCAACATGGCATTTGAGCTGAGACACATAGAAGGTAGGATGGATTCGAGAACCAAGTGGCAACTAGAGCTTATAAACCACTTCCCCTTTACAATAAAAGGGACAAAAAACTTGGGAAAGAGCTTTTGGTTCACTATCTTCCTAATTAAATGTTGCCGATCAAGTTGGAGCTTAAGGTAAACCAAGTCACCAACTTAGAAGGTTCGATCACTCCTCCTATAGTCAAAAAAGTGCTTCATTTGGTCTTGTGCCCATTTTAAGTAGAAGTGAAGAAGTTTTCTTACTGTTTCACGTTGTTGTTGGCCCTGATCAACATATTCAACAGTGGAGGAGCTTGCTAGGTAAGGCAAATGTTGAGGTATGGGCTAACCATACAAAGCCTTATATGGTGTTGTATGGATAGCAGAATGGAAGGTGGAATTGTACCACTTATTAGCCAAAGAGAGCCAACAACACCGGCGTTCACCTATCATGCATTGAAGGTAGCATTCCAGACATCTGTTGAGGACTTTAGTCTGACCATTTCTTTAAGGATGGTAAGTAGTTGGTAAATGCAGGCGTGTACCTAACTTCTTGAAGAGTTCCTTCCAAAGAGAGTGTCCTTCTTCCTTGAATAAGGTAGCCCTTTAATAAAGTCCAAGTAGATAGTAGACCATGCCTTGCTGGGAATGGGCAATGACTGAAGGACCTAGATGTGCTGTAGTGCCATGCTTACACCTTTGGCAAGCATCATATTCCCTTATCTAATGTCTGACATCAATATGTTGGGTCTAATACCCTAAGTGTAGTATATTCATTTGTATAATCTCATCACGTGGTTTTTGTATGAAAAGTAAAATAGAAGAAAATATTAGCTCATTATTTATCTAATGTTTAACTAATACTAAACGATATTACGTAGTCAGATTATAATATGAAAAAAATAACTTATATTAGTAGACGAACCTAAACACGTCCTTAGCCTAATCTAAAATGATCAAACCGATTAAAAGACTAATATGTCATCTATCAAGTCCAATTGGGGAGATGCTTTGTCATAAGCATCGAAGCGGATGAATTTCAGAAAATAGAGACACATATGTAACTGACTAGACTAACAGTACATTAAACTGGACCCAAGTTAAATAGATCATGAATCTGTTTATGGATTTATTCACTTGTGACATTCATAGACCATGGGTGACTCGCATGCTTTGATGTAAGTAAAAGCTTGAATTCGAATAGAAAAGGAACCGAAAGTTGGTGTGTTCGGTATACGACTTCTACAGTATGTTACATCATTCATCATTGTGGAACTCATAGCCCAAGACATGGGTAAATGATATCCTCACATTAGCATTACATTATAGATGAAAAGTAAACGTGGTCACGAGTTGTTTGTCTTTGTGATAAATGACTTAATTACTAATTGATAGTAGTTGACTTTTTATGAAGGAAAATGTAATGCTTATCATGAGACAAATGGGATTATATAGGGAGAATGAATTTATCTCGAAGAGATTAAGGATAACTATTGAGGGTAACACACTTATGACAAGGTCATTGGACGAATGCTGAATGAGTAGCTTTTGTAATGGTATGTAAATAAGGAGAGCTCAGTCACGATATTATAATGGAATGATTTCGTGACTAAATGAGTTTATAATTAATAGGAGAAAAGATGTAACTTAATTATAAATCATTTGAGCCCTAATTATATATGTTTAACTACTCCCTCTGCTAGCTCGTTAAAGCCAGAATGAATTGCATGTTGAATCAAATGAACTGAAATGGATAGGAGTGGTAAAGTTAGAGAAATTGGAAACATTTGGATTTGAATCTAGTTTTCTCACTAAGTATGGAAATGAACTAAGAATTAATTTATGATTTTTTAAATTATTATTTAATTAATGAAATAAATAATTGAAGTTCAAAAATATAATTAAATTAATTGGTCATAGTGAATCTGTTGAATATAGAAAATTTAAATATATTTTTTCATAAATTCTTTTACGATAAAGTTGTCATGATTTTAACGAAATCAGAATCATGTTGAGAAAATTATTTAATTGAGAAATTAATTTATGATGTTTATTTTGGAAAATAGGAAAACATATATTGGGTTGGATTAAATTATAAAGTGTTGGGTTAAAAGTCCATGAATCACTTATAATTGGACCCGATACGGGAGAGACCCAAAAGCCCCTCATGTTCGTTGTAAGGGACAACAAACCCTAATTGAACTAGGGTTGGCACCCCTCTCTCTCCTAGTTGAACTAGGAAGTTGTTTTTCTATTAAATAACATTTTACTAATTCAACAAGGGTTTAACTTCTTCTTCTTTTAAATAGATGATACCAATAGCGCTAAACACATAATAAGTTTTACACAACTTCGAGATATTGGTACTTCCCCGAAAATAATGAGAATTTATTTTTAAATATAAATTCTATTTTCCAGAATAACAATTGTACTAGGTTCTATTAAAGAGAGATTTTTGCTTTCCAACTACAAGTAAAGTAAATAATTTATGGTTCTGCGTTTGATTTGAATTTGCGAGCCCACACAAGTGGTTCGTGGTACAAGAATAGCAAAGAAAGTCATTTGGCTAAAAGTTGGGAACGATAAGGATCCATCTAGCCGAAAACACATGTGTGATTTTAGGTAGATTTTATTGCTATAAAAATCACAAACCAACTCATTTTTCAAAATTTTAATTTTTCGCTATGCAAGAAAACCATTTTTGAACCGGATTTTTTCCAACAGCCTACATTGTACTTAGCTCCTCACCAAAAGCATAATCCTATCCTCACTCTTAGCAAAAGATAAAGGTTGAGTTAGTCCCTTACCTGGACCACCATAGTATAAGTTGTCGCCACATTAACCTTTGACATAAGAGAGTTCGATGTTGCCAGTGATAGTGCCCTAGAAGAGGCGCCCCATCTAGTTAAGAGACCATGTTTGGGGGAACTATTGAGTATGCTATCCACCTGTCATGCTATCAAGAACCATTCGACCAATGATTTAGGTTTGAAAAATTACAAGTATTGGCTAACCTTAGTCTTCAGGTTACTAATGAAAATACTTAAGGTATAGGTTTCTGGCAAGTAGAGTTGGTTCAAAAGGCTGACAAAAGTGTCATGGTATTAGTCTACCGATTCCAGTTGCCTTAATGACACAAGATCAACCATAGGCTCTTGGAAGGAATTTGAGCCAAAACGCTCTCACAAATTGTGGGCATAAAAGTCCCAAGTCAGCATGTGAAATCCTCCCTGCCTTTGGGTGTAAAAGTGGTGCTAGTCAAAGGCCTTTCCTTCCAAATGCAACATAATCATTCTAACTCAAACATTGGTAGTAATGCTCTCAGCCTTGAAGTATTGCTCCAACTTGGCCCACCACCCCTGAAATCTGATCCATCAAATTGTGGGCACTCCAACTTGTAAGACCGTGGAACTAGATCCATGCTACTCTATTAGTGTAAGGGACTTTGTAACACCTTTCACCCGGTCCGGTTGTTGGACTCAAGCTACGGAATGATACTACTACTATCGGAGCAAATACACATAGTTCATATCAAATAATTCAATTAAACATCAATTCATTTCATAATTTCATGAGCAATATGCTTTACAAAAAAAAAACTGAGACTTAACTGTAAGCTTTTTTTTTCAAAATTTGGTTATATGTATCAATACCTAAGTCAATTACCAATACTATCTTAGGCTTCGATGTTTCAAAAATCAAGTTAACATACACAAGTATCGATACACTTTTGGTATTCTTCCATTTTCAATATTTTTGAACACAAGTCAATTCATATAGATACCATTATAAAGTATCGATCTTTGAAGATAAGTATCGATGTTGTATACTGGTATCGATACCAAATTGACATTCTGTCATTTTAAAATATTGGTCATTAGGTAAAATACTGATACTTCTATAACACCCTATACCTGACCCGATCGCAAGGTCTGGGAACTGAATGCTTTAGTAATTCAAATGGCTTAATGAAATTTCAGTTTTCAATTTAATTACATATTTAAATGACTTAAATTTAAAAATTCTAGTTGCTAATACAACTTGTACAAAACTGGTGATAAATTATTAAGACTTTGATTCCAATAAATATTTATAATTTTTGAATTAAGGCTCGATAACATGTATAATCAACTTAGACCCCAAGGCGAGGCCTCTATGGGTACCCCTCTATATACATGGATAGTTACTACATACCACTTATCTTTGGCTAAGTCTGGCTTAGTCCCTCTTAATTTTTCTGAGTCACTATCCATCTTGCATTCAAGTAGAAATATTATAAGTTTGAGAGAACTTAGTGAGATAAGCACATAAAAGCATATAAGATCCCATAAATTTTAAGAAAATGGGTTTTCTGGTTCAAAATTAAACTCAATGGATTTCATAGGAGATTTCGTGAACCTAGTCGGCAAGGCCCATGCCCAAGGCGCTCTAAGCCACTAATTTGCAGACTTAGGTCCCTGATCCAACTATAATCATGGTTTCTCATTAGGGTCTCACCCCATTGATCCTCTGACCCATGTCCCTAATTATTGTATTCAATTCTCCTAGCTGGTGACTCTCAACGATGCCCAAATCATTGTCGTAACCTCGAGTCTTTACTAGAATATATTATCTTTTCCTTGTAGAAATGATGCTTACAATTAACCCCCATAGCACTCACCCTTTTCGTCCATTCCTTAAAACGTTTCATCAAACATACAACTCTTACCTTAGGTAGAGCTACAAGATCTCCACCGTTTTTTTTCCATAGTTCTGATGTACCTCTATTATCCACTATTCTCCATCGGACTTTACTAGCTATTCAACCTTAAGTAGTCATTTCCTCCTACGAAGACTCTTATCAGCCTACCCAGCCTTTTTGGTTGACTTTTGTCGACTTACAAATTATGACTATACTCTAGTACAACCTATTCTATGTCTGCTTAAGTCATGTGAGATCCGTACCTTCCCTGACGGACTCCTTTTGATGTACACTATGTATACCTTTTTATTTAAGGAGTCTCTTCCTCTTTTCCCTAATCGGGTTGGGATGTTTCCTTGGCTTTGTTCATCATCATCTTTAGAGAATTCTCTCATTGTCTCAGTGGTTTGTGTTCCTCAAATGCACCAAGCTCATTCATTCTCGTGACTTATCGCACCAGTCACACTATAATTTCTACTTTAAACTTTGGTATCTCTCTAGGTATACAGACTTGCAAACTTCCCCAGTGAGACCCCTTGTTTTACATCTTGACATATTTCCCCATGTTTAATGTCCCAGAAGACACCTCATGTTTAGTGTTCCGATGGACTACCTAAGCTTGTAACAGCCCGAGTTAGGGTCAAAACGGAACAATGGTTTCGAAACCACGAATCTGAGATTTTAAAAAAAATTAAAAAATTAAAAAATTCTTATTATGATTAAGTTTTAGCGTTTATATTATGATTTCATAATTGTGTGAAAATTTCATTGCGAAATTTTATCGATTGGATGTTTAATTTTACGTTTAGGACTAAATTGAAATGAGTGAAAAATGTGTGTGTCTAATTCATAATGTACTAGATTGAAATGGGGGTTTCAAGTAGAGATTCTTAAATGGAATTAGACCATTATCTTTTATATGGACAAAAATTAGGACATGGATGGAATTTTTAGAAAGTTTAGTAGTAAGGGCATTTTGGTCATTTGAATATAAAATGAAATAAAATGGAAAAAATAACACAAAAATGTGTTCATCTTCATTAAGCTTAGCCGAAATTTGCATGTTCTCCATAGCTAGGGTTTTTCCCAAGCTTTCAAGCTCAATAGTAAGTGCATTCAACTCCCGTTTTTAATGTTCTTTACATTTTTGAAATCCTCGTAACTCGGTCTACCTATTTCTACAATTATTTCGAGTTAGGATTTATATTTAAAAATTTACCCATGAATGATATGCATGTATTTTGATGTTTGATGGTAGAATATGAATGTTTGAAGTTAGGAGAACGATCTTTTCTAAGTGATTTTTAGCAAAAACGAGCAAAACGACATAATCGGTAAAAATACTATTGTTCATAACTATGTGTTAGAGTGAGAATTTGATGTTGTCATAGAAGATAAAAATGATCAGCATGTCATTAAACATAAGAATAAGGGCTAAAATTAAATTTCCTAGCCTAGGGGCAAAATCATAATTTTGTAAAAGTTAGGGGGCAAAAATGTAATTTTTCCATAATGTGATTTTTGGATTGAAATAAATAGTATGAGTGTTAAATGAGCTAAATGTGTTGTTATAGATCAAGAAAGGTGTGGAATCGATCTCCAACGGGGGAAGGAAAAGGTTTTGGACTAGATTGCAAAATTTCCATATTTTGCACCGAGGAAAGTTTGTATGTAAATAATACATTAACTTCATTTGCATTTTTATATTTCAGCCTATTATATATATATATATATATATTAGCCGATTTTGAAGCATAAATTGACTATTGGAAGAACGGAAATAAGTAATAGAGAGAGAAATCCCGGTTGAACATTTGGAAAGATTGAATAATATAGATGGAGTGTAGCTAGGTCACATGTATGATGCCGAATGCACTTCATGTGTACAAGAAAGCTACGCGATACTATGTAGTAGCTAGGTCACATGTGTGATACGGGAAGTATCCCATGTAGACAAGAGAGCTACGGGAGAGATAAATGTAGCTAGGTCCCATGTGTGATTCGATGTGAAGGACACCATGTAGACAAGAGAGCTACGAGATAAATCAGCTAGGTCACATGGGTGGTACTAAGTGTTCACCATGTGTACAAGAGAGCCAAATTATATAAAATATGATGGTGGAGCTGTGTGCTGAAACCATCAAGTATCGGGAATTGATCCGAATTGTTCAACGGGATGGCTTTATGGTGACATTGTAATCATGGACCTATACTTGTAATATATGAAATGTGGTGAAAATGAATTGTGATATGCATGTTAAAATGAGATTAATATAAAGAAAGTGTGAAAGAGTGAATTAGCAATAATACTGTTTTGGACAGACACAGTGTCGTGAATTTGAAAAATCACCAAAAATAATGAGAATTTAATCAGAGGCTGAATGAGATATAAATTTAAAGCTTAATAAGTCTATTTTCATGTAAAAGAAACAGATAAAGTAAAGGAATCTTATATTTTGAGAAATTTATATTTTCGTGAGACCTATTCAGAATGACTGCATGATCCCCTGTTCAGAGTTTAAAAATTTACCATAAATTGTAAAGAAACAATTAGGAGTTTTATCTTACATGTATGAAATACTTATTGATTATAGTTTTATCAGAAACAAACGGCATAGTCATTGAAACCCTGAATAGAGAGATATGTGAATCGTAATATATAGGGGTCAGAGTGGCCAAACCCTGAAATAGGGGAGACTTTAACTAATAAACTGTACTAATTCGCTTGACCAAAAATTATATAAAAAAATTAGTAAGTAGATATATGAGTCTAGTTTCAAGGAAAATTTACGAAATTGTATTTTGAGTTTCGTAACTCGATTTATGATTTATTTAGTGAACATGATGCAGGAGAGACAGCTTGACCAAAGTAGAGTAAATAGTGAAATTAAAAGTAGATACACTTGAGTTGTTATGTAATCATATTAAATTCTTTATTCATTATTTATATACTTGCTTACTAAGCTATAAGCTTACTTTCTTTTCTCTCTTTTGTCTTGTAGTGTCGTCTAGCTTGCACAGGAGTCAAGGATCGTTGAAGATCTGCCTACACTATCAATATTTTTGGGTATTTGAACTAAACATTTTGAATTATGGCATGTATTGTAGGCTTAGTTATTTTGTTACGTGTCATAATTGCCTAGGCTAAAAATATTGGCTACAGTATGTGATCGAGTATTTTGTACAAAGCCATTGAAGTTGGCTAATATTGTTAAAGGCATATGTTATAATGTTTCATGATTCAATTGGATGCCATATTTTTGTTTCGGTTTTATTTAATGGTATGTGTTATGTTCTGGTAATACCTCATACACTGTTTTGGTGTGGAATGCATGTATGGGGCGTTACAAAGCTGGCATGGCCAAGTCATGGTCTTACACATTATTTCTCATGTTTTCTGTATTTGCAAACTCTATTGGTTGTTGTAGCCGAGCTATGGTCTTACACCTTGTAACCTTTATTGTTCCGGCAAACTCCATATATTGGCATAGACGAGCTATGGTCTTACATATTAAACCTCTTTTGAGGTGTCGTCCCATACGACCTTATCATTGTCGCGATGTTACCCCACAAAACATGTTAACTATCATTGCAGTATTGCACCACGGAACCTAATATCTATCTATATCGATTCATCTTATGTCTAACCTTGATACTTGAACACCAAAGTGTCCCCCCATAAGGCCCGGAGCTTTGCACATCACGATTGTACTCAACATCACTATATGGCAGTATCTTAATAGAATTCCATTTCCTTATTCATCCACCATTCCTATATTTCACCATTCCTAACATTAATGCTCAAACATCGCGGTGTCCCCACTGTAAGGCCTCTGGAGCTTCACACATCACGGTTTGCACTCAGCATTATCGTATGACAATATCTAACAGAAATTCTCGTCCCCCAAGTCCTAACTTCATCTGTTCCGTTAATAATTTCCCCCCTACACTTCGCCATTAAAAACATGCAGTTCATGCATTCCATACACATAATACACCAAATATTCTGACATTGAAACGTATCTATCAGATAGAAAGCAATTGTTCCTACAACATTTGCATACAGTTATAACATACCCATTTATCAATTTTCATTCACAATCAAAGTCCTAAGCATAATGCGTAACAAACAAAAAGGTATTTCGATCTAGATTTTAGCACCATAAACCATCAAAAAAGGTAGAGTACAAAAACTCACTTGGGTTCATTTATCTTCATCAGCTTAGCTTATCCAAACCCTAAAGCCTTCTTCGTCCTAGTTGCTAAGCATAACAACTATTTATTGGTTAAACTAAATGTGTTCAACCCTTAAAACCTAGAATCCATCGTTGTACAGAAGCTTTTAAGAGTTCTTACTCTACTTCTTCCTTTAATCCACGAGTTTAGAGGCGTAAGGAAGCTTACCAATTCTTCAATTTCTCTACTACCAAACTTTAATTCACAAGATTGTTGCAGCACGCATAGTTTCCTTCAACAACTGAAGATTTTGTCTTCACACACTCTTATATATATACAACTTTAGAGTGAAATTTTGGTAAATAGATTTGAGAAAATTAATTCTCCATGCACTCTTATATATTTACACCTTTAGCATGATTTTCACCGACCGTCTCTACCATTCATCCTTAATAATTTTGTCTTCCACTTTGGAAACGACCGGCTCCATCCTAACCGAACTAGGATTAAGATCCAACTAATCAAAATTTGGCCAATTTCTAAATTTCTCGATGGAGTTTGGCAATTCACTAATCCTTTCAATTTAGTCTTAACTTTCCTTAGATTTTAAGTCAATAAAGGTACGCTGGTGTTACAACTTCAAGCTATATTTTGGGTCAATATATTATCGATACATTTTAATCTCATTTCATACCAAAAAAAAAAAAGAAAACCTAAATTTATAAGGCACTTTTGAACACATTATTACCTGAACAAAATCAATCTAAAACATGCCAAAATACCACAATTCATTCATTCCACAATCCATAATTCTAACATATCATAATTAACATTCAAACATAACACATATATGTTCATTCTATACCAACAAACCATACCATTCATCATCTTATATCACCATGTTTTCATGCCATTACATACACAATTAACATTTAGATGCCATTCACATATATCTCACTATACTATCAACACAATCATCCCATATTTGAACATTTATAAGGACTAGCTCAACCATCATCCAAGTGACAACAACACCTATATACATGTCACATAACCGAGTCCAAAATAATTAAAAGACTACTGAATGAAGGTTGATAGTTTGAGCTCCTCAAGGATCCAATCAACACGTTCCGAAGTCAAAATCTACAAAAATAGGAAAAGTGACAGGGTAAGAATTACGAAATGCTTAGTAAGCTCATGTGAATATAAACAATTAACTTACCTCATATGACAAGTACTTAAGCTAATCTAATGTGTATAATCCATGTTTATCTAACAAACCAAAACATAATCACAATAAAGTGAGTTTAACTCATATTCAACACATAACATTCAACTACTAAGCATAGCATTTCATATCCTTGAACTCCAAGTAATCTATATTTCAATCACATATGTATACTCAACTTGTCTTTAAATCATATGTTTGCCACATTTAATCATTAAGCTCACAATATTTAATCCAATTCTCACACTTTGCATTTTATAATTTTACACGACGAAACATTGTGAAAGAAATCGAATACACTAACATTAATCACATTTGATGGTCGTCTGAGCTAATCATATCCAATTGTGTTAGGTTATCCGTCCAGGCTAAACCTTTTAATGACACATCAATAGCTTGGCCAAAGCTATAATGTTAAGGTCAAATTACCTGTCCGGTCTAAACCTTTAAAACTACCTCAGGTTGCTCGTCTGAGTTTAATATAAATATTAGTGTTAAGTTACCCATAGAGGCTAAACCTTATCGGCATATCAAATATTTGGTCGAAGTTTTATATACATGTAAGGTTACCTATCCGGGCTGAACCTATAAAATGACATCAGGTTACTCGTCCGAGCTAAACCTGTATCACATGTATCTTCAAGCCTGCAATAAAATGTTGGGTCTTATAATCATCGAAAATCAACTTGTAACCATGTGTACGATACATTTACAAAGTTTCGAGGTAATTCCATCATGTAAGTTCATATTTAACACTTTTTCAATTTAATCCAAATCTCACCATTTAGTACTAAGTTATACTTAATTCAAAGTTTAATAATAAATACATAGGTCCATAATATAACATTCACAAGGATTTAAACAGTGTAATAACCCAAATTTACCCGAGCCCATAAATAGATAAATAAATAAACAAATATAAAATAAATAAAAGTCCATTTAAACAGTCCATTTACAATGGCCCGTAGGCCCAAAAATCGAATACCTGAAACTACCCAGTTAACCCATTAACCCGTAACCCAGAACCCGGTTACACATAAGCCCAAATACCCAAGCCAGACCCAAACTAGTGAGGCCCAATGCCTAAACTAAATCTGGAAACGCTAGGGTTTCCAGAAGCTTCGCGCCGCAATCAGTCTAAGAGTCACGCCCCTTCGACTCATGTCCATTTGTCTCGCAGTGACCCGAATCAACGTCGAGATTCCAGGCTTCGAATCATGCCGTGGTCTATAGCCGAATCAACATCGGTGGTCTACTTTCCTCGATTGCCTGCAAAAGGAGAAAGAAAACACAGCAAAAAAGGAAAACAGATAGGGAAAAGAAATCAAAGATTTCTTTCTAAATGTAAACAGTTCATAGAGGGCTATAAAAGCCTCTTCACAAATTTGTATAGAGGACCGATTTTTTACAGAAATACAAAAAGATACACACAAATATTCACAGGAGAAATAAGAAACGGTTGTTCGTTTTCTAAAAGGTGATATTCTGTTATTTATTTTATATAAAAACATACGAATCGATTTTTTTTAGGGGCAAAAACTGTTAAATAACTTAAAAGAAAAGGGTTACCTGTGATTTACCCAGAAAAGCGAAGGCTTTTAGCCTTCTAAACCACCGTGTATGGCGGCGCGTGCAGCGCGTGGGCACGCATGACCCAGTGACCAGAGGTCAGAGGACGGGGCCGGAGGGCTCATTCAAAGGATTTTTAAAGTTTTTTTTTTAAACTCAGGTTTCAAATGATTTCAGAGCTTCAAATTTGGCTTATATAGCCTTGACAAAACGGTGTCGTTTTGATTTAACCCAATAAGCACAAAACGACATCGTTTTTAGACCAGGATCCACGTGTTGACCCGATTACCCGGGGAGGATCCGCGTGTTTTGGAAGATTAGGTTAATTACTCAATTGGTTCTCCCACATTCTTTAATCTTTATAATTTCATTTTACTTATTTTTTAATTTTAGCCCCAGTGTTTTAACTTTATTTCAATTTGGTTCTCATAGTGGCTTTAAAACTGAGTTGGTGGAAACGGTGTCGTTTTAGGATTAGGGCTAATTTGTGATAGCCCTAAATTGACCCTAGTCAGAAAGTGGTTTCGGGACCACAAAACCGAGTTATAAAAATAAAGAACCGTTATTTTCTATGTTTATTGTGCATGAACATGCATGTGTGAAAATTTCAATCTTTAATTTATTCATTTGAAATGTGAATCTTTTTAATAGGACTTATGTGAGACAAATGTGAAATGTGATAGGTAATCCTAGAAGTGGTTCAATAATGCATGTAATCAAAAGGGTGGACTTGCATGTCAATTTCCCCACTTTGATAGTAGTGGCCGGCCATGACAATGATGATAAGCAATGTGTGATGTGTAATAATAATAAAATAATGTATTAATGGCATAATTTATGAAAAAAAAAAGGGTGTTAAATTAATTAAGTGAATAAAACAAAAAAGAAAGAAAGAAAGTGTTCATCTTTTAACATCTTTGGCCGAAAATTCTAAGAAGAAAGGGGATGGGGAAACAAACATTCGGCCACTCCTTCTAGTCTTGAATAAGGTATGTAATTCATGGTATCTTTTGAAATTGTTGAATGTATTAAGCTAGTTACTAAGTCCCTTAGTTAGCCCATGACCAAATTTTGAATTTTGTTGGTAACGTGAGTAATCGGTTAAGAGAAAATGTTCAAGAAATGGTTGTTGTTCATGTTATTTGGCTGAAAATGGTAGTTAGGTGAAGTAGAATCTAACAAATGAACACATATGTGCATTAGTTGCTAATTGGAAAAAAAATGGGCTAACAAGTTGTGTACTAAGACCGAATATGATTTTGGATTATTATTGGGTAATGTATGTGTTTTGAATTGATGGAATGGAGTGGATGCTTTGATTGCATTATGAACAATTATATGTTAAATTGAGGTTTGCTAAGCTAGCTATTAAGGTGAAATGCAAATGTTAGTATTTGATTGCTAGTGTATATATGTGTATTAGCCGAATTTTGAACTTGAATAATGGTTTGAGCACCATGTGTTGTATTGAGATTGTTTAAGTGAGTTTATAGGTATTTATATGATGAATTCGATTGTTGATATACATGCTTAAATAAAATGTATACAAAGAATGTGTGAAAGAGTGATTTGGTAATAATCTACTTGGGGGCAGCAGCAGTAAGGTGACTTTGGAAAATCGCCATAATTTGTAGGAGTTGAGTTAGAAGCTGAATAAATTATGTCATTAAAGCTTGAAGAGTCTAGTTTCAACACAAAAGAAACTATAAAAACAAAAGAGTTACCGATCTTGAGATATTTGAAGTATTGTGGGGCTGAGTCAAAATGACTACTAGATTCCCTGTTCTGTTTTTTATAAAATCAGTATAAATCGTACAAAAATGGTCTTAGAATAAATTTTATATGCTTAGACTCCTTAGTGAGTCTAGTTTCAAATGAAATAAATGAAAACATATTTTGATTTCTGTACAATGAGAAATTTATTTCGTAGTGAAGAATGGTCAGATTTGTCAAACAGTGAAACAAGGGAAACTTTAGGAAAAATCTGGTATGGATTGGCTAGACTAAAAATTATGAAAATTTGATGGATAAAGGATAAATGAGTCTATTTTCAAGGAAAATTTACGGCTGTTGATTTGGAGTTTCGTAGCTCCAGTTATAAGTAATTTAATGACTGTTGCTCAGGAATTCAGCTTATAGCGAAATTGTGATTACATAGTAAACATTGATAAAAAAATTTTGCTAATGAATTGCTTATTGATTTCTTATAAGCTTGCTATAATCTGTATGTGTGAAAGTCGAATATATATGTATTATATTCTGAAAGTAATACTTGAATAATTGATTAATGATTAGTTTAAAATTTATTGAATTTAAGCTCAAGAGCATAGAGCGGCAACCTCGGATAAGGGAAAAGCTAAAGTCGCGGAATAGCCAACCCGAAATTGTTCAGAAAGATACAAGGTAAGTCTTTGAGTATTGAAATTTAGCTTATGATTTAATAAGGCAATTATTTATCTATGAGCATAATAATTAACTTGTGACATAATGATTCTACTTGAATTACATAACAAAATAATTAAGTAAGGTATTCACTTGTGGCCGAAAGGTTATGGAAACCTTGTGGATTAACGAAACGGGATCTTGTTATTTGTTTAGGATTAATGAATCGAACGATGTATGGTTAGTAAACATGCTGTAATTGTATTCGAGTAACAGGAATGATATCCAGATGTTATATGATATATATATATGCATATATGCGTGACTGCTAATCGGGGTTTAAATCCGAGCTTGGTCTCGAAGGGCTTTTGAGCCAGTGCGACTAACCGAACTTAGTTTCGAAGGGCTTTTGAGCCAGTGTCATAACCGGACTTAGTTCCGAAGGGCCTTCGAGCCAGTGGTTTAATCCGAGCTTGGTCTCGAAGGGCTTTTGAGCCAGTGCTAAGAGTCGGGCCCGATTAGAAGAATGGTTGTGCCAAAGATAATAATTGAGGATGAAGACCCAATAGGGTTTTACGAGGAATTATATAATACATGCAGAAACAATTTTAAACACATACGCTACTTACCGTAAGATAACCAGGTAAGTAACTTACTCTCGTTGAGAATACGATTGATTTTAAATTATGACTACGAAATTCGGTAAGTATGCTTAGACCATTGTTAAAATCATTCAATTGTTTACAAGTTGATCATGATGCATGAGTGCCAAATTAGAGAGTTAAATTTCACAAATATGAGATGTATATGTGTATGCATGAGATTGACATGGGAAAATTTAGATGAATGGGTTTGGCTATAGATGGAATTTATTTGGATGTATTGATTTTATCCTTGTGATATGAATGCTAAAAATGGTACCTTAATTATGTTACTACTCAGCCATAGGATGGAACAAGTAAACTTTGATATTATTATTATGCCACTCTTTTAAATGATTTCATTACTCAAACTTACTAAGCATCGAAGTGCTTAATCTTTTGCTTTAATTCTCTGTTTTATAGATTTTGTTCGTCAGCTATCGGACTCGGGAGTGTCAAAGTCGAAATCGTCCACACTATCTAAACCCTTTTGGTACTCTTTTGATTGAACTTTGCTAATGGCATGTATAGGGTTGACTTTTGTTGTTAATTAAATATCTTTTGGTAATGTATATATGTATAGCCATGCGAAAATGGCTTGTTTAATTATTATATGTATTCCATATGGTTAATGTTTATGTATGGTTGATATTAGATTAGGACTTTAAATGTTTTTATGAGAATCGAACCGTGAAAAAGTATAATTTTGTTAAATGAATTCTTGTGCTTGTTTGTGATTACTCCTTAATCCTTCCGGCGACGGGGACGGGTTAAGGGTATTACATAATTGCCCAGGGAGTCCTCTGAATTTAACGCGTATCTCAATCAGGCCCAGAACTTTCATCTATTTTGCAATTAACCCCAAATTCTTTAATTTAATTCAATTTTAATCTTTTTATATTTTTAATTTATTTTAAATACTTTATTTATTTTTATAAATACCAGTTATATATATTATTTTTATTTATATTATCCATTATATTATTGTTATTATTATATATTTTATCTATAAATTACATTTTATTATAAATTTTATTATATATATTTCCTTATTTTTAAAAAAATTTATGTATTATTATTCATTAATATTATAAATTTTTAGTTTTTTTAATTATTATTAAATAAAAGTATATATTATCCTTATTTATAGTATTTATATTATATTATATTATTTATTATTCTTTAAAATATTTATCTTTCTTTTATATTTATTACATACATTTTATTATATATATCTTTATTACTATATGATTTATATTATTATATAATTTATTCGTAAACTATATTATACACTATATTTTACCATATTTCCTTACATTACCTTTATTTTATCCTAAAGTATACATTATTTTATTACTTATTAATTATATACATTCTTTATTTTTTTTAAAATAGCAATATTTAGTACATTATTTTTTCTTCTATATTAAGTTATTATATCTTATAGTATAATCTATATATGTATATATCATTTTAAAAGGAAAAGGGTTCTCTATTATTATTCTTATATTATTTAATACATGTCTAAATAGCTTATTTTTATTTGACTTATATTTTGTACACTTTAATTTGCTTAGTTTTTGGTTTTCTTTTGTTGTTTAGTAGGTTAAATTTTACATATCATTTGTTTTATCTCTAATTGATTATTTTATATTGTTATTTTAAGAATACATTTGCATGAAATATTATTATGTATGTTTAGTTTATATTGATATATTTTGCCATTTTTTCGTATTTTGCATGTAGCGATAATGCATGAATATTTATGTCATATATAATCATGCATAAAGTGATAATGTGTATTGTGTAATTTATGTTATTATTTATTATTCTCTATACTATATTTGCATAAAATGATAAAGCATGCATTATGTAGCTAGACTTATTTTATATTAATTTCTTGTAAAACACATCAGCATTTTCAAAACAAAAATATCTCATTTCAAAAGGAATTTTTTAAAAAAGGTGAGGCAATGTTTTGATATTTAGGAATTCAAGAAGTAGTGCCCTAACATGCTGGGTTGCGATTTCTCGTTTGTCTAAATATCTAAAATATCCTTCTAAATAAATTTTTTACAAATCTCAAGATGATTTCAGTTACAAAAGTTTAAAGATATCGTGTCCAATCATGCTGAATGTGATATTTGTACTCTTTTAAAACGAAGGAATCTTGATTTTTAACATTACGGTTTTAAAGGAATCTCATTTCTAAAATCTTTAAATTTCTGACATTAAGACAAAATTATTCAATTTGGTACCAATTTTGGGCGTTACGAGGGTGCTAATCCTTCCTTGTACGTAACCGACTCCTAAACCTATTTTCTCATAATTTCGTAGACCAAAATGTTTTATAAAGTGATCCAATCACACTTTAAAAGATTGGTGGCGACTCCCGTTTTCATTTTTTTTTAAAAACCCATTTTTAAAGAGGTTTCCACATACACCATATGAAATTACCTGGAAAAATGAAAACTGATAAGGCATCAGGGACTAATCCTCAATTTTCCCTTCCTTGCGAATAACCTCTTATTGGTTTAAATCCCAATCTAAATCATAAATTAACTCAATTATCAATTCTAAACATCATTTAAAGACATACTATAACTATATATCAATTCAATTTCATTTATTAAATATTCCCTAATTTTTTATTTTATTCAATTTAGTCCCTAAAATCGAATTTGTCATAACTTTCAATTTTGAGCTTCAATTTTGAAACCAATCTCAATTTCATCCTTCTGCAGCCCTCTAATATCTGAAATTACAAAAATTTAACCTTAATTTTGAAATATTTACACTTTATTCCCTATGTTCAAAACTAATAACTTTCACTTTACAAATTAGTTCTTTTTCATATCTAAGATCAAAATCTATCAATTTAGTACCAAAAGATTCAAGATTCAACAATGAAAACTTTTATAAACTTTAAAATCTTTTCAAAATAGTATTCGGGCTAGCTAAATCATGCTCCTGGGATATAAAAAACATAACAATTACAATAAACGAATAAAAAACAGCTTACCAATTGACGAACAAAGCTTGGACATGAGTTAGGTCTTCCCCCTTCTTTAGAATTGATTTTTTTAGGAGAAAATATGATGAATGTTTTCTTTTACTTTTACATTTTAAACTATGTTAATGTTTTATCATTATTTATTAATTAACAATATAATTTACACAAATTTAATCTATAAAAAGGACCACCAACCGTCCACTAGCACTCTTAATGATCTAATTTCCAATTTAATCCTTGATTTAATTATTAAATAAGCCCTTTAGCAATTAAAAATCTATAGTCATAACTTTTAGCACTTTTATAATTTAGTCCTTGTACCACAATTAACTATCTATTTAATAAAATTAATATGCCAAAATTCAATATAATACTAAAATAGACTCATAAATATTAAATAATAATATTTACTAACTAAATCATCGGAGAATGGGGTTCCAAAACTATCGTTTTCGACATCACTAAAAACAGCCTATTATAAACTTATACTCCCCATATCCACCATAGGAAAGAGTGGTAGAGTCTCCTAAGAAGGGAAACTATGTGGAGGTCCACGAAGAACTCCTTTCCTTTTATTTGGAGATTGCCCAGTAGAAGAAGAGAAAGTCTGATTGCCCAAATAATGTTCAAACAGCCTTTGTAGTTCCAACTTGAGCTTCCCTTGAAAATCATCCTTCAATTCCTTCAAGCGACCATCCAATCTGGTGTCCCATTGAAAAAACTCAGTTTGAAGCTTGACAACCTCCTATTGAAGATGCTTAACCTCCTTCTACAATCAAGTCGTAATTCCTTCTTCGGTCATTAAGGATCATCTTACTCTGATACATTTGATATGACTAGTTTCTAAAAGTTGAGAGAGAGAAAAAAAAGAGAAGCAAAGAGCAACAAAAGAAGGAAGGGAATGAGAATTTCATTCAATAACTGAATGGATAATTGCTTCCCATTTGCCTTTGATATGAAAAGGCCAAAGGAGGAAGTTACAGGGAAAATTGAAATTCGGTGAAGGTCGTTATGGTAACAACTATGGCATGATACACACTATTTCATTAAACAGTAGCACCCACCACTACACTTCCCGTACGCATCGTTTTGACATTTAAACAAAACACACCTTTTAACTTGAACTTAGACACTAAACGCAACGTTTCACTAGCAGAAATAACAAAAGGAAAACAGTCCCAATAGCAAAAATAAAACATCCCATAACAAAGTCCTAAAAATGTTAATTTTAGTAATTTCTTGGATTTACCATTTACCTGAAATATGGATATATGTTTCCAAGACTAGTCCAATGAACTGTTTTTTTTTTTTTCTTTTCAAGAACGAGGTTCATTGGGCTTGATAATGAGTTTATAAGAAGTTGTTTTTCATATTTTAAAAATGATTCAACAAGAAATGTTGAAAAAAAATTCAAATTGCAAAATTATCATAATATAAAATTCCTAAATACAAAACTTACTAAAAAAAATGTGAAAGTGTTTTAGTAATATTTAAATACCAAAGTAATTATTATAAATACAATATAAAAAAATTTTGGTTTACACGCTTTACAAATGCATCCCATGCATCACTTTTAATTAAATCCATGTAAAAAATATTAAATTTATTTAAATATGTTTTAACTATATTTTAAACAAACAATTTTATAAAACTAAACTTTTCTAATAATTTGTACACAATTTTTAATATATTTTAATTAACTAATTTATTATAATTTAAATTATACATAAATATTTATTTAGTATATTTTAATTTATAGATATAATTAACCCATGCATGACATGGTGTACCAACTAGTAATATAAATAAAATGCTTAATATAATATTTGGTGCCTGAACTTGATACTTTTTCTTAATTTAGTACTTAAACCTTTTTTTGGTCCAATTTAGTATCCAAACTTGACATTTTTTTTTCTAACTTGACTATTTTGTTAAGTTGGTACTTAAACTTTTTGAGGGTCCAATTTAGTACCTGAATTTGACTCTTTTCCTAATTTGATACCTAAACTTTTTTTTGTTCGATTTGGTACTTATCAAATGTTTTACAAATTACTCCAATATCTAACAATATTATTTTTTTATGAAGAAACAAAAATAACCAATATATGACCGATAGTGATAGATGATATGGTATTTTTTTGTATTTTATATGTTCAATTACTTTTAGTTTTATTTATTTATTTATTTATTGAAAATAATGAATTTCTTTTAATTTGAGGTTTTAAAAAATCTTTTTTTCTTATTTAACATTCATTTGTGAAGCATAACTCAATACCTTTTTTTTTTAACATGAATTTCCTCTAAAACTAATAATATTTTTGTAGCATAACAAAAAAAATTTTAACACTGTTAGTATATTGCATAATTTGTATAACATTTAATAAATTTAGGTACCAAATTGGGAAAAAAAATTTAAGTACCAAAGTAAGAAAAAATATCAAATCTAAGTATCAAATGTTATATTAAGCCTAAATAAAACTTACTATACTCGGTTACAAAAACGACCAATTCATAAACTAAAAACATTGCAGGGTCATGTCAAACCACAAACAATTGATAGAAGCATATTCACCTCAATTATCAGACATAGGGATGAATCAGATTCACCACAATCAAATAATATCTATCACATAAAAATATTTACGAATTTATTTTTCTAACTTTTTGTGTATTTTTTAATTTTTTTTAAAATCACTATTAAATTAACACAATGTGTAAATGCTGAAGGCTATGTTTATTATTATGCTAATTAAAAATTATCACATCACTTTTGCATTATTAACCTAACAAGTAGGTGACAAAAAAAAACACATTGTTAAAAACATGAGTGACCAAATTATACCTTTCATACTTAAGTAATTAAAATGAAAACTTTCATAGTTACTTCTTTTATAGAATTTTTAAAAATAATTAAATGACCAACAACATAATTTATCCAATTAAAAAAAGGTCGACCTCTCAACCTACGATTTAACAAAAACCTATGAGATGCAAATGGACATGATTCTTTTTACCTGTATATAATTGATAATCATAAAAATATTATTATTTTAAAGGTATTTTGATTTTTTTTATCTTTCATATAAAACAATAGAAAAATATAAGCTTCAACTTAAAACACTCAACATCTTTATTTTATTATTTCAAATAAAATCACATTTAGTTTTTATATCGATTTTTATAAATATATATATTTATAATTATATTTGTCACATAATTATATTTTGTGTCAAAATCTAATATAAATAATGTATAATAATTTTTTTGGCTCTCTAACTTAATAAAAAAATCATTTTAACTCTTCATTTAATTTTTTGTTTCTTTTATCATTTGAATTTGTATTTTTTGTCAAACCACCCCAAAAGAGATGGAAAAGTGAACGTTTGTTAACTTCATTGATGTGTGACACATCAACATTTAATTAATTTTTTTAAAATTTTAAAAATATTGTTTTTTTATTTTTTATAATGTTTAATAATTTTAATGATTTTTAATTTTTAAAAATAGATTTTTTTATATATTTTTTGAATTTTTAAATTCTAAAAAATTAATTAAATATTGAGGTGTCATTCACATGTATGCAGTATCAGCAAAGTTAACAAATTTAATAAGGGTTATAATCATGGGGAAGCTTTTTTTGTTCACTACGAATTTTAGACGAGTCTTGCACAGTGGTCCTTTGGTTTTGCAATGTAATAAGCTTCCATGCAAGAACAAATTTGTAGACCATTCAATAAAAATATTTGAAGATAAACGAAGAGTGGGAGTAGCTACGTCCCTTGTACCAAATTTGTTTCCCTCAAGTCTCTAAATTATTCCTTTCTTGCAACTGGAATGACCTTTAACCTTCCATTCTCTCACTTTTGCTGTACTTTCCATTGATTTTAATAGACAGCAATATATCCTTTCAAAAGCCAAAAATAATAATAATAATAATCAATGCAGTACTTTTCAATCATATTAATGTACCTTTGTCTCTACTTCAGCTTCCTATCCGACGAGGAAGAAAAGAAATGGAGCCTATCGGTGAAGAGAAAGAACTGTTCAAATGTGCCATGAAAGGTGAATGGAACACTGTTATAAGAATATACAAGAACAATCCGTCAGTACATGTGGCCAAGATCATTAGATCAGGTGATACCGCGTTGCACATTGCCGTCTCCAACGTCCAAGAAGACATTGTAGAACAGCTAGTGGAGTTGATTTCCGCACAGAGCGAATGCAGGAAAGCACTGGAAATGAGAAACGAGCAGGGGAATACTCCTCTGCACGCTGCGGCTTCACTAGGAAATGTAAGGATGTGCCAATGCATATTGCTAGTGGACTCGTCGTTGCTTGAAATCCGAAACAACGTCGGAGAAACCCCGCTATTCATGGCAGCTCTTTATGGCAAGAAAGAGGCTTTCCTTTGTCTTAACTCTTACTGTCAAAGCCAAGAAGAAGGCTATTCTTATTGTAGAAGAAAGGATGGTGAAAATGTTCTCCACTGTGCCATATCTGGAGACTATTTTGGTAAGAATTTCCCTAACTCTTTTCTCAAACATATTAGCATAAACTACATTGTATTAACTATATTGTGATTCACAGATTTGGCATTTCAAATCATTTACCTTTATGAAGATCTTGTCAACTACGTAAACGAGAATGGGATATCAGCCCTGCATCTCTTGGCTAGCAACCCCACTGCCTTCAGAAGCGGTAGCCATCTTGGTCGTTGCAGCCATCTTATCTATAATTGTAAGTGCTAGTCGATAGTTTTAACTTTCATAAAACATGAAAATAATTCATATTTTTCATTGTCAAAAGCTTAAAATTTGTAACTTCAAGAGACCAAACATTACTACTGTGAACAAATGGATTTTTATTTGGAAGGTATAATTGTGGAACCGCTTAAGGTGGAAACTTCATTCAAACAATCTTCAAGCAAAGGTCAATCCAAGGAAACGATGGGAATTAGTTATCCTGGCAATTACCAAACATGCATGCACTTATTTCACCTACTAAAGCAGCTGGTTCAAGTAGGTAAGCTAAGGAGACTAATAGAACAATGTGACATTGTGGACGCTATTTTTAAGTTCCATTCAAGTATTACTATTTCCCATTTCATCTTTTGGACACTTCAATGTTATTACATTTTCCAGTGACAAAACGAAGTTCACGGAAGACAAACCAAGGAGGTTCGGATGAAAATATTGAAGCTCCTAATGTCACCTCAGAGGCAGTACCGAAAGGTGAGCAATCCGTTGTCTACTCTTTTTCCTGATGGATCTGTGGAATAACAATCATTCGAATCTATTAGTCATTACAGGATGAGAAACGATACATTAAGAATTTGATCCTAAGATCAAAGGGTTTTGAACATGGATATCTAAATTAGACACCAAATAAACAACTAGGAACTGGGATCTTATGTGTTACTTATTAGCCGCATTGCATAGAAATAGTTTTCTGATTTTGACTCCAAATACTATGATGCAATAGGACCTATTGTAGTTTCTAAACCTCCAAATATTTGTTTAGCCTGCCATATGTTGATATTGTGGCCAAAGTCCATAGTGAACATCAATGATGGAGAAAGCATCGAAACCACAAAACAAAATGCATGAGATCAAATTAAGAAACCCAACACCTTGAAATCACCCACACACCTCAGCAGGAAATCACAAAGGAAAGAGATAACAGGCCGTCTTCTAATATTACTCTACTAAACATTAAATCAACATCATTATGTGGTAGCCATTCTTACCAAAAAACACATGTTTAACAGTACCATAACCATAAATCAGCAACATGTACATGTTTAACTCTGTTTAACCAGCCCTGCGGTTTGCAGGCATCTAATGAAATAATCTTGTCTTGTAACGTACTTGTACAGAGGACAGAAGACGCCATGGAGATGGACATCAATTCTTTCCTTCCAATTATGTCACCTTAGTTGATTTTGTCAAACTGTTATCCAAAGCAATGTTGGTTATACTAGGATTAGGTAGGTCGAGCTAGACTGGATTTCGGGTCTCTTTTACTCGCTTACTAATCATAACATCTCTTTGATAATTCATTAATGCTGCCTGTTTATAAGGATCACGGAGAATTAGGAAGTTAAGGGAGAAGAAACAGAAGCATATTTGGGCAGTTCAGGTCATGAATGAGCTTCTACAACATGTTTCTATTTACCAGTATGAAGACAATGGATGTAGACCTCAGCTATCATTATATGATGCCGATGAGATAAAGCCTTATGAATTCACTGAAGATGGTGACATTAAAATGCTTATTGATGATCCAGACCCAGCTAAACAACGTGACCAAAGCAAGGGAAAAACTTTGGAAGGTAAAATATAAAATCCTAGTGGCACATGTATCAAGCTTATAAAGTAATTTATTGATTTCAATTTGTTGAACACTGGAAAAATTAACTAAACTAGCAGGAGAGAAGAAGAAAACTAAAGAAGTGGCAAAACGAGAGACACCCATACTAATAGCCGCAAAGAGTGGAATCACAGAGATGGTGGATCAAATCCTACAACGTTTCCCAGTTGCAATCCATGAAATGAACTCGGAAAACAAGAACATAGTGTTGCTGGCGGTGGAGAATCGGCAACCTCACGTTTACCAGCTCTTGCTTAAGAAAAATATAATGAAAGACAGTGTTTTCCGAGTGGTGGATGAGAAGGGGAATAGTGCATTGCACCTCGCCGCGATGCTTGGTGACCATAAGCCTTGGCTCATCCCTGGTGCTGCTTTACAAATGCAATGGGAAATCAAGTGGTACGAGGTAATGGCTATGTTCACATAAGTTTAAATCAGCAATGGGTAATAATAAAAAACTTACATTTGATTTTTGAGCCATGGGTGTTTCTTCAGTTTGTCAAGCATTCCATGCCGGTCCACTTCTTCGCTCGTTACAACAAGGAGAACAAGACCCCGAAGGACATATTCACCGACACACACAAACAACTGGTCGACAAGGGCGGCGAATGGCTAACCAACACCTCCGAGTCGTGCTCCGTCGTAGCAGCATTGATCGCAACCGTGGCATTCGCCACATCGACCACCGTTCCGGGCGGGGTGAAATCAGAGAGCGGGAAACCAACTTTGGAAAACCATCCGGCGTTCGACGTCTTCGCCGTCTCGTCTCTCATAGCTCTCTGCTTCTCTGTGACCGCGGTGGTAATGTTCTTGTCGATATTGACGTCTAGGTACCAAGAGAGGGATTTCGGCATAGATTTGCCGCGAAAGCTGTTGCTGGGGCTGACGTCGCTGTTCGTGTCGATCGCGTCGGTGCTAGTATCGTTTTGCGCAGGACATTTCTTTATATTGAAAGATAAGTTGAAATACGCGGCATTTCCGGTATATGCAGTGACTTGCCTGCCGGTGACGCTGTTTGCCATAGCGCAGTTTCCCCTATATCTTGATCTGGCTTGGGCGCTCTTCAAGAAGGTGCCACAGCGTAGTTACGAAGCTATTCCTCCCTAGTTTCGACTTTCCAGTCAACAATCAAGCTTTAGTAGTATTCTAGTATTAGTTACCAAAAAAGAACTCTTTTTTTATTTAATTTAATGCATGATGTTTTCATTCTCATCAATTCTAAAACATTAAAGTAAGTTTTTTGAATTGGAACAAATATATCTATGCTTTAGCACGAATCGGCAGTGATTTCGGCCTTCATCTTACTTGGATGTCTTTATTTTCCATGCGTTTGTGGACGATGCTATTGGGTAATTATTAGACGGTTTTCATCTTATATTCGGTCCAAAAGAATTAGATGGTTTAGATAAAATACGAAATTTAAAAAATAAGTTTAGATTAGAATTATGACTCGTTCTTTATATTGTCCAAGTTTTAGGTAAGAACTTTTTTGTTTGAGCTCAGCTCGGCTCAAATATATTATATTATAAAAAAAATATTATATTAATTATATATGTTAAATAATAATTACATATATTCATATTAAATTATTATTCTAATAACAATTAAATTCATTGGCCAAAACTTAAATAAATAAATAAAAACCGTACTCATTATATATATTTAATGTGTTAGAAAACTTTTTATTTAGTATTTTTAGTGTATTTAGTGTATTATATATATATTTAAAATATGTATATTTCTAAATAAAACTAATATTTTAAAAAATCAAATATGGGCGGGTCGAATTGGATTCAAGTTTACTTTTCTTAAATTAAATTGGACTTGAACAAAACAAAACAAAGAATTTAATTTTATATCGAATGTGAGCTCAGATTCGATCCGACTCATAAACATCTCTAGTAATTATGTATCGAGCAGTTACTTGACTCTTCTGATGCGTTTTAGTTTCCTTTTCAAGGGAAAAAATTGTTTAGTTGCAAAATTAAACATTAGTATAATTGAAGCTATTTGAACTGTATATCTAATAAAAGGAAAAATTCCAAGTTTAGTCACTTATATTTACTTAAAATTATATTTTGATCATTAAATTTTGAAATTTCACTAAAGGTATCAGTTTATTAGGGATTACTTTTATCATTAACTCGAGTTAAGAGTATAATAATAAATTGACGTGATACATTAGTGTGATTATTTTAGACTATATTTTAGTTAAATTGTATAACTATTACCTATAAACGTTTTGAGAGAATTAATTTTTTTTTCCTTTTATTTTCTTCTTATTGTTGCGTTGTCCCACAAAGCCCCAAATCCCCACGTAAAGGTAAATAGTAATTCTTTCAAAACAACAAATTGAAGAAAGGGAAAAGAAGACGAGAAGGAAGACAAATAAAAAGAAAGTTAAAAGAAAATTAATTAAATTCATTTAAATAATAATAATAATAACTAAAAATTATGGCATTAATCTCCCACAACAATAACAAAATACATTGTTAATAAAATTTAAGATGCTATTTTGTCGTGTCAAACCTAAGCTATTTTATAAAATAAGTATACATGTATTTATAATTTGATCCATATATTTTAAATATATTTCTCGTTAGGTCTAAATCATCATTTAACTTGTAGTCTAATGATTGATTGAGTTTTACCTCGCTTGGTAGTAATATTATTATCAGTGCAGAAGGACGTAGATACGAGTACTGTGAAACATATTTATCCTCCTATTTAAGGGTTAAAAGGGTTAAAAGAAGTTATGACTTATGGGAAATTCTAAGCATTATATAAAAAAATAGTTTAGTGGTTAGATTCACAAATTAATTAATTAATTAATACAATATTGATATTTTTAAAACTCAAATAATCTATACTATTTATGAAGGGTTTTACTAAAATTGTGTCGCCCTCAACCAAATCACAAACTCAATTAGAAAATAATGAAATATCCTTCCGTAATTAAAAAAATTATACCATTTGAGGGTATTTTAATTTTTTTATTTTAACAAAAATCAATTAAAATATGCACATGGTGATTGAATGTAACGGCCTAATTTTCAGTGGTGTCGGAAATAGTAATTTGAGATCACTAAATCCAACAAGTAAGATTGAAAAAAATAGTAATTTAATATTTATGAGTCAAGTAAGAATTTAGAAGAATTTTTGAATTGGTGAATTAAAAGAATTTATAAGGTCAAACGGGTCAAAAACGAGTTATCGAGGCTTCAAATTTGAAAATCGAGTTATAAATATTTTTATAAATATTTATGGAGTGTCATTTAGTTAGTATTAAAGTTTGGTTGAGAAATTTTAACGTTTGGGTAGACAATTAAATAAAAAGGACTAAATTGTAATAAAAATAAAATTTGTTAGAAGGATTAAATAGCACAAGTGTTAAAGGAAAGAGGATTTAAAGAGCAATAAAGCCTAAAAGTGAATAGGTTGGACGGCAAGGGCAAGAAATCAGCAGAAAAATAAGGGAAATAAGGGCAAAATTAGAAATTTTATAATTTTAACATATAAAATAAGGACAAAATTGAAAAAATCTAGAGATCTCTTCATATTTTCTCAGCCAAAATGCCATAGAAGGTCTGGAGAAAGCTGTTTTTTTCATATTTTTACATCATGTGTTATGACTTTTACAATTAGGTCCACTTATAGAATTCATTAGTTTTTGATTTTATGGGTGAACTTGGAAGTTACCCTGGATGGGTAAGGGAAGTTTATGATGAATTATTATGAAATTTAAGTTCTAATTTCATATTAAGGTGGTTTTATTAAGTGATTTTGATAGAAAATGGTATTTAGGACCTAATTGTGAAAAAGTTGTGAATTGAAGGTTGGTGTTGAAATTTAGAATATCAAAGGTTTTGAAATATTTTATAATGATAGAATAAAGTGTTAATTGAGAAAAATTAGTTCAATTGATGGGTGAATTGAGTAGGGACTAAATTGTAAAAACTAAAAATTTTAGGGTAAAAGTATAATTTCGAAAGTTGAAGACCATAAATTGTGAAGTGAAATAGAAATCAAATAAATGCTAATGAGTGGAAATATTTTATATTATAAATCAAGAATCCAAAGAAGAACGAGGAAAAGAAAAAGTTGCGTAATAGTCCCTAAATTTCAATATCTTCTACAAATTAGCCGGGTAAGTTCATATGGTTGAATTTAAATGTTTATTTGTGAATGATTGAATGATATAATGTGTTATTATATATATGAATTTGTTGTGGGATTGTGAAAATTTTGTTAATGAAAGAATAAATATGGAAATGCAAATTAGGAAAACGCAGAATTGAGTACGTTCGTATCATGACATGTGATGAATTGACGGATAAGACCATGGTTGTTCCATGGCAAAGTGTGAAATGTAGGTATGGTATCATCCATACTGAGTTGTGAAATGTAGGTATGGTATTATCAAATCCATACTGAGTTAAGAAACGTAGGTATGGCATTTCCCATACCGAGTTGTAAAATGTAGGTATGGTATTTCAATGAGGAAAACCATACTGAGTTATAAATTGTGGCACCGAACAATGACGTACTCAATTTCGTAAGTCGTTTCCTAATTTGATAATAAGTAATACAAGAGAAGTGAACCAAATGAAAGAGATTGAGTAGTTGTTAATGTTGAGCTCAACTATGTGAAGTATTATAACAGTGGTTGTGAATGGCAAGAAACTTTAGTAAATGTTTTGGTATTGTTTGAAAATATTATGTTTGATAAGCATTACTTTTAAACCTATGAACTTACTAAACTTCAATAAGCTTACTTGTGTGTGTTTGATTTTTTTTTATGTAGATTGAATTAAAGTGAAGTTGGTAGATCGGATCAACACAACAAGGCACACTATTCAGATCAATTCCGGTAGCTTTTGTTTTATGTTTAAAGATTTATATGGCATGTATAGAGTTTAAATGGATTGAAATAAAGATGTTATAAAGTAATTAACAATATTTTGTAGTAAAACAGTTTTTGGTTAGTAGCAGTAGTTTGAATTTGAAAATTCACCATAAATTATGAAAATCTAATTAGAGGTTGAATAAAATATTAAATTAATATTGAGTCTAGTTTCTTATAAAATAAATTATGTAAGCAATGGAATTGTAAATCATGAGATACAATAACTTTTGTGAGATAAGGTCAGAGTGATTTCAAGCTCCCCTGTTCTGATTTCTAAAAATAATTAAAAATTTTACAAAAATATTTAGGAGTCATAATATATATGTATAAATTCCTTATTGATTCTATTTTTAATAGAAACAAACATCATGGTTATTTGAATTCTGTACAGGGAGAAATTTGGTTCGTAGTGCACAGGGGTCAGAGTAGCCGAACTCTGAAACAGGGGAGAATTTAACTAATAAATTGTACTAATTGGCCCAACCAAAAATTCTAGAAAAAAATTATTCAGTAGATATATGAGTCTAGATTCAGGGAAAATTTACGGATTTGGATTTTGATTTTTGTAACTCGAGATATGATTTTTTTTAGTGACTGTGATGTAGTTGGATAGCTTATCTAGAAAATATTATATAAATTATCTGAATTTGTTTAAGTGCTCAAATAAGTTTAGTAATGCCTCGTGCTTGACTCCGGCAACGGTCTCGGGTAATGGGGCGTTATATTTATTGGTATCAGAGCTTTGGTTTAGTCGATTCTCGAAACGAAAGTGATGTGTAAAGTATATAGAAATACATGCCATATAAATCTGTGATAGTGTGATGTGAATGATCCGATCTAACTACTAATTTTTGTTATAGATTGTAAAGATGTCTGATAGACCCGAGGGTGCTAGTCAAGAAGAGGAAGTTAATAGTAGAATACAGACTACTGAGCAGGGAACAAGTGGTAATGTTCCGATTTCTTTGATGAGAGAGGAAGAACTTAAAAATATGATTTACGGGTTAATGAATCAGTGGTATCGTGAAATAATACAAGGAAGATGTAACGCCCCCACGCCCGAGACCGACGCCGGAATCGAGTTTGAGGTGTTACCGAACATAATTTATCAATTTAAGTACTTCGAATCATTTGTTTCTACATTCATAGCTTTCTAGCTATCTGCGTCATAGTTATAAGAAAAATCATATCTCGAGTTACGAAACTCGAAATCAAGATCCGTAAATTTTCCCTAAATCTAGACTCATATATCTATTTACTAATTTTTTTCTAGAATTTTTGGTTGGGCCAATTAGTACATTTTATTAGTTAAAGTCTCCCCTATTTCAGGGTTCGACTGCTCTAACCTCTGTGTATTACGAATCAGATATCTCTCTATACAAAATTTCAATGACTATGAGGTTTGTTTCTCTTAAAACTAGACTCAATAGGAATCTTACATGTAAAGAAAAACTTATAATTATTTTTGTAAAATTTATTATAAATTTTTAAAGTCAGAACAAGGGATCCAGAAATCATTCTGGCCCAGTTTCACAAAAGTTTAAATATCTCATAAAATATAATTTATATGCCTATTTTGTTCAATCCACATGAAAATATACTCATTAAGCTTCAATTTCATAACTTACTCATCATTTAGTTCCACTTATACTATTTTTAGTGATTTTTCAAATTCATGTCATTGCTACAGCAATATTCTGTTTTAAGGCAAGTTTCATCTTTCCATGAATTTTTTTATGAACTAGATAACCTATTAAACTTCCATGATATCAAACATGATCTAATTAGCCATCACCATGATTTATCAATATCAAACATTTTCTCAACCAAATATGGCCATATCATAAAATTATTTACACAAAATAGGTACATTGCTATACATGCCATACTTAAGTTTTACAAGCCATTTACCAATAGAAATCCTTCGGATAGTGTGATCGAAACTTCGACTGTCCCCGATTCCCGAGCTGACTTGTTCAAAACTACAATGAATGAAAAGGAGGGAGTAAGCATAAATGCTTAGTAAGTTCATATGCAAATAACAAGTAACATAACAATACAATTATACCAAACAACCTTAGCATGGCATCACCAAAACATATATCACATTTCTAAACATCATTCATCATCTTACCATTTTATCGTTGTTGTATCTACTTTCAACCCGAGGGTTAAGTACATACCTGTCCAAAGTGCCCATTTCACAACACTTACCAAAACGTCACTTGCATCTTAAGTGTTCTTCCATTTCATAGAAATTTTTACAGCTTGAACACATCGAATATAACTTTCGGATACATGGATAATTTGCACATAAGTGCCACATATGTAATCAAGCAATCATGTAACCCACCCATAAGTGAACTCGGACTCAACTCAACGAGCTCGGGTGTTCGTATCCATAAGTGAACTCGAACTCAACTCAACGAGCTCGGATGCCTAGTTACATCTCACTTAACTCCTGACTCAACTCAACGAGTTCGACATTCGCATCCATAAGTGAACTCGGACTCAACTCAACGAGTTGGATGCTCAACCATCCTAGTGACATGTCACTTGTATCCTAATCTATTCCTAAGGTTCAAACGGGCTTTTTCCTCGATCCGGCATTAGCCAGTCTTCCATTTAAATATCGGAACCGATACTCGGTAACAATTCATATTTATCAAGTAGTAAACATAATTTGCATATTACTCAACATTAACCACAAAACATAATATTTAATGATAAAAAAAATCAGCATATCATATAATTAACATCAATAACTTAAAAATAACAATTATGCTACATTATTTACACATGAACTTACCTTGGTACCAAAATATAAAGATTTTGCAATTTAGTCCACAATCTTTTCTTTTCCTCGATCGCGACTTGATTCCTGTTTCTCTTGATCTATAATACCAAATTAATCTTATTTAATACATACATTCATCAAAACAGCATTTAATACTTAACTTTGGAAAATTACACTTTTGCCCCTAAACTTTTGCATAATTACACTTTTGCCCCTAGGCTCTGGAATTAAACTTTATCCCTTATTCTTATGTTTTATGACATGCTGATCATTTTTCCTTCTATGACAATATCAAATTCACACTCTAACATGTACTTATGACTATTAGGTATTTTTACCGATTAAGCCATTTTACTCGTTTTCACTCAAAACCGAGTAGCACAAGTTGTCTAACATAATTTAAAACCTCATATTCTATCATAAAACATCAAAATACACAAATTTCACCTATGGGTATTTTTCCAAATATAAACCTTAGGTTGAATTATTGCTAGCATAAGCTTAATCGAGCTTAAGGATTCCAAAACATAAAGAACATTAAAACAGGGCTTAGAATCACTTACTATGGAGCTTGGAAGCTTGAAAAAAACCCTAGCTATGGAGAACCCTTGAAATTTCGGCCTAATGAAGAAGATGGACAAAAATTGGCTTTTAATTTTGTTTTTAATTCATTTTAATAACTAAATGACCAAAATGCCCTTACTACTAAACTTTCCAAAAATTCCATCCATGTCCAATTTTTGTCCATAGACTTAGAAATTGGTCAAATTTCTATTTAAGACCTCCTAATTAATATTTCAATGCAATTTCATACTAAAAACTTCTAGAATGCAAATTTTGCAACTTATTCGATTTAGTCCCTACTTTCAATTTAAACACTTTAGGCATAGAATTTCATCACGAAATTTTCACGCAATCATGCAATCATATCATAATCATCAAAATAATTATAAAATAATTATTTCTATCTCGGATTTATGGTCACGAAACCACCATTTCGATTAAGCCATAATTCAGGATATTACAGAAGAAGTCAGGCACAACAACCTCCTCTTCCTCCTCCTACTGTACCACCAGTTACAATCCCGATTGCTCCTCCTTTAATAGATGAATCTAGCAAAAGAACACCGATTGAAAAACTCAAAAAGTTCAGAGCTGAAAAATTTTGAGGGAGATCAGACGATGATCCAGTTAAAGCAGAGTATTGGTTAAAGAGTTTGGAGAGAGTTTTTAAACAGATGACGTGTTCTCCGGAGGAATATCTAAGGTGTGCAGTTTCACTATTGAAAGAAGAAACGTATAATTGGTGGGAAACTATTGAGGCAGTGGTACCTATAGATAAACTTACCGGGGAATTCTTCCAAAACGATTTTAAAAAGAAGTATGTGGGAAAGAGATATTTAGATAAGAAGAAGAGGGAATTTCTTGATCTTCGACAAGGGAAGAAAACAGTGGCCGAATATGAAAGAAAATTTGTGTATCTCAGTAGATATGCTCGGGATGTTGTACCGACAGAGGAAGAAATGTGCATTAGATTTGAAGAAGGGCTTAATGATGAAATTAGAATGATGATTGGAGGCACAGAGATTCGAGATTTTGTGGTTCTATCTGATCGAGCTCAAAAGATGGAAGAAGTGTATAACAGAAAGATGCAAAGAGAAAGAAGAGGTAAAGAGGTATACAAAAGAAGTTTCTCTAGACCAACTTCAACTTTTCCAGCTAAAAAGTTCAGAGATGATTCTAGTCGACCTGTTACAATTTCGAAACGATCGAATAAAAGTAAAACAACTCAACAAGATGTCAGAGTAACTAAGAAACCAGCAACTAGTGTGAGTAGTGTGCAAAATATTCTAAGACCTAGATGCAAAAATTGTGGTAGATTTCATATTGGTGAATGTTGGGGAAGAACCGGAGCTTGCTATAAATGTGGTGGAACTGATCATTTTATTCGGATCGCTCCTCAATTGTTAAAAGAAGAAAGAGAAGAAGGAAGAAGCAAGCAAATACTCCTCGTAAAAGTAAACGTTCGGGTCAAAGCAAGATCGTTTTCGGACCGCTCGTTCGGGAACGAGATATCGCAGCCCAATCAGAAACAAGAGTACCTGCACGTACATATGCTACCGGGCAAGAGAATAAGCTTCTGCTCTAGATGTGATAGCTGGTAATTTCTATCTTTTTGATGATTCTGTGTACGCTTTAATTGATCCTGGATCTACACATTTATATATTTGCACTGCATTAGTGTCAGAAAAGAAAATGATTGTTGAGTCCACTGACCTTGATTTACAAGTCACTAATCCACTAGGGCAGAGTGTGTTAGTTAATTTAATATGTCGGAATTGTCCACTGAAAATACAATGCTGTTAATTCTCTACTGATTTAATGTTGTTACCTTTCCGAGAATTTGATGTTATTCTTGGAATGAATTGGTTGATTAAACACGATGCCATAGTGAATTGTAGAGAAAAACGGATTGATTTAAAATGTCAGATGGGGGAAATAGTTTTTCAACTGAGTTTGGGGATAAAAAGAATGATGTCAGAATTATTTCAGCCTTTGCAGCTCGAAAATTGATTCGGAAGGGTAATGAAGCATTTTTAGCTTATATTCTTGATCCTCGGGGTTCTGAATTGAAGATGGAACAATTGCCAGTTGTTAATGAGTTTACTGAAGAATTACCTGGTTTTACCCCCAGATCGTAAGGTTGAATTCGTAATTGATGTAATTTCGGGTACAACTCCAATATCAATAACACCATATAGAATGGAACCGACTGAGTTAAAAGAGTTGAAGACACAGTTGCAAGAGTTATTGGATAAAGGGTTCATCAGACCGAGTACATCACCTTGGGGCGCACCTGTCTTATTTGTGAAAAAGAAAGATGGCTCGTTGCGATTGTGTATTGATTACAGACAGTTGAACAAGGTAACAATTAAAAATAAATATCCATTGCCTCGTATCAATGATTTGTTTGATCAACTGAAAGGTGTTGCAGTGTTCTCAAAGATGGACCTTAGATCTGGGTATTATCAGTTGAAGGTTAAAGAGTGTGATGTGCCAAAGGCGCGCCGAACTCGATATGGTCACTACGAATTTTTGGTAATGCCTTTTGGTTTAACAAATGCCCCTGCTGCATTTATAGATTTAATGAATCGAATTTTTCAGTCTTATTTGGATAGATTTGTGGTGGTATTTATTGATGACATATTAGTCTATTCAAAGACAGAATCTGAACATGCACAGCACTTGAGAATTGTACTACAGACTTTGAGAGAAAAGAAGTTATATGCAAAATTTAGTAAATGTGAGTTTTGGCTTTATGAAGTTGGATTTCTGGGTCATATTGTATCAGCTGAAGGAATTCGTGTGGATCCAAGTAAAGTTTCAGCAGTGGTGAATTGGAAAACACCAAAGAATATAACTGAAGTGCGAAGTTTTCTGAGATTAGCAGGATACTATCGCCATTTTGAAAAGAATTTTTCCATGATTGCTTCACCAATGACTCGTTTATTACAGAAGAATGTTGAGTTTGTGTGGTCTGATGAATGTCAGCAGAGCTTTGATTAGTTAAAGAATATGTTAACAGAAGCTCCAGTCTTGACTCAACCAGAATCAGGTATACCATATGTTGTGCACAGTGATGTATCTTTAAATGGTTTGGGTTGTGTGTTAATGCAGTCGGGAAAGGTGGTGGCTTATGCTTCATGACAGTTAAAACCACATGAAAAGAATTACCCTACACATGATCTTGAGTTAGCTGCAATTGTTTTTGCTTTAAAATTTTGGAGACACTATTTATATGGTGAGAAGTGTTATATTTATACGGATCACAAAAGTTTGAAATACTTAATGACTCAGAAGGAACTGAACTTAAGACAGAGACGGTGGTTAGAGTTGCTAAAAGATTATGATTTGGTTATTGACTATCATCCAGGGAAAGCTAATGTAGTTGCTGATGCACTTAGTCGAAAGTCATCCTTGTTTGCACTTCAGGCAATGAATGCTCATTTGGCTCTTAATAAAGAAGGTGTTGTATTAGTAGAATTGAAAGTAAAACCAATGTTCCTTCAACAAATTCAGAAGCTGCAGAATGAAGATCCAAAATTGGTGCTGAAACGGCAAATGGTTCGGGATAATTTAGATTCAGAGTTCAGTATTGATGATGAAGGTATGTTGCGTTATCATAATAGGATTTGTGTTCCAAAATAATTCTGATTTAAAGAATGATATTCTTTCTGAAGCATATAATAGTATGTATTCTATTCATTCAGGTAGTACAAAAATGTATGATGATCTGAAAAAGACATATTAGTGGCCTGGTATGAAAAGAGAAATTTCAGAATTTATTGCAAAATGTTTGATTTGCCAGCAAGTTAAAGCAGAGCATCAAGTGCCAACGGGTTTATTACAGCCCATTATGATTCCTGAATAGAAGTGGGAGCATGTTACAATGGATTTTGTGTTAGGATTGCCTATGACTTCAAGAAAGAATGATTCGATATGGGTGATTGTTGATAGATTGACAAAGTCAGCACACTTTATTCCAAATGTAATGCATTTTTCACTTAAAAGTTAGCAGAATTGTATGTGTCAAAGATTGTGAGACTACATGGAGTTCCAAAGATCTATCATTTTGCAGGGATCCGAGGTTTACTTCAAGATTTTGGAATAAATTGCAAGAAGCTTTAGGTACCAAATTGAATTTTAGTACAGCATTTCATCCTCAAACAGATGGACAGTCAGAGCGAGTGATTCAAATTTTAGAAGATATGTTAAGATGTTGTATACTCGAGTTTGGTGACAGTTGGGAAAGGTATTTACAGTTGGCTGAGTTTGCTTACAACAATAGCTATCAGTCTAGTATAAAAATGGCACCATTTGAGGCTGTTTATGGTAGAAAATGCAAGACTCCATTGTGTTGGTCTGATTTGAGTGAATCAAAAGTAGTTGGGGTTGATTTGATTCGAGAAACCGAAGAAAAAGTCCAGATTATTCGAGATAGTCTAAAAGCTGCTTCAGATCGTCAGAAGTCATATGTGGATTTAAAACGAAGAGACATAGAATATGCAGTGGATGATCTAGTATTTTTAAAAGTTTCACCGTGGAAAAAGGTGTTACGGTTTGGTAGAAACGAAAAATTAAGTCCGAGATTCATAGGGCCATATGAAATTGTGGAAAGGGTTGGTCCTGTAGCTTATCGGTTGGCTTTACTTCCGCAACTTGAGAAGATTCACAATGTGTTTCATGTGTCTATGCTAAGGCGTATAGGTCAGATCCTTCACATGTAATTCCTCATACTGAAATTGAGCTTCAACCAGATATGACTTATTTAGAAGAACCAGTGAAGATTTTGGCTCGTGAAGTTAAAGAATTGCAGAACAAAAGAGTACCATTGGTTAAAGTATTATGGCATCGACATGGTATGGAGGAGGCAACCTGGGAAACAGAGGAGTCAATGAGATCACAGTATCCAAATCTATTTTCAGGTAACAAATTTAGAGGATGAAATTTTTAAAGGGGAAGAGAGTTGTAACGGCCTAATTTTTAGTGGTGTCGGAAATAGTGATTTGAGATCACTAAATCCGACAAGTAAGATTAAATAAGGTAGTAATTTAATATTTATGATTCAAGTAAGAATTTAGAAGAATTGGTGAATTGGTGAATTAAAAGAATTTATAAGGTCAAACGGGTCAAAAATGAGTTATCGAGGCTTCAGATTTGAAAATCGAGTTATAAATATTTTTATAAATATTTATGGAGTGTCATTTAGTTAGTATTAAAGTTTGGTTGAGAAATTTTAAAGTTTGGGTAGTCAATTAAATAAAAAGGACTAAATTGTAATAAAAATAAAAATTGCTAGAAGGATTAAATAGCACAAGTGTTAAAGGAAAGAGGATTTAAAGAGCAATTAAGCCTAAAAGTGAATAGGTTGGACGGCAAGGGCAAGAAATCAGCAGAAAAATAAGGGAAATAAGGGCAAAATTAGAAATTTTACAATTTTAACATATAAAATAAGGACAAAATTGAAAAAATCTAGAGATCTCTTCATATTTTCTCAGCCAAAACGCCATAGAAGGTCTGGAGAAAGCTGTTTTTTTCATATTTTTACATCATGTGTTATGACTTTTACAATTAGGTCCACTTATAGAATTCATTAGTTTTTGATTTTATGGGTGAACTTGGAAGTTACCCTGGATGGGTAAGGGAAGTTTATGATGAATTATTATGAAATTTAAGTCCTAATTTCATATTAAGGTGGTTTTATTAAGTGATTTTGATAGAAAATGGTATTTAGGACCTAATTGTGAAAAAGTTGTGAATTGAAGGTTGGTGTTGAAATTTAGAATATCAAAGGTTTTGAAATAGTTTATAATGATAGAATAAAGTGTTAATTGAGAAAAATTAGTTCAATTGATGGGTGAATTGAGTAGGGACTAAATTGTAAAAACTAAAAATTTTAGGGTAAAAGTATAATTTCGAAAGTTGAAGACCATAAATTGTGAAGTGAAATAGAAATCAAATAAATGCTAATGAGTGGAAATATTTTATATTATAGATCAAGAATCCAAAGAAGAACGAGGAAAAGAAAAAGTTGCGTAATAGTCCCTAAATTTCAATATCTTCTACAAATTAGCCGGGTAAGTTCATATGGTTGAATTTAAATGTTTATTTGTGAATGATTGAATGATATAATGTGTTATTATATATATGAATTTGTTGTGGGATTGTGAAAATTTTGTTAATGAAAGAATAAATGTGGAAATGCAAATTAAGAAAACGCAGAATTGAGTAATACGTTCAGTATCATGACATGTGATGAATTGATTTGGATAAGACCATGGTTGTTCCATGGCAAAGTGTGAAATGTAGGTATGGTATCATCCATACCGAGTTGTGAAATGTAGGTATGGTATTATCAAATCCATAATTGAGTTAAGAAACGTATGTATGGCATTTCCCATACCGAAGTTGTAAAATGTAGGTATGGTATTTCAATGAGGAAAACCATAATCGAGTTATAAATTGTGGTAGAACAACAACGACGCACTCAATTTCGTAAGTCGCTTCCTAATTTGATAATAAGTAAAACAAGAGAAGTGAACCAAATGAAAGAGATTGAGTAGTTGTTAATGTTGAGCTCAACTATGTGAAGTATTATAACAGTGGTTGTGAATGACAAGAAACTTTAGTAAATGTTTTGGTATTGTTTGAAAATATTATGTTTGGTAAGCATTACTTTTAAACCTATGAACTTACTAAGCTTCAATAAGCTTACTTGTGTGTGTTTGATTTTTTTTTTTATGTAGATTGAATTAAAGTGAAGTTAGTAGATCGGATCAACACAACAAGGCACACTATCCAGATCAATTCCGGTAGCTTTTGTTTTATGTTTAAAGATTTATATGGCATGTATAGAGTTTAAATGGATTGAAATAAAGATGTTGTAAACTAATTAACAATATTTTGTAGTAAAACAGTTTTTGGTTAGTAGCAGTAGTTTGACTTTGAAAATTCACCATAAATTATGAAAATCTAATTAGAGGTTGAATAAAATATTAAATTAAATCTCATTGAGTCTAGTTTCTTATAAAAGAAATTATGTAAGCAATGGAATTGTAAATCATGAGATACAATAACTTTTGTGAGATAAGGTCAGAGTGATTTCAAGCTCCCCTGTTCTGATTTGTAAAAATCATTAAAAATTGTAAAAAAATATTTAGGAGTCATAATATATATGTATAAATTCCTTATTGATTCTATTTTTAATAGAAACAAACATCATAGTTATTTGAATTCTGTACAAGGATAAATTTGGTTCGTTGTGCACAGGGGTCAGAGTAGCCAAACTCTGAAACAGGGGAGACTTTAACTAATAAACTGTACTAATTGGCCCAACCAAAAATTCTAGAAAAAAATTAGTAAGTAGATATATGAGTCTAGATTTGGAGAAAATTTATGAATTTGGATTTTGAGTTTTGTAACTCGAGATATGATTTTTTTAGCGACTGTGATGTAGTTGGACAGCTTATCTGGAAAATATTATATAAATTGTCTGAATTTGTTTAAGTGCTCAAATAAGTTTAGTAATACCTCATGCTCGACTCCGGCAACGGTCTCGGGTAATGGGGCGTTACATTGAACCCACAATAATTAAATTAATAAAAACTTTAAATTTACCACTCAACTAAAATTTGATTTTAATATGCACAAGTTATCATCTCCATTAGATGTATATATATTAATAATGTTATTCATTCAGTTGGTGTCATAACTCACAAGTCAACTCGACACTAACTCAAAATTATTGACAAAACCATGATAAATAATTATAGTGCATTTAAGATTGTTTATATTATGTATTTATGTGTTTAAATTTTGTTTTACTTACGATTTGATTTATTTGTTATTTTAATATCGTGTATATTTCATATGTTATTGTGATTAATTAGTTTCGAACCATATGTCTCATTATTTATTGTATATTTTTTAAACACATATTTGTATTATAAATCCATGATTTTCACAAGCACACGCGTGTGATAAGATTTCTAGTATATTTTAAAATTAGAATTATAGTTTGATGGTATATAATGTAATTAACCCATAAAATCAAGTGGGAACCGGATAAGTGAGGCTACTTGTCTTGGCCTAAAAAGTGTTTAAACGATGAAATGTGGTCCTATAATTTAGTTGATAGGAGTGGAAGACACGTGGAATATTTGACAAGTGGACGCAGAGGGCTGATCAACCCCCCTAAGTCATGGGTCCCTCCACTTTTATCATCCGTGCCCATCAAGTGATTCGATTCCTCCTGTCACTTCATTAGTGGTGGGTTCCAATTAATTTGGTTGGAGTCCTGCATTTACTTTTCACGTTTCTATCCAGACTCGTTAATTTATGCAATTAGAAGGGAACTTCATGTTGTGTTACTAAACTTTAACTGATTTTTCAAGTTTTTTTACTCTAATAATAAAAAAATTAATTAAATCCAAAAATGGTATTCTACTGACATTATTTACTAAAATGGGTTAAAGTGAACCGTGCTGAGGGGTGGTGCTTGAATGGGTGGTGTCACCACTCATTTTTGCCCAATTATTTAATCATTATTAGCCCATAATTTGTTTAAAAATAATAATATTTAAATGGTGGAGGGGTCATATACAATGGCACTAGTATGATTCAATAAATTAAACAATGTCAAAATACGAGTTAAAAAATAGTTTTTTAATCGATGGAGGGTGGTTAAAGGTACTCATGAGCCGGGTTGGGTCTAAGCCTGGTCCTAGTCCGACTGAAATCTGGGCCTAAAATTTTGCCCAAACCCACCTATATTTGCAAAAGATCAACCTAAGCGCATTTTAGGCCCGCTTATATTATTTTTTATTTTTTTAAAATATTTTATTTTAATATTTAATATTTTTATACATTTTTTATTTATTGAAATTTTTTATATAGTCATCTTAACATTATTTTAATGTTTATATTATAGTTGTATTATATATTTAGGCTCCGTTTGTTTGCCAGTAAAATGTTTTCCGGAAAAATATATCTGGAAAATAATTTACTTTTCTGGAAATGATTTACTTTTCTGGTGTTTGGATGAATTTGTGTAAAATATTTTCTGTTGTTTGGCAGATTTCCTAAAAATATTTTCCGGAAAAACTATTTGTACATATATTAATTGAAAGCCCCTAACCCGAATCCGTCACCGGAATAGAGTTACAGAGCATTACCGGAGTTACCGATTTATTTATTAGATATTTTATTTCATCTAACGTTCATATTTGGAACCAATTAAAATCAATCATATTGTCCCCTTAAACATACTTATTTTTCTCCACATGTTTTATTTGAATTTATTACTCGCCTCAATATACTTAATTTCTTTGTATCAACGTATGAAAGATAATCACATATTGATATATCATGATAAATATCATTCTCTTGCCATTTCTTCATAAACATAAATCAAGTAATTCATTATATCGATATTTCATTCATTTAAAAATAAAATTTTTACAATTTAATCCTTATTTCCAGTCATTATTCTCATAAAAATTGATAACAACCCATGAATTCTATAAAATATCAGAATTTTTCATAATTTCAACACTTTTCAATTTAATCCTTAAAACATGTTTTTCCCCGATCTTGAACTAAATTAATAATTTTATTAAATTTGCAATTTTAAATAATAAAATAATCCACTTCATGCAAATTGGTCATTTTTACAAAATTGCCCATAAAGTTTTACTTTTATTCAATTTAGTCCCTGAGCCTAAAACATGCAAATTAGCTATGCTAGCTGAATATTCATACATATTTTCCTCCTCCTCCTCTCCATTCCACATCCTTAATTTATATAATATGCTTATAAGTAACATTATCAATAATTTTACTATTTACTTATATGTATATTCAAAGCTGTCCATTTGAGTCATAGTCACTAAATTATTTATATCTTGAGCTAAAGAACTCCAAATTAACATCCGTTAATTTTAACTGAAACTAGACTCACATCTATTCTTACCATAAAATTTTCATAATTTTTGGTTTAGCCAATTAGTACAGTTTATTCGTTAAAATCTCCCCTGTTTTGCTATTTAACAGTTTTGATCACTCTTCAATAAAGTTTAATTATATCTTTAAACAGATTTCAAATGATGTTATCATTTCTTTCTTATAAAAATAGACTCATTAAGGAACCTAACCATATAAATTATGTCCCAAAATTATTTTTTTATAATTTTTAATGATTTTTCCAAGTCAGAACAAGGGATCTCGAAATCATTCTGAACCAATCTCACAAAAATATAAATATCTCAGAATAAAAAATTTCTTTACTTTCACTATTTATTTTATATGAAAATAGACTCAATAATATTTAATTTCATATCTCACTCAGCTTCTAATTCAATTTCTAACATTTTTGGTGATTTTTCAAAGTTAGCTTATTGCTGTTATCCAAAACTACTTTAGTGCAACATATTGATTACCAAGTTTATAACACTCTTATTTCCATTCTCTACCATATTTCCCATTATTTTCTCTCATTTCCTTTCACTAATATATCAAGAACATGGATCCTTATATAAGAAAACTCTACCTTAACATCATTTTCATACTTTTGATATTACCTTACATGAGGAACTCTACTTAAAATATATTGAAATCTTAAAATTCTTACCTTGTCTCATTGATTTTAATCTTTAATTTGATTTTTCTCTCTCCTCCAGCTTCTATTTCTTGAATCCAACTTGATATTCCAACTCCCCTTAGTCTCCTTAACATTTTTCTCTCTTGGTAGCTATGAAAATTCTTTTAATTTTTGGGTGAAAAAGGTGAATTTTTTATGGAAGGGCTAAATTGTAAAGAAAGCAAAACTTTCTTTCTTCTCTTTTCTTCTAACGTGAAATGTATGGAGAAAGATGGATGGTATATATATATTTTTTCCTCACACACACATATATATATAGACTAAATAAAATAATAAAATAATAAAACATCTTATTAAAATATTAAATAAATAATAATTATCTAATTAAATAACTATAAAATATCAACAACATTATCATTACTTTCTAGATTTCTCTCTCTTCCAATTGACCATTTTGCCCTTTGTGATCTTTTAAAATTTCATTCTTCAGTCATCACTTAATTTGGTAAAATTGTAATTTAGTCCCTCATAATTCTTCACCTATTCAATTTGGTCCTAATTCATCAATTTTCCGTGGTTTCTAGATAATTCCACCCTTAAAATATTTCCACTATTAGTCCTTTAACTTTTTCATATTTACACTTTAATCCCTCAAATTTTGAGTATTTACTCTTGGGCCACAAAACTTTTAACACTTTTACAATTTAGTCATTTCTTGAATCAATATGTCATAATATACTTCCTAGTGACATAACTCAATTTTTCTCTTCTTGTCACTTTATTTCCTTATTTTATTGTATTAAGGATAATATCTTACTGTAGAAATTTTTAGGGTGTTACAGTAATAAATTTATATTTTAAATTGTTTTAACATATATTGCAATGATTTATTTATAAATAAATAAATCAAATTAAATATATAATAATACTCAATTATTAAGCTAGAATATTAACCGTTATAAATTGAAAACAACCAAAGTCAAATAAATTATTTGTAATTGTGTTATAAAAAAATAAAAAACAAGTATTGAATAATTATAAATTAGCTTCCAATCCACAATTAATGCTAGAAATTAATAATATTATCCAAATACATAATTATTAGTACACCACATAATAACAACAACATTGTCCAAGTGCATAACTAATATTACACCACATTAAAAGTATCAATATCTTCAACCTTGAAAAAATTTTTGAAGCCAAAATTTTCTATGCTTCTTACTTTTAACTAAAAAAACTTTGGCCTCGGATTCATGACTCACTAGATAATCAAACACAGAACACAGGAAGTCATCATCAAATCCTTCTGCCTCCATCGACATCACTTCTTTGTAAAGATGTGGTGTCTTATCAGCAGTAAATTGTTCCAAAGCATTAGCAATTTTGCCAAGTTGTTCACCCACAAATTTAATTTGTTCATCAACGACACTTTCTTGAGTATTTTTTCTTTTACGTTTGGATGTGTCAGCAAATGTTCTGGCAAAACTTCCTGTTGCCATATCTTTGTCAACAACCAAAGCCATTTCATCATAATGATTAATGCTTTTATTCAAAAATAGTTCATACTTCTTGTGTGCTTGTTGGATATTATACACAATTAGAATAACAAGTAAAAAAACAATTGAAATATACTTAATATATATATATACATATATTACTATCACTGTTGCATCATATGTCTCTCTATCACATTCACATGTGATCATTTTCATGTTATCATCCCATCCAAAACTACTTTCACCTCGAATTGTGCATATAATTTGTCACTGGTTTTTTACAGTCTTCAAATAATTTTCCACATGTTTCGCATCGCATTGGACTTGAAATCTTTCAGAAATAGCTACGGCAACTCAATTAATAGAAATTGCTTTGAAAGTGTTAGAAGGCTTATTTCCTTTCTGGGCCTCCTCTACTAGAATTTCAAGAAAAAGATGTTCCATCGGTTTTGTCCACCTGAATTGCTTGGAGGTCCATTCTTTGTTGCCCTTACCCATTCTACATTAATAATTTTCATTGTCAATCATTTCAATATCATTATCCAACCAAATAAATTCAATATCTAACATAATAAATTCAACAAGCTTAAAACATAATAAATTTAATATCTAACAAATTCAAGACATAATAATTTCAAAATCCAACAAACTAAAAATTTCAATATCGTTATCCAACCAACATTAACAAAAAAAAAAATTAATACTAAAACATACATAACATAGAAACAATAACCCTAAGCCCTAAACCTACCTAGTATTTCTAGCCATATAATCAGCCCACATAGTTTGTGCAATTTCGTCTCTCTTAGCAGACCATTCTCTTGCTTCTCGCTCCGTAAGAGTTGGTATTATCAAATCAGACTCAGACTCCTCGTATAATCCTTGATTAAGTAAATCACTAGGATCAACTCCCATTATATGATTATGAATGATACAACAAGCCAAAAATATATCTACTTGAGTTTGAAAATTCCAAAATGGTTCAACATCTAATACACAAAACCGTTTCTTCAAAATCCCAAAAACACATTCAATAGTGATTCGCAATGATGAATGACAAAGATTAAAGAGTTCCTTTGCATTTTCAGCCCTTGATCACTAAACTCTTTTATATGATATCGGACACCACGATAGGGGGTAATATATCCATTTCGGATGCCATATCCAGCATCAGCAAAATAATATTTACCTACAATTTTACAAAACATAATATTACTAATAAATTATGAGCTTACTAAAACTATTTGGTATTTAATGTTATTTCTTACCTTTCGGAATTCTTAATCCTCTTGGGCGTGAAAGTGCATCACTTAAAATACGAGAATCATGTGCACTACCTTTCCAACCAACTAGAACATAGGAAAATTTTAAATCAGATGTGATAGCAGACAATACATTTTGTGTCGTCCTCCCTTTACGGCTATGAAATCTTCCTTGAATGTTAAGTGGAACAGATGCACGAACATGAGTTCCATATAATGCTCTAATACAATCTTTAAAATAAGGATAAAACCTTGGATTGTTTACGATTTCACTAGGAGTTGACTCATCAGGTAATCTAATAACTAGTTTATACAATTTCAAAATAGCTCTCAATATAACCCTAAAGTAATGGTGTATTGTCTCAGTTGATCTATAATATCTAGATCCAATCACTCGAAACCTTATATTATGACCAATTATATGTAAAAATATAATTACTTGCTCCCTAATATTCACAGATTTAGTTGATTGTAACAAATTATTCCTATTTAGAATATCACACAAATTAAAAAAGGCAACCGGTCTCATCCTTATCACATCAATACAATACTGGTCACCACTATATAAAATACTATTAATATAATTTTCTCTTTCATAATCTCGATTCACATGAGGGTGAGAAGCAATTTCCTTCCTAGTTTTTAATTTTTTAATCCAAAGAGCCCCAAAAGCTAAAACTAAAGCCACGACTCCGACAATTGCATTTTGATCTTGATTATGATCTATCTACACAAAATAATGCCACACAAATATTTGATCACTACAAAAAAGATGCAAGCTTTTCATAAGATCACATATAGGAATAAAGTTACCATGACTAAAGTGCATACATACATATATGAAAAACAACTTGAAAATTTGCTCAAAATATGAAAATGTTTGAATAAATTATAAATCAAAAAATGAGTTTGAACTTAAAAATAAAACCCGTTTTAAAAATATTCGAGCTTTGGGTAAAATTTTTTTAGTCTGAACTCGACTCAAATATTTTAACTTAAAATTTTAACCATATCCCTTTTCCCTTACCCGATCTCACATTGCCACTCCCAACACCTAATTCCCCGTCCAAATTTATTTTTTGGTCAAGCTTCAATTAGGTTCTATTTCTTTTTTTGTCTGTTTCAAATTCTGGGTTTTTCTTGTTTTTTTGTGAAATTTTTTGTTTATATTTTGTTATTGAGCCTGAAATCTAGTCAAGACTTTTTGTTTTTCCATATGATTTGCTTAGCGTATTGTTGTTTTTCTTGTAATTTATTAATTGATTATTGTTAAAAGATAAATCATTTTCTAGTATATTCTTGTGTGTGGGATTCAAAAATTGATGGGATTCAGATCTATATTCCTATTAACTTGGTGTTTGTTATGCATATGAACATTTTAAACTTGAATTTTGTTTTATTTGTATACAAGCAACAGTTAAAAGCCAAGCAAAAACTGTACGCTATTTTTAAACTTAGAATTTGACTCATGTATAAACACTACATATTCATATGTATGATCATAAATCTAATTATGTATATAGCTATATATAATATATGAATCAATATTTTACCCTCTTACATAGTATTATTCAATATCTTTACCATACTATTAATACATTTGGATGCATATTGCTTTGCATTGTATAATAGTATAATAAAAGAAGATACCTAAAGTCTCAATACTATTAGCATACAAGATGAAAACCCAACAACACGAACTTAAAAAATTAAATATATATTATTTGACTCATTGATTTTTTTTTGGCTTAATCAAAGTGCAACAACTATCAAAGTTGTAGAAAAACACAACAATCAGCAGGTACAAAATGACCCATCCTAAGAATAGAATCCAAACACAAACAGATCGCAGCAAACAAAACCCCAAAATCCCAAATTACACCTATCTGTTAAACTGACCTCAAACCAGACAAAAACCTGCACAAGACTCCCCGTAAAAAAACCACAAAACCGCCTACAAATACACCTACAATCACACAACAACATCACACCAAAAATAACCACCATACCTTAAACATGCCTTGTCTTTTCAGACCAGCAACCGCCAGCGCAAATGCCATCTTATTCCCGTGCTTGTCCACTTTCGAAAAGATACATTTGACTCATTGATAGTGCATAAATAATTAATAATAAATTATTAATTCATAATTTAAATATATGTGCCATACCCTTTATCCAGTTTACATTGGATCTATATAAAAAAAGAACAAAACTTAAGACAACTCATACAGTATTTGGTCAAGAGTTAAGCAAAATGAAATCAAATATGATATAAAAGCACAAAAGCACCTTGATCAATGCCTGTATGAGAGGACAAGAAATAAAAGACAAAGCTCAGTAACGAGTTGAAAGTCACCCAGAAACAGTATAGAAGAGTCAAGTTGCTCAAGTGCAATTTTCAAACTGTAGACAGTGATAGAAGGAATGCAAGTTCCAGAAAGATCAATATAAGAGAACGGTGGTAGTGATTTTTTATGGTTTAACAATTAACAAGCATGAAGGTAATTATATTATAAAGTGCATCTATATAAAGCTAGTTATCATTCATATTATATCAAGGAAAGATAAATGAATACAAGCTCAAAACCCCCCAAAATAGTTCTCATACTAAGCTTGAGATGATGTTAAAACTAAAATCTATCTAACTAATTTATATATGTCGAGAATATTATAAGTCCTTCATTTAAATGTTGAAAAACATGCTACTATTTCATTTCAATCAAGTGTTCAAAAACATGCAGCTCATGTTAAGTGTCAAAACTGTTATACATTACTTAGAATCACAAAAAATAGATATGACAGACTAATTAACCTTACAAAGAATGACCACCCATTGCCCAGCATCAACCTAAACTTATTTCAGAGTTACAAAAGAATATGATCAACACAAATAGAAAGCAACAACAATTGAACAAAACAACAAGCGCAAGAACAAAATTTAGATAAAACCCAAAATTCAACACAAAGAACAAAAGGGTATTCAACAGTATAAAAATTAAAATCAAAATTCTAGGGAATTGCCAAAATTATCGGTTAAAAAGTGGACAAGTAAAGAACAAAAAGAAAAAAAAAGAGCTTTAAAATGAACATAAAGAAGAAGACATACCTTAAGCCAAGACCCTTCGAAGAGGAATATTTGAGTGAAATGAAACAACAACCCTGAGAAAAGAAGATATGCGACGGACACTAAGGAAAAATGAAAATAAAAGATGAAGAATAGAAGAAGTAGAAGGAGGAAAGTTACCTGGATGAAGAAGAAGGAAGATGAAGAACAGCTAGGAAAGATTGGTGAGAGTTGGAAAATGTCACAGAGCGAAACGAAACAGCAGCCCTGAGAAGAGAAGATATGCGAAAAGCTAAGGAAAAAAGGAAATTAGAAGATGAAGAACAAAAGAAGTAAAAGGAGGAAAGTACTTGGATGATGAAGAAGAAGGAAGATGAAGAACGACGCAAGGGAGAAAGATTGGTGAGAGTTCGAAAATGTCTTACAGAAAAAAAATTGTAAGTCATTTTCCCTAAAAGCATAGACATTTTACCTGTGTTTTTGAAAACATTTTCAGTATGTAAAATGTTATCAGGAAACCAAACACCGTAAAACGAGGAAAACATTTTTCGAAAAATGTTTTCCTGGCAAACAAACGCATCCTTAGTATAGGTTTATTTTTTTTAATGTGTTCTAAATTACATAATATAAAGTATTATAAACTTAAAATAGGTCAAGGTGGGCCTTAAAAATGTTCAAGCCCAAGCCTAGCCCATATTTTAAACTGGCCTAATTTTTTTGCCAAAACCTATTTTTCGGGCCTAATATTTTTGCCCAAACCCTCTTAAATTTAGGGTGGGCCTTCAGGCTTAGGTGGGTAACCCGACCCATGAACAAGTCTAAAGGTGTTTCACTGGCAGTACCACTTTGGGAGCAAAAACAGAGACCCCCTGTGACTGTCCAGAGAGACCCCTTGTGACTGTCCAGCCACGTCCACCGTGCGATCAGACCGGTGCTGCCTGACCTTAACCCCTCCCCTTCCCTTATCCCTATATAAAACAGGTTGGGACAGGGGCCAACTACTATTTGAGAAAGAAAAGAAAAAAAGCTATTGAGGTTAAAGAGAAAATGAGATAGCAAGTATATTTAGGGTCTTAATTGGTTTTGTAGTATTACTTATTTGTATGCTTGTCATTTAATTAGTATAAAAAAACTAAATAAATACTGAAATGGTATATATGAGATTTTCTTTTTGTATTTTTATTTATTTGTATGCTTCTTACTTAATTAGTATAAAAATTAATTAAATATTAGAATGGTATGTTTGATGTTTTCAAGATTTTTTTTATTCACACAGCAAATATGATTAATCAGCCGGTAAAAAAATTGTTATTTATTATTCACGGGTCCCCTTATAAAGTCGCACATAATTTTTTATTTAATTGAGAGATTTTAATGCGGTATTTTAATATGGTCAAGATGAGTACAGCGTATTGAAGGCCCGTGTCAATGGTTCACAGTATTGGTCGAATAAATGTATTATGCCATACTTGGAGGCATCCAGATTCGAATCAGTGGCATTGATTCGCATGTTCGATTTAAGGGCCGACTTGATATCTGCTTTGGTTGAGCGGTGGCACCCGAAGATCCACACGTTTCATTTGTCGTGTGGGAGTGCACCATCACTCTACAAGATATTGCACTACAACTCGGGCTCCCAATTGATGGTAGTGCAGTCATGGGTACGAGTAAAGTGTTCAAACTAGCAATACTTTGCTATCATTTACTAGGACGCTCGTCCGGTGATATTAGAGATAATTTTACGAGTTTGAGATTTTCATGGTTGAAGGTAAATTTTGAAACTTTACCGAGTAGTTCCACTAAGCAAGAGATGATGTGTGATGCTCAAGCATATATCATGCATCTGATAGGGGGTGTACTCATGTTGGATACAAATACAAATAAGGTTTACTTGATGTACTTGCCCTTGTTATCTGATTTAACGCTTGCTCGTTTATATAGTAGGGGCTCAACAGTACTAGCAATGTTGTATCGTGAGATTTGTCAGGCGACAAAGCATGCAACAGAAGATATAGGTGAGTGCCTGATATTGCTGCAGTTCTGGGCGTTGTACAGGATGCCATTTTTAGCACTGGTTATTCACCAAACACACGTCTTCCCACTTGTAAATAGGTAATAAAATTGTAGCATTACATTAAGAATTTTGTTTTTTTATGAAAATTTGTTCTAACAAAATTAATTTTGCTGTAGATGGTATACTTGTCTTGGTATCGGGAGGTCTTATACGCTTGTGATTTATCGACAGATAATTGAGACACACGTTGGGGGTAATTTTTCCTAATATTCATGTCATGTAATTATTTTATTTATGTTATTTGACTCATGTTACTATGACTATGTTATTAATTGTGCAGTTCGTTTGGATGTCATATTCCTCCCCAAACATTGCGGCTGTTATTCCCCCATCTGCTCTCATCCAACTCTTCCTCCGAAAAAAGTGAAGAAGAAGTATTTTCTTCGGTCCTCTATTTCTGGTTAGCCCCTCCCCCTTCGAAAATAGTTTCTATTTCTATGTTTCTTTCTTCCTCACTTTCCCCCACTTCTTCCGTTTCGGATAAGTGATTGTCTGATAATGAGCAAGGAATATCCGCCTTTCTGCTAAACAGGACGTATTAAACTCATAATTCATTAGATACTTTTTATGAATGTCAACTAAGTATCGTAAGTAAATTGGTCAAAAAAAGAAATACATAGAATTAGAATAATTAGAATAATATAAATATGATAGAATAGAATAAATGGAACAGGAGTCAAATCGATATAATACAAAAAAAAAAAAGAACTGAGTTCTTTTTTTTTAGTCTCCTTATGTCACGTTACCGACGGCCTCGTTTCAAAAAAATACACCGTCTGGGGGTTTTACCGGGACTAACTAGTAAAAGGCCTAGAGCCGGAAGCGATCTTAGAAACCAATCGCGCCCTGGTAAAAAATCAGCAAAGCAATAGGAAATAAGAATAATAAATTGATTTAAAATAAAAGTCTAAATAGACCAAAAGAGGGGGGAGCAAATAATAAAGAAAAATTTATACAAAGCTAGATATGAATCATCCACACCCTCGAGTTTTGGGTCTCGGTTTATACGGTTCTAATGAACCAACATTAAATTTTGAAACATTAGCTAATCAATCATATTCTGTCGCACTGGAAATAATATTCTATATTGGATTTCTTATTGCTTTTGCTGTCAAATCGCCTATCGAGAGTAGGTAGAGGACTATAACATAGAAGAATGGCTACCCGAGCCAAGAAAGGCGATCCATTAGCACACACCTAGCAAGTCAAGAGTCTGGTCTGATAAGGAATGCAAATGAAGCTATCTTTCCTACTAAATCTGATTCAAATCCAATATAGCACCTATGGGCACATAAGAAATGTATTGAATCGATTCATTAAAAAGAATTGATCCGATCGCAACTTCGAATATGGAATTCAAAGGGATCAAATAGGAAATGATACTCTGAGAAAGTGTACCTACTAAAAAAATAATTTGGGTAATAGGCACGTGCTTTCTTAAACCGCCCATAAAAACTACATTCTGGCTTTTCTCTGGAGAATATCCAATAATAGCTTCCATGGAATGAATAATCGATCCGGATGCTAAAAACAACAATGCTTTCGAATAAGCATGAGTAATCAAATGTGAATCAAACCCATGTTTGAATTGAAATTGAGATACTGATGCAAGTTCTTCTCTTCTGAATCAGATGGATTCATATCTGAAAGAGGTTGACAATTATCCAACTTTTCTATAGAGATATAAAACTTTTATCAGTAATTCCATTTCATTTATATTATATTCTATATCATTTATATTGAACCCATTTCATATGATGGGAGTTGCTGGTGTATTGGGCGCGGCTCTGCTATGCGCTATTCATGGTGCTACCGTAGAGAATACTTTATTTGAAGATGGTGATGGTGCAAATACATTCCGTTAGATACGCTCGAATGACCCCTTCTCATAATGAGAATGTATATAGCCCTATTCCGATCTGGTCCGATATGGAATGAACTTATAATCATGGAATCGACTCGATCATCAGATTATAGATTATAAGTTCATAACCCCAGCCCATTCCCATTGAAAGCCATAGTGCTAATACCTAAAGCGGTGAACCAGATACCTACTATAGGCCAAGCAGCTAAGACGAAATGTAAAGAACGAGAATTGTTGAAACTAGCATATTGGAAGATCTTGAATTTTTCAACAGTAAAATGGTACAACGAGGATAGAGTTTTGCGACAGTTCGGGTGCAAACAAAATGTTCCAGATGTTCCACAAAATTTTTACAGTATCCACACAATTAACAAAAGGGGGAAAGAATAAAAGAATTGGATAGTAGAGCATTAACAATATCTTACATTGCGGAACTGTCAGATGAATTTTGATCTTTATTTACGACCTTCGTTTGAGTACCAACTTTAGTACAAGAATAGGAAATCGTTTTTATATGGTGAATAATTGATGATAATCCCTTCACACATGCACCGATGAGGGCACCAACACCATCGACGAGGTTATTCGCCCCCTACACCGCAACCCGAGCTTGGACCTGAACGATTTTATACATAGTCTGGGGGTAGTTCTTATCATTTGAATTTGGGGATAGATAATTACTTTCGAGGGTTGTCTAACTACGTGTATGGGTCAGAGATTCCCAGTTCTAGTTCTGATCATCCAGATCCGAGATCATTTATGATGTTTGATATCTTCAAGCCATTACCACTGTCGAAACCTACTTAAAAACGGGTTTTAAACGAAAACGATAGTTTTCACCAATCTTTTAAAGTGTGATTGGATCACTTTATAAAATGTTTTGGTCTACGAAATTATGAGAAAATAGGTTCGGGAGTCGGTTACGTACGAGGAAGGATTAGCACCCTCGTAACGCCCAAAATTGGTACCAAATTGAATAATTTTACCTTAATGTCAGAAATTCGAAAGAATTTAGAAATGACCTTAAAACCATAATGTTTTGAGAAAAGAATCAAGATTCATTCGTTTTAAAAAAGCACAAACATCACATCCAGCATGATTGGACACGATATTTTTAAACTTTCGTAACTGAAATCATCTTGTGATTTGTAAAACTCGTTTAAAAGGATATTTTAGATATTTAGACAAACGGGAAATCGTAACCCAGCATGTTAGGGCACTAATTCCCAAATTCCTAAATATCAAAACATTGCCTTACTTTTTTAAAATTCCTTTTGAATTAAATGAGATATTTTTGTTTTGAAGATAATGATGTATTTTACACTTTACAAGGAATTAACATTAAATAAACCTAGCTACATAATACATGCTTTATTATTTTATGCAAATATAGTACAAAGAGTAATAGATAATGGAATAATTTACATAATATACATTATTACTTTATGCATATATTATCATAAATAACATAAATGTTCACGTATTATTGTTATATGCAAATTACCATAAATAATTAATTTCATGCGAATATATAAAAATAAAACAAATGATATGTAAAATTTAACCTACTAAACAATAAAAGAAAACCAAAAATAAGCAAATTAAAATGTATAAAATATAAATCAAATAAAAATAAGATATTTAGAAATATATTGAATAATATAAGAATGATAAAAGAGAACGATATATACATATATAGATTATACTATAGGGTATAATAACTTAATATATAAAAAAAAGTACTAAATATTGATATTATATTTATTTTTATAAAAATTTAAAAATGTATATAATTAATAAGTAATGAAATAATGTATGCTTTATAATAAAATAAATATAGTATATATAGAATAATGTATGGTAAAATATAACATGCAATGAAATTTATAAACACAATATATAATAATATAAAGTATATGATAGATAAAGTATAAAATAGTAAATATGAGATTATGAGTAATTTTATAAAAAAAATAGTAGAATAATTAATATATATACATAGTAAAAAAATATATAATAAAATTTAATGTGTAATATATAAATAAAATATAATGAAATATGAAATATGAATACTATTCCATAAATAGAAATAATATATATACTATTATTTAATAATAATTTAAAAATTTATAATTTACACGTTTCATAAATAATAATACATAATTTATAAAAAATAATATAAGGAATAATATATATAATAAAGTATATAATAAAATATAATTTAAAAATAAAATATATAATAATAAAAATAATATAATGGATAATATATAAATAAAAATAATATATATTATTTTATATAACTAATATTTATAAAAATAAATAATATATAAAGTATTTAAAATAAATTAAATATATAGAAGGATTAAAATTGAACTTAATTAAAAACTTTGGGCTAATTAGAAAAATAAAAAAATTTTGGGCCTATTTGGAAGGCGCATTAAAACCGAGGGACTCACTGGGCAATTTGCCCTAATCCCAAAACGACATTGTTTCCCTGAATATAGTTTCAAATTACTGTGAGGACCAAATTGAAACAAAATTAAAATACCAGAGCTAAATTAAGAAATAAAATAAAATGAAATTGAAAATTCAGAAAACACGGAAGGACCAATTGGGAAGTTATCCCAATTTAGAAAAACACACAGATCCTCCCCAGGTAATCAGGTCAACACGCGGATCTAAACCCTAAAATGACGCCGTTTTAGAGCTTATTGCTTTAAGCTAAACGACGTCGTTCTAATAAGGCTATATAAGCTGAATTTTAACTTGAAAATCATTTTAAAACCTGGTTAGGAAAAAAAAGCTTTAAAATCCTCCGAAAGAGGGGAAAGGAAAGGCCCTCCGGGCTCTGGCCTCCGTCAGGCCAAGCTCCGGTCATCGGGCATATACGCGCCCACGCGCCACCGTCAACGCCGCCATGTACAGTGGCCAGAATTCGAAAAGTCTCGATTTCACGACGCGATTTCAACGGTAAACTCTATCTTGACTTATTTTAATAATACTTGCATGTTATTTAGAGAAAAAAAAAAGTAAAGATATATCACCTCTGTCTCTTTGATAAAATGCTGATCTTTTATTGTATATGTATTTTTTTCCAAAAAAACCCCCCATTTTACAAATCGAAAGAAAGGCTTTATAGCCTTTAGACTATACATGTTTAGGAAGGAAATCTTTGATTTCTTTCCTTGTTGGTTTCAGTTTATCTGTTGCTATCTCTTATTATTTTTGTCTGTTTGGTTTCCTTTTCTGCTCCGTGTCTGTTGGTTTTTTTTGTTCTGTCTTGCAGGTATTCGCGAGAATATCACGGTGGTGTCGATTCACGAGTTGGTCACGGCGTGGTACGAGGCCAAAGTCACGGTGTCAATGGAGCCCACTGGAACGGCACGAGACGAACGATCATGACGTTTGGGATGCTTGCGGCACCTAGGGTTTCTGAAACCCCTAGGTCTCTCTGCTTCCTGTTAACAGATTGGGCCACTTGGGCCTTGTGTATTTTGGGTAGCATACGGGCTTGGGTGTACTTGGGTCTTGGGTCAATAGACTGTAATCGGGCTTCAGGTAGACTTAAATTTTGGGCTCTGTATATAGACTGTTTAATAATATATATTCATTTATTATTTTTTATTTTCATTTTTTGGTTTTAAAGCCCGGGAAGAAATGGGCTACTACAACCACCCTAGTACTCCACCGATGGATGCTAAGAGAGATGTGTTGGGTGAGGGTAACAATGATCATCGCGAGCACTCTTAACGCCAATACCAAGCACCATAACGGTTTACCCCACGAACAATACCGTTTCACCATCAATTTTAGTACGTGTATCATTATCTTTATTGCTTATGTTTTGTAATTGTAATTCAAATTTTCAAGTTTGTATAATATATAACTTAGACATTTTCTCCGTATTTCAATGTAATATTCATTGAAATGTCTTTTTTTATAGTTGAACATGTTTAAACAATATTTTACATACATTTAAACATGGAATACATAATTCATATTCCACTCGATCGAGACGATTGTCCAATATAGTAGGTCGATGTAGGTATTTAGTATGATTATGACCAATTGTTCAACACAAACCATAAAGTTTGGGTCGATTTTCTCCCTTGTGTCCATTTCACCATGAATCCTGGTGACATATGAGCAACCTTTCGGTTTCCTACGTAACCCATTGTTTAGGACAAGCTCAAAAGTTGACGGAGACACTTTCTCTATAAACAAATTAAGCAAGATGGGGATCTCGTTTCCCCAAATACACAATGTGCATTCTAGAGTGTACACATTATCGATATATTGTTCAATATTGATTGAGGCACGAGCATAAGCTACAATGAAGTACATACAAAGGTAACGAAGTGTTTGGAACTTCCCGCAGTCATACTGTTTGTTTCGAAGATAAACTTCGTAGGACCTATGTGGGATACCGGTTTAATAGTTGATAGACTCTGTAACTCGAAAAGTTTCTGACTATTGATAATATATTTCTACATTTATTTACCTTTCTCTCTGACGGTTCGCATCCGTTGTCTTCTTAACCTCCTCGACAAATACATGTCTCGCCTCCATCTGGTTTACTTGTTTCAACCCCATTCTTGGTATCAAGGTTGTTAACCTGTAGAATGTAACTGAGAAAATAGATGAAATTGAAAGATGTTATATTCACTTTAATACGGAGTTAACCGCTTTTGTCAGGTTGGTGGTCATATGACCATATCGAGACCCGTCATTGAAACTCTGACCACTCTAAAAAAGGAGTATTCGTTTCACCGTGCATGCCACCCTCAAGCCTGGTCAGCCTTTTCCTAAAATAGTGTTGTTCTAGCTTGTACGTTGCGTATGTATTCAGAAAAGACACATTACCTTTTCGAATTAATTTGTAGAAGTATTAAGAATATTTTAGAAAATATGTTGAAATTGAAATTTACCTATGTTCACTACTTGTTTCCGTCAGTCAATATTGTTGCAGTCTTTGTGAAAGTTGGTGATGATATGCTGGATTTAGTAAATGGATCTCTACAGAACGCCTAATCACGATAATTAATCCCTTCGATCTATCAAATATGATGCAAATATTGTCGTCTCTAACAACATACATTTGCAAGTTCATCAAGAAGAATTCCTATGATTCCATGTTCTTCGACTCCATAATGGACAATGCTATCAGGAGAAAGTTTTGGTTCTCGTATTAAGCAATTGCAATAAATAGGATCAGCGTATATTTTTCATATAGACAAGTTCCATTAACCTGCACAAGCGGCTTGTAGTAGGGAAAGACCTAGATGCATGGATCAAATATCCAAAACATTTGGTAGAAAATTCTTCTTCCCGATTGTAGTTGGTCGTTTGGGCTGTAATAAGGTCGTGTCTGTAACTTAACAATAGTCCCTACCACATACTCCCGCATACCGGCTATCTACCTTTGTAGTTCATTGACGACAATCTCCATACAATTGCTCCATGGCCATCTGTTAGTTATCCATGCTTTTCAATATTACACTTGGTACTAGAATTTTTCTTGCATTTTGGCAATCAGTACAAAGTCGACATGTCTAAACCGACATTGTATATTGGAATGTGTTGGAAGCTGGTAAAAGAGTGAAATTAGTGGGTACGATCTGCATTTATCCAGAGGTCACAAATATGGGAGACCCAAAATTTTCTTGGGCCTCACACATCCACTTCTGCAGGTGTGAGACAAGATCATTGAAAACTAGATGTGAAAAGTATTTGCAACTACATCATGCCAATGGTGAAAGACATGCCAACCCCCAACACTCCCTAATATACAATATCAGTTTAGACAGGATGACTTTGTAATCAATCGACACATTCACGTTATAACGATTGATGGCAAATAGACAATCTTTCTTGGTCATGAATTTTTGTCCCACGAATAACTCCTCACATTCAAGATCTGTGGTCAATTGTGAGCAAGTAGTATATCGGGGTACTTAGGGAACTTGGATGCATGTGCCACATTGGGATCTATAATCGACATGTGTTCCCCAATATCATTACATATGACAATTCCTCGACTCAGGTTCTCGACTGAAGATGCATAAAATTTTCTATCGCCATTCATGCCTTCACCGTTGGTATCATCCTAGACCTCATCTAGATCGAGATCACTAAAATATTCAACCTTGTGATTAGAAGGGCATTATTATCATATCCATCTTCACCATCTACATCGGTTTCTATCACCACCGGATGTATCTGTAAACGGCTACCTAGGTTAAGGTTATCAGACATATTTGGAGTATTAAGATCGATGTCGAACCCACGTACAAACGATCACCAATCAACAAACGCTCTCGGAACCTCAGTACATGGATCTTGAACTCTATATTCTTCGCTTAGTGCAGTGAAATCTTCAGCTAGCTCTACATCAGCTAACTCAGCAAACAATTGAATTAGTTCAATGTGGCCATTCTTATTTTGGGAATAAAGTGCAACCATTGTCTCCACGTATTCATCGTCTACAAGTTCTATCTTGGAGATTTGATGGGATTTGACGAAACTGGGAATTTGTAGAATAGTTTCAAGATCCTCCTTCCACAATGTCCAACAATTTTTGCACTAATCCTTTCTTTCATATCATCAACCGATACATTTCTATTAAATGACATTGCTATTTGTTGGTGACATTAAAATATACAACCAACTGTTGTTGTTAAAATTACTTCATTGAAATAAATGCATACGAATAATTGATTATTCATCTTCAATACTAAATCTGTAAAAATATATAAACATAATTAAGTTTCTCACTAATTATTTGAAAAACAAAACAAGATTCTACTATAAAAAATATAATAACAAAAATTAATCATTACATAAACCTTATGTCCCAACTCGATTTCCAGTGGTGTCGGAATTAGTGGTTTCGAGACCACAATGGTGACGAATCAATCCATAAATATGAATTAGTTAATATTTACAAGGTCATTAGGGTCGTATTAATTTTGGTTATGGAATTTTAATGTTTAGTTAGTTAAATAATTAAAAAGGACTAATATAAAAAAGTTGCAAAAGTTGGTTTCTATAAGTTAAAGGTATTAAAAGGTTAATTTAGTATGGTTGCAAGGGCTTTTATGGCAAATGTGCCAAAGCTTAGTAGCATGCACGATTAGTGCTTTGCTTAATTATTATATATGTTATAATTATATTATTAATAATTAAATAAGAAAGTTAATGTAAGAGAAAAAGAAACACAAAACACTTTATTATTATTTTTATTATTTGTTGTTTGTTTCATCTTCTCCACCCCGAAACCTCTATAAAGAAATAGTCGCATGCTACTAAGTAAGTTCATATTATATAATTTGTGTTTACATTTTAATTATCATTATTATTTGCACTTCAAATTCATATGGTATTATGAATTGATGATTGGAGAAGTCTTTCACAAAAATATTTGGTTGTGCTAGTGTTATTTAGGCTTAGTGTCTAACAGGCTTCGTACCGGTGTTAATCAAGCTTAGTGCGTAGCAGACTTCATGCTGGTGTTAATCAGGCTTACTGCCTCGCAAGCTTCGTGCCAGTTTTATTTGGGCTTAGTGCCTAGCAGGCTATGTGCCAGTCTTAATCAGGCTTAGTGCCTAGCAGGCTTTATGCCGGTGTGGTTATCAGGCTTAATACCTAGTAGGGTTTGTGCCAGTGAATCAAGTTGTTTGGTCTATTGATGTTTATAAAACTTTGAATTCAGCTGTTAAGTAATTACATTAATTACCAATCTTACTAAGCTATGTTAAGCTTACTTCGTTGAGTTCATTTTGTAGATCTCTTAGAATCGTGTCGTCGGTTGGATCGGTTCGAGAGTTCACATACTATCATCCATACCTTGGTAGTTATTTTGTGTTTTGTTTTAAGTTGGTTAAAAGCGGCATGTAATAAAAAGGTCTTATAGTATTATGAGATAATATGTAGTTGAACTAGTTAGTTGGAAATGGTCATTTTGATGTGGGTATAATGTGTTATGCATATATAATCTTCACTAATTGATATATTGAAATTGTTGGTGTTTGGGTTTGATTGAATATTTTCGTGTGGTACTAATGAGGATACATTGGTTAGTGAATGGAAATAAATTGTGTATGTGTGATTTGGGCACGTTTTAGTCTTATTTTTGTGAATTATTGAATAGGTCTAAGAGTTGGCTAATGGTATACTTATGGTCTAAGAAAACATTTTTGATAAACTTGATTTTTAAGGTACATTTTGGTACACACGGCCTGATACACGGATTGTCACACGGCCAAGTGTCACACACGGTCTGCTCATACAATTGTGTTTTTTAAGTTTCAGGCATAGTTTTCACATGGTCCAACACACGGCCTACAACACGGCCATGTGTTCCAAGTCAGTGAGTTACACGGGTTGAGATACAACCTGCAACACGGCCGTGTTTCCCAAGTCAATGAATCATACAGTTTGGGAGCACGGGCATGCGGATTAGCCACACGGGCATGTGAGTTGACACACGACTATGCCTTTGGCCATTTGGACTGGCCTGTATCACATGGCCGTGTGAGCCTTGTACTTAAAATTTTCAAAATTTTCTTAACTTTTCTGATTTGTTTCAAATTGAACCTTTAATGTTTCCAATTTATTATTAGGGCCGCAACCTTAGTTCAAGGCCTGTAAAAGCACGTTTGACTTAAATTAAATGTGTTTTGTTATTAAAATTTACATAGGAATAAAAATTGTATGTAAGGTTAACTGTTGGTAAGTTCTTCGTAATACTCAGTAATCCAAATTCAGTGTCTAAAATGAGTTAGGGGTGTTACACCTTACAAATCTTTCTAACTTTTCTTCTTTGTTTTCTCTTCTTCTACAAAAAAAATTTCCTTTCCTTTCTTCTTATTGGTTAACTTCTACAACCATTCAACAAAACACAAAATTTACTACAACAATTCAAGAAAACACACAAATTGCTTCAACTATTCAATTCAAATATATAATGATTCGGTGCCACCTGACAATGTCCCTCCTTCCACTAGTGTCGCCTAACAGTCTCCCTTCTCCTACCGGTGTCGCCTGACATGTGCACTCCAACCCTAATACCGCTAGTGAGGGCCTTTCCACCCTTTTTTACCTATACAAACTTGTATTTTGCCCAGTATAGATGTATGATACAGGTGCTGTCGTATATGACCCATCCACCATTTAAATATTATTTAAAAAACAAATTATTGGCTAATGATGGCTAAATGATTGGGAAAAAAATGGATGGTGTCACCATTCATTCACATACCACCCTTCGACATTGTTCGCTTCAACCCATTTTGGTAAATAATGCCAGGGGAATATCATTTTGGTATTTAATTTTTTTTTTTGTATTATTAGGGTAAAAAGCTGATTTTTCAAGCTAAATTATATTAGTAGTTATTTTTTATTTAATTATAAAAAATTACGATATGACCATTTGATTATTTAATTGTATTTTTTAATCATCCAACTATTTTAGAATTTTTAGTGTTTCCATTTAAAGTTAGTCAACCTGTGACCAAAAATGACAAAATTGAATAGTTGGGCGCCCATTTCGTATCTTTTCATAGTTAAGTGACTAAAAAAGAAATTTACTTATAGTTGAGTGACAATTTTGTAACTTTTCATAATCGAGTGACAAAAAAAAAACATAATTGGGTGACTTCTACCGTAGTTTTGTTGGAAAAAAATTTGGTTTAAAAATGATTTCTTGCACAACGAAAATTTAAAATTTTGAAAACCGACCTAGTTTGTGATATTTGTAGCAATAAACCTTAACTAAATTCGTATCTATGTTTTCAACTTAGCGAGCGTTTATTGTTTCCAACTTTCAACCAAATGATATTCTCTGCTATTCTTGTACCATGAATTGCTTCGAGTGTGGGCTTAAACTAATTGAATCGAAACACAGAACTAGAAAATAGTTTCTCTTCTTTTGGGGTGAAAATGAAATTCTCTCTTCTTAACAGAAACTGATTGAGTTGTTATTCCGAAAAAATATATGTAATAGTTGAGAATAACTTTTTTCCTATTTTTCAGCAAAATCACAATCTCTCAAAGTTGTGTTAATAGCTATACCAGTGCCTTCTATTTTTAGGAAGAAAAGATAAAACCTTTTTTGAGTTGTAGTGGTTTATTTCAAATAGAAAAACATCTTACTTAGAATAGGATTAGGGTGGATGGCACACCCTAGTATTCTGGTTGTCGCCTCTTCATGTCTATGAAAGGTTTTGGGCCTCTCTTACATCGGGTCCAATTACAAGTATTTCCTAGGTTGCATGCTACCGATTCATGCATGCATGTTAAATTTTAATAGTCTAATGATATGATATTTATATTTATTTCTCATCTAGCTCAAAAAGCTAGTGAAGGTCCAAGCAATAAAGGTAAAGGACCTGTAGAGTATATTCTTGTTTTAGAGTTTCTGGTGAGTTCCTTCTTACTCCTTTGTATTATAAACTTCTCAAGTAACATAAACTGTGTAAGGTAAGTATTCTTACTCCTAATAAGTTAATGTGTGGTGTCTGGTTATATGTGTCTATCAACTAGTGTTGTTTTATGTGAGTATGGTCATTTCTAATGTAAATACCCTCATTGTTGCACAAGCCCAATGCTGATTATATGTGATACGTAATATGAAATATATGAGAAGGAGATCTATTTGTGATGCCTCCGGTAGGGTAGCTATATTGCAAACCTGGTAGACAGATCACGAAAACACATGTTCCACTTAACAGAAATGATATGAGAAGTTAGGGTTGCATATGTGTATGAATATGGTTGAATGATATGATTTTGAAGTTCTGGGTCTATGGCTGGCACAAGGATGGGTCATTTGCAAATGTACATGATTCTGAAAAGTCATGGTTAAGTTGGCGGGTAGTGACTTTCTATGTGTTGTGTCTATGTTGGCAGAAAGAGTTCGTCTAAGTATTGTGTATGCCATTTGCTGTATCGTGTTAGTAACTCATGGTTTCACCGAAAAGTCTGATGCTCTTTACGAGTTGTAATACTTGATTACGGGCGATATCGCTATATATTGTTTGTGTTTATCGTTTTGTATGGAACTCACTAAGTTGTTAAACTTACTGTGTTTTTTTTCTCTTTCTCATGTATGTAAATAGTAGAAAGAGATTCGGTAGAAGAGGGACTATGCTAGAGTTACTGTTGATAGTGAGTCACTTTATTATTTCTGTATCATGCATGATTATTCGGGTAGGTGGTGTTAGGTCCCATTCATAACCAAGTTTTGTAATAAATTTACATTTTCTGCAAAATCACTATTTCAAGAGAATTTTTGCGTACCCCTACAATATGTGATAAATCTTAGTGAATTATGATTTATAAGATCATCTTTAAGACATATATGCCAAACTGTTTTAAATTATATTTAACTGTAAGTGATGCACTTGAAACTTTTGTATGGGAAATAACTCATTTTGCATTTTATATAACCCTGTCAACTTTTATAAAGCTTCCGTCTGATATTTGTTTAAACTATGTTTAATTTTACTTGGCGTAATATTGATTTGATTGTTTTGTTATTGTTATACTAGGGTTAGCGCCAATTTAGGGGTATACGTCGAGACCTCAAAGCTATAAAAATTTCAAGTGTTTTTGTCAAACTCATATGGTTTTAAGTTGTGACATACCATACTCGAATATGGTGATCAGGTCGGGCATGGGTGTTACAAATCTACTTCACTAGGCAAGTAGGAAACTGTTGGATCTGGTGCCCTAAGTGTAACATTTGCGTCAATATACACTTGTATTTTTTTCGAATAGAATAGTTAATAAAACTAACTCATTGATTACATTAATATACTTTGTAAAATTGTCCTTACATAGTTTTTGCACGTAAAGCAAAATGGAAGCAAATGTTGCTTATTGGTTGTCTAAATGTTTAACTAATACTAAGGGATTTACGTGGTGGGATCGTAGTACGGAAAGACAACTTGTATTAGTAGACGAACCTAAACATGTCTTTAGTCTAATGGGGAAAGAGCAAACCGATTAAAAAACTAATATGTTGTTTATCAAGTCTAATTGGGTAGAAGTTTTATCTTAGGCATCAGAGGAGATGACTTCTAGAAGATAGAGACATAAATGTGACTAACTAGATTGGTAGTACATAGGACATAGAGACATAAATGTGACTAACTAGATTGGTAGTACATAGGAAAGGACCCAAGTAGAATAAATCCTGAATCCGTTTATGGATTTATTCACTTGTAATGTTCATAGTGGGGCATACTTAAATCTTGAAAGGATGGTGAAATATGTATGTGTGACTCGTACATTTTGATGTAAGTAAAAGCCTGAGTTCAAATAGATAAGGAACTGAAAGCTGGTACATTAGGTGTATGATTTATGTAGTATGTAATGTAATTCACAATAGTGGAATTCATAGCTCAAAACATGGGTAAATGATATTCTCTCATTGGTATTACATGGTTGATGAAAAGTAAATGTGGCAACGGGTCATCCGTCTTTGTGATGGATGACTTGATCACTATTTAATAGTGATTGACTCTTCATAAAGGAAGATGTAATGGTTATCATGAGATAAAATAGGATCATATTGGGGGAACGAATATTATCACAAAGAGATCAAGGATATCCTATAAGGGTAACACACTTATGGCAAGGTCATTGGACGAGCACTGAATAGTTGCTTTTGTAATGGTATGTCATTGGGAGAGCTAAGTCACGATACTATAGTGGAATGACTTCATGACTAAATGAGTTTATAATTAATAGTTGAAAAGTTGAAATTTAATTATAAATCATTTGAGCCTCAACTATATATGTCTAATCGGTCTCTCCGCTAACTCGTTGAAAATAGAAATGAATGAAATAAATAGGTAAAGAGAAATAAGAAACATTGAGGAATAATTATGGTTTTCTCTGAAATGGAGTAATGCAATCATTTGAAAATAAATGTAGGTTTCCAAAAATGGAAATGGAAAGGAAAATGAAAATGGAAACGATCAATTTGCAATCCTATACAGATTACTTAAAAAATGATCGAAAGAATAATTTTATTTTTTTATCGTTTTGAAGCCCAAAAATGAAAATAAATTATTCGGTCATAGTGAATATGTTGATTTGTGAAATATTGAACATATTTTCTAGAAATTTTACTAATGGCAAAATCGTCAAAATTTTATTTGGGGTAAAATAATCAAAATTTTACTAAAGGTAAAATAGGGATAAGAAATTTGTTTTATATATAAATATTAAAGTGTATTTTGGGAAATAGAAAAACTGAATCGAGTTGGATCACATTACAGAGTATTAGGTCAAAAAGACCTAAAATCAAGAAGTTTCCCTCATTACAACTAATTCTAAGAACCCATGCATGCAAAATTGCAAATACGTAAATTTCTTCAATAATAACCTAAGGGTTTACCAGAAATTTACCAGTAAGGTGGTACTAACAATGGTGTCAACTAATTACTGAGAACCATATTCATTTGAAATTTTCTACCTTAAGGTTTTTCAGAAACTTAGAGGATAATTCAAGGAAGAAGATGTAAAAGAAATACATGCAGGCAATCGATATCCTTATATACCCAGGTAACGGGGACAAGGTTTAGATGAAGAATCAGAAAAATCCCACTATCCCTCTCGATTCTCGTGAATAAACTTACTTAATATTTTTAAAGTCTAGTCTTCTACAGTACCGTAGTTCAATTCTAACTAGGTCTTAACTAAACTCCAACAATACTTACTGAGCCATTGTATTCACATTAAAACACGAAAACAAATCTATCAAACTACAAACTAAAGAGTTCACCCAAAACATCTGGGGATGTCGAATTGCTTAACAGAAGAGTCTGCCAAATCCTGAAGTTCGCCAAATAATGAACCCATAGAATAAGCCACCAACTAAAACGAATATTTCACTAACTTACTGATTTTCTACCCTTAGCATAAATGACTTAAACGTCAAATAGTGACATGTTTGGAAGTCAGAATCAGTACATTCGATAGGAGTAAGGTCTCTTCTAAAATCAAAAGCATATAATTTCTCGTTCTCCGTAAATACTTGAGTATATGCTTAATTGCCTACCAATGTTTTGGTCCTTGATTCTTCTGATTCGACTTACCAACCATACTACAAAACAAATATCTGGGCATTTGCATAACATAGCATACATTAGACTTCCTACCGCCGAAGCATAAGGAACCTTTCTCATGTTCTCTCTATCTTCCGCTGTCTTAGGACAGTTATCTAAAGAGAGATGAAATCCCGATATGAAGGGTTGATTTTCTTTCTTCGAAGTCATTGCATAACACTCCAATATCTTATCTATGTATGAAGCCTGAGATAATGCTATCACTTTGTTTTCTCAATCCTTTAGGATTTGAATACCTAGAAAAAAAATTAGCTTCTCTCAAGTCCTTCATGCTAAACTGTTAAGTTAACTACAGTTTAACCGATAATAATGTCCCTACATCATTCCCAATGAGTAGAGTATCATTTACATAAAGAACAAGAAAGACCACATTTCCACCCCCTAAACTTTTATAAACACAAGTTTTATCTACATTTTTCTCAAATCTAAAAGTCTTGGTTGTTTGATCAAATCTTTGATTCTATGAGTGGGATACTTGCTTAAGTCCATATATAGATCTAAATAGTTGGCAAACTTTATACTCGTTTCCTTTAACTATATATCTGGTGGGTTGCATAATGTGAATGCTCTATTTATTATAGCCGTTCAAAAACACTATTTTTACATCCATTTGCTAGATTTCGTAATCAAGAGTAATGGCAATAGATAGTAATATGTGGATTGGCTTGAGCATGGCAACCGAAGAGAAGGTTTCTTCATAATCGATGCCTTCTTTTTAAGTATAAGCTTTTGCTACAAGCCTGACATTATAAGTTTCCACTTTTCCATCCGCATTTCTTTTCCTCTTATAGATCCAATTACACTCTATGGGTTTTATCCCTTTCAGTAAGTCTACAAGTTCTCACACTGGGTTGGAATACATAGAGCCATCTCAACTATTATAGTTACTTTCTACACATAATAACACTTATAATTTCATATTTTAGTTTGAATGAATGTCATACTCTGATATGAGAATTCAAGAATACATCTCAGCCAAAATTTTGACGAATTGCAATATTTAGCATGTCAAAATGCCATTGATAGTTTTTGCTATGGTTAAGATGCATGAATCTGTTTAAGTGATGCGGTAGTTTAGGTTTGTGCAAAATATTTCGCCTTCACTCTAGGAGCTCGATAAACTTTACAAGACTGACTTGTGGAGAAAAACCGATAAAGATTAGCCTAAATCTCATGCCAATTATATCTACATTTGGGAACATAGGTAAGATTTTGTACCTCTACGTAACCTAATTGTTCAACCAAATTTGCTGACATCTTTGAATTACATGACATGGTTTATACTTCATGGTAAGCCATATCTATTGCCAGAGGAGGAAAAGAGTAGACAAATTTGTCATAGAAGGCTAAAGACAAATTTGTCATAGAAGGCTAAATGACCCTACATGAGGCTATGATTAGGAGTACATGCGCTAAGTTTATCATCCTCATCTCCAACCCCAAATTCTCTACCAATAGGTGCACCACTTCTTGATTAGTATGGTTCATATTTTTCTGGTGCTTTTACTAACCTCATGTTTTTCATACAACCACCACATTATGTACCATCATACCATGCATCAACACCTTTTTCAGGAATAATTTTTGTACCACCTCCATCATACCATGCATATTACATGTTGTCGTCAACAACACCAATGTATCCGCCATTGCCTACAATTTCAGCAATCTATGCACAACTAGGTTATTCGATACCATATACTTTTTCACTAATAGTGTCACAAACAACCCAAAATAATTGTTCTCCAAAGGTGAGTCATCTTCACAACCACATATTAATACAATCAACAATATACGATAGGAACCTAGGAAGCGAATGCAATCTAGCACGAAAGAACAAGATGAAGACAATGTTGGAGATGAAGATCAAGATCAAGATAGAGGTGGAGGTGGAAATGAAGATGAAGAAGAATATGAAGAGTTAGAGTCCAATGACGATGGAATCCTCCTCGTAGTCGGCACCCACCGGGTTGTGGCACATATTCGAGCCGACAAAGGAGATGGTTTTCTATTTTAATTTTTTATCATGTATATCACCATTTAGTTTGTTAACTTTTAATTTGTATTGTATTGAATTTTCACATCTAATATCTACTTATTCACATTTTATCAATAAAGTGTTTGTTTATTTTTTTTTGTATTTTTATAAATAAAAAAAGAACAAATTGTTTGTATTGTATATTGTAATGAATTTTTACACCAATAGTATATACTTATTTACAATTTACCCTAAAAAATGAAAAAAAATTAACAATTTATTTGTTTGTTTTTTGTATGTTTATCAATAAAATAAAATAAAAATTTCAATTCGATCCTCGCCTCAATGTTGCCTGTAAATGTGGACATGTTGTCTTACTATGCCCTAGGTTCCTATAATAACTGCATAACCTTGGTTGGTCTATCTTCTCCCGAATATATTGTTGCGTATCCAACTAGACTTCAATCGACCTTTTGGCTTGTAACACAACGTAATATCTAGTAGTAACTCAAACAGAGCACTTGAAACAAGCAGCCACACACTTTCATTTGGGACCGGTGGGAATTCAGACTTCCATAATTCATATATCCATATTAGGTTGTACACTTCATCAACATACCTCATGCAATACAGATGTGTCGAGGCATATGCATCAATTGAATGTGCTAATGGAAAATGAAATGCTTGAAATCTCCTATAGTCGCAGGTACTTTATCTGAAGTATACACAAAACGATTCTCTGATAATACCCTCATCAAGTCTATGAAACTCCGTAACCCAAAATATTTCATTTGGACGTGAGTGACACACTACAGATATAAAGTTCGCTCTTTTTGCATTTTTTATAATATCTTTCATCACTTCCTCGCACCAAATGTGTTTGCCCTTTATCTGTCTAACATATTTTTTCGACCGCTTTGGAAACAATAATGATAAGCAGAAATATGTTTCTTTGACCACCGATTTTATCGGTAAATGTCATGTCTTATTCAATACATAATTTACGCATTCCACTAGGTTAGTTGTCATGTGCTCGTATCGTAGACCTCCATCATATGATTGAGTCCACTATTCTTTGGATATCCCATTGAGGTATTTAACACCATGTTTGTTTATAGCCCCCAAATTGTCCAACATTTCGTGGAGTCAATGTTTGACGAGCTTGTACCCTGTTGAAGAAAGTTAAGAGTATATCCATGAATGCAAACAAGGTATATGTTAAAGAATGATATAGAAAAGAATATTACTACTCACCTATGTTAATAACATATCATCACTCATGATCCTTGTAAAATTGGCCCATGTAATTTGACTCGATATGATGTATATAGTACTTATAGTGTGCACGATCCTATAGGTTTCCATGTCGATCAATTGCAGCTTGTATTCCAGGTGTCCTATCAGAAATGATGCATATATCTGGTTGTGGTACAACATGCCTTCTCAAGTTAGTCAAGAAGTCCCAAGCATTAGCTATTTCTTGTTCAGCAATTGCAAAACCATGTAATTTGTACTAATGGCTTATAGTACCAAAATGTTTTAATGCATGGCTTGAATGTCCAAAAAAGACAATGGAAAATTATTTTCCCTTGGACCATTCGATTTCCATGATAAGTAAATTCTATTTGCAGATCAATGATGGTACTTGAGATGTACTGATTCGGTACATTCAACCATTTCGACAAATCATTATATGATTTATCCCACCCGTTATACATATTTTCAGAGCCTTCTATTTTGCAACCTATGCCTTGTAGTACGATATAGTGCTATCGTACTGACTATGGATATTAGCAATTAAAATCGACATGAGAATCCTAGGTAAGGGTGAGCGTTCGATTAAACCGGGTGGAAAATTTCAAGTTGACGAGTCCTATTTTATCATCCTAACTCGATTTGAAATTTTTTTGAATCAAGTAAAGTGAAATGAAACTCGGTCAAATTTAATTGAGTGAAATTGTTCAAGTTAAATTAAAATATTAAATATGTCAAATAAAAATCTAGTATAACTAATTCCATGTTAGTGAACATAAATTTGAAACCATACATATTTGAAAACTTTTTCAAAGCAAAAATAATAAAAGAAATAAGATACTTTAGTATGACAAAGTTGAATCATTAATGACAAATTTGAATCATTAATTAACTTATTTAGGCCCCGAAATTATTATTTTAGAAATTTTATCTTTATATATTCTTTAATTTTTTTAAAAATATATAAATTTTATGATTTTATAAATATTTAGAATTTTAAAATTTATTTTGAATTTTTGAGAATTATTTTGATTATTTTGTATTTTTTGTTGAAAGATAGTCCAATTTGCTCATTTTCAAAATAGTCATGGACTAAAGGTCCAATTTGCTCATTTTCAAAATAGTCAGGGACTAAAGGGGTACTTACACCAATCTGTTATTTGAAATTATTTGAATTATAAAATTCTACTCGATTCTAACTCGAAACTTGAATTACTTATTTGAGTTGACATGAATAAATTGAGTCGATTAATTCAAAATTTGATTTTTTTCGATTTTTTCAAATCGAATCGAATCTTACTCAACCTTAATTCTAAGATTCGCTTTCACCATAGGTAAGATAATGTCATATATTAGGTTAGAATCCAATATTGGATAATCCTATGACATATCTGCAACAACATAAGTATTTTGTCATAGGTAAGACAATGTCAGAGATCAGGTTGGAATCTAATTTCAAATGATCCTGTAACATACTTGCAACAACACAAGTATATGGAGCGTTATATTTCTTAATTGTCCAAAACCCTATCTTTTGTCTCATAGATGTCATGATTTTCCATGAACATCTACTACACGCATTGCGCACTTCGCCTCATATTTTTCGGCACTCTAGTTTGTAACATAGAAGTTGACCCAATGTTTTATGCTATATTGCTTCACTTCAGTAACAAAAAAAATCTTTTGAGGAAAAATCTATTCCAACTTGTAAATCATCAAAATTTGTAGAAGAATTCGCATGGTTCGGTCTTCTATGAGGAATTTTTGGAAATTCTAATTGACCTTCAACATTAAGGTTGACATTAAGCATGTGGGATGGAGGTGCATATGTTGTAAAATCTGGATGGGTTCCTTTAGCATTGTTCGGACCTTCACCATCATAACCACTCGCTCCTTTAGTAGGAACAACCTCTAGTTCAAAAAATAATGCAAGTTTTGAACCATCTGGCCCAGACTCTTGGATTGGATCATCATCGGCTTTAGATTCCTCTTCATTCTTAGCTTCCTTTTCATTATCAACCCCAGTTGCATGTCTAGGGTTGGATGTCCCTTCATCGGTGTAGGTTGTAGGGAGTACATCATCCATTCTCATCAACCCTACATTAAAACCAATATTACTTGTAGATTACTCACCTGTGTAACTTGTTGGCATACCCGCATAAGTATTTCCAACATAGAACATCAACATTTGAAAGTTGAAATCAAAATCACTTAAAAAATTTTGTGTCGGGGCCTCCAAGTTTGGGTTACCAACTAACCCCGACTGTACGCCGAAGTTGAAATCGAGGGTTGAAACTGAAGAATGCCTTCTCATTAATGATTCTGGCATTTCATGATAGGAGTTTTGTAACAACACCATGAAACCACTGCACAATCGCGTAGTTGGACTTTCTGCTTCCTGCTCTCGAAATAAATTTATTAGAATTGTTGTCAAACTTGAACCACGTTCCTTGACGTTGACAAACTGGGCATATAACTCTAGTATAACATTTCCACTAGAGCAATACGTATAAAGTATTCCCTCGACATCCATGTTGCTTTTGAGCTCAAATATATCATATCTAATAGGGCTGAGTGACATTAGATATCTATATTTCAAGCTCAAAATTCTCCCCCGGCTTGAATTAAACACTTTTTTTCTAGCTCGTTAAATTTTATGCTCCAATCGAAAGTCATTTTTGTAGATTGGGCTGATACAAAAATAACCCTAATATCTATGTCACAAATTTGACCATTGTAATAAATAAGGGCTTTAATTTGTTTACTCATTTTCGTCCAAAAAACTTGTTTCACATATTTAAAATGAAAACATTATGCAGAAAAATAAGTACTCATTATCCAGATTCAAACAACAACACTTACTCGAACTAATTTACTTTGTTGGGTCGATTTTTGAACTTCAGATTTTTAATATCAACAATCATCTCCTTATGAAAACAATCTGCTCGAAATTTAACTATGAAAGTCTGTTCACAAAATGTCTTCATTTTATTGAAAACTCTACCACTGAATATGAAACATAATTTCAAAATGTTGGAAAAGATTGGACAAAAAGCCTTTTTTTTTGAAAAACTTTTAAAAATTCTAGTTCTGCCATGAAAAAGATGGGATTTGATGTAAATTTTATCTCGGGATTCCCAAGTTTAAGGTTAGGTCACAATTTTAAAAATGCGTCGTGGGAACGCATTTAAGCTAAAACAAAACCCCTTCTTGCAAGGAGCATTTTAAGCTAACATGGCAAGTGTAGGATGCGTTTTCACCCTCTTTCCTGCCATGTCAGCTGAAAATGCTGCATGCAAGAGACATTTTTGCCTTCTCCCTTAAAAAAAAAAAAGCCTATTTCCTTAATTTTCGAGAAAACTAACCTAAAACCTTAGATTTCCTTTAAAATAGGCATATACCCCTCGTTAACCCTCCAAAAACTTGTGGTCTTCAACCACAAACCAGCTTCCCAAAACATTGCTTTCCACCTTTATGATTTAAAAAATTGGAGCTATATAGCCTTCATTATTTTACCCACCGAAACCAGACAAATTGTACTGCTTAAATGCATTTTAGATTTTTATGAAGATACAGTATATTAGTGGGTCAACATGGTAAATAGACGAAAAGCGAACAATTACGTGGCATCCTGGGGTGGCAATAACTTTACATAAAGTTGAATAAAAAATATAAAAATTAAAAAAACCCGCGACCTAAGCCTAAAGCCTCTCTCGAACTCACGCCCTTCCTTTTCCGAATCTCTCATTCTTTCATAACAAAAAAGCCCCTGGAACGGTTCCCAAATTACGAAATTAGTAATCTCAGAAAATCATTGACGAGATTAAAAAGGGAAATCCCTTATTCTTCAATCGATCTACCTCACTGCGACTTGGCGAAGAAACTAAGAAATTAGAGAGCTCCAAAAGCAGCAGTTGATTACTTAGCTGGAAACCTGACGCAATGTCAACTGGAGAAATGGTTTCCCGGTCACCTCTATACAAGCCTCTCAACCAGCTCACCGAGGATGACATTTCTCAGGTCACTCGCGAAGATTGCCGCCGTTACCTCAAAGAAAAAGGTCTCTTTCTCTTCTATTTTTTTTTCCTTTCTGTTTGCCTCTTTTGAAAAGTGTGTGTGAGAGTGTGTTGTTTTTAATTTTGAAATCCTTTTGTTTTTCTTTGCTCGTAGGGATGCGGAGACCTTCGTGGAACAAATCGCAGGCGATTCAGCAGGTCATCTCACTGAAAACTCTTCTAGAAACGACATCGGATTCTGACGCTGTCGAAGCTTCCAAGAAACTTCACGTTCCCTTCCCCCAAAATCCGCCTCGTGTGCGTGGAATTTTTTTATTATTTCCTATAAATATATTTTAATTTTTTTTTTTTTTTGTGTTCGAGGCATGGAAAGCAGGACACATATCTCTGGAACTTTTCTCTTTTAGTCAAACCAGTTGAATTAAATAAGAAATTTTGCAGTTCGTTTCTGATTCAACCGTTCAACCGAATGAAACGACATGGCATAAAGGGATCTCGGTCCCGGTAAACGAATCCGTTCCTCGCATCCGTTCAGATCCCTCGGAATTCAAATTTTCCGGCGAAAATTCCGTTCAAACCGCCGTCTCTGCTAATGATTCTGTTTCTCCAAGGTTGTTTGTTAAATTTACTCTGTAGTCTCCATGTTCTAATAACCCTAGTTTTGCATGGAATAAAGCATTTGACCTAAGTTCAAAGCATCTGAGGTCCTTGAGTATCCTTTTCTATAGGGAATTAGATCCAATATTATTTTGGTCAAGCTTGTTCGTGACTGAATGTTTCTAGAGTCAACGGTATAAAATTATCATTTCAACGTGAATGGAACGAGAATTTGCACATGTGCACGGATATCTGCTTGGTATCTTACTTTTCCTGCTTTTTTGCTTGCAATTATTATCAAGTCTATCTGTCAACAATGACGGCTTTCCAATCATAAGTTTCCCCCCTACTATTAGACGTACAATCTGGACGATCCTATAGTTATTCACATGGATATGCAATAAAGTTCTAACCATTTAAATTGGTGTATAATTAGATGGTGCATATTTGTGTCACAAGTGGCATGGGATGCATGGGGGGATGGATGCTGGTATTAAACATATGATAAATGACGTGGTGTTACCCTAACTGTTGATTTATTTAGTTTGTAAGTCATAACAGTGTAACTCTACAGGGATCTTGATACTATAACTGTTATAATAGAGTAATTGATTGGTCTCACCGTTAAAATGGAATGATGTTGTAGATATAAAAGAAATGTTAAGTTATGGGCCAGAGCTTACACTGGTTAGATTGCTAGACTAGCATCTTATATGCTAATTAGAGCACTTGTTTTTTGACTTCTTACAAATTAATGGCTTTTCCATGGTTGTTATTACTTCTTGAAGTTCTTAGACTGAAGAATTCTCAACTGTCCAGATCTGTGAGTGTAGCCAAAGAGCCTTCAGGACAGATGACAATTTTTTATTGTGGGAAAGTGAATGTCTATGATAATATACCTGGTTGTAAGGTCATATACCTTCCAATTTTCTTTGTAGTTCTGACATCAGAATAGTATCTCATTGTGTAAACAAATAGATTTACAATGGTTTTGCAGGCGGAAGCAATCTTGCAGTTTGCTGCAAGCCCAGTCTCATTTCCTCAGGAAACTCTAGTTGATCAAAGGACCACGCCATTGTCCATTCCATGCCATGTACAGGCTGCAGGTGATAAAGTAAGCCAACGTTCACCAGGGGTTGTATTGTCATCAATGCAAGCAGGTACACTTTTGGGTTGAGTTAGGTGTTTTTAACTTCCGCTTCATAAATGCATGAGATACCAGGTCTCTTTCTGTCTCTGCTGAGTGCCATTTGTAGTTTGTGTGACTTGGCGCAGTAAAAAGGAGATAAAAGCAAAACCATGTTTCTGCATGACCGAACCTGTTTTAGTTTATAATGAGTCACATTATAATCCAATGGTAACTATGGATGTTAATTTACTAGGTTGATTTCAAGTTGCTGCTGAAAATGGATAAGATGTAGTGCCTAGGTAGCAAGATAAATTCTCTTCTGATTACTTACATGCTACTTTCATTTTCTTTACAGTGAAGGTTGCAGAAAACTGTCAATTTCCTCGAGAGGATTGCAATGTATCTTATGAAGACAGCCTTGGTAAATGCTTCCTTATAATAATTTCATAAATCTCTCCATTTCCTTTAATGGGAGGGAGTGTCTATGCATGCTTCTTAAAAATTTCCTATATCTGCTTTACATCTGTGCTTAGCACCTCTCTATGATTTATGGTTTGAGGTAATGGATTTGCCCTTGTCATTTTCTGTCCATAAATGCTGAGTAGCTGTATATTGGTCTTGATTAGATTTTAATTTTGGTTTAAAACTTGTCTTTTCAGCATCAGGCTCTCTCCATTGGACAATAAACTGTCATTTAAGTAATTGAACTACTGCAGGTGCAAGTGTGATGCCATTCCTCGATTTAGTGAATTATGATTGAACCTTCTCCTTTTTCTTTAGTTCTAGTGCTCGGGATCTCTATGTTGTCTATACTTCTTATCATCTCCATATGATGTTAATATTGCAGCCTCCAGGTGTCCCTCCCCCCCTTCCGTGTTTTCCTTGTTTCATGTGCCCTTTCTGCTGGCTGTAACCTAGAAGGCCAGGACTGCATCTGTTTCCGGTCTTTTTTTTGTTATACTAATTGCAGTTGCACACAAGATATGTGAAACTTTCCTCCTGATTTTGATCATGGTGAGAACTGTTGTTTTAATGAACTTATGAACTTGGTCCTGAACAGACTCGACAGCATCCAAACATTTTTTTTTTGGATAACATGAATCCTGCACTGCCTCTAACTATTTGAGAACTGCAGTTATAGAACCCCCCCCCCTTCCAAAAAAAAAAAAAAAAAAACCAAAATTCTCTTCCTCAACGAAGTTTAGATCTGTAGTCTACACATTGCTTGTCTGCTTGGGTAGATATTGCTGATATTTGACCTACAGCTTTTTGGGCCATTGACAGCATGATTATATCCTGTTTCTTGTTTCTTGATATGAAATAGGACAGCATGTTTTCTTAGGCGGTGTCCTACCATGATGGACTAACTGACCTTGATTCTGGACCATGACAACTTTGAATGGACCTTTATAAAATCTCAAGGTATACATGTGTTCTGAGAGCTGATGTGGTAAAGAAAAAGAAAATGTCATTTGGCATGCATTTTCAGTTTTTCTGTTGATTTGGTTGGCTAAAGCCATCTGCAACCTGGCCTGCAGGTTTGTTACAGTTTTGGCTTATTAGCATCTATGTTGCTCAAAGGGTTCATTTTTCTTGAAGCGCCCATGTCCAACGCTCATGTTTGACGTATGGATATGGGGATATTAACTTGGAAGGATCCTCAAAATGTATGAAAAATCTTAGAGAAGTCTTAACCATATCTGTTTCGGATACACACCTGTAGACAACATTCATGCCCAAGTCTGAGTAACATAGATTAGCATTCTCTGAATATTGCTTTCTATTACAATATAGCGGAACAGTAGAAGCGGATTTTCACTTTTGGTTTTTATTTATTTAGGAATTGGGAACATAGTTTGCGGCTCAAGACTTATTTATTCCTCAAGTGAAACTGGATTACGAGTTAGAGTTATTATTATTTTGTTGATTCTTGTTTTAAATCTGTTTATAGATAAAACATTACTGAAACTGATACACTGGAAAGCTCATCTCCGTGATAAAACCATTTTTGGTTTATGGTCATTAAGGTCATTGATTAATCTAGCAATTAATGAATGACAAGAAAACAATCCACCATGGTATTTGCCAAATATACAAGATGATGGTGTCTTTATGTGCTGATGATATCAATTTTCTTGTAACTTGCTTTCAGAAGGTCCCACTAGCAGAAACGCATTGTTGCAAAGATATCTTGAGAAAAAGAAAGACAGGTATCTTCCATGACATATATTTCCCTCTTGAGAATTAAATAAGCACACAATCTAGTTTGCTTTGCTGTTTGTTTCTCATATCCCTGTTAGGTGAAGGTTTAAGAACAAGAGAAAATTGGCAACATCTTCATCTCGTACCTTAGGCATCTACTTGAATCAAATGGGGGATCAGTTCTCAAATGAGCAGTCGAAGAAAAGTGAATCATATTCTTCTACTCAAGCTCGACCACCTCACACACCGCTTTGGTGCAGCTCCATGGAAAATCTTCCCAGGATTGCCAATGTCACTACTCATCCTGATGGCAAAGGTGACAATTTCTTATCTCTTGCATATCATGTCTTGTCTTTATGCGATAATGGGGTTTAAACCTTGGAAATCCAGGAAAATTTTGATATGAATGATTATTAGCTCTCCTCTATGCTATATGAGATGCGAATGTCCCATTCCAAATGCATATAACTGAATTTGAAAATGCCACCACAGCGCAAATTTCATGATCGTTCTACAAGGTTCCGGTAATATTTAGGTACATCGCCTATCGTAATGTGTAACTTGGGTTGATCCGAACCATCGGAAAGGAAGAGCTATTGCTTGCTGCTGGTCTTGCCTGGAAAGATATCCTTGGGTTTTTGTCATATCATAAACTTCTTTTATAGCTCAACATATTTCAATTTCCTGTACTAAAACGCATCATATTTGTACAATCGACTGGCATAACTTTAATGAACTGGTTTTGGTAGACCTACAAATTATCACTTTTCACTCCATAATGTATAACTATTTCACTTTTTTCTAATTATACAAATTATCATCACATGGAAATCGAAATAAACGAGATCTGATTGCCTTATTGCAGATATATTCGAAGTATGATGTTGGACCAGCATTCAGCGATTATAGCCCATGTTGACATGGATGGCGCTGGAGTGCCGACAGAGTAGCTGTCTTCCTTGTAAGAGTTCGTAGCATCATGTTAGACATGTTGTATCTGTTGCGGCCATTATTATTAATCTAAATGAGGAATTTAGTTCAGGTTAACTAACAATCAAAAAAGAAAAACGTCATTCAATCCGCTTCTTTCCAATTTACAAAAAGTAGAAAGTGATCCTAGTGGAATATGAACCACTTGCATATTAAATTGCCACCCAAGATTACTCTTTGCTGTGCTGGTGTTATGTGGGTGGTTTTAATTTGTAAATAGCGTAGATTCCGTTGGGAATGATTCAGTAATGTTTATCTCTTGATTAGATAAGGCATGGTTTTTTAAAAAAGAATAAAAAAACCTGCCACGAGGCTACGACCCACTGATACAAGCTATAGTGAATGTGATTAATAATTAATCAGTGATGTCATGTCCTACTACAAGTGGCCTAGGCTACCTCAGCCTCACACTCTCGCATCTTACTATGAACCGAATTATGGCTTCTGTTAATTCATCCCCTCTGTCTTCTTGTGTTTTTCTTTATGCATGCTTTTCCGCTCACTTAAAATAATAATAATAAAAGTGGGTCCGTTGTTGCTTTTGTGATTAACATGATATGCCTTTCAACCTGTTCATATTGCACACCATGATTTTGATTAAGAAAGCTACCGAAGTCTGGCCTTGCTTTTACATTGCAATTACATCCTGAGTCTACCGAGTTTGATATAATAATAGGGGTTTCTTTTTATACCAATACAATGTATATCAGGATCTTTGAAAATTGAAATAAACAACCATAAAATCTCTGATTACGAAATATATATTAAAGAAAGATGTTGAGAGGATGGGGGTGGGGGGGAAGGAATGAATTGAATGAAAAGCCGAGTAGTACAGGTTATGAATTAATTAGCGTGGGCAGAAGGATTGGATAATCACTGTGATGGTTGCATTGTCTTGCCTTTGCCTAGCCCATAGTAGTGAGATACAGAGAGATACGTAACAGAGGAACGTTATTTCCAACAGTGGTAGTATCCTATTGTGTTTAATTTGATATGGACCTTTGAAAATAACAATTTTATTTGGGGTGATAGATATTTTATAATTAAAAGTTAGTATGGTTATTGGTGTACTGTGTTTAAAAAGAAGGAAAGAGTGGAACAAATATACACTTAAGGTGATTTCATATGGCAGTTTTGTTTCGATTCCCCCGAGGCCAAAAACACCGCCACTTGCTTTATTTATTTATTTGGTATAGTAAATAAGGGGAGGAGCATGAGCATGTGCGTGCGTATTTCCAGGTATTGAAAATAATTCAAAGGTCTAACCAAAGTCATGCCTCGAAGGGGCAAAGGGAAATGTTGGTTTTGTTAAATAAAAGACATTACATTAGTGGCTGTGAAATGCATCTCATCACACCATGTGACTTCTCCACTACCACGCCACCTCACCTGCTCATGTCTTTTATTTAATATTCAACCAAAATCCTGCAACTCCATGTTTTTCTTTTACCCACTAAAACCATTGTATTTTTATTATCTAATTTAAATTTTAAATTATAATTAATATTTTTAAAAAATTAGTTATAAGAATTAATTGAATTAATCATGTTGAAATTTCCAACATTTCAAGTCGACTAACAATATAGTCACGTTTTTGTTGTAAAAGTCTTTTTTATTACGAAAATAAAACCACTATAAAAAATTTAAATAGTTTTTTTTTTGAAAAAATAATTATTAATAAAGTAATAAAAATGTAAATAATTTTATTGACGAGGTTATGGTTGTGTTATCTATATAGCACTATTAATATATTACTTCTGTTTTATAATTTCGAATGATTTTCAATTTTCAATTAAGTTGATGTCTGATTTACTTATTATATTAATTCAGTTAGATATAGATATAGATAAATCAAAAGTAGAAGGGAAACATTCATTGGCGTTCCCTAACCTTTATAATTTATGTTTAAAAATTATTAGCATTACATTTTTAACGTTTATGACTACAAAATTTGTAAGATGAAAACAAATATATATATATATACACACAAAAAAAATATTGAATTGGCTTACATATATAAAAACATATTATTCATTAATCTTGTAATTTATCTAATACTATATATTACTATGAAAGAAATACAAAATATGGAAGTTTTTATAAAATAGAATATAATAGAATGGAGGATACCAACTTTTGATTTAACGCAAGCAAACACACGATTAATCGTCATTATTTGTCTAATTCCATTGTTTTCCATCAACACGACGTCCTTTCCTCCTTTTGTTCAATTCATCTAATTTATTATCTTTTCCGGACTCTTATGTGCTCATTTCTGTCTTCAATAAAATAAGGGTAAACTTCATTGTTACAAACTAAATGATGAGGAAGATTTTGTTTTAAATTATTTAATTAAAAAATTTATAATTTGATAAGTCATTAGACAGTTAAAATCGATATTATATGATTTTTTTTTTATTTGCACTGCCTGTACCAATTGAAAATTCTTTTTATATTCTATAGCTCTTTTTTTATTATTATTAAACAACTTTGGATATTACAAATATGTAAACTAAAATTCAAATAACTTTTTTCCCTGACACTGAACACTAGACCAACTTGAATTTAAGCCATATTTTCTACTCATCGATGGGTACTGTCATTAAATTGTCGCTTAGAGCTTGCTGGCGAAACATTTTAAAAAAAACTTAATAGCCCAGTGACTTAAATAATTTTTTTTTAATAGTTCAGTGATTTAAATAAAAACTTTTGAATAGTTCAATAACCAAATTGTAACTTTTTTTAGTTAGGTGATCAAAACGAAAACTTACCCATAATTTAGTAATTAATGGTGTAGTTTACCTGAAATACCCCTAACTCGTATCCATCGCCGAATCCGAGTTATGGAGTATTACCGGAGTTTACAGATCAAACAGACAGAAATTTTAAACATTTCATATCATATAATATTCAGGTTAGAAATCAATCAAACTCATGCATATTGTCCCTTATTTGAGCCCTCGAGACCCAAAATACGCGTTAGAAACAAGTCGAGACTAATTCGAAAACTCAAAATTTTCGAAAAACATAGAAAAATTTCAAAGCTGCAGGGGTCACATGGCCGTATGGTCAGGCTATGTAACTCACACGGTCAGGAGGCACGCCCGTGTCTTAGGCCGTGTAGCTTTCTGACTTTGTCACACGGCCAAGTCACACGCCCGTGTGCTAGGCCGTGTACCCTTTGAAGTAACCTCACACGCCTGTGTGCCAGGCCGTGTGCTAGGCCATGTAATAGCCTAACTTGTAACCCATTAAAAACTACAGAGGACACACGGCCGTGTCACTTGGCCATGTGTCACACACGGCTGAGACACACGCTTGTGTCTTAAGCCGTGTGGACAAGAAAATGACCACTTCCAAGACATTTCTTTCACTCTTTCAAGCATAAACCTACAAGAAATTTGTACATGTAAACAAGGCCTTTAAACATACTCAAATTATGCAATGACTGGCTAATCTCAATACCAAATGTTCATACAACCAATATGCAAAAAGGCACCTCAATCATCAAGCATCAACTTATATATATATATATATATATATATATATATATATATATATACACACACATTAGCACATTTGTTCAAACCTTAACCATACATATCTAATTAATCTCAATACTATTTCCATGCTATATCAAAAATAATCTCACTACATTTGACCACATTTATACCATTTACCAACTAACTTGTTTCCATACCAATACATAACACAATTGACACATACCAACCTTATCATATTAGGCATACCATATTTCAATCATGCACATCTATTCAAGACTTTTCTAAAACATTCCATTTCTTGGCCATATTAAGATCGATACAACATATACCAACTTTGGTTATTTCTAAACATGCATCAAGTTGACCATATTAACCATAACCAACAATATACAATAGTACCTTAAGTACCTCAAATTCAGGGCAACATTTCATGCCATAATTATCAACCAAAATGACATATATATATATATATCAAATTCATCAATTAAAATTAGACATAATCCACCTATACATGCCATTATAACCGTAACCAAGATATAAAAATCTACCAATATAATCGCTAGATAGTGTGATAGATCTCTGACAAGCTTCCAACCCGATCGAGCTTCCAGTAATCTGTAAAGTAAGTGATAAACAACTACGTAAGCAATGAATGCTTAGTAAGCTCGTACAAACTTTAAACATAATATTCCAATTCAATAATAAACTTTATATGATAAATATAAGCTATACCAATGCCGCAAGATTTATCAACTACATAACCACTAACTCATAAATGAGTAAGTCTATCAACATCATATATTTGTTCATTCTTAACATATAAGATTTTATAAAACATTTTACACTATCATTAACATTTTCATAAAACTACGAATAACTTCATTTGCTTACTTTCCATTCCATTTACTAAACATAAACTTAAATTACAACATCAATTAACTAGTTAATATATTTATTCATAACACAGGTAAGTTCAACCATAACATACGTAATTTCTCATACATAAGTACTTTATTCAGCTCATCAATCCCTTTTTCATCATATCACATTTCAATTATGAACTTACCGTTTCATTTATATAATACCAGACATAAGTATATACATCAATCATAATCTCAAGCTTGACATAAGCCTAATCACCATCATTAATACACAAGTTAGTGTATTTATGTATATAACTCATTTTCATGTTTCAAATCACTATCCCATTTTCAATTCTCATACAATATCATCCAATATCAATCATAGAACCGTTTTATTTAATTATCCCTGTTAACACAACTCGAACTTGGACGAATATACAAAAACAACCAACACATCAGTTTAACATCTAGTGCCTTGTCGGATAAATCTGAGGTAGTAACTGCGGCCAGTGCTATATAAATTGACACCCAGTGCTATATAAATTGGCACCCAGTGCCTCATCGACTCAAAGTCGAAGAAATCTCTGAACTCTTCCTATCCTATGACATGCCATCTATATTCAACTCAGTCTGATATAGTTAATAGGGTTTAATTTCACATTTCAGATATAACCAATCTCCAATACTAATTTTTCATATAATCACATATATACACATAAATTAAATTCAATCTATACTAATCAATATCCAACTTTCACATTAACACATATATTCATTTCAATTCAATTATCAAAATATCAATTACCATATGCATTAAATTGAATTATAACAATTAACAACTAATTTTAGATTATAGAAATACAAACCAGGAATTCTGAGTTATTCGACATCGATTTTATCCTTCCCTTTTTTAGTCGAGGATTCTGATATGACGTTAGCTACGGAATTAAAAAAAATGAAAATTCATCAATACAATAAAATTTCAATTCCATATTGAATATTGAATATTTAAATTTTTACTCAATATTTGTCTAAATTCCAAGTTAGTCCCTAAACCGAGACTAATTTTTATTCTTCACATTTAATTCTATATTTTCATAAAAAGTCCACTTTAAACTAAATTTAACTCCCTATTTTCACTTAAATTCCTAAATTTTGATTTTTTCACAATTTAGTCCCTAATACTCAAATTTCACAGTTTGTTCTACAATTTAATCCTTTTCCATTTCTAACTTAAAAATCTATCAATTTAATCTCTAATACTAAAAATATTCAACATTAACAACACTTAAAAACTTAATAATTGCTAAAATTTTGACATGAGTCAAGTAACCTTAAACACCGAGATTCCAAAAACATAAAAATTACAAGAAAAATGGACTAAATTGACTAACCAAATAAACTTTGAAATTTTGGAGCACTAACCTTGCTTCTTCTTTTCTTCTTTCTCTTTTTCTTTCTAATTTTGTTTGGCTTTCTATTTCTATTTCTATTTCTTATTTGTTTTATTATTATATAATATATATTTACTTAATAATTAAGATAACATATCATAATATAATTTAACTTTAATTATTATAATACATATAATAAACTTACACATAATTTATATGTAATTTACTAATGCCATCCCACTAAAGAAATATTGCTTCTTTAGTCCCTTTAATTATTTTTTAATTTATAATTCAACTTTCTCCCTATATATAATTTAGTCCTTATACCTAATTACTTTTAATTCATATAAATTCACTTAACCGAAACCTAATTAACTACATAACTAACTTCGTAAATATTTTTAATAAATATTTACGAGTCCGATTGTATGGGAGCAGAGTCTCGAGAATGCACTTTTCGACACCCCTGACTATCGATTCGTTACATTACCCATAAATTAATTACCCATTTAGCTTAGTTATAAAATTTATTAAAAACAATCCTTCAAAAAAATTAAAATAAAACTTGTTTAAAGTAAAAACTAGATAAAAATTATACAAAAAAAGTTATTATAAATATAAACAAGACATAATGGCTTTTTTGGTCTTCCAACTTCATTAAAAAAGTCATGTTAATCTTGCATTTAGTTTTTTGCCTCTTTTAGTCCTTAAACTTACATTTTTTGTCAAATCACCCCAAAATGGATGGAAAAATTAACGTTTATTAACTTTGCCAATGAGGCATACACGTGAATTGCCACGTGTATGACACGTCAACATTTAATTAATTTTTTAAAATTTTAAAATTAAAAAATATTTTTTAAAATTAAAAATCATTAAAATTATTTAAAAAGTATAAAAATTATATTTTTTAATATTATTAAAATTTTAAAAAAATTAATTAAATGCTAACATGTCATCCATATGACACTTCACGTGTACGCTGCCACGTCAGCAAAATTAAAAGACGTTAATTTTTTCATTAATTTTAGAGTGATTTAACAAAAAAAATACATATTTAAAGATTAAAAAAGACGAAAAATTAAATTAAGGGCTAAAATTACTTTATCTTATAAATAAAGAGTACATTTTTTCTCCAAAGTGAAATTAAATACAAGATAATATCTAATATTAAATATATTCATCAATTAAATAAAAACAGTTAGATGGGCATAAGTTAGAAAATTTAGCTGAAATCTCGATTAAGAAAAAGTTAGCTGAAAATTAATATATATGTAATTGTATAAATCGCTTATGACTGTCACTTATCAAATGAAAAATGAAAAAAAATTTATATATATAATATATAAAGTTATTACAAAATAATCAAATAAAAAACATTAAAAAGTAAACAATAAATCAAATCAACAGAGAAATTTTTTCGTATCTCTTTTCACTCATACAATGGTTCTATTTATAATTCATTGTCATTCAATGCAACACATAAATGAAGCTTACTTTAAATGCTTCATTAACACGTACATTAAGCAACTTGCATATTTAATTCTATAATGCATGAGGGGGTTTTATCTTATAAATGAAGGGGTTAGAATATAGACACCCACCTTTATATATTTGTAACAGAAATTGTTTTATTCACTTACTTTTTTTATATTTTCCGTACATTAAAATTTTAATTTTTTTAGAAAACTAAAATAGCTTTAAGCGACACTAATAAGATAACGCATTAATTCCTTATACAACCAATATAATCTGCCTGAACTAAATCCCGCACTGACCAAGGTGGTTCTTCAAACACTTACACATTTGTGAATCTTATAGCCGTAACATTAGTCATATGGTCAGCAACTACATTATGAGCTCCTGGAATATGGCGTATACAAACCTTCCAACTTAGATTTATCATTCGATGAATAAAGCGTAATTCCATCATCTTACTATCAGCTACTCCACCAGCTACAATCATCTCTACAAAAAGAGTGTAACAACCCATTTTTCAGTGAAATCGAAACAATAGTTTTGGGACCACAAATTCGACCCAAAAATAAAATTTATTTTTATTTTATTATATGGTCCGTATTATGATAGACATGTCATGTGAAGAATTTGATACGAAAATTTTGTCAATTAAGTGTTTAATTACAAGAATGACTAAATCGCATAAAATGCGAAAGTTAAATTCTAGTAGCTATAAGGATTGAATAGCTATGTAATTCAAATATAGAGGTCCTTATATGGTAATAGGACCATTAAAGAAGTATGTAGATTTTTTTGATGACTCATCCATGGAAATATAGAAAAAGGGCAATGACTAAATTGGAAATTGCAAAATACTTAATTAATTAAAAGATAAAAAGAATATATCATTTTATTTTCTCATCATCTTCAACCTAAAAACACATGGAAACCTTAGGAGAGAGAGAAGAAACTTTCAATGCCTAATTGGGTAAGTTTTCTTGTCCCGTTTTTAGTAATTTTGATATTTTTGAAATCGGGATAGTTTAATCTATCTATTTAAGGGATTAATTTGAAAAGTTATCAATGTATGAAAAATGGGTCATGGATGAATATGCTGAAAATTAGAAATTCGTTGTGGAAAATGAAAGGTTGTTGATAGATAAACAACTTTTACAAAGTGATTTGATGAAAACATGATTTAGGGACTAAAATGTAAACTTGTGAAATTTGATAAAAAATTCTGAAATTTTATGAATACATGTGCTGGAAAATTTGTAGTAGGATTTTTGTTAGGCTTGGAATAGGGAGTAAATTGCACAAGTTTCATTTTCCGGGCCTAGGGACGAAATTGAAATTTATGGAAAAGTTAGGGGAAAAATGGTAATTTTGCCTAGGATGTAAATTGAGTCCAAATAAATATGAAATATGTGAAATTGACGATTAAAGCTATTTATATAAATCTGGATAACACAAATTTGAGGCTAGATCGAGGAAAAGAAACGTTTTCGGATTAGTAGATTTTATACGCGAACAAGTGTCGATGTAAGTTCGTGTAGCTTAATCGGACATGTAAATATGTTTAATTGAATGTTATGTTTGTATGGAATGTGACTTATATTAATATACATTACTTGAATGTTATAATGAGAAAATAAATACATGCTTGATATAGTGAAAAAAGGGTTAAGTCTCGATTGAATATTGAATTCCGATGAATATATGCGCTTTCCTGAAACGAATAAGGTCCTGCATTTGTTGCAGATGAGATTTAACTCGGACGAGTAATCCTATTGACGTTGTTATAGAAAGGATTTAGCCCGGACGGGTAATCCTGATATAATACCTTTCGAGCATACGTTATGATTAGGGTTTAGCCTGGACAGGTAATCCTAATCGAGCTCTTCTTAGCATACGTTATATAAAAGATTTAGCTTGGACTGGTAATCTTGTTATACGATATGTGGCTTGAGAGAATGTTTCTTGGTTAAGTGCCCTAATGGGTACCCTTGAATAAGAAAATTTACGGATTATTGAATCGTACACTTTGAGTGTACTACTTGAGCATCCATTGGAATTCAACGATTCAAAGGACATATAACTCTTAACATTGCATGAAAATTTTGAGATGGAATGATAATGTCTTGAAAGAGTATTGCATGGTGAGCTCATCTATGTTACTTGATTGATATGAAGATTTTGGTACCTAACATGTTTGATTTAATGTATGTGTTTAGGCAATTTAGCCAAATGGATGGAAACATGATATTGTATGCCTAGATTTAATAAACAGGATTGGTAAGTTTAGTTTCCATTATACGAACTTACTAAGCATGTAATGCTTACTCCGTTTATTTTTTTCCTATTTTATAGTGCTTGGAAGCTCGTGAAGGTTGGAAGATCATTGGAGCATCGTCACACTATCAACTAGCTATCTTGGGTATATATAGTAGAATCATTTTGATATAATGGCATGTATAGGATAACTTGGCCAATAGTGGCTTGAAAATGATATTTTGTAACCTAGCCATTGGAATGGCTAGTAATAGTTCATTTTGGTATTACTAAGTAGGTTATTATGATATATATATATATATATATATATATATATACACATGTGTTATGTTAAGTATATGTGATCAAATGTTGTTATTGCCTAAATTAAACCAAGGTAAGTTTATAAATAGTTGTGCTTGCAATGATATGCCATGTTGAATGATGAAATTATTTATTCTGAATGCTTGATATGGTTGGTATTGGATGTGTGTTTCAAGTGCAGGTCATGGGTGTGATTTTTGGTGAGAAATGAGGCTAGAAATAACTTTATTTTGTCCACACGGGCAGACACACGGGCGTATGTCTACACCGTGTGTGACATACAGCCTAGAAACATAGGCATGTGGTTAGGTCGTGTGTCCCCTGCACCTTAATTTTGAGAAACAAAATGCTCAGAATTGAGCACACGAGCAGAGACACAGGTGTGTGTCTCAGTCGTGTGTGCTATACGACCTAAAACACAGGCGTGTGTCTTGGCCATGTGAAACCTGCACCTAATTTCGAATTAAGTTAATTAACCACATGGCGTAGCACATAGGCGTGTGCACAAGTTAGAGAGTTACACGGGGTCAAACACGGCCTCTAGCATGGGCGTGTCCCTTGGACCACACGGGCGTGTGAGCCCTGCACCTTAGAAAATTTTTGTAACTTTACGAAAAATTCTTAGAGCTCTCGATTAAGTCTCGACTCGATTCTAATGCTCGTATTGGGCCTCGAGGGTCTAATTAAGGGATGTTTTGAATAATCTCGTTAAATGAATAGTGATTTACATGAATTATTTGTAAAATGTTTTGAAAGTTCTGGTAATGCTCTAAAACCCTATTCGACGACAAATATAGGTTAAGGGTGTTACATTTAGTAGTATCAGAGTTACAGTTTAGCTGATTCTCAGATTTGATGCTATACATGCCATTATACAAATTTTGATAGTGTGGTGACTCCTAATCATTTTTAAATGTGTTTTCATATAGTATTGTCATCTAATCGAACTTGAGTTGAATCCGAGGAAGCTGAGAGCAATGCTTCAGCTTTAGTTCAAAGAGTTGCGTCTGCGTCTAGCAGTGAAAAGCCCGTGTTTGAGGGCCGAAGTGAGGAGAAAAATAAGCCTTCTTTCAAATGATGAATGGATGGTTTATGCATTACCTGAAAACAAACCCTGCTATACAACGACCTTCCCCACTTGCTCCTCAACCGGTTTCTGAGGTACCACAGGGTGCTGAACCTGTTAGAATTGGTAAGCCTCCGATAGATAAAATCCGTAAGCATGGGGCAGAAGAATTCAGAGCTAACGTAAATGATAATCCGGAAAGGGCTGAGTTTTAGCTAGAAAATACCATTCGGGTTTTCGATGAATTATCCTGTACACCTGCTGAGTGTCTGAAATGTGCAGTATCTTTACTGAAAGATACAGTTTATCATTGGTGGAATATCATAACTTCAGTAGTACTGAGAGAGAATGTCACATAGGAATTCTTCTAGGCTAAATTTTGGAAGAAGTATGAGTTAGAGATTTATGGATCAGAAAAAGAAAGAATTTCTAGAGCTCATATAAGAAAACATGACCGTATCTGAATATGAATGAGAATTTATTCGGTTGAGCAAATATGCCAGAGAATGGGTTCTGACCGAGGCTAAGATGTGTAAACGCTTTGAAAGGGGTTTAAATGAGGATATCAAGTTATTGATTGGAATTCTCGAAATAAAGGAATTTACGGCGTTAGTCAGTCGAGCACACAAAGCTGAGGAATTAAGTAAAGAAAAGAAGCAAGCTAAAAGAGAGGCTCGAGTTTCTAGAAAAAGAAGTATGAGTAAGTCACAATCATTTGCTTCTAAGAAATTAAATAAGTATTATGATTGTGTTACCACCTCTACGGGATATTCTGGAAGAGAGCGGGGCTCTCAACGTTCTAACTCGAGGTCATCATCTTCGTTTATGACCAGTGTGGGTAGTGTTGGTACTCCCAAACTGAAATGTAAACATTGTAACAAATTTCATCATGGGGAATGTCAGTTTAGAAGTGGAGCTTGTTTCGGATGTGGTTCACTTGAGCATTTTCTTGGAGATTGTCTAGAAAGAGTTGAAAATGAGATAGAATCAGCTCCAAAGCTGAGTAATCCTATCTCGAGGGGCAGACCACCCCACTATCCCGGCAATGTTGGTGGCAGTCGAGGTACTACCAAAGATACAACAGTTAGATCTGAGGCACGAGCACCTGCAAGAACATATGTTATTCATGCTAGAGAAGATGCCTCTGCACCAGACGTCATTATTGGTACACTTTCCCTACTTAATACTGATATTACTGCATTAATTGATCCTGGTTCCACACATTCATACATATGCACAAACCTAGTGTCTGTTAAAAATTTACCTGTTGAATTCACTGAATTTGTGGTTAAAGTTTCAAACCCCCTGGGCCAGTGTGTTATGGTAGATACAGTTTGTAAGAACTATCCGTTAATGGTAAAATGTTATTGCTTTCTGGCTAACTTGATGTTATTGCCATTTGATGAATTTGATGTGATATTGGGAATGGATTAGTTAACCCAATATGATGCAGTGGTGAATTGTGAACAGAAATATATTGTATTGAAATGTTAGAATGGTGAATTGCTTTATGTTGAATCTGATAAACTAGATGGATTACCTAATGTGATTTCAGCAATATCAGCACAAAAATGTGTTAGAAAGGGGTATGATACTTATCTTGCGTATGTGTTGGATACTAAAGTATCTGAGTCAAAGATTCAGTCAGTGTCGATAGTATGTGAATTTTTTAATGTATTCCCAGAAGAATTACCTGGTTTACCACCGTATAGAGAAGTGGAATTCTTTATAGATCTTGTTCCGAGAACGACACCGATATCCATAGCACCTTAGAGTTGAAAGTATAGTTACATGAGTTGATTGACAGGGGTTTTGCTTGACCTAGTTCCTCACCATGAGGTGCGCTAGTTCTATTTGTAAAGAAGAAGGATGAATCGTTGAGGTTGTGTATTGATTACAGACAGCTCAACAAAGTTACAATAAAGAACAAGTATCAATTGCCTCGTATTGATGACTTGTTTGGCTAATTAAAATGTGACACTGTATTTTCAAAGATTGATATCCGTTCTGGTTACTATCAACTCCGGGTAAAAGAATCGGATACCCTAAAGACAACATTCAGAACTAGGTATGGACACTATGAGTTTCTTGTGATGCCATTCGGCTTGACAAATGTACATTCAGTGTTTATGGATTTGATGAACAAAATTTTCAACCCGTATTTGGACAGGTTTGTGGTGGTATTTATAGATAATATTTTGGTTTACTCTCGAGATGAAAATGAACATGCTGAGCATTTGAGAATAATGTTGCAAACTCTACGAGATAAACAACTATACGCCAAATTCAGTAAATATGAATTTTGGCTACAGGAAGTTAGTTTTCTTGGGCATATAGTATCTGTTGAAGGTGTCAGAGTAGACCCGAATAAAATTTCAGTTATTGTTAATTTGAAGCCATCGAAGAATGTGTCTGAAGTCCGAAGTTTTCTGGGTCTAGCTAATTACTACCGCAGATTTGTAAAAAGTTTTTCAATGATAGCTTCCCCGATGACTCATCCTATAAAAAGATGTAAAGTTTGAGTGGACTGACAAATGCCAACAGAGTTTTGATAGATTACAAGCTTTATTGACCGAAGCACCTGTGTTAGTCCAGCCTGAATCAGGTAAGGAATTTGTAATTTACAGTGATGCATCATTGAATGATTTGGGCTGTGTTTTGATATAAGAAGGTAAAGTAGTAACCTATGCTTCACGACAACTAAAGCCACATGAAAAGAACTACCCGACACATGACTTTGAATTGGTAGCCATAGTGTATGCATTGAAAATCTGGTGGCATTACTTGTTTGGGGAAAAATGTCACATATTCACTAATCATAAAAGTTTGAAATATTTGATGTCACAGAAAGATTTGAATTTGAGACAGCACAGATAGCTTGAACTACTGAAAGATTATGATCTTGTTATTGACTACCATCCTTGGAAAGCCAATGTAGTGGCAGATGCTTTGAGCAAAAAATCTCTGTATACCTTGCGAGCAATGAATGCTCGATTATCGTTGTCTGATGATGGTTCAATCATAGCTGATTTGAAAGCTAGGCCAATGTTTTTGCAATAGATCTCTGAAGCTCAGAAAAATGATAATAAGTTACAAGTAAAACAGGTACAAAGTGAATCGACTCCTGACTTAGAATTTCAAATCGAGACTGATGGTTGTTTGTTATTCAGAGGCAGAATATGTGTACCAAAAAGTTTAGAATTGATACAGAAGATTTTGAATGAAGCTCATAATGGTAACATGTCTATACATCCTGGTAGTAATAAAATGTATAATGATCTGAAAAATATGTACTAGTGGCCGGGAATGAAATGGGATATTTATGAGTTCGTATCTAAGTGTTTGATATGTCAGCAAGTAAAAGCTGAACATCAGTTGTTTTTTGGACTATTACAGTAGGTTACGATACGGAAATAGAAATGGGAAAGAATTACCATGGACTTCGTATCGGGGTTACCCCTGTCCCCAAAGAAGAAAAATGCCATTCGAGTAATTGTTGATCGGTTGACAAAGTCGACACACTTTATTCTAGTACGTATGGATTTTTCCTTGGATAGGTTGGTTGAATTATATGTTTCTGAGATTGTCAGATTGCACGGAGTGCCTGTCTCCATCATTTGAGATAGAGATCCTCGGTTTACTTCTCGATTCTAGAGTAAATTGCAAGAAAATCTGGGTACTCAGTTACACTTTAGTACTGCATTTCATCCCCAAATAGATGGTCAATTGGAACAAGTAATACAGATCTTGGAAGATATGCTTTGATGTTGTATACTTGAGTTTGAAGGTAACTGGGAAAGGTATTTCCTTTGGTTGAGTTTGCTTATAATAATAGTTATTAGTCTAGTATTAAAATGGCACTGTATGAAGCATTGTATGGTCGTAAATGTAGAACTCTATTGTACTGGATAGAACTCAGTGAGAAAAAGTTACACGGAGTTGACATGGTCCAAGAGACCGAAGAAAAAGTGAAAGTAATTCGGGATAGTTTGAAAGTAGCCTCTGATCGACAAAAGTCCTATATTGATTTGAAACGAAAAGAAATAGAATTTCAAGTCGGTGACAAAGTATTCTTGAAGGTTTCACTTTGGAAGAAAGTTCCCCGGTTCGGTCATAAAGGAAAATTGAGTCCAGGGTTCATTAGACTATATGAGATTACAGAAAGAATTGGACCGGTTTCTTATCAGTTAGCTTTACCACCAGAACTTGATCGGATTCACAATATTTTTCATGTGTCTATGCTACGGTGGCATCGATCTGATCCTTCACATGTTATCTCTTCGACAGAGGTAGAGATTCAGCCTAATATGACATATAGTGAAGAACCAATCAAAATCTTAGCTCGGGAAATAAAAGAGTTAATAAATAAAAATGTAGCTTTAGTAAAAAGTTCTTTGGCAATGACATGGTATTGAAGAAGCTACCTAGGAACCGGAGGATGCTATGAGGAAGCAATATCTGAACCTTTTTACTGGTAAGATTTTTAAAGATGAAAATCCTTAAAGGGGGAGAGTTGTAACAACATATTTTTCAGTGAAATTGAAACAGTGGTTTCGAGACCACAAATCCGACCCAAAAATAAAATTTATTTTTATTTTATTATATGAGTCGTATTATGATAGACATGTCGTGTGAAAATTTTGATACCAAAATTTTATCTATTAAGTGTTTAATTACGAGAATGATTAAATCGCATAAAATGCGAAAGTTGAATTCTAGTAGCTATAAGGATTGAATAGCTATGCAATTCAAATCTAGAGGTCCTAATATGGTAATAAGACCATTAAAAAAGTATGTAGATTTTTTTGATGACTCATCCATGGAAATATAGAAAAAGGGCAATGACTAAATTGGAAATTGCAAAATACTTATTAATTAAAAGATAAAAAGAATATATCATTTTATTTTCTCATCATCTTCAACCTAAAAATGCATGGAAACCCTAGGAGAGAGAGAAGAAACTTTCAATGCCTAATTGGGTAAGTTTTCTTATCCCATTTTTAGTTATTTTGATATTTTTAAAACCAGGATAGTCTAATCTATCTATTTGAGGGATTAATTTGAAAAGTTATCAAGGTATGAAAAATGGGTCATGGATGAATATGCTGAAAATTAGAAATTCATTGTAGAAAATGAAAGGTTGTTGATAGATAAACAACTTTTACAAAGTGATTTTGATGAAAACATGATTTAGGGATTAAAATGTAAACTTGTGAAATTTGATGAAAAATTCTAAAATTTTATGAATACATGTCCTGGAAAATTTGTAATGGGATTTTTGTTAGGCTTGGAATAGGGAGTAAATTGCACAACTTTCATTTTCCGGGCTTAGGGATGAAATTGAAATTTATGGAAAAGTTAGGAGCAAAATGGTAATTTTGCCTAAGACGTAAATTGAGTCCAAATAAATATGAAATATGTGAAATTGATGATTAAAGCTATTTATATAGATCTGGATAACACAATTTTGAGGCTAGATCGAGGAAAAGAAAAGGTTTCAGATTAGTAGATTTTATATGTGAACAAGTGTTAAGGTAAGTTCGTGTAACTTAATCGAGCATGTAAATATGTTTAATTGAATGTTATGTTTGTATGGAATGTAACTTATATTAATGGACATTACTTGAATGCTATAATGAGAAAATAAATACATGCTTGATATGGTGAAAAAGGGTTAAGTCCCGATTGAATATTAAATTCCGATCAATATATGCGCTTTCCTGAAATGAATAAGGTCCCGCATTTATTGCAGACGAGATTTAGCTCGGACGAGTAATCCTATTGACCTTGTTATAGAAAGGATTTGGCCTGGACGGATAATCTGGATATAATACCTTTCGAGCATACGTTATGATTAGGGTTTAGCCTGGACTGATAATCCTAATCGGGCTCCTCTGAGCATACGTTATATAAAGGATTTAGCTTGGACTGGTAATCCTATTATACAATATGTGGCTTGAGAGAGTGTTTCTTGGTTAAATGTCCTAATGAGTACCCTTGACTAAGAAAATTTATAGATTATTGAATCGTACACTTCGAGTGTACTACTTGAGTATCTATCGGAATTCAACGATTCAAATGACATATAACTATTGACATCGCATGAGAATTTTAAGATGGAATGATAATGTCTTGAAAGAGTATTGCATGGTGAGCTCATCTATATTACTTGATTGATATGAAGATTTTGGTGACTAAAATGTTTGATTGAATGTATGTGTTTAGGCAATTTAGCCAAATGGATGGAAACATGATATTGTATGCCTAGATTTAATAAACAAGATTGGTAAGTTTAGTTTTCATTACACGAACTTACTATCATGTAATGCTTACTCCATTTATTTTTTCCTATTTTGTAGTGCTCAGAAGCTCGTGAAGGTTGGAATACCATTGGAGCATCGTCACACTATCAACTAGCTATCTTGGGTATATATAGTAGAATCATTTTGATATAATGGCATGTATAGGATAACTTGGCCAATAGTGGCTTGAAAATGATATTTTGTAACGTAGCCATTGGAATGGCTAGTAATGGTTCATTTTGGTATTACTAAGTAGGTTATTATGATATATATATATACACATGTGTTATGTTAAGTATATGTGATCAAATGTTGTTATTACCTAAGTTAAACCAAGGTAAGTTTATAAATAGTTGTGCTTGCAATGATATGCCATGTTGAATGATGGAATTGCTTATTTTGAATGCTTGATATGGTTGGTATTGGATATGCGTTTCAATTATAGGTCATAGGTGTGATTTTGAGTGAGAAATGAAGCTAGAAATGACTTTATTTTGTCCACACGGGCAGACACACGGACGTGTGTCTAGACCGTGTGTGACACACGGCCTGGAAACATGGGCATATGGTTAGGCTGTGTGTCCCCTGTACCTTAATTTTGAGAAACAGAATGCTCAGAATTGAGTACACGAGTAGAGACACGGGCGTGTGTCTCAGCCGTGTTTGCTACACGGCCTATAACACGAGCGTATGTCTTGGCCGTGTGAAACCTGCACCTAATTTCGAATTAAATTAATTAACCACACGGCCTAGCACACGGGCATGTGGTATGGCCGTGTGCACAAGTTAGAGAGTTACACGGGGTCGAACACGGCCTCTAGCACGGCAGTGTCCCAGAGTGTGAGCCCTGCACCTTGGAAAATTTTTGTAACTTCGTAAAACATTCTTAGAGCTCCCGATTAAGTCTCAACTCGATTCTAATGCTCATATTGGGCCTCGAGGGTCCAATTAAGGGACGTTTTGAATGATCTCAGTAACTGAATAGTTATTTACATGAATTATTTGTAAAATGTTCTGAAAGTTTTGATAATGCTCCGAAACCCTGTTCCGACGACGGATACGAGTTAGGAGTGTTACAAAGAGCATTATCACACTCTGTCTCTAATTGTCGAATCCCCTTCTCCCATGCTAAGCGTAGACCTCTAGAATAGTTATCGTTTCAATGTTAAAATTTGTGTCTTTACCTAGCAACATTGAGAATCCCCATAACCAATTAACATCAACATCTCTAATCACTCCCTAATGGCTGCATAAGGTCCATTTAGCAACACTGACCCAACTGTATTAAGCTTACTCCAACCTTTATTCGGAGCTGACTGTTACATAACAATAACCTTAGGATTAACATGTAACACAGGTGCAAGCATCCTTACGTAACTTCTCATCCAACTAACACCCATATCCATGATTTCCTAAGCACAACTGTGACTACTAGAAAACACATATTCTGAATTTTCCATAGCAACCAGCACATTATAGGAAAAAAATTTACCATTCTATCTCTTGACTATCATAATCTCCAATGTTCTGCAGGTTCCATATGATCCATTCATCCAGTGGCAGAGAAAAAAAAATCTTACTCGAGCATGAGTTGGCACAATTAACCACCAAATAGTCCTAGAAAAGGTGCAATCCCGAATAGTATGGATCCTAGATTTATATACATTGCTACATCTCGGACAATGGCTTTCATTCACCATATGTCTCCTTACTCTCTTTCTATTAGTTAGTAATCAATTCTTCTACATGATCCAAATGCACACTTTAACCCTTTAAAACACCTTAGTTTTTTAAATAAAATTCAAAACACTAGAACTATCGACTGAGCCAAGTTGGTGAATACCTCTATAAGTCTCTGCTGGTGAAAAACTATCCTTTGTCACTCATCTCCATGATAGCTGATTTGGTCCTGCATCAATTACAGGAGGCAACACAACTGCTATCTGTAACACAATATGATCCAGAAGAATGATCCTTAATCTAGCCCAATCTCAGCTACCATTCTCATCCACTATATCATAAACACGAAAAGTGTCATCTGGTTGTTCCGAGCCTCTATAGAACGCTCTGAGTGGACCTATCGGACTAACCCAATTATTATTCCAAAAATTTGTTAGGTGATCATCCCCTATAGCGTAATAGACATTATCAATTACATCTGTCCATATCTTCGTTAGAGATCTCCATATAAATGAGCACTTGCTCCTTGCAATAGTATTTGGTAACACCCTACAAACATTATATTTATTTCTCACAATTTGTACCCATAATGCATCATTTTGTGTAAGTAGTTGGAAACCTAACTTCAAAAAAAAAAAAAATCTTGTTTTGATCAACTAAGTTTTGCACACCAAGACTAGCAACACCTACAGGTCGGCAACAATCATCCCAACTTAACAACACCAGTTTTCTGGCTTCAATAGCGGTTCCCCGAATAAAATTGGGAACTAATTTCTTAGTTTCACCACACATAGAGATAGGTATACATACTGTAGCCATGAAATAATTGAGTATAGCTAAAAGGATTGGTTTTGCTAATGTTATTCTACCGGTCAAAGATAATTTATTCGTTTCCCACCCATTTAGTCTGTTACGAGCTTTATTAACCACAAATTCAAAAGTGCTTACACCAACTTTCTTATGAATGAGAGGCATACGAAGATACATTCCAAGATTCTTCACTCGAACAAATCCCACCTTCCTACATATAGCCATAGCTAAATCATCCGGTACATTAGGTGAGAAGAAAACTTGAGACTTATTCCTATTCACGTTCTGACCCAAATAATAACAAAATGTATTCAGAATATCATTAACAATTTCTTCTTGCCTCGAATTAGCCTCACAAAAGAGTATTAAATTGTCCGCAAAGAACAAATGCGATAACATCGGGCCTTCCTAGATAACAACAAAGGCTTTCACCTCCCCTGAATGATAGCTTCCTCAATTAAGTGTTCTAGTTTCTCCATACAAACCACAAACATATATAGTGAAAGAGGATCTCCTTGTTGAATACCCCGTGATGGTTTAAATTCATCTGTAACCGGGCCATTCCAGAGTACCTGAAGTGATGATAATGATCTACAATTTAAGATACCAGTGTTTAACATAGTTGGTAAACTTGCTTTTGAAAGTGTTCTTCTAAGAAATCTCATCTAACTCAATCATAAGCCTTTTCAAGGTCAATTTTTAACACCATCCCACATTTTCTACCTTTGAAATTTTGCATAGAATATACCGCCTCCTGAGCAATAACGATGTTATCTGAAATGTTCCTACCCATCACGAAACTAGTCTGGTTCTGTTTAGTAAACTTAACCATCAATAGATGTAGCCTCTTAACAATTGTCCCTGTGACGATCTTATATAAAACTGTATATAAACTTATTGGCCTAGTCTTTAATGTATTTACTTAATATGATTTAAAAATTAAAATTCAATGGATATCGTTCTTAATAAAATTATGTTAAATTAGGAGGGAAGCAATGAAGTATACAAGTTCACATACTGTCTATGAACCATATTTAGACACGTAATTAATAAATTAATGGGTAATTGTAAAATATTAAAATAAATATAATTATTATATATATATATTAGATTATGGTTCACTTATAATATCAGTGAAAAAAAATTATATAATTAATAATGTCAAAAGTTTATATAAAAATCAAACGAATATTTAGTTGAAATGGTAAAATTAAATATATAAAATTCATTATACACCATAGGTTGAAATATCACTAAGATTAAAAATTTATTGAGTTCATATATAAAAATATAAAAAGACAAAAACATCCTCATAATTAGAGGTGACCATGGGCTGGATCAAGTCAATGCCTGATTCTAAAATATTGTCAAGCCCAAACTCGATTTTGGGCCGGGTTGCCAAAAAATCCATTTTACTATTTAAAAATTAATAAAATATGAAAAATATATTTTAGTTACTATTTTATATATTTTTGTAATTTAATTTTAATTTAAAAAATAATTTTTATTATTTAAATTGAAATTGGGTCGGCTCATATTAGGCCGGAGTGAAAAAATCATTGTCCAAGCTCAACTCGAGTCAGGCCGAGCCTACTGGGCCAAGCAGACTATTCAGCCCTTAGTTAGGTACACTCATGATTATATAACTTACTTTATATGCAAAATGTCATTTTAGTAATTTTTAACTAAGTTAATGCTTTATTGACTCATGACACTAACTCAATTAAAAGTTTAATATAAATATATATCTTTTAATAGGTGGTATATGATTCACTAGTAATATGTACTTATACACATACAATGCATCAAATATAAATCTATTCAATTATTCACATTAAAATAATTTTAAATGATTAAAATTTGAGAAAATATTTGATAAACTACTCCGCAAATAAAAAAACACATCATAATTTTTTTAAACCAAAATAAAAATAATACTAACCCTCCAAATTATACATATTTAAAATTTAAGGGGAGTGCATTCACAATATTATCTATTGAAATTTAGTGGTTAAATTAAACAAGGGAATAAAACACATTTTGGTACTTGAAATTTGCTTCAGGGTTCAAATTAATACTTAAGGTTTTTTTTTGTCTAATTAGGTACTTGAACTTGGCTTTAAGGTTAAATTTGGTACCTAAAACTTATTTTGGTCCAATTTGGCACCTAAACTTGGTTTATTGGTTCAAATTGGTACCTAAACTTGGCTTTATCATCCAAATTAGTACTTATGGTAAATGACTTATTTGAATCAATTTGAACTATGGAGCCAAATTCAGGTACTAATTTGAACAGAAACAGTTAAGTTCAAGTACCTAATTGGACAAAAAAAGTTTATGTTCCTAATTGGACAAAAAAAAAAACTTTAGATGCCAATTTGAACATTGAAGCCAAATTCAGATACCAAAATGCATATTTACCCATAGACAAGTATAAAGCTAAATTATAAACATAGAATGACTAAAATTTAAAATTACAAAGAGTGTAGGGACTGAAAGTAAAATTAGACCTATGACACGTATGCATATGTAATTAATATATGGATTGGAGTTTATTTTAGTTATTCTTTGGGGGTACTTCCAACAAACAGTAGATGCCTGCAATCTTTCTGGTCTCCAACGCAAGGAAAAGTGTGAGAAAAAAGTAAAAGGAAAAACTTTCCCTTCTACCAAACAAAAGAAAAGTTACAAAAAGCATAGGAAAGTGGAAAACTCAGAAAATATTTTCCCTTTTGGATTCCCACACTTCGTTCAAACTTTGATCTCCCATCCCATTGCCTTCTAAAAAGTCTCAGCTCTGCTTTTTCTTCAAAATTTCAAAACCCCCAAAATCCAATTCTCTCTCTGTCTCTATCATAAGAGTGTGTTTGTTAAGGTATTTTGGCTTTATTGTTGTTTTTAAAAAAAAAAATTTGGCTTTATTGTTAAAGGCTATAATTTGGGTTTTGGTAGCCTTTGGGGTAAAGATCTTTGGTTAACTGTTAGATGTTGGTGGCTAATTGGTAGTTTCTAATTTAGTTTTTTTTTTTTAAAAATTATTTTCTTTTTAACAAAGACCATTTACTTAATTGTTTTAACACCAAAACTTAGTTGATCTTCTTTTTTTTTTTTCTTTTGTGGAATAGAATCAACGAGGATTTTTTTTTTTACTGTGAAGCCCCCTTTTTTTTGTGTAAATTCTTGGTGTCCCAGCTTGTTATAAGATACCCATATTGAAAATATAGTGAATGATTGTTTGTTTCTGGAATTTTGTTTGCTTGTATTAAATGTTTACAATAGAAACTTTGTTGCTTGGTGAGGTAGGAAGGGGTTTTCTTTTTTCATTTACTAAATAGGATTAGTGTGACTGTTTTTCCTCTTTTTACTTCTGTGTTTCTCCCTTTTTTTGAAGGATTTTTTGTTGGTTTATTTTTATTTTTTGAGTTTTTGAGAAAAGACCCAATTTGGCTATTGTGGAGATCTGGGACTTGTTTAATCTGTTATGCCCAATGAGGGCTTTCCTTCCATCTGATTCATGTAAAGAAACACAGCTCAATGCCCTTAATCCTCAGTCTTGGCTCCAAGTTGAAAGAGGGAAATTTTCCAAACTATCATCTTCATGTACCACCGCCTCTTCATCCATGTAAGTTTTTTTTTTTTTTTGGTTCATTTCTGGGATTCTTCTATAGTTTTCATTTTTTTTATTGAGATTGTTTTGTTGGTATAATTGTTGTAGAGAATCATTTATCAAGGTTCCTGAGCCACCCATAGTGCCATTCTTTAAACCTGTTGATTATGTAGAAGTCTTAGCTCAAATTCATGAAGAACTCGAATCGTGTTCTTTGCAAGAGAGGTCGAATCTGTATTTATTACAATTTCAGATCTTTAGAGGGCTTGGGGAAACCAAATTGATGCGGAGAAGCCTCCGGTCTGCTTGGCAGAAGGCTGGGACGGTCCATGAGAGGCTTGTGTTTGGGGCATGGTTGAAGTATGAGAAGCAAGGGGAAGAACTTATTGTTGACTTGCTTGCAACTTGCAATAAATGTGCACAAGAGTTTGGACCGATGGATGTTGCTTCTCAGTTTCCGGTTGAGGTGGATGGGGCTTCGCAGGAGACCGTTGTGACGGACGGGGAAAAGAGCCTGAAAAATGTGAACTTTTGGATAGGAGATGAGAAAATAGTTTGCCGTAGGCAGAAAATAGCTTCTCTTTCAGCCCCCTTTCATGCTATGCTTAATGGTTACTTCAATGAATCGCTTTGCGAGGACATAGATTTATCTGAAAACAATATCTCCCCATTGGGGTTGAGGACCATAAGTGTGTTCAGTGTGACGGGCTGCCTGAGTGATGTCCCACCTGATCTTTTGTTAGAAATATTAGTTTTTGCAAACAAGTTTTGTTGTGAGAGACTCAAAGACGCTTGTGATAGGAAACTCGCATCTTCAGTTTGCACCAAAGATGATGCTGTGGAGCTTATGGAATATGCCATTGAAGAGAATTCTCCTGTACTTGCTGCATCATGTTTGCAAGTTTTTCTACACGAACTGCCTGATTGTTTGAATGATGAAAGAGTAGTGGGAATATTTAGCCATGCCGATAGACAGCAGAGATTGATCATGGCTGGACAGGCCTGTTTTTCTCTTTACTGTTTATTAAGTGAAGTAGCCATGAACCTCGATCCTCGATCTGATAGAACTGTTTGTTTCCTAGAACAATTGATTGAATCTGCTGAAACCGACAGGCAGAGACTGTTAGCTTTTCATCAGTTGGGATGTGTAAGGCTTCTGAGGAAAGAGTATGATGAAGCTGAAAGTCTTTTTGAGAGAGCTGTAGGTTTAGGTCATGTTTACTCTATAGCAGGTTTGGCTAGATTGGGTTACATTAAGGGTCATAAACTTTGGTCCTATGAGAAGCTTAGCTCAGTGATTTCTTCTGTTAATCCACTAGGATGGATGTATCAGGAGAGGTCATTATATTGTGAGGGTGATAAGAGGTGGGAAGACCTCAAGAAAGCAACCGAACTGGACCCAACTCTTACCTACCCCTACATGTATCGGGCTGCTTCCCTAACGATGAAACAGAATGTTCAAGCTGCTCTTGGTGAGATCAACCGAGTTCTTGGGTTTAAACTTGCTCTAGAATGCTTGGAACTCCGATTTTGTCTTTATTTGGCTAATGAGGATTACAAAGCAGCCTTGCGCGATGTCCAGGTAATTCTAACACTTTCCCCAGATTACAGAATGTTCGAGGGACGAGTGGCAGCATCCCAGCTCCGTACACTTGTGCGTGAGCATGTTGACAACTGGACAACAGCAGATTGTTGGATGCAGCTATATGATAGGTGGTCTTCTGTAGATGATATAGGATCTCTCTCTGTAATCTACCAAATGCTTGAATCTGGTGAGGCGAAAGGTGTTTTATACTTCCGACAATCATTACTTCTCCTCAGGTATCCTCAGACTTCCGAACTTTACGAAACCAAGCATTAACTTTTTTTGAAAAAGAAACATGTCAGTGCCTCTAATAAGTACTTATGAATGCCAGACTTATGCTTATATGACTTGCAATGATTTTGTGCCTTGACTTGATCAGGTTAAATTGTCCTGATGCGGCTATGCGAAGTCTAGAATTAGCTTGTCAACATGCGTCTAATGAACATGAACGCCTGGTTTACGAGGGATGGATCCTATATGATACCGGTCACTGTGAGGAAGGGCTTCGAAAAGCGGAAGAGTCTATTAGAACCAAGAGATCATTTGAAGCCTTCTTCCTTAAAGCTTATGCATTGGCTGACTCTAGCATGGATTTTTCATGTTCTTCAACAGTTATCTCACTGCTTGAAAACGCCTTGAAATGCCCCTCGGATAATCTTCGGAAAGGTCAAGTAAGGTTTCTTTTGCCTTATCTTTTTCATTAGAAAAATCTTTTTTGTCACAACAGTTTCTTCTAGGGCGTACAATCGTATTCTCATAAATATTTTTCAGTAAAGCAAAAAGATATATTCTTTGTCGCCGTCAAGTAGTTGTGTCACTAGCAAAAATCATGTCTTTCAATGATTTCGGTTTTGTTGTTAGAAAACGTGCATAGCAGGCAGGACATTTCGGTTTTTGGCATGTATGTATTATCTTGGTTTGAGCCTTTTTTTCCTTTTTCTTTTTCAGGCTCTGAACAATCTTGGAAGTGTGTACGTTGATTGTGGAAAATTGGACTTAGCAGCCGATTGCTACATTAATGCCCTTAAAATACGACACACCAGAGCCCATCAAGGCCTTGCACGAGTACATTTTCTCAGAAACGACAAGGCTGCAGCATATGAGGAAATGACTAAACTGATTGAAAAGGCTAAAAACAATGCATCTGCCTACGAAAAGAGGTCCGAGTACTGTGACCGTGACCTCACAAAGGCAGACCTTGAGATGGTCACTCAATTAGATCCACTCCGTGTGTATCCTTACCGATACCGAGCTGCGGGTCAGAAAATGTTATTCCTTTTGCCAAATAATACTGTCAATAGAAAGTTCTATTGTAGCTGATACTAAAGAATATGTTGCTTGTGTCAAACAGTGTTAATGGACAGCTCCAAGGAGAAGGAAGCCATTGCTGAACTATCGAGAGCTATTGCATTCAAAGCAGATCTTCACCTTCTTCACTTACGGGCAGCCTTCCATGAGCATGTCGGTGACGTCTTGGCTGCCCTCCTAGATTGTCGAGCTGCCCTCTCCATAGACCCGAATCATCAAGAAATGTTAGAACTACACAGCCGTGTAAACAGCCATGAACCTTAAATCTCTCTTCTTCCTTTTTTGGTTTCTTTTCTTTTCTTAGGTTTAAATGTAAAATGGGGAAAAAAGGAAGAAAGAAATGATAACATAAAAGGGTTGGGGTTGGGGAGGAAGAGATTTTGAAAAAGTATACATAGCAAAGTGTGGGTATCATTGTTCCTTCTGTAATTTATCCTGTTTTTAAGAGTTTTGGGTTATGAAATTTTACAATGCCTGGTTGGCCCTTTCTGCTATAATGTAACCTTATATTGTGGATATACAAATTCATTTATTAAGGGTACATCATCCTTCTTTTTTAAGGGTATAATGAAAATATTCCAAATTTTGGTTTGGGGTGGCTTTGGCTCTAACGGCATACTGCCACTGATAGCCTTTACCCCCTTGCCGGCACTACTCCTATGGCATCGACGGCCAAATTATTGGTGGCCCGTTTTCTCCAACCGAATCTGGACCTTAACATATTGCTAAACTTGAAGCAATGCGCATGGAAGACAATGTCATTGACACCCAAAAAATGATGCATTTATTATTAATCATCAAAACCTTCGTCTTCTTGAATCTATAATTTTTATTTAAAAAAAAAAATCCTTTTCATTTATATATTTAAAAAAAAGTAGAATTTTTTATTGGCTTTAAAGTTTTTTTTGAATGTTTTATTTTTATTTTGAAGAGCTCTTTTCATCATATTGGAATTATAATTTTTATTTATAATATTTTGATTTTTATAAAATTTATTATTATGTTTTATAAATAAAATAAAGCAAAAATTTAATGATATTTTTCAATAAAAAATTAAAATGGTATTTAAGGTATACTACAGGCTGAGGCTGGTCTTATATATTAGAAAATTATAAAAGAAAAACATTAAAAAGTTTTCAATTAAAAATTAAATTTATTTCCGTAACCCATCTGAAACGATTTGCAACTTCTACATCAAATTAATAATCCATGTTAGAAAAGATACCTTCATTTGAAATAAATTAGTTTCCCATCCTCACTTCACTTCCACTATAATTAAACTATACTCAATTAAAAAAAAAAAAAAGTTAGCAATAAATTATTTTAAATTAAATTATGATTATTGTCCTCTAAGTTTAGTAACTAAATTTTAATTTCATATACTTTAGTTCCTCTGCATAATACCATTAGTTAGTCAAAATAGTTGAGACCCTTAATTATTCTTGTTAAAATGTTGAGATCAAAATTTTCCTTAAAAATACGCGTTCCAACTTCAAGCAAAAAAAAAAAAATATTTTTTTTTGAAAAGGAATTCATGTCATCATTTTAATCGGAATAGTTAAGTATGTTAATTATATGAACTAACCAATACTATTGTAAAAGTAGAGAACCAAATTATGCCAAATTAAAATATAAAAATAAATCCGAAATGTGAGCATAAAATTTAGATAATTTCTATTAGGTGGATGCACTATTTGGAGTCAAAATTTGATAATTGTTTACATATCAAGACTTGAATTATGTAATTGTTCTCATATTAGGTTCTGAACTTTTTTAGTCCAAGTTAGTCTCTAAACTTATTAATTGTTCCCACAATGGGATATAAACTTTTAAAAAAATATCAAGGATTAATTTGGACAAAAAAAAGTTCATGCTCCGATGTAAAAATAATTGTCAAATTTAGGAACTTACTAAAAAAAAAATTAGTGCTCTAATATGAGAACAATTGTTAAGTAAATTTGAATAAGTGATAAATTTAAGGAATAACTTAAATAAAAAAAAAATCAAATTCAAATGTAAATACATGGAAAAGAAATACATAAAATAATACATTGAAACTTTTTAAGGTGCGAAATATGACGTAATTTTCATTAATATGATTAAAAGATATTACTTTTTGTGTCTATGACAGCAGAAATTTAGCTTATCATCGTAGAAGTTTCCATTACCCAACAGAGTCTAGAAGTTTTTCTTTTTCTTTTAAAAATAAAAGGTAATTGCATTTATTAATTATTTATTGTAGGGATAATTCAAAAAGGGTCCCTAGAGGTTATCAAATATTTCAATATAGTTCATGTACTTTTTGGTCAATATAGTTTTTGCACTTTAATAATCTTTACTGTAATAAATTCATCTCGATAAAAGTACCATAATACAAGATTCATTAAATTAAAAAGAAAAAAAAGTATGTTTTATAAAAGATCATTTATTTCTAAGTAAACCTAATCTACTTCTCTAAAAGTACCTATGGCCATCATCCATCAACAAACTGTTTTTTTTTTTTAAATAAAATTTATTTATATAAAATACATTATATTCACCGTGTCACAAAATGAATACTTGATTTTCATATTAGAACATTTCTCTCAAGAGTACTTCAAGTTGATCCAAGAGTGGTGTTTGGGTGGTTTGATCAGTAGTAAAGCGGTGAGGAATTGGTCTTCTTTCTTCTCTTTTTTGTTTTTCATGAGCTGGTTTAAGGCATTGAGATGGCGGTAGAGGAGGAAATGGTGCTTCTCAAGTTCTCTATTACTGTTATTGGTTAAAACCTTTTTCAAGTGACTTATTTGAATCTGGGTATTGTGGGGTTCTGTCACCATTAGTTGGTATTGTTGGAGCATCTATTACAATTAATGAGCAGAGAGGAGATCAAGTTGAGTAACTCTTCGTTTTGGTTAGGGATTCAAGATTGTCAATCTCCACTGTGATAGAAATGATTTGGGTTAGATGATAGGCTTCACATTTGGTCATCTTGATGACTATTTCAAGAGGTATTTTTTGTTACTACCAAGTCGGTCCGTAAATTTTGGATTCCTTTTGAGTACATCGTGGATTTCACATTAATTTTAATTTTTTTTTTTCACCGGTTTTTATCTACTTGTTTCGTCCAATTACAATCACATTAGTTAGAATAATATGTACAGATTAATGCATGAGTAATATTAAAAAAAATATAAAGTTTCAAACATTTTATCATTATGATAATAAATAATAAAAATTTTTATCGGAACATTATGCATCAATTGGTGCATGAACACTTTACATTTGAAATTTATTTAATATAATTCATTTAAAATTTATAAATATTTTATATACATATATTAAATATTTTTTAAATTCCAATAAATATGAAACGGTACACAAAAATAGATCAATACTAGTATGCACCATTTCTAGTAGAAAAATAATACATCCATCGGTATAGTACTAGCTATTTTGATACGAATTCTTTCCAAAGTTTTTATTATTATTTTGGCTGTGGTAAGATTGGCCATGGCTAAAAGATTACATGACAATCACAAAAGAGTAGCGTGTTAGATTGGATGATGTTCAACCATTCTTAGCAGCTTTGAAAGTTGAATAAGATCTTCTAGGTATCAAGATGTTCTTTTTTTCGTCAAAAACTTAGGAAGGCGAGGGTACAAAAAAAGTTAAATTGGGAGGCAGTTTGGCAATCTGCTGGTACAAGGTTTTTGCTTCCGATGAAATGAGTTTTATGGTGGTAGTTCCCATGTATTTAGGCTTCAAGAGAGTTCCGTGCAACCTCAATCCTTGTTTCAAGGATAAGGTGGCGGGGAGTGTTTTGCATAATTCGTGTGCATGCACCCATTATGATGTTAGTATTTCTAATTCATTGGGCCAAATTGGGCTAAGCTCACAGGGGGTGGGGAACGGATGTACTGGCGAGTGATTTGACAATTAACGTAGAAGGTTAATCCCATAATAATTTCTCTTGATATGTCCCATAAAAGTATTTCATTTTGAGGTGGTTGAATGTAGCATGAAGAGTAAGATGGAAGGGATTCCATTACGGTTGTCTAATGGCTGAAAATAGAAGAGACTAGCTCGAAAAATGAGGTGTCAAGAGTTTAAGTTGAATTAAAGCCCTTGGGTTCGAGCGGAGCTAAATGTGTTATTTTATTCGATGTTAACGAGTCCACGACAAAGGAAAGGAGAATTGTCTTGGAATCATAATTTTCTAATGACGATAAATCGGAGGCTGAGAGAAATTCTCAACCCTACCATGATTAACGTTACTTATGGTTTGAAATTAGAGGTGTGCATGGGCCGGGCTACCTGGCCCTGCCCGAAGGTCCGCCCGAAAAATGAGAGAGTTCGGGTAAAAATATAGGCCCGAAATATAGATTTGGGCAAAAAACGAGGCCCGTTTAGAAAACGGGCCGGGCTCGGTAAACTTTTTGCCTTGAGCCGGCCGGACCAATTATATACTAAATATATATATTTTATTTTTAATCATATTTACATTTTATTTTTATTTTTAATATAATCATTTTTTATTATATTTTTAATTTGTGTATTGTTTTAAAAATTGTTTTAATATCATTTTTTATTTGTTTCTTATTTTAATATTTTTTTAAATGTATTTGATGATTCATTATATTTTAAAATTTTTTATTTAATGAAATAAGTTAAAAAAATTTAATATGGGCCGGGCGGGGCGGGGCTCGAGCTTAACAATTTTATTTTGGGCCGGGCTTGGACAAATTTTTAGGCCTATATTTCGGGCCTGGGCCTAGAAAACGGGCCTAAAATTTTATCTGGGCCCGGCTTGAACCCGGCCGGGCCCGGCCCATGCACACCTCTATTTGAAATTGATGTGGGCTTGGGAACCCACAAATAATTTGTAATCTTTTTGTTTTCGTTAGAAAAATATTCCAAAATAGTTTTTCTATCCGAAACTATTAGGGTGGGTTTGGATGAACGGAGCGTTTAGCTGCGGTTAGTGTAAAAATAGCTATTGTGGTGAGATTAAATACTGTAGCGTGAGACAAAAAGAAAGCTAAACGCAACGCACTGCACCCCACCACCCATCCAAACCCACCATTACTATAGTGCTTGGATGTGAAGGCAATTAGAAGAAGTCTCCAATTTGATAATTATTTTTATATAAGTACTGCGGGTAAAGATTGGGGATTGTTTTTTGCTATGGAATCAATTGTTGAATATTTCAGTTTAGTTGTAATCCTGTAATCAAATTCACATGTTGGTTGTAGTCGTAGATGGGTTGAACTCTTGAAAATTTATAGGTTTTATGGGAATTCATATTCGAATCATTAGTCTAAGTCTTGGGCTCATCTTTGTCACCTAAGTTCTCAATCAAATGGTATAACATCCCATTCCCAACTCGATCGTCGGATTTGAGAGGCGAGATTTTACATTCGTTGCCGAAGCAACTATAATCTCATTGCAACATCCAAAAGAAGAATCATATGAACAAATTAAGTTTAATCATGCACTTAATGAAATAAATGAGTTTTAAATCTTCTAAAAAACACTATTAATTCAAATATGGGTTCTAAGTAAGCTTACGAAAGCTCTCATGAATCATTAGTAACTAATGAGCAACCAAAGTGTAAAAACGACTAAAATAAGGGTCTTGTTGTGATCCTAAAAGATGTATGTTGTGTAATACCCCCTAGCTCGATCTGATCGCTAGATCCGAGTTACGGAATGCTACATTCGTTGCTGAAGCAACTATAGTCAAATGCACAACAATTAATCATTTATACATGTGATTAAGCATCAATCATGTCCAATTTATGTTAAACAAACATTTTCGAGTATTATATGAGCTTATGAGAGCTCTTTTATTAGCCCAACTGAGAAACAAGATCAAATTGCAAAGTTTTAAAAGTTTAAGATCGACGTTGCGACATTATCACTTCCATGTTATGACATCACTAAAATAGTAAGTCATGTCACAACCTCATGCCGTTCGATGTTGCGATGTCACTTACTATCGGCCGACATTATGACATGGGAGGTTGGTTGTCAAGACGTGGCCTTTATTTTAGGAAAAAAATGAACCATTTGATCTCAATTCAAGATATGCATATCTACCTAATTGATTCAAGCCATAGCATACCATCATCATTAATGGAAATTCATGCCATTTCATACCAACAAGTCGCCAAACCAATTTCAACTAGACCTAAATCTATCATGACCGTAGTCTACTCAAAACCAAACAATGAAATTTCATACATTCAATTACAAACTTCACCTATGCCAAATCTATCAATACATGTCTTTTAACTTCAATTACATGCCATGACCAACATTCTACATGCCATGAACAACATTCAAAATCATCATTATATACCATATTGACCGCCTCCAGATGTACTAACGTCTAGAGTGTGAATACTGTAATAAGATATAGAAATATGAGGTGGTATCTGCAAGTATACGGGTCGAGTTGTAATATAGTTTTTACAACGGAGTAAGTGAGTACTCTGAGGATCGTACCCAAGGGAGGCGAGTGCTAGGTCAATTCTAATCTAAACACTAAAAAGATTTAATTAGTACTTTAAATTAGTTATACTAGGAAAACATAAAAAGGGTGGTTTAAGGGTTTTTATAATAATAAAATAAAATAAAAGATAATAACATAAAATAAATAAAAGCTCAAGAGATAGAAAAGTAGAATGAATTAAATCTCGATTATGGGTGGTTAACTCGCTTCAGTAATCCCCATCAACTGTTGTTTCGTATTCCTCATCAATCAACTAGTCGCTACCCTAGCAAGATCTTCTGATCTTCCACTAACACAACGAGTTAGCAAGAACTACTTATCTTTCGACCTCACAGTCTAGATTGGCTTGGGATGAAGGTGTTCACGGATGGGAATACCAATTTTGGGTTAATTTCCACCTTGATGACTTCCCGAGGTTGTTAGGCTTGGGTTTTATTTCACGTTTTTCTTTTCCCAAACAACTGATTCATTGAGTAACCCTACAAAATAGTTAACAGATCATACCTCCACTCGCTAACCCCCCATAGAGCGATTAGTTCCTCATAGCTTTCATAGACAATATGAAATCGATATAAAGAGAAAGCATGCTAATTAAATCGACAAAATAAAGTAAATGAAAAAGCCTGATTGTATTGAAATCAATTGCAAATCCACAAAGATTGAATGCTTCTATAATTCAGATATCATTAAACCAACAAGAACAAATGAAAGAAATCTAAAACCTAAGAATGAAAGAAAGCTAAACTAAATTTTATAAAGAGAATTTAGGCTAAAGGAATGATCTCTATAACATGTGCCAAATGAGCCTATTTATAGCTTTTAAGTAGCCGTTGTCCTCAACCCTAGGTTAGTTGACGTTCTTGAGCTTTAAGTTTGATTGTGCAGACCAAAACGCCCCTGTTTTATATTTGATTTCCGTCCCAGAGTCGATGCGGTGACACAACAGGACATGTGTCGCGACATAGTAGCCAGTGTGTAACACCCCTAACTCATATCCGTTGCTGGAATAGGGCTACGAGGCAGTACCGATCAATTATAGCATATAACATATATTTCTCATACTTGAATTCAATATCACATAAACATCAATCAATCATAATCACATTGTTACTTATAAGGCTCTACGAGACCATAAAACATGCTTGAAAGAGGTTTGGGACTAAACCGATAACATTTGAAAACTTTGAGAAACTTATAAAATTTTTATACATAAAGGGATCACACGCCCGTGTGAACAGGCCGTGTGAAAACAGGGTATAAATATTAACTTGCACCACACGGCCGAAGACACGCCCGTGTGCCATGGCCGTGGGAAAACTGGAGGGTATATTGACTTGGATCACACGACCAGCCACGCGCCCATTGCCAGCCCGTGTGTCACACACGGCCAGTAGACACGCCCTTGTGTCTAAGCCATGTAACTCACTAACTTGTTTTAACTAAGTTTTAGGGGTCACATGGTCAAGTCACACGCTCGTATACTCAACCATGTGGCATGAAAATAGGCTTGATTTAAGCCATTTTTCCCAGCTATCATTTATGTACCTAAAAGCATTCATTTGGCATCATTTTCATTTACAATAGGCAACCAAAAATGACCATTTCATGCACATTTCATGCCATTTAAATTCCATCAATTTCACTACTCAAATCCATAACCAAATCATGCCAAAACAATATGCCATAACCTTAACTTCTATATGCATTTTCTCACCATCTTATTAGCTATTTCATGTCTCAAAACATATCAATTCATCATCTTAAAACCAATTCACAACATACCATTTCTCAACCATGACACATCATTGATAATTAACCAAATCAATTAACCATCTAGCAAACACATGAATCCATACTAAACTTGCCAAAACATAAAAAATTATATACATCACATATCACTTACCAAATTCATAAATCTAGCCAACTCAAATGGCCAAATACACACCAACTTTTACAAGCAAAATCTCAAGGCTAATAACATAACTCAAAACATATCATCACATTACTAGCCTATACATGCCATATACCATATTTATAAAGCATCCAAAAGTACCACCAAGTAGTCGATAGTGTGATGACAGTTCTTGATAATCCCCGATGTCTAAGCTTGTAACACCCTGAATTTAGGCCTAGAAGTTTTAGGCCTTGAGCATGGGAGCGGTTGAAGGTAGCTTATAATATTTTTTTTCGTTAATGAAGGCTTGTTTTAGTGGTTAAGTGTGCTGAGAAGTGTTAGAGAAGTCTTGGGTTCAAACCTGGACTCTAGCAAAAATTTTGGTTTAAGGTGAATCAAACCCTGGGTGTAGTAGGTAGGCCTGAAGAATATTGTTGGAGAAATTGTGCCACAAAAAGCCTTGTGGTCTAGTGGCAAAGCAGCGCCACATAAGAGGCAGGAAGGTAGCATCATAGAGTTGGCAAGGAGGTCCAGGGTTTGAAACTCATGGCAAACAAAGAGCATTTATTTTGCTAACAGGGGGCGGAAAGAGTTGGTGTTGAATTTAAACTCTGATGATGGAGGGATCCCACATCGGGAAGCTAGCATAGGAGTGAATGCGAAGCTGGCTTTAAATAGAGAGAACCATGAGGAGAGTAAATGTACCTTTCTTGGCTGATCCCTTTCGCTTTATGGCGTGCTCGTTTGGGTTGGGCGTCGGCTAAGAGTGCTCGGAGCGCGGATTAACTCAAGTCTCCTATCAGGTGTGTATTTCTCACTACTCTAGCTGTAGGATGGCTACTTCGGGCCGCGATGGGCCGAAAGGGGCCATGTGGGCCAATGGGCCTACGGGCCCAATTGGATAAGTTGTTTGATTGTGTAGTAAATATTGGACTAAGCTAGGTGAATCTCATATCTGTGGCTAGATTTGGGCTAAAAGGGCCACACGAGCGTGTGGGCCCATTTGGGCCGAGAAAGGGCTTTAGGCCTATTCGTATTGTTATCCCTGTTTAGAATACTTTAGTTTACCAAATTACCGAAATACCTTTAATTTTTAAAATTACCAAAATACCCCTGGTTTGTAAAATTACCAAAATACCCCTGGTTTGTAAAATTACCAAAATACCCCTGTAGGATAGAATTACCGAAATACCCTTGTAGGGTAGAATTATTGAAATACCCCCATAGGATAGAATTACCGAGATACCCTTGTAGGGTAAAATTACCATTTTGCCCCTAGGGTGTTAAATGACTGTTTTGCCCTTGTGGGCAAGTGACTAACTTGGACTGTGTGGTTGACGAATTTGATTGTGAGTATATGGATGACTTGACTATGGTTGTTTGATTCAAATATGGGCATGATATTCTGACTGAAGGGGTAAGTTTTCGATTACGCCCCTCGAGGGTGAATAACTGTTCTTACGCTATAATCTGACTGCCTTTCTGAAGCATGCCTTGTTAATTATGTATATTCTGCATACATGTCATACTGCATGGGGGTTGGGTTTTGTTATGGAGAAAGAACCTGTTCTGGTGGCTATGCCACATATTCTGATATAAGCAGCTTTGCTGCGGATTATACTTAGTGCCGCAACCAGTGCTAACACTGTAAGTGTAGGGATGGCGTGGGTGATTTATTCCCCACAGGAAGTGTAGGGATGGACGGAGGCAAGTGCAGGGTTGGATGGGGTTATCATGCATTAATCATATGAGACTGTTTTGTTATGGGCCAACTGTATTGAAATGGACCCAACTGTGTTGATATGGGCAAGGCCCAATATACCTCGACTTGTTATAGGGCTACGACCCAGATTGATATTGATATGAGCTAAGGCCCAGTTAACTCTGATCTTTGTATAGGGCTAAGGCCCATCTGGTACTATCTGTTATAATGGGCTAAGGCTCAATTGATATCAAATCGTAAGTAGGTCAGGGGCGGACTTTTAATTCTTTTATATAACTGACTGTCCCTTTTATATAGTAGGGGATTACACACTGAGTTTTCGTAAACTCACCCCGTTTATTAACCTTTTAGGTAATTTCCAGCCCTAGACGGATCGGAGCTGCGAGGGGCTCGGAGGGAGCCACACACACTGTTTATGTTACAGTTTTGATTATTGCTTTTAAATTATTTTATGTGGGTTGTAGTAAAGCCGTTGTAATTTTCAGGATTTCTAATTTGGAATTCTATTTATTGCTCTTATAATTGCTAGTATTAGAACACGGTTTTCCAAAACAACTACTGTTTTCAAAACATCACGTATCCACAATTATTTTTAAATTAAGCTTCCGCAACTGCCAAGATTTTTACAAAGTTGTTAAGAATGTTATTCAACTGAGGTTTTCTAACAAGGTTTAAAAAAGGTATAAGTTTTTAATTATTAAGAAGGGTTTTTAATGGAAACATGGTTTCCGAAAAACACTTCAATGTGACACGCCAGATTCGAGCCAAACTTCCAGGCCGGGTTTGGGGTGTTATAAAGATAGCTTCGATAATCTTGTATTTGAAATAAACGGACTTGATCGACTAATCGACAACTTTCGATTTTCCCCAATTTAAATCCGATTTCTTTCGTTCTTGATCTATATACATTCAAAATTAACTCCTTTATTTATCAAATCATTCAGTTCAATCCACAAACACATATTTAGGAATTTTTATACTTTAACCCCTAAAATTTCATATTTATTCAATTTAGTCCCTATTTCATGAAAACACAAAATTCACACAATTTAATCCAATTTAATCATAGCCAAATTTCACATAGGCCCATAGAAGCTCAAAGATTTCATTTATTTCACATTTCAACCCCTCAATTTACACTTTTCACAAATTAATCCCTAATAGGCATTTTTACTCAAAATCACTTAATAAAACTTATATAACTATCAACAAATATTCATTTTTCATCATCAAACATTCAAAACCTCATGGATTTGTCAATGGAATTTTACAAAATTACCAAAAAACTCAAAAATTAGGGCATGGGCTAGTAGTACTCAAAGCAACAATTACAAAAACATAGAAATCATCAAAAATTGAGGTCAAAACATACCTCAATCAATAATACAAAGGGCCGAACCCTAAAATGCTTCAAATGGTCTTACTTATTTTGATTTTCAGTGAGAAAGATGAACAATAATGCCTAAATTAACTTTGTTTTATTTATTATAACATTACTTAACATTTTACCATTTTAACCTTTACTAAACCATTTAAAATCATCATAATATATGCCCATTTATGACTATTCCCACTATCAATGGTCTATTCACAACATAAGGACTTCACATTTAATCAACCATAGTAATTAAGCACTTTAAACAAGTAGAATGTAACTTTTTCATTTTACGCAATTTAGTCCTTTTTCTCAAATTGAGCTATTAAACGATAAAATTAGCTCATGAAATTTTCACACATATATAGTCAGATGCTATAAACACCAAAAATAATATTAAAATAATTTTTGACCTCAAATTTGTGGTCCCAAAACCACTGTTCTAATTTAGCTAAAATCAGGCTGTTACACAGTGTACTTCTTTTGGAATATCTTCAAGGGTATGTCGTGACACCCTCAAGATGTGTCGCGACATTGAAGGTAGTATTGAGGTTTCTCCATTCTGCTCCCTATGTTGCAACATCGGTCATCCCGTGTTGCGACGTAGCGACCAGTTCAATTTAATATGCCTTCTAAAGGTCTTCTGCATACTCACAAAGTGTGTTAGCTCACTTTTAGGCCTCATTCGGCCCCTAAGTTAAATAAAAGATTCAATTTTCACATTTTATTGAATATAATAAAACTAAGAAAACTTAACTAAAACATAGAAAATGCTTGTATTCTAGCTGCTTAAATGCGAAAACTAGTTTAATCTGTTACATCGAATTGTGACAGATCAAACTCCCCCACATTTAAGTCACTGCTTATCCTCAAGCAACATAAACAAAAATAAGAAAAAAAAGTGACGACCCTTGAGCAAATATCATACAAGTATTGACTTCGGAGCATATGACTTAGGCATTTTATGCTTACTAACAACTTTAACATGATGAGTAATTGACTTACCACTTTTGATCACAAACATCTAAGTTCAATATGTTACAAAATATACAAGTATTAAGGGTCTCACTTGCAGGGATCCATTAATAAATTAAAAAGTACTTTGATTATCCGAGCAGAATACAAATAGTCGTTTATGCAAATGTTTAGTATAATGTCCATTCGTGTATAAGAATATTTAGGTCACATAGGACTTTTCGCTTATAATGTTCTGAGGCTTAGGATATGTATGGAGTTTAAAGATAGAAAGCATTAAGAGGGTTAAAAACCTGAAAATAGTTTGGCACATCTCATTGATCCTTATTATTCCCCCCTTAGTGACCCTTACCGGCTCACCGCCTTATTTCTCATTCTCTTACCTTCATTGTCTCTTCATATATAGGAAGTTATAGCATGACATAGTAACTATGGCTAGCCTTACGAGTTTTTCTTTCTTTTGTAACTTTGTGACTTTTCTCTTTTTCAATACATCTCACTCATAAATGCTTTTTCGCTGGTTTAGGACCTTTTCTACTCGTACTAATTGTCTTTTTGGATTTTTTCTTTTTGTTTCACACATTAAGCTAACTTATAGTTCATATATCACACCAATCTTTCCTATTTCACTCTATTTTTACAAACTTTGTCGTAATGTATCTACTTAACCCTCAATACGTATGGCGAAAAGTCTATAGTCATGTAGTGCAGGACCAAAGAAAAATGGCAAATACAAATTAACGTTTTCAAATTCGGGGTTTGTAATAAGGTTTATTAAGAAGTGTCAACAGACTCTAAAATTGGTACTAAAGATGAAATATAAATATGTAAGCTTTTTAGCTCTGGATGTAACGCCCCTAACCCGTATCCGCTGCCAGAATAGGGTTTCAGAGCATTACTACCATTTACAGATCACTAAAAAAAAATTCACTTAAATACTTATCAATTCAATGCATCAATAAATATATTACCATTCAATCAATGGCTTGGCACTTGCCTAAGCATCAACAACAACACTTGTTAGTGTACTTACACGTATTTCATATAAATTCTTATTTTCTCAATATGTCATATTTGAATTTAATACTCGTCTTAACTTACATATTTTCCTTATGTTAACATATAAAAGATAATCTCATATGTACATGTCATGATACATATCATTCTCTTACCGTTTCTTTAATAACATATATCATTCATTTCATTATATCAACATTTCATGCACCATCATTTCCTTATATCTTAGGTATATTTATTTGGTAATAGTTCAGTATTAAACTTAACATAATTTAAATTCCATGTACCTATACTTATTTCATTTATCTATCTTATAAATTATTTCATACATCTATTTTGTACATTTATTTCCATATAACCAATTCTGTAAACATTTCACATTACCATTTTGTATAACCAATTGATTAACCATTTGTTCTATTACGAATATTAGTTGTTCAATGAGATATCTTGGCATTTCTCTTCCACGATCTTATTTATCTTCGACATGATGCCATAGTGTCTTTCAACTATGGTCTTACTCATTTTGTCATGTTGCCATGGTATCATTCAGCCATGGTCTTATTCATTTCCCGTCACGTTGCCATGGTATCTTTCAACCATGGTCTTACACATTTCATGTCACGTTGCCATGGTATCTTTCAACCATGGTCTTACACATTTCATATCAGAGAGCACACTCGCGAACCTCACCCTTACAGTGGGATTACGGTCCGGGCTAAATCCCGCAGCGACAATTACTCTAATGAGCTTGGATCCGAATTACCAGTCAAAGCTAAATTGCACCTAATTGGATTACCCGTCAGGGCTAAATCCATTTTCCACATATTCTTCGGGAGGGCTATATCAGATAGGATCACCCGTCCGGGCTAGATCCTTTTTACCGTCAATTCCTTTTCAGAGATCCATCGAATTTTCCTTTCATTCAACCGGGATTTCTTTCCCTTTTATCAAATATGTCAATGTTTCATCAATTTTCATATAATAAACATTCAAATCATATTCATATCAAAAACATACATTTCAAGCATTTAAGAATATAATTCAAGTTACACAAACTTACCTCATTGATTGTTCGTGTTTATGATTTCATTATTCTAATATATTTTCTTTTCCATGATCAAGTCTCGTATTTGTGTCGTCCGGATCTTTATAAATAAATTTGATCATCATTTTCATTCATTTCATATTCTAATGCATTTAATTAATGCTTCAGGCAAATTACCATTTTGCCCCTAAACTTTTAATTAATGACGATTTCATCCTTAGGGTCAAAAAATAAAATTCTTGCAATTTAATCCTTATTTCCAGCTATTATTATCATACATATCGATAACAGTCCATGAATTCTATAAAATATCAAAATTTTTCACAATTTCAATACTTTTCAATTTAATCCCTAAAACATGTTTTCCCCCGATCTTGAACTAAATTGATAATTTCATTAAATTTTGTAATTTAAATAATAAAATAATCTATTTCATGCAATTTAGTCATTTCTGACATTTTTACAAAATTGTCCATAAAGTTTTACTTTTATTCAATTTAGTCCCTAAGCCTAAAACATGCAAATTAGCCATGCTAGATGAATATTCATACATATTTTCCTCCTCCTCCTCTCCATTCCACATCCTTAATTTATATGACATGCAACAAGTAACATTATCAATAATTTTACTATTTACTTATATGTACATTCAAACTGTCCATTTGCGTCATAGTCACTAATTTATTTATATATTAAGCTACAGAACTCGAAATTAAGATCCGTTAATTTTTCATGAAACTAGACTCACATTTATTCTTACCATAAAATTTTTAGAATTTTTGGTTTAGCCAATTAGTACAGTTTATTCATTAAATTCTCCCCTGTTTTGCTATTTGACAATTCTCACCACTCTTTACTAAAGTTTAATTATCTATTTAAATTCAAATGATGTTATAATTTGTTTCTTATAAAAATAGACTCATTAAGTAATTTAACCATATAAAGTATGTAACAAAATTATTTTTTTATAATTTTTAGTGATTTTTCCAAGTCAGAACAAGGGATCTCGAAATCATTCTGAACCAGTCTCACAAAAATATAAATATCTCAGAATACAGAATTACTTTACTTTATCTATTTATTTTATATAAAAATAGACTCAATAAGCTTTAATTTCATATCACCCTTAGCTTCTAATTAAATTTCTATCATTTTTGGTGATTTTTCAAAGTTAGCCTATTACTGCTGTCTAAAACTACTTTAGTGCAACATATTGATTACCAAGTTTATAACACTCCTATTTCCATTTTCTACCATATTTCCCATTATTTTCTCTCATTTCCCTTTACTAATATATCAAAAACATGGGACCATATAAAAGAAAACTCTACATTAACATCAATTCTATGCTTTTTCAACAATATTAAACTTAAAAATATATTGAAATCTTAATTTTCTTACCTTTTCTTATTAACTTCAATCTTTAACTTGATTTTTCTCTCTCCTCCAGCTTCTATTTCTTGAATCCAACTTGATATTCTTGCTCCCCATCATCTCCTTGCTATCTTTCTCTCTTGATGGCTATGGAAATTCTTTCAATTTTTAGGTGAGAATAATGAATTTTTGGTGAGAGGACTAAATTGTAAAGAAAGAAAACTTCTTTTCTTCTTACTCTTTCTCACGTTGGTTTGCATGGAAAGGAAAGATGATGAAAATTCTTCATCTTTCTTTCCTTTTATACTAAATAAATAATAAAATAATATTAAATATCTCATAAAATATTAATAAAATAGTATTTATCTAATTAATTAATTTAAAATATCATTAACATAATCATTACATTCTAGAATTCTCTCTCTTACTAATTGACCATTTTGCCCTTCATGATCTTTTAAAATTTCATCCTTGAGTCATCATTTAATTTGGTAAAATTGCAATTTAGTCCCTCATAGTTCTTCATTTATTCAATTTGGTCCTAATTCATCCATTTTCCTTAGTTTCTAGATCATTCTACCCTTAAAATATTTACACTATTGGTCCTTTAACTTTTTCATATTTACACTTTAACCCCTTAAGTCTTGAGTATTTACTTTTAGGCAATAAAACTTTTCTGACTTTTACAATTTAGTCCTTTCCTGAATCAAGATATCATAATTTACTTCCCAATGTTGCCATAACTCAAAACTTCCCTTTTTATTACTTTATTTCCTTATTTTATTATATAAAGGATAATATATTACTGTAAAGATTTTCGGGGTATTACACTGGATGTGTTTTAAACAATACCTTAGGTCATCCTTGAATATATCAGTATACACAAATTTAATCAACCAAACAAACTCAAATTCAACCATTTATCATTCATACTAGTATGCTCGTTTCCTTGTATTTTCCACATGATTTGGTACAATTGGTTGCTTAATATCTATTTACAGTGTACCATGTAAAACTTAGTAGTCTAATAATACAAAATTTAAAATCACCTACCATCATGCCAAATTTATTTGTAAACACAAGCAATCTATGTACATGCTCCTAACCAATCACTTGTATTTCTACAAGCTTAAGCATACAAAAGATAAGAAAAATCAAAGAAAAATGTAGAAACAAATAAACAAGTTTTCTATGTTACCCCCCATACTTTAGTTGACTAATTGTCCTTAATGTGTAGCCCATTGATAAATGCAAAAAGTAACATGTGTTAGCTTCATTCTTAATGCATTTTTGGATGTTTATTCAATTTAAAATGGTGAATTTTATACTCCTAATCCTTTAAATTCATGTTTCTATACTTAGGAGAGCATTTGGGAGCAAAAGGAGCAAAAAATGAGCAAAAAAAATGAAAATTGGAACAAGTTTTAGGAGCCACATGGGCTGGGCCATTCCACACGGGCTGGACACATAGTAGTGTGAGCCACACGAGCTGCCACCCAGCCATGTACTAGGCCACGTCAAAATCACAAATTGCACTCTAAACAACAGAAAAACATAAATTTTAGGTTTTTCGAGCATTCTAAGACCTATATATGACAAAGTTAAGAAGATGGGAGTAAGTTGTCATAGAATACTGAAGATAGCAACTCGGAAAACACCATTGAAGCCAACTCTGAACCAAATTTCCATCAATATTGAAGATCTCCTTTTGATTTCTTTGAAGTTTATTATGAGTTTTCTTATTTCTTGTGGTTATACTGTCTTTGAGATGTTTTTATTTTTGATTATAAACTAATTTTCTAAATACCTAGGGGAGATGAACCCTATGATGAATTATGTTATTTGATTTCTATTTTTACACAATAAATACTTGGATCTTGTTCTCAATTATGTGTGCTTAATTCTTGGTTTAATATTTCTAGGTTATTAATCCATGTTTGATGTGCTTAAATCAGAGGAGGAATAGACCCTATTTAAGAGTAGGTCTATTGAGTGGAGTTGCATGCAATCCTAGAAATAGGACGAGATAAATCTACCGGATTAGAGTAAAATCTAATAGGGGGATCCATAGATCGAGTTAATGCGATAATAAGGGTTTTAATTAGAAAAAAATTTCAATTAATCAACCTAGAGTCAGTTGCTTTTTTTCCTAAAGAGAGATATTAGCATAATTTAGGGAATTATACAGATTAAGATACTAATTGAATAAATTGCGTAATTTAGATTGATAGTGACAAATGAAGTCTAGGTGGTTTCTTTCCTAGGTATTGTTTTGCTTATTGGTTGTTAATAATTTGTTTTCCTGATTCATTTTGGTTGTTAATAATTTGTTTTCTTGATTCATTCTTTGTCGTGTTATTCAGTTAATTAATTTAGTTAATTTTAGTTTTAATAAATCACTCCAATTTGTTGGTTAAATAATAGAGAGACAATTATTACTAGTACTTTTAGTCTTCATGGGAACGATATCTGTGCTTACTGTAGCTATACTATTAATTGACAGGTGCACTTGCCTTTGTCGAATTTTTAGTTGGTTTCGTGGACATCTTGCATGTAAGTTATTTTATCACTTATTTTTCATAATTTTTATGTTTTCGAGATCATTGTAGCTTAATCTATCTAATCCATGGGCTATTTTGTATAGTTTTTAAATGTTTTTAAACTTACCATTAATGATTTTTGAATGTTCTTGAGGTTAAATGGTTAAGTATGAAGCTTGGTTGTTAGATAAGACTATTTTGTAAATTGATTTTAGTTAATTTTAAGTTTAGGGACAAATAATAAAATAATAAAATTGGCATGAAATTCTTATAAATTTCAGTATTTATGGGTTGTATATGTACAAGGGTAAATGCGACACAAGGGGGTTTAGTTTAATTGTGAGAAATTTGTAATTTCGATTTTAAGGACTAAATTGAATAAAAGGTAAAAGTTCATGGTAAAAATGTAAAATGTTGATAAAGGTTCAAATACATGAATTTAAATATTTTAAAGTATTTTAATTGGTTAATGAAGTTCAATCATTATATTTAGATCAAGAAATGGATCAACCAGCTGATAACCGCGGGAAAAAAAATTGTTGACTGATCCTTAGTGTGGTTTTAGTAGCTATTGTAATAACCCAAATTTACCCGGGCCCATAAATAAATAAATAAATAAATAAATAACCAAATTTATTAACAAAGTCCATTTACTGTCCAAAACTCAGTTAGCCCAAATCCATTAACCTTATACCCGTTTACATTTATAATCCAACTGATAACCCAAAACCCAATTAACTTAAACTACCCACTAGCCCGTTTACACCCTCAACCCAAAACACATAGGGCCCAAGTGGCCCAACTCGTTAACAGAAGATGGAGAGGCCTAGGGTTTCAAAAACCCTAGGCGCCGCAAGCATCCCAACAGACACGCCTCTTCGCCTCACCCCGTGACTCCGGCACCGAATCGTGCTGTATTCAACGCGCAAATCAACGCCAGCATCATTGCCTCAATCAATGCACCAGTGAATCGTCATCAGCGCTCGATTGTCATTGTTCATCGCCGGATTTTTTGTCATTACCTGCAAAAGAGGAAAGAAAAACAGCAGCAAATATGGCAAGAAAATAAAATCACAGATTGTAAATTTATTTTCAGTGGCTATAAAAGCCCGAATCAAGACAATGTAAGACAGTTTTTTTTGGATATATACACAGGTTCAATAAAAAGAACACAGTTATATACAGATATTCGCAAGAAAAGAAACATTAATAGATTATCGAAAAGACAGAGGTGAATCTTTTACCCTTTTTATGGTTATTGTTTTGTCATAAGTAAATAAAAATATCGCTAAAAAGGAGAGGAGGGGCTTACCGATGGATTCGCACTGAAAAATGAAGCCTTTTAGCTTCTGGCCGCCGTATTCGACAGAGTTAGCGACAGCGTGGGTGTGTGTCGCCAACGACCGGGGCTTGGCCTGACGGAGGCAGGAGCCCGGAGAACTCTCCCCCTTTCTCCTCTTTCAGAGGATTTCTTTTCTTTCTTTTTTTTAAACTGGGTTGTAAAATAATTTCAAAGTTGAAATTTGGCTTATATAACCTTAACGAAACGGTGTCGTTTTGCTTAAAACCAATTAGCTTCAAATGGCGTGGTTTCAAAGCTCAGGATCCGCGTGTCGACCCGTGACCCGAATAGGACCCGCGTGTTTTTGTTTAAAGGGCAAATTGCCCAATCAATCCTTCCGTATTTTTAAAAATTTATAATTACATTTTACTTATATTTTAATTTAGCCCTAATTTTTTACGTTTATTTCAATTTAGTCCCTATGGCTATTATAATACCTATTCAGAAATGACGTCGTTTTTGGGATTAGGGCTAATTGCCCAGTGAGTCCCTCTGAATTTAGCGTGTATTTCAATTAGGCCATAAAATTTTTTATTTTTATTTATAATTAACCCTAGATTTTTAATTAAATTCGATTTTAATCCTTTTTATATATTTAATTCATTTTAAATGTTATATGTATTATTTACTTTTATAAATGTCAGTTATGTGAAAAATAATATATATTATTATATACATCTTTATAAATTTTATTATATGTTATATTTTTATTAAATATATTATTTATTCTATTATATTTATATTTTATTATATGTTATATATTTTTTACTCTATATATATTATTTATTTTACTATATTTTTATATGTAAAATTACTTATTATATTATTTTTATTTTATCTATCATATAGTTTATATCATTATATATTTTGTTTATAAATTTTATTACATGTTATATATTTTACCATACATTATTCCTTACATTACATTTATTTTATTATAAAATATACATTATTTTATTAATTATTAATTATATATGTTTTTAATTTTTATTATTAAATAAATATGTGTAACATCAATATTTAGTACATTATCCTTTTAATGTATTAAGTTATTATATCCTATAATATAATTTATATATGTATATATCATTTTTTTTAAAAAGGGTTCTCCTTTATCATTCTTATATTATACTAAATATTTTTAAATATCTTTATTTTTATCTTATTTGATTTATATTTAATATGTTTATAATATGTTTTTTTTATTTTTATTTTTTTAGTATTGTTTTAGTAGGTTAAATTTTCATAGATTATTTTTTATTTTATGTTATTTGTTTTTACATATTCGCATGAAAATTAATTATTTATGTTGATTTAAGTTACATTTGCATGAAATATTATTATCTATATTATGCAATTTATATTGTTGTATTCATCATGCCCTTTGTTGTATTTTGCATGTAACGATAATGCATGTATATTTTATATTATCTATGATCATATATGCATAAAATGATAACATATATTGTGTAATTTATGTCATTATTCATCATCTTTATTATATTTGCATGAAATATTAAAATAGGTATCATATGGGTTGATTTATTTAATATTAATCCTTTGTAATATGATAAATGCATCATCACTTGAAAGAACTTTTATATTTCATTCGATCCAAAAAGATTTTTTCTAAAAAATAAGACAATGTTTTTGGTAGTTAGGAATTCGGGAAGTAGTGCCCTAACATGCTGGGTTGCGATTTCCCGTTTGTCTAAATACCTAAAATATCCTTCTAAATAAATTTTGAAAATTAAAAGATGATTTTAGCTACGAAAGTTTAAAAATATCGTGTCCAATCATGCTGGATGTGATGTTTTGTATTCTTTTGAAGCAATGGAATCTTGATTCTTTTAACTCAAATTATTATGGTTTTAGAAGAGATCTTATTTTTAAATTCTTTCAAACTTTTGACATTAAGACAAAATTATTCAATTTGGTACCAATTTTGGGCGCATGAGGGTGCTAATCCTTCCTAAACGTAATCGACTCCGAAACCTGTTTTCTCGTAATTTCGTAGACCAAAATGTTTTATAAAGTAATCCAATCACACTTTAAAAGGTTGGTCGCGACTCCCGTTTTCAAAATACCCTCTCCATTTTAAAAAGGTTTCGACAGCTATTTTATTTAGTTAAGTTCATATTAGGGTTATTATGTTTATTGATGGTTTTAAATTTAAATATCGTATGTGTATTTGTATAATTGTATAATTAACATGGTTACTTGAAGTAACACTTGAAAGTGGAAATAAGGGACTGAATTGAATTATAATGCAAATGTACATGGCTGAGTTGAATTATGTATTCTATGGAATGTATGTGATCAAGTTGATCAAGTATGAATTGATGATGGAATACAAGTTAAGGCTTGTGAGAACTCAGTGAATAGCTAGGATACAAATGACATGTCATTAGGGTATTCTAAGCACTAGGTACCAGTGATTTCAGTTTCCACGTACTATGTACCAGTGTTACAAATTCTGGGTATTTTGTGCTTGTGATATATTTCCGATACTATACTATGTACCGATGGTGGATACCATGTCGATGATTGGAATCTAGCATTTGTTGCAGTTTCTCGTCAGCTTGTGTAAGCATTAGTATCCAAAGTTAATTTACCATAGTTCTCTGGGCAAAACAGTTAATGAAATGATTAGAAATGGGATTTAATAGCATGAAAGGTTATGTGATTGCAAATAGTGATTTGGATTGTGAATTGTATTATTTTGAGAACATGGAAATGTTATGTATCCAAGGCTAACCATTTGGCATTGTAAGGAGAATTAAAACTTGGAAGGATTGATAAATTGTGTCGAAACCTCTTTTTAAATTGGGGAGGGTATTTTAAAAACGGGAGTCGCCACCAACCTTTTAAAGTGTGATTGGATCACTTTACAAAACGTTTTGGTCTACGAAATTACGAGAAAATAGATTCGGAAGTCGGTTACGTACGAGGAAGGATTAGCACCCTCGTAACGCCCAAAATTGGTACCTAAATTGAATAATCTTGACTTAATATCAGAAGTTTGAAAGAATTTAGAAATGAGATTTCCTTTAAAACCGTAATATTTTAAGTTAAAAAGAATCAAGATTCCTTTGCTTCAAAAGAATACAAATATCACATCTAGCATGATTGGACACGATATCTTTAAACTTTCGTAACTGAAATCATCTTGTAATTTATGAAACTCGTTTAAAAGGATATTTTAGACATTCAGTCAAACGGGAAATCGCAACCCAGCATGTTAGGGCACTACTTCCCGAGTTATTAAATACCAAAAACATTGCCTCTTTTTAAAATTCCTCTTGAATCAAATGAGATTTTTTTTGTTTTAAAAATAATGATGCGTTTTACATATTACAAGAAATTAAATAAACCTAGCTACAATATACATGCTTTATCATTCTATGCAAATATAATACAGAGAATAATAAATAATGGCACAAATTACACAATATACGTTATCATTTTATGTACATATTATTATAAATAACATAAATGTTCATGTATTATTGTCATATATAAAATACAATGTAGTGCATAATGAATACAACAAATATAAGTTGCAATATACATATATGATGATATTTTATGCAAATGTAACTTAAATTATCATAAATAATTAATTTCATGCGAATATATAAAAAACAAAAACAAATGATATGTAAAATTTAACCTACTAAACAATATCAAAATAAAAGAAAAATAAAAAATAAATAAGCAAATTAAAATGTATAAATATAAATCAAATAAAAATAAGATATTTAGAAATATATTGAATAATATAAGAATAATAAAAGAGAACCCCTTTTTTAAAAAAAATGATATATACATATATAGGTTATACTATAGGGTATAATAACTTAATATATAAAAAAAATGTACTAAATATTGATATTACACTTATTTATAAAAAATTTAAAAATGTATATAATTAATGAGTAATAAAATAATGGATATTTTATAATAAAATAAAGGTAATGTAAGGAAATATAGTAAAATATATAATATATAATAAATTTATAAACAAAATACATATATAATGATATAAACTATATAATAGATGAAATATAAAATAATAAGGATGATATATTAAGTAAATTTACATATAAAAATATAATAAAATAATTAATATATATAAAAAAAATATAATCAAATATAAATGGAATAACTAACATATAATAAAAATATAACATATAATAAAATTTATAAAAATGTATATAATATTATAAATAAAATAAATAAAATAATGTATTATTATATATATAACTAATGTTTATAAAAATATATATAGTATTTAAAATAAATTGAATTTATAAAACAAAACTTAAATTTAATTTAATTTTAAAATTTTAGGATTAATTATAAATAAATTTAAAATTTTGGGCCAAATTGAAAGACTCGCTAAATTCGTAGGGACTCACTGGGCAATTAGCCCTAATCCCAAAACGACACTGTTTCCCTGAATACAGTTTTAAAACCACTGTTAGGACCAAATTGAAACAAAATTAAAATATTAGGGCTAAATTAAAAAAATGAAATTGAAAATACAAAAAAACACGGAAGGATCAATCGGGCAATTTGCCCATTTTACAAAAACACGAGGATCCTCCCCGGGTAATCGGGTCAACACGCGGATCTAAACCTTGAAACGACGCCGTTTTATGCTTATTGAGTTAAACCAAAACGGCACCGTTACGTTAGGGCTATATAAGCCAAATTTTAACTTAAAATTCATTTTTGAAACCCAGGTTTAAAAAAATTCTGGAAAATCCTCTGAAAGAGGAGAAATGGGAGCCCTCCAGCTCCGATCTCCTGCTTCTGGCCCCTGTACCGTGAGCGCTCACGCGCTGTACGCGCCGCCGTACATGACGATTGGGAGGCTAAAAGCCTTCGTTCTTCTCAGCAAATCGCAGGTAATACCCTTTCCCTTTTAAACTTTACTTTTTTTTAAAAAAAAGATTTGCGTTGAACAGAAAAGAACAAGATATAACAAAATCATCTTTTCAAGTAAACAACTGCTTCTTCTTTTTTCTGTGAATATATGTGTGTATATCTTTTATATCTGTAAAAATCGGTCCCTTTACATGGTTTTGATTCAGGCTTTTATAGCCACTGTACATAGTATTTTACATGTTTAAAGTTATTCCCTGCCATATTTGTGTTGCCTCTGTTGTTCTTCTTTCCCCCTTTTGTAGGTACAAGCGAGGAGATTTAGCAACGAACGAACGCTCACACCGGCGTTGATTCGGGCGTAGACCACGGCATGATTCGAAGCCTAGAATCACGGCGCTGATGGTGGGTAGCTGGAACGACGAGAAACGAACAGACGCGCTTGCGGTGCCTAGGGTTTCTGAAACCCTAGGTCTTCCGTCCTCGGCCTACAGTTTGGGTCACTTGGGCTTCACTGAGTTGGGTCAAGGGTGTAATGGGTTAGTGGGCTTATTGAGTTGTAACCGGGCATAGGGTCTTAGGCTAAATGGGTCTATAAAATGTAATTGGGCTTGTAAATGGACTGTTTAAAATAATAAATACTCATTTATTATTTTTTTATTTTTTCATTTTTTTGGTTTTAAAGTCCGGGCAGAAATGGGCTACTGCAAATTGAATGTTAGTTTCAATTATTATGCTTTAAATGTCAAGTATGTAAAGTTTAATTATATGAACTTGCTAAGCTTTAAGTAAGCTTACCATGTTTCATTTTCTTTCTTGTAGATTGTCGGATTTGAGCTGTAGATTGAATTGTCTTCGAAGATCACACTATCCGTCAACTTGCTTTGTAGTTATTTACTTATTTTGGCCTAGTTATAAGTGGCATGTAAATAGGGTTTTGGTAATGAATGTTTATATGTATTTTGGTTAGGTTTGGCACCATTTGGTATTTGAACAAACTGTATAAAGTTGGAAAGTTATAATAATTGTTGTTTGGGTTGTGACTTTTGTTGATAAGCTTGACTAGTACCTATAATGTTAACCTTTTCTTGAAAGATTGATGCTTACGGATGTGGTTATTTGGTGAACTTGAATTGTGATTATGTAATTGGTAAATAATGTCAATTTGGTAATGTATAAGCATGAAATGTTTGTTTTTCTTAGGCTTGGATGGTTAATGTTTTATATTTAAATTGTGGTGCCAACGATGGCATATTGGTTAGGCACTTAAGTTTTATGATATATGGTGTGTTTTTGCAGGTTTTTGATGCAATTAAATAGGTAAAATGGTTGGTGTATTGCTTAGCTTGTGCTATAAGTGATTTAGGTTGAAATTGCTTGTTTTAGAAGGCATTTTTGGGCACACACGGCCTATTACACGGTCTGCCACATGGTCGTGTGTCTCACACGGTTGCATGACACAACCATATGGTTTATTTGATTGTGGTGCAGGATCGTTCACACGGCATTAGTCTGTTACATGGCCTTACAACATGACCTGTGTCCCAGGATTACACAACATTAGTCTGTCACACGATTAGGCAACACAGCCATGTCTTAGGACCAAACGATCTTAGTCTTGTCACACGACCTAGCCATATAGACGTGTGACCCCTGTTTTGTAACACCTCTTTAACCCTAACCCATCGCCGAAACAGGGTTATGAGTCATTACCAAAATTAAACGCTAATAACGAACAATACCAAGTTATAAATCTATATTTCAATTTAAAGTTTAAAATTTATCAAATTCCACCTTTAAGACCCTAATATGGACCTAGGAAGTCCAAAATATACTTAGGAAATGTTTTGGCACTAAACCAGGAACTTTGGAAACTTTACCTTGAAGATAGGGGCACACGCCCGTGTGGCCTAGAACATGCCCGTGGGGCTCAACATGGCCGTGGGGCCAGCCTGTGGGCAGATCTGACTTATTCACACGGCTGTGGGACTAACCTGTGGGCAATTCTGACTTTGGCACACGCCCATGTGACTTGGCTGTGTGGAAACATGATTTTTCACCATTTTTGAGCTATTTTCACATACTAAACACACCTAATTCATGCCCAAAACATTTACTTATAAATCTTGATCAAATAACATTCATCAAACCCTTCAAACTTAGCAAATATTCATTCATTCATTTCATTACCTCTTAAGAATTATGCGCCACATTTACATTCAAAATATAAAACATTTACAAGTGACAAACACCAAACCTAGTACATGCCACATTACTAAAAGATAGATGCATCACCAAAATTGAGCTGAGGTCGGGATTGACTTTGATGCTTGACTGAACTTCAACTTTACCTATCTTGCGCATGGGAAACAACCATACGCTGAGTATTGGCAATACTCAATGGTATTATCATAATTCAAATTATAACAACAATAAAATATCATAACATACATAGATAATTAGCAAATCATACATATAAATTCATACCAAACTATCATATTTCCATTATATAATTTCCAATGATAGATCCAATAAATCATCAATGAGATTTCAAATAACTCATAAACCTTTGATTCATCTCTCAACTACATATAATTATTCAATTCACATTTCAATTATGAACACTTCATGAACCTTTGGTTCATGCCTTCAATCTCTTTACAAATTTCATCTCACATTCCATTTTACAATATCACTTTTTCATTTCATTCAATAGCTCAATTAATCCAATTCATTTGATTTTATCATTTCACTTATTTTCCCCTATTAACATGATTCGGACTTTGGCGAATACACGGATCCAACCAAACACACCAGAATGGCGACCAACGCCTCATCGGATATTTCAAAGCAAATAAGTGACGACCAACATCTCATTGGCTAAGCCGAAGCAAAGTGGCGACCAATGCCTCATCGAATCTATCCGAAGCAAATATGACACACCAAGTGTCTCATCGACTCAAGGTCAAAGAATCCCCGAACTCTTCCTATCCTATGGCATGCCAGCTATATCCACTAAGCCCAACTAGTTAATAGGGTATCGGATTACTTCCTCTATTTTAGTCAATTCACATCAATTGCACTTTGACCACATTTTTTCACATATTTCTCAATTCAATCATAATTTATTTCAAATTCACATAATCACATATTTTCACTTCATTTCTACTTTCAATTGATCACAATCATTCAAATTCCATTCAATCATATTAACAGTTCAATCTCAATTTCAAATTCATATGCATACCGACATTACTTAATTCAATCATACAATTCAATTTCACATACATATATTTATTCATCAAATAAATCTAATTCACATTCAACTTAAATATCAATATTTACCTCACATTCGAATTCCATACACATATATTAAAATTAAACATTTAATAAGAAATAACTTGAATTATGATAATACAAACTGATATTTTTCTCGAGCTATTCCTCTATCACTTTTTCCTTTCCCTTCGTATTTGACGTCTAGGATTCCTTGTTTGCTACGAAAATTAGCATAAGTACAATTATTTAATAACACACATATTTTATATAAAATAATAACTTTTCATGCAACTTTTACCTAAATCCCAAATTTGTCCTAACCATTTTCATCTTCTTCCTTTTTACAATTCACATCATTTTCTTATTCAATTTCCATCAAAACTTCAATATAACCATCAAATTTTCATCATTTTACCATAATTTCAAACTTCTTTCAATTTAGCCCATAAACTCAAAACTTATAGCTAGTCTACAATTAGTCCTCTAATCAATTCTAATCAATGACTCTATCAATTTAATCCATAATGTCATCATTTGCTCAACATAAACCCTTTTCAAAAAATCTATTAATTTTCAATATTTCCACATAAACTCAAAAGTATTCAACTCTAGGACTTCAAAAACATCAAAATTACTAAGAAATGGACTTAATTGACTTACCAATTTAACTTACAAGCTTTCAAACCCTAATTTCTCCTTTTTCTTTTCTTTTCTTCTTTCTTTCTTTCTATTTCGTTTCTTCTATGTAACTATTTCTCTTTTTCTTTTGTTTCTTTATTTTATTTATTCTTTATTTACTTAATTAATATTTAATTATAAAATATTTATGTAATAACAAATAAAAATAATGCATGTGTATTTATACACACATGTACACATGTAATATTTCATCACCACACATTTGCCATTATCTCAATTATTTGATAAAATATAATAATAATAATAATAATAATAATAATAATAATAATAATAATAATAATAATAATAATAATAATAATAAATACATTTGTACTAATAAATTAAATACACATGTATTTATTTCCTATCTTACACATGTCACTAATTTGATTTAACTACTAATTTAATCCTTTTATCCTTTCTCTATTCTATGATTAAGTTTTATGCTCTATTCAATTTAGTCCTTTCTAACTACTTACTTCTACTTAAAATAAATTCACCAAGTTAAAATCTAATTCAACCCATAACTAACTTCACAAATATTTTTAATAAATATTTACGGACTCGTTTTCCTAATACGGAGGCCCTAAATTCACTTTTCTGGTGCCCGTGAAATATGGGTCGTTACATGTTTACACTTTTTACCTATCTTTTTATAAAAGTTTCATATTAGTCCTGCTTTGTTCTCGGGTTATTTTAATAACTTTATAGGCTCGATTAAAGTTTAGTATTTATCGAATATCAATAAATAATGGTATTTATATGGTATTATGGAATGGTTTATTTCTTATGTTGAAAGGTTAATGATATTGATGTTTAATAGCTGTAATACCTTATAACTTGAGTCAGGAGACCAAACCGGTATAGGGTGTTACAAATTGCATTGAATTGAATCGAATTGTATAAATTGAAATGCTATATGACTCGTATGTGATGAACTCACCCTACTATTGTGAATTGTGGTAATAGAAAAGTGAATAGTTAGCTATGTTGTTATGTAAAATGTAAACTGAGGTGAGTTTTATTATTTTACACCTATGAACTTACTAAGCTTTTGTAATGTTTAATCTGTCTTGGTTTCTGCTTCTGTAGTTTTCTTTTGTGGAATACGTTGATCGGATCAACTAGGAGCACGCACTATCCAACTTTTGATTCAATAGTCTTTTAAACATTCTAGATGCGGTTATGTGGCATGTAAATAGGGCTTGTTTGGTATATATGTTATTTTTTTATGCTCTAAAGTTTGATCCGAGATTGTTATAATTTTGGTTGTTTGAGCATGATGCTTTCAAAGAATATATGGTAGTAAATTGTCAAACTATACTTGAAGAATATGAATGGTCATATTTCAATGTGTGAAGATGGAGTTAATATGTTGAAGTGGAGTGTTTATACATATATGTAAATGAGATCGTAACCAGGTGTAACTGGCATTTGAATGTAGAAGTAATATGAGTTGTCTATTATGAATGTGTTTATAACTATTTTGGCGTATTGTAGTTGTTGATATGTTTGATAAATGTCTGAATGTGATAGGGTTCAATTTAGATATTGAATTTGTCTGCAGTTGGACTATTCATGAGACAGTCTGCAATTTTTCTGTTCACATGAATGTCCACAGTTAGACTATTCGTGAGACAATTCGCAGCTTGTTTGTTCGTGTGACTGTCAACAGTTTGTTGTTCACAGAACGAATCACAATAGGATTGCTCGCGAGATGTTTGTACGTGAGGCTATTCGCGTTGTGTCTGTCTGTAAGATTTACTCAGATTTCATTTGTTCACCTTAAGTGCGAGCCAACTCTATCAAGAGTCAATTTGTAAGTCGTTCATTGTGCGAGTTGACATGGTGCAAATTATGTCAATATGCAAATCATGTCTTAGTGTGAACTGTAACATTGTATGAGCTATGCACGGTGCGATCTTTGACCTTTTGCGAACTATGTTTGTATGGTGTGTATGTGTGAGATGTTCGTGAAGTATCTAAGTGCCAGTTATATAGTTATAGAATCATCCAGCTCAGGTCTGGCGATCGGACTGGGCGAGAGGTGTTACAACAATGCTTTGCAAGGAAATATGATGTTCCATGGGAAAAAACTGTAATCATTGATGATTTTTTTCACTTTTTATCTCTTGTAATGTCACTTTCAATTTCACTTCTAGAGGTGGTAATAAGACTTGTAATTGGATTGCTAAATTGTCTTTATATAAAGCTTGCCCAATGGATTGGGTGCAGAACCCTCCAAAGTAGTTACAAGACCTTTTATAACTTTCTCTTCCTAAGTCAATGCTAGTGCATATTGAAAAAGTAAATAAAGTTAGAATTGAAGAAGTGTACTATGTTACTTTATATTTAACTATGTTAAAACATATTCTATAGTCACTACAAAAAATTGTCTTTTACAGATAGTAAGAAAACCATAGGTGAAACTAGAAAAATCGTCGGTATTGTACACCAAACCCTATACCAATAGGCAAAAGATATGTTTCGACTAAATTTTTTTGTCATAAAAATATCCGTCTGTATAGCCTTTTACCAGCAGAAGAAAACTATCTATAAACCTCTTTGGGAATATGTTGATGGACTGACCCATCGCTAAAAACACTGACAAGATGTATGCTATTCCCATTGTTTTGCAGTGATTTACTGACGACTCTTGTCCGTCGGTAAAGGATCAACACTCTCACAGTTTAGTATTCATCACTATAGGCTTGGTTTAGGTTTTTCCCCCCTCAAACTTCCACAAATTATAGTTGTAATTGTAACACTCCTAACCCGTATCCATCACCAGAACAGGGTTATAGAGTATTACCGAGATTTACAGAACAATTACAGGTAATTCAAGATATTTACTATTCACATCCGAAACTAATCATATCATCTCTTAAATGGACCCTCGAGACCCAATTTAAGCATTAGAAACAAGTCGGGACTAAATCGGGGACTCAAAAAAATTTTCGCAAAATTTTAAAAACTTTCTTATGTACAGGGGTCACATGCCTGTATGAGTAGGCTGTGTAGGCATTCGATGTGAGGCACACAGCCGTGTCCCAACCCGTGTCCTTACCTGTGTAACTCACTGAATTGTGCCACACGGCTTACCACACGCTCGCGTGCTGGGTCGTGTCGTCAATTTAATTTTCACAATTTAGGTGCAAGTTTCACACGGCCAAGACACACGCCCATGTTCTAGGCCTTGTATCACACACGACTGAAACACACGACCATGTCTCTGCCCGTGTGCCAAATTCTGAGCATTTTGTTTCTCAATTTTAAGATGCAAGGGACACACGGCCAATCCACATGCCTATGTGTCAGGCTGTGTGTCACACATGGTCAAGACACACGCCCATGTGTCCACCCGTGTGGACAAAATAAAGCCATTTCCTAGCTTTATTTCTCACCCAAATTTACCAACAATCCTATACCAATACCTACAAACATATACCAACCAATTCAAATATCTAATATGATATATCATCATATGCAATCATGTTTACAATCTTACCTTTTATAGACATTTATATTTAACATAATTCAATAAAACCATACTAAACACATATGTAATTACCATGATATACCTTATAAATATACCAAATCAATCCGTTACTAACTATTCCAATGGCTACATTACAAACAACCATTTACATACCAACATTGCAAAGTTAGCCTATACATGCCATTCTACCAAAATGAGTTTACTATTTATACCAAGACAAGCTAATAGATAATGTGATGATACTCCGACCGATCTCTAACCTTTGCGAGCTTCCGAGCACTATAAAATAGAGAAAAGAAAGCCTAGTAACCATTTAATGCTTAGTAAGTTCGTATAATAAGAATTAAACTTACCAATCGTATTCATTTAAATTAAGCATAAAATAACTTGCTTCCCAACAATTTAGCAAATTTGCCTAACCACATACACTCAAATAAGCAAGTTAGTCACATAATTCATATGTAGATCAAATAAGCATGGATGAGCTCATCATGCTATAAACTTTTAGAAGCATTCTAGACATAATTCTTTTAATCTCATAATTTCTCATGTTAAGAGTTTTATCCATTGAATTATTGAAATATCGATGGATTCTCAAGTAGTACATACAAGGTGTACAAAACTGTAAACCGTCAACTCATAATTAGGGGTACCCATTAGGGCACTTAATCAGGGAGCACACTTTCGAGCCATATATCAGGATGCTCAGATGAGCCATGTAACAGGACACTTATCTGGGCTAAACAGGAAACTCATAAGAGTTTTAATCAGGGAGCTCATTGAGCTTATCAGGTAACTCCGAAGAGTTATTATCAGAAAGTACCAGATAAGGTAACAGGGAGTTCAAGCGAGCCATGCCAGGAAGCTCATAAGAGTCTATATCAGAACGCTCACGTAGAGCTGCATTTGTGTCCATAATATATGCTGGATCACAACCGATCAAATCATGTAACAGGGCACTCACAAAGAGCTACGATAGTGTGCAACACATGCAAAATCACTACTGATTAGGATGCTCGCAAGAACTATATAACAAGATGCTCGAAAGGGCTATAACAGGATTGCTCATCCGAGCTATATTCTGTCCGCAACATATGCAGGACCATATTCAATACGGGAAATCACATATATCCATCAAAATTCATCATTCAAACAAAATTTGACTCCATTAAAATTCATTATTCAAGCAGAACTTAATATTTTCCGGACAAGATCAGACATTTGATTATTTCATATATTTATAACATTTATAAAATTTATATAATCACATACCACATTCAAATCAAACATAAAATAAACACAATTTAGTTACACGAACTTACCTTGATATTCGTTTGTATAAGAAAATCTACTAATCCGACACTTTTTATTTTCATCGATCCAATTTCGTATTTGGGCTTTCCGGATCTGTATAAATGAATTTAATCATCAATATAATACAATTCGTATTCAATTGGATTCAATTTATACTATAGAAAAAAATTACCATTTTGCCCCTATACTTTTCATAAATTCTAATTTCGTCCCTAGGCTCGGAAAATGACATTCATGCAATTTAGTCCTTATTCCAAGCCTAACCGAAATTTTCATATAACATTTACAGCACTTTTATTTCACAAGATTCAAAATTTTTCCATGGGTTTTACCACTTTTCAATTTAGTCCCTAAATCATGATTTTATCAAAACTCTCTTTGTAAAAGTTGTTTATCTATCAACAGCCTTTCATTTTCTAACATAAATTTCAAAATTTCAGCATATTCATTCATGGAAAATTTTCTATACTTTGATATCTTTACAATTTAATCCCCAAAATAGATAAATTAAGCTATTATGATCTCAAAAATATAAAAATTACTAAAAATGGGGCAAGAATATTTACCCAATTAAACCAATAAAACTTGATTTCTCTTTCCTAGGGCTTCCATGTATATTTTGGGGAAGAAGATGATATAAAATGATATTATTTCTTTTTAATTCATTTATCATCTTTTAATTATTTTAGTTTCCAATTTAGTCCTTTCCTTTTTCTAATTTTCCATGGATGAATCACCAAAAATACCTACTAACTTTTCTTTAATGGTCTAATTACCATATAAGAACCTCTTATTTTGAATTCCATAGCTAATTGATCTTTTTAGTTACTAGAACTCAACTTTTGCATTTTATGCAATTTGGTCCTTTCCATAATTAAACACAAAATTGGTAAAATTTTCTTATCAGAATTTTCATATAACATTTCCATCATAATACGGGCCATGCAATAATATTAAAATAAATTTTCTTTCTGGCTCAAATTTGTGGTCCCGAAACCACTGTTCCGATTTCACTGAAAATGGATTGTTACAGTAATGGTAAATATTAAAACATATATCTAAAAATTATTTATGATAATATTAAAGGAAACTAAAGTTTTATATTAGTAAAATATAATTCATATAAATAATAAAATTGACATACAACAATAATTAAAATATTTCAAAGTGTTTACAAAAATTAATGAAATAAAAGTATGTGTTTAAATGCAAATAGGTTTCTTAAACCTACAAATAGGTCCCTTGAGCTCTAATATATCCTATCCGTACATACATAATTAGATATTAACTAAAATGTATTGCATCTAAAAGTAAAACAAAATATCTTTTAATGCCAAACTTTGTTTTTGGTCTAGGAAATGGAAGTAAAAGTCCTAATAATGATCCACCTTATCTTTCCCTAATAAAACCCCTTCTATCTCATCAAATATGATTTAACTCATAATAATAATTTGCATGTACTTCTGATTTTTACTTCTCGATAAGTGGATTATAGTGTTATCATCGAGAACATTTATAGCGAGATGTGGTTTTCCCATTTTAATATTTTGAAGAGGTAACTAGCAATACTTATAGAGCAATTATGGTAACACAACATATGAATGCAAGGCCATAGTTTTCACAGAATATTTATAACAAGACATACTTTTATTGATATATCTCAATATGAGATTATTGCAATGAAATAATAGGGCCCAAGAGAAATCCATTATTCCTCCAAAAAAGAAAGGTAGAGTTGAATGCCAAATCACATTAATTGGTGGACAAAAAGATCTGTACGTTGAGTTTAAACCCTAAAGTATTTAAAATTGACCATGAATATCTTAAATTGAGTTAGATGTCAAAACAGAAAAGAAATGAAAATAATTTATTGACGTTTAAAGAATCAGACTAGTAATTGACATAATCAATTTTTAGTTCAATTATTATAAAATAAAAATTTTATGTTAGAGTTGTGTGACCCAAATTCCTATTAAATAAAATAAGAGATTGTTTGCAAGTCAAGTTAAACAAAATATATTTTCTTTCTAGAATATTTAGTATTTATTAGTATAATATATTTAACATTTATTAAATTAATTTATTTGACTTACGAAATTTAGCCTATAAATAAGCTCTTTTACAATATTAGAATACACACCTATTAAACACTTTTGAAGAATTTTGTGTTTACGTTTTGAGGGTTCTTTATTTTTGGATTTTGGGGTTTAGTTTTATCTTCATCTTTTGTACTCTTCGTTCTTTTTCCATTATAGTAAAGTTATCTTTACCTGTAATTTTTTATCCTCTTTGGAGGGACGTTTCCACGTTAAATTTGTGTTTTCAATTTCTCAATTTCTTCCGCTATTTTTACTTATTCGTTGCTTAGTCAGATCGATTCCCAACATTTTAAAATATTCATAAAAAATAAAAAATAATTAAGAAAAAATGATAAAATAAGAGAAAAGTAAATAAAAATATAAACATTCATTTTATAACTTATAAAAATTAAATTAAATTAAATTAAATTAAATATTTAAACTAATCTAAATCTGGTTCAAATGGTATTTAACTATTTTTTACCAATTCAATTGATTTTGTGCCAACTCAATTTTCCTCTAATTTTTTGGTATAGGTTTAACTAATTGAACTACATATTTCTGATTCAATTAGCTAATTCAATCCAACTCGAATAATCATGTAATAATATTGATATATTTATATTTTTTATTTATGCTACATTTTATATTGATACCAAAATGATACTAAACGATTCTTTCCCGTATAAGACCCGGGAAAAAATGTTCATGTTATTCAATGTTATATTATTGATTGATTGCATGATTAATGAAGTGAAATGATGTTTTACTGTGTATTTGTATTTACCCAAACTTTATTTAATAAAACATTTTGATATAACAAGCACCATGTTTTGAATAAAAATCATTTTAAGCAACACTTGACAAAATTGTAGTTCAAATTATTTCTAAAATACAAAAATATCAAATTTATACTTAGAAAATTTTTCAAGGCGAACTAAATTAAAAACAACACTTCAAAACATTTTTTTTTCAAACTAGTCAAAAATGCTCCAGACCAAGAAGTATCGATCCACTATCGATACTTTTCGTCAAGTATCGATAGATTTCTAGAAATCGATACCAAAATAGGCTATTGACTAGACCTGTCCATGGGTTGGGTCACCCGACTCGACCCGAAGGCCCACCCAAAAAGTGGGAGGGTTTGGGTAAAAATATAGGCCCAAGAAATAGGATTAGGAAAAAAAAGGCCCATTTAGAAAATAGATTGGGCCTGGGGTAAGGTTTTTGGCCCGACCCAACCCAACCCAACCCAAATATTAAAAAAAAAAAACTACTTTTTTACTGTTTTCTTGTTTTTTTACTGTTTTGTTGCTATTTTCTTGTTTTTTTTTTCATTATTTTACTACCATTTCACTATTATGTTGCTACTATTTTGTTGTTATTGTTTGGATATTGTATAACTCTTATTTTATTGTTAATTTTGTTACTATTTTAGAGGTATTTGCTTGTTAAGTTGCACCTATCTTAAATTTATTTACGTATACATATTATTTTTTAATTTATTTTTAATTTGTTGGGAAACGTTGATTTTAATGTTTTTAGTATTTTTTATGTATTATATTTTAAAAAAATTATATAAAAAATATAATACGGTCTGACCGAGCCAAGCCTGGGTTTTAGCATTTTTTTATCTAGGTCGAGCTTGGGAAAAAAAATTTAGGCCCATTTTTTGGGCTGGGTCAGGCCTTAGCCTAGAAAACGGGCCTAAAATTTTAGTTGGGCCCGGCCTGGACCATGGACACCCTACTATTGACTTACAAAAATTTTACCAAATATCGGTACAGTATTGATACCTTTTTGTTAGGTATCGATAAATTTTTAAATGGTATCGATTTTTACTCACTTTATAGATACATTTTCCAGTATCGATACAAAACTAACACTATGTCATTTTGAGGTATTCATTAAGTATCGATCCAGTATCCATACCTTTTATTTGGTATCGATAATTTTATACTGGTATTGGTTTTAACAATTTTAATGGTCACTAAATCAAGACATTAAATGCTAAAATTATTGATAATTTTCCAAATAGTATCGATATTTTTTGTTGTAGGTGAATTAAATCCACTAGTATTTTCATCCCAACAAAAGTTGGAAATGAATTAAATGCTCTATTAACTTCCACAACAACCCCACTAGTTGGAAATGAATTAGAGGTTATAAATACTATCGTCCAAAGGTTCTAAAACAACAAGAAAGCATATTAAAGCAAAAAGATCAATCAAACAACCTTTGTGCAAAATATTTCCATACTTTTCTTTCATACACTTGTGAGTTTCATTGTTATTCTATTAGCTCAAGTAATTTTCCTTGTAATTGAGCTTAATTTGCAAACACTTTGATCTTGTATGGATTCTTTCTTTGTTTGCTTCTTTGTATCTCTTTGAGAGGGTTTGTATATTAAGGTTTGGGTAAAAACCTTAAAGTATTTTGTAAGGTTAAACATTGTCCTCAAAGGTTATCAAATTAGTGAGTTTGGGAAAATCTTTAGTAGTAGAAAGCTAAGGTTGTGGAGTAGGCAATTGGGGCCGAACCTTAAGGAAGTTTGTAAGGTTGAACATTGTCCTCAAAGGTTCTCAAATTAGTGAATTTGGGAAATTACTTGGTTGTAGAAAGCTAAGGTAGTGGAGCAGGCAATTGGGGTCAAACCACTCTAAATTCTTGCGTTCAGTTTTCTATCATTTCTTTCTAGCTTTCACAAAATTTTTAAAAGCCAATTCACCCCCTCTTGGTAATTTCAGTTTGATTATTTGAGCTAACAATTGGTTTAAGAGCTAGTCTCTAAAAGACGTTCTAACAACCAAGAGAAGATCCTTAAAGTAGTTTAACTTTCATCTACTTACTTACCATTCCATTTACTTAGCATAAACTTAATTACATTATTAACTCACGAACTAGTGTATTTATTCATAACATAAGTAAACTCACATATAGAATAAGTAAATTTCTTACTTATAAGTAAGTCCTTTAACTCAACAATACTTTCTTTTCATCACATTACATCTCAACTATGAACTTATCATTTCATTACCTATTCTCACCCATTTCATTTCAATAACATACAAGGCATAAACATAGCATTAACCATAGCCACAAGCTACTGCATTGTAGCATAACTCTTTTACAATCAACTACACAATAACCACTCTTTCATGCACATAATCATTTTTCCATTTGCTCACTTACCAATTCAATGCATTTCTTTAAAACAAACATAATACAATTCAACCAATAGCTTGGCACAAGCCTAAGCATCATCAATAACACATGTTAATGCATCAATTCATAATTCACTTGAATAACATAAGATAAGTCATTAAACTTGAATAACCTCACTTGAAATCATCAATTCTATGAACAAAGTTATACTTTCATTTAACATTTCCTTTTCATTCTTTTTCATAGTTTTTATAATATAAGTCATTTGAATACTTACCATTCCTTCCCTTTCATGCCCGTTGAATCAAATGAAATGACATCGAATATTAGGCAAACAATCAAGTAACCATTTAATTCTTTAAACACACTACAACATCACGATTTAATGTATTTATAGACATAATAAGAATATATAATTACACCAAGGCATTAACATACATTATCAGACTATACTAGTCAAACATTCAACTCGTATTCATACTTACGATACATACCTCACTTGAAACGTGTTACCTGAATATCAAATGATCGAAGTGTGCCATGGTGTCTTTCAACCCTGGTCTTATTTATTTTTTTCTTGATGCCACAGTGTCTTTCAACCATGGTCTTATTCGTTTGGTTCGTGATGCCATAGCGTCTTTTAGCTATGGTCTTACCCAATAGAATCGTGATGCCATGACATCTTTCTGTCATGGTCTTACTCGAAAGAATTGTGATGCCATAACATCTTTCAGTCATGGTTTTACTCATTAAAATCATGATGCCATAACGTCTTTCAGTCATGGTCTTACTCGTTTATGGCATAGTGTCTTTCAACTATAGTCTTATTTATTCTCCGGTATAGTGCCATAGTGTCTTTCAACTATGGTCTTAATCATTTTCCCTCAAGCCAATCAACTCAATTTATATATAACCAATTAGATATTCAACAATCAAAACCATAATTAATTGATTTAATCAAGTTACGAGCTTACCTAGCTAAATTGCATAAATGTCAAAGTACAATGGTTTTTTGGTAATTTTTCATTCTCCTCGATTTTTCACTCGATCTTGATCTAAATTATTAATTTCATTCAATTTATTAATTTAGGTAGTAAAAAAATTTCTTTTATGCAATTTAATCTTTTTAACATTTTTACAAAATTAACCCTAACTTTTTACTTTTATTCAATTTAGTCCCTATGTCTTAATCATGCAAGTAAACCAAATTTATTGAAAATTCATGTCATACAAATGTTCATAGCTTCCAATACAGCCCATAATTTGCAAAAATTTCATATCAAGTCCTTGTATTTTTACTATTTCAACAATTTAATCCCTAATCATTAAATTCATCAAAAATCACTTAACAAAATACTTATAAATAACAACTAATACTTCAAATTCATCATTTAACATTTTAAATCACAAATATTAATCAATGGAAACATTCAAAATCTTTAACAGTTTCAAAAATGAAGGTACGGGCTAGTTGGACCTAGTTGCAATGATATCAAAAACATAAAAATTACGAGAAATGGGTATCAAAATCATACCATGCAAGAAGAAATTACAAAACAAATCTCTCCCCCTTCAACAATGGAGCATTTGGCCATTCAAGAAGAAATTAGAAAAGATGATAACATTTAATTGGTTTATTTTAGGTTTAATTTACATATTTACCATATTACCTTTTAAAAATCATCATAATTTCATTAATATCCACTAACCCTTTAAATAGTCAATTTACCATTCAAGTCCATCTACTTTCATTTCCATAGCCATTTGAGTCCTTTAACTAATAGAACTCAACTTTACCACTTCTATAGTTTAGCCCTTTTCATGTAATTAACCATTTAAATGTCAAAATTTCTTAACGAAACTTTAATAAAACCTTCAACATTCCGTAAATATTTATAAAAATATTTATGGCTCAGTTTATAGAAACGAGTTCCTAATACCTCATTTTCTAAAACCACTTGAACTTAATTGTTCTTCCTTTTAACACAAATCATTAATTCAAATTTTATCAATACACTTTATAATATTCGTAAATATTAAATAATAATATTTACGGACTCATATGTCAAATTTGTGGCCACGAAACCACTATTCTGACACTTCAAAGAAATAGGCTATTACAAGCCAAGCCTGACCAGCAAGCTTAGTCATCAATTATATCATTTAAAAATAACATCAAAACATTCAAGTTAACGAGGTAAGACCCACACCTTAATTACGTTCGACTGCAACACACTTGTGAATCTCGCGATTTCTCCTTAAGACTTTAAAATGAACCTAAATTAAAAATCATCATTTAACTAAATTAATAAACCACTTCAATATCCCCCAATCCCCCTCTTATGGGTTCAATCCAATCATTAAAATTATATCGCTTTTTCATATCCAAACTAGCTAGGTTTCTTACACTGGTTTGATGCGAATCGCACGCATTAACATTTATCAGCTTTACTATTGATTTGGGGCATTTAATTCGGCATCTAACACATTTAAATACTAAAAAAATTATTAGTTATTCCAAGATTAAAATCTTTAATTTGATCAATTAACAATTTCCCCAACATCAAAACCAAAACTACACACTAGCCCATAATCAACCACACTTATGCTACACAAATTGTCAGATCTGAGTTGCCGATTGATCAAGATTGATTTTTCCTAAATTACACATTATTAAATGCTAATTAGGAATTGTTCAAGAACTCAACATATTTCTGGAAAAAGATAGGAAAAATTAAAGAAACAACAACCCCCTTTCTAGCCTTTAAGCGCACACACCAACACCAATGGTGGCTAATTTGGGGCTGATTTGAAATCACATTTAAAATCACTTGGTAGGCTATAAAATTAATATTTAAATCCTTAAAATAACCCTCATTACAGATCTAGAAATTTGGGTACTCAACGTGCAAGATCCATCAAGAAATTGAAAGAAAATAATAACTTAGGCACGTTAGGTGAAAAGGGTGACAATGGCTCTTCTTGGCAACAATGAGAATCGTTCTTGGAGGTCCAAAATTTTAGATTTGGGGCTAGAAAGTTACCCATTAAATATTTAAAAATCACCTCAATTCCAAATCTAGAAAATGGGGTATTTTATTGAAAGATCCATCAATAAAATAAAATAAAATGACACTTACTCAAGCAAGAAGATAAGGGCAGCAATAGAGTTCTTTTAAGGCATCAATGGAGGTCGACCTTGAGTAATAAAATTTCAGATTTAAGGCTGGGAATTTTATGATAAAATGACAGCAAGAAGAGAAAAATAATGACAGAAGAACCTGTTGCAAAAAGAAGATAAATTGATGGTGAATCTTGGTGGCTTAGGTGGCAACACATAAGGGAAGAAAGAAAGAAAGTTGAAGTAAAAATAAGAGAGGAAGATGGTGAACGGCTAGGTAGGGAAATTTTGACTTGAAGGTTGAAAACTAAAAGAAAAAGTTGTATTTATACCTAGGGTTCAAGGCCTGGGCTGTAACAGCCCGTTTTTAGTGAAATTAGAACAGTGGTTTTGGGACCAGAAATTCGCGTCCGTAAGGAAAATTCTTTTAATATTATTGCATGGTCTGCATTTTGATAAGAATGTCGTATAAAAATTTTGTTAAGAAAATTTTACCAATTACATGTCTAATTTGATAAAATGACCAAATTGCATGAAATGCAAAAGTTGAGTTCTAGTAGCTATAACTATCAAATAGCTATGGAATACAAAATTGGAGGTCCTTATATGATAGATAAACCATTTAGAGGAGTTAGTAGGTAAGTATGCTTAGTCATCTATGGAAAATTAGAAGAAGAAAATGACTAAATTGGAAACTGGAAATAATAAAAGATGATAAATAATTAAATAATAAAGTATCATCTTTTTCATCATCTTTCCTAAATTATTTTACCTGGAAACCCTAGCTAAAAGAAAAGAATTCAAGAAAACTTATTTAGCTTAATGGGGTAAGTAATCTTGTTCCCTTTTTAGTAATTTTTATATTTTTGAGATCGTAATAGCTTAATCTAGCTATCTCGGGGATTAATTTGTAAACTTATCAAAGTATTAAATCTTTTCCATGGATGAATATGCATGAATTATGAAATTTATGGTAGAAAATGAAAGGTTGTTGATAGATAAACAACTTTTGTAAAGTGAATTTTGATGAAATTGTGATTTAAGGACTAAATTGTAAAGATGCAAAATTTATGGAAAAATTTTGAATTTTATGAATTACATGGGATGAAAATGTTATATGTAAAAATTGGTTAGGCTCGGAATAAGGGATGAAATCGTCATTAATTAAAAGTATAGGGGTAAAATGGTAATTTTGCCTAAGATGTGAATTGAATTGAATTGTATTAAATTAAGCTAAATTTACTCGTATATATCCAGATAGACCAAATACGGAGCTAGATCTAGGTAAAGAAAAAGTAACGGATTAGTAGCATGCAAGTTCACGAACATTGTCGAGGTAAGTTCGTGTAACTAAATTGTGTAGATTTATATGCTTGAATTGAATTTTGTGTATGTGATTGTACAGTGGCTTTGAATATGAAATTAATATTATATCCGACAATGCCTAACAAATATCAAATCCAGATTGAATAAATAAAATTCGATGGATACAGGATTTCCCGTATTGGTCGTGGTCCTGCATATGTTGCGGACACACCATAGCTCAAAAGAGCATCCCGTTATTAGCCCTCTCGAGCTTCTTGTTCTATGGTTCTTACAAGTTTTCCGTTAATAGCTCTTCGAAGCATCCCGTTCGGTTGTGATCCTGCATGTGTTGTGGACACGCCGCAGCTCTTATGAGCGTCCCGTTATATGGCTTTTCGTGAGCTTCTTGATTGAAGGCTCTTTATGAGTTTCTTGATTAATGGCTCTCCGGAACTTCGCGATATAGCTCGCTTGAACTTCCCGATACATGGCTATCCGGAGCTTCCAGTTTACTGGCTCTTCGGAGCTACCCGTTATTGGCTTGCATGAGGTTCCAGTTATATGGGTCACATGAGCTTCTGTTATATAGCTCGAGAGAGGGCTTCCCGTTTATGTGCTCGTATAAGCATTCTTGAATATGAATTAACGAATTAAAACTTTGTACACTTCCAGTGTACTACCTGTGTATTCATCGATATTTCAAATAAATTCAACGGGTAAAGTTTCGACATGGAATAATCTAAACTTGAGATGAATTATTATGGAAATGTATATGTTATAAGAATACATGATGTGGAAAACATATGTATATGAAATTTGTTACATGATGAACTCATCATTGTTTCTTGATATTCACATGAAGTACATGACTAACATGTTTCTTGAGATTATATGTGTTTAGGGAAATTGCCAAATTTCTTTTGATGAATTTTGCATGTTTATTTTAAATGTAAATGAATGGTAAGTTAATTTCTCGATATACGAACTTATTAAGCATAATATGCTTACTCTGTTTTATTTTTTGATGTTATATAATAATTCAGAAGGTTATTGGGTTGGAAGTTTGGTGGAGATATCATTACACTATCCCTCGGCTCATTTCGGTATAAATAGTAAACTCATTTTGGTTATAATGGCATGTATAGGTTAATTAGCCAAAATGTTGGCATGTAAATGTTTTATTTATAATAGCCATTTGAATGGCTTATGATTGATATGTTTTGATGTATATATAAGTGGATTTATCATGTTAGAAGTATTGAGTTTGATTTTGCATTTATGCATTTGGTTATTTAGGTAAATATGAATACTAAGTAGACATGATAATAAATTTTCATTTCAGGTGCCTAAGAGCATATTAGTTATGTGTGGTAATATGTTATGTTTAAGGCATGATTTTAGCTTGATTTGAATGTCTTAAATTGGTTGGTGAATGTGTTTAAGTGTTAATGTAGGTGGAAGACAAATTGGGTGAGAAATATGGCCTTGGAAATGGCCTATTTTCGTCCACACAGGCAGAGACACAGGCGTGTGTCTCAGCCGTGTGTCCGTGTCTCTGCCATGTGTCTCTCTGCTATGTGTAACACACGGCTTAGCACATAGGCGTGTGTTTTGGCCGTGTGTCCTCTGCATATTAAAAATTTCAAAACAAAATGCTCAAAATTGATCACACGGTCTGGCACAGGGCATGTAGCTTGGCTGTGTGACCCTACACCTATTTAATGCAAATTTCCATGTTCACACGGCTTAGCACACGGGTGTGTGACTTGGCGGTGTCACCTAAGTCAAAGAGTTACACAGGTACGGGCACAGGCTGGACACGGCTGTGTGCCCTATTTTGAATGCCCACATGGCCTGAGACACGAACATGTCGCTCACACGGCCTGATGATACTGGTGTCTGTACCTTGTACCTAGGAAAAAATTTGAAATTTTGCGAAAAATTCTCTGAGTATCCGGTTTAGTCCCGACTTGTTTCTAATGCATGTTTTGCGCATCGAGGGCTCATATAAGGGACTATATGAATAATATCTGACATGGATGTTAAATAATTTAAAATGTCTATTTTTGATCTGTTTAATCCGGTAATACTCCGTAACCCTGTTATGGCGACAGATACTCAAGACACATGACCAGTGAAAAGAGACACTTTATCAAATTGAAGCCAAAAAGTGGAGGAAAAGTTACATTTGGTGACAACTCTAAAGGACAAATGGAAGGAATTGACTATTGGTAAATATCTTCAATTCTTATTTAATTTGTAACAGCCTGTTCGAAGAAGACTTAATATCAAGTTATTGTTTGGTGTATAAGTTGGTTAAGTCAAGGGTATAATTGAGTAAGTAAAGTATTTGTTTTGGTGGAGTAGTATACTTTATGGTATTTGTCATATGGCGAACTCTATGTATGGGCAAATTCTAAGTTTTAGCGGGCTCTTCTGTAAAGTATCAGCCCACCCCAGATGTTTTGCATGAAATCGTTAAGTTCGTAATTTGATACATTTATTTCTATATTTAGTGCATATTATGACGACTTAGTTAGTCAAGTTGAGGTTTGGTTGAATCCTAGTTAGAATTGAACTAGAATATTGTAGATGATTAGACTTAAAACTTGTTAAGTGCATTTAATCACGGGAATCAAATGTGTTAGTGGAATTATCTAATTTTTTCCATTAAACCTTGTCTTCATTGCATGAGTATATAAGGGTAGCATTGGCCATTAGAAATTACCTTTACATATTTTTCTTCCCTGAATTATACTGTAAGTTTCTGAAAAACCTTAGTGTAGAGAGCTTCATCAAAAAGGGTTCGCAGAGTTTAGCTAACACTTACGTTTCTACCAGTTTACTGGTAATTCATGGTAAACCCTTAGGTTAGTATCGAAGAAATTCACATTTTTATTGTATTCATGCTTAGACCTTAGAACAGTTCGTAAGGAAGGAAACCTCCTGATTCTAGGTTATTTTTATATCAAATCTTGCATGCATGTTAAGTTTCAATAGTTTAATGATCTGATAGGAATAATTATCTTTCTTTTAGCTTAAGAAACTAACAAAGGTCCAAACAACAAGGGTGAATGACCTGTTTTGTAAATCACTGTATTAGAGTTTCTGGTGAGTTCCTTTTTACTTCCATATGTTGTAAATCCCATTGTTGTATAAATTGTGTTAGGTAAGGAATCTCTCTCAATATTGCATGAATGGTGTTTGTGTTGGTGGTGGTAACCCAATGCGATTAGTATGACTATAGTCTGTCTTTGTTATGAAGTAAATACCATCATTCATGCTCAAGTCAATACTATCTGAGTATGATATATTTGGTGTGATATGTGGTGATGAAGAAGGGGGATATGTTTGTGATGCCTCCAGTAGGGCAGTTACACTGCTAACTGGACTAGCAGATCATGATAAAACATGTTTATCTAAACAGAAATGATATGTGAAGTTAAGGGTGTATGAATAAGAATACAACTATTTTGATATGCTTCTGATTTTGAATTTCTGGGTACATTGCAGGCATGAGGATAGGTTGTGTATTCGTTATAGATAAGTTGGTGTTTAATAACCGCCTTATGTCATATTAAGTTTGTACATACAATTCGTCTGTTTGCGGTTTATGCCATTTGGCGTATTATGATCTTACTATTTAAACCCTTCTGACAAGTTTGGTATTACCTTGGATATTGTTGTGGATGATTTATATGTGTTTTCTTTATTTTTGAAACTCACTAAGTTCGTTTGAACTTACTCGGTTATCCTTTCCTTCTCAGGAGTGTTAATTGAAGGAAAAGAACTTTGAAGGGACTACACTAAAGTACTGTGATTGTAAGCCTTCTGTTAAATTTTGTATCATGTATTCCGTGGGCAAAGTGGCGTGTAGAAACGTTTTGTATCAATTCTTGTAATGAATCACAATTTTTGTTAAGCTCTGTTTTATGAAACCCTTTGCTAACTCTAGTTATATATATAAGTGTTTTGGTCCAATGAGTTGGGATATGAGATAAAATTTTAGGCATAAACGCCAAATTGTTTGAACGTTGTTTCAACTACCAATGATGTACATTGAAACTTTTGTAAAAGGAATAACTTTATCGAGTTTCATAAGACTTCCGCTAAATGTTTTGTTTAGAATGTTATTTTCTTGGTGTATACAGTAGTTGATTGTTTTGTCATTTTCATATTGAGGATTATGCCAATATCCTAAGTTTTAAATAAATTTCAAATGCACTTGTTAAATTCATATGAGTTTAAGTTGTGGCATACCATACTCAAATCCAATCATCAATTGGGTAAGGTGTATTACAGAAAATGTTTTGTATGTCAACGGTCTTAAGAATAATCTAATAAGTATTATTCAATTATGTGATAAAGGTCTCAATATCATTTTTTAGTCTAATGGATGTAAAGTAATTGACATTGTTTCTAATAAGATTATACTTGTAGGACATAGGATAGGAAATACTCTTATGGTGCATTTAGATAACTTATGCCTTGTTGCTAAAAATGAAAATAATTCTTTATTGTGGCATAGAAAACTAGGACATGCTAGCATGAGCATATTGCATAAACTAGCCAAAAATGACTTAATAAGAGGATTGCCTACAATTGATTTTGATTTAAATAAAGTTTGTGATGCATGTTTTAAAGGCAAACATAAAAGAATTTCTTTTAAACCTATCAATGATGTATCTACTAGTAGAGTTCTTGAATTAATTCAGATTAATCTTTTTGGACCAATTAGTACTATTAGCTTGGGTGGAAAACAATTTGCTTTTGTGCTTGCATATGATTTTTCTAGATTTACTTGGTTCTTTTCCTAAGTAATAAAGATGAAACTTTAGAAAAATTCTTCACATTTTCAAAAATTAATCAAAATGAAAATGGTTACTCTATCACTAGTGTTAAAAGTGACCATTGAACCAAATTTCAAAATCTTAATTTTGAAAATTTTTACAACTAAAATGGAATTTAACCCTAATTTTTTAGCACCTAGAAATCCTCAATAAAATGGAGTTGTTGAATAAAAAATTAGAAGAAATGGCTAGAACTATGCTTTGTGAAAATAATTTACAAAAGCATTTTTGGGCGGAAGCCACTAACACCGCTTGTTATATTGTTCATAGAGTAATGATTAGGCCAATTTTAAAGAAAACTCCATATGAACTTTTCAAAAACAAAAAGCCTAACATTAGCTATTTTCATCCTTTTGGATGCAATTGTTTCATTTTAAATAATGGCAAAGACAATCTTGGAAAATTTGATGCAAAATGTAACGCCCTCCACTTGACCCAATTGACTGGATCTGAGTATTGGGTGTTACGCCTATGGACGGATGTACTTAGACTCCTACTTTACTTTCGACTCATCTATGTAACTATTCTAGTGGTGGCTTAATAAAACTTCTTTATCTTTGTTCCTGAATTACCTTGTGTATTTTACTAGAAATATCTTTGTATTCACGTTTACATAATGAAACTACGCCTCGTTTTTACCAAATATAGAATCAAGGTACTATAACCTCTTATCCTAGCCCCCATCTACGTCAAACACATTTTTCCTCAAAAATTTTACTACCCCCATCGACTTTCTCCCCAAAATTTTATTCCCTCAATGACCTTTCTTGCATGGACCCTACCATTGAACAATAAAAAAATGGGGTTCTCCTTTAAGCATAAATCAAACTTATAAAAAAAAACACGAATCCGTTTTGGATAAATAAGATTCATGCTCTACTTCTTACTACTGATTATCACGAAATTGAACATACACTAGATACACTCAATATAAAATCATTAGCAACATAAAAAGAACTCTCTTTATTGACATTGACAGAAGATGAACAAGGAAATATCGATTCTGAGTCAAAATTTTGAAATTTTTATTCAATATAGTTATAACTGATCCCAACAATCAAAAAATTAGAAAAAAATCTGTTGGAATAAAAGAAATAAGTAAAAAATTTCCTCGATGATCATACAAATTAATCGACAATTTCGAACAGCAGGAGGGAGAAAATGAGGAAAATGTAACAGCAGAGCATGAAATTCGTTCAAGAAAATCCAATTGCGTCTTGATTTTTACCAAGGATGCTAATGATCCTGATCAAACAGACGAAGTGGCTTTGATACGTTATTCGCAACAATCAGATTTTCGGCGCGACATAATAAAAGGTTCCAACCGTGCCCAAAGATGTAAAACAATTACTTGGGAGGTGTTTCAAGCAAATGTACATTCCCCCTTTTTTGGACAAAGTAGACAAACCACTCTTTTTTTTCTTTTGATATTTCTAGACTGCTAAAATGAATATCTCGAAATTGGATATTTAAAAACAAAGAATCAAAAATTTCTGATTATACAGAAAAAAAGATCGAGAAAAAAGAAGAGGCCAAAAGAGAAAAATACAAAAGAGAAGAGAAAATGAGGATAGAAATAGCAGAAGCTTGGAATAGTCTTTTACTTGCTCATGTAATAAGAGGCTCCATGTAAAAAACCCAATCAATTCTTAGAAAATATATTATATTACCTTCACTGATAATGGTTAAAAACATTGCATGTATGTTATTATTTCAATTTCCTAAGTGGTTTGAGGATTTAACAGATTGGAATCGAGAAATGCATGTTAAATGCACTTATAATGGTGTTCAATTATCCGAAACAGAATTTCCCTCAAAACTTTTTATTTACTTCTCACCCTTTACCCAAAATAAAAAATCATCTAAAAAAATCTCTAAACCTAAATAGTAATAATTTTATTTATATCTACTATTTATATTATTAAATTAAATTTCACATTTTGCATTTTGCATTATTTATATTATTGAATTGTTTAACCATATTAAATCTTTATAAATTTCTATTAAAATTGAATTATTGATGATACCATAAAATATTTGTATTAAAATTGTATGTTGATATCAATTTCACATTTTATCTTTAAGATAATTTTTATTAAAAAATCACATCTTTTTACATTTAATATATTTTTTTAATTTCTGAATACATAGTGACGAGAATCAGAATATAATTGAAGTAACTAAGCAAGCAAAGAAACCAACCCGTATATAAAATATTAATAAATAAATTATGAGGGGATGAAAGTTAATAACAAATTTGATTATGGTGGGTGACAGTGGTTACAAGGGCCCAAAGTCATTTTTTTAAATTTAACTCGAACAAATATATTTGATTCGATTCGATTCAAATTCCATCTCACTCGACTCGTTTCGAGAAAATTTTAAATCGAGTTAGGATGATAAAATAGGATTCATCAACTCGATTAACTCAAATTTTTCATTCGATTCGATCGAATGCTCACCCCTAGGCTACATTGTCTTAATTTTGTGGTCAAATAATTTTATGCACTTAGTTGTTTTTCAAAATATTTTATGACTTGAAATTGTTTAAAAAATTATGAACAAATTATTTAAATGGTTTTCATATGCAATTAGTTAGGGGGAGTTGATTTTGCATGATTAGTCTAGTTTTTATTCATTTGGTCTAATTTACATGATTGTTGAATGCCTTTGATTGTGCTAAATTAGATTTTGTTGAATGATTAATATTCAATTTTTGCATGCCTTATAAAACTCTATGTTTCATATTTATCATACTCAAATTTAACATTTTTAAGCATATGAAATCATTAGAATTTGATAAAAAGTCAAAGTTAGTTTAAAACTTTTGAGTACTTAGAAATCAAGTTGGGAACAATTTTCTACACTTTAGAAAATAAAATGGGCATTTGGTATCGATACCATCAAAAATTATCGATACCTGTTGAAAAATTATTGATACCCCTTTTAAAATTATCAATATCTATCAAGGTTTAATGATATTGCACCGTGTTTTAAAACATAAACAATTTCCCCCCAAAAAAATTCATATATTTTTCATAGCTCCAAACCCTAACTTTCAAAAAATTTCAAATCCATCATTTGTTCTTCAAAATCCCTAAACAAAAACAACTTTCATTATCATTTTCATCAAGGATTACACAAGGTTGCTCAAGGATTTCACCATTTTAAAACACATTTTGAGGTAAAAAAATTTATTTCGAAATTTTATTAAATTTTTTGCTAAATTATTATTTTGAAATTGAGTTTTGGGATAATTTAGAACTTATTTGTTGTGTTTTTGTTCAGGAGGTTACCTAATCTTTGCCCACATTGTTGAAAATCTGGTTTTAACATCTTGCTCACAAAGTGTTTGTAGAAATTCCCCAACGAAATTTCTTAGTAAATTTAGTGTGTCTTAGAGCTTTAGATTACAAGTATGCCTCTTAAGAAACGTTCTAAATCTAATCCCTCTTATGTTACTGCCTCTAGTGGGTCTAACTCGTCCTTTGGAAAATGTTTTCATTGTCCAACAGAACGAGAACGGTTTGATAGAAACTTCGTCACTCATCTAGTGAATACCTCTAGAACTTTAGATGTTGATTGCTTAGAATCATTTAATTTTCATTATCTTTGCGTTTTTTTGTGAGTGGCAATTACTTGATTTCTTTAGAATACATTCTCCCAATTTCGAAAACCTTGTCCGAGCCTTTTATAGTAATGGCAAGCTCAAACATGATGAGTCGGCTAAATTGTTATTGTCATTAATTCTTATCTTATGAATACACATATTCACCACACTATAGAAGATTTTGAAAATTTTTTGTCCTTACCTCCCGATGGTGTGCCTAATGAAAAGGGTCCAGTTAATCCTGCCATTTTTGTTCCATCTAATCTTGTTGTTAACTTAGATATGCATGACCGATTCTTACATACCATTATCTCTTGGATCTTTAAACCTATATCTAAGCATATCGTCATTCGAAACATCAACTATTGGTGGATCGATTGCTTTAAGTCAAATAGGCTTTTAGATGTTGCCTTTATCATGTATAACAATCGATTGGGAGATTGTTACTTTATTTGATAGAAACATTTTGATAAAATAAACACCATGTTTTGAATAAAAATCATTTTAAACAGCACTTGGCAAAATTGTACTTCAAATTATTTCTAAAATATAAAAATATCAAATTTATACTTAGAAAATTTTTAAAGGTCAAGTAAATTAAAAACAACACTTCAAAAAAAAATTTTCAAACAAGTCAAAAATGCTTCAGGTCCAAAAGTATTGATCCACTTCAATACTTTTTGTCAGGTATCGATAGATTTCTAGAAATTGATACCAAAATAGGCTATTGACTTAGAAACATTTTACCAAGTGTCGATACGGTATCTAGGGGTGAGCGTTTGATCGAATCGAATGAAAAAATTTTGAGTTAATCGAGTTGACGAATTATATTTTATCATCCTAATTTGATTTGAAATTTTCTCGAATCGAGTCGAGTGAGATGGAATTCGAATCGAATATATTTGTTTGAGTTAAATTTTAAAAAATAATTTTGGGTCATTGTAACCACTGTCACCTATCATAATACAATTTGTCCACCTTAATCAAAATTTTTTATTAACTTTCTCAACTCATAATTTATTTATTAATCTTTTATATACGGGTTAGCTTCTTTGCTTGCTGAGTTGTTTCAATTATCTTCATGTTATTGTCACAATGTATTTTAGAATTAAAAAAGTATATTAAATGTAAAAATATGATTTTTTAATAAAAGTTATTTTAAAGATAAAATGTGAAATTGATACCAATATAAAATTTTAACACAAATATTTTATGGCATAATTAATAATTCAATTTTAATATAAATATTTAATATGAATAAACAATTCAATAAAATAAATAATATAAAATGTGAAATTTAATTTAATAATATAAATAGTATATATAAATAAAATTATTACTATTTATGCTTAGTGATTTTTTTTGGATAATTTTGATTTTTTATTTGAGAGTAAAGGGTGAGAAGTAAAAGTTTTGGAGGAAAATAAAAAGTTTTGGGGAATAAAAATCTGAGGGAAAGAAAATGGGGGAGTAAAATTTTGGAGGGAAAATATTAAAAAAATTTTGGGGGAGGGGGGAGGGGGGATGGGTTTGGGGTAGATAGGAGGTGGGATGGGAAGGGAGTAAAAGTTTTAGGAGGAAAGTGGGAGGGAGTGAAAATTTTGGGGAAAAATAAAAAGTTTTGAGGGTTTTTGGGAGTAAAAATTTGAGAAAAAAGTAAATGAGAGAGTAAAATTTTGGTGGGAAATGGATTTTGGGTAGATTGGGGGGTTGGGATGGGAGGAGAGTAAAGGTTTTGAGGGGAAAGTGGGAAGGAATAAAAGTTTTGAGAGAAAAGTAAAAAAATTTGGGAGTTTCGGATAAAAATGTAAAATATTATAGTTTGATATTCGAATTATTCGTGTTATTTGAATTCGAAAACTCAACTCGATTCAAACTCGAAATTCAAAAAAAATTCGAGTTGACTCGAATAACTCGATTCGTTTAACTCGAAGTTCAAATTTTTTTCGATTTTTTTGAGTCGAATCGAGTTTTGCTCACCCCTAACGGTATCGATATCTTTTTGTTAGGTATCGATAAATTTTTAAATGGTATTGATATTGAAACACTTTATCAATAAATTTTTTAGTATTGATATAAAATTAGCATTCTGCCATTTTGAGGTATTCATCAAGTATCTATCCAGTATAGATACCTTTTACTTGGTATCGGTAATTTTATCTTTGTATCGATTTTATCAATTTTAATGGTCACTAAATCAAGGCATTAAATGCTAAAATTATCAATACTTTTCCAAATAGTATCGATATCTTTTGTTGTAGGTGAATTAAATGCACTGGTATTTCCATCCCAACGGCTCTATTAACTTCCACAACAACCTCAATGTTTGAAAATGAGTTAGATGATATAAATATCATCTTCTAAAGGTCCTACAATACAAGAAAGCATATTCAAACAAAAAGATCAATCAAACAACATTTGTGTCAAATATTTTCATGCTTTTCTTTCATATACTTGTGAGCTTCATTGATATTGTATTGGCTCAAGTGTTTTCCCTTGTAATTGAGCTTAATTTGCAAATACTTTGATCTTGTAAGGATTCTTTCTTTGTTTGCTTCTTTGTATCTCTTTGAGGGAGTTTGTATCGTAAGGTTTGGGTAGTGGAGTAGGCAATTGAGGCCAAACCATTCTAAATTATTGTATTCAATTTTCTATCATTTCTCTCTAGCTTTCACAAAATTTTTAAAAGCCAAATCACTTTCCCCCTCTTGGCAATTTCGGTTTAATTATTTGAGCTAAAACTTTGTCAGTAGTTGCTTTAGCAATAAATGTGGCACTCTATTACTTGGACTCGACGATTGGGTCGGATAAGGGATGTTATGACTATATTTTAAAATAAAACTTTTTATTAAATGATTAGTATGATTAAATAAAATAATTTTAAAATTAATTAATTATTATTTATTAAAAAATTTTGAAACCCCAACCTGTGCAGGGATCTAATGCTAGTTCATCTAATTTGAAGCGTCTTTACAGACGATCAGGCTGTAGGTATGAACTCTGTAGGTTTGAAACCCGCCACAAGCCGTGTTATATTTATCCATACCTTTACCAACGGACCCCATCCATCTGTCGGTATAAGGTCTAGTTATATTGCCATAGTTTTACTTTTGTTGGAATAAGTAAAGCTATATTGAGGGATATTTTGATCTGTCGACAAATGCTATCAAAATTATCAATTAAGTAAAAATCTGTCGGTATATAGTTCCTAAACCTACCAATTTGATCCGTCAGTATAGCCATCTATCAGTAAATGAGGTTTTTTTGTTTTTAAGTGAATCATGTACGAAATGGAACTTTAAATACCCGCAATTAGATATTTTATGTAATAAAAAGACCAAATTTAAAATTAGAATGAACTTGAGAATCTATTTTGCAATTATCTCTTTATTAATCTGTATTTTAGAGAAAAAGAACAGAAGGCTAGTTTATTGACATGGTCATCCTACCATGTTTTCCTGTCTCATGCTATGATGCTAATAATATAATAATATTTATTACTAGTACGTACGTTGTCTTCAATTATTACATATTTAGCCCTCAAAAAATAAAACTGGAAACTATCCAATTCTTTGCTTACATTTTGTTGGCGTGTCACAAAAGATGAATATCCATCTTGGTCAAAAGCCCAAAAACTATTAGATTATAGACACGTGTATTTGTTGCCATGCAACTTCCTACTAACATCTGCCACGTATTCCAAAAATGTTCAGAATTACGATTAATTACCATTATAGAGTCGCTTCACTATTCACTATTCTGTTACATTTCTTTTCTTCAAATAATAATATTTTAACTAACTTATTAATATTTATAACCATTTTATCTTAAAGAATATATGTTCTTTTTGTTTCTGGAATGTTCGATATATTAAAATAAAATAAAGTATTTGGAGTGACGTGGTCCCAATTTATCGGCATTTTCAACTTTGTATGGCCTTCCCGAATATCTATATGGATAGATAAAATTGCGACAAAAATATTTTAAAAAATTATTTGTTCGTAGATACTGTTAATAAAATATAAGATATTTATTGCTAATGGAAAGTAATAGAATAATAAATTTGTGCCCCTTCTTTTCCCAATTAAAAATTAACTTCAACTTTGCATTTGTATATACTATTTGCAAATAGAGTTAGCCACTTGTCTGGTGGCTCAGACTTTGTTTCTGTGGTAGCCCACATTTAGGCTTGGCCAGCGGTGGAGGGATATGAGATGTGTCGTATTTGTGCGCGCCACGGTGTCCAGCACATCATCATGTCTTGCCAATTTTTTAAGATGGTCATTCATATTATTCACTTAGAATCTATGGAATCCGAATATTTTTACATGCTACCATTATTATTTATATATGGATAAATTATATTATTAGTCACTAAATTATAGGTAAATTTTTGTTTTGGTTATTTAACTAAAAAAAGTTACAATTTAATTATTAAATTATTCGAAAATTTTCATTTAAGTTATTGAATTATTCAAAAGTTTGTATTTAAGTCACTAGACTGTTAAGTTTTTTTGTTTTAAAGCTCCGCCAACAAGCTCCAAGCAATGATTGATACGATGGATTAATACCCATCAATGAGTAAAAGAACATACTTTAGATCCAAGTCGGTCTAATGGTCAATGTTGGAGATCGAAGAAAAAAACTGTTTAAATTTTTGTTTGTAGATTCGTGGCGTCTAAAGTTGTTTCATGAAAAAAAACTGATCTATAGAAGAGAAAAGAAGTAGAGCTTTCAATTGGTGCAAATAATGCAAAAAGTAGAGCTTTCAATTGGTGCAAATAATGCAAACAACAAAAAGAAATATAACATCGATTTTAACAATCTAGTGACTTGAATAAATTTTTTTGAATAATTTAATAAACAAAACGAAAACTTACCTATAGTTTAATGTCTAATGGTATATTTTTCCCTTTACAATGATTGAAAATTAATAATTTATAAACTTTTTATTATTGTATTTGAATTATATTTTATCCATATATATATATATATATGCCTACAACTCCAATAGATAAAGTGGGAGACCATAGTTATAGACAATTCACTTGATAGATTAAGAGCCGTTAATTGATTGGAATGATGGAAGGAGAGAAAGAAAAATTCTCTATCCCAAAATATGTCCTTAGTCAAAGAGTCTCAATTTGTTGGAGAGAAACAAGTAAAATCTACTTGATGCTTTTAGAATGGTGCCCCTACCATTTAGGGTAGCTATAAAAGAGATAAATGTTTTTATTATGATGTTTTTAATGGGATATTTCGGTGGGTCGTTATTATACATAAAAAAATCAGTGAAACTCGTTAAAATGTCACATCAAACACATAACTATCCTAGATGATAGGAGTACTACTTTAAGGACACTCAAATAAATTATAATAGTATTATTTTACAAAAATAGTTTATTTCACATAATGAATTAGAAAAATTATGTTACCTATGAATTACTGTACTTAATCTTTTAAAGGTGACTAATTAATCTTTTAAATGTGACTAAAACCTAACTCCCATTTAGAATGGACCAAGTTATCTATCCAAACTTTGAGAGGTTTGGATAAAAATAGTAAAACAAAAAAATGAGATTGTGTAGAAAACTAGGCCCACTATAAGGCTGGCTTAAGCTCAAACATGCAAGATTCAAGCTTAACCCCGGTTTGACATGATCCCACATATAAAAGCCCGTTAACTTCAATGAGAAGGGAATATAGACAACTCCTCCCTCTCTCTCTTCCTTCCTTTTCTTTTGTTGCCTCTCTATCCATGATAGCTCTTTACCTTCCAAGAGTAAATCGTCCATCACCTCAGCCATTCCTCCTCTTTACTGATACACGATGTCAACACTTATCGAACATAATTTTATTTTTTAAAATTCCCTAACTTTCACTATTTGTTTTTTTGTAGTATAACTTGTTGGTAGCTAAAAGTTGAATTATATACTCGTTTGGCATAATAATTTTTTTAGCCCTTCAAATTTACAAAAAAAAAAAAAATATCATTTTAGCTTTCCATTTATTTTTTTTTCCCTCTTTTAACCCTTGAACTTGCATTTTTTGTCAAATCACCCCAAAATTGATGGAAAAGTTAACATTTGTTAGTTTTGTTGATGTGGCATACACGTGGATTACCATGTGGATGACATGTCAACATTTAGTTAAAATTTAAATTTTTAAAAAATATATTTTTATATTATTTTAAATAATTTAATGTTTTTAATTTTTAAAAATAATTTTTATAATTTAAAAAATTAGTTAAATGTGGACGTGTTGTCCACATGATAATCTATGTGTATGAACGTTAAATTTTCTATTTATTTTAAGGTGATTTCAAAAAAAAAGTAAGTTTAAAAGCTAAAAAAGACGAAAAATTAAATAAATATCTAAAATAATTTTATAAAATTAAAAGGGAAATAAATCACTATCCCAACTTATTTTGATAGTTGAACAATTGTGATAATATAACATGATTGTAGTGATGAAATTGAGAAGTGAACTCCCAAACCGCATAAAATATAATAAAACTTATTTTGTTCTACTTTCAAATAATTAAAATTAGAATGTTTTGCCCGCAATCGTTGGGTTTTAAAATTATAATTATAATTATTTATTAAATGCTTATTAAAATTACATTATATATTAAAATAATTATGATTGTAATTATCTTTATTTTAATTAAAATTAGTTTTTTATTCATGATTTTTTTATGTCAAATTATAATTATAATTATAATTATGGTCCTTCTACTATGTTTAAATTTAAGATTTAATATCTATACTTTAATTTGACATAATTTGGTTCCTCTATTTTTAGTTAGTCCAAATAGTTTATTATTTCGATTAAAATGCTTAGGCGGAAGCTTTTCCTAAAAATATACATTCCAAACTTATCATACTGAAATATATTTTTCTTGTATGTTAGAAAGGTGTATTTATCATAACGAAAAAAATCTTTTTGGTATGCGTTAGAAAGGAGTTGTTATGAAGAGATCACGACGACATTTTAACTGGAATAGTTAAAAATGTTAATTATTTACACCAACTAATGTTATTGATAAAATAAACTAAATCCTAAACTTTAGCAAAATAAAGGGTTCAATATTAAAATTTTACCGTTATCTTATAGGGCGAAAAAAAAGAATAAGGACACGTGTGATGACAAAATCGATTAGGAGCTTCTTTTTAGATAAATAACTAATAAGAACAAATCATGTAAAAACAAAACAAAATCGACTAAAATTAAAATTTAACCAATCTAATAAAATACTAGGGGTAAATTAGGTAAATACAATATTTTCCCCTAAAGTAGATGGAGGCATCCCCTACTCTACTCGTATTGCCCTGTGCTTCCTATCATTCCAAAAAGTTGGATACAACAAAATTGACTTTTATTTAACTATTTTTAAGTCATAATCACTTGGATCACTTTTATCTACTTTTCTCATTTCTCATTTAGTTACACCCTACCAACCAACAAACAGTAATATATTATTTTATTCTCAATCCAAATCAATGGAGCTTCAAAACTAGGGGCGGATTCCATTTTGATTTTTTTTCTAACTTAATAATTTTTTTTTACTCTAATCTAATCATGACTTCCTTAATACTAATTTTTTTATTTCACCCTTAAATCAAAACTTAACAAATTTTATTGTTGTGTTGTTATTTTCAAACTGTTAAATTCCAGTACATTCTTTTAAAAAAGGTAACATGGTGGTTGATTGACTGGCACGAATTTGTCCGTTTAGTGAGGCTGAACTTATAATTATTATTATTTCTATACTTTCTATTAAAAAATTATTTTTTGAAGATAAACTAAGAATTCATACATGTAATATGTTGATTTAATGTTTTATGTGCCTACTTAATAATTTTTCATGTGTTATACGTTTATATAAATATTAATTTGCAGTAACAATTATTAATTAAAATAAATTTAGAAAAAAAAAATCTGCCCACATTTACATCAATAAATTTAAACATAAAATCTCAATAATCATTTGTGAGATGTTATGTTATTAATAATTTAATAATAATTTCAATTGATTGAATTGAATTTAAGACCAAAAACTATGTGTGGGACCCATTATCCAACCTATCAGAATTCAGATTACAATGAATCCAATTTTTTCTCCCAAAAATTTTAAAAAATAATAATAATGAATATACAAAAAGTGGATCAAGTACCATGCTCTCATTGATGAAGTTCCAGAACTTTCTACAAGAAAGGAACTATTTATTGTTTATTATTTATTATTTATACTTTTATAAAATAGATATGGCTTTTTAAAATAAATTTATGTTATTAAACCAAAACCAAAACTAAAATAATTAAATATTATAATGAATAAAATAATAAGTTCCATTGGATATGTCTAGAACTTTCTAAATGATTTTTTATAAGTAAATCCCCCACAATTAAATATATTTCTCTTTGTTTAAAACTCTTTTTTTTTTTTTTTTTGGGGGGAACACTGCTTTCGTGGCTTTTAGTATATAAACGAGCGTGACTAAGCTACCAACTCTACTATAACGGCAAAAACGACCTTCCCAAAGAAGAAACCTCGCACAGAAAAAAAAAAAAAAAAAAAAGATCCACTTTTTTTCTCTTTATTTTCTGTTCCACTTTCTATTTATAATCGTACTGGTTCTCTTTTGATTTAGTTTTCAATTTTATTTTTTATTTATTTTTAACATGTTTGAGGAATCAGCTTCAGCTCTCCGTATATGAAGCTTTCCCCTGTTTTCAAATTCTCATTTGTTTTACGAACTTAGAATCATCAAAATTAAGGGTTTGAATTCGATAAAGGAATCGTTTCGTAATCTTAGGAAGAACGAATTTACCGGAGTTTCGGGACCATGAATCCGTATTTTCCGGTGAAGGAAGAGTACCCGAACTCGAGTTATTCACAGTCCGACGATGACCAGCCGGTGATGATGATGGGGCCGCCGCCACCGCAGCCGATGGAGGGTCTTCACGATTCAGGGCCACCACCATTCCTCACGAAGACCTTTGACATTGTTGATGATCCTAGCACTAATTACATAGTTTCGTGGAGCAGAGGAGGTAGCAGCTTTGTTGTGTGGGATCCTCACGCTTTCTCCACTAATCTTCTTCCTCGATATTTCAAGCACAATAATTTCTCTAGTTTCGTTAGGCAACTCAATACTTACGTAAGTCTTCTTATCTCTCAACCTCTGTTTTCAATTTTCCAAAAAAAAAAACTTTCCAATTTTAAAAATTTCTCTCCAAATATTATTACATCAAGCTAGAATTTCAATTCCACTGGAGGCTAATGTTGAATTATAGTCTTTTAGAAGGTCAAAATGTAATATTGCAGTTTTTAGAGTGACTAAACCATAAGGCCAAAGGCCACTGCTTCCTCCATTTCATAGCTTCATAATGATTCTTAGTAAAATGTTTACTTGTTAATGTTCTTCTGGGTTTCACTCATTTTATTTGCTTTAAGTTTAGTTTTTTTTTTTTTTTTTGCTGCAATAATTGATTTTTTTATTCTTATATCTCCTTGTTCATTGGATGCAAAAAGATTTCCTGTTTAAATTATTGATGCTCGAGAGTTTTCTTGAAAGTTCTGGAATCTCTCATGACTTACAGATCATCCAAAGTTTATATATATTATTTTTTATTACGTTTTTGTAGAGATTGTTCTATCACCATTATTTTAATCCTTTGAGCAACTCCCTTGGGGTTTTCTCTTTTTCTTTTTTAATTTTTAGACCTTAATGGTTCTTTCTGGAAGTGGGACCTCGCTCAATTATTTATTGGTTCTTGTCTCCATCAACAATGGGAACTAATCATAAATTATTAACAAGTTTTTTTTATTTGATTTATTGTGTGATTTCACTTACTGCAGGGTTTCAGGAAAACTGATCCAGATAAATGGGAGTTTGCCAATGAAGGGTTCCTTAGGGGCCATAAGCATCTGCTGAAGAACATTAGGAGAAGAAAGACCACATCTCAGCCCCCACCATCTCAGCAACCTTTAGGTCCTTGTGTTGAAGTTGGCAGATTTGGGGTAGATGGGGAAGTTGGTCGATTGAAGCGGGACAAGCAGGTGTTAATGATGGAATTAGTGAAGCTAAGACAACAGCAACAAAGCACTCGAGCTTATATTCAAGCCATGGAAGAAAGGTTACAAGGCACCGAAAAGAAGCAGCAACAAATGATGTCTTTCTTGGCTAGAGCTATGCAGAATCCAGCTTTCCTCCGGCAGTTGATGCAACAGAAGGAGAAAAGGAAGGAGCTCGAAGAAGCCATGTCGAAGAAAAGGCGACGGCCGATCGATCAACGACATGTAGGCCAATCGAGCCGAGGTAGCGAGGGGACAAATCCGGTTAAAACTGAACCTCCGGAGTATGGTGAGTACGGATACCAAGTGACAGAGTTGGAAGCATTGGCACTCGAAATGCAAGGGTATGGTAGGGCCAGAAGGGAGCAAGAGGAACCACAAGATGAACTCCAACATGGACATGGCCATGACAGAGAGCTTGATGAAGGGTTTTGGGAAGAATTATTGAATGAGAGATTTGAAGGAGAGTTGGATATACCTGAAGGAGGTGAAGATGAAGATGTGAATGTATTGGCTGACCGGTTGGGGTATTTGGGTTCAAGTCCAAAGTAGCAATTGCATGTTTTTGTAGCATTAGTTCATAATCTCTTAATTTTCTGCAGAAAAGGGGTCGTAAAGAAAAACAACACAATTAGGCCATGATCTATTCAATTGCTTTGAATCTCTGATGCTTTATTTGGCAGGATAGGGGGGGGGGGGGAATTACAATCCAAAAAAGAACCATATCCAGAGGAAAATCTCTCTTTGTTGCTGGTTTCTCTTCATCTGCAATTCCCTTTTGTATATCCATTTTGCCCGCTTATGTTTCTCTATCTTTGGTTAGGTATTTGCAGCTATGTAGATCAGAATCTGCTGTTGTGTTCATCGTCATGACTTGTTTGGAGGTTCTTTCTTTACAATGTAATGTGCCAATAAGCATTTTAATTCACTAACTAGCTGTACCCTCTTTTTAATTCATTCTTTTTTGGCCTTAAATCAGTGTAGATTTGTTCTGAAGCTGTTGAAAATCGACAAGTTGTAGCTGCAAGTTGCAAAGAAAAAACACGACTAAGATTTTGCTATTGGAATCCAATTCACAATCATCACTTGGTAGCCTTTAACCCTTTTTTTTTGTTCAGTTCAATTTCGCTGTATTTTTGTTCGTCTCTTTTCTTGGGAGAAGGTGGCAAGAACCATGGTCGGTGATACTAGACCTTTTAATATCATATCCAACTCCAATTAAATTTGCAATAAGACAGTGTTATCACTTAATCTAATAGTGCTTTAATATCATGATTGAGCATTTGTCAACTGATCAAATCAAACTTGGACAATAATGAACAATCATGAAGTTGTTGCATCAGTGCCACGACAACATTTTTATGGCCAATGACAACGGGATTCTGATTGGTCGCTGTCAAATCTTTGCACCAAATCGCAGTGGTCTAAACTAGGGAATGTAAAAAACGGTTTCTCGCTGCTCGTCTTTTGATGATATTGCTTTCACCAGATGAATTCATGAATTCCCTGATAAGCACTAACGATTTTTTCTTTAAAATTTTGGTTGATGTTGTTTCTTCAAAAGTTGAAATTTGCAGTGAGTATTGAATTCATAGGAGGTTATGGACATAACCATATTCTCAAAAGCGACGTTCATGGTCATCATATTCTCCTCATTTCTTGTGGCCCAATTTGCATTGAAAATCCCCTTATTTGCTGGCTCTTGGAACATCGAAATCGAGTAAACTCTTTTTAAAAAGAAGAGAAAAAAAATAATTGCAATAAAAGTTAAAAGAACATTACGAGTTCGGACCAATGTGATTAATGGGCCTGATTTTGGACCTTATAAACACAAAATATCAAAAAAACATCATTTCTGATACATGTTTGACTATATTGCTTCCTCTGTAGATCACACTGTAATGGGAAGTTAACGTTTTACCGACCAAATGGGGGCTCAGTTGCAGGACCCATTGCAAGTATATAAAGGTAAAAATGTTGTCTTCTTTGAAACAAATAGTGTGATTCGATAGCAATGTGCAACTTGGCAAAACATTTCATCATTTTCATTATATGCATATCAGAAAAAGAGTTAACGAACACCCCTTTTTAAACATGATGAGCATGTGATCAATTAAGTTTTAGGACAATGGTTAAGTAATTTCAATCTTGTCTCTACGATGGGTCTGTTTTATTTTTCCCTACAAATTTATATATACGGCCGACATGATACTCGTACATTTCACTTTCAATTTATATATGCTTGAGTGACAAGAAACAGTGCAAAGATCAGTTTTGAATAGTTGCAAGAAAATATTTGACACGTTATTCTTGTTTTTGGCTTAACTAGAGAAAAATGTGGCCAAATGAATGATGGGTTTAGTTGCATGTCAGCTAATTATTGGTTGCAAAAAGAATAGGATATGAAAATATCAGAAGTTTCCCTTCCACGCGGTTTTCACTGGTATTTATCCCCCGTCTTTCATAAAATTCAATGCATGTTTTTTCCTTTTGACTTTAGAAAGAAACTGAATTTTCAGAGAAAAAATTAAATCAACATCACAAGTAAGGTCCATAGTTCGCAAATTGTATCCCTGCAACGCGTAAAATGGTTTTCAGAGAAAAATGGGTTTTTTTTTTCTTTCTCACTTTTGGTGCACCGAAGTTGGTGCTAGAATGAAGAAAGATGGTTGATCTATTATGAGCATAAGTTTGAGTTAAATCAGTGAGTTGATGTGTGGCAAAATTTCCCTGGTTCTTAAGAGGGGTTTATTTGCTTCATTGGCAACACCAACATCTCTCACAAGATGTCTCTCATTGAATGGACAAAGTTTTGGACCCTTTTGATGGGTTTTGGTCTGGTGGGCTGCCATATCCAACAAGGCAATGTTTTAGGCCAACTCTGCAGCCTAGTTAAAAGAAACTATAGAAGAGAATAGGTCACGCTGCACAAGAGTGCTGATGTATCTTAATATTAAATTTTGGGAGTACAATTATATACTAAAAATTCTATCACACACACGTATACGTATAGAAATCACATTTTTAGAGTTTAAGAGTGTGTTTATAAATAACATATAAAAAATAATGAAATGTAAGATTGAGATTAATACTAATAACATATATACAATATGTACAAAATTAAAATTAAAAAAAAATAGTTTAAATTGTGAGCGAAAAGAAATTCTAAATGGGTAAAAACATCATATTAAGAATATTAAATGCACTTCAATTATTTATTATAGCATTGTCATTTTTTTTTTGAGTTGGTATTAAGTTAATTTGTGACATTAACTCAATCAATGACATAATCAATAAAATTATAGTATACCAATGGTGTGAGAAAATAATTATATAATATATTTATTAAGAATTTATATAAAATTTAAATATTACTCTAGTTGAAATGACAAAATTGAAAGATGGAATGTTTGGTGTTTGGGTTCAAATCCGTAAGTATAAAATTTTTAAAAAAATTTATATAGGAAGATAAAAAAAGAAAAATCTTAAATTAATATTTATTATTATTTTTTAAATAAGAATATTTTAATATTTTAATAATTAAACTGAAACCCCCGGAGGGAAAGAAAAAGTAATATTTAGTAAAAATAATTATAGTTTAGATGATTGTAACCTGTGATTTAGAATTGTACAACAACATTAATGGTGAATTTTTGGCCGATTCCTCTTACTTTTTGTCTTGATATTCTTCATTTCCTATGCCTAAATACACAAGTTGCATTAAAGGCAAGGTAAATGTGTGTGTGGTTTCAAAGCATATAAAATAAACATGTGGTTTAACATTGTCCCATGGTCAAGTCATTTTGTGGAATCGAGGGCTACAAAAAGACAAATGAAGAAGTGCAGCCATTGAGGACACTTAGACTGGGTCTAAATCTCACTGTCCTAAGTCTGCTACACTAGTTTTTCCGGTAGACACGACACATAAATTTGTCTTGGGTTTGATCTCTTTCATTTTAACCCTCCCTTACAAGCATCTGTGAGGATGAGGACCATTCCATGACATTGGTTCTAAAATTTTTTGGGTGATAATAGTTAGCCCTTTTTTAACAAAACCTGTTATTTTAGATATTTGAGTTGCAGCAAGTTTGTCTGATATGTTATAGTTTTTCATAGATATGAATCGGTCGGCAATGCAGGAGCAGCACAGTGGATTGATGGACCAAAAACAAGACAAGTTTTTCCTTCAAGAGGACAAAAATTTTTGGTAATCATTTAAACCAACAGATTAAAATCTTATTTTATCTTCTCATCTTTCACATTGATTTTTCTTTGTTCTCCTTTTGATGCCAATGAGTTGACTCGAGCCCAAAAAGAAAATTTGAAAAATCTATCATTTCATGATGAAGACAAACAACTCATCATCTAATTTAAACACACAGGATTATTATTTATTAGTTTAAATCATTTCAGGGGGTTGGTCACAAGGATTATCGTATAAAGTGTTATCTAAGGATGTTACGATGGATTTTCTTTTATTTATAATAAATTTGGATAGTTTTTAAACGTAATGGTACTTATGGCTGGGGCTATTTTAAAGATTATGGGATCCTCTAATCTTAATTATTTTTATAAATATTTATTTATATATCAATCTTGTCATTCGTACAGTGGTAAACTTATATGTAAATTTTAAATTTATCGATATGAAATATAAGATTCGATCATTGTGTTTGTAAAACCCTTTTCTCTTTCCTTATTGGTTCAAATGTATTAAACACATTTAAAAATTAAAATCCTAAGGTTTTAACAATTAAAAGATGACTAATTTATCCAGCATTGTGAAAAAAACCAAAATCTAAAAGAAAATCAAATAGCCACCACCATGACACAATGTTGGTTTTTGATTCTAACATTGTCGACAGTTGAGTTGCAGACACCAAGAGAGTGTGAACGTTGTTCCTTGGGCTCCTCATAGTTCTTACCATATTTGCATCGCCGGCATGATTCTTCGGCATTGATTTTGGACTTTTCATCTATAGGTTAACATGTTGGCTGAAATTGAGCAATTGCAATGGTCGTCGCGTCAACCTGATTGGGTCACAATTTCCTTCACCACTAAGCTTCATATTATCAGGGAATGAGTCGAATGAATGGTATGGGTGTTTTTGGAAGGTGTAAATTAGAAAGGGATGTTAATGTATGTCATGGCTTAATTACATAATATATAAATATTGAGGGTTAATTTTTTTAAAAAATTGAGATCAAATTGATATAATGTATAAATGTCAAATGACTAAATTTCTTATTATACAAATTTAGAATGGTCACAAAAGTTTTCCATTGCTTAGTCAATGAAAGTTAATGAATGGTATGGGTGTTTTTGGAAGGTGTAAACTAAGAAGGGATGCTCATGTATGTCATGGCTTAATTACATAATATGTAAATATTAAGGGTTAATTTTTTAAAAATTTAAGATCAAATTTATATAATGTATAAATTTCATATTATATCAATTTAGAACTGCCACTTTAGTTTTCAATTACTTAATCAATGACAATTAATGAAAGGGGATTAAAAAAGACATTATTATAAAATAATAATAATAAAAAAAGAAACTTAAGCATAGATGAGTAACCTATAATGTAGTTTACCCAAAATATTATTATCTTAAAAGAACTAATAGTGTATATTCTCCAACCTTATGCTAGGATTAGAATAAAGAGAAGAAAAGAAAGGAAAGTAAGAAAAAGGAAGAATATTTTCTTTGTTGAGATTGGTTTTAAGTTTTATTTATTTATTTAAGTAAGTGGAAAAAAAAAAGCTTCCATAAAATTAGTCTTTATTAACCCAAAATTTGGGAGAAAACTAAGAAAAAAAGTAAAAAGCTATAAATTTTCTTTTTTTATCCTCTTCCTCTTTCATATAAATTATTTTATAAGAAGGTTGTAAATGTAAAAAAAAAAAAAAATCATAATAAATCATATTTCATTTCATGATATTGAATAATATTTTCCTTCCTTTCTCTTTTTCTCTCTTCCTTTATAGTATATAATTCAAACACAGTGTAAAATAAAGGAAAGGAAGGAAAAACAACCCTCTTTCCTTCATTTGAACATTTTTTTTTTATTAAGGGTCTATTAAAATAGTTTTTTTTTTTTTTTGTTTGTATCAGATTATATTTTAATAACTTATGTTTGAAATATTATATTTTAGTCACTTACAATATTGTGTTGTAACATTTTAGTTACTGAGCCGTTAATTTTAGTTAACGGTGTAATGGTAAGCTGATGTAGCATGTTAAATCATCATTTCAAAATTAAATTTTAGGTTAAATTCTACAATTGGTCCCTATATTTTTTTTTTCATTTTTAGAAAATTAATTTTTTTTATGTTCTTTTAACTTTTTTTTATTTTCTATTCTTTTCTGCTTCTCCCTCTTTTACATTAAAAGATATGTAGAATGAAGGAAACAGAAGGAGTAGCAAAAAGGAACGGAAAATAAAGAAAAGAAAAAAAAAGGAAAGTTAAAAGAACATAAAAGAAAAAAAAAATTACTCAAAAGAAATAGGAGGACCAATTGTACAAATTAACCTAGAATTTTTTGTTGGAAATGATGATTTAATGTGCCACATTAGTTTACCGTTAAAGACAATTAATGGTTCAGTGACTAAAATGTTACAACGCGATAACGTGACTAAAACATAACATTTCAAACATAAATAACTAAAATGTAACATGAGATAAATAAAAGTGATTATTTTGATAGTTTATCCTTTTATTACTCCAAATAAAATTAAAAGAGTGTTGTTGAATTTTATTTATCTAAAATTTGAAAGAAAAGTCGGAGAAAGAAACTAATTTTTACTTTACGATTTGAATTATATTTTTATTTTAGTAATAATTTATATAAATTATTTTTATAAAAAAATATATAATTGAAAAAAGTCATTATATTAAATCATTTCCATAATTTTAACCAAAACATATGTTATAAACAAATCTTTTATTTCCCTTTACTAATTTTGTTGAGTATGTCTCATATTTCAGTTAAATTTGAGATATAATTTTTCAGTTAAACTCTGTTTATTTGTTTCAGTCGAACTCTGATTAATCTAGATTATTTTATTATTTAACCTACGAATTTAACCTATAAATAGACTCTTTTACAATCTTAGAAAACATATACACCCATTAAAATATTAGAACTTATAACACCTTTAGAGAATTTTGTATTTATGTTTTGAGGGTTCTTTATTTTCAAATTTCAAGGTTTAGTTTTTATCTTCATCTTTTATACTTTTCGTTCTTTTATCATTATTATAATAAAATTATCTTTTCTAGTAAATTTTTTATCCTCTTTAGTAAATTTTTTCACGTTAAATTTATATACTTAATTTCTTAACTTTTTCCGCTATTTTTTTTACTTACTTAACAAATTTTAACCTTCTCAACAACGTACATATATCATTTCCCTTTAGCTTCTTTTACCTTTTTTTCCTTTATAATTATTTTATCTAAATAAATTTTAATAAAAACCAATCTGACAACTTTGAGTTTTTATATAGTGACAAATCTGCTATTCGCCCAGTTAACACAACTTCAGTCACATGAGTGGAACACGTGGGGTCAAGACAGAGCTTAAAGTTGGGGTCCAACTGTCCTAGTCAGCGCTCGTGACCAGCAAATCTACAACTGAAAATTATTTTGTTAATTAAAAATATATATGCCCCTATCTATGGCTTGTGTGTATCAATCTCTATCTCTTTACCTTTCTCGTGAGTTTCATCAATATAAGCCCCACTTGTAACATCGCCGGCCGGCCCCACTTTTTAATTGGGCTTTAAACTACAAGGCCTCGGTTATCATTCATTTTTGGCCCATCTTCTCCTTTCCTACAAACCCCTTCTAGTTGTTAGTAATAACAATTGTACCATGAAACACGACACGACACATGAGATTTAACTATAATAAGCATGTCTTAAATCTAGTTAGCCGCCATAGTTGATATCATCCTTAAAAATAGGAATAAGCTTAAATTGACCACCAACACTGTTATTTAAAATATTTTCTTTTCTTTTCTTTTTCTTCCGACAATTCTTATGAGTGGATATGGGTTTAATAACCTTTCTGATATAATATTTAGAACTACATATAGGCCATTCACAATCCCTAAATAAGAAGATAATTTGCTTCAGAATACTCGAACCCACGTCTTTTTACATTGACAACAATACTAGTACAAATCGAGCCAAGGCTCAATCGGCCAATGGCCTTAATCTTATTATTAAGATAAAAAGGATGGAGAGAAAAAAAATGAAAATAATAAGTTTATTTTAAATTTTTAAGAATAAGAACTATAAGAAATTGAGATTCGCTACCAATCACTAAATTTTTTTTTTTTTTTGATATCATCAATACTTCACTTTGATGAAACTTTTAACTCGAAGTTTGTATACATTTAGATTCAGACTTAAACCCCTAAAATCTCAATTCTATTGGTTCCTATTGTATACTATTATGCGGATTCCTTCTTTTATTTTACCACTCTCATGTTGCCATTCACAAATATCTTTGTATGTCTTTCCCATAAAAACTTATTTGTAAATACACCATTAATGAAGATTTTAGATATTTAAGTTTGAATATAAACCTATATAAATTTTGGGTTTAAAGTTTAAGTAAAATGGTGCGTTGATGACATGAAAAAAAAGATGAGATGATATTAAATAATTGGTAATGGATACAAACTGACTCAGTATTTTAACTTCATATAATCATTTCTCATTTTAGAAAATGTAAAACATGTTTTTTTAAATAAAAATAAAAGTTTGTTTTGATTAATGAAAATGCAAAAAACATGTTTTTGAGATTTTTTTATATTAAAAATATGAGAAATAAAATAGAATAATAATAAAATAATATTTAGTCTCTTGATTTGACCATTTTTCCCACCTTAGGACTTTGAACTTTTGTTTAGTAGTCCACATTAGTTTCAAAATTTGATAGCTTTTTTCCAATTTGGTCTCTAAACTTGAATTTTCTTAAAGTATGATGATATGACATTTTGAAAATTTTGTCACATTAATTTTTTTAATTTTTTATAATTTTTAATATTTTTGTAAATTTTTAGGATTTTATATAATTTTTGAAAATTTTCAAGTGATGACATCGCATAATTTTAGAGTGTCACATTATCATACCTTAATGGAAAAAAGTCCAGTGACCAAATTGAGAAAATTTATCAAGTTTAGAGATTAAATGTTACTTTACCCCTAAAAAATCCTACATTTCTATGGACTTGAACCAAGATCAAAGATTTGATATTTAAAAAATTGTTAAAAAAATATTTTTGTTTACACAAACTCGAATCATTCATAAATTAAATTTATGCTATATTTGGTAGGAGCACAATTTTTTACACATGTTTTAGTATACGAGTTAGCAATAAACTAATTCAGTTGGTAATATTTAGCTATTTTCATGACTTATTTTTAGTAAAGAGAATGAAAGATTTTCCCTTAATTTGAAGATGTCTTATTTTATTTACAAGAATTAATACACATCTTTCTAATTTTAAATTTAAATTTGTACTAACTTTTTTTATTTTATATCTAATTATTGTAATACATATGTAATAAGTGAATAGAGTGGTGGAGAAGATGGCTAACATTGCTATGTACCACAAAAATATAATTGTTTCTGCAATTTTTTAATTAAACTAAATGTGGGTTTGAATGGGTAGTGTGTTTACCTGCGGTTAGTGTAAAAATGAGGTTAGATACTATAACATAAGATAAAAAATAAATTAAATGTGTTGCATCGCCCATTTAAACCCACCATTATATAAATACAAAAAATATAATTGTTGGGCCAATTATTGTTAGAGTTTATGCAAGTGTAGGTACAAGAATAGATACTAAACTTATTTTTATATTTAAAATATAAAAATATATATGTAGAAAAGAAAAACATAAAAAATGTGGTGTAGTGAAGCGGGGCAAGAGAGCCAAAACTGCATGCGTGAATCTGGTAATAGAACCACCCGTGAAGAAGGAGATGGACCCCATTTGGTGGTAGCTTTGCCATTCTTTCCCAATCCCCATCTTTTTGCATGCAAACACAGGGGCAAAATAATAGTATCACTTTCGTATAATTGCATTTGCATGGCCGATTCATTCCCTATATTTAGACGCCCATCATAACTCTGCATCACTCCCTCATTTATAGCTTGGAATGGTATTTTCTTTTCTTCTTCATATTTTGGCCAATCCCAATTTCCTGGGATTTTTCTTAGAACCCAAATGGGACTTGTGCTTTTTCTAAACTTGTATATATATTCAAGACCTTAGGGTAATTTCTTGCCCTGTAATTAATTTCCCTTTTTTATTTTCATTGTTTTACTATCAAATATGTAAACTGGATATTCATTGTTTTTTTAAATAATTTATTTAATCGAATTGATAGGTACAGCCTCAAAAGTTGGATCGGTAAAACATAAATTCGTCTTATCCAACAAGACAAGGGAACATCAATCTCTCACAAAAAACCAAACGATACAAAAAAATTTATTTGAATATCATATATATTATATAGGATTTATATTTCGATGCACTAATCGTGTTTATATTACTTGACATTTTTTTAAGTTAATTTTCTAAAATTATATCCTCAATTATTCTAAATATTTTAATTAATTAAAATTTATATAAAAATATATTTAAAATTGAAGTTTTTATAAATATTCTTTTGAAAGTTTTTACAATATATATTTGCAAAATTTTATCTATTATGAATTTTAAAGTATAAGAGGTTAAAGTTGGAAATTTTTTTATTACTAAATTTCAAAATGTGACAAATTTTTTTGGGATGGATGGAGTATTTTTTCCAAGGGACCTCTAATAGAACTATAATATTATTTCAAGGCTTATTAAATTAATGTCATGAGTTAATTAGACATAACTTAATTAAATAAATGTAAAACAAAAAACTCAATTTTAACTTTTTTTTTCCAGCAAAGCAACATAGAATTTTTTTAAATCAGTAATTTAATTTTTTAATCATATTTGATAATTCAAATTTAAAAAAAATTGATAGAATTTTCAATGAAAAAGGGTTGAAAATGATAAGTAGATTTATCATTTAATGTGAATTTTTTCAATTATTGTTATTCTTTTAACATTATCCTTTAAACATTTTACCTTTAAAATTTTTTAAAATTATTATTTATCAAACAATCTAATTGAATTTAGTACTTAATTGTAATTTTAAATAATATATCAACTAGATTTCTTAACTTAATTTTTTTAATTTATCAAACAACACCTAAATTTTAATTTATGATACTATATAAATTTATGGATACTACTATAATTTATTTTATAATTTTTCAATTTCAAAATTGGTATGTGATAACTATTTTTTTTAAATCCCACTATAAATAAATTCTTTATAGAAAATACTACCTTTTTTAAAAAAAATATATTAAAATATTATATTATTCATTTTTATATTAAAGATATTTTAAATATATATATATATATATATATATATTTTTAGTACATTTTCATTTTTTTAAATTAAGCTACTATTATTATTAGTTTACTCCACATTAATTAAAAAATTATCTAACTTGTCGATTGAGTTTTAGCTCGATTGACATAGGCATTATTGCCAATGCAGGAGGACATGAGTTCGAATGCGCTAAAGTGTATTATCCTCCGATTTATGGGCTAGGGAGGGGCTATAAATAGTTATAGACGTCATGTAAAAAAAAAATATGATCAAAACTTATAATAAAATTGTTAAAAAAATTATCTAAATTGTTTTTAGATTTTTAAAGAATCATGTGACAAATTGTAGTATATGAGAATGGGGATTGGCTTAGCTTGTATGTTTTGTTAACTTTGCTGCCTTATATACAAACCCTTTGTTCCCTTCCACCACAACACGTATGCCCTCTAAATCAAGGGAATGGGGACCCTTATGTTTTCACATGCAATTACTGTTCTATATCGGCTGTTGCCTATTGATGGCAAAATCATTTTAGCGTACTGTAGGATTGCTGGCTGTAATTTTATATTTTCTTATTTAGTTGAAGATTATTTTGAATGGATAATATAATATATTTTTTATAATGTGAGATTTCCGATAATTTTACTTTTTATTTTATTTTAATTTATTCTTTTTTGATAATTTTTATATCGATTTTACTATTTATATTTGAGGTTTATGATTGTCCCTTTCAATAATATCTTCATCAATGTTTAAATCTGTATTCTCTCCTTAAATGCGCAACGTATCTTATCACTACACCCAACAGTGAGGTAGTGTTTGATAGTTTCTCATTTTATGATTTCAATAGAATGTGATTATTGGGAAAATTATTTTGTAATATTTGGTATATGTTAGAAAGTATTAATTAAGATCCCTAAAAAGTTATATTATTATGCTTGGTTTGCTAAATATTTTCTTGGGAATGTAATTAGACTTGTCCATCGGTCAAGTCACCCGGCTCGACTTGAAGGCCTACTCAAAAAGTGAAAGGGTTTGGGCAAAAATATAAATTCGAAAAATGAACTAGGGCAAAAAAAAATAAGACCCATTTAGAAAACGGGTTGGGCCTCAGATAAAGCTTTTTTGGCCTGGGCCCGGCCTTACCCGAATTTGCAAAAAGAAAAAAATTTTGTTGTTTTCTCATTGCTTTACTACTATTTCACTATTATGTTGCAACTATTTTGTTGTTATTGTTTAGATATTGTATAACTCTTATTTTATTGTTAAATTTGCTACTATTTTAGAGACATTTACTTGTTAAGTTGCACCTATCTTACTGTTATTTAAGTATAAATATTTTTTAATTTATTTTTAATTTGTTGGGAAACATTTATTTTAATATTTTTAGTGTTTTTGATGTATTATATTTTAAATAAAAATTATACAAAAAATAATATAAAAAATTTAATACAGCCCGAGTGTTAGTATTTTTATTCGGGTTGGGCTTGAACAAAAATTTAGGCCCATTTTTTGGGTCAGGCCTGGGCCTATCAAATAGGCCTAAATTTTTGTCAAGGCCCGGCTCATGGACAGGTCTAATTGTAATGATAATTTACAAATTTATCTTTATTAAATTAAAATAATATTGATGTATTTAATATTTTAGAATAAACATTATTAGTAATAAGTTTTTGGATTAACTATTTAATAATAATTTAATTGATATTTTTTAAAATTATTATTTTAATTGAAATCAAAATTATTTCATATTTATCTTACATGTATTCTCTAAATTTCAATCCATATACCAAAACGGAAAGAGATGAAAACAATAGAAAATAAAATATAAAACATAAACAAAATACAATGTAGATGATTAAATATGCTTATCAAAAATAAAATTAAAAAAAACATACTTTCAAAGAATTAATTGAAATAACAAGAGAGTTGATAGTAGAAATGAGGAAATAGTTTTTTTTTTTTTTTACATTGAATAGATCAATACCTAAAATCAAAATAAAATAGGGTTAATTTTTTATTTAATATATATCTTTTTAACTTCCGAATCTACATAGGAAAATAACTTTATCACTTTTTATCATCGCAATCACATTGTTATGTTTGTGGGGAAGTTAGATTCCAAAGAAAGTATTTTTTTTTTTTGAGATACCAAATACTGGTATCATTTTCCAACTGATTAAATTTTTAAGAAAATTATCATTTTCTATCATACAAATTTTACCTTATTGGTGATTTTAATTTATTTTCATTAAAGAAAAATAGTAAAAATAATAAATACCAGTAATGAATTGGAATTTCAAAATTTTTTAATATATTCTCTCAAGTAATATTTCAACTATATTTATTTATTATAAGTAATTTTGTAGATTATTATTTGAATAAACTCAACTTTTGTCTATTATATTATTTCATTACTTAATGGAGACGGATCCACTTATATTAGTGTAAAATTAAAGTTTTAGTTTCACACCATTTTTTATAATTTTGTACGATTAGGATTTTAAAGATCAAATCATCAATTTTTATATTTTATTCATATAGATCATACACGTCAAATTTAACGTAAATTAAAATTTTATAACTATTTGTTTTATGAAAAAATAACTTTCAACAGTACAATAAATATTAATATATACAATATTTTAGATTAATGTGGTAGATGTATCAAATCAATTCAAAAATTTAAATGCATGCATGACAAGTACAATTATATTAATAAATTCAACAATCTGATCTTTAAAATATTAATCATATAAATATATAAAAAATGGTATAAAACTATTTTAGATTTTGATAAATTTTATTATAATACATAATTTTGTAGGTGGGATAGAAAGAGGCCTTGTTGGGGTTTTGTTTTGAGGGATATGAGAATGAGAGAAGAGAAAGTTAATAACAAATGAGAGAGGTGTGAAAATGTAAAAGATATTGATTAAGATTCCAAAACAATCCAATCCAAAAGATATCTATTAATAGTTACCTAGGAGAGTGTGATGAGTGATCACCATAAAAATGGATTTTCTTTATAACTTATAATATATGGAAAACAACATTATCCAAAAGGCTTCATAACATATGCTAAAATTGTAATACCCTTAACTCGTATCCGTCACCGAAATAGGGATTCGGAGCATGACCAAGTAATCGTAATCTAATAATTCATTTCAAACATTTCAAAAATCATAAAATGATTCATCATTAACATGCATAGAGTTCCTTATTAAGCCTTTGAGAGTTTGAAAACACTTTAGAAACGATTTGAGACTAAATCAAGAACATTTGAAAATTTTAGGAAAAAGTTAGAAAAAAATTTTAATTGCAGGGTTCACATGGCCAAGTCACATGCCCGTGTGTTTGGCCGTGTGGGCATTCAAAATAGAGGCACATGGCCATGTCCCAGGCCGTGTAACTCTCTGACTTGGGTCACACGGCCAAGCCACACGCCCGTGTGCCAGGCCTTGCACCCTTCGAAATGACCTTGCATGCCCATGTGCTAACCATGTATCTCACACGGCCAAGTCACATGCCCGTGTGTCTGGCCGTATGGACCTAAAATGTGCTTTAAATAACAAATTTACCATTCCCTACAAGCTTGAACATTAAACAACTTAAAAACCATTCATTTAACCTATTCAAAACATGATCAAACACATTCAAAACATGCCAAAACAATCATTCTAGGTGCTTAACCAATGTACCCTTATTGGTACCACATTTATATCATCAAAACATAGCATCAATGCATTATCCAAATTAAAATTATAAACATGTCAAAATCCATCAATTTGGCCTTGCTCATATTTACCTAAAACATTAACTTAAATTCACATGCACATACCAAGCTTTGGTTCAATTTACTACTATGGCTTCAAACACAAACACATAGTTATATATACCAAACCAACATTACACTTATAACCTCATTTACAATCCATCCCCAAAATAACTATCATTTAGACATCCTAGGTACATGCCGACACAAAAGATAAACATCACCACATTTAAGTTCGGGATCGTTGTTGGATATTGAATTGGCGATCAAAAGTGAAGTATCTAACTTGCGCACGGAAAAACAAAATTGAACGCTGAGTAAAACTTAGTTATATTTCTATAATCTGAATATTTAAAGACAAGAGATTACAAATGTATAATTGAAATATAAACACATATTAATATTTAAAAATCACAACTACCATATACCAAACCTTTGAATCCATACATAATAGCATATCATTTCATACTATATTCAACTTACACATGCTATCATATTTCATTGTTTCACAAATATCCCAATTCTCATACTTTCTATATAAATATCTTTTCACAATTTGATTCACATTTTATTTAAACAATGGCATTATCCATTCCGTATCCACTTCATGAGTACATAACTCATGCATCTTATTTTCATGTTCCAAATCACTATCCCATTTTCAATTCTCATACAATATCATCCAATATCAATCACAGTATTGTTTTATTTAATTATCCCTATTAACGCGACTCGGACTCAAACTCGAACAGATACACGGATCCAACAAACACACCAGTTTGGCACCCAGTACCTCATCGAATAAATCCGAAGTAGTAACTACGCCCAGCGTTATATAAATTGACATCCAATGTCTCATCAGTTAAACCGAAGTAAATTTGCACCTAGTGCTTTATCGACTCGAGGTCGAAGAAATCCTTGAACTCTTCCTATCCTATGACATGCCATCTATATCCAACTCAGCCCGATACAGTTAATAGGGTTCCAAATCACTTTCCAAATACAACCAATATCCAATTATCATATTTGCATATATATATATTCATTTCAATTCAAATAATAAATACATTCATAATATATATTAATTCAATCCATTTCAATCAACTTTAATTCAATTCAATATCAAAGTGCCAAATACTTACCTCAACCACTTACCATATGCATTAAATCAAAATACAACAATTAGTAACTAGGTTTGGATTATAGAAATACAAACCGTGAATTCCGAGCTATTCAACGTCAATTTTATCCTTCCCCTTTTTAGTCAAGGATTCTGGTACGATGTTAGCTACGGAATTTAAAACAATTAAAATTCATCAATACAACACAATTCAGTTCATATTGAATATTTAAATTTTTACTCAATATTTGCCTAAATTTTACTTTAGTCCCTAAACCGAGACTAATTTTTTTATTCTTTACAATTAATCTTATATTTTTATAAAAAATTTCACTTTAAACTAAATTTAACTCTCTATTTCACTTAAACCCTTAAATTTTTATTTTTACACAATTTAGTCCCTATTACTTAAAATTTACAATTTATTCTACAATTTAATCCTTTTTCATTTCTAGCTTAAAAATCTATCAATTCAATCCATAATATTTAAACTATTTAACAATAACAACATTTAAAATCTTAATAATTGCTAAAATTTCAACATGGGTCAGGTTGCCCTAGGTATCGGGATTCCAAAAACATAAAAATTACAAGAAAATGGATTAAATTGACTAACCAATTCAACTTTGAACCCTAGAAGTCCTTAAGGCCGTGCGCGAATTTTCTTTCTTTTTCTTTCTAATTTGTATGGTTTTCTCTTGCTCTTTTTTCTATTTGTTTTATTATACTTTAATTAATTATTATATGATATATATACATTTACTTAATTATTAAGATTTCTTAATATTATAACATATTTTTATAACATAGGTATAATTACTATATTGGTCCCTTTAATTAATTTTTAATCTACAATTCAACTTTCACCTTATACGCAATTTAATCCTTATACCTAATTACTTCTAATTCAAGTAAATTCGCTTAACCGAAATTTAATTAACTATACAACTAGCTTCGTAAATATTTATTCTGATTTACGGGAACAAAGTCTCGGGAATGCACTTTCCGACACCCCTGACTATCGGGTCTTTACAATTCTCCCCCTAATTAAATTTCGTCCCCGAAATTTACCTAAAAAGAGGTGGGGGTACTGAGATCTCATAGTCCCTTTCGGTTCCCAAGTCACTTCCTCAACACTATGACTACGCCATAGCACTTTCACTAACGGACCTCGCTTATTACGCAACTCTTTCCCCTCACGAGACAAAATCTTAACCGGTTCTTCTTCGTATGACAAATCAAGTTGAATCTTAATATCTTCTATCAAAATAACGTGAGATGGATCTGATCGATATCTTTTAAGCATTGAAACGTGAAAAACATTATGCATTTTCTATAATTCCGTAGGCAAAGCTAAACGATATGCAACTGGTCCTACTTTTTTTGTGATCTTATATGATCTAATAACACGAGGACTCAGCTTCCCTTTTCGACCAAATTTCAAAATTTTCTTCCAAGGTGATACTTTAAGAAATACTTTATCGCCAATAGAATATTCAATATCTCGATGTTTCAAATCTACATATGATTTATGTCTATTGAAAGCTGTTTTCAATTTATCTCGAATTTTCTTAACAATGTCTTCCGTTTCTTGAATTAATTCCAGCCCGATCATTCTTCTTTCACTCAATTCCATCTAACAAACAGGTGTTCGACACCTATGACTGTATAAGGCTTCATACGGAGCCATTTGAATACTCAATTGAGAGCTATTGTTGTATACAAATTCGGCCAAAGGTAAGTAACGCTCTCATCCCGATTCAAAATCAATAACACAAGTACGAAGCATGTCTTCCAAAATCTGAATAGCACACTCAAATTGTCCATCAGTCTATGCGTGAAAAGCTGTGCTAAAATTAAGTCGTGTACCAAGAGATGCGTGCAACTATTTCCAAAATCTTGAAGTGAACCGCGATCTCAATTAGAGATTATTGACATAGGGACACAGTGCAATCTTACGATTTCTTAAAAATAAATTTCAGCAAGCTTTTGAAGTGACCAATCAATCCTGACTGTAATGAAGTGAGCTGATTTCGTAAGTCGATCAACAATCACCTAAACAACATTTTTCTTACTTGTCGATAAAGGTAACCCCGTTACAAAATCTATCGTGATACGATCTCATTTCTATTTAGGAATAGAAATAGGCTAAAGTAATCCGGTGGGAACCTGATGTTCTGCCTTAACTTGCTGACAAGTTAAGCATTTAGCAATATACTCGACCACGTCTCTTTTCATTCCTGGCCATCAATAAGATTTTCGTAGATCGTAATACATTTTGGTTCCTCTAGGATGCAAAGCAAAAGGACTATCATTAGCTTCGCGAAATATCAACTCTTTTAATTCAGAAACATCTAGAATGCATATTCGGTTATGAAACCTCAAGCAACCACAATCATCAATGCTGAAAATTTTTAATATACTATTATGAACTATTTCTGTAAAACCCTTAACCCTTATCCGTGGCCAAAATAGGGTTACGAAACATTACCAAACTTTTTAGATTAATTATGAACATTTCATATCATTTAATACACATATCAGAAACCGAACACAATTCACTCATATTGTCCCTTATATGAGCCATCAAGGACCATAATATGCATTAGAAGCAAGTCGGAACTTAATCAGAAACTTAAAGAATTTTTCTCAAAATTTCAAAAATTTCCTTGGGTGCATGGGACACACGCCGTGTGGCTAGGTCGTGTGGCTCACACGGCCAAGAGACATGCCCGTGTCTTAGGCCGTGTGGGCATTCAATGTGAGGCACACGACCGTGTCCCAACCTGTGTCCATGCTGGTGTAACTCTCTGACTTGGGTCACACGGCCAAGTCACACGTTCGTGTGCTAGGCCGTGTGTAAGATGTAAGGGTCACATAGCCAAGCCACACACCTGTGTGCTAGGCCGCATGCAAAAACCTGGGCATTCTGTTTCCAAATTTTAAGATGCAGAGGACATACGGCCATACCACACGCCTATGTGTTAGGCCATGTGTCACACATGGCTGAGACGCACGCCCTTGTCTCTGCCCGTGTGGACAAAAATAGGCTATTTTAAGGCCACTTTTCTCACCCATTTTGATATCAACCACTACACAACATTTCAATACATTAATACATCCCAAACAAGTAATCAACATAAGCCAAAATCATGTTTTAATCATGACATAATATCACAAATTCTCAATTACTTAAACTTACCTATTTAATCCATCTCATTGATTTATCAACATCTACTACTAGTTACATATATACAAACATATATCATTCATAACCATATTTCTAGTACGTCATTTCCAAAACAACCCTATACATGCCATATAAACTAAAATATTCATTGCAAAACCTACCGGATTAAGTTGGATAGTGTGGCTTAATGTGTTGATAAGATCTCCTAGCCTCACGTTAATCTAGAAGAACATTAAACAACAAAGTAAGCTTAACGAAACTTAGTAAGTTTGATGGCTTTAAATATAAATCTTACCGAACCAACTATAACACATCAACTAAAATAAGTTCATTCAATGTACTTTCCCTGTCAATCACAACTTCAATCGATGAATACACTTAGTTCAGATTAATACCAACAATAAAAATAATTCTTCCAATATTGATTTCACAATTTCACTTACCAACCTTTACCGAATCGGAGAACGGCTTACGGATATGAGTACCTCGTATTCAAAAGCCCAAAGACTACACAGAAGTACATAAGTGCTAAACAGAAACCCATAAGGGTTGAACGGAAACTCATAAGAGCTGAACGGAAACCCATAAGGGTTAAACAGAAGCTTAATAGAGCTAAACGAAAACCCATTAGGGTTAAAAAAAAACTCATATGAGTTAACAGAAGCTTGCGTGAGCTAAACAGAAAGTAAACACGAAAGTTCGCAACAAATGTTGAACCTCGGTTTACTTGGGTAAATTACCGTCAATTCATCCTTTTCTATTCGCCACACAATGATGTTACTCAATCCCGCATTCCACTTTAACTGGATATTCATTTCAATTCATAATTTAACAATATTTCATTTTTCAACAATATGTTAAATACATAATAAATTTAACAACACTCCATTTTCAACAATTTATTAAATACGTAACATCATTCATCAACTCAATATAATCATTAAAATTTAACAATACGAACTTACCTAGGTTAAATTGTAAAATTTGTAGTAGTTTAGAGACTATTACGTTAATTTCTCTGTTTCACAATTGTCTACGAGCTCTTGATTTGAAATATAAAATTATCCATTCATTATCAAATATTTTAGTTTCAATTCACTTCACAATTAATACCCCTTAATTTTTGAACTTACACAATTACCCCATTTTTACAACTTTTGCAATTTAGTCCCTTACTAATTAGTCTACCCAATGAGCTAATTTTTCTCAATTGATAGTTTATCTAAATATTTTAAGCTATCATACAACCTTTAATCAATAGAATTTAATACCAAACCCTAATATATAACCTTTTCACAATTTAGTCCTAAAATTAATATATATTCATCACTTTATAAAATCATCAAACAATAAAATTAAAGCTCTAAATCAATGATATTTCATCAAAAACATTCATTATTCATCCATAGTAACTTTCAAAATTACCAATAAAATAAAAAAAACTAATGAAATAGATAATTGGACCTAATTGTAAAAGTCTTAAAAACACAAAAATTTCAAGAAAAGAGCAAGAATTGAACTCAAATGAAGTAAAAATAAGAAAAACCAGCTTTTGGGGACCTCCTATGGCATTTTTGGCTGAGAATTATGAAGAAATTGTTTAGAATCCTCTTTTAATTTCAATTTAAGTTTAATTTTTACTAATTTTCCCATTTTTCCCTTATTTCACCTAATTCCATGATTTTCCTCTGCTCATGCCGCCTCAGCCACCCTTTGTATGGCAATTTGCCCTTTTAGTCCTCCCTTATTTATCACTTGTGCTATTTAATCATTATTTCTTTAATTAACAAATTTTGCACCTTTTTCAATTTAATCCTTTTTAATTAATTAACTATCAAAATGTTAAAATTTTCTAACGAAACTTTAATACTACCTTAATGACACCCCGTAAATATTTATAAAAATATTTACGGCTTGATTTATAAAATCAAGGTCTCGATACCTCATTTTCTAAACCACATAACTTAATCAATCCTTATAACACACAAATTACTAATTCAAAAATTCTGCTAAAATCACATTTGGCTCGTAAGTACTAAATAATAAAATTGACGAGCTTACTCATTAGATTTGGTGGTCCCAAACCACTATTTTCGATGCCACTAAAAATCGGGCTATTACAATTTTCTTTTCTTCTCCAACTTGTCATCATCTAACTGCACTAACTTGATCTGATCAAACATCACCAGTTTGATATTTAATTTAGCCAATAGGCTTCTATCATTATTGATACTGAGCTGAGCAAACATTGCTCGCAATTCAACCTCTGTTTTTCTACTCAACGCATCAGCTACGACATTAGCTTTACCAGGGTGGTAATCAATAATACAATCGAAATCTTTCAGAAGCTCGACCCAATGACGCTATCTCAAATTCAACTCGTTTTGAGATAGTTTGAGATAGGAGGTATTTGAGACTCTTTTGATTGGTATATATGACACTTTAGAGAAAAAACCACAGCAGCTAGCTCTAAATCATGTGTCGGATAATTGCGTTCATGCATTTTTAGTTGACGAGAGGCATAAGCGATCACTTTCCTGTCTTGCATCAAAACACAACCAAGACCGTTCAAGGAAGCATCATTATAAACTACAAAATCCTTTCCCGATTCTAGTAAAGTAAAAACTGGCATTTCAGTCAACATCTGCTTTAATTTCTCAAAAATTTTTTGACACTGATCGTCCTAGACGAATTGAACATTCTTGTGCAACAACTTTGTAATCGACAAAGCTATCTTCGAAAATCCATTTACAAATCTTGTAACACCCTTAACCCGTGTCTATCGCCGAAACAGAGTTACGGAGTGTTACAGAGAATTTTCGAAACGCTTTCAGATATTTCATGTAAATTACTATTTATTAATTGAAATAATTCAAAATGTCCCTTAATTGAACCCTCGAGGCCCAAAACGAGCATTACAATCAAGTCAGGACTTAATCGGATACTCATAAAACTTTTCGCGACATTTCAAAAATTTTCCAAGGTTGCAGAGCTCACACGCCTGTGTGGTTAGGGACACGCTCGTGTGGTCTAGGGACACGCTCGTGTGGCCTTGGGACATGCCCGTGCGCAAGCCATGTTCGACCCTGTGTAACTCTCTTACTTGTGTCTCTGCCCGTATACTCAATTCTGAGCATTCTGTTTCTCAAAATTTAGGGTGCAGGGGACACACGGCCTAACTACACGCTCACGTACCCGGCCATGTGTCACAATGATAAGTCGTAATTTATACATATTTTTATCCCATGCTTAGCACATTTTTGGATGAATTATCATTAGATTTGTGGAATTTGATGCTCCTAATCTTTTAAATCCATGTCTTATACCTAGGTGAGCATAGGAAAGTAAAAAGAACGAGAAACTGGCCAAAAACGGAGAAAATGGGCCAACGTGGAAAATCAACACAACATGGACTTCCTCACACGAGTAGATCACACGCCCGTGTCTATTTAATAGCCTTGAACATGGTTTGAAGAAATCGTACACGGGCGTGGCAGATGGCCGTGGCTCGTCGAGCCCAAGTTGAGTTCTATTTGGAAAAAGGGCAATTTTGAGGGTTTGAAAGTATTCTAAAGCCTATTTAAAAGACCCTAAAGGAGGATAGAAAGGACACGTAGAGGAAGAAGCAAGAATTACTCGAAGAAAGCTGATTGATCCATCTCAAAAGTTGGATTCACCTTCAAGATTGAAGATCTCCTTTCAATTTCCTTCAAGGTTTTTGAGTTTTCTTTATGTTTTGTCATTATTCTTCTGAGATGTTTTCTTTTACCATTATGAATTAAACCCCCTAAATACCTGAGGAGGATGAAACCTAAGACGGATCTTGTTAATATTTTCTGAACTATACAATAAATACTTGATTTGCTCTTAATTATGATTTTAACTCTTGTTTGAATATTCCAGGATATTGATTCAAGTATTGATGTGCTTATTCGGAGGATGAATAGTCCCTGTCTAAGAGTAGATCATTCATAATTAAGTGGAGTTACATGCAATCCTAGAGATAGGACGACATAAATCTGCCAGATTAGAGTCAAATCTAATAAAGGCATCCATAGATCGAGTTAATGCAAAACTAGGGGTTTTAATTAGAAAGAGATTTCAATTAATCAACCTAGGGTTAGACTTTATTAGTCTTGAATAGGGATAATAATATAACTTAGGAATTTCTACGGATCAAGTCAAGTGAATAAATCGTTTGGTTCAGAGTCGAATAACAGGTGAAGTCTAGGTGGATTCTTCCTTGGGTATTGTCTAAATCAATCAGTTTTCCAAAAGTATTTCCCTAATTTACTTTCTGTACATTCTTAGATTAGTTAATTAGTTTAGATAAAACAACCCCCATTATTCTTAGGCTAGATAATAAAAAGAAAGTTAATGCTAGTACTTTTAGTTCCTTTGGGTTCGATATCCAGTCTTGCTAAAACTATACTATTGTTCGATAGGTACGCTGGCCTTCATCGTGATAATAGTTAGTTTCAAGTACGACCAATTATAAATTTTAAAACTTATCGCGAGTTACAATCAAGTTTTTAGCGCCGTTGTTGGGGAACTAAGATATTAGGAACACTCAATTTTTATTACTTTAGCCATTATTTTCTTATTTTATTTAATCTTGTTTTATTTCTAGTTTTACTAAATTTTTTTTATTATCTTCTAGCAGGTTTTCATAGTTTATGACTAGAAGAAACCCGTCGGGACCTTTACTTTTTGATAGTGAGATTGAAAGCATAGCTCGCAGAAATTGAAGAGAAATTAGGAGAAGCTTACAATCCATAGATGAAGGGCAAGAGGAAGATACTCCAACTACAATCGAGGAGATGGCTGATAATCTGGAAAATCTGCTACCTCCTGCGATTGCTGCTGACCCAATAAATTAGAATCCTGCTCCTCGTACTATGTATGATTATGCTAAACCTACTTTAACAGGAACTGAATCGAGTATAGTTAGGCCTACTATTGCTACAAATAATTTTGAACTGAAACCTAACACAATTCAAATGATACAACAATTTGTTCAATTTGATGGTTTGCAAGACGAGAACCCAAATACTCATTTGGCAAATTTTCTGGAACTCTGCGACACATTTAAAATCAATGGCGTTTCTGATGATACCATTCGCTTTCGGTTATTTCACTTTTCACTGAGGAAGAAGGCTAAACAGTGCTTGAACTCGTTACGACGAGGGTCAATCACTATATGGGAACAAATGACCGAAAAGTTTCTACTCAAATATTTTCCACCTGCTAAAACAGCTAAACTAAGGAATGATATTTCTTCTTTTGTGTAGATATATTTAGAAACACTCTACGATGCATGGGAGATATACAAGGACCTACTGTGAAGGTGCCCTCACCATGGATTACCCCTGTGGCTATAGTTCAAATGTTTTACAATGGTGTGAACCTCTTGACGAGACAGATAATTGATGCAGCCGCTGATGGAACCATAAACAACAAAACACCTGAAGAGGCTTACGAATTTATCGAAAAAATGTCACTGAATAACTATCAGTGGCAAGTCATGAGGACTAAGCCAACCAAAACAGCAGGCGTTTATAATGTTGACTCGGTTAATATGCTGACAAATTAGGTGGAACTCTTGAATAAAAGGATTGACGGTTTACTTGGTTCCACGTAGGTAAATCTACTTATAATGCAGGTTGGAGGAACCATCCCAATTTCTTGTGGGGTGGCCAAGGAAATCAAAGGCACAAAATCCTCTGGGTTTTCAACAACCATATTATCAGTAGGAAAAAAGAAGCCAAAGCTTGAGGAGATGCTAACAAAATTTATCTCGGTGTCAGAAACTCGTTTCCAGAATACCGAGACAACACTTAAAAATCAACAAGTGCCGATCCAAGGGCTCAAAACTCAGATAGGCAGCTTTCCAAACTAATTTCTGAAAGATCATAAGGTAGCTTGCCAAGTAATACTGAACCTAATCCAAGGGAATAGCTCAATGCGATTAACATTCGAGATGAAAAAGGGTCAGTTGAACCTAAACCAGAACTGAGGCAAGGAATTGTGGTAAGTAAAGGTAAAGGTGAGGTAGACCACAGTAAGCAAAAACTGGTAAGTGAAGAATACAAACCTCGAGTACCATACCCTAATGCGACAAGGAAAGACCGCATTGACAACCAATTTGGTAAATTCCTTAAACTGCTAAAGAAATTACATATTAACTTACCGTTTATTAAAGCTCTTTCATAGATGCCGAACGCAATGAAGTTTTTAAAGGAGCTTTTAGCGAATAAGCAAAAGTTGGATGAGGTGTCACATGTCGAATTGAACTCAGTTTGCTCAGCCATTCTACAAAATAAGCTACCCAACAAATTGAAAGATCTAGGGAGTTTTACGATTCGCTGTTTAATTGGTAGTTTGAACATTAAAACTGCTTTGGCTGATTTAGAGGCTAGTATTAATGTCATGCCCTATAAAATATTTAAACAACTAGGTCTTGGGAAACCCAAACAAACTAGGAAGAGCATTCAATTGGCAGATAAAACCATTAGATTTCTTAGGGGTATCATTGAAGATGTACTAGTAAAAATCGATAAATTTATATTCCCAGTTGATTTTGTTGTTCTAGATATAGAAGAGGACAGTGACGTGCCTTTAATTTTAGGAAGGCCCTTTTTAGCGACTGCTAGAACCATTATTGATGTTGGTACAGGTGAACTCACACTTCGTGTGGGTGATGAAACAATCACTCTTCAAGCTCGTAATCCGAGTAACGAGAGTGGTAGTATAAATCATGTTACTAATATTGATCATGTGGTGCACCCTTTTTTGCAGGAACCACGCTCGAAGAGCGTAAATGAGCCATGTTTACGTAGTAAAAAAGGACTTACCTATGAAGAACGAAGGCTCCAGATCGAGAAACTTGATGAATGGCAGACACAGAAATCGAGAACACATGATAAATCAAAACCACGCCATGACGAACTCGATTTTTTACCAAATCAACTTAAGGTTGGAGACAAGGTACTATTAGATGCAGCAAACCCTCGTATTGCCACTTCTGAACCGAATGGAGCAATCCCTCTTACGATACTTAACATCTTCCCATACGGTATAGTCGAGGTAACTCATTCCAAATTCAACACATTCAAGGTAAATAGTACTCATCTAAAATCTTATTTTGATAAAACTGATAGCAGGAATGAGGAGTGTAAACACCTCGAACCACCATAACAGCGTGAAATAGAGGTAAGTCAATCTTAAACTATAAATAAGCGCTTCTCGGGAGGTAACTTGAGCACTAACAATATTAATTTCTTTTAATTTTAGTGTTTAACATCTAATTCACTAATTGAATCCTCGAACACAAGTTCTCCAGACTCACACGGCCAGGCACACGGGCGTGCCTTAGGCCGTGTGAAAACAAAGCAAAATTTTTCCCCAAAACACGGGATACGATAAGTTTCCACGACCGTGCGACATGGCCGTGGTCAATCCTGCCAATTCAACAAGGGTGTACGACACGACCGTGCCTGGAAACCGTGGTTGAAACTGAGAAATCAGCACGGGCGTGCGACATGCTTGTGCCCAACACCCATGGCCGATCCTGTCAAATGAACATAGACGTGCGCACATATACAAGGCAGGGAGAGAAGTTTAACGATGCAGCTGCGGCGCTATACGATACGACATGTGTGCAGCCGTGAACATGCCTAAAGAACACATGCATAGGCTAAATTTCAGACGCGCTCAAATTCAAAAATCATGAAAAACACGGGCTAAAATTAGGGCACACGGGCGTGCCCCACGGCCGTGTGCCTCAAAATCTATATAAACCCCTCGCTATTCATCATCCCCTTCCCAAAACCCGAACCCTAATCGTCGCACAGGCCCTCCCCACGCCCGTGGACGACCACCCAGCCACCCTAGTTCCCCTATTTTCTTCCATTTTCTTCTTTTTTTCACTCCCTTTCCTATCTTTTTTCACTTTCCCCCTCTCTTTCCTTATCTTTCTCTTCATTTTCACCTCTCATTTTCTCTTTTCCCTTCCTTTCTACCACCCCTCTTCTTTTCTTTTTCTTTCCCCTTCCTTTTATCCCTTCCACCTCCATCACATGGCCGCACTACCCACGTCTGTGGCTGACCCAAAACACCACCATCTACGACCAACCTCCTCCATCTACCAAGCTATTACGTTTGTCCATTCTTTTCTGTCTATTGCTCTTACTAATTTTATGATTTTTCTTGTTTTATTTGACTATTTTTGATTAATACTTATAGTTCTAATGATATTCATGCTTATGCTCTTTAGAAGTTTGCCATTTTAGTCAATGCATTATGATACATTCATCCATTCTCTTGTTTCCATGAAGTTCATGCTTACCCACATCATATTTCATATTATCATACATTCATTCACTAGGTATCCCATTTAGCACTATTCTCATGTTCCTAATACTAAGAATGATTTAATATATCTTTCTATTAGGATTTAGTACATCTTCCTTTTAGCTTGTGATCCTTATGAAGTAGTCTTATGTAATCTTAACATGTTTGCATACTTTTCCATGCTATTCTTGGAGAGTATTTTTATAAACTCGTCTTGCCATTGCAGATACCATGTCCAACCCACGAGGCAAAAAAGCTTTGGTTCTAGCATCGAAGAAGAGGAAATGAGCATAATCTTCTTCGAGTCCCACTTTGGAAATCCAACGCCCCTTCCTCCAATTTCCACCAGGCAATCAGTAGGAACTATTTTAGATCCTACGGGCCCGACCCTTAGAAGTGGATCGATGTATCGACTTGGCTGCCCTAGAACAGATACAACTTATTGACGCAATCTGGGCCCTCCTCACCACTGACCTTTGGGGGCTCTTCTTCGAGATCGTCGAGCTGACGTATCTCGAACTCACATTGGAACTCTGCTCAACGTTCTATCTTCAGACTGTTATGACCAACTTCGATGATCCTAGAATGGTCCAGTTCCGTCTTGGCGGTCTAGTCCGCCAGTTAAGCGTCTCAAAGTTCAGTATCGCATTGGGCCTATACACGGAGGAGTTCATAGAGGAGAACGACCTCGACACTCTCAATCGCCACATCTATTATTCTCCTTCATGGTGCTAGAGTGCTTTAGTCCCTGTCTCGGCCACTTAAGATCTTAGCTGCTCCAAGGCCTCGGCTCACGCCCCATCATTGAGGTACTTACATGCCATCTTAGCTCATACTTTGACAGGAAGACGAGAGAGCACAGTGTCGTCAACACTCACGATGCTTACTTTTTATGGAGTATGGCACATGGGCACATCTTCGACCTCGCATACTTCATTGCCTTAGCCATTCGCCATCAGACGGAGCGACATAGGAAGGGGGTCATCTCTATCGGCCCTTATGTAACTCGCCTAGCGAGATACTTCGGCCTCCTTAACATGGCGGCTTAATCATTCTTCCTCACTCTCATTGGTTAGATGTCCCCACAGGGCATCTCTAGTATGCTGCACATGAGGATGATAGAGTGATGACGTGGCTTTAACCCTCCTCAGTACCACCTTGCCCAATCTGACCAGGAGAACCCCGAGGATATTACTGATGATGTTCCTCCACCATCTCAGCCACCACCTACTCACCGCCCAGTTCATGCGGCTGCTTCACTTTTTGACATTTCTGAGCACCTTACTCGATTCGAGTGGTAATATTTTTAGGTTTTGATCACATTGATGCGACCCTACAGCAGATCTATCAGTATTTTCACATCTCACACCATCTCCACCTCACGAACCATCTGGCGATGATGATTTTTAAGGATTTTTTTCTTTATTATTTTTGCTTTTATTTTCATTTATTTGTTTAACTTTCTTTAATTTTATTTTTTTAAGACTGATGTTATTTCATTTTAGGTTTTACAATTTTTATTAAGTAATTTATTTCTTTGGCTATTTCTTTATGAGTAATCCTACTTCTCTATATTCCTAAAAAAATTATTGATTTTTATTGTAATTATAAAAGAGCTCCAAAGCTCACTATTACTTAGGAATTCACAACTCCACTAGAAAAGGTCCTTCACGACTGCCATGTCCTGTCTGACCACCATCGGAGTATCCTCCTCATTGTCTTAGCCGATCACTTTTCATAACTACTATTCAAAGAATCCATTTAACATTCAGGAAGTTTCACTTCTCTTCATATCTTATGATCTTATACCTATATTTGCCGCTAACTTTATCTTTGTACATTGAGGGCAATGTACATCTTAAGTGTGGGGGGGTCAATTATATCATTATTAGAAAAATTCCTGAATTTTGTCTTATTCTCTTATGAATCACTCATATCACTATTAGAATGGATTTTGATTAATTTATGGTTTTTATTGATATGTCTTGAATTAAAACATAGGTATTTATGAATTGATGGTTTAAACTTTAAGTAATTAGAGAATCAAGCATGATAAGTTGATTTTTTAGTATTAAAATTTTAGGTTATTTCCTCAAGTTTAGGTATTATCTTAGAGTTAAAATTCACAGGGTTAACATCAAAAAGCCATAATTTCTTGTGAGATCTTGAGCCTTTAGAGCATATATTATTTCTTTCATGCTTATTTTTATTGTTGCTATGAGTAAGTCAATATTAAACTGTTATTCTAGAATTTGCTTCGATTATGCATGTCAAGACCACACCATTGATTTGTTATATAAAAATGATAAAGACACTTAGGTTTAACCCACTTACTCCATAAAAGCCTACCTTCATAATTAACCCTTAGTGAACCCCCTTGAGCCTAACAAGCCATTCATTGATTTACCCCCAATATTAACCCATAACCCATTATTGTTGAAATCCCTTAAATTAATTTGGTCCCTATTTTTGTCGAGATTTGATTTAAATAAATTGCGAAGCTATGTTCTATTTTGATAGTTAGCAAAGTTCTATATTACTTGATTTGTTCTTAATTAAAAAAAATAGATGAAATTGTATAATGCTCGTATTAAAACGATGTTATCCATGAAGAAAAGCTCAATTCTAGGACTTCTAATTAGGAAGATAATTTGTCAGTTTTAGTATTTTTCTAGTTAAGTAATTTTTTAATTCAATCTCGATTCTAACCTTCTCTTTTAGCTTATGACCATATCCCCTAACCAAAGCCACGTTACAACCTTCCAAAGACCTTTTGATTGATGTATCATCTCAATATATAATGGTGGAGATTTGATTTTCACGCAAGCCTATGGTAATAACTTTTCATATTGACTGTTGAGTGCTAAATTCATTATCCTTAAACACCTCGAGTGATTTGAGTGAATCTTTAGTGAGGATGTTAAACTCTGTGATATTTTGAATCAAAGGTGATTACTTAGATGAGGGGAGACACCTATGTTTTTCATGATAAAATGCTCAACTTGGAATGTTTGAAACTCTAATGTTCTTCTAGTTGAATTTTCAATGTATGATTGCTTATGGATTATTTTGAGATGTTATTGATGGGAATTATAAGTTGAGCAAATGAATTCTTAATGGTGAATTGAGGATTTTGCTTGAGGACAAGCAAATGCTTAAGTGTGGGGGTATTTGATAAGTCATAATTTATATATATTTTTATCTCATGCTTAGCACATTTTTGGATGAATTATCATTAGATTTGGGGAATTTTATGCTCCTAATCTTTTAAATTCATGTCTTATACCTAGGTAAGCATAGGAAAGTAAAAAGAACAAGAAACGGGCCAAAAACAGAGAAAATAGGCCAACGTGGGAAATCAACATGGCCTAGACTTCCTCACACGGGTAGATTACACGCCCGTGTCTATTTAACAACCTTGAACACGGTTTGAAGAAATCGTACAAAGGCGTGGAAGACGGCTGTGGCCCTGTCGAGCCGAAGTTGAGTTCTATTCAAAAAAGGGCAATTTTGAAGGTTGGAAAACATTCTAAAGCCTATTTAAAAGACCCTAAAGGAGGATAGAAAGGACACGCAGAGTAGGAAGCAAGAAATTACTCGAAGAAAGCTGATTGATCCATCTCAGAAGTCGGATTCACCTTCAAGACTGAAGATCTCCCTTCAATTTCCTTCAAGGTTTTTGGGTTTTCTTTATGTTTTGTCATTATTCTTCTGAGATGTTTTCTTTTACCATTATGAACTAAACCCCCTAAATACCTAAGGAGGATGAAACCTAAGACGGATCTTGTTAATATTTTCTGAACTATACGATAAATACTTGATTTGTTCTTAATTATGATTTTAACTCTTGTTTGAATATTCCATGATATTGATTCAAGTATTGATGTGCTTATTCAGAGGATGAATAGTCCCTGTCTAAGAGTAGATCATTCATAATTAAGTGGAGTTGCATGCAATCCTAGAGATAGGATGACATAAATCTGCCAGATTAGAGTCAAATCTAATAAAGGCATCCATAGATCGAGTTAATGCAAAACTAAGGGTTCTAATTAGAAAGAGATTTCAATTAATCAACCTAGGGTTAGACATTATTAGTCTTGAATAGGGATAATAATATAACTTAGGGATTTCTACGGATCAAGTCAAGTGAATAAATCGTCTGGTTCAGAGTCGAATAACAAGTGAAGTCTAGGTGGATTCTTCCTTGGGTATTGTCTAAATCAATCAGTTTTCCAAAAGTATTTCCCCAATTTACTTTCTGTGCATTCTTAGATTAGTTAATTAGTTTAGATAAAACAACCCCCATTATTCTTAGGCTAGATAATAAAAAGAAAGTTAATACTAGTACTTTTAGTTCCTTTGGGTTCGACATCCGGTCTTGCTAAAACTATACTACTGTTCAATAGGTGCGCTTGCCTTCATCGTGATAATAGTTAGTTTCAAGTACGATCAATTATAAATTTTAAAACTTATCGCGAGTGACAATCACACACACGGTTTAGACACACGCTCATGTAGACAAAATAAAGTCATTTCTAGCTTCATTTCTCACCCAAAATCACATCCATGACCTGCACTTGACACACACATCCAATACCAACCATTCCAAGCATTCAAATTAAACAAATTCTATCATTCAACATGGCATACCATTACATGCATACATGTTCATAACCTTGCCTTAGTTTATTCTATATGTTAGACATAATAGATCAACTAGTTAACATATATGTAGCTACTATAGTTTGACATTATAAGTATATTAAAAGAAACCATTACTAGCCATTCCAATGGCTAGATTACAAGCATCATTTACATTTACATGCTAATATGGCCAATATATCTTATACATGTCATTACAACAATAATTGATTTACCATATATGCCGATATAGGCCGATGGATAGTGTGAGTGATCTCCGCCAAGCTTCAAATCCAACGAGCTTCTGATTCACTATAAAACAGGGAAATAAAACTAAGTAAGCATATAATGCTTAGTAAGTTCGTATAACATGGTACTTAACTTACCATTCATTCTATTTTGAGGTAACTATGTAAGACTTATTCAATCAATTTGCCCTCAAGCCCTACACATATCCTTATTACCTTTGTTAGTCATATAATCCATAATAGCATCACAAACATATATGGGCTCAACAACAATCAAGTTTCCATGCACATATGCTTTCCACAACATGTATTCATTTAACATGTATAAATCATCTCTTTATATTACAAGAATAATTTCATAATAGTTCATCTCGAGTTTAGGTCATTTCATATCATAACTTCACCCCTATTACTCAGAATATCAAGGTCACGATTAGTACACTCAAGGTGTACAAGTTTAGAATCAAGGATGTACACACTCATCAAATAAATTCCATGTACAATATCATCATTTCATATTTCCATATATCAATTATCACGTATCGTCATTTTCATGTATTTCAGGCCGATATGTGTAATAACTCATTTCTTATTCATATCTTCTCATGTCAAAAACTTTTACCCATTGAATTTATCTGAAATATCAACGGATACGCATGTAGTACACTCTAGGTGTACGAATTAGAATCCGTCAATTCATGTCTAATAGTACCCATAGGGTACTATATCAGAGAGTACACTCTCGAGCCACACATTATACGATAGGATTGCCAGTCCAAGCTAAATCCTTTTTATGACATAGGCTCTAAAGAGCTTGATCTGGATTACCCGTCCGGGCTAAATCCAATCCATAACATATGCTCGAGAGGACTCATATCAGGATTACCTGTCCAGGCTAAATCGTTTCTATGACAAGGTCAATAGGATTACTCGTCCAAGCTAAATCCCGTCTGTAACAAATGCATGACCTTATTAGTTTCGGGAAAGTGCATATAATCATCGGAATTCAATATTCAATCAGGACTTAACCCTTTTTCATCATTTCAAGCATGTATTCAATTTTTCTTTATAGAAATCAAATAATTCACATCAAATGATAATAACATTTCATACAATCACAACATTCAATTTAAACATATTCACATGCTCGAGTAGGTTACACGAACTTACCTCAAAAAACGTTCGTGTGCATAAATCTACTAATCCGACATTTTCCTCCTTTCCTCGTTCTAGCTCCGAATTTGGTCTATCCTTATCTATATGAGTAAATTTAACATCAATTTACCATATTTCACATTCAATTGGACTTAATTTTCATCTTAGGCAAAATTATCATTTTGCCCCTAACTTTTCCATAAAGTTCGATTTCGCCCCTAGGCTCGTAAAATAAAATTTGTGCAATTTACTTCCTATTCCAAGCCTAACCAAAATCCCATTACAAAATTTTTTTCTTCAATTTCATAACTTTACATTTTAGTCCATAAACCATGTTTTCATCAAAAATCACTTTGTAAAAGTTATTTATCTATCAACAACCTTTCATTTTCTACCATAAATTTCTAATTTACAGCGTATACATCCATGACTCATTTTCCATACTTTGATAACTTCTCAAATTAATCCCCCACATTAGATAGATTAGACTATCCCGGTTTCAAAAATATAAAAATTACTAAAAACGGGGCTTGATTACTTACCCAAACAAGCTTGATAAGTCTTTTTCCTCTCTCCTAGCGTTTCCATGGAAATATTTGGGGAAGATGATATGAAATTGTTTTCTTTTTCATTTAATTAAATTGTCATTTAATAACTTTTCATCTTTCTAATTTAGTCCTTAGCCTTTTCTTTTTTATTTTTTCCATGGACGAGTCATACCAAAATATCTACATACTTATAGCTATTTAATCCTTATAGCTACTAGAATTTAACTTTTTCATTTTATGCGATTTGGTCCTTCTCATAATTAAGTACATAATCAATAAAATTTTCGTATCAAGATTTTTATATGACATGTCTATCATAATACGGACCATATATTAAAAAAATAAAAATAAAATTTATTTTTTGGCTCGAATTTGTGGTCCCAAAACCATTGTTCCGATCTCACTGAAAAATGGGTTGTTACAAATCTTTAGTGATAACGAGCTAGTCCAAGAAAAATATGAATCTCTGACACATTCCTCGGTGCTTTCCACTGATCAATTGCCTCGATCTTTTTCGAATCAACTCTAATTCCATCTGCCGAGATAACATAACCCAAAAATACCACCTCTGATAACTAGAATTCACACTTACTAAGCTTTCCGTATAACCGTTTTTCTATAACACTTGCAAAACAATTTTGATGTGTTGCTCATACTCGGATTCGGATTTCGAATAGATAAAAATGTCATCAATAAAAACTACCACAAATTAACCCCAATACGGTTGGAAAATATGATTCATGAGATCCATAAATGCAGCTGGAACGTTCGTCAATCCAAAAGGCGTCACTAAGAATTCATAATGACCATAACGCGTACAAAATGCCGTATTCGGTACATCACTATCTTTCACTTTCAATTGATAGTAATCCGATTTCAAATCGATCTTTGAAAAGACAGAAGCTCTATTTAGTTGATCGAATAAGTCATCAATACGGGGTAAAGGGTATCGATTCTTAATCGTTAACTTATTCAATTGCTGATAGTCAATACAAAGCTGCATCGAGCCATTTTTCTTTTTGATGAAAAGCACTGGAGCTCCCCAAAATGATATACGAGGGCGTATAAAGTCACGATCCAATAAGTCAATTTTACTTTTAATTCTTTCAACTCCGTGGGTCCCATACGATAGTAGGACATTGACACCAGATTCGTACCAGGAAACACTTCAATTGGGAACTCAACCTCCCGATCTGGAGGTAATCCCGATAATTCCTTGGGAAACACATTAGAGAATTCACAACCAGTTCGAATTTTACTGCACTGACTATCACCAAAATTCAAGTTATAACATAGGCTAGAAAAACTTCACAACCTTAATTAAGAATTTTGTTAGCTCAAATTGTTGAAATGATACTAGTTGAACCACTCGTTCGAACACCACTAACCTCAATCATACTACTGCCTTCACTCTAAACAACAAACTTCTTTTTACAGCAATCTAGAATCACCTCGTGCTTCGTAAGCCAATCCATACCCAAAATTATATCAAAATCGCCAAACGACATTACCAATAAATCAACAGGGAATGTTAAATTCTGTATCACTAACGGACATCTCCTGCACACCTGATCCACAAACATAGATTGTCCCAATGGACTAGACACTACTATCGATACTGTAGACGTCTCAAATTTTAAACTTCCCGACTTAACCAATTCAATACTTACATACGAATACAAAGATCCTAGATCTATCAAAGCATAAACAGGTTCTGAATGTAATAAAAAGATACTTGTCACAATGTCATTAACATCACCATCCTCATGAGTCCGCACAACATAAGCCTGAGTTGGCGTTCTGGCCTCTGATTTGATGAGTAACAACATCATTTCCCTTTCTAGTACCCCCTCTAGAAGTTGAATCACTTCGACTTGACCAACGACCCCTAGGAGCAGACATAGACCTCTAAGAAGTAACAGCTATAGCTTTCTCATTCTTCGGACACTCTCTAGCAAAATGTTCTGTAGATCCACAACAAAATAGCCTTGAGTTAATTTCCAGCATTCACCATGGTGCTTTTTCCCGTAGTGCTCACAATTTGAAATATCAGTATCCCTGGATGGACCTCGCACACTACCCATAGACACAATCGATTGTCTATCACGATTTCTATCAGCTCTATCTGACTTAAAATTTGATCTCCAGCTACCACGAACATTTACATATTCACACAAGTCATATTCGTATATATAAATCACATGGTTAATTAAATATTAAACAAACATTATTAATCATATTGCATATATGAATCATACCTCAAAATTCAACCGAATCTATACCATGCATATAATCATATTTTCAAACCAATAAACATGCCTCAAAGCCATACAATATATGCTTTATAAATACATAACACGAATCATATGCTCATCACTTTTATGGTATTCGAATACCTAATAAAAAAAATCAAACACTTTACTTCATAATTCTATACATGCGCATATTAAACCAAATAAATCATATCACAAGGCTTTTTGTCCATTAGCATATGTAGCATTAACAACTTCACAAAATGGTCAAATATATTTCATTAAACATTAAAACCTTATGCACATTTAACCACATCAAATTTACACCATTTTTGAACACTAATAATAAAATATATCATGGCTAGTTCACATATAAAAATTTTGTTTAAACGTCACCCTTTTAAACCATCTAATAAGCCATTAAAAATTCGAACCTAAATATCCAACCATTCGAGCATAAAACATGTGTACACATTGCCATTTATCCTATCCTCTATTCGGCTAGCAAGTTAACCTATAAAAATTATACCCAATTCATCAATATAAAATTGACCATTTTGAGCACAAGTAACAACTTAGAGTGCACTCAATTCGCATACTAATTATCATGCCTAAAATGCATATACACAACCAATCAATTTATTTTATATTCGGTCATCCAATTTAACTTCCATATAACATTTAAATTATATACATTCTTTGCCATTCTAAACTGAGCCTAAATAGTCAAATAGCATAGCCGAACATACAACTACTTATATATAACACATTTAGAAATCAAACATTATATAAGCAATTTGACCTTTACATGTCGAATCACCAAAAATCATGACGTAGGCATATATTTTCATTTACCTATCATCAGCCATCAGCCATCAGCCGAATATAATAGCTCACCAATTACCATTTCCAAACCAATACATAAACAAATTATACATCAAAATATAGGTCAATAATAAACCACACCCAAAACACATCCATCAACCATATTTACTTCACTTGATCCGAAGTATAACAATCCACAAATGTATATCATACCGTGTATCAAGCTTACCAAAATGAGCTAATTATAGGCCATACATACCATTACTTCATATCGAATTTATATAACTAAACACCACATTCATATATACCATGAAATATACTTCCAATATAAGGTTAAACCATGACCAACACACACACGAGCATTAACATCTTGATCAAGCCATTTTCGCATGGCTATATATGGGCAATTTACAAGAAAAAGCCTTTTTTCTAATATTTACGAAAATGGGCCAACTTTTTGATTATTTATTGGAAAGGGCTAAATTCCCCGAAAGTGCATCCACATCAGTGCGATGTCAAGTGACATGTCAACAAAACGCGTCCCTGGCAGATTATTTTGCCATGTCAGCAAAAAGTGTGCCCTCAAGAAAGTGCTTTATGCTGACGTGGCAAAACGCTCCGCTAGGGACGCGTTTTGCCCTTTTATTAGGCCCACATGCATAATGTCAATTGATCTGTAGATGATGCATTAAAGTGGTGGGCCCGGTGACTATGTGGGCATTATTGATGGGCCTGGTTATTGTATTGGCCCTGTTGATGGGCCCAGTGATTGTGTGGGCGCCGTTGATGAGCTCGCATCGTCATCCCTTCTTCTAAGATTTAAAGGGCCCCGTCGTTCCCTTTCGACACGAATTTGCTATCGTCTCTCATCTTTCGACAGTAAATATGGCTTGCCATGGATTCTAAACCATGGCATGTATTCCGGCACACACGCTAGCTCTGGAACGATGATCGATTCCCGAGTAGGTATTTAATCATATCAATTTTCCTACATTTCGATATATGCTGACCAATATCTCGACCAATCCATATGCAACTGCTGTAAGTCAATTTCATGCTCATCATCGTGCACTTCAGGTGCCACAAGAATCAGTTGTCGGAATCCAAATTGCTGCAATACTCTATCTGACTGGTGCATCTCCACGTTGACATAATTGACCAATGGGACCTTCACATGTCAAATGTTCAGATTTTGAAAGTATTCATTCGGAATTACTACCCTAATTGCTGGATCCTCATATGGTGTCCATTGAAACTATATGAACATGATAAAAATATTAGTTATATACATAATACTAAATGCTAAATACGAATCAACTATTTTATTATGTATATCTATTTTATTTAATAGTTACTTGTGCTTCCGACCGTTGGTCTAATTGAAGCCGTATATCTTTAAGAGAGGTAGGTAATCCAACATAATTTGCCAAACGGTTCCACCTAGTTAAATAAATTTTTAGCATACGATTATATTTTAAATCTACGTAATAATTATAAAATTTAATATAAAATTTACTTCGTTATGAGTGGGGATGTATATGGGTGGTCCACTTCAGAACGTAAAAATGGAAAGCGAAACTGTGCCCATGATTGCAGTAGTTATAGGCAACTTTCGATTTTGGATTTATTCGGTCGCGTTGCCCCGCACATCTCCCGGTACAATGTTGCCAACATGGTAGACCCCCAATTAAATTCACCAACTACTTTAAAATCAACAAGTTTCAGCAGCCATCTCAGATGTACGAGGTTTCGTGACAAGTCCGACATCAGATAACCTCCAATTATCTCAAGAATGTATGCCCAAGCATATCGTATTCTTTCTAGATCAGTTGAATCACTATCCGGCTCCGAGAATGTGTCTTGTAACCAACCCATCTCGATCCGACCTCTGTTAATGTTATCCAAAATAACACCCAAAAGCTCGTAGCATACGGCTCCCCAATCAGTAGATTGAGAGGAACCGGTGACTGCGTACCCATCCATCAGCAATCCCAATTGCAAATGCACGTCTTCCAAAGTGATAGTACACTCTCTGTATGGAAGATGGAATGTGTGCGTCTCGGGTCTCTACCTCTCTATCAACGCAATAATGAGTTTCGGGTTCAACTTGCACCCCCGGTCTATCGTGGCCACGTGCCAAAAACCTGCTTCCCGTAGGTAATTCTCTATCAACGGTGATGGAGGACTAGACATATTACGGATATAGCATTGCAACACCCGATCTACAAACTTTTATAAAAAAATTATAAAATAAAAATTAATTAAAATTACATAACTAAAAAAATCTTAAATAATATTGAAAAATTAAATTTAACACTTCCCATTTTCCTTTGTTTGACGGGGATGTGTTTATCATCAAGACGAATTAATTCTCCGGCCATTACTAACACGATCGAATATTTTTTTATTTAAAAAAATTATTCAGAAAAAATTTAAATAGAGCTTTTTTGCAAAAATTAAAAAGAGCTTTGAGAGGAATTTGAGAGAATATTGAAAGGATTGAAGTGTAAAATGATTGAAGTGTGAAAAAAATGAAAGGGGGTTTTTATATTTTTTTGACCGTTGGGGGTTCTAACGATAAAAAAATATAGCCGTTGGGGGGTAAAACTGCCAAAAGCTCCCCAAGGGACGCTCTTTCTGACTTGTCACCTGACATCGCGCTAACGTGGACCACTTTCGGGGAATTCAGCCTTTTCCGGTAAATAATTAAAAAGTTGGTCCATTTCCATAAATATTAAAAAAATGGCTTTATCTTGTAAATTGCTCGCTATATATACACAAATTCAAAAAACAAACATATTAAAACTAGCCTATACATGCCATATGTTCATAGTTTCAAACTTTAAAAGTACCGAATGATGGTCGATAGTGTGACAATGATCCTTGACGATCCCCGAGCTCGGAGCTAGCTTTCAAAATCTATAAAACAACGGATAAACACACAAAATAAGCTTGGAAAACTTAGTAAGCCATAAGCAAATAAATCATTATAAGATTATTAACAATTCAATTCAAATAGGCCGAATACAAACAATTTCAAACATATATACATTCACTTTTCTCATATAATTCAATTTACTACATAAGTATCATTACTTACTGTCGAAACCTCCTCTCTTTAAATGGGGGAGGGTATTTAAAAACGGGAGTCGCCACTAATCTTTAAAAGTGTGATTGGATCACTTTATAAAATGTTTTGGTCTACGAAATTACGAGAAAACAGGTTCGGGAGTCAGTTACGCACAAGGAAGGATTAGCACCCTTGTAGCGCCCAAAATTGGTACCGAATTGAATAATTTTGTCTTAACGTCAGAAGTTTGAAAGAATTTAGAAATGAGATTTCCTTTAAAATCGTAATATTTTAAGTTAAAAAGAATCAAGATTCCTTCGCTTCAAAAGAATACAAACACCACATCCAGCATGCTTGGACACGATATTTTTAAACTTTCGTAACTGAAATCATATTGTAATTTATGAAATTCGTTTAAAAGGATATTTTAGACATTCAGTCAAATGGGAAATCGCAACCCAGCATGTTAGGGCACTACTTCCCGAATTCCTAAATACCAAAAACATTGCCTTTCTTTTTAAATTCCTTTTGAATCAAATGAGATTTTTTTGTTTTAAAAGTAATGATGTGTTTTACATATTACAAGAAATTAAATAAACCTAGCTACAATATACATACTTTATTATTTTATGCAAATATAGTATAGAAAATAATAAATTATAGCATAAACTACACAATATACATCATCATTTTATGCATATGTGATCATTGATAACATAAATATACACTATATCATTTCATGCAAAAATACAAAAATGGCAAAATATATTGATACAAATTAAATGTACATAATAATATTTCATGCAAATATATTCTTAAAATAACAACACAAAATGATCAATTTTCATGCGAACATATAACAATGTATAAATAACATAAAAATAACAAATAATTTATGAGATAAAATTAGCATATTAAATCAATATCTAATAAATTCAAAAAGGATAGAAATAAAATGAAATATCTTAAGCAATCTATAAGTAATAATAAAAAATTTGGAAAAAAAGAATAAAATATAGTAGCCTGATATATTTAAAAAAATAATGTGTTAAAATGGAACAAAATTTTGTAATAGATTTTAAATATAGACATTAAATATAATAACAATATATATATGTTTAGTTTATAATAATTTACAAATTTAATAATAAATAATGAAATAATATATAATAAAAGAAAATTAATATAGAGAATAATATATAATAATATATGATATGTAATAAAATATATATGAATGAAATATAAATGATGTGATAAAATATCATATAAGGATAATACATATACTATTATTTAATAATATAAAAAAATTAAAAAAAATTCTACACAATTAATAAAAATTATACATATTTTATAATAGAATGAAAATACAAGGAATAATATATATGTGGTAAAATATATAATATATATTAAATTTATAAATAAACTGTATAATAGTATGAATAACTATAATGAATAATATATAAAAATAATATATACTATTTTCTATAATTAGTATTTAAAAAATAAATAAATAATATATAAAGTATTTAAAATAAATTAAATATATAAAAAGGATTAAAATTAAAAGCAATTGAAAACTTTCGGCTAATTAGAAAAATATAAAAAGAATTTGGGCCTGTTTGGAAAGTGCATTAAAATTGAGGGACGCAATTTGCCCTAATCCCAAAACGACACCGTTTCCCCGAATACAATTTTAAGTCACTGTGAGGACCAAATTGAAACAAAATTAAAAGACTAGGGCTAAATTAAGAAATACAAATAAAATGAAATTGAAAATCATAAAACATGAAAGGACCAATTGGGAAATTATCCCATTTTACAAAAACACGCAGATCATTCTCGAGTCACGGGTCAACACGTGGATCCTCACTTTGGAACAACGCCGTTTTGGTTATTAAACAACTATTCTTAAACGACGTCGTATGGGCTATTAATAAATAAAAAAAAACGTTTGAAAATTCATTTGGTTTCATATTTTTAAAAAAAACAAGGAAAAACTCTCTGAAAAGAAGAAAAGGAGAGCCCTCCGGTCACCGGGCTCCTACGTCCACTCGCTACACGCGCCACCACATACGGTGGTCGGAGGGTTAAAAACCCTTGTCTTTTCGAGCAAAACACAGGTAACCTTCCTATTTCTTTTAAATATTGTCATTTTTTTTTTTGCAAAATCGATTCGTATACTTGTAAATAAAAAACAGAATATTAAATTTGCATCACCTTTTAAAATGAATAACTGCTTCTTATTTCTTCTGTGAATATACATCTATATCTTTTTATTCTGTAAAAAAAAAATCCCCCTATACATCGTTCTGATTCGAGCTTTTATAGCCACTGTACATAGTTTGGTTTATTCCTTACTCGATTTCTTGCCTTGTTTGCTGTGTTCTTCTTTCTCTTTTTTGCAGGTGACGACGAGAAGAAAGGGCACTGATTACGGCGTTTAATTTGTGCACCGGTCACGGCATGATATAGGGCCTGGAATCACGGCACCGATGAAGCCCACTGACGGCGCGAGACGAAAGGGCGTAGCGCTTGGGATGCTTGCGGCGCCTAGGGTTTCTGAAACCCTAGCGCTCTCTGTCTTCTGTTAGCAAATTGGGCCATTTGGGCCCTGTTCATTGTTGGGTTAAGGGCGTAATGGGGTAATAGGCTAATTGGGTTGTAACCGGGCATAGGGTTTAGGTATTTGGGTCAAATGCAAACGGGTAATGGGCTGTAAATGTAAATGGATTGTAATAAACATTTATTTATTTATTTATTTTTGATTTTTGGTTTTAAGGCCCGGGCAAAAATGGGCTACTACAGCTGCCCCTTTTTGCTCATTGTCGTGTAACGTTAATAGAGCAAAGACTATAAAAGGACCCATTTTGCCCGGTCTGGCCCAATCTTGAGATCTTTCTTCAAATGGCCTTCAACCTACCTACAACTTCAGAAGTATTGGACTATAAATATGATAGCTTCAATTTGCCTCACTGCAACTTCAGGAAGGCCATGTTGATATCTTCGATCTGCTCTCTGACAATACAAAGATGCCAAATCTATCATCTTCGATCTGCTCTCTGACAATACAGAGATGTCAAATTTGCTTCTTTGATTTGTTCTTTGACAATATAGAGATGTTAAATTATCTTAGATTCGCTTCAGCGTAAACACGTGAAAGCCAAATCTGTCATGTCTTTGATCTGCTTCTTGTAAACATAAGAATGCCAAATTATCTTGGATCTGCTTCGATACAAAAACATCCGAAGGTTAGATCTGTTATGTCTTCGATCTGCTCCCCATCAAATACAGAGATGCCAAATCATTTTCTTGGTTTTGCTCCCCGTCGAATACGGAGATGCCAAATCTGTCATCTTGGATCTGCTCTCTGACAATACAGAGATGCAAAATCTGCTATCTTCAATCTGCTCCCTGACAGTACAGAGACGCCAAATCATCTTAGATTCGCTTCAGTGTAAATATGTGAAAGCCAAATCTGCTATGTCTTCAATTTGCTCTCTGACAATATAGAGACGCCAAATCTGTTATCTTCGATCTGCTCTCTGACAATATAGAGATGCCAAATCATCTTAGATCTACTTCAGTGTAAACACGTGAAGACCAAATCTGCTATATCTTCGATCTGCTCCTTATAAACGCAAGGATACCAAATCATCTTGGATCTACTTTGATACGAAAACACCCGAAGGTTAGATCTGCTATATCTTCGATCTGCTCTCCGTCGAACATGGAGATGCCAAATCTATTTCTTTGATTTGTTCTCTGATAATACAGAAACACCAAATCTTCGATCTGCTCTCTAACAATACAGAGACGCCAAATCATCTTAGATTCGCTTCAGTGTAAACATGTGAAAGCTAAATCTGCTATGTCTTCAATCTGCTCTTTATAAACGTAAGGATGCCAAATCATCTTGGATCTGCTTCGATATGAAAACATCCGAAGGTTAGATCTGTTATGTCTTAGCCTGTTACCCTACTGCTTAAGGGGTTAAAGCGCATCAATCTTCATTGTCCCTTAAAAGACATAACCCGTATAATGTGTATGAGTTCATGCCTAATGATTGGGATGCTATGATTGAAATAAATCAAATACTCCTAATTAAACTTGTTATAATGCAAAATGTTTATGAATATGACCCCTATTCCAGACATCACTACCCATTCCTTCGTCGAAGTTTATCTCAAAATATCATTCCTATTCAGCCTGTGGGTTTGTGCCATTCTTCAAATGCTATAACCCACCAAAAATGTCTGTAAGATGATCCTTTCTTAGGATCGAATCAAATAATTTCCTCGAGTTCATTCAAACCTCACTTACGTGAATTCTTTGAATAATTGTTTTGTTTTAGTTTCTTGTATTATCTAGAAATTTCCAGAGTAATGAGCAAAACTTCATTTGTGAAAATTATTTAGTTCATCTATCATTATTTTAATACAATATACTTTAAGAATAATGCAAGATGAAATTTAATCATGAGAATAATTAGATTTGAATGAGTTTGTCAAAAATACAAAGGAAATTAATCTGAAAGCCTATCTTTGAGAAGAAAGATAATTTAAAGATAGCAAATAGGACAAAAGCTAGATGCCCTAGATATCGCCACTTGAGCGTCTATATACCAGCTCAATGAAGACTTTCTTGAGTTCAACATGTGTTTTAAAAGATCTAAAGTACTTTCTTGATGCCCCAATATACAACGCGCTTCGCTCTTTGTTGAATCAGATATAGCAAGATTACTGTGTGCTCTTCAAAATTTGAGTTGCCCTTTCGGGTTTTCAACTCAAAACCCCTTTGGTCACAAGGCGCCCTTTGCGGGTTTTCACCCTGGCCTCTCCATTTTTTTTCCTAAAACTCAAGGCGCCCTTTGCGGGTTTTCACCCTGGATTCTCCTCTTCTTTAGACAAAGTACTTTTTGACTGAGTTTGAATTCACTGGATTGGGTAAACTTTTTCCATCCATTTCTGTTAAGATCAATGCACCCCCAGAGAAGGCCTTCTTCACGACATATGGCCCCTCCCAATTCGGTATCCATTTTCCTCTAAAGTCCTTCTGAATGGGAAGGATCTTTTTCAAAACAAGATCCCCCTCGTGGAATTCTCTTGGTCGCACTTTCTTGTCGTAAGCTCGCATCATTCGCTTCTGATACATTTGACCATGACGAATGGCCCTTAACCTCTTTTCCTCAATCAAGTTCAACTGGTCATATTGCGATTGTATCCATTCAGCCTCATCCAACTTTATCTCTGACAAGACTTGGAAAGACGGTATTTCTACTTCAATGGGTAACATTGCCTCCATCCCATAAACCAACGAGAAAGGAGTTGCCCCAATAAAGGTTCTGACAAACGTTCGGTAGGCTAAGAGTGCAAATGGTAATTTCTCATGCCAATCTCTGTAGGTTTCAGTCATCTTCCCCATTATCTTCTTGATGTTTTTGTTAATAGCTTCTACTGCCCCATTCATCTTCGGGCGATATGGAGATAAATTATGATGCTTAATCTTGAACTGACTACAAACTTCTACTATCGTTCTATTGTTCAAGTTCAATGCATTGTCTGATATGATCCTTTCAGGCATCCCATACCGATAAATGATCTCTTTCTTCAAGAATCGACTTACAACCTACTTAGTAACATTTGCATAAGAAGCAGCCTCTACCCATTTCGTGAAATAATCAAGGACCACAAAAATAAAGCGATGCCTATTTGAAGCTTTTGGTGATATTGGCCCAATGACATCCATGCCCCACATGGAAAAAGGCCATGGAGAAGTCATAACATGTAGAGGTGAAGGTGGTACATGAATCTTGTCTCTATAAATCTGACATTTATGGCATTTCTTGGCGTAATTGATACAATCCCCTTCCATAGTAGACTAATAATATCCAAACCTCATGATTTGTCTAGCCATCGTGAGACCATTAGCGTGCGTCCCACAAACACCCTCGTGAACTTCTTCCAAAATTAACTTAGCCTCCACGGCGTCGACACATCTCAATAGTACTTGGTCATTTCTTCTTTTGTACAAGATGTCCCCATCCAAAATGTAATCGCAAGCTAATCTCCTTAAAGTTCTCTTATCATTTTCAGTTTCCTGTTCTGGGTATTTACGATCTCTCACATATTGCAATATATCTTGATACCAAGGATTATCATCCTTTTCTTCTTCCTTAATGTTGCAACAACGACCTGGAGCCTCAAAGATACTCATCTGAATGGGTCTCATCTCCTCCCTTTATTCACTCTAATCATTGAAGCCAAGGTTGCTAGAGCATCTGCCATCTAGTTTTCATCTCGTGGGATATAATTGAAAGTAATGTTATCGAACTCCTCAAGTAACCCCAAAATTACCTTTCGATAATTGATCAATTTAGGATCCCTTGTCTCCCATTCACCTCTAAGTTGGTAAATTACCAACGCAGAGTCTCCATATACTTCCAAGGTTCTTATTCCTCGCGCTATAGCCGCTTGGAGTCCCATGAAGCATACTTCATACTCGGCCATATTGTTTGTGCAATCAAAATCTAACTTGCATGTGAATGGATAATAATCGCCATTTGGAGATACCAAGATTGCCCCAATTTTATTTCCCACTGCATTGGATGCCTCATCAAAGCTCAACTTCCAAGGATGATCATTTGTAGTTGCTCCACACATCAACTCCTCATTTGGGAAATCAAAATTCAATAGCTCATAGTCTTCTAGAGCTCTGCTAGCCAGAAATTCTACTATCGCACTTCCTTTTATAGCCTTCTGGCTCACATAGACTATGTCAAACTCTGAAAATAGAATTTTCCACCTCGCATTCTCCCATTCAAAGCTGTTGACTCCATCATATACTTCAAAGGATCAAGTTTTGAAATAAGCCAAGTAGTATGATATAGCATGTACTGTCTTAACCTTCGAGTCGTCCAGTTTAAAGCACAACAAAATTTCTCAATTGGCGAATATCTCATCTCACACTCTGTAAATTTCTTACTGAGGTAGTATATCGCTTTCTCCTTTTTTCACGACTCGTCATGTTGACCAAGCACACATCCCATGGAATTACTAAACACCGACAAGTACAGAATTAATAGTTTATCTGGACTAGGTGGAGATAATACTAGAGCGTTTAACAAGTATTGCTTGACTTTATCAAAAGCATTCTGGCATTCCTCATCCCAAGTACCTTGATTGTGTTTTCTAAGTAGACGAAATATAGGATCACATTTCTCAGTTAATTGTGAAATAAACTGAGTAATATAATTTAATGTTCCAATAAAACCCTGAACTTCCTTCTGAGTACGTGATGGAGGCAATTCTCGTATGGCTCTAACTTTGTCTAAGTCAACTTCTATTCCCTTTTCGCTGACCACAAAGCCTAATAACTTCTCCGACCTAGCTCCGAAGATGCACTTTGCCGGATTAAGCTTCAACTAAAATTTCTATAATCTCAGGAACAACTTCTTCAAAACTTCAATATGTTCCTTCTCTTTTCAAGATTTAGCAATCATGTCATCAATATATACCTCAATTTCTTTGTGCATCATAGCGTGGAATAAATTCGCCATAGCCCTTTGGTATGTCGCCCCTGCATTCTTTAGCCCGAAGGGCATTACTTTGTAACAGAAGGTACCCCACAATGTTATGAAGGTGGTTTTATCCATGTCTTCAAGATTTATCTTTATCTGATTGTACCTTGAGAAACCATCCATAAAAGAGAATAACGAATATCCTGCTGTGTTGTCTACCAAAGTATCTATGTGTGGCAGAGGGAAATTATCTTTTGGGCTAGCTTTGTTCAGATCTCTGTAATCAACGCACATTCGTACTTTCCCATATTTCTTAGGGACTGGTACAATGTTAGCTACCCATTCAGAATACTTCACCTCTTGTAAGAATCCTGCATCGAACTGCTTTTTGACTTCATCTTTTATCTTCAATACGATATCTGGCCTCATTCTTCGTAACTTCTGTTGAACTAGCTTAAAATCCTGTCTTATTGGAAGGCGATGCACCACAATATCGGTAATTAACCCTGGCATATCTTGATAGGACCATACGAAGATATCCTTGAACTCGCATAGCAACTTAATCAGTCCTTGCCTTGTGTCCTCGGCAATATGCGTGCCAATTTTTACCTCTCTCCCTTCCTCTAGGGCTACATTCTCTATTGCCTCTTTCTCATGAGGCATGATTTGTTTCTCTTCCTATTTTACCATCCTTAATAGATCCAGAGACACATCACAATCCTGGACATCTTCAAAATCTTGAGATTCCTCTAAACACATGTCTTGCTCGCGAGAGAAATCAGGATTTGTAATATCAGTGCTCATGTCATTGATATCTAGGGATCTGTGAAGTATAAAGAATATTCAAAGAATGAATAAATTTAAGAATGATTATTTATGTGCTATGAATGAAAGAATAAGAATTGCAAAAGTTTAACGGAATATTGGTTGATAAAAATGAAACAATACTCGTTCAAATTGATAAAAGTTATATTTTATTTAAAAAATAATAGATGATCGTAAGCTTATTTCACAAATGTAATCCTATTACTCCTAGGCCATAGAGTAACAAGAATATTTCGAAAATTACTTTGAAAAATTCCTAAAGACTACAGGAAGTTCCTTCGCAGTCCAATTGTTCAGAGAGCTTCCCGGTTCGTAAGGGCGAATGCCCTCAAGGTTTCCTTGCTTCAATCTTTTGTCGTGTATAGCATTAATCTGATGACCTTCTTCTAAAAGTAACCTTTCTGATATAAAGGTTTGGGATATCGGAGGGAATGTCATCGGCTCCTACTCCACTTCTCTTCCATTAAGGCGCGCCCTTCTTCCCTCTTGGCATTTCTCAACTTCCTTCCTTCCTTGCTTGTAGTCTGGCTTAAAGCCTAAACCAAAGTGATCTCTCTTCTCTTTCAGTTCTGGGATTTGAGTCCCTCCTTGCAGGTATCTTCCTAACCCTTTTCCTGGTAAGGTCCCCTTTCTCATTATCATTTGTAGAGCCATCCTCGTAGCTCTTGCTATTTTTGGCGCCGGTGGCTCACTCCCTTCTAAAATGAAGGTCGCATTCACAAATTCTAAAGAGCAAAAGGAACACTCAATAGACTCTTCATTCGTCTCGACATAAGGGGCTTTGCTAGTGACTGCGACTATAATGTCCTCCTCCGCATTGATGGTTACTAGCCGTCCATCCGTCACTAACTTCAATTTCTAGTGCAATGACGAGGGCATCGCTCCCGCTGAGTGTATCCATGGCCTGCCTAATAAACAATTGTAGGAAGACTTGATATCCATCACCAAGAAGTCTACTTCGTATGTATTCGACCCAATTTTCAAGGGGATGTCAATCTTTCCCATCACATTCCTTTCTGTACCGTCAAAAGCTCTTACCACATTTTGACATGTCTTCATGTGAGAATCGTCAATGGGTAGTCTGTTCAATGTAGACAACGGTAGAACATTCAAAGCTGATCCATTATCAACGAGCACGCTTGGGAATGTGTACCCCTTGCATCGAGTGGTGATGTGCAAGGCCTTAGTTGACCCCCGGCCCTCCGATGGGATTTTATCATCATTAAAATAGATAAAATTATCCGCACTTATGTTATTCACCAACCGGTCCAGCTTGTTAACGGATATGTCATGGGTGACATATGTTTCGTTGAGCACCTTCATCAATGCATCCCGATGCACCTCAGAACTCAGAAGTAGAGTTAATACTGATATGCGAGCCGGCTGCCTATGTAACTGCTCGACCACACTATACTCGCTATGCTGAAGGAATTTTAAAAATTCTTTAGCATCCTCCTCCTTTACTGGCTCCTTGACAGGCACTTTAGCCTCTTTTTCCTTCTCCGCACTAACATTCTTTATTTTTATGGGCTCCTCTCTGACGCCCACCGTATCATACCGCTTCCCACTCCGTGTATGGGAACCTTCAACTTGTATATCCTTAGACGTACTGGCTATACTCTCCTCCTCCGGCACTGTTACACTACAATCATAACTCCATGGTACCCTCTTGCTATCCTTATAAGGGAAAGGCGTAGGCTTATGAATAATGACCTTAGGCACCGTTTGTGCTCCCACTTCATTATTCCCTAGCAGGGAAATAATAATCCTTGGCCGGCTAGTTCCTTTCTGTTCATCTTCCAGCATACATACTTGTTTTTCACAAGAACTACCTTCAAAAATTTGTAGTTCTTTGTTGTCTATAAACCCTTGCACCAAGGCCTTGAATTCTTCACCATCTTGAACTTCATGTCCTTCTTTCTCATGGAGCTCACCATAGTTCCCTATTTTTCCTCTCTCATTTTTAGAGGTTAACATACCTCTCTTCATCATCTCCTCCCAAATCACCTTCATAGGCATCCTCACCTCAGCAACATCTTCCTTTATTCTCCTTTCACTGACTTTGCCAATGTTATTTACTCCTTGATCACTATGATTTGGCAACGGGTTTTTAGTATTAGGGGTATTGTCAAATTTTACTACCCCAATCTTAATAAGCCTCTCTATGGCTTTCTTAAAATTGGTACAGTTTTCGATCGAATGCTCCGGTATTCTAGCATAGTATTCATATCTGGCGTTTGCGTCATACCATTTGGGATATGGGGGCTGCAGTGGTTTCAAATGAAAAGGTGAAATAGCATGTACATCGTATAAGCTTTGATAAAGCTCACGGTACGTCACGGGGATAGACGTGAATTGCATCTTTTCAAAATTTTACCTTGTACCTGACTCCTGCCTTTGAGAACTCTGTCGCTCAACCACAGCTGTTTTAGGTTGACCAACTGTGATTGCCCTCGTGTTAAAAGTGCTTGTGTTATTCATTTCACTATCCTTTCTCTTTGGGGCCGATCTTTTGGTCGCTTCCCCCTAGATTTTGCTACCCCTTATGGAATTCTTGATCATCTCTCCCGCCATGACTATATCTGCAAAGCTTTTAGTGCTGCTCCCGATCATGTGGGTGATGAATGGAGCCTTTAAAGTGTTTATGAACAACATGGTAGTCTCCTTCTCCAACAACGGTGGTTGAACTTGCATTGCCACCTCTCTCCATCGCTGTGCATATTGCCTAAAATTTTCATTAGGCTTTTTCTCCATGTTCTGCAGCGTGATCCTATCCGGAGTCATGTCAGTCATATGATTGTACTGATGCATGAAGGCTTGTACAAGATCCCTCCATGAACTTATTTTGGCCCGGCTCAACTGATTATACCACTTTGCTGCTGCCCCAATCAAACTATCTTGAAAACAATGGATCAATAATTGATCATTGTTTACATAACTAGTCATCCGTCTGCAGAACATGGTAATATGGGCTTCTGGGCAAGTAGTCCCATTGTACTTCTCGAATTCAGAAATTTTGAACTTATACGGAAGCACCTAATCTGGGACTAAACTTAAGTCATTAGCATCTATTCCCTGGCGATTATCAGTATTTTCTAGTACCCTAAATTACTCCTCTAGCCACCTGCAACGTTCCTCTAATTGCCTTGATGATTTGAGTCTTATTTCTTCCCTCTCAGCTACATCTAGATCGGGGATAACCGGATTGGTAAGATTATCTCTAGGATTGAATCCCGAACTAGTTTGAAAGTTTATGGGTATTCTAACATCGACTTGACCCTGTTGAGGCCTTATTATGACAGACGGGCCTCGGGGATATGCCTCAGGTTGAGTTTGTACGTGAGGTAGAGTGAAACCAGGAGCATGACCCTCATTACCCTCTTCAGTGATAGTCATAGGGGCTTTTCCTTTATCTGTGGCCCTCAGTAGTTGAGCCATCTCAGTCATCATGTTCCTTTAAGCCTCCAACATTTGCTCCCTCATGTCGTTTTGCATTTTTGCCAATTGGTCTTGCAATTGGTCCTACATTTCCTTCTGTAGCTGTTCAAATCTTTGGTCCATATTCTTTGACTTAATGCGTATACTGTAAGGATGTGTTACTTCCAGATTTTCTTTCTCTTACTCTCTTTAACCCTATCCAATAACAATGCTAACTCTCATCCTCTGTCTGACTTGTATTGCCAAATTCTGCAAGTATTCAGCAACCTCTCGAATTTGAATTAAGGCCTCTTCCATGACATGATCTCTATTCCCCACTTGATCCCAAAGATGGTGAAGTTCTCCCTTCCACTGTTCTTCTCTTGCCTCGAGCTGCTCAATTTGTAGCTCACAATCCTGTAGTGCTGCCTCCAACCTTACCATATTATGCTTCATCTCCTCGATCTTATCCAAGCTTGCCTTTAACTCGATCGCTGAGTTACGACTTCGGTGATGATGAAGAGATCGTCCAAGCTCAGCCACCTTAGCCTTTAATCCTTGACTTTCCTTTTCTACGGCTTGATTACGCGACTGCATCTCTTGGAACCTTTTCTCCCAATACTCGGTTTTGGCTCTTTCCTCTTGAATCTTATATTGCCACTGCTCTGAAGATTTCCCTAATCCGACCCTTTTCAACGTTACTTGGGCTTTCTTGTAGTACGTCTTTAAATCATCTCGATCTTCTTCAATCTTTCTCTTTTCCTTTTTCACCTTCTCGACTTCTATCTTTTGAACATCAACGTCAAGACTTAAACACATTTTTTCCTCTTCGAGCTTCTCAGTCCCCTTTTCAAGCTCCGAATTCTTTCTCTCGAACTCTTGCTTCATAACCTCCAACTCTGATGGAATCACACGTAAGCTCTCCTCTAATGATCGAGCCACCCCTAAAATTGGCCTAGGGACATTATCGTTGACTCTCCTATTAAACCACACTTTATACTCAGGAGTGGACATCGAGCCTTCGGTCAAGATCTTCATATAGATAGGCTTCTTCCAAGACTCAAAAATCTCTCGCATCCTCTTCTTGTAGTTATCTCCTTTATAAGAGAAATCACTTTGAGCCAAACCTTGTGTAGCCGGCATGAACTGCCTTGCTCGATATTGCCTTAGAACAAGCAATGGTGCATATCCAACAACTCCCCAAATTCCTGGCAAAAGGACCCAATCAAAACTGCCACAATAGTAAAGGACCTCACTAGGAACCAACTAATGAGCCTTCCACATAACATCTTCCTCTTAAAGATTCTGAAGAATATCTATCCATCTCTCTTCTGAAATGTTATCTCTCCTAGGCATGTCCACTGCTTCCTTTAAGGGAGAATAATCCTCAAAGAATACTCGGCAAGGAACCTTATCAAGCTTCTAGAAGTGGCTATGAAACCAAACCAACAGCAACTGTGCACATCCAATGAACCTTCCTTCACCAGCTCTTCGACATGCGCTCAAGGATCTTATCGTCTCAGCTAGGATTACGGACGCAGGTGTGTTCTGTTTACCAATTCGATCGAATAAATCCACAATCGCCTCATTTATGTACCCCAACGCCTTTGGGAAAATCACTATGCCATAAATACTCAAAGCCAGGACGTCAACCCTTTTCTTCATGTTTGGATGCGTCGATATCAAATCCCTCAAAACGGCCCATGGAATGCACTTACTATCATCCTTTTACTGCACACGAGCTACTGCCCACTGCTCACTCATCCCAGTAATCATTACCACCTTTTTTGTAAAAGTTGGAAGGCTAGCAAGTTTAACATAAGCCTTATGACCCTGAATTCTCAGGCAACGCAGTAAAGTCGTATACTCCTCCAAAGTCGGTATAAGATCAACATTACCAAATGTAAAGCAACTATAAGCAAGGTTCCAGAACTGTACCATAGCTCGAAACAAGTGCCTATCCACCTTGACGTCTAGCAAATAAGGAAGGTCTCCGTAATTCTGATAGAAAAGCTGCTTAGACTCGTCATCCCATTGGGCCCAAATGTCTCTCAAGTCCTGAAGTTCATTCTGTATCAAATTAATACGAGTGAAGTCCCATAACTCTGATGTATACCCCTCAATGACACTATCTCCTTCTCTGGCGGGTTTTTCTCAGGCCAGTGCATGCATGCAGGCGTTGTCCTCCACTTTATTAAGATATTCGTTCCTCATTACAAAACTTTTTAATCTAGAAATCAAACCTTGAATCGACACCTTTAAATGTTGAGTGACATGCAATAACAGCATAACAAAATAGGTCAGTATCATATAAAAAATAATAAGGGCATCTTTCTAAAGGTTATCACTATTTCCCTAAGGTAAGCTCTTAAAGTTCACTATATGAGTTTAGTTCTAAAGCAAGGGTACCTGAACCAGCAGATTCCTCGGTCTTCACCCATTATAGGCTCATATAGACCAAGTTCAGTTCAAGGGGACACATTTCTCTATGGTCATACGGAGATCAAAATCTCACGAAGACATAGGTACAGTATCCCAGAAGCAATCCACTAGCTCATACGAAGGTGAAAACCTCACGAAAATGTAGCTTCTCACTCCCACTTAAGGGTGTGACCACAACGGTCATGCAAATGCAATGTACAGTAATAAGGTAACAAACATATGCAGCAAACACATGTAAAAATGATCAAATTTTAAATTTTCCAAACTTCTAGCATTAAGATAGAAAATACTCAATTTCTTGGCTTGACTCTCTTAAGTCCCCAGTGGAGTCGCCAAGCTGTCGAAACCTCCTCTCTTTAAATTGGGGAGGGTATTTAAAAACGGGAGTCGCCACCAATCTTTTAAAGTGTGATTGGATCACTTTATAAAACGTTTTCGTCTACGAAATTACGAGAAAACAGGTTCGAGAGTTGGTTACGCACAAGGAAGGATTAGCACCCTTGTAGCGCCCAAATTGGTACCGAATTGAATAATTTTGTCTTAACGTCAGAAGTTTGAAAGAATTTAGAAATGAGATTTCCTTTAAAATCGTAATATTTTAAGTTAAAAAGAATCAAGATTCCTTCGCTTCAAAAGAATACAAACACCACAACCAGCATGATTGGACACGATATTTTTAAACTTTCGTAACTGAAATCATCTTGTAATTTATGAAACTCGTTTAAAAGGATATTTTAGACATTCAGTCAAATGGGAAATCGCAACCCAGCATGTTAGGGCACTACTTCCCGAATTCCAAAATACCAAAAACATTGCCTTTTTTTTTTTAAATTCCTTTTGAATCAAATGAGATTTTTTTGTTTTAAAAGTAATGATGTGTTTTACATATTACAAGAAATTAAATAAACCTAGCTACAATATACATACTTTATTATTTTATGCAAATATAGTATAGAAAATAATAAATTATAGCATAAACTACACAATATACATCATCATTTTATGCATATGTAATCATTGATAACATAAATATACACTATATCATTTCATGCAAAAATACAAAAATGGGAAAATATATTGATACAAATTAAACGTACATAATAATATTTCATGCAAATATATTCTTAAAATAACAACACAAAATGATCAATTTTCATGCGAACATATAACAATGTATAAATAACATAAAAATAACAAATAATTTATGAGATAAAATTAGCATATTAAATCAATATCTAATAAATTCAAAAAGGATAGAAATAAAATGAAATATCTTAAGCAATCTATAAGTAATAATAAAAAATTTGGAAAAAAAGAATAAAATATAGTAGCCTGATATATTTAAAAAAATAATGTGTTAAAATGGAACAAAATTTTGTAATAGATTTTAAATATAGACATTAAATATAATAACAATATATATATGTTTAGTTTATAATAATTTACAAATTTAATAATAAATAATGAAATAATATATAATAAAAGAAAAATAATATAGAGAATAATATATAATAATATATGATATGTAATAAAATATATATGAATGAAATATAAATGATGTGATAAAATATCATATAAGGATAATACATATACTATTATTTAATAATATAAAAAAATTAAAAAAAATTCTACATATTTTATAATAGAATGAAAATACAAGGAATAATATATATGTGGTAAAATATATAATATATATTAAATTTATAAATAAACTGTATAATAATATGAATAACTATAATGAATAATATATAAAAATAATATATACTATTTTATATAATTAGTATTTTAAAAAAATAAATAAATAATATATAAAGTTTTTAAAATAAATTAAATATATAAAAAGGATTAAAATTAAAAGCAATTGAAAACTTTGGGCTAATTAGAAAAATATAAAAAGAATTTGGGCCTATTTGGAAAGCGCATTAAAACCGAGGGACTCACTGGGCAATTTGCCCTAATCCCAAAACGACACCGTTTCCCCGAATACAATTTTAAGTCACTGTGAGGACCAAATTGAAACAAAATTAAAATACTAGGGCTAAATTAAGAAATACAAATAAAATGAAATTGAAAATCAGAAAACACAAAAGGACTAATTGGGAAATTATTTCATTTTATAAAAACACGCGGATCCTTCTCGGGTCACGGGTCAACACGCGGATCCTCACTTTGGAACGACGCCGTTTTGGTTATTAAACAGCTATTCTTAAACGACGTCGTATGGGCTATTAATCAATACAAAAAAAAAGTTTGAAATTCATTTGGTTTCATATTTTAAAAAAAAAAAAACAAGGAAAAACTCTCTGAAAAGAAGAAAAGGAGAGCCCTCCGATCTCCGTCTGACCCGACTTCGGTCACCGGGCTCCTACGTCCACGCGCTACACGCGCTACCACATACGGTGGTTGGAGGGTTAAAAACCCTTGTCTTTTCGAGCAAAGCACAGGTAACCTTCCTATTTCTTTTAAATATTGTCAGTTTTTTTTTTTTTGCAAAATCGATTCGTATACTTGTAAATAAAAAACAGAATATGAAATTTGAATCACCTTTTAAAATGAATAACTGCTTCTTATTTCTTCTGTGAATATACGTGTATATCTTTTTATTTTGTAAAAAAAAATCCCCCTATACATTGTTTTGATTCGGGCTTTTATAGCCACTGTACATAGTTTGGTTTATTCCCTACTCGATTTCTTGCCTTGTTTGCTGTGTTCTTCTTTCTCTTTTTTGCAGGTGACGACGAGAAGAAAGGGCACTGATCACGGCGTTTGATTTGCACACCGATCACGGCGTGATACGGGGCCTGGCATCACGGCACCGATGAAGCCCACTGACGACGCGAGACGAAAGGGCGTGGCGCTTGGGATGCTTACGGCGCCTAGGGTTTTTGAAACCCTAGTCCTCTCTGTCTTCTGTTAGCAAATTGGGCCATTTGGGCCCTGTTCATTGTTGGGTTAAGGGCGTAATGGGGTAATAGGCTAATTGGGTTGTAACCGGGCATAGGGTTTAGGTATTTGGGTCAAATGTAAACGGGTAATGGGCTGTAAATGTAAATGGACTGTAATAAACATTTATTTATTTATTTTTGATTTTCGGTTTTAAGGCCCGGGCAGAAGTGGGCTACTACACTTACCTTTTATTTCAAAATTCATATAACTTAACACACACCTGAATCGTTTAACTTGAACTCACATTCATTTTTGCCATGTCTTTTCCCATTGAACCAATCGGAATTATTAAAGATACACGGAAATCATATAAGATCATACAATTCCATATCCCAGATATGGTCTTACATGCTATCCTATATCGATGCCACTGTCCTAGACAGGGTCTTACATGAATCATATGCGATGCCAATGTCCCAGACATGGTCTTACACGAATCACACATCGGAAGTCCTAATGTCATGACATACGTATCTTATACTATTCCTATGGTTCGTACGGCGCTTTCGGATGTCGTAATTCAATCGATTCAAGCTCGACACAAGTCATTCCAGGCTTATATCAATTCAGCAATACATGTATATAATTATACAATTCAATTCGATATTATAAAACGTATTCACATGAATTTTAAACACATTTATTTACTTATGAACTTACCTCGTACGGAAATGAATAGACCGGAATGGCTATTCGACAACTTTCGACTTCCCCCGATCCAAACTCGATTTCTTTCTTTCTTGATCTAAATCAATACAAATTTAGCTTGTTTAATAACATATTCATTCAATTTCATCCAAAAACACATAAATGGGCATTTTGCACTTTAGCCCCTAACATTTCACATTTTCACAATTTAGTCCCTATTTCAAAACAACAACACAAAACACTCATAATTTCAACAAACCCAAGCATGGCCCAATATTCCCTAGGTCCCTAGTAGCCAATAAATTTCATTTATTTACATTTTGACCCCTCAATTTGCAAAATTTACAATTTAATCCTTAATAAGCATTTTTGTCAAAAATCACTTAATTAAATATCATAATCTATCAACAAAGATTTATTTTTCATCATCAAACCACAAAAATCTCAAGCTATCAACAATGGGAAATCACAAAATCCATAACCAATTTAGAAATTCAAGCATGGGCTAGCTAGTTTTCGAAGCAACGATCTCAAAAACGTAAAAATTATCAAAACCCGAGCAAATTACATACCTAAATCAAACCCCCAAGTGTGCCGAATGTAAAAACCCCAACAATGTCTTCTTTCCTTCACAACTTTCGGCCAAGAAAGATGAATGCATGGCCATTTTTTTGTTTTGTTTATTTTATTACATATTATTACACATTTTACTATTTTGCCCTTAATGAAATAACTTTAATAATTAACTAACCATGTCCATAAAAGTCCACTCATAATTTCAATGGTATAATATCAACATAAGGATCCCACATTATAAAAGCCATAGCAACATAGCACTTTAACAAATAGCAAGTCACTTTTGCGTTTTACGCGATTAAGTCCTTTTATTAAATCGAACACACAAATGATAAAATTTTCACCCGAAACTTTCACACATATAATATATCATGCTGTAAACATGAAAAATAATATTAAAATAATTTTATAACCTCAAATTTGTGGTTTCAAAACCACTGTTCCGATTTAGCTAAAATCAGGCTGTTACAGGTTTAGTTTATCAGACCATACTATGACTTCAAACACAAACACATGATTATATATACCAAACCAACATTACACTTATAATATCATTTACAATCCATCCCCAAAATAACTATCATTTAGACATCCTAGGTACATGTCGACACAAAAGATAAACATTACCACATTTGAGTTCAAGATCGTTGCTGGATGCTGAATTGGCAATCAAAAGTGAAGTATCTAACTTGCGCACGGAAAAACAAAACCATACGCTGAGTAAAACTCAGTGATATTTCTATAATCCAAATATTTAAAGACAAGAGATTACAAATGTATAATTGAAATATAAACACATATTAATATTTAAAAATCACAACTACCATAAACCAACTCTTTGAATCCATACATAATAGCATAACATTTCATACTATATTCAACTTACACATGCTATCATATTTCCTTTGTTTCACAAATATCCCAATTCTCATAGTTGCTATATAAATAGCTTTTCACAATTTGATTCACATTTCATTTAAATAATGGCATTATCCATTTCATATCCACTTCATGAGTACATAACTCATGTATCTCATTTTCATGTTCCAAATCACTATCCCATTTTCAATTCTCATACAATATCATCCAATATCAAACACAGTACCATTTTATTTAATTACCCCTATTAATGCGACTCGTACTCAAAGTCGAACGGATACACAGATCCAACAAACACTTGGCACCTAGTGCCTCATTGGATAAATCTAAAGTAATAACTAAGCCCAGTGCTATATAAATTGACACCCAGTGTCTCATCGGTTAAACCGAAGTAAAATTGCACCCAGTGCCTCATCGACTCGAGGTTGAAAAAATCCGTAAACTCTTCCTATCCTATGGCAAAAAATCCGTAAACTCTTCCTATCCTATGGCATGCCATCTATATCTGACTCAATCCGATACAGTTAATAGGGTTCCAATTCACTTTCCAAATACAACCAATATCCAATTATCATATTTGCATATATATATTCATTTCAATTCAAATAATCAATACATTCATAATATATATACCAGTTCAATCCAGTTCAATCCATTTCAATCAACTTTAATTCAATTCAATATCAAAGTGCCAAATACTCACCTCAACCACTTACCACATGCATTAAATCAAAATACAACAATTAGTAACTAGGTTTGGATTATACAAATATAAATTGTGAATTCCAAGCTATTCGACGTCGATTTTATCCTTCCCCTTTTTAGTCGAGGATTCTGGTACGACGTTAGCTATGGAATTTAAAACAATTAAAATTCATTAATACAATACAATTCAATTTCATATTGAATATTTTCTATTTTTATTTAATATTTGCCTAAATTTCGATGTAGTCCCTAAACCGAGACTAATTTTTTTGTTCTTTATAATTAATCTTATATTTTTATACAAATTTCACTTTAAACTAAATTTAACTTCTTATTTTCACTTAAACCCTTAAATTTTAAATTTTTTACAATTTAGTCCCTATTACTCAAATTTTACAATTTATTCTACAATTTAATACTTTTTCATTTCTAGCTTAAAAAAATATCAATTTAATCCCTAATACTTAAACTATTTAACAATAACAACATTTAAAATCTTAATAATTGCTAAAATTTGACATGGGTCGGGTTGCCCTAGGTACCAGGATTCTAAAAATATAAAAATTACAAAAAAAGGATTAAATTGACTAACCAACTAAACTTTGAACCTTAGAAGACCCTAATTTCGTACGTGACTTTCTTTTCTTCTTTCTTTTTCTTTCTAATTTGTATGGCTTTCTCTTTTTTTTTTTCTATTTGTTTTATTATACTTTAATTAATTATTATTATATAATATATATTTACTTAATTATTAAGATTTCTTCATATAATAACATATTTTTATAACATAAGTATAATTACTACATTGGCCCCTTTAATTAATTTTTAATCTATAATTTAACTTTCATCCTATACGCAATTTAATCCTTATACGTAATTACTTTTAGGGTCCGTTTGGTAACCTGTAAAAGCTTTTCCGTAAAAGCTTTTCAGGCTTTTTTGATGTTTGGTTGCTTGAAAATGATTTTCTAGGGTAAAATGTTTTACAAAACACGGGTAAAGGAGGGGAAAATGTCTTACCCTTTTGAAATCGGTAAGACATTTTCCGGAAATTAACTCTTCTTTTCCCCTTTCCCCTTGCCCTTCCCCTTGGGTTGCAAATCAGTTTGGTCAAGGAGAACCGAAGCCATTTTCAATGTTGAAGAAGCCATTTTCAAAGTTGGCTTATCTTAGGCCACTGATTGAGACGATGGCTTGAAACCCGAGTAGAAATAAGACCAATCGAAAACCTTGGAAGCAACAAATCGCAGGGGGGTAAGCTGTTGAATAAGCTGTGGGTCTTGAGGCAGATGTGGCATCTTCTGAACCACCGGGGAAAAAGCTCATCTTTTTTCAATGCAACCAGAGGGTTCTTAGGACGCTAACGCTACTACCAGCTCTCAAGTTTAAACTAAAACACGACATGTCTATGATTATCAATCCATTACACTCTGTTTTTGGGATTTCACATCATTTCAGAGAACTGAACGCTCCCCCCCTTTTTCTCGATCCTTCCGAACTGTGGAAAACCAATGATCTTCACCACTTGGTTTTCCTCAGCTTGGCGGCAGAGGTGAGAAACCATGTTACAACTTTATGCTTCTTTTTGTTTAATCTGAATTATTGCTAAAGAATTGTTCCTTGCATGTTTACGTGATATATAGTTACTTCCAAGATGTCTAAAGCTCAAGGTCCATTTTACATCGTCAAAGAAGAGATTCAAGAATCTGTAAGTTGGGCCTTTATTTATTTTTTGAACCCTGTTAGAAAGAGAGAGAGAGAGAGAGAGAGAGAGAGAGATTGCTTGATCTTCTTTGTTTTAGATTTTCAGTTAGATAACGTTTTGGGTGTTTCTTTTTTGTTGGTATAGATCGATAAGTTGCAATCAAGTTTTCATCAATGGGAAAGGATTCTCCCCGACACTGGAGAACAAGTACATCTCACGAAAGAGCTACTTGCTAATTGTGAGAGCATCGAATGGCAGGTAATCAAATTAAGTATTCCTCCTTAATTGAACTGGATCATTGAGATGGGGGGAAAAGACTATGTTGTGATGTTGTGTCTTACTTCATCTTTGTTGGGTTAATTGAACAATTTTAATCCAATTTGCTACTGCTGAAAAAGATACATTTCTTGATAAGAAGGTAGATGAGTTGAACAAAACAATAGATGTAGCAGCAAGAGATCCTTCTTGGTATGTCATTGATAATAGAGAACTTGAAAGCCGGAGAAGATGGACCATCACTGCTCGTACTCAGGTATATCGTCTTTATAGTTGCTACATTTTTTTATTTAAGGACTGGAGATATATTAATAATATTTATTTGCTGATTGGGGCATTGCAGGCATTGTCCTATTAATATAATTGTAACTTATTGTGATTCTTAGTCTTAATGTCATAGACCCTTTTTAATTGAATTAGGTAGGGGATGTGAAGAAATCTGTAGTAGCCCGAAAAGAAAATGGTAATTCCGCAAGTGCAATGCGCCATGAATTAATGAAACTGCCAATTTCGCATCAATCGGATAGATCATATCAGTATAGTGCAGAAGATAATGATGACTTTATCGCATCAGAATCAGATAGACAAATGCTTCTTATAAAGTAAAGTGTCATTGACTACACTGCCTTGAGTTTGTTTCGCTAACATACTCCATCATCCAATTTTAATAGTTTTCGGTTGCTTAATAATTGGTGGTTCTAGGCAGTAGGATGAGGAGTTGGATGAACTTAGTGCAAGTGTTGAGAGAATTGGAGGTGTTGGCCTTACAATACATGAAGAACTTCTTGCACAGGTGAGTGTGTAACAGTATAATCTCTATGGTACTTTCTCTTTTTAATCTTTACTTAGTCAAGCATGAATTATTTAATATGTTCTATTCAATTTTAGTGTAGGATCAATATCTACGATTTCATATGCTAATACTTTGGTGTTTTCGAGAAAATAATAGATGACTTGGGTGCTGAAATGGACGATTACAACAAACCGATTGGATTTTGTTCGGGTAATTCCCTTTAATGGCGATTTAGTAGATGCAAAACAATCCTATCTCGCAATCTGAGAGTGAATTGTTTAGCCTTTTGTGCTTACATTTTAACATGAGTGAGTTTCTTTGCCCATTAATTACATAATAGCTTGTCTTGAATGATTACTTTGTTTTGAAAATTCATGTTTTTGTCCATTGCGAAAAAAGTGGCTATGGTTATGAAGAAGGCAAGTGCTAATGGCGGATTATGATGATATTATTTTTGCTAGTTTTGTTCATTATTCTATTCATTTCGGTCTTCCTCACTTAGTCTTTCGATTATTATACACAAGTCTCGATATTTGGATATAACCATCTGAATTCGGAACATAGAGGAGTTGGTTGGTATGATATCAAAGTGTTGAGTAAACGATGATCGGAACATGCTGAATGAAGAAAGCATTTTTCTTCTGTGCTTGTGAAATTGTTGAACTTGATTTAGGATTATGTAAGACAGGGATATATGTATATGTATACTTCTAATTGTAATATATGTAAAAACAATTTAAATAATTGAGTATTATTATATATTTAATTTGATTTATTTATTTATAAATAAATCGTTGTAATATATGTAAAAACATTTTAAAATATAAATTTATTAATATATGTAAAAATAGCTTTTCCAGAAAATATTTTCAGGTAATCTGCCAAACAATAGAAATCATTTCCAAAAAGGTAAATCATTTTCTAGAAATCATTTTCCGGAAAATATTTTACTGGCAAATAAACAGAGCCTTAATTAAAGTAAATTCGCTTAATCAAAACCTAATTAATTAGCTTCGTAAATATTTTTACGAGTCCAATCTATGGGAACGGAGTCTCGAAAATACACTTTTCGACACCCCTAACTATTAAGTCATTACAAAAATTGTTGATGGATAAATAAATATTTGCTTTCCCATTAATATTCCTAGTTCAAAATATTTCAAACATTATTGGAGAATCCATAAACAATGTTTAAATGGTAGTCAACACCTTGAAGAAATATGTATCACCTTTTAATTTTTTTATTAATTATAAGAATCATAGATAAGCAAACACTACACCCTCAAAATGCTTTCTAAGCTTCTAAATCCTTATCATTCCATTCAAATGAATGTCTTTTTTAGGGTTTGGGTGTTTTATAACAGGAACAAAGGAAAAGACAGAAAGTACCAACATCAAAGGTCAATAAATAAATTATTAACTAAAACAATAATTAAGCAAAAAAGAAATATATTTTTTTACCTAAAGAAATTGGGGTTAGGGATATTTCCTAGTCATTGCTTGCACACTGAGTTGCCCCTTCTCTCTTCCTTTTTCTAGAATTCTCAGCTTTTTGTTCTTGGGGTTTCTTAACCTTTTCTTTTCTCAGCTGAAATATTATTTTTATAGGGCTCTTAAATTTAACCACCTTGTGTGTGTACTCTATCATCTACACACCACCCTGCTACTGAAACTTTCACTGCTATTCTTTCGCTCTCCCTCTCTCAAAACCTATCACTGAAAAACTTTATATAGGAAGGAGAGGGTTAACAAAAAACAATCTTATTGTCTTAATTTCACTCATGTTTTGGTTTCTCAGCTGTTGAAGGTTTTATATATTTATATGAAGCATAGCTGATTGAGGTGCAGAGTTGTTTCAGACAAGCAATCCATGGTTAGATAGCGACTTGGAGAATAACCCATCATCATCATTATCATCATCTTCCTCACGAGATTTGGCTTTTGGCACCAAATGAAAGATAAGCCCTTTCTGTATATCCACATGTCACTGCCACTACCTGTTTGTTCATAAAGCTGTGTTCAGTTTTTGTGTCCAGGGCTGGGGTAAGGGGATTCTCTATTTCTAGGCTACCTTTTTTCTTGTTGTTTCTTTCAGAGGTGTAAAGTGGTCACTCTTCAACTGCAGCAGCAGTTAATAAGCAAGTTAAAAAAACAAGACATCAAACAAGGGAGAGAGACTTGTTCTTCTTTCTTGGAGTTTTCTTGATTCCCAGATATGTTCCCTGCGGCTATATCCAATTCTACATCTTTGTCTGAGGAAGCTAGTGTTTCTTCTATTACAAGGGTTCAAGACTTAGGTAGCTTAAATTCCATTGTTTCAACCATTTCCCCTCACCAGCCGCCACTACAGAAAGTAGTTAAGAAGAAGAGAAACCTCCCAGGGAACCCAGGTAAGATCTTTTTTGCCAACAGCTCTTAAAACTTGTTCTCTTTGATTAATTAATTAAAGGGTGTTTTTTACAGACCCAGATTCTGAAGTGATTGCTTTATCACCAAAGACACTATTGTCCACCAACAGGTTTGTATGTGAGGTCTGTAGCAAAGGTTTCCAAAGGGATCAAAACCTTCAGCTCCATAGAAGAGGCCATAACCTTCCATGGAAACTGAAACAAAGGAGCAAAGAGATGAAAAAGAAAGTCTATGTTTGCCCTGAGCCTACATGTGTCCACCACCATCCTTCAAGGGCATTAGGTGACCTTACTGGGATCAAGAAACACTTTTGCAGGAAACATGGAGAGAAGAAATGGAAGTGTGAGAAATGCTCAAAGATCTATGCTGTTCAATCAGATTGGAAAGCTCATTCTAAGATTTGTGGAACCAGAGAATACAGATGTGATTGTGGAACCCTTTTCTCAAGGTATTAATTTATTTCTCTTTTTTTTTTTTCTCTCCTTTTTAAAAAACAGCGTTGAGATGTTCATCACTTTGGTGGTGGCAAACTATGGAGGGTTCATTGAAGTCTTATTGGTAATTTTAGTGATGAAAGTGTGATTTTTTTTTTTTTTGGTCTTTTAAGATCCATTTTTTGTTGTTGTTTTTACACAAGAATAGTAACTGGTAAAGCTATGCATACAGGGAATATATCTGGAACTTTAAATGTAGTGACAGGTTTGGTGTCGTCCATAGTGGACACCATTAATACAAAGTGTCTGTATCTGTATTATATGGTGACTTAAATTGCTAGAGAAAACTGAAAGCAATTAAGCAAATACCTCTGAAATCTCAACAAAAGTAAAAAGGACAAGGCACAGTGTCATAATCTCTAGTTTAGCTATAATTATTTAAGCTTGGTTGATCGATTTTTTATTTTGCTTTCTTTTATATTCTTAATACCCAGAAATTTTTTTACCCTTTTTGTACATTGTAATGGAGTGGGACTGCTGTCTCAAAAACAATGATGATATTCAATAAAAAAGCAAAACAAGTTTTCATCATTGCTTTTTTGGATTTCATGGTTAAAAAACAAAAAAAAGGTTCATGTTAGCATGCTATTATTAACTCGCAGAGAAAACTGATGAAAATCTGCGAAAAAAATCTGGCAGCTGATTTGTTCTTTTCTCTCTTTCTTCCATATCCATCAATTAGATTCATGTTTTGATTGCATATCTTTGTTAACATGCATGAAGCTCTAGTTTCAAAATATATAAAAACACTATCCATCATAATTTACCCAAATTCATGAAAATTTGAGCCATCTCTGCATGCATATTGCATACAACATCATTTAACATGCATCTCTTACATTTGACCCGACAATGCGCATGCACGATCGTAGGGTTTTATTTTATTTTATTTCTTTGTGAAAACCTCCAGGAAGGATAGCTTCATAACCCACAGAGCGTTTTGCGATGCATTGGCTGAAGAAAGTGCAAGATTCTCAGCCAACCACCTTCCCTCCGCCGCCGCTGCCGCCGTCTCTGCCGCCAATCTGCGTCCGTCTCTTCATTATTTTCCATCCCAATCCAACTGCGACCCATCTTCTCTTTTCCCATTCCAAACTCATATCGCTTTCCAGCCATGGCTGGAACCTACTCAAACCTGTAACCCTAACCCTAATAATAACCCACTTCATATCAAGCCCCAGTCTCACCATTTCGTGCCATTGTTCCAAGAACAGACGCCGCCACCTCCAAAGGCCTGCATCACCTCACCCTACCAGAACCTCCTCCCTGTCGGCAATAACACTTCCTCTAATGTTGCCACGTCGGCCACCGCACTCCTCCAAAAAGCTGCCACCGTTGGTGTAACTGCTACGAAGATAAACAACAATAACAACAATAATAACAGCAACATGGCGAGTTATGTCTCTTCGGATATGTTGGGTTTCGGAAGTGGAAACATGGTGGCGGCATGGCAGAAGAGTAGCAACCACTTCACGAGGGACTTCCTAGGTTTGACCGGAGACCAACATCAGCATCATGGGAGTGGCAATGGGAACGCTAACGTTAGCATGAACATGAGGGAGGTTCTAACTTACGCCGGGGGAGTGGAGTTGCAGCAGTTTGAGAGAGACCACTCGCTGTTGAAACCCCAAGGTTCTGGATTCGATGAGCCTGCCTCGGAAAGATGGGGTGATTGATTGTCGAAGGCAAAAATAATAATAATAATGGAAGGTAAAATAATAATGCCAAAAATACCCTTCTCTATGTTTAGCAAAAAAAGGAAAATTTGAGTTTGAATTTCCAAAAAGAGAAAACAAAAGTAGTTTTCTTGCATTTTGTTTAAATTAATGTCTTTCTTTTTAATCCAAAATTGATATCCGTATTTAAATAAATTTAAATTAATGTTTTGAATGGTATCAAGAAATAGTTTATTTTTAGCTTGGATGGTATTGCCATCACATGCAAAACATATACATTGGTACCTTAATGTCCTTTCCTTTTCATGACAGCCATATAATGATGTGTGACCATTTTTTTAATTATATTTAACATTTTACTCTTTACAAAGTTCCATACCATATATATTTCTTGTTTTTACCACTTTTAGGTTTCATGCATGCCATTCAATGCCTACGTTCCTTCAATAAATTACAATATTTTTATATTTATAAATGATTGAATTAGTTAAAAACTCTTCTATTCGAATTCTTTTAATTTTATAATCCATTTTTAATAAAAATAAACAATAAAACCCATTTTAAAGTATTTTTTTAATTTTTACATATTTTTATTCTTTTAAATTTATTTTTAGAAATTTCAATCAAGAAAACGAAAATCACCGATGTTAAACCCAATACAGTCTAAATTCCCGGCATTGAAAGCAGAGGGACCAGAGTCAAATAAAAAAGTTGGGAGATGAGGCAAGCATGGCGAAGGACCAGAGCTTGTAGCCTTGGGATTGATGATCGCAAGATCGCTCCTTCTCTATTGGACTGCTGCTATTGATGCTACTGGTGGCAGCTTATTTTTGTTTACAACAAATTTTCTATATTAGGTTCTTTTAATGGACGGTACGGTTAACGTCACCCTAAATTTTTTCATTAATTTAGTGATTATGGTTTGAAAAATTGATCAAAATATTTATTCAGTCCTTAAATCCTTAACGAATTGTTGGTTGGATATAAAAAAATTTCTTTTTAACATTTTTTAAAATAACAAAAATTTTAAGTTAACCCCTTAAATCTCTATAAAACCCATATTTAAACTCGATATCTGTCTCCATGACCCTTTTTCTTAGCACTCATTAAGCCTCGAAAACAACCCCTTAATCCCTTCTCAAAACCCACTACAGTACACCTAACATTGCAGCGACGTTAATAAAGCAAATGGGGGATTTTATTAAGCGATTGTTCAATGTAAAATTAGATTTGTATTGGATTACGAAATCCTCGTAAAATTAACTGTAGGATTTTTTTTTTTTTTTACTAAAGATGGTAAATTTGGTCCTAGTTTCATGTTCTTTGAGCAAATTAAGTGTATGGATAAAGGGAAAACGCAGGTTTTGTTGGAAAATGCAAATGGAGTCTTCGCCGCTGAAATACTCGACTTTAAAGTCGAGGTTGTTAGAAACGATGATGGGGCTGGAAAAAATGCAGTAGGCTTCGCCAAGGACACTGGAACGACGTCGTTGCGGTGTTTGCTGTACTCTAGTGGGATTTTAGAAGGGATTAAGGAAGTTCTTTTCGGGACTTGAAGTAGGATAAAGAAGGCAAAGAAACAGAGACTTGGACCTAAATATTAGACTTTAATATGTGTTTTTATAGAGATTTAAGGGATTTTTTTTAAAAATTTTTAAAGGGACTAAAAGAATAATTTTTCCTTTTTATTGCAAGCCCAGTCATCAATCTATTAAGGGTTTAACGATTGAGTGATTATTTTAGACTTTTTTTATGATAGTGACTAAATTAACAAAAAAAAGAATAGAATGATCAAAATAAAAATAATGTTATTTTAAGGTGACCTTTGGTATAGTGTACCTTATATTTAATAGGGAATAATTTATTTATATCATTGTAAAGTTATTACATCTTTTCGTATATATTTGTATAATTAATATTTTAACGATTCAACTGTTTAATTTATTGATATAATTTTACTTGTCATGTATGTAAAATTTTGAACTGATTCGATATTTCTATCATATAGATCTAAAATACTATATATTAATATTTATTGAAAAGTTGAAAATACTTTTGTACAAAATAAATAATAAGAAATTTTTTAATTTACATCAAATTTGACATACATGATCTATATGAATGAGGTTAGATTGTTAAAATATTAATCATATAAAAAGATACAAAGGGTGTAAATTTACTTTAATTTTACACTGATGTAAATAGATCATTCTCTTATATTTAATAGATTCAGTATATAATTTTGTCTACTATTAGTGAATAGAGATGTTTATGAGTTAAGTGGTTTGACCGGCTTGATTTGGATCGGGTTTGAGGTGAATTATTTTCAACCCTAGCTCAATCGATTCATTTTACTATTTAAAAATGATTGTATATTTATATTAATATTTTTATAATTAAATTTAAATAAAAATAAGTTGTTATAAATTTTTTAAACATTAGCTTGAACTTCAACTTGAATTTTTTTTAAAATTGAACCTTGATCCGACCCATGTATACTTCTATCAGTGAATTATACATTAACATACCATTAATGTTAAAAAAAAAAAAAACAAAATTATCCAAACTTCATTTTTAATAATATCTGATATCATTGATTAATAGCACAGTTAGTGCATGAAATATTACCCCAAATAAATATTGGTTAAAATTTATTTAGTTATCACTTTAATGAATGTATAGGAAGGCAGCTTTTCTTTCGTAGGATGCTAACTGAAAAGTTGTTTGTGCAATTTATGTTACTTGAATATAAATTAAATTACGACACCCAAAATGGTTGGTTAGTATACATTTTCTGTCTCTTCTTTTTTTTAGTACACACATATACAAGCAAAATATATGGTGAAAAATTATACAAAATTTGATTTACAATAAAATTGAGGGGATACGAGTAGTTTTAGATATTGTATAAAAAAGAACAGATATTATTAAAACTTATAATAAAATTGTTCGAAAAATATAAAATAATCTTTCAAGTGAATTGTTTTTTTTTAGTAAATGTTGTTATTTTTAGCTTTAATTTTTATTATAACTTACAAGTCTTGGATACCCGATGACCAATTACATAATTATTTGATTTTGAGTGTTTATATAATTTGCTTAATTAAATTGATATTTTAACTTTTATCTCATGAAACTAAATTATCTCATTTTGTACGGAAGTGGATAGTTTTTTTTTTAATAAAATAAAAATTTATATGATGTACAACATCACCTTTATAACAATATTGAAGGAAAGTCTATTTATCTTTAGAGAACAAGTGATGGAGAATGGAAACGTGGTAACTGTGTTCGTTTAAAATATTCCGATATCCATGCATTTGGAAAGGCTTGTAGGCATCATTTGGTTACCATGGAGAGGTGGTTGATGCTTTCATCCCAACAAAAAGGTGTAGAAATGGTCAAAGGTTTGGTTTTATGAGATTCTCTAATGAAAGGGATGCACAAAGGGTGATTTTGAGATTAAATGAAATCTTTTTGTTAGGGAAGAGAACTGGGGTGAAGATGGCTAGATATAATGGAAGAAGAAAGTTTTGGAGGAAAGCTTTGGTTCAGAAGGAACAGGCACAGAGTGTAGATTTAGTTCAAGAAGATAAAAGTGAATAAAGCTTCGTAAATGATGCAAGATGTGAAGTAAAAACAGAGAAAAAATTGTGCAAGGTTATGTGGAAAACGAATTGTTATGGAATCTACAAAAGTGCCTGGTGTGTGAATCGATTTTGGTATGTGATTCAAAAAGTCTTAATGATCGTACTGCAAAAATTGGTCTGGGGGAAATAATTGTAAGAAGGATTTAAGAAAGACATTTTTTTGGTTGAAATTCCAGATGAAGAACTATTGGATTTGTTAAGACAAACTGAATGGTCCTACTTGAAGGATTTCTTCATTAAAATTGAGCCTTGGTCGGAGAAGTTGAAGTTTAATGAAAGGGTGGCATGGATCGAAGTATCATGAGTCTCATTGCATTGTTGGAACTATGAAACTTTTAAACGAGTTGCTGGGTTATGGGGAAAGTTGGTGCCTATAGGTGAAAATTTAACAAAGGTTCACAATTTTGAAAAAATGGAGTTGCTGATCTCTATAACTCAATCTATTGTGGTTGATGAACTTGTTAGTTTTGAAGTTGGTGATGATCATTTCCCAGTCAGAGTAAGGGAACAAGGGCTGATGGAGTTGAAAGATGACAGGTTAAATGATATGGATATGCGGAAGAAAATTAAAGATGACAGCTACTCGAAATTTGGTTCGATGGCGGGAACAAGGCCGGAGATCCCTTCGAATGGAAGAGAAATCGTCAATTCAGGAGAGTTATTAGATATCAATATTGAAAATAGGAATAATATTAATGTGTGTCAGAGTATGATGGTGAGGGCAGATAAAGAGGCAGAGTCGGTGTTTGTTTCCAAAGTGATTAAATTGGGAAAAGCTGATGTAGTGGATAAATGTAAGGGTCAGGCGTTAGAGGAAGTAAGGGCTATGGGCTTGGCTGTTGTAGAGGATCCAGTTGAAATTACAATAGAGGAGGTATTGATAATGGATTGAGATTGGATGTAGACTATAGGAAAGCAGGTAAAACCAATTTAGAAGCAAAGACATGTTCAGTGGAAGGAAACAAAAGCGGTCAGGAAATTGAATCAGAAAGAGATATCTCTTTAGAAGCAAATCTGGATTTAGAAGAAGAATTAAATCAGATACTTCTTCGCAGGAAAAAAAAAAAGAAAAGTTTGAACAAAAAGATACAGTCTATGCATGAAATTCAAAACCGCAGCTTAACGATTAATGAGAGAAAGAAGAGAGACAGAGCACTGCAGAATGAAAAAGGAAAAGAAGTTCGTAAGGATGATGAGAGGATTGCAAATTTAGCCCTACCAGATTCGGATATTAGTAACAGAATGAAGGTGATTATTAGGGAAGCGAATAACACTTGGGCAATCAGAAAGAAATTGGGGTTTAATGTTCGTGGTGATGAAGAAGAGGCTATCGAAGAAATTATGAGAGCGGAGATTAAGTAACAAAGTTTTGAAGTCATGGAGAGAGAGGTGATCAGGTAACAGAGGTATATAGTGGGAGAAGGTGAACCTTGACCAAATTTTGGAGAGGAAATTGGAGGTTGCTGTAGAAGGTACTATTCAGGAGGTTTTGGTGTTTGATAATTTTGGATTCTGTTTCTTGTCTGCTAATGGCTGATTGGGTGAATTAATGTCTTTATGGGATTAGGACTGCTTTGAGGCAATTTGTATTCATTGCGAAGTTATATTGTTTGTAGCGGTGAGTAAGTAGAGGGGTGATGATATGTTAGTGTCAATGATTTATGTGTTTGCATCGTATGCTTGCTCTGATCAAAGTGTTTTTGGGGTGAGTTGAAGGTGTGACATAACAATTTCAGTCTTTATGGTTATTGGGTGGGGTTTTTAAAGCTGCAAAAATTGAAGTCGACTTGGTGCATTTTTGGAGAGTTTAGACAAAAAACTTTATTGAAATGTTGATTGTTTGGAGAGATTTTGGAAATTGCAATGGATAATTGATTAGCTATATGGGCAAGTTCTAAGTCGTCGAGATTAGAGATAAGGAATGTCTTGTCATCGCTGTTTTGGGATGTTTAATGGTGTGGCAATGGTCATATTGATGATGGTTTCTTTGATTTGCATTACTTGAAAAGGAAGTGTGTGCATGTCTTCAAGAAAAAGGGGTTTTGTGTAGTAAAGCTGGAGGATTGTTTTTAAGGAAATTGTTGGATATGATGAAGTTATGTTTGCAGGAGATGTTTGGTGGATTTGGCCGATCAGGAGTTGGTCTGATTTCCATTCAGATGTAACATTTGGTTCACTTTCTCCACATGGTTTTTTTAAGTTATTTGTGTGTAGAATTGCAAATGAGGACTGAGTTTGGTTGTGGAGGAGTCTTGAGTGGCAAGGAGGGTGCCGAAAGAGCATTTTTTTTTTCCAATTTTGCAACATCAAATGTTTCTGATAATTGAAAGTGGCGCGCTTAAAAAGTCCATGGTTCCTGCACCTTTCTTCTGAAATTAAGATGTCCAGAGATGGTTTTATCTCCGTTTCAGAAGCGGATATGCTCGGTTTCATAATGGGATTTGCGCTGGCGTTTTCAGGTTTGTAAAGGCCTGGTTTGTTTAAGGCATAGTGGTGATTTTGGAGAAGAATTTGGAGTGTTGTTGATGTGTTTCCTCTGGAGAGTTGGTAAGCTATTTTGTGTTGTTATGAGGTTTTTGTGTCGGTTTTGTTTTTTGGGTCGAGTTTTGTTTAACTGATGAGGATATTGGGGTTTTAGTGGGTGATTATTTGCTGTTATCAGTTTATGTTTGGTTGTTGGTTCTTAGGTAAGGGTCATTTTCGTTGGGGGAATGTTTGTTTGTTTTTTTTTTTTTTTTTGGTTTGTTAGCATTTCTTGCAAATGCTAAATTTGTAATTTCTTGATTGAGCAAAAAAAAAAATAAAATTGGTTAGTTTAAAAAAAACACTGGTTTGTAATTTTTTTTTTTTACTCAATTGATGTCTAATAAAACTTTTAACACTAATTAAATCAAGAATTTTATTTAAGTTTAGATTTATAATAATCATATTCAATATACCAATATTTATTGGGTTAAATGATAAGAAGCTTAATGCCCTTTCAGCCAAGTCTTGAATTTGAGTTCTATAGATGAAAAAAAAGTCATTAAAAGAGCTTTACTCCATTTAAAAATCTAACCTGATCGGGCTCAAAATTTAAAAGAAATCTAAAAGTTGTTTTTATAAAAAAAATTTATAAAAAAAGTTTAATAGTATTTCATACAAAGTTGTTGGACGAAAACATATTAAAGTGTTTTTTCCCCGAAACAAATAACTTTGGGAAAATATATCAAACTAACATGTCAAGAACTCATAAAATTTATTTCTTCACTTTACAAATTCAATCACAACTCTTTTTCTTTTGTGCTTTTCTTTTGCAGCTCCTCGTATAACATACCTCAATTTCCACTTAAAGATTGATGTGTAATCAAGTCCAAAGAAATTCCTTTTCCCCTTTTATTAGCAATACTAATTAAATAGAAAAGAAATTTCAAACGAGTTCTTAGGATCAGATGAAGGTGGATGGAAGTAAAATTTTGATATTTTAAATTTTTAAAAATTTAAATTTAAAAACAAGAAAATTTTTGAAAGTAAATAAACTTTTTTTTGTAGAAACTTTGCTCGAGAGAATTCTTTAGTTCTATTTTGAGTCGTTACTGTTAACCTCTGTTTTTTCTTTGCAGATAATCTTAACTATCCATCTCTGTCTTTTCTTTACAGAGAATCATTCATGTTCATTTCTGTCTTTTCTTTTCAGAGAATCACTCTTGTTCATCTCAGTCTTTAGTCTTCCAAGAAATCTTTGAAGGTTGCAAAACAATTCTTATTTATCTTTTTTTTTTTCTAATTTCTTTCGAGTTCTGGTGATCTTTATTCTTGTGGTATCATTTGCAAGATCCATCGTTTCTATTGAAGACGTCGAAAATTTCTAATCTTTTGATTCGAAATCCGTTGAGTTGAACATCTCAGCCATAGGCTTTTTGTATTCCTTTTTTAGTCTTGGCCTAAGCCAACAATGCGCTGGTAGTTGATTTGGCTTGAAGAAACTTTGTTGTAGTTTGGTCTAGGGCAGTGAACTTGCATAATCTTAGGTTTTTGTTGAAAAAATCATCCAAATACTTGGAATCATATTTTTCATCATTGAATTTGTCCCACCATTTCATTCTAAAATTTATTATAATGGGATTCACAAGTATGGAATTTTAGGAAACAATCTAATAATTATAAAGTTTTGAATTTGGATTTTTGCTGGTTGGATATAAAAAAAAAAGATGGTTTATACCAGTTCCACCATTCTTGAAACCAATTTGGGAATTTGAATTGGGTTTCATACTTGAAATATATGAGCAAAAAATGTCTCATATGTTGGTTGTTGATAAGAAAGGCATTGTATCAGGTTGTTTGATAGTCCCAATATGTAAAATATGAGTGGTGGTCTATTTTGGTGGTAAATTTGGTTGGGAATTTCTTTGGAGAGTTTGAGTTTTCACTTCAATATCTTAGTTTAAAATTTTACTTATTGGGATTGTTGAATGGATAATGAAGTTAGGGTCTTTTGGATTTGTGTAATGTTTAAACAATATTAGTCCAATTTGAACTAGCATGTTTTCATAATATTGTTGGATTTTTTTTGTGAGTCTAATGACTTAAAAAAATCATACTTTGAAAAGTTCTTTGATAACAATATGTAGAGGTTATCCAAAAAATTCCTCCTATAATGAAAATTTTTACAAAACTTTTGTTTACAAAATATTGTGAGGATTTGTCTGTAGTAGTCTACAAATATGCCACTTCTTTTGAAAAAAAACTTCTTCAAAAGATATTTCTTTTGAAATATTTTTGAGAGGTTTTGGTTTGTGTACAATAATCTCTCTATTTTTTCAATTCTTAATTGCTTCAGCAAAAAATTGTTTGAGAGGAGTTTTCCTTTGGACTGAGTTATGACTAATGTAGCTTCAAGGGGATTGAGAGAGAGACTAAATCCATTTTTTGATTTGCGAACTTATTTCATTTTAAGTCTTGTGCATTCTGAAAGGATGCATTCTTGGAGGTTTTTTTATGAGGATGACTTCTTTTATTTTCTTCTTATAGGAAAATTTCATACCATTTGATGGGTTTTGAGGATTTTTTTTTTTGACGGAGGATTCTTAAAAAAAGTTTCTCCTTTGATATATTCAATTTAAAAGTCAAATATACTTAAAATTGCTTGCCATCTTGCAAAAAATTGTATTAAAGTTATATTTTAAACATATTTTTGTAAAACTTATTTTGTAGACTTACAGCCAATTCGTATAAGAAATTTTTGATTTAATAAATCGCTTTGAAATTTTGTAATACATAAATAATTGATAAAATATCTTTTTTTATTGTACTATAATTTTACTGAGTTGGATTCTAGTGTCCATATGTAAACTAGACTATTTATTCTTTTCCTTCCTTGATCTATTTCAAAATCCCACCATACCTAATCTCAGAAGTGTTGAAACCACCTTAAAAGCGGGTTTTAAAATAACGAAAACGGGAGTCGCCACCAATCTTTTAAAGTGTGATTGGATCACTTTATAAAATGTTTTGGTCTACGAAATTATGAGAAAATAGGTTCGGGAGTCGGTTACGTACGAGGAAGGATTAGCACCCTCGTAACGCCCAAAATTGGTACCTAAATTGAATAATTTTGTCTTAGCGTCTGAAGTTTGAAAGATTTTAGAAATGAGATTCCCTTAAAACCGTTATGTCTTAAATTAAAAAGAATCAAGATTCATTCGTTTTAAAAGAGTACAAACATCACATCCACATGATTGGACACAATATCTTTAATCTTACGTAACTGAAATCATCTTGTGATTTGTAAAACTCGTTTAGAAGGATATTTTAGATATTTAGACAAACGAAAAATCGCAACCCAGCATATTAGGGCACTATTTCCCGGATTCCTAACTATAAAAAATATTGCCTTATTTTTTAAAAATCTTTTGAATTGAATGAAATATAAAGGTTTTTTAGAATAATGGTGCATTTAACATATTATGACATCAATACTAACAATATAAACTACATACTTTTATATTTCATACAAATATAATAAAGTAAATGATGAATGACAACATAAATTATGGTATACATTATCATTTTATGCAATTATAATAATAGAGAATAACGAGAATAACAATGTAGATTATAGAATACATACATGATAACATTTCATATAAAATATAACGTGGAAAGCAATGAACCTAGTTATTACGTAACAATATTCTATGAAAATACTACTTAAAACGATATAATCAATTCTTAATAGATATAAAAAATAACAAATAAGTGATGAGATATTATTACTATTTTAAAATAATATTGAATAAATATAATGAAATGTATAACATAAATAAAATTATGAACATACAAATCAAAAATGAAAATAAGAAAATGAATATAAAAATTTAAAAAAAATGAGGTATTTAATAAAGTATTAAAATTAAGAATAAATGATGAAAGTAAGTTTTCTTAGAGATGATTAATATATATATAAAACACATCACATGATACAATAACTTAATATACTCTTAAAAATATATGTTATTTGTAGTAAATTTTAAAATACTAAACATTAAAAATATAATAATAATAAATGGATTATCTTATAAATATTTATAAATTCAATTTTTTATACAAATAAAAAATAAGGGAATAATATATAGAAAATAATATATAATAATATATGATATATGATAAAAAGTACATAAATAAAATATCATGAAACATGAATAATACAATAAATATTATAAGGATAATATATACATACTATTATTTAATAATAATTTTTAAAATATTTGAAATTTTAGACATTTAATGAGTAATAAAATAATACCTAATTTTTAATAAAATAAAGGTAATATAAGGAAATACGGTAAAATTTATAAAATATAATAAATTTGTAAACCAAAATACATATGTAATGATATAAATTATATAATAAATGAAATATAAAATAATAAAAATGATATATTAAGTAAATTTACATAAAAAATATAATAAAATAATTAATATATATAATATAAAAATATATAATAAAATATAAATGGAATAAATAACATATAATAAAATTTATAAAAAAATGTATATAATATTATAAATAATATAAGTAAAATAATATAAAGAATATATATATATAATATTTAAAACATATTGAATTCACAAAACAAAACTTTAATTTAATTTAATTTTAAAATTTTAGGGTTAATTATAAATAAACTTAAAATTTTGGGCCAAATTAAAAGATTCGCTAAACCAGAGAGACCACTGGGCAATTTAGCCCTAATCCCAAAACGACACCGTTTCTCAAATACCGTTTTAAAATCACTATGAGGACTAAATTGAAACCAAAATTAAAACATTAGAGCTAAATTAAAAAAATAAATAAAATGAAATTATAAATATTAAAATTGCGAGAGGACCAATTGGACAATTAACCCATTTTACAAAAACACGCGGATCCTCCCTGGGTAATCGGGTCAACACGCGAATCCCCTGTTGAAACGGTGCCGTTTTAGTGCTTATTGAACTAAGCCAAAACGACACTGTTTTGTACTGCTATATATATCAGAACTTAAGCCTAAAATTCATTTAGTTATCAGTTTTAAAAAAAAAAAAACTTTGAAAAACTCTCTGAAAGAGAGTAGAGAGCAGTCCTCCGGGCTCTGGCTTCCGTCGAGCCAAGCCCCGGTCATCGGACTCACGCGCCTACGCGCCGTCGTCGACCCAGCCCCGTAGGGAGGTCGGAAGCCTAAAGTCTCGATTTTTCGAAGCGATTTCAACGGTAAATTCGTTTTTTATTTATTTTAATGGTATTTGCATGTATTTAGAGAAGAAAAAATGAAAAAGTAAAGGTATATCACCTTTAAGAAACTGTATGTATTTGGCTTTTGTATTCCTTGTTAAAAAATCTCTATCCGTTTATAGGTTACAAAGGAGGCTTTTATAGCCACTGTTTTTATTACATATTTTGGGAAGAAATCTTTTATTTTTTTCCACATTTGTTTTGTTTGTTTGCTGCTGTTTCTTTCTCTTTTTGCAGGTGTTCGCGAGGAATGTAGACCACCGGCGTTGATTTGGCCGTAGACCACGGCCTGATTCGAAGCCTGCAATCTCGGCTCTGATGGTGGATAACTGGAACGACGGGACACGAATAGACGCGTTGATCGCGGCGCAAAATGAGGCTGATGTCGGCTACAATCTCGAGGAAACTTTGCGGCGTGAACCCTAGCTAGTGTTCCTCAGAAGTTGAAAATAGGTTGGGCCATTTGGGCCGATTAAGTCTTGGGTTACTGGGCTAGTTTAGGGTATCAGGGGTAGGGTGTAAATGGGTCTGCTGGGTAGTTCTGGTTTTGGGCCTACGGGCTATTGTAAATGGACTGTTTAAAAATAAACATTCATTTATTTTTTTGTTTTCGATTTTATTTTCTTAATTATGGGCTCGGGTAAATTTGAGTTATTACAGCTGCCCCTCTGTGCTCATTGCTATGTAATAGGAATCGAGCAAAGACTATAAAAGGACCAAATTTGCCCGGTCTAGCTAAGTCCCAAAATCTTGATCCTCATCTTCCTTTAAGGTATTCTGACATCCTCAGGAGTGTCAAATTGACTATCTTCAACCTGCTTCTTCAAAACCCAGGAACACCAATTTGTTATTTTCGATCTACTCTCTGACAATACAGAGATGCCAAATCTACTATCTTCGATCTGCTCTCTGGCAATATAGAGACGCCAAATCTGCTATCTTCGATCTGCTCTCTGACAATACAGAGACGCCAAATCTGTTTTCTTCGATCTGCTCTCTGGCAATACAGAAACGCCAAATCTACTATGTCTTCGATCTGCTCCTTGTAAACGTAAGGACGCCAGATCATCTTGGATCTACTTCGATATGGAAACATCCGAAGGTTAGATCTGCTATGTCTTCGATCTGCTCTCCGTCGAATACAGAGACGCCAAATCTGCTATCTTCGATCTGCTCTCTGACAATACAAAGACGCCAAATCATCTTAAATCTGCTTCAGCGTAGACGCGTGAAAGCCAAATCTGCTATGTCTTCGATCTGCTCCCCGTCGAATACAGAGATGCCAAATCTGTTACTTCGGTTTGTTCTCTGACAATACAGAAATGCCAAATCTGTTACTTCGATTTGTTCTCTGACAATACAGAGATGCCAAATCATCTTGGATCTACTTCAACGTAAACACTTGAAGATCAGATCTGCTATGCTTTAGCATATTACCCTACTGCTTAGGGTGTTAAGGCGCATCAATTTTCATTGTCCCTTGAAGAACATGACCTGTATAATGTATATGAGTTCATGCCTAATGATCAAGATGCTATGATCGAAATAAGTCAAATGCCCCTAATTAAACCTATTATAATGCAAAATGTTAATAAATATGACCCCTATTCCAGACGTCAGTACTCCTTCCTTCGTCAAAGCTCATCCTAATTTCTCTCGAAATATCATTCTTACTCAGCCTTGTATCTTCTTTTTCTTTTGAGAGAATTTTTACAAAGAAATGATACTATCCATCTATGTTTTTTCTTTGCAAAGAAACTTTACTATTCATCTTTTTTTCTTTTTTTGGTAGAGAATTGTTCTTGTTCATCTCTGTCTTTTCTTTGTACAGAATCACTTATGTTCATCTTCATTTTTTCTTCATAGAGGATCTTTACTATTCATCTACGCCTTTTCTTTGTAGGGAATTACTTCTATTAATCTCTGTCTTTTATCTTCCAAGGAATCTTTGAAGGTTGCAAAACAATTCTTCTTCATATTTCTATTTTTTTTAAATTCTGTCTAATTTTGGTGATTGATATTGTTGTGGTGTCATTTGCAAGATCCACCATTTTTATTAAAGATGTCGAGGATTTCTCATCTTCTGAGTTGGAATTCATTGAGCAGCCATAAATTTTTTGTATTCCTTTTTTTGTCTTGGCTAGAGCCAATAATGCGTTGGAAGTTGATTTTGCTTGAAGAAAATTCGCAATAGTTTGGTCGGGGCAACGAATTTGTATACTCTTGGGGTTTTGTTAAAAAAAATCATCAAAATACCTGGAATCATATTTTTCATCATTTAATTTGTCCCACCATTTCATTCTGAAATTTCAAATTAACAATGTGATTCCTATGTATGGATCATGTTCACAAGCATAATTGCAATAAACAATCCAAGAAATATACAGTTTTGAAAAGAAATGAATTATTTTGTATATGTGTTTTTGGTCTAGCTCTGGCTAAAATTTGTTAAGGGCCATAAATTTTGGATTTTTGCTAGTAGGATATCAAAAGAAGATTATTTATACCAATTCCACCATTCTTAAAACCAATTTGGGAATTGAATTGAGTGTCATACTTGAAACATATGAACTAAGAATGTCTCATATATTAGTTGTTGATAAGGAAGGCGTTCTATTTGATAGTCCCAATATGTAAAATATTGGTGGTGGTTTGTTTTGGTGGTAAATTTGGTTGGGAATTTCCTTGGAGAGTTTGGGTTTTCACCCCAATTTCTTGGTCTAAGAATTTTATTATTTGGGTTGCTAAATGAGTAACGAAGTTGGGGTCTTTTGCATCGGTTTAATGTTTGAACAAATATTGATCCAATTTAAAGTAGTATATTTTCATAATATTGCTGATTTTTTGTGAACCTAATGGCTTCAAATGCCATCATTTGGAAAGTTATTTGATAACACTATGTGGAAATTTTTCAGAAAATTCTTCCTTCATAATGAAATTTCTTTCAATACATTTGTTTGTAAAATATTGTGAGGATTTTGTTATAGCATTCTGCGAAGATGCTACTTCTTTTAGAAAAACCTCTTGAAGATATGTTTTTTTTAGTTATTTGTGAGAGATTTTGATTTGTGTAAAACGATCTCTTTATTTTTTAAAATCTTGTTTGCTTCAACAATGATTTGTTTGAAAGAAGTTCCCTCTTTGGATTGGGCTATGACTAACACCACTTTTGAGGATTGAGAGAGACTATGTCCATTTTTCATCCGGGTCTTCAGGATGCATTATTGGATGTTTTTATGAGGATGATGATCCCAAATTTTCTTCTTGCGGAAAAATTTCATGATCATAATTTGATCGATTTTAAGGATATTTTTGTTTTGGGAGAGAATTTTTCTACTTTTCATTTTCCTTTATCTCTAAGTTTTGGAGACATATTTGAAGGAATTTTTTGGTGAAAAAATCAGGCAAATAATTAGTTTCTCTTTTGATATATTCAATTTCAAAATCAAATATACTCAAAATTGCTTGTCATCTAGCAAATATTTATTTTGAGACTATATTTTGAACATCTTTTTGTAAAACTTATTTTGTAGATTTGCAATCAATACATAAAAAAATTGATTTAATAATTCACTTTGAAATTTTGTAATATATAAAACAATTGATAAAATTTCTTTTTTGATTGTACTATAATATTTTGGAGTTGGATTTCAATGTTTAAATGTAAAATGGACTATTTGTTCTTTTCCTCCCTTGATTTGTTTCAAAATCCCGCCATACCCTATATTAGAAGCATATTTTTCTACTATTTTGGGGACAATTAGATCAACTAAATACAATCAAGAAAGTTTGATGATTTGTTTTTTTATTTATTTGGGCAACTATATTGGTGTGAACATTTGTCAATGGCTGTGGATTCTTCTTGAGCCTTTTATACAAGGGCTTAAATAATTTGTTAAAACTAGGATAAAAATCTATGACATAGTTTAGGCTACCTAAGAATCTTTGTAGCTAGACTTTATCAAGGATTTCATTTGGGAAATTGTTGGCAAATTCTATAGATCTTTTAATTGGAGTAATGGTTCATTAGGTAATATAATGACCTAGATACATTACTCTGGTTTGAAACAAATTAATCTTGGATTTAGATACTACTAAACTATTACTTTTTGTAACTTTGATAAAAATGGTTAAGTGTTTTTTTAGATTTTCAGAAAACACTAGCTCATCATCAATGTATACTATTGTAAATTGGAAATATAGATAAAAAAATCATTCATAATTCTTTGAAATTTAGATGGAGCATTTTTTTAATCCAAAGACATTAGATTCCATTCGTATTGCCCAAATGATACAATAAATGTCGTTTTGTATCTTTCTTCTTTTATTTAGATTTACCAAAATCATGATTTCATGTTAAATTTGGAAAAATATTGACATTGCAAAATTTTTACAATAAATCTTTTTTATTTGGGATTGAGTATCTGATCCATTTTAAAGCTTGATTTAAAGGTTTGTAATCAATAATTAATCTTGGCATAGTTCTTTCAAGTTCCAAATTTTTTATCATATAAAATATTGAACAACTCCAAGAAAAGCTGCTTTTTCTAATTAATTTTTTATTGAGAAAACCTTGTAATTTTTTTTATACAAAATTCTTCTATTTCTTTGTTCATTTGTATCAACCTTTTGTTGGAATTTGTCTTTCATCAAAATCATTTTCATAGGGTAATTACTTAATGTTTTTTTCCTATTCCAAAAGGCATTAGGAATATCATAATATATTGTTGATTCTATTTCTTCTTTAATTTAGTTTATTCTTTATTGGATCTTTTTTTGCTAATTATTCAATTAATTTTTTAAAACATATTTCTTCTTTTAGAAAAGGACTTTGTCTTTGTTTACGATTAAGTTGTAGTTTAGTATTGCTTCTCAAAAGTGCTTTTGGAGTCATAAATAATACTAAACAAATAATTTTTGGAGTCAGATGTACTTTTGAACCCAAAAGTAAAAATAGTTTTTTCTAGCTTATGTTTTTTTTTTTTCTCAAGGTATCCACTCGAGCGAGCTCAGTAACTAATTCTTCACATTTTGTAGGCCCATTAAGGGGTAGATGTTGGCCACGAGTTTTAAAGGTGCTCTATACCTAAGGTGAGGATCGAACCCTCGACCACTTATAAAGTACTTCTGCTTTTGGCAAAAGTGTTTTTAGGAATAAAGGACAATTTTAACCCTTATAAAGTATTTTATATAATATTTATATTGGGTGTGTAATTACTTTTCTATAGAAATTTATTTTAAATATATAATATTATATATTTAAATTTTTATTGGTTATATTTTAATATTTAAAATATATTTTATATATTCGAATTAAATTTTATAAACAATTAATATTAATTCCTTAAAAATATTTAAAATTTATATTTCATAAATTAAAATATTAAAAATAAATTATAATAAATTATTTTTTATATTCTTACTAAAATATCATAATATTAACTAATTTGAACTAATTTGAACATTATTTAAATGCATACTTGTTATTTTATAACACCATGTCTAAAATGGACATTTTACATCTTAAAAATACTTTTTGACAGCAATACTAAAAACTTAAACCTTAAACTAAATTTTTTAAAAGTACTTCTCAAAAGTAATGTTAAACTAGCTCTAATTAAATTGTTGATTTTCCCAATTATAGATGGACAGACTTTAACAAGTTCATATTTCTTATTTTGGGTTTTTCCACAAAACTTTGGTGGAGATTGAATGATTTGTTACCTTATAGAGTTTGGGTAAATATATGAATGAGATTCCTTATATGATGTATTGGGTAATATCTTTTACCATTAAAAAACATGTTTGATATTTTATACATTTATTATAGATTTCAACATTAGGAATTTTGTAGGTATTATTTTGAGGTTTTTACCATTTGTAGCTTTAAGAGATTATGATGATTCTAATGTTTTGTCATAGTATTTTGTTGGAATTATACATTCTCTAATACAATTTTAACCTACTCATGTGTCGAAAACGGCTATTATTTCAAATTAAAATTCATTATTCATAATAAGATTTATTTTTGTCAGATATCTTTGAATGGATACCTCAGTAAGAACTATTGTATATTATCTTCTGGCTCGAGTGTAGTTTCTGAAGAACTATCTTTTAAGATTTCATGTTCTAAAGTTTACATTTGTTTCTTCATTTCTTATTGTTCATTTTTAAGTTGAGAAAGTTCTAACTTAATTTGTTTTATTTTCGATTGTGTATTAACTTAATTTCTAAAGTTTGCATTTGTTTTTTCATTTCTTATTATTCATTTGTTTTTTTTATATTTATTAAATATTATATCTGATATATTGTACATTTGTGATTAGCTAGGAATAATTCTTTTTCTTTTTTTGGTTTGTATTTCAATGAGGATTTTAATTTTTAAATATATTATTTTTTAAGTTCTGAATCTTAAATTTTATCAATAATTTCAATCATAAATCCTTCATATTTGGTTAACATATTTATTGAAGGTTCATTTTCATCAGAGGATTCGGATGTTGTTTGTAATTCATAGGTAGTAGATTCTAGAAGAATTTTATTGATATTTTGTTCTATTTCTTCATCTAGATTTAAATTATTAATCTTTCTCTTAATCTTACAATATTTTGAGATGTGTCATACTTTTCCACATCTTTAACATTTTATTGTTTTATCTCTTATTGTTTTTTTGATTTTTTTTTGTTTCTTTTCTTTTTTATATTTTCTATATTTTGACTTTTATAATATTATGAGATATTCTTTTTTCTATTTTTTGGTTTTATAGGACAACATGTTTTTGAGGAAAAATGTTTACTTTTAATGTCAAATTGATGGCAAAATGATCTCAATTCCTTTTTGCATTGATATATTTCTTTTTAAGTTATTTTTTGTAATTTTAAATGTTGGTAGATTTTTAATCATTCTTTTTTGGTGAAACTAATTAGTTCACCCTATGCAAGTTTTTCATAGGGAATAATATCTTTGTAATTCTCCCTAATTTGGTTTCTAACTTTTCTCCTAATAAAGAAGGGAAGTCTTGTTAGAAAATTTTCTTTCTAGAATAATTGTTGATTATCAGATCTTTGCATGACCCTGGTAATAAAGACATCTTTATACCATTTAAAATCTGTTAATTTTTTATTTTAATTTTGATAATAATTTTGAATTCCTATCTTTACAATGAGAAGGATCTCTTATAAAGTGTTTAAAGATTGAGAAAATCAAAGTTACAACTGCATTTTGAATTTCTTTTCTTTATTCATCTAAAATAAATTTTCCTTGATCATCCTATTTTATTACTTTTAGAATTTCTTCTTGTTGGGTTTTAGTGAATGTATGGTCCCACCATCCCTTTAATTAACCAATAAATCCAGCAATTAAAAGATTGACTACAGTATTATCATTAATCAACCCATTTTGGTTTTCAGTTTTATAAACATTTGAAACCATTTTTATTTGTTGTAATAAACTGGGAATATTATATCCAGACATTTCGTCTATATTTCATTCATAAATAGTGTAACATTGTATTTATTTTGGAAAAACAAGTGTTTCTTCTATTTTAAGGTCAAGTGCAGTGATTCGTGGTAATATAATCTTTTTGGTTATTTCCAAGTCATTTTGTTAATTTATTGTTCATTATACTGGTCAAAGTTATATTGGGAAGATTGGTGTAAAATGTTTACTAAGTGTTCAGCTTGCATTGGGTTATTCGAGGCTATTAATTCAGACTTGTAACCTTCCAACGCATTAAGTGTATTTTGGATTTATGTTAAGAAATCATTTTGGTATTTCATATGGTATAAATATTGGTTCTTTAAATTCTTTCAAGTTATATCTTTTACTAATTATTTCTTAATTGGTTGGCTTTCTATCATGTTTTCAATAGAATCTAATTGTTTTCTTATTGTATGAAGGCTGAGACTTGTATAGTTGTTTTATTCCACTATCATTTTAATGTCTTTTAATGTAATTTATATATAAGGAGCTCTTATTCTTAAAGAGCTTGTTTTTATTCCAGTATTTCTATGAAAATATTGAACCTTCATTAAGAGGGGCTGTTGAGATTCAACTTCTCATTTATTTTTTGTCCATCTAGTATTAATTTTTATTGTACTGATAAATTCCAAATAATGTTCTTCAAATCATTCAAAGAATTTTATATAAATTTTATGAGTGTTTATAAATTTGTAATATTCTTGGAGAATGTTCTCGTTCTCATTATTATCATTTTTAAAGTAATCTTCTCTTGTTTGTTTATTCTTGTTGGAATAGAAGTGTCTTCTACACTATTATTTATTGATCTCAAAAGAATTTTCTAGTACAAAAATTTCTGAATTTTCTTCCAACTTGCACTATTAGTCATTGATGAGTATATTGGTGACATATTAGGCGAATTTTGGGGGCTCATTTTCTGTCTGGTATAGATAGTTTGAGCTATATTTGAGGATTTATCTATTCTTTGTAAATTACTTCTAAATGTCGTTGGGACAGAAGAAACTGAGGCTCTAGCAGTCCTAAAGTCTTTTCTTTATGTTTCAAGATTTGATTCTTATTCTATATTTAACTTTCTAAAGGTTGTACTGGTACTTCCTATATCAAAAGAATGTCTTGAGAGCATTATGGGTGACGTATTGAATATTAGTTCAACTGTGTCACCTTAGTGTTAAGAAATATGAAGTGTTTCTAACTGGGGTTGGTGCAACAAGGTCTATAACACCTTTTAACTTCGATTTGGCATAGAGATTGATTTCATGCCATTATATTGTTTTTGGAATTGTGACAAGAGATCTTGAGGTGCCTGATTCTATTAAAAGGGTTTCTCCTTTTGGGTTTTGGAGTAAAGCCTTGGTGTTAACAATGAAATACATGACTTTGAAATGGATCCAATAAACTAACATTAGTACTTCGGATCTAGGGTGCATTTTGTAATTATGAGTATGAATCTGAAAGGTTAATGATTTTAAAATGTTTTTATCAGTTAATGAAACCATAAAATTTAGGTAGCAATTAAAATATATAAAGTCAGTGCATAGGCTTGTTTCAACTATTCCTAGTTAGAAATCATTAAACATTATGTGTCTTTGGTCCTTTAGGATAATTAAAATTGAGGTATTTTTGGTGCCTTCAGCACTTAGTGGTTTGACATCGACTTGGACTAATCCAAAATGAATATATTTATAATTTTGTTCATTAAGCTTATTGACGACGACTCTATCTAATAATAGTTTCATATTCCTCTTGGATAGATAAACTTTTTTCTTTTGTTTTTATTACATAACTTCAAAAGACATTTCAAGTTTCAAATATTACTTTTTTTTAATTTGGATTTTTGGAACTCTCAAAAGAGTTCAATTGTCACATCTTTGGGGAACATTTTCATAATTGTTCATTGACAATGTTATCGAAGGTTTGATCAGACCATTGGGATTGATTGGAGGTAAAGTTTGTAGAAGAATTGGTTCTCCTAAGCAAAGCAAAAATCTTTTTGTTTCAAATTTCCAACAAAGGATTCTACTATCAAAATTTTTGGATAACTAAAACTACATATAAGGATAATTGGTTCTTAACACGTCTAACCCATGGCTAACTAGTTTATGTATCAATACTCAACAAAAATGATAATACAATAATAAAAACAGTTAGACCAAAACCAGAAATATTTAAAACATTACATGTTCTTTCTTGGCTCAGATACCAAACGAGTCCCAAAGATCTGAGAACTGGATGGAAGTGGATAGACGTAAAAAATTTGAATTTTAAAATTTTGAAAACTTATAACCTTTTCTAAATACGAGAGGGAGAGGCTACAAAAGAAAAATGAAAAAAGATGTTTAGATACAACTTTGAAAGTTTGAACCAACAAATTTAGTTTATGTACAAGTATATTCCTTGATGACCCTTCCTCTATCAATTTTCTATTGATGTTGTACCCTTAGCGCTATAAGGTTGAAGTTTTGAAATTGGAATGAAGGCTTAATTTAGTTGTTATGTAGGTACAAAATCATGTGAATTATATCTAAATTTATTATGACCTAGATTCATAAATAGTTAGTTTATAATAATCAATTCTAATCATAATTATTTATAATTGTAATTGTGATTTCACAATATGTATATAATTTATTGGGCCTCTTCTGGTTCACAACATCTACTTGCTTTCATTGCAAGAACAGAACAAAACTGTAGCTATATCACTTAATGTGCTACGTGCTCAGTCTATATAAATTTATTTACTTTATTAAAGAGCAGTGAATGGTTCAAATGTACCAAACTGAGCCTCAGAACAGAGAGAGACAAACAGTAGGTCAAACTTTGCTTTACAGTAACATGTGGGAGACCAATCGAATACATTACCATTTACTCTTTTAACAACTTTTAACCACCAAAAGGGCAAAAGGAGGAAACGCAAAACAAATCCTTGCTAGTATTCTAGTACATTCAAACAGAGACAGCATTTGGATTAATGAAAATAGTTCAAAGTAGTTCACTGTTTATGAGTACATCTAAACATGCAATAATTCACCTCTCTTCTCTCTCTCAATAGGAGTTTGAATATTATATTCTATATGTCATATTACATCAGGGAATCTCATCTCAACATACCTTGCTTCTGCCCTTTTTCTAATAATTACCAAACCCTTCTTTTCTATGCTTTCCTTTTGTTTTACCTTCAGCTGCAAATCCCTCTTTTCCACACCCCTCCCCTCAGTATTAACAATCGCACTACAGATAAAAAAAAAAGGTTAAATCACTTTTTGGGACCTAAACTTGGCAACTATTCCCAAATTGGAGCCTAAACTTTTTTTTGTCCAAAGTAGGCCCTGAACTTGGCAATTGTTCCAACAATGGGGCTTGAACTTTTTTTTTATGTCTAAGTTAGGCCCTGAACTTGGCAATTTTGTCTACATTGGGATCTGAACTTTTTTTGTTCAATTTGGTCACTGATAACCTTAAAGTTTAAATCTCAATGTGAGAAAAATTGCCAAGTTTAAGCCCTCATGGAAACATTTGCCAAGTTCAAGGACTAATTTGAAAAAAAAAAAATAAAACCCCAATGTAAAAGCGGTTGCCTAGTTTAGGCCCTAATGTGAGGACAATTATCAAGTTCAAAGCCTAACTTGGACAAAACATGAGATGCATATAAAAAGCATCATTCTACCGTGCTGCTTAAGGCAATAGCTGTCAAAGCTCATTTTCATCAATACTTGCTATTTTCATCAATAAAAAAATTTTAGAATTTAGCAAAATATAGTTACCATTTTCATCTAGGTTACATACAAGAGGATTCTTAACCTAAAATTGCTGTTTATGTGAAGTATATATACAGTCTTAATGGAGAAATCATCTAATGCAACAGTCAGAGCTTTGTAGTTTAAATCGTAACAGTTTTGAAATGATTTGTATTCTACAAATTTGTTGAAGACTTACATGTAGAAGTACCGATTGCGATAGAAAGCTTCTGAGATGAAATATGCATCAATTTCTATCCCCAGATCTCCATGGGACCAATTCCCTAAAGAAGAATATTGCGTCATGAGATGTCTCGCCCAACACTCAGTTTTGGTACATCAAAGTTCCCTCCTACATATTTATCCAACACATTTTTGAATGCCTGCGCTAGAAAACAATAAGGCTAAGAATGCAATGTTCAGAATTTAGACTGTGTTGAGAGTATGAAGCATCATAGTTCAGCAAAACTTCCTATTGGATCTGTCTTGTGGGAACAGAAACACTGTAAAACTAGCTAGAGAACATACCAACCCGCTGAAGAAGTAATGACAGAAAAGAATAAAGAACAAACGAAAAGAAGTGTCACTAAGAGGAAAGTTAGGGGGGATGAAAGAAGTTCTTCAATGGTGAAGAGGATCAGAAAACTGTAACGAAAATATTCTTTTTGCTGCTTTATGTAGCTCCAAATTAGGCATATCATGTTAAAAAAGCAATGTTGGCCTGACTATATAATTTCCTCAGAAAAACAAATTTAGATTAATCAACATGTAGTTCAGGATGAAGATTGCAATTATTCCTCCAATAAACTCAAGCCACCCACCTCTACCTCCTCACCCACAGAAGAAAACTGAACTTAAAACATTTGTTGGACTTGAATTTGAGCAGAAAGGTTTGTCTTATAGATATATCTCATAGCAGATGACGTCTCAAATCTATATCATAAACTGATAAATACTTAATTTCTTTGGAAGAAAAAGTTCAAAAGGGTCAATGCATCACCTGGCGTGCAAATGATTCTTTCCCATTTAAAATAGCATCCATTGCTGCAAATTGGTTATCAAATACCCCATAGAATATCTGGTAGAATTTGTTCCTGAAACCATGAAAAAGAATAATACTGATGCCAAAGCAACTACATAGCAAAGAAAAACTAAATCAGGATTGACTCCAAGAATAATTGGCACGTACCGATTTTCTTCGGTATTCTGCTGATCTATCTCATCAAACTTCCGTGTAAGGACTTCTGCCCCCACTGGTGAAAGTAAGTGCAGTACTAGAGCTTCCAAAGTTCTGGGGAAGTTATGCTGGAAAACGATACAAACAAACAAACAGATAAGCATTCCTTCATAAAAAGTAAGTAACAAAGAAAACCATCAAGGCATATTGAAAGAAACCAAGGCAATTTAAAATAAACTGAGATGGGTAACCCATTCATTATGCTATTGTTTTCTTAAATTCCTTCAAGTAGAATCCATCTTTCTCATATTTAGTTTTCCACAAATGTAAGAACAGAAGCCTCACTTAGACAAGCACCAATCTAGTATGTGACGTAAAAATCCCCAACATAACTCCTTCAATTTTAAAATAAAAATAATAATATTTCTTCCAAATTCATCAAAATTTAAAATAGAATTAATGAAAATTCTAGGTGCATAGTGAAAGTGTAAAAATGCTTATGGGAGATTGCAAGCTCACCGCCATGGCAAGAAAAATATCCTTAAAGATGACTGGTTCAAGGATCCAAAGAATTTTAGCTACAGGATCTTCTTCTAAATGAAATATTTCAGTTGTTAAAGTTTTATCTTGCTCATTTGTCTTAGAACACATCAAACCATTTGTTGAATCAGACAACACTGGTTGATTTTGATCAGAAGCATTAACACGGTCATGAACTAAAGCAACCAGTTCATGAAGGGCCTGGAGAGCAGAGGGTCTCAATTCATGCAAAAGAAGGCTATGTTGTTCTCGTTCTTTCCTTTTCAAATCCTTGCTCTGCCCAGCCTGATCCAGGCTATGGTCTACATTACCTGGGGAAAAAGTTATCAAGTTTAATCATGGCTGAAAAATAATCAGTTTCTCAGCATGTTTATTTTCTCTTGTTTTTGGCAAAAGTCTGCATGCTTATCAGAATCTAACGTTCATCGCACAGAAGGTGTGGCTTACTCTCCTGTCTCCACGTAGGAGTAGAACCCTTCAGAAGCACTTGATCCTGTCCTAGTTTCAAAATAAAATACACAACACATTAGTTGATGGACATGGGAAACAAAAAGGAAAGTAACATCTGAAAAAGCGGAGAGTTTAGTACATGAAAATCCTCAGGAATACAGTATAACCGGTAAAAAATGTACAATGTTGTCCATTGCATTAACTAGTGCTGCCTAATGCATCATTTATCATGGTCCAGTCCATACTAGTCAAGGATCAATTAACAATAAGATATCTGAAATTCACTGAAGCTTTAACTTAATAAACTTTATGAGATGATTTGATTTATCTCATTAAGAATTTATGATATTTAAAAAAAAAGGTTCAAATAAGCAGATGAAGAATCATATTTGCCAACAAAAAATTCAAGCTTCCCCTACAGCTATAAAGATTTTAACCCAAATTCAAAGAAAACAGGTTCTTTTGTTGCAAAACAGGTTCTTTTGTAGCAAATGAACCATTAAACCAAAGAAAAGGATCTGAAAAGACAATCCTGATGAGAGATGCAAGTTGTGCAAACTCAAACCTATAATTTGGATAGAAATAACAAGCCAGGAAAAAAAGGATTCACCGTTAAGCATATGGTGTATCATAGAATGTCAAAATGACCAGACGAGTAGTTTTGTGCTGATCAAGACTTAAAAATATAACTGCAACAAATAGTATAGCAGTGTACATACCATTTCTCTGTCTGTCAATCTTCATACAACAGGTTCATTCCATGAGCAACATAAACTCAAGTCAGACAATAATACCAATAGCAATAACAGATTCGTTTTCTTTTGGGGGGGGGGGGGGGATAAACTATAAGAAGCCAAAATAATTTAAAAGATGATGATCCACTGCTACCTTCTAAGTATTCTGCGCAAATAATATGCATCCATGTGGTCTGCCAAGCTAGACATTGTGCTGGAGCGCCACCAATAATTAACAGCAATAGTCAACTCATCGCTATCTACTTGGTGGAACCTGTATCAATAGGAAACAAAAATCACCAAGTTCAATGCAGTACAAAAGAAAGTGTAGCTCCAGTACAACACTTCTAGTTCATTGTTAATTCTACTCCACAACTTAATTCTACTCAACAACTTTTACACTGTCTTATTATGAGATACCTCACAATATATGCTTTGTTCATTCACTGCAGCTATTATGATTCTCTACTACAGCCGTCAAGGCATCAACAGAAAGATACTATATTGACTTGCACCAGAAAGCAACTTTACTTCGAATTTTGTTTTTCCCATCCAAAACAGTAGCTATTATCTAAAAGCAAAGTGCTTAGGCATCAAAGCAATGGGGTTGCTTCCTAATTCAACATTTCTCTCATGAATATAACCAGTGAGAGAAATGAGGATATGTTTGAAGAATTGATAGCATCAAAAAAAGATTTTTCCATATTTTGTTTTTTCATTTACAACAAACTATGTAGGATTGGATGTCTTTGAAACTCTATGTCAAAAGGAGATAAAACTTGCAAATGAGGAATAACAAGCAAACATTTCTTAGGAAATGAAGTTATCAAACTTGAAAAATGGAAGAGGAGATAATGTTTTAAGCGATCCACCAGCCCAAGTAAATGTGAAAAAGCACAGATCACATTTAGCTAGTATTGTTGAATGTACGGTCACAAATATTCTAGTAAAAAAAAAAAGAAGGCACAGATCACTCTTGCTTTCCATTCTCATAAAGAAAAGTTCGAATTCCAAATCAAAATCATTACTGGAATATCTAACTTCAAACCATTAGTGCGAGTCTGACAGCACTAGCTTGACTACACTCAATCAAATCTAAGATCATTAACGAAGAGAGTGGATGCTTTCAGTAATTTATAACTAAGATGTTGCTGAACTTCTAGAGAGAGAATTAATAAATAAAAAAGAATCAATCTTATGCTGGAACTTAATGGCCAAGCAAAAAGAGAAGGGAAGAGAAGCCTGTAAAGACGATGTTTTTATAAAAAATAAGAGCTTAATCTTACCAGCCTTCGGGAATGAAAAGTGCATCTCCCGCTTGAAGAGTAACCTTCTGAGAGTATTCCATAGAACATTGCGCTCTTGGATGAATTGAAAAATCAGGGTTTTCCAAAGCAACAGAACTGCCAAGAGAGCCCCAAAAAAAAAAAAAAAAAAAGAACCAACCAAAGGGCATAGATAATGTTAAAGATATCAAACGTTTTAACATGCTAAGAAAGTAAATTTGAAAGTCAATCATGTTGCCAGCCAAGCATTCCTTTTTCATAATCAGAGTCGTTCAAATGAAGCAAAATAAAAGGAAAGTTAGGTTCTTGATGCAGATGGACAAAGTAGCATACCTATGGTTTGAGGCCTCCCCATATATAGGCATGGGATATAGCATAGGACTTGCAGAAGGGGGCCATAAAACAACTGCAAGGCCATATAGTTCATCAAGAAAACAAAAACTCGTTCTAGTATTACTCACATAATAAATGCATTGATCAAGAAAGGAAGACAAGATAGCTGAAAGACGTGTATTCCTATTAACAATCAATGACAAGTAAAGCATATAGAAAAGGACCATTATGGCTTGCAAAGGAAAAAAGGACTACCTCAGCTAGGGTTTTTGGTTCTGCAGTATTTATTTACAAACAACTTAGAAACCGTGAGTAAGATAATGAAACTCAAACACCAGCATGTGGACAATATTCCTTATTCAGTCATCCCATATATGAATGACTTAGAAGGAAGTAAAAATGTAATGTCATTGTATGCCTTGTACACAAGTATTCTCAAACACCAGCACGTGGACAATATCCCTTATTCATGCTGTGGTCTGCAAGGTCCTTTTATGATTAGGCATAAGAAGAAAGTTACAGCAGTCCTATATCCAGAGCTGATATGTTGCTAGGCAATACAAATTTATGAGTTAGAATGTCATATCCTCCAATCTGGATGTTGATGAAAGTTATGATTCTACAGATTACAAATGAGAACACCTATCTATAGAGAGCTGACCTAGAGAACCAAAATAACTAACAAATCTATATATTTAATTCGTAAAAACAGAAGATTCACCTTGTTTTCTTCCAGTGACTATACATAGAAGATTATGGTGAGGGTCATAGTGAGCACTTGATCTAGCTTGAGCAATGTTCATCCACAAATTAATTGAAGAAAGATTTTTTTCCTCCAAAATTGCAGGCTGTGCAAACCAAGCAATTGCAATCAGAATTTCCTAGCATTACTAGTTCTTCTTTAGAGAACTAACTAGTAACAACAAGCAGTTGAGAAAGAAATATGCAGACCAACTGAATGTCCTCCTGTAGAGTTTCCAATTGAACTCTCTCTTCATTCTCAGCATTTATAATTGGAATCTGAATCGGAAGTATCAAAATTCAACAATTACATTAATGCTTAAAAAGAAAATTGAAATGAAGGACACACAGGAAAAGTGAAATCCATCTGATCTCAACATATTAAATAAACAAAGCAAATGCAGAAAAAAATGTTAACAGAGATGTCAGCGATCGCAGAACTTTGAGTAGCAACCTGTGCTAGGTAGATTTGTTTTGGAGCAGCATCTACAAATGGTGAACAGCCTTGCTCTGTGTCAGATTCTCCAAGTTGATGCCCTTGTGAATTAGAATTAATACTGCAAGAATTACCAACATTTTGCCTATGCCATTTACAAAAGCCAATAAAAGTGGAAAATGGTAATGGAACCTGTAAACAAGTGCAAAACCAAATTGATCATAATTCTCGCATCCACCCAAGAGAGAAAATGTATCACAAGCCTCAGTGTATGAAGAATATGAGAATTAGTGAATTACCCTCTCATGGCTTCTGAGATCACCGTAAAACACCGGTGCAGTTTGAGATAACATAGCCTCCACCATGAATGATCCTACCCGTTCCTAAAGTTATACTCAAACAAGAAAAATTCTAAAATGAATACTTTAATTGAATATATAAATTGCACAATTCCACTAAAAAGATGTAACTCTAGAAACCATATCCAACATGTATAACGTACTAATTCAAGCTCTTGCCTATTAATTAACTTATTGAATAGACTATCACAGATGTAAATAAAACAAATGTAAAACTAGTGCTACTTTTCTAGATTTGAAACTCAATGCATAATTATGTCTTTCAACATTATATACAAAAATATTATTTTCTTCTAAAACATTATCCATTTTACTAAAAATCTAGCAACTTAAAATATTTTGACTCAAAAAGCGAGCATAAAAATTCTAGTAATTATAAAAGGATAAGCAAACCTCCAAATAACCGAGGCCTCCATTAGAAGGATTCCACTTGGAAACGGCTTTCCAGTCCTTAACGCATCCAACGAACACCTTTCAAAACGAAATAAAAATCAATGAACTAAGATTGAAGCAACTACCGCTTATATAAATTAGCAAAAGGAAAAAGAAAGTTCGGACCAATTTTTCTCGAAAAACGAACAGAGAAAGAGAAAAAAGAAACAAAAAGTTGAGAAAACAGAAAAATTACGGCGGGAACATTTCGAGATTCAATCTGAGAGGCAAACTGTGCAGCTGATGGGGGTTGATCGAAGCTCTGGAGTCGTAGAGAGTCTTCCATTTTTTTTCACTAACTTCGCTAAGAAACAACTTGTAACAAGCTTTTCACGTAATTTCAAAAAAAAAAAGCTTTTCAGCCTGAAGAATTTTGTAGTTCGGCCTTTGGATTTTATTTGAGTGAGAGGTGAACCATTGGAGCGTTGAGGCCAGAGAGAGTCCCAACAAGGCTTTCTTAAGTTTCATTCGATTGTAAAAAGCAGGTCTTGGTCTATCATAGACTTTCGATGGCCCGTTCTTTCCAAAAAGAATACACATCAATGGGCCGAATCATGACTTCTGATTAAATTACTAAAAAAATGCTGATTTTTTTTAATTACTAGAATAAGCCGATTTTTAAAATATTTATGGGTATAACCCGATTTAGGATTGGAAGTATTTTCAGGTGAAATCTAGAAAAACGTTTTTAACTGGAAGTGCTTTTTGAATGTCACCAGTAAAACGTTTCTAGTTGGAAGCATTTTCCCTTCAACGGATACTTTTCCAACGACTATTTTAAATAGCTGTTGCCACCCCCCAATGGTAAAAAAAAAACTATAAAACCCTCCACCCTTTCTCGTTTCTCACAAAATTCTCTCAATTTCTCAAACCACTCTCAAAATTCTCTCAAATTTTTAATTTTTTCAAAAATCTAAATTATAATTTCTATTAGATTTTTTATTAATATTTTCTGAAAATATTTTTTTAAAATTAATTCGTGTTCTATATAATTAGCAATGGTATATTCTCTAATCCGTCATGATGACAAGCATATTTCCGTCATTCAATTGCAAATGGTAAGAATAATTTTTAATAAATTTCAATTTTGTTTAATTTTTTAATTTCATTGTTATATATTAACTTAATATTTTGTATTTTTTTTTACGTAAATAGGCGAAGATCGAATTTTACAATGCCATTTTCATAATCTATCTGGTCCTTTATCATCGTTGATTGAACCATATTTAAGGGAAACCAGTTTTTGGCACGTGGCCTTTGTAGGCTGGGGGTGTAAGTTGGACTCGAAACTCGTAAGCGCATTGGTGGAGAGGTGGAGACCCGAGACACACACATTTCATCTTCTATACGGTGAGTGTATTATCACTCTAGAGGACGTGCATTTACAGTTGGGGTTACCCGTGGATGGGTCGGTAGTCACCAGGCCTGTTCAGTCTGGTGAGTGGCAAAGTGTATGTGGTGAACTTTTGGGTTCAGTTTTAGAAACGATTTACGGAGGTTGGATCAAAATAGCTTGGTTACGAAGAACTTTCGCGGCATTGGATGAGGATTCGACTGAAGTTGAAAGAGAACGACACACTTGGACGTACATCCTTTAGATTATCGGGGGTATTCTGATGCCGAACATGTAACACCCCTTACCTGTACCTGAGATCGGGGCCAGATACGAGGCGTTACCAGACATGTACTCAAACATTTTCGAAAAATACGGATTATAAAATTTCGTTCCAAGTCAAAACCATTCAAACAATATCTTAGGGAGCTTATTATGGGCCTACGAGGCCCTAAACAAACATTGAGAATGGTCCGGGACTAAACTGGGTACCTGAGAAAATTTTCTAGGTTGATGCCTTACACGCCCGTGTGGAGACATTACACACGCCCGTGTCCCGCATCCGTGTGGAATTAATTGAATTTATTTTCTATTTCGAACTTACAGGGGTTTTCACACGGCCAAGCACACGCCCGTGTATCTAGCCCGTGTCCTCAACACGGCCTGGACACGGGCGTATGGTCACCCGTGTCCAAAACTCGAGCATTCTGTTTATGACGTCAGCATGCATCTAGGGGTACACGGCCAAGGCACACGCCCATGTGCTAGGCTGTGCCCTCCACACGGTTGAGACACACGGCCATGTCTCTGCCCGTGTGTTTACTACCATGCATTCTGACTTAAAATTTTTTAAGTGCAAGGGACACACGGCCATACCACACACCCATGGGGTGATCCGTGTGGAACTTATTAGGCTATTTTTCAAGCCTTTGGTCACCCCCTAACATCCATTCTCACTTGTAGACTCCAATAATAATTAACATGGCTTTGATAAACCTCATTGCATGTAAACCTCATCTCATCGATTTTACACATGCTAGGTTGATCTCTTTGTATTAAGGATTTCTATGCCTTATAACACTTTTAAGATTGGATCATTATTATAACTCATTGCCAATTGTGGCCTAGCCATCCCATGTGATTTAGTCACATTACATGTGTCTAAATGTGATATACCATATTTCATCCTTACTAGAACAATTGAACATAAGCATGCACAAATTTGTAGGTCATAACCTACACCAAAATGAGCCAATTCCCATGGCCATATACAAGTGAATATGTATACATTTACAAGCCTTCATATTGACAAATCAAATGACACATATAACAAAATAAACAAAAGCCCTACACATGCCATTGAACAAAATAAAAGTGTCTATATACCAAAGCTGGACTAGTTGATAGTGTGTTGACTCTCCAACTGTCTTCTAAGCTTTACGAGTCTTCGAGCTCTGTAAAACAGGGAAAAGAGAGGAGTAAGCATTTACATGCATAGTAAGCCCGAATAACTGGAAAGTAAACTTACCAATTAATTAGCATACAACCATATTAGGCAATAAAACCAACAAGAATAGAATGGTTTCCCTATCACATGCACTCAATCAACAAGTTAGTCACATAACAACGCACCATATAATTAATCTTAGATGAGCTCATTATTCAACATTTCCATTTATAAATGTTTCATATTATCCCGTTAAGTTTCTTGGAAATCTCGATGGATTATCCATTTACCGTCAAGTCATAAGAGAGATCATATCATGTCTGCACTCCCGCGAACCTCACATCTTACTGTAGAATTACCAGTCCAGTCTAAATCCCCTATAGCGACAAACACCCTTAATGAGCTCGGATCTGAATTACCAGTCCAGGCTAAATTCAGACTTTAATCAGATTACCCGTCCGGGCTAAATCCTTAATGCACACATATTCTTCGGGAGGTTAGATCTCTTAATAAACACCCGTCTGAGCTAGATCCTTTCCATATTTGAGATCAACAGATTACCCGTCCAGGCTAAATCCTTTTCTACAACACATGCAGGATTTCAAGTCACATATAAACCATGGTTTATCCATCGAACTTCCTTTTTAACCTCAACCGGGACATTTATCATCATATTATTATTATTATTATCAACACATTTCATGGATTTTCATGCTATCATCATATACAATTATCATGAATTCATAAAACATGCAATTAGGCATAATAAGAGTTTACTCTAAGTTATTCGAACTTACCTAGTACTCGTTCCGGTATCGTGTTTCTGTTATTCCGAAACATTTCGTTTTCCTCGATTGACCTCTGGAATTTGTTCCTCGGGGTCTATAACAATAAAAATGAATCATTACAGCTCACATTATACTTTCGATTCTAAATTTCACCCCCGGTCCAAATGACCATTTAGCCCCTAGCTTTTCACATTTTTATGATTTAGTCCCTAAGCTCGTATAATGAAATGCATGCAATTTCTACCTTACCCAAGCCCAGCTGAATGTTCTTTCCCCTTATGGAAGCCCACATTTTTCCATTATTCCTCATCTTTCTACCCATTTTTACAACTTTTACAAAATGGTCCCTAAAGTCATTTCCATGAAAAATCACTTAGTAAAAGTTGTTTACTATCTTTTAAACTTTCATATTCCTCCATAACCCATCAAAATACAAGTAACTCATGCATGAGTAAATTTCTAAACATGAACCTTAGCATGAAATATGGGTAGAAATAGAGAGAGTAAGTTACCGGGATTTTAAAAATACAAAGAACATTAAAAACGAGGCTTAGGTGCACTTACTATTGAGCTTGAAATGTTGAAAACCCTAGTTATGGAGAGCTTGAGAATTTCGGCTGGATGAGGGAGAAGAATGGCTGATTTTTGGCTTATTTTTCCCATTTTATTTCATTAATTAGCCAAATGACCAAAATGCCCTCAAGCCCTTTCTTTCAAATTTCATCCATACATGCCCATTTTTGTCCAAAAACTTAGAAATTGGGAAAATTGCTCTTTAAGACCTTCTAATTAATAATCTAAATCAATTTCATAAAAATTGCTTCTAGAATCCAATTTTGCAATTTATTCAATTTGGTCCTTATTTTCCAATTGGACATCTTACTCATAGAATTTCTTCATGAAACTTTAACACATGCATATTATCATATTCTAGACCTCATAATAATTTTAAAATAAATATTTCAATGTAGGATTTGTGGTCCCGAAACCACTGTTCCAACTAGGCCCTATTTCAAGATGTTACATTTCTCCCCCATTAGGGACTTTCGTCCTCGAAAGTCCTACCAGTAAACAGGTTTGAATATTGGCTCCTCATGGTTTCTTTCGGCTCCCAAGTAGCCTCTTTCACTCCATGTCAATGCCATAAGACTTTTACCAAATCATGATCGTTTTTTCCCAACTATTTAACCTTACAAGCCAAAATCTTGATCGGTTTTTCACCATAAGTCATGTCCGGTCTAATTTAAATCTCAGTTGGTGAAATTACATGAGAGGGGTCTGATCGATATCACCTTAACAAAGATACATGAAACACGTCGTGAATCTTTTCCAGTTCGGGTAGCAACGTCAAACGATAAGCTAATGGTCCAACTCTTTCAGTAATCTCGTATGGTCCAATAAATCGTAGACTCAGTTTGCCTTTCTGACCAAATCTCAATATCTTTTTCCATGGAGATACTTTCAAGAATACTCTATCTCCAACTTGAAATTCAATCTCTTTTCTTTTCAGATCAGCATATGACTTTTGCCTATACGATGCTGCTTTTAAACAGTCACGTATCACTTTGACTTTTTCTTCAGTTTCCTTAATCAGATCAACTCCGTGAATCTGACTCTCTTTGAGTTCCGTCCAATACAATGGAGTTCGACACTTTCTGCCATACAAGGCCTCATAAGGCGCCATCTTCAAACTCGTTTGAAAACTGTTGTTGTAGGCGAATTCTACCAATGGCAAGTATTTTTCACAGCTACTCTAAAATTCGAGGATGCAACATCGCAACATATCTTCAAGGATCTGAATCATCCGCTCAGACTGACCATCAGTCTATAGATGAAAAGATGTACTAAAACTTAACTAAGTACCCAAGGCTTCTTGTAACTTCTTCCAGAATCTCGAAGTGAACCTCGGGTCTCTGTTTGAAATTATCAATAGCGATACCCCGTGTAATCTCACAATCTCAGATATATACAAGTCGGCAAACTTATCTAGTGAGTAATCTGTCCTTACCGGAATAAAATGAGCCGACTTTGTTAACTTATCCACTACAACCCATATAACATCTTTCTTTTTTGGGGTCAATGGTAATCTTGTCACGAAGTCCATAGTAACTCTGTCCCACTTCCATTCAGGAACCATCATAGGTTGTAACAAACCTGAAGGTACTTGATGTTCAGCTTTGACTTGCTGACATATCAAGCATTTCGATACAAATTCAAAGATGTCCCTTTTCATGCCTTTCCACCAGTACATTTTCTTCAAATCATTATACATCTTAGTACTTCCAAGAATAAACAAATGGCTATCATGTGCTTCTTGCAAAATCCTCCGAATAATTTCATTGTTCCTCGATACGCAAACTCTGTCTCTGAACATCAAACACCAATCAGAACCAATCTGAAAGCCTGATTCAATACCCGACTCACATTGAGCTCTTTTAGCTTGTAGGCTACTATCATTAGTCTGAGCACCATAAATTTCCTGAAGAAATGTTGGCCTAGCCCTTAGCTCTGCCAAGACTGAACCATTATCAAGCATCGCCCATCGAGCGTCCATGGCCTTCAGTGCAAACAAAGATTTTCTGCTTAACGCGTCAGCGACCACATTCGCCTTTCCCGGGTGGTAATCGATGATCAGTTCATAATCTTTAATTAATTCTAACCATCTCCACTGTCTCAGATTTGAGTCATCAAATACTTCAAACTCTTGTGGTCTGTGAATATACGACAAGTTTCACCGTATAAATAATGCCTCCAAATTTTTAAGGTAAAAACAGTGGCGGCAAGTTCTAAGTCATACGTCGAGTAATTCTTCTCGTGTGGTTTCAACTGACGTGAGGCATAAGCTATCACCTTGCCATCTTGCATAAGTACACAACCCTGTCCATTTAAGGATGTATCACTGTAGACCACAACCTCCTTTCCCTACTCAGGTAATACTAAAACAAGAGCTTCAGTTAGCAATCTCTTCAACTTCTCGAAACTCCGTTGACACTTTTCTGTCCATTCAAACCTAACATCTTTCTGAAGCAACCTCGTTATCAGAGTTACTATCATGGAATTCTTTCACAAATCTTCGGTAGTAACTGGCTAAGCCCAAAAAGCTTCTGACCTCATTTACATTTTTAGGCGGTTTCCATTCAACGATAGCAAAGATCTTACTTGGATCAACTCGAATGCCTTCACTCGAAACAATATGACCCAAAAACCCTACTTCTTGGAGCCAAAACTCACTCTTGCTAAACTTAGCATACAATTGTTTTTCCCATAAGGTCTGCAATACAGTTCTCAGATGCTTCACATGCTCTGTCTTATCCTTGGAATAAATCAAAATGTCGTTAATAAAAACCACGACAAACTTGTCCAAGTAGGGCTGAAATATCCTATTCATTAGGTCCATAAATACGGTTGGTGAATTTGTTAACCCGAACGACATGATAAGAAATTCATAGTGACCATACCTCGTCCTGAAAGTTATCTTAGGCACATTCGATTCCTTAACTCGCAATTGATAGTAGCCGAACCTCAAGTCTATCTTAGAGAACACAGTGGCTCCCCTCAACTGGTCGAACAAATCATTGATCATTGGCAAAGGATACTTATTCTTGATAGTTACCTTGTTCAATTGCCGATAATCTATACATAATCTCATTGAACCATCTTTCTTCTTTACAAATAATACGGGAGCACCCCAAGGCGAAAAACTCGGCCTTGCAAAACCTTTATCCGTCAACTCTTGCAATTATGCTTTTAACTCTTTTAGCTCAATTGGTGCCATCCTGTACGGAGCAATTGAGATAGAAGCTGTTCTTGGCATCAATTCAATACCAAACTCTATCTCTCTAACAAGAGGTAATCTGGGTAACTCCTCTAGAAACACGTCTGGATATTCACATACTATTGGTACAAACTCAATATTCAACTCAATTTCCTTAGTATTCAGAACAAAAGTAAGGTAGACTTCATACCCTTTTCTCATATATCGTTGAGCCATAATTGAGGTAATTACAATCGGCGGTATACTCAATTCTCTTGAATCAACTCATAGCATCTCACCATCTGGGCACTTCAATTCAATGTACTTACTACCACAGTTTACAATTACATCATGCAGGGCTAACCAATCCATGCCCAATATTACATCAAACTCATCAAATGGGAACAACATAAGGTTAGCCGAAAAATAATGACCCTGAATTGTCAAAGGACAATTCTTACAGACTTTATCAACCAAAGTCGACTTACCTAATGGGTTCGACACTCTAATGATAAATTTCGTAGGTTCAATAGATATATTCATACTAGACACCAATCTCATGCAAATGTATGAATGCGTCGATCCTGGATCAATTAAGGCAACAACACATGTATTAAAAAGAGAAAAAGTATCCGTGATGACGTCAGGAGCAGAGGCTTCTTCTTGAGCGCGTATTGCATACGTTTTTTCTGGGGCTCGAGCCTTTGATTTTGCAGTGTCCTTAGCTGCAACTCAACTGCCACTAGCACTCCCATAATATTTTGGAGGTTTTCCTTGTGGAGTAAGAGTACTCGACTTCGGGGCTACTTCTACCTCTTTATCGGTTCGCTCCGGGCAGTCTCTGAGGAAGTGGTCAAGAGAACCACATCTAAAGCACGCACCACTTTTTATTTGGCATTCTCTGAAGTTAAATTTATTACAGCTTTTGCACTTCGACTTTTGATCATCTACACTCCCTACACTAGTCACCATCGGGGAAGGAGACTTCTAATTACACCGTTTCGAGCCTCTCGCTCTACCCGAATATCCTACAGATGAAGTGGAGCGTTCATGTTGGCTCATTGATTTCTTTGTGGGAAACGACAGCGTCTTACCACTAGATCTCTTGCTCAAAACTCAAGCTTCTCTATTTGCTTGGTTCCTCTCATTATTAAGTTCCTAGGCCTTCTTGGTCCGATCAGCTAATGCTACAAACTCTCGTATTTCAAGAATCCCAATCAACAGATTAATTTCCTCATTCAGACCTTTCTCAAAGTGTTTACACATTTCTGACTTAGTTTGAACCCATTCAGTCGCATACTGGCTTAGCCTTACAAACTCTCTTTCGTATTCCACTACAGTCTTATTCCCTTGTTTGAGTTCTAGGAACTCCTTTCGCTTTGAGTCTAAGAATCTTTGACTGATATATTTCTTTTTAAATTCTACTTAGAAAAATTCCCCAGTAATGTTTTCCTTTGGCACTACTGAAGATACAGTCTTCCACTAGTGGTATGCAGTATGCTTCAAGAGAGATACGGCACACTTTAAGTACTCCTCAGGTGTGCACGATAATTCATCTAATACTCGTGTAGTATTCTCGAGCCAGAATTTGGCTCTTTCGGCATCATCATCAATCTTGGCTCTAAATTCCTCAGCCACATACTTCCTAAGCTTGTCTACAGGGGCTTTACCAACTCTCATAGGTGCCATACCTCGTGCCAATTCCTCATCAGGTTGATTAGGGGCGGGGAAGGTCGTGGTATGTTGGGGCAATTCCTCAAATAATCCCCAAACCACTCATCTATCATGTTAAAGAATGCGGCTCTGGCCTCTTCCCGGCCTTTAGACATAGGCCTTTTACTACTACTAGAAATAGCTCATTGTATGGAAGCTGGAGCATGGCTCTCGGTTCCCTCGGACTCATCTTGTGCTTGATTAGAAGACATTTACTATATTCAAAAATAATTTAAACAGTTAGGAGATATCACATTATCAACGTTTGTATAATGGCATGTATAGCTAAACTCGATACCCTCTACGGTAGTCCTAGAATCAACTAAACCGTAGCTCTGATACACTAAATGTAATAACCCTTACCCGTACTTGAGATCGGGGCCAGGTACGAGGCGTTACCAGACATGTACTCGAACATTTTCAGAAAATACGAGTTATAAAATTTCATTCCAATTCAAAACCATTTAAACAATATCTTAGGGAGCCTATTATGGGCCTACGAGGCCCTAAACAAACATTGAGAATGGTCCAGGACTAAACCGAGGACCTAAGAAAATTTTCTAGGTTAATACCTTACACGCCCGTGTGGAGACATTACACACGCCCGTGTGCTTTGAGACACGCCCATGTCCCGCATCTGTGTGAAATTAATTGAATTTATTTTCTATTTTGAACCTACGGGGGTTTTTACACGGCCAAGCACACGCTCGTGTCCCTGGTCCTTGTCCTCAACACGGCCTGAACATGCTCGTGTGGTCATCCGTGTCCAAAACTGGAGCATTCTGTTTATGACGTCAGCATGCATCTAGGGGCACACGACCGAGGCACACGCTCATGTGCTAGGCCCTTCACACGGTTGAGACGCACGGCCATGTCTTTGCCCGTATGTTTACCACCATGCATTCTGACTTAAAATTTTTTAAGTGCAGGGGACACATGGCCATACCACACTCTCATAGGGCAATCCGTGTGTCACACACGGCCTAGACACACACCCGTGTGTCTATCCGTATGGAACTTATTAGGCTATTTTCCAAGCCTTTGGTCACCCGCTAACATCCATTCTCACTTGTAGAGTCCAATAATAATTAACATGGCTTTGATAAACCTTATTGCATGTAAACCTCATCTCATTGGTTTTATACATGCAGGTTGATCTCTTTGTATTAAGGATTTCTATGCCTTATAACACTTTTAAGATTGTCTAATTATTATAACTCATTGCTAATCGTGGCCTAGCCATCCCATGTGATTTAGTCACATTACATGTGTCTAAATGTGATATACCATATTTTATCCTTACTAGAACAATTGAACATAAGCATGCATAAATTTGTAGGTCACAACCTACATTAAAATGAGCCAATTCCCATGGCCATATACAAGTGAATATGTATACCTTTACAAGCCTTTATATTGACAAATCAAATGACACATATAACAAAATAAACAAAAGCCTTATACATGCCATTGAACAAAATAAAAATGTCTATATACCAAAGCTGGACTAGTTGATAGTGTGTTGACTCTCCAACTATCTTCCAACCTTTACGAGTCCTCGAGCTCTGTAAGACAGGGAAAAGAGAGGAGTAAGCATTTACATGCTTAGTAAGCTCGAATAACTAGAAAGTAAACTTACCAATTAATTAGCATACAACCATATTAGGCAATAAGACCAACAAGAATAGAATGGCTTCCCTATCACATGCACTAAATCAACAAGTTAGTCACATAACAATGCACCATATAATTAATCTTAGATGAGCTCATCATTCAACATTTCCATTTATACATGTTTCATATTCTCCCATTAAGTTTCTCAGAAATCTTGATAGATTATCTATTTACCGTCAAGTCATAAGAGCGATCATATCATGTATGCACTATCACGAACCTCACATCTTACGGCGGAATTACCAGTCCATGCTAAATCCCCCGTAATATAAGCTTATATGGTGATGTCGGGATTACCAGTCCAGGCTAAATCCCCTATAACGACAAACACCCTTAATGAGCTCGGATCTGAATTACCAGTCCAGGCTAAATTCAGACCCTAATCAAATTACCCGTCCGGGCTAAATCCTTAATGCACACATATTCTTCGGGAGGCTAGATCACTCAAGGAACACCTGTCCGGCTAGATTCTTTCTATATTTGAGATCAACGGATTACCCGTCCGGGCTAAATCTTTTTCTGCAACACATGCAGGATCTCAAGTCACATGTACACCATGGTTTATCCATCGAACTTCCTTTTTAACCTCAACAGGGACATTTATCATCATATTATTATTATTAACACATTTCATGGATTTTCATGCTATCATCATATACAATTATCATGAATTCATAAAACATGCAATTAGGCATAATAAGAGTTTACTCTAAGTTATTCGAACTTACCTAGTATCGTTTTGGTATCGTGTTTCGGTTATTCCGAAACCTTTCATTTTCCTCGATCGACCTCTAAAATTTGTTCCTCGGGATCTATAACAATAAAAATGAATCATTTACAGCTCACATTATACTTTTCGAGTCTAAATTTCACCCCCGGTCTAAATGACCATTTAGCCCCTAACTTTTTACATTTTTACAATTTGTCCCTAGGCTCGTATAATGAAATGCATGCAATTTCTACCTTACCCAAGCCAAGCCGAATGTTCTTTCCCCCTATGGCAGCCCACATTTTTCCATTATTCCTCATCTTTCTACCCATTTTTACAACTTTTACAAAATAGTCACTAAAGCCATTTCCATGAAAAATCACTTAGTAAAAGTTGTTTACTATCTTTTAAACTTTCATATTCCTCCATAACCCATCAAAATACAAGCAACTCATGCATGGGTAAATTTCTAAACATGAACCTTAGCATGAAATATGGGTAGAAATAGAGAGAGTAAGTTACTGGGATTTTAAAAATACAAAGAACGTTAAAAACGGGGCTTGGGAGCACTTACTATTGAGCTTAAAAATGTTGAAAACCCTAGATATGGAGAGCTTGAGAATTTCAGCTGGATAAGGGAGAAGAATGGCTGATTTTTGGCTTATTTTTCCCATTATATTTCATTAATTAGCCAAATGACCAAAATGCCCTCAAGCTCTTTCTTTCAAATTTCATCCATACATGCCCATTTTTGTCCAAAAACTTAGAAATTGGGAAAATTGCTCTTTAAGACCTTCTAATTAATAATCTAAAGCAATTTCATATAAATTGCTTCTAGAATCCAAGTTTTGCAATTTATTCAATTTGGTCCTTATTTTTCAATTGGACATCTTACTCATAGAATTTCTTCATGAAACTTTAACACATGCATATTATCATATTCTAGACCTCATAATAATCTTAAAAAAATATTTTAATGTCAGATTTTTGGTCCCGAAACCACTGTTCCGCCTAGGCCCTATTTTAGGATGTTACAGGACAAGTCACAAACACTCATCCATCTAAGATGGCTGTTGAAATTTTTTGATTTTATAGGAGCGGACGAGCTCAGTTGGGGGTATTTCATGTTGGCAACATTGTACCGAGAGATATGTCAGGCAACGCAACTTGGAAAAATCGAAATTGGTGGTTGGATTTTACTATTGCAATCATGGGCGCGGTATAGATTTCCATTTTAAAGTCATCGAGCGAACTATTTGTATACATTCCCACTCGTAACAAGATAAAATTTAGTGGATATTTTAATAATAAAATTGATTTACATAAATATTATTATGCTAACAAGTTATTTAAATAGGTGGAACCATGGGCTGAGTCAAGTGGGATTACCTACTGACCTTTAAGATATACGACTTGTATTAGACCAGCGATCAGAAGCGGAGATATTTATTTATTTAAATTTGAACTATATAATATTAACGTAGTCGATTTATATTAAGTAATATATATAACTTGTAACACCCCCAACCTATGTTCTTCGCTGGATTAAGGTTAAGAGGTACTACCGATCAAACACGACATTTAACTAACATTTCAAAACTCAATAAACATTCATTACCGAATAACATTCATTCACATACACAATGTCCCTGAAATAGGTCTACGGGACCTTTAAACATGCTTACAAGAGGTTCATAACTAAACCGATTACATATAAAAATTTCTAAAAACTTAGAAAATTTTCATACATTCATGGGTCACACCCCCGTGCGAACAGGCCGTGTAGGGCATACATAATGACTTGCACCACACGGTCAAGGACATGCCCGTGTGCCAGGCCGTGTGAAATCTAAAGGGGTTACTGAATTGGGTCATACGGTTGACCACACGCCCTGTGTGTCTAGCCCGTGTACCTTTTGAAATGGCCACACACGCCCATGTACCAAGGCTGTGTGCCTCACACAGCCACCAGACACGTCCATGTGTCTAGGCCATGCATAAGATTGACTTGAATTTTTAATTACTCTTCAGGGGACATATGACCGTGTGTCGCACACGGCTGAGACACACACCCGTGTGGACAAAAATAGGCTATTTGCAAAGGCAATTTGCCACCCTTTTCACATGCTCACCTAGAAACCAAAATGGTACCATTTCAATACATTTATAGGCAGCCAAATCATGTCAATTCATATACAATTCATACCATCTGATCTCCACCATTTCAACTACTCAATTCCATATTCAAAACATACCAATCCATTATGCCAAAATCATCAAATCTTACATAACTTTAAATGCATTTACTCATCACATTATCATCTATTTCATGTTACAAAACACACCATTTGATCATCTCAAAATCAGGCCACAACATATCATCTTCTAAGTATTAGTTTACCAAATGGCAATTAGTTACATTAAGCAACCATATAACCATACCAAAACATAAGGCAACTTATTCATCATGTCAAATCTCATGGCTAAATACATTTCAAGCACATATGCATTAATCACCAATATGACTTATACTCAACAATTTACCACAAAACCTATACATGCCATATAACCATTATCACAAAGCTTATAAGCACCAAACCATATCTGGATAGTGTGATAAGATCTCCAATGACTTTCAACCCGAGCGAGCCTCCAAATCACTATAAACATAGAAAAATAACACATAGTAAGCTATAAAGCTTAGTAAGCCATATACAAATAAAGTTACCATATGAATCAACATCATTTCTATCAAAAGGTAAACTTTAAGTATGCGTATATAATTTCATAAACCTTTCCTTTTGTACACATATTCAATGTCATAAATAAATTCATCAAATATTTCCCTTTTTAATACTCGTATGAATCTCGTACGTACCTGAGTCATTTAACTCATTCACACATTCTTTCTCGACTTAACTTTACCCGTTGAACAGTTTGAAATTGTTAAGGATACTCGGCAATCACATATAGCTCATACAATGCCATATCCCAAATATGGTCCTACATGTCATCACATATCGTTGCCACTGTCTCAGACAGGGTCTTACACGTAATCGATTAACGATGTCAATGTCCCAGACATGGTCTTACACGTAATCACAATACAATGCCAATGTCCCATACATGGTCTTACATGTAATCACATCTCGGTAACCTAATGTCATGACATTCGTATCTTATACTATTCCTAAGGTTCGTACGGGACTTTCGAATGTCGTAACTCTGTCGATGCTTGCTCGTGAGTATTCGTTCAACATTTATAGTAATTTAATGACAATTAAACATGTATAATTCAATTTAAAGACATTTATTTGCATATGAACTTACCTAGTATTCGGGATAAATGGATTGAATTGACTATTTGATAACCTTTGATTTTTCCCGATCTAAATCCGATTTCTTTCATTGTTGATCTATATATATTCAAAATTAACTCATTTATTCATCAAATCATTCAATTCAGTCCACAAACACATATTTGGGCATTTTTACACTTTAGCCCCTAAAGTTCCATATTTTTACAATTTAGTCCCCATTTCACAAATACACTAAATTCACAAAACTTAACAATTCACATTTATTTCACATTTTGACCACTCAATTTACACTTTTCAAAATTAAATCCCTTTTTGACATTTTTGTCAAAAATCACTTTACAAAACATTTAAATCTACCAACAAATAATTATTTTCCATTATCAAACATTCAAAAGCTCAAGGATTCATCGATGGCACTTTACAAAATCATTGGCGAATTCAAAAAATTAGGCATGGGCTAGCTAGAACACAAAGCAACGATCTCAAAAACATAGAAATCATTAAAAATCGATCTCAAACCGTACCTTAATCAAGCCAAAAGTGTGCCGAACCTTAATGTTCTCCCATGGCTTTATTCTCTTTTGTTATTCGGTTAAGATGAAGAGAAATTAAAGATGAAATGGTTTTTTTTTTGTTTATTTATTCATTAATAACTAAATTACTATTTTAACCTTACTATTAATTCATTAAAACACTTAATAAATGTCCATTTATGAAAAAATCCATTATCAATGGTCTAATATCAACATAAGGACCTTTGGTTTAATAAACCATAGCAATTAAACACATTTAACATATAGAATGCCACTTTTGCATTTTATGCGATTCAGTCCTTTTTCTCAAATTAAGCATCCAAACGTTAAAATTTCTTTACGAATTTTTCACATAAACATTCTATCATACTGTAAACTTCAATAAAATAATAAAATAAATATTTTGACTTCGGATTGTGGTCCTAAAACTACTATTTTGATTAACCCTAAAAACGGGCTGTTATATAACTAATGTTTTTATCACGTTTATATAGTTTGAATGGACACCATACGAGGATCCGACAATTTGAGAAGTCATCCCTGAGGAATTCTTTATGAATCCCAACATCTGGCACGTGAAGGTCCCATTGGTAGTGTACGTTACCATTGAGATGCACAAGATCGGTAGAGTGTTGCGACAGTTTGGATTCCAACAATCAATTCCTATGGCACCTTAAGACCTTGGTGATCTGCATCCTATCAACTTACAGTGGCCAGATGATAATTGGTTGGTATTCCACTCCCAACATATCAACATGTGGAAGAATCGGTATAATTTCTTACCTACTCGCGAATCTATTATCGTTCTGAAGTTAGCATGCAATTTGAAGTACATGCCATGGTTTAGGATTCATGGCAAACCATATTTGTACGGGGAAGAGGCGAAGTGTTGGCATCCCCATATGAGTAGGCCACGACAGCCTCCTTTAAATCCAAAGGCTAGCGAGGCAGGTCCATTATCAGCGCTCATGAAAGAACCGGCACCTATCGCCGCAGAATCAATGCCTACACCACCCACCAGTTAGTATGTACTGTCTTATTCTGTTGTGTATTCTAACCCTATAATCTTCACATAAGTTTCTACTTCTAGTCTTATATCAAATTGGAGTGTAATACATCCGTCCCCGATGTATTACACACCTATGCCATCGGCACCTCCGACGATGACAACACTGACAATAATGTATAGGCCGTCTATGTTTCAGGCACCGACGGAGAGTACACTCGTTATTCCATCAGTGTATGGGACTCAACATAGTTATGCTCATTCGCCGTTTGTGACGTAAACACCTCTAGGATCTTTGTTTTACCAAGCTGGGTCATCTTTCCAACCACCATTTCTATAATCAATGAAGGTGAACAAGAGGAGCTACTGAGACCACAACCCCGCCTGAAGGCTGAACCAAGAAGGAATCCAGCGCGCAACCGTCAACCATCCCGAGTGGCACAAATTCTGATCGGCATTTAGATTGATTAATTTTATTGTTGTATCAAACATTTATATTTTTTCAATGATTTTTATTATTATTTTTAGTGGAATATTGTTATCATTTAACAAAATTAAAGTTTATATTTGCTATTATTTCACAAAATTGAAGTTGTAATTTGTTACCATTTCACAAAAATGAAAGCTGATATTTGTTATCATTTCACAGAACCACGTGTTTACATATTACAATGGAATTGATATTTGTTTTCTAGTTTGCCTCTTTCTTGGTTGGTTTGACCTGTCTCGAATATCCACGTTGTCGCGTATTCGAGTTGAAGTCAGTCGACCTTTTAGTTTGTGACGCAAGACCTATCAGGTAATAACTTAAACAAAGTGCTCGATACAGGCAGCGGCCACATACGATTGGTGTAAATATAAATATTTTAAATATCAAATTCAATAATTACAATTATTATGTTAAGAATGTAATTAATTTAAAACCTTAAATCCTAAATCCTAACTTTAAAACCCTAACCCTAAACTCTAACACACTAAAAATCGTAAAACCCCAATATAACACGGGGGGAACGCTTCCAAGTGTTTCCCCTGAATCGGCCTATACTTGTAAATATTCCAAAAATCGACCTATTCTAGTAATTAAAAAAAAAAGACATTTTTGGGTAATTTAATCATGACTTCTTTATTGTAAGAGGAAACATGATATGATTTTAAATAGGAAAATATAGAAGTCTCTTATAATGATACAATAAAATATTTTTAAAAAAGAAATATGTGCTCAATTTTTAAAATTGTTTGTGGAATAAAAAATATATCAATGTACTAAATATTCACCCTTTAAAATAATAGTAATAGATAAAAATAGGGTAAATTATATCATTAGTCACTAAATTATTGGTAAGTTTTCGTTTCGGTCACTTAATAGAAAAAACAATTTGATTATTGAACTATTTGAAAGCTTTCATTTAAGTCATTAGACTGTTAAAATCAATGCTATATGGCTTTCTCTATTCGCATTGTCTACATCGACCGAAACCTCTCTTTCCCCTACTCTTTTATAGTTCATTTGTTTTTATGAAATAACTTTGGGAGTTTCGAATCTGTAAAGAAAAATTCAAACAACTTTTTTCTCCTATCTTCAACACTAACCGTCAGATCAACTTGGATTTAAGATATGTTCTTCTACTTATCGATGTGTATTGATCCACTGTACCGATCATCGAATTTTTGCTTGAAGCTCGCTGGTGAATTTAAAAAAAATTTGGTAAGAATGCCCTTTCTATCATATTACTAAATTCGCATTAAAAAGTAATTATAATAAAATTAAAAAATAAATAAATAAATTACCTTTAAAAATAGATAATGGTAGTTTTTTTAAAGTAGATTACGATAGTTATATTAAATTTTTTTTATGATAATTCTAATATAATTAAAAAAATTAAAAAAAGAAATATATTATGATAGTTATATTAAAAAGTTGTGATAATTATAATGTAATTTAGATTTAAATTTTGGACTAGTATTTGGTATATTGACATCATTGTCAGTATGTGTCTCTTTTTCTTTTTTACTATTTATTCTTTTTAATATTTTACTATATCATTATAGGATAATTGTAAACCTTTTGACCTGCTTGTGAAATTTAAAAACTCTACCGATAGTGTACCAAATATTATTTCTTAGATTTATTAATTAAAAAAATTGTATATAGTAGGTTTTTTTAAAGATGTGATAATTATAATATAATTTAGATTTATTAGTTAAAAATAAAAAGTAGTATAAGGTAGATATTTTCTAAAGGTTAATTCTATTCAAAAAGTTATATAATTAAATTTTAGAATAAATTATAAAAATGTCATTAAATTAGTATCTTTGTTCTATTTTGGTCACTAAACTATTAATTTTTTTATTTAATCACTAAACTTTTTGAAATCAGATATTTTGGTCACTTAAAGTTGACTTGGGTTTTTTTATTGGTCTAACAGCAAATTTAGCCCTCCAATGTTTACAAGTTATATCAATTTGATCCTAAATATAAAACATTCAACAAATTTAGCCCTCATTGTTTACAAAATTTGTCATTTTAGTTTGAATTCTAAAAAAATCACAAACTTTATTTATAATTAAACCATCAATTTCACATAATTTTATCTTCTGTTTTGAAGCTAGAGATGGCAACTTGAGCTCACTTTTTTTCTATTTCGGGTTTTGAATTTTGTTGTTTGGTGATGGCTTTTATTATAAGTTGGTTGGTTGGCTATTGCAACCTTTGCGAGAGATTTGTAATTAACTTTGCTTCATAAATTGTAACATTTTAAATATCATTACCATATGATGTTATTTTCATTTCATTCTTTTTTTCCCCCTTTTCCATGTGTTGGGTTGGTAAACGTTGTGTATAAAAACAATCTATGCCAAAGATGATGTTAGAATTTTTATATTGGAGTAGGACAAACTTATAAAATTTTGAAACCTAAAGCCAACATTTCTAGGCTAAGAAGCTTAAATTATTAATTTTTGTAAAGGACCAAAAAATAATTTATTAATTTTTTTAGACTTAGACTAAATTGACAAATTTTTGTAAATTTTGAGGGATTAATTTGTTGAATTTTTTAGAATTCAAACTAAAATGATAAATTTTGTAAACATTGAAGGCTAATTTTTTTGAATATTTTATATTTAGGATCAAATTTATATAATGTGTAAATATTAAAAAGCTAAATTTGTTAGTAAACCAATAAAAGAAGCCCAAATCAGTTTGAGTGACCAAAATATTTTATTTTGAAAAGTTTAATGACTAAATGGGAAAAATTAATAGTTTAATGACTAAAATAGAACGAAGGTAATAGTTTAATAACCATTTTTATTGTTTACCCTAAATTTTATTTACTTAAGTTAGAGTTATAACTTGAAAAACTTATAGTAATTAAGCATATTCAATTAAGTAATATTTAAAAAGAATTGTCAATAAAAAAATAGAGATTAATAGCATTAATAAATTAAAATATCTCAGAAAGAATGGCACATTTGTGCTTTGCATTTGTGTCGAAGAAACCACACATGGTGACATTCCATATTTATGTTGGTTTGAAATTCTAGAACACTCTTGATTTGTGTCCAAGTTTAACAATGAAGGGGAGGGAGTATTAGCACTAGATTTACGTTTTAAAAATTGTAACAGATACCCTTTTTAACGTCGTATGCCATAAATGCATGTCATGTGCTTCAAAACTGTTCAACTGCTGATTTATGATGTTTTTTATTCTTGCTATCATTTTAATTGGTGATGACGTAATAAAATATTATGATATTATTATTTTTTATATGAAGTTAAAAATATATGAGATGAAGGTTAGAAAGAAAAGTTAAATTATTTTATTTGTTTGGCACAAGTATCATTTCCAATAAATATTATTAAATGCTTTTATTAATTTAATATAAATATATTTTTTATTTATCATGCCATATTCTCCAGGTAGCTTGTGAAACATTTAAAGAACTAGATTATGATATCGGATCTCTTAGAGATGCATATTTCTAAATGATAAAAAAAAAAATTAAAAATTGTGTGTTAGATGAATGATGATTTAAGAGAAGAAGTGAGCAATTTGAAGGAATAAAAAGAGAAGCTCAAGAAACTAGTACACGAGAAAGATGAAGTCTTAAAGAACACTAAAAAGAGATTGTTGAGTCCAAAGTTGTTTTGAAAAGGTTTAGTGGGTAGAACAAAAAACTTGATGAGATCTTGGCAAATAGGAGATTCGAGCATGGCCATGGGAGTCTTGGTTACAAGTAAGAAAGTTGATCCATCTGCTAAGCTTGTTAAAGTTAACAAAACTTCCTTTATGCCAAAAAAAAATGATTTCGGAGGATAATTTGTCGCTATTGTAGAAAGGCTGGTCATATCAAGCCTTACTATTTCAAGTTGCAAAATAACTGATGGAAGTTCAAATTTGGTGCAGCAGCTATTTAAACAACCGTTCAAACAGGTAGAAGGACAAGATAGTTTGGTATGAAACAAGTTTGGGTCAAAAAAAGGAATAATTGTTTACCAGTGGCTCATACATCCTTAAAGGTTGTGACTGATGAGATTTGATACATTTATAATGGGTATTTGAGGCATATGACTAGAAAGAAGAGCTTTTTGAAGGACATTTTAAAATGTGGTACAGGAAAGGTCACTTTTTATGATGGAAGGAAATGGAGGATCATTGGAAGGGATGTGAAGATGTTGATGGTGATGTGATCCTAAGTTCAAGCTACGTGGAAGGCTTTGGTTGGCTTATGCAAAAACGTTGGAATCAAGCCCAATCTGGTTATGCCCAAGTTGGGTTGAGCCTAACTTTCATACGAGTCCAAATCATTCAAATTTTGGACGAATGCTTTAAAGGGCTTGATTAATTTAACCAACCAATTCTAAGACTTTTAATTATTTTAAGTTTATTTTAATAAGTTTGAGTTCTTTTAATTTAATTCCACAAATTTTTATCATGCATGTTGTTATATGTCTTTTGTGTTCAAGTTACTAAGTTGATAATTATCTTTAGCCCATGTGTGTGTGTTAATTATCACATGGTGTTTAGTTTGTGTCATTTGATATGTTTTAGTTGTGTGTATGTGTTTGTGTCCATCATATATAGTTAACTTGAATTTCACGCGTGTGGGGTCAAGAATTCGAGTGTCTAATTCTTAAGTTATTTGTCTTAGCCGAATGAGCTTGAGAGTGTTGCAAGTAATTAATGCTTACTTATACTTGTGCAGGTGACCATTCGGTTGGGACAAGATTGACTCTTTAAGCTTCTACATTCATGCCAAATTCATGCACAAAGGAACCTTCCAGAATTTTCATGAATCAAGCTTTCAATGTGGTTCGTGTGGTTGCTCATATGGTGTGCCAAATACATTTCAACATACATTTCTTAAAGTGGAAGGATACATGGCATTAATGGAGATACATGGACGGTGGAGGAAGGACCTTCTAGAATCATGTTTCCATCCATACATCATAAGTTCCTTAAAAGATAACATTTAAAGACATGCATGCTCCATGCAATGTACATTTGGCCAAAGGGGAGATTGAGAAGAATTAATGGCTGAATATTCAAGGAATATGAAGCTTACTTCATGGCTAAGAATGCATGAATGCACCAAGTGAAACAACATGACCATTTGGCCAAAGCATGCACCATCCTTTAAGCATGAATCAAATTTTAAAGCTTTAGTGTGAACAACTTAAGTGTTAGGTGTGAACATGATTAAGGCTAGTGTGAAACACTTTTTGTGCCAAATTTGATTAGCCATTTTAGGTGCTATATAAACTGTGTAAAAGGACATTTCATGGTTAGACCATTTTTCATACAAAACTTTATTTGTGAGATTCTTCTCTCCTAGGTTCTTAACTGAACCTCATTCGAACCTCATTTGAACTTATCAAACTTTCACATGTTTGAGGCGTTTACCATTTATCTTATCATCTAGTAACCCATTTCGGGGTGTGGCAACTTCGATTATGTCAAGGTTCGAGTATTTGTTAAGTTTAAGTAGGTCGAGTTCTATCATGACTTCGATTCCTTAAAGCATTCATGTAACAACCCATTTTTAGTAAAATTGGAACAGTGGTTTCGGGACCACAAATTCGAAGTCAGAAAATTTATTTTATTGTATGATAGAAATACCATATAAAAATTTTGTTAAGAAATTTTACCGTTTACATACTTAATTTGATAAAAGGGACTAAATTGCATAAAATGCAAAAGTTATGTTCTAATAGCTAAAGGTATTAAATAGCTATAGAATTTAAAATTGGAGGTCCTTATATAGTAATTAGCCATTAAGGTTGTTAGTGGATAAGCATGAGTAGTCATCATTGGAATTTGAATGAATTATTAAGGTTAATTTTGGAAATTAGTGATTAAAGTTATAGTTAATAAAATAAAATAAACTATTATCATTCGTTATCATCATCTTCCACACAAGAAAAAGAAAAAGAAAAAGAAAACCTAGCCATGGAAACTTGAAATTTAGGCAAACTTATTTTGCTCAATTAGATATGTATTTTTGTTCTGTTTTTTTTATTATTTCAATGTTTCCAGGATCGTTGTAGCTTAATCTAGCTAGCCCGGGGATTAATTTGCAAAACTGTTAAAGTATTAGGGTTTTTGTATTGATGAAAATTCTTGATTTTTGAAGTTTGATGATAGAACATGAATGGTTGTTGTTAGATAAATAACTTTTGTAAAGAGAATTTTGGTGAAATCATCAATTAGTGGCTAAACTAAAAAATGTGGTAAATTTATGGTGAAATTGTAAATTATATGGGCTACTATTAATATGTATAAAAATTGGCTGGGCTTGAGTAAGGATTAAATTGCATGAAATTTATTTTTGAGCTTAGAGACTAAATTACAAAGGAATTAAAGTACCATTTTGCCAAAATTTCCATGTTGGATTAAATTGAATGAGAATTATATTGATATGAGTTAAATTCATTCGTATAGATCTTGTCAGACCTCGTACAGAGTTAGATCGAGACAAAGAGAAAATATCAGATTAGTTGCCTCCGTATCTATATACACTTATCGAGGTAAGTTCTTGTAATTAAATTTTATATTTATATGTTTTAAATTGAATTATATGTATGTGATTTGTATAATTATCATGTATAAATATCAGTCATATATCCAACGATTACCGAGTCTTGTTTGAACCTTAGGAATTCGTAGGATACAAATGATCATTAGGGTTACCGATTTGGTTGAAGTCCTGCATGTGTTGCGGACACACCACAGCTTGTATGAGCTTACCGATTTACAACTCGTGAGAGCTTACCGATTCTCAGCTCGTATGAGCTTATGATTCATGGCTCGTGAGAGCATACCAATTCATAGCTCGAATGAGCATACATGTATATGAATTGACAGATTACAGTTCAGTACACCTCGTGTGTACTACCCGCGTATCCAATGATATTCTAAATGGTTCAACGGGCATAGTTCTGTTACGAGTTTATAATAGTTCAATACGAACTAGTACACGTATTTACATGAATTACATGGAAATGATTTATATATGATATATGGATACGTGGTATAGATGTTACATGTATATGGAATTTGAATAATGGTTGAATTACATGACTAACATGGCTATTGATGATATGTGTTTAGGCTTTTGGCCAAATTAGTTTGGATATGTTTTGTATGCTTACCTTAAATGTGATTAAATGGTAAGTTAATTTCTTTGTTATACAAACTTACTAAGCTTAAATTTTTACTCTGAGTTAGTTTTCATATTTTATAGTAATTCGGAAGCTTTTCGGGTTGGAAGCTTGTAACACCCCCTAACCCCAAACCGTCACCAGAATAGGGTTATGGAGCATTACCGGACCTATCAAACAATTTACAATTAATATACAAATAATTATCAAACATAATATAAAATAATCTTAAAGTCCCTTAGATGGACCCTCGAGGCCCAAAATACAAGTTAAGAGTGATTCGGGACTAATTCGGGTGCTTGGGGAATTTTAATTTTATTTTTATTTTTTTGTGCGAACTCAATATAACCCCTTTATAAATATCTAACATTCCCTGTAAATTCAAATCGAGACCAATCCAAACAAAAATCACAACCAACCCACTTCACATTTAAATACACCTAAATTATTTCTAAAAAATTAACTTAATATTTTAATTAAATAAACATTCACAATATCATTCAAAATTTATTGATAATTTCCTTCATTTCTAGTTAACTTAGTATCAAAAATACCAAAATGTCATATAACTTTTCTTACCATTTCATTTAACCATCCAAACATTATAAATCATCCTTTACAATCAAAACATAAGACATGTTCAGGTGAACTATACAACTCCTAATTACATGACACTTTTACCCAAAAGAAAGATTATATCACTAAATTTTCTCTAAAGTCGGGATTACTCTGGATGCCAATCCAGGACTCTTGACTTCTACTAACCTGCGCACGGAAACAATCATACGCTAAGTATGGGTATTCTCAGTGGTATTACCATAATTCAAATTATATTAACAATAATAAAATATAGATATTAAACATGTAACAATTTAATTTCTTATATACTAATTCATTATTTATCTTTCATTATTTCACAATAAAAATTTAATTTAACTATTCATCATTCAATACACATATCATAAACTTGAATTTAAGTCACTTTATGAACATTTAGTTCATGCCTTTCATTCTCTATCTCAATTTCAATGGCTCAATTAATCAATTTCAATTGATTTATCATTTCATTTATTTACCCCTATTAGCAAGACTTAGACCTTAGCGGATACACGGATCCAATCAAACACACCAGAATGGCACCCAGTGCCTCATCAGATAGTTCGAAGCAATAGTTGACACCCAGTGTCTCATCGGTAAAGCCGAAGAAAGTTGGTACCCAGTACCTCATCGAATCTATCCTAAGAAATATAGTGACACCCAGTGTCTCATCGACTTGAGGTCGAAGAATCCCTGAACACTTCCAATCCTATGGCATGCCAACTATATCTGACTCAGCCTGACTAGTTAATAGGTATTCGGTTCACTTTCTCAATTCAATATCACTTTTAATTTATTTACGAATCAACTCAATTTTACTTTTCATCAATATACTATTCATTATCAATACTTATCCATCATCAATTCAATTTCCTTTTCAATTCCATAATAATACTTACCTCATAATTTACTTACCATACATATAATTAAAAATTTAGCATTTAATAAAAATAACTTGAATTATAGGAATACAAACCCGGATTTTGTTATTACTCCTCGATAACTTTCTCCTTTCCTTTTTGTGTCGATGCCTCGGGTTCTTTGCTAGCTATGAAAATAAGAATAATTTACACTATTAATTACAACACTAATTAATAATAATTGAATTTTTATCCGATTTATACTCTAATTCCAATTTAATCCTAATTAACTCATTTACTTTTCTAACTCAATTCATACTTTATTTCTATTCAATTTCCTTCCATATTCTACTTAACTATCTAATATTCATAATAAAACCCTAATTTAAAACTTCTTTCAATTTAATCCCTACAACACAAAACTTATAGCCTAGTTTACAATTTAATCCTTTAATCAACTCTAACTTGAAATTCATTCAATTAAACCCCTAATTCATTATTTTGTTCAACATGAACTATGTTCAAAAACCTAAGAACTTTCAAAAATTCAACTTAATTTCCATAAAACTTTGTTCTAAAGCTTCTAAAACATCAAAATTAAGAGAAAAGGACTTAATTGACTTACCTTTTAAAGTTTCAAACCTTAAAACCCTAGTTTTTCCTTTTTTTTCTTTCCTTCCCCTGTTCGAATGTTTTCTGTTTCTTCTTTTTCCTTCATTTCTTTCTTTTATTCTTTTAGTCCTTTTCCCTAATTATTCTTAATTAAGCTAAATTCACTTAATTAAAGCCTAATTAAACACACAACTAGACTCATAAATATTCCTAATAAATATTTATGAACTCGGTTTACTAAGACGAAGGCCCTATAACTCACTTTTTCGGTGCCCATGAATTTGGGTCATTACAAAGCTTGTCGGAGCTATTTCACACTATTCATCGGCTTTTTTGGTACTTTCGGTATATTAATATCGGTTATAATGACATGTATAGGGTAATTTGGCCAATGTTGGCATATAATTGTTTTGTTGAGATTAGCCACTTAAATAGTTTGTGTTTGGTATATTTTGATGTATATATATATGTGGTTTTGTCATATTGATGTTTGTTAGAATGGTATATTTGGTACCATTTGGGTTTATGCATATATGTATTTGGTTATTTAAGTAAAATTGGATACTTGGTTGACATGTTTTTAAGTTGTCATTTGAGGTGCCTAAGGGCATATTGGTTGTATGTTGTGATAACACATATTTAAGACTTGATTTTAGCTTGTTTTGAATGCCTTGTTATGTCTTGTTGATGTGAAATATGATGAGTTTAGGTTGGTGTCAAATTGGGTGAGAAATGTAGCTTGAAAAATGACCTATTTTCGTCCACATGGGCAGAGACACAAGCGTGTGTCTCAGCCGTGTATGACACATGGTCAAGTGACACGGCCTTGAGTGCCCTGTATATTTTTAAGAATGCAATTCAGTATGCTGACACGGCCTAGCACACGGGTGTGTGACTTGACCTGTGGCCCAAGTTAGAGAGTTACACGGGCACAAACACAGGCTGGGACACGTGCACACGACCTAAGACACGGGCGTGTCTCTTGGCCGTGTGAATCACACGGTCTGGCCACACGGCCGTGTGACCCCTATAGCTTTGAAAAATTTCAATGTTTTCTGAAAAATTCTTTGAGTACCCGATTTAGTCCCGACTTGTTTTTAATGCTTATTTTGGGCCTCGAGGGCTCGTATAAGGGACAATATATTTGATTTCGATTGGTTTCTAGCATGAATGTATATGATATGAAATGTTTGCATTTTCTGTCTGTTTGATTTGTAAACTCCAATAATGCTCTGTAACCTTGTTCCAGCGACAGATTCGGGTTAGGGGTGTTACAATTCAAGTGCTTTGGGTAAAAGTTTCCACCCTTGTTTGAACCATTCAATACGATCCTTCCCTTCAAGCAATTTTTCAAACTTTTCAAGTCTTGAGAAATTGCATCAATTGGTATCAAAGCTTGAGATTCTTGAATTTAGTTCGTATCTATCTTTATTTTAATTTTTGTGTTTATAAAAAATAGAAATTTGAAGTGAAAAAAGTGTGAAAAAAGACAAAGAAAAAAACGAGTAAGACTAAAAAAAAAGTTTAAAAGCTCATCAATAGAAAATTCATCTATTTACTATCATTTAGCATATTTTACACCATTTGGTGAATTCACTATACCAAAATTTTTTCGATCCAAAAATTACCATTCTACTCTTACGCCTAAATCATTTTGAGACCTTTGTGAACTTTTTTTAAAATGCCAAATTACCAAAATAACCCTACCATCTTTTATCAGCTTTTTGACTCAATTCTTGCCACAATCATCCAAAGGTTTAAAAGTTCTCCTAGTTCTTTTAATAATTCCATAAAAAAAGCTACAAGCAGGAAAGGCAAGAGCGAAGAAAGAGCATTTGAGTGGAAAAAGCCAAATATGTGTGCAAAAATGAGTGGAGCGATTTCCTTCCAAGTGAGTTGATGAGGTTTTGTTTGGTTAGGTATTTTCTATATTTAATTCCATTCTTTTATTAATAATCTTCTATTCTCAACCATGTCTCAAAGTCCCAAACGTGGAGTTGCTAATGCGGGGGCTCAAATGCCAAATCTCCAAATGCAAGTAATGCTCCAAGAAATGTGACGCATGTTACAAGCCAAATTAAAGCCTATCCAAGAAAGGCTTGATCAAGTGGAGGAGCGATTGCAACGAGGACGTTCACCTCGAGGACTAAATGTTCAAGGAGACCGCGCACAAATGAGGAATGAACAAGAAGATTACTATGACAATGATGAAAGTGATCGTGGGTCTGTCGTTAGCATGAGACGATCTAGATAAAGACGAGAGTGTGCTTAAGTTGATGATAACCTAAATAACATCAAATTGAATATTCCTTTATTTCAGGAAAGGAACAACCCTAAAGCCTACTTGGAGTAGAAACGAAAGATTGAGAAAAACTATTTCGAGTTTAAAAAGGTAAAACTCACTGCCATTGAGTTTTTTGATTATGCAATGATTTGATGGATCAACTAACCTTGAATAGAAGGAGAAACGAAGAGCGTCCTATAGATACATGTGAGGAAATAAAAGCTATCATGAGTTGACACTTCATTTTGAGTCATTATCATAGAGAGTTGTATAAAAAATTGCAAACCTTAAGATAAGGAGCAAGGAATGTTGATGACTACTACAAAGAAATGGAAGTAGCCATGATTTGAGCCAATGTGGTGGAAGATCGCGAGGTAACTATGGCTAGGTTCTTGCGAGGTTGAATAGCGAGATTGCCAATATCGTTGAGTTACAACACTATGTTGAGATCAATGACATGGTGCATATGACCATTAAAGTCGAGCAATAACTCAAAAGGAAAGGCACCACTAAAGTTGGATCAAGCCTAGGGGCTACTTCATCATGGGATACAAGGTGGAACAAAAATACTAATGTTTCGATTGCCCAAGATAAACCTAACGTTCTAAAAGAATTTAAACGGGTCAATACTCAAGCAAAAGGTAATGAAGTGGTACAAACATCAAGGAGTTGTGATGTTACATACTTTAAATGTCTTGGAAAAAGACACATAGCAAGTCAATGTCTAAATCGTGCTACGATGATCATGAAAGATAATGGAGAAATTGTGTTCGAAGAAGAGCTTGAAAACGAACCAACTCCTATTGTGGAGGATTCAAGTGATTTGGAGTATCCCGTGGAAGGCTAGCTATGTAACACCCCAAACCCGGCCTAGACGTTATGGCCGAATCTGGCGTGTCACATTGAAGTGTTTTATCGAAAACCTTGTTTTCATTGGAAACACTTCCTTAAAATAAAAAACCTTAATTACTTTGTAAAATCTCTTTTCAGTTGCGGAAGCTTTATTTAGAACACATGATTTTATGAAAACTCGTCATTTAAAAATTAAGTTGCGGAAACATAGTATTTAAAACACAGTTATGGTTTAGGAAACCACATTCTACTTCTAATTAAATATAAAGCATAAATATGATAATAATCCTGATTTGAAATATTAGCCAGAGGAAAGGCCTTGTTACAACCCAAATCAAAAAGAAAATAGTTTAAAATCAAAATATTAAAAATTAAATAAACACTAAGTCTAAACTTTTTATGCTAGTTCGCCACCTCCGAGTCCCTCCATCCGTCGAACCGCCTACTGAGGATCACCTGAAAAATTTAGAAGGAGGTGGTGAGTTTCGAAAACTCAGTGTGTAGAACCCTCAACGAGTATAAAGCAATCATTAGTCATTTTGGGCCAGAGCCCAATTCAATAACGGTGGTCTTTGGGCCTTAGCCGAAATTAGCCTCAGTTGGGCCAAAGCCCACATCACAATAATATCACAACAATATCATACATGTAATTTAATGCAGTGCAATCCCATCCAAATTATCCATCCGCTACACACCAGCTCTGTCCCCCGTCACACCATGTGGGGATATAAATATTGACCCACCCAGACCACACACCAATGGTAGCCCGGTTGCGGAACTACCTTCATTTACATATTGGGTTTTAAAAGCCGTCGGTAGATCCAGGATTGTCAGGCAACCATGCGATCCTCATATACTTCCTCTGTTCCATAGTTCCCACCCTATATGCAACTTAAGCAGAACATCATATGTATGCATGTCACATCCATAAAACTTACATTCAACACCTAGGGGTATTTTGGTCATTTTCACCCTTAGGGGCATTTCCTTAATTTTTCCTTAATTATGGTTTCCATTTACCTTGGCCCGTTAACAAGTTCCGCGAGCTAAGGTGAACGAATACTATGCACCAAGTTGGATTCCAGAGGAGGAGGTGAGTCATTAAGACCGCTTAAGTACCAAGCTCTCCCTAGATCCAATCCTAGACATGCATATACCCGTTGCCACACCTTAACCCTATGACCTGTCCACGGTCGCAAAATATTAATTAAATCTTATATAGTTACCATATACTAGGCCCAAAACCCCTTACGAAGCCCAAACAAGTTTACATACCTGTATCTGGCCCATTAAGCCCAATCATATTCATATGGCCCATTAGGCCCAAATCACCTGTATATGGACCATTAGGCCCAAATCACATTTATATGGCCCGTTAGGCCCAGTCACATTCATATTCATGCTCGCATACAAATTCCCATCACATAGCATCAATATTCAGTTTTTACCTATTATAGGCCCAACAGCCCTTCGCGCCCATTTAGCCCATTCCGGCTTGTATGGCCAAATCACAACCCAAGTCCACAGAATCGCCCGTGGGTCTCAGGCAACCTATCAGTCTCTCCCTTACGAGTGTTCGCGCACTCGCAAGACTACCGTAGCCACACTTTCAGCATTTCGGCATTTCGATTTTCGACTTTTGCTAATTCATAGTGTGTGTGCAATGTATGTACACACCTTCGGCTTTATACCAAGTTATCATAGGGTAGAAGTACACACCTTATCACCTGGAGTACTAAGTGTTTATAATCGCCCGAACCTATATTCAACATTATGCTCCATTAGTCACATTCCATTAATTCAAAATAAATCCACTACTTACCGAAGAACAACCTATACTTGCCTTGACTAGATTGATCGACTGCGACCTGCCTATGTAACTCGAAATCTAACGTAGTCCCCCTTCCGCATCTAGGCAGAAATTCCCTAACGGCCGACACCTTACGTTGCTTAAACTTGGAAGCCTCTATCCCAACCTCTCTGCTAGAACCCCCTTTTTCCATCAGCGATCACACTTTTGAATGAGAGAGAAAAAAGAGAAATAAATGGAGAAACCGTAGGCTAACTAAAGTTTTGGAAAGAATAAAGAAAAATTGGCTTTTAAGAGTGTATAAATGAAAGAACTTAGAAATATTTAACAAAAGCCAAAGAAGATCTAACTTACTTACCGATGCGAGACCGCTTGCCAACACGAAATCAAACCCCCCAAGTGTATGAATCGGCTTTTAAATGAAAAAGAAACAGTCGGCTAAGTTGAAGAGGGAACAGGTTGATTCGACTAAAATAGGGAAGAAAAGATCAAGAGTTTGGCTTAAGGAAAAGAGGAGGTGATATGTGACTGAAGCACACAGAAACAACAAATGCCCTTACTCACCCATGCGACACACATATTTATACTAAAAAAAATAAAAAAATAAATAAAAATAACTAAAAATACACCTACACTCCTCAATAAACTTAAACTTGTCAAGATAAATTCCCTTTAAATTCGCCAATCATACCCACACTTAATCCTCATCCTAATCCCCTTGAATTTAGCCAAAAATTCCAATTTGAATTGCATTCAAATTGCTTCCACCGTACAACACTTGAGTAGCAAAATTAAATTCTCCCTTTTGCGCGCCCCATCACTCGAACTCCAGACCTCAAGGTTACTCTACCTCCCAACACGCTCCTTCCACCTAATGCTCAGGGTTCTTTAGAAAAAAAAAGGAAAAATTTTACTAAAGCCCTGGATCGAACCCAGGACTTTTTCCACACTACCAACCTTCCCAAATAATTTAACAATTAAACTAAACACACAATTATAACATATTTAAACTCCTTTCTTTTATTCAAGCTGCCTTCTAACCGATCCCAAACTCAAGGCCCATTACTTCTAGGCCCAAAATCAGGGTGTTACAATTCACCCTTCCTAAAAAAAATTTCGTCCTCGAAATTTCTAAATACCAGGGTAGTCATGTATCAACTATCCCACTACGCTACCCCTGCGCACTCTGATCCTAATAATTTTAATATATATTCAAAACATCCACCTATCGCAAACATTCTCAAACATACATAAAATAAGTATCAAATTCAAATTCAAATGTTTTAATACAATCTGATATTCAAGGAAATCCTACTGAATATAAACAATCAACATATTACAGTGTATCAGGTCAACATAATTCAGTAGTAAGAGAACTAACTTGGCTCGACGTCGGAGACCCGGTGTGCCACACAATAGAATCTTTCAAAACCACCTCAATATCATTTGTAAACAATTTTAAAAGCCTAAAAACAAAGCCCATTTCACAACTCGAGTTTTGAACTTGACTCTGATACCGCTAAATGTAACACTCCAAACCCGGCCTAGACGTTATGGCTGAATCTGGCGTGTCACATTGAAGTGTTTTATCGAAAACCTTATTTTCATTTGAAACACTTCCTTAAAATGAAAAACCTTAATTACTTTGTAAAATCTCTTTTCAGTTGCAGAAGCTTTATTTAGAACATATGATTTTATGAAAACTCGTCATTTAAAAATTGAGTTGCGGAAACGTAGCATTTAAAAAAAACAGTTATGGTTTAGAAAACCACGTTCTACTTCTAATTAAATATAAAGCATAAAAATGATAATAATTCTAATTGGAAATATTAGCCAAAAGAAAGGCCTTGTTACAACCCAAATCAAAAAGAAAATAGTTTAAAATCAAAATATTAAAAATTAAATAAACACTAAGTCTAAACTTTTTATGCTAGTTGGCCACCTCCGAGTGCCTCCATCCGTCAAACCGCCTACTAAGGATCACCTGAAAAATTTAGAAAGAGGGGGTGAGTTTCGAAAACTCAGTGTGTACGTCCCTCAACGAGTATAAAGCAATCATTAGTCATTTTGGGCCAGAGCCCAATTCAATAACGGTGGTCTTTGGGCCTTAGCCGAAATTAGCCTCAGTTGGGCCGAAGCCCACATCACAATAATATTACAACAATATCATACATACAATGCAATATAGTGCAATCCCATGAAAATTATCCATCCGCTACACACCAGCTCCGTCCCCCATCACACCATGTGGGTATATAAATATCGACCCACCCAGCCCACACACCAATGGTAGCCCGGTTGCGGAACTACCTTCATTTAGATATTGGGCTTTAAAAGCCGTCGGTGGATCCACAATTGTCAGGCTACCATACGATCCTCATATACTTCCTCCGTTCCATAGTTCCCACCCCATATGCAACCTAAGCAGAACATCATATGTATGCATGTCACATCCATAAAACTTACATTCAACACCTAGGGGTATTTTAGTTATTTTCGCCCTTAGGGCATTTTCGTAATTTTCCCTTAATTATGGTTTCCATTTACCTCGGCCCGTTAACAAGTTACGCGAGCTAAGGTGAATGAATACTATGCGCCAAGTTGGATTCCAGAGGATGAGGTGAGTCATTAAGACCGCTTAAGTACCAAGCTTTCCCTAGATCCAATCCTAAACATGCATATACCCGTTGCCACACCTTAACCCTATGACCTGTCCACAGTCGCAAAATATTAATTAAGTCTTATGTAGTTATCATATATTAGGCCCAAAACCCCTTACGGAGCCCAAACAAATTCACATACCTGTATCTAGCCCATTAAGCCCAATCATATTCATATGGCCCATTAGGCCCAAATCACTACCTATTTGTCTCTCCCTTATGAATGTTCACGCACTTGCAAGACTATAGTAGCCACACTTTCGGCATTTCAACATTTCAGCATTTCAAAATTTTGGCATTTCAGTCTTTCGGCTTTTGCCGATTCATAGTGTGTGTGTTGTGTATGTACACTCCTTCAGCTTTATATCAAGTTATCATATGGTAGAAGTACACACCTTATCACTTGGAGCACTAAGTATTCATAATCGCCCGAACCTATATTCAACATTATGCTCTATTAGTCGCATTCTATTAATTCAAAATAAATCCACTACTTACCGAAGAACAACCTGTACTTGCCTTGACTAGATTGATCGAATGTGATCTGCCTATGTAACTCGAAATCTGACGTAGCCCCCCTTCCTTATCCAGGCAAAAAGTCCCTAACGGCTGACACCTTACATTACTTAAACTTGGGAGCCTCTATCCTAACCTCTCTGCTAGAACCCCCTTTTTCCATCAGCGATCACACTCTTGAATGAGAAGGAAAAAAAGAGAAATAAATGGAGAAACTATAGGTTAACGAAAGTTTTGGAAAGAATAAAGAAAAATCAGCTTTTAAGAGTGTAGAAACGAAAGAACTTAGAAATATTTAACAAAAGCCGAAGAAGATTTAACTTGCTTACCGATCGCGAGATCGCTTGCCAACACGGAATCAAACCCCCCCAAGTGTATGAATCGGCTTTTAAATGAAAAATAAAACAGTTGGCTAAGTTTGTTGTGGGAAGAGGTTGATTCGATTAAAATAGGGAAGAAAAGATCAAGAGTTTGGCTTAAAAAAAAGAGAAGGTGATATGTGACTGAAGCACACAGAAACAACAAATGCCCTTACTCGCCCACACGACACACATATTTATACTAAAAAAATAAATAAAATAAATAAATAAAAATAACTAAAAATACACCTACACTCCTCAATAAACTTAAACTTGTCAAGATAAATTCCTTTTAAATTCACCAATCATACCCACACTTAATCCTCATCCTAATCCCCTTGAATTTAGCCAAAAATTCCAATTTGAATTGCATTCAAATTGCTTCCACCGTACAACACTTGAGTAGCAAAATTAAATTCTCCCTTTTACACGCGCCACCACTCGAACTTCAGACCTTAAGGTTACCCTAGCTCCCAACACGCTCCTTCCACCTAATGCTCAGGGTTCTTTAGAAAAAAAATGCAAAATTTTGCTAAAGCCCTGGATCGAACCCAAGACTTTTTCCACACTACCAACCCTTCCCAAATAATTTAACAATTAAACTAAACACACAATTATAACATATTTAAACTCCTTTCTTTTATTCAAGCTGCCTTCTAATTGATCCCAAACTCAAGGCCCATGACTTCTAGGCCCAAAATCAGGGTGTTACAAGCTATTAGCTGCTAAGAAGACCTTGAGTGCGCAAGTTATTAAAGATGATATGCAACGCGAGAATATTTTTCACATTTTTTTCCATGTTAATGGTAAGGCATGTAGCCTTATTATTGATGGTGGGAGTTGCACTAACGTGGCTAGCACAACCATGGTGGAGAAATGAAGTCTGCCCATGTTAAAACATCTACATCCCTACAAGCTTCGATGGCTGAATGCCAAAGGTAAGATCAAATTTTCTAAGCAAATGTTGATTTCATTCTCTATCAGATGATATGAAGACGATGTCATGTGTGATGTGGTACCAATGCACGCGGGCTATATTTTGTTGGGCCGACCATGGCATTATGATTGATGGGTAATACATGACGGGTTCTTAAATTTGTATTCCTTTGATTTTAAAATGAAGATTGGTAGTCCTAGTTTCATTGTCACATAAACAAATCTACGAGGATCAAGTGACACTAAAATAAGAAAGAGAGAGAATTTGAAAAAAAAAAAGAAAATGAAAGTCAAAATAAAGAAAAAGAAGTGGAAGGTAGTGAGAAAAGAGATGAGAAAAGAAAAGAGGGTGAGAGTAGTGAGAAAAAAAATGAGAAAGGCAAAGAGGTTGTTATGAAGAAAAAACAAAAACAAACAAGAAGAAAAGAGAGTCTTTGTATTCAAAAAAAAAAAAAAGAGAGGTTTAGTGAGGAGAAAATTGAGTCGAGTGCGAGGAGGGTTTATTTTGCTAACCAAATTACTCCTTGTTTGCTTAATGAATTATATGTTCAGGTTCGTAGGAATAAATATTCAAATTTTAACAAGGAACTATTCACAAGGATGAAGAGGATATATAACATGTTGTTTTGGTTGCCATCAATCAGCAAGAACCTATGCGTGTGGAAGCACTTTTGTTTGGAATTATGGGAGAAGGATAGGTTGATTGTATTTATGAACTATAATGCTTGTTTTGTTGTTGAAATTTCTTTTTAAAGGCAAAACATGTTTTCAAATCCATTTCTTTTTTTATGTAGATTCAAATTTGAGGGCAAATCTTTTCCAATAGAGAGGGAATGATGTGATCCCAAGTCCAAGCTACATGGAAGGCCTTGGTGGGCTTATGCAAAAATGTTGGAATTGATAAACCATAATAAGTTGAGCATATGAAAGGGAAAAGTGCAAGAAAAAGGCCAAAAATAGACAAAATAAGTTTATTTCAATACTACACATGGCCTAGACACTTCCATACGGGTAATCCACACACCCGCGTAAGACACACGGGTAGGCCACATGCTTGTGTGTCATGGTCGTGTCGACTAAAAACCAACTCAAAATTACACACGGCTTGAGCACCTTCGCACTGGCGTGGCACACGGCCGTGTCCCTGTCGAGCCCAAGTCTAATTCTACTCAGAAAAGACTAATTTTTAAGGTTTTGAAACATTCCAAAGTTTATATAAACACCCCAGAAGAGGATCAAAGGGGACACAGAATAGAACACAGAGAATACTTAAAGACAGCCATTGGAATCAGCTCAGAAGCAGGATCTACTTCAAGACTGAAGATCTCCATTCAATTTCTTTAGAAGTTCTTTGGGTTTCTTTATGTTTTGTTGTTTTCCCAATTTTGAGATGTTTTCCCCCATCGTTATGAACTAAACTCCCTAAATACCTAAGAGGGATGAAACCTAAGACAGAGCTTATTATTATTTGAACTATATGATAAATACTTGTCCTTATTCTTAATTATGTGTTCTTAAATCTTGCTTTAATATTTCAGGATATTAACTCAAGTTTGATGTACTTATTCAGTGGAGCAAAAGTCCCTATTTAAGAGTAGATCTAGCATAATTAAGTGGAGTTGAATGCAATCCTAGACATAGGATGACGTAAATCTATCGAATTAGAGTCAAATCTAATAAGGGAATCCATAGATCGAGTTAATGTGACAATAGGAGTTTTAATTAGAAAGAGATTTCAATTAATTAACCTAGAGTCATTTGTTTTTAGTCTCGAGATAGATATTAACATAAATCAGGGATTTCTACGGATTAAGTCAAGTGAATAAATCGTCTAATTCGGAAGTAATAAGTGAAGCCTACGTGGATTCTTCCTTGGGTATTGTCTTCTCCATCGATTTTCCAAAAGTATTTTCCAACTTTTATCTCTGTTGTGTTCTTAGTTAATTAGATAGTTAATCTTAGTTTAAAAACACCCCTTTAATTGTTAGGCTAGATAATAAAAAGATAGTAATTACTAGTACTTTTAGTCCTTGTGGATACGATATTTCTAGTCTCCCCATAACTATACTACTTTTCGATAGATGCGCTTGCCTTAGTCAAATTTTTAGTCAGTTTAGTGACCATCAAGTTTTTGGCGCCGTTGTCGGGGACTGAGATATTAGGAACGCTTAATTTTTATTACTTTAGCCATTTTTATTTTTATTGCAATTTATTTTTATTTTTATCACTAATTTTTCTTTTATTTGCTTTTGGCAGGTTTTTATTATTTATGACTAGAAGAAACCCGTCAGGACCTCTACTATTCAACAGTGAAATTGAAAGCATAGCTCGAAGAAATCGTAGAGAAATAAGGCGAAATCTACAGTATATAGAGGAAGAGCACGAGGACGATATCAATAATACCGAGGAGATGGCTGAAAATCAAAATAATCCGTTACCTCCTGTGGTTGCCACAAATCCTGTGAATTAGAATCCCACTCCTCGTACTATGTATGACTATGCTAAGCCTAATTTAGCGGGGGCTGAATCGAGTATTGTTAGACCTGCAATTGCTGCGAATAATTTTGAACTGAAACCTAACACTATACAAATGATTCAATAGTTTGTTCAGTTTGATGGTTTGCAGAATGAAGACCCAAATACTCATTTGGCCAACTTCTTAGAGTTCTGTGATACTTTCAAAATAAATGGCGTTTCTGACGATGCCATTGGCCTTCGGTTGTTTCCCTTTTCATTAAGGAATAAGGCTAAATAGTGGTTGAACTCACTACCACGAGGGTCAATCACTACTTGGGAACAAATGACCGAAAAGTTTTTACTAAAGTATTTTTCACCGGCTAAAACAGAAAAGTTGAGGAATGATATCTCTTCTTTTGTGCAGATAGATTTAGAAACTCTTTACGATGCATGGGAGAGGTATAAGGACTTATTTAGAAGGTGCCCTCATCATGTGTTACCTTTTTCGCTACAGGTTTGGACTTTCTACAATGGTCTAAACCCCTCAACTAGACAACTGATCGATGCAGCCACCGGTGGAACCCTAAATAACAAAACACCCGAGGAGGCTTATGAATTTATTGAAGAGATGCACTGAATAACTATCAGTGGCAAGTCATAAGGACAAAGCCTAGTAAATCAGCCGGAGTTTTCAACCTATATGCAGTCACCATGTTATCAAACCAGGTAGAACTCTTAAATAAAAAGATTAACAGTCTATGTAATTCTACGCAGGTACATCTGGTGATGCAGTGTGACATGAGTGGAGGTGGAATGAGCAATTCAGAATATTTACCTTTTTGCCCCAGCATGGAGAATGAGCAAATAAATTATATGGGTAATAATCCTCGACCTCAAAATAATCCTTACAGTAACACTTTCAATACAGGTTGGAGGAATCACCCAAACTTCTCATGGGGAGGCCAAGGAAATCAGAGACCACCACCCTCTCCAAGCTTCCAACAACAGCATTACCAGCAAGAGAAAAAGTCGAACCTTGAAGAGATGATGACGAAGTTTATTTCAATGGCAGAAACCCATTTTCAAAACACTGAAACTGCACTTAAAAATCAACAAGCATCAATTGAAGGGCTCGAGAATTAAATAAGACAGCTGGCTAAGATGGTTTTAGAGAGACCACAAGGGAGCCTGCGCAGTAACACTGAACCCAACCCAAAAGAACATGTGAAAGCAGTCACCCTAAGGAGTGGGAAAATGTTAAATGAATCTAAAAAGAAGCTGCCACAAGAAGCTAATAGGAAAGAGGATAAGTAGGTAAAACCCGAAATCAGTGAAAAACCATGCTGAGGGAATATAAACCACCAATCCTGTATCCAACAAAGTTGAAGAAAGACCGCATGGATGCACAATTCGATAAATTTCTTGAACTTTTTAAACAGTTGCATATTAACTTGCCTTTTTTTGAAGCTATCTTACAGATGCATACATATGCCAAATTTTTGAAGGAGCTTCTAACAAATAAAAGGAAGTTTGAAAAGTTGTTTACAGTAGAACTCAACAAGGATTGCTCGGCCATACTCTAAAATAAACTGCCAACCAAACTGAGAGATCCAAGAAGTTTTACTATTTTCTGCTTAATTGGTAGTTTAAATGTTGAGAATGCACTAGATGATTTAGGCGCTAGCATTAATTTGATGCCTTACAAAATGTTCAAGCAACTTGCCCTTGGGGAACCAAAACCTACTAAGATGAGTATTCAACTAGCAGATAGATCTATTAAATATCCTAGGGGTATTATTGAAGATGTACTCGTAAAAGTAGATAAATTCATATTCCCTGTTGATTTTGTTATGCTTGAGATGGATGAGGATGTTGAGGTGCCTTTAACTTTAGGTCGCCTATTTTTAGCCACTGCTAGGGCCGTTATTGATGTGGGTGACGGTAAACTTGTGCTTAGGGTAGGTGATGAAGAGATTACCTTTAAAATCTATGATGCCATGCGATTCTCTAGAAAGCAAGACGATTCCTGTTATTTTATTGATTCTATTGATCATTCTATTCAAGATTCTTTTCAGGAAATTGCCATTAAGGACACGTTGGAACTGTGTCTTGTTCAAGGAAAGGGGAAAGATAACGCTACCACTGAGTTAGGGAAGAGACAAACTAATGAACCCTCTCCAAGATAAGAAAAATTTGAGGGTATTGAGGTGAACGATGAACTTAAGCAAAAACCATCTATCGAAGAACCTCCTAAATTGGAACTAAAGCAATTGCCAAATTACTTGGAATACACATTCCTTGGAGATAATTCTACATTACTAGTGATTATTGCTTCTAACTTGCAACCCAAGGAGAAAGAAGAGTTACTCCAAGTACTAAGAAAACATAAAAGAGCCATAGCTTGGAAAATTTATGACATAAGAGGGATCAGTCCTTATTTTTGCACATATAAAATTTTAATGGAAGATGAATATAAACCTTGTGTACAAGCTTAAAGACGACTGAATCCTAACATGAAAGAAATTGTAAAAGCTGAGGTAATTAAACTTCTAGATGCTGGATTTATTTATCCTATTTCTGACAGTTCTTGGGTAAGTCATGTGCAGGTTGTCCCTAAGAAAGGAGGCATGACAGTTGTGGCTAATGAGAAGAATGAATTGATCCCAACACGAATAGTCACGGTAACTCTTTCTATCTTTGCCTTAAAAATTTAAAACGAGTTCTAATGAGATGTGAGGAAATGAACCTTATACTGAATTGGGAAAAATGTCACTCCATGGTTCATGAAGGGATTGTGTTAGGCCACAAAATTTCTAGTAAAGGGATCGAGGTTGACAGAGCAAAAATTGAAACTATTGAGAAATTACCTTCCCCTAGTTCAGTTAAGGCTATTCGAAGCTTTTTAGGACATGCTGGATTTTATAGAAAATTTATTGAGGATTTTTCTAAAATAGCTAAGCCTCTAACGAATTTACTAGAAAAAAAATGTGCCTTTCGATTTAAATCAGGAATGTTTAGAAGTATTTAATACTCTTAAAGATAAATTAGTTAATGCTCCGATTGTAGTTGCACTTGATTGGAATTTACCCTTTGAACTAATGTGTGATGCGAGTGATTTTGCAGTAGGTGCGGTTCTTGGACAGCGAAGAGACAAGCATTTTCAACTGGTCTATTATACTAGTAAGACATTGACAGCCACACAAGAAAATTACACGATAACTAAGAAAGAATTATTGACTGTGGTCTTTTTATTCGATAAATTTAGACCATATTTAATATTATTTAAAGTTGTCGTATACACTGACTATTCAACTCTTCGATATCTCCTTACTAAATTAGATGCAAAACTGCGACTAATAAGATGGATTTTATTGTTGCAGGAATTTGATTTAGAAATTCAAGATAAGAAGGGAGCAGAAAATCTTGCAGCAAATCAACTGTCCAGATTAGAAAACCCACATCTTAAGAAGCTTGATAAACATGAGATAAATGAATCGTTTCCTGAAGAACAACTCCTGGTTATAATTGACTCTGAAAGCTCTTAGTTTGCAGATATTGCAAATTATTTAGTTGCTAACATCATTCCGAAAAGGTTGACACATCATCAAAAGAAGCGATTCTTTACTGATGTGAAAAAATTATTTTTGGGAGGATCCTTTTCTTTTTCGTGTATGTGCAGATCAAGTAATTCGGAGATGTGTTACAAAATTAGAAGTGAGTAAGATCCTGGAACACTGCCACTCAGGCCCAATAGGAGGACATTATAGTGGAACTAGGACAGCACATAAAGCGCTCGAATCATGTTTTTATTGGCCCACACTGTTCAAAGACACTAACAGGTATGTTACTTCTTGTGATAAATGCCAGAGAACAGGTAATATCTCTAAACTTGATGAAATGCCTCAAACTTATACGCTCTCTTGTGAAATATTTGATATTTAGGCTATTGATTTTATGAGCTCATTCCCTAGTTCATATGGCAATAAATACATCCTAGTAGCGGTCGATTATATGTCGAAATAGGTGAAGCTTAGGCTTTACCTACTAATGATGCTAGAATGGTAGTAAGGTTCCTTAAGAAACTCTTCTTTCGATTTGGAACACCTAGAGCAATTATCAGTGATAAGGGTACTCATTTTTGTAATGCTCAATTTGATAAAACCCTTAAGAAATATGGATTTTACCACAAAACAGCTACCCTTTACCATCCTCAAACTAGTGGACAAGTCGAAGTAGCAAACCGAAAGCTTAAACGTATCCTAGAAAAAACTATAGAGTCAAATAGGAAGGATTGGACAATGACAATAGATGATGCTTTATACGTCTATTGAACTGCTTTTAATACCTCCATAGGAGCATCTCCTTACAGACTTGTTTATGGGAAAAGTTGTCATTTACCGTTTGAACTAGAGCAGAAAGCATTCTGGGCTATAAAGTTTCTAAACTTTGATTTCAAACTTGCAGATGAGAAAAGATTGATGCAGTAAAACAAGCTAAATAAATGGCGAGCTAATGCATATGAGAATTCACGATTATAGAAGGAAGCAAGGAAGCGCCGCCATGATGCTCGTTTAAAGCCACAAGCAATTTAAAGTTGGAGTTATTGTCCTACTATACAACTCAAGGCTCAAATTATTTCCTGGGAAGTTAAAATCACGATAGTCAGGCCCATTCGTAGTCCAAACCGTTTTTCCATATGGCACAGTAGAGGTAAGTCATCCAACCCACGGCACTTTCAAGGTAAACGGACATCGTCTTAAACTTTATTACGGTGAGGATTTTAAAGATTATAGAGAGGACTTACGACTCCGCGAACCTGCCTAAATATGCCCAAAAGGTAAAGTCGAGCTTAGACTTTAAATAAGCGCTCCTCGGGAGGCAACCCGAGCACTAACCCCACTAAATAAGTTTATTTTTCTTTCATTTTTCATAGTTTAAATGCATGTATTTTTTGACACACACGGCCTGACACACGGGCATGTCCTAGGCCGTGTGCCCACCACGGGTTAGAGACATGGGCATCCCTAGAGCCGTGTAAACTCTTAAAGCCTTATTATCGGCATTCGACAGTGGCAAACATGGCCTCGACACAAGGGCGTGTGCATGGCCGTGTTAAAACATGACACATTTTCCAAAGTCAAAGTGACACATGGGCTGCGATAACTAGCCACGGCTGTGCGATACAGCCGTGCAAACCCCATGACTGAGGGACACGAGCGTGTCTCAGACCGTGGTGAAACTACACTTCAATTTCCTAAAAATTGGCAGAGGCATGGAATGCGTTAAATCACCACAGCCGTGCGATGCGGCCGTGATACCCTCACGGTTATGAAACGCAGGCGTGCCTGTGGGAACCTGAGCACACACTTTGAAATTTTCAACAAGTCAGAATGGAAAACGGGCATATCCCACGGCCTTATTCAAAAGCCGTGGGCAATCCTAACTACAGACCACGAGCGTGGAGAGTATCACACGGGCGTAGGAGAAGAGAACGAAAGAGTACACGACTGTGCGATGTGGCCGTGTGCGCCTGGACACATAGTCGTGTCCGCAGGCCATGGGCAACACTGACTTAAATCATCAGACCACAAGCACAAATGAAAACAGGGGCGTGTTGGAACTCACACGGGCGTGGGAGAGGTGAACGAAAGATCACACGGCCATGCGATGCGGCCATGTGTTCTCCAGGGCATGGGTATGCGGGTGTGTCTAAAAGGCCGTGTGCGATACTGACTTAAAATTTTACGGAAAACACGGGCTACGAGCGAGACACACGGGCGTGGGCCACGACCGTGTGGTCCAAAACAGGGCCTACATAATTGTGGCCCCTTTTTACTTGAAACTTTAACTCTAAATTTTTTTCATCCCTACTTAAATCCACTATTCACACCCCTCTTTTCACTATTCACCCTCTAGCCATCGCAGTCAACAACTTCCCTATTCTGACCACCATTTTTCGACGAACCACCACATCTCTCTTTTTTTTTTTTCTCTTCCCCCTTCTTTCCCTTTCTTTTCCTTTTCTTCTATCTTTTTCCCCTCTCTTCTTTCCCTCCGACCATTGACCCTTGCACCGTCTGCCCTCGCAACGTCCACCCCTTGCGCCATCTGCCCTTTGCGCCGACCACCAAGCCTTCGGCCACCACTAGACGTCGGTTCCCTTGTTCTTCAACTCCTTTATACTCTATTTTATTCTTTTAATTTTTATTTTTATTCTGTTAACTTTAGTTTTTTAGCATTCATTCTTATTAACAATCTATGACTTTTGTTATTGCATTCATTTTAAACATAGCATAGGATAACTTGATTTTTCTTTTGTTATTTTGATTCTTGATTTTATTCACCGATTCTAAATAATAGGTTCTTTCGATAGTTTTCGGTTTGGTTAGTAGTTAAATATGATAGGATTCTCTTGTTTATTCCTCACCATTAGGTGCATTGGATGGTTTGAATTCGTTTGGTATACATTGAGTTCTGATTCACATACTATGGGTTTTTGCACTTGTGAACATTAGTGCATATAAGAATAAATGTTACATGATTTACTTTTAACCTTCTCGATGTGGTTATTGGATGTTGTGCTTGTTTCTATTTTACTAAGATTGAAATATTTTATCTTTCAGACTCATTATGACTAATACATGAGGAAAGACCAAAGCCACAGTCCCCGTTTTTAAAAAGCGGAAGGGTCTAGGAGCAACACCCTCAAACGCGACCACTGAGGTACGCCATCCCTTTCTCCAATTCCCACCAGGACCTCAGGAGGAGCTGTTCTAGATTCTACGTGCCTGGCCCCTTGGTGTGGGTCGGTGCATCGACTGGGCTACATTGGAACAAGTCCATCTTGCTGACTCAATTCGGGCCCTCCTCGCTACCTCCGTTTGGGACCATTTCTTCGGCATTATTGAGCCGACATACCTAGAGTTCACTTTGGAACTTTGTTCGACATTGCAGGTGCAGACGATTATGTCAGAATTTAATGACCCAGGCACAGTCTAATTCCGTCTTGTCGATCTAGTGCGTCAATTGAGTGTCCCAAAATTTGGAGTTGCCTTGGGAATTTATACATATGAATTTATGGAGGCTGACGATTTTCCCCATCTTCACCGTCACATTCATTACGCACCTTCCTCATGTTGGGCAGCCCTCATTCCTGCTACAGGTATCTATGACCCCAGCCGCTCCAAGGTATCGGCTCTCTCTCCAGCATTACGATACCTCCACGTCCTTTTAGCTCACACCTTATTAGGGCGACGAGAGAGCACTGGCATCGTTAATACTCATGATGCATACTTCTTATGGAGCATGAGGCAATGACATGTTTTTGATCTCGCATACTTCATAGCCCTCGCCTTTCGCCATCAGACCGAACGATACAGAAAGGGAGCCATCTGCATCGGCCCTTACGTGACTCGTATAGCTCGACACTTTGGGCTCCTGAAAACATCGGTTCAATCCTCATCACTCACACTCATCGGTCAGATGTCCCTACAGGGCATCTCAAGTATGCTCCACATGAGGATGATAGAGCGTCGTTGTGGGTTCGATCCTCCTCAATACTGACTAGCACGAGCCATCGATTAGGATGACCCCGAGGATATTACTGACAATATCCCTTCCTTTCATGAGAACCCACCTTCTCAGCCACCGCCGAGTCACAGACCAGTTTATGCGGCTGCTTCATTGACAGAAATTTCTGACCACCTGACTCGATTCGAGCAATATTGCACTCAGCAGTTCAACAACACTGCTCAGCGATTCAACAATATAAAGGTGACTCTGCAACAGATTTGCCAGCATTTCCACATTTCGCCTCCAGCACCACCACCTCACGATCTAGCTACCGATGAGGACTTTTGAGTCCATTTTCACTTTGTTTTTCTTTTCCTTTTGTTTTTGTTTTTCTTTTTATTTTATTTTTCTTCTAAAAGACTTTTATTAGTATATTTTGAACCCCTTATTTATATGACTGTTCCTTTATGAGTAACCATGACAACCCCATCGATATAACTCCCTAAAATATTACTGATGATATCGCAGTTTTAAAAGGTTAAGTCGATTGGTGCTGCTCAGAAATATACAAACAATCCTCTAGGGAAAGATAATCCACGACTGTCATGTCCTGCTCGACCACGACCATAGCCACAACGACACCGACCACCACGATAACCTCTTCGCTTGGCACTGTGATTATGGAACCTAACCTCTACCACCACCGGAGTATCCTGCCCCACCCTTACCTCTGTCTAGTTATGCATGCACTTCATTTCCAATGTCTATAAATCTGCTTTCATTATTCCAAGGATTACATCCAAATTCAGGGCGGTTTCGCTTCTCCCTCTCTTTTATGATATTATGCTTATATTGTTATTTTTTATCTTTGTACATTAAGGACAATGTACATCTTAAGTGTGGGGAGGTTATTTATATGATTATCAGAAAATCCCTGAATTATATCTTATTCTCAAATAATTTTCTCATATTACTATTAGAATGAATTTTGATTGATTTATGATTTTTATTGATATGTTTTGGATCAAAACATAAGTAATTGTACATTGATTATTTAAAATTTAGGACAAATGAGAATCAAGCATGATAAGTTGAACTTTTGAGAATTAAAATTGTTAGGTTGTTTCCCTAAAATGAGGTATTATCTTGAAGTTCTAAATCTATAGGATTGGCATAAAAAACCCATAATTTTTGTGAGATTTTGAGCCTTTTAGAGCATATATCTTTCTTGCTCACTTTTATTCATGGTTATGAGTGAGTCAATACTGATTTGTTATTCTAGCTTGCATCGATTATACATGTCGAGACCACACTGTTGAGTTGATAAACTAAGATGATGAAGGCACTTAGGTTTTAACCCACTCACTCCATAAAAAGCCTACCCACATAATTAACCCTTAGTGAACCCCTTTGAGCCTTAAACACCATTTCTTGATATTTTCCCATTAAATGTTAACCCACAACTTAACCCTTTTTGATTCGTTAAAAATTTTTCCCTTTTTTTTATTGACTCTCTTTTTATCGAGATTTGATTTGATTAGTTACCTAACTATTTTTGTCTATTTCAGTTGCTGAATTATTTCTTATTATGTACTTGCTATTATTGTTATTATTCTTAAAAAAAATTGTATATTTATATTCATATAATTATATATTGTTATAAAGAGCTTGGATAAGTTAAAGTTATTATATTGAGAAAAAGCTCACTTCATTAGTGTTGGATAGTTTGAATTCTAGCACTTGTTTGTAATTCATCAATTAACTTTATTTTTCTAAGTTTGGTAATTTATTAAATTAATCTCGATTCTAATCCTCTTTTTTAGCCTTTATCCATACCTTTAACCCAAGCCCCATTACAACCCTGTTAAAGACCTTTTGATTTGTGTATCATCTCATTTATAATGGTGGAGATTTGATTTTCATGCAAGCCTATGGTAATAACTTTCCATGTTTGACTATTGAGTGCTTAGTTATTGAACCTTAAGCACTTTGAGTAATTTGAGTAAATCTTTAGTGAGGATGTCAATCCTTGTCGATTTGGAATTAAAGGTAATTACTTAGATAAATGGAGATACCTATGATCTTATGATTAAAATGCTCAACATGGATTACTTCGAAACATTTTTGATGATAATTATAAGTTGAGAAGAATTTATTTTAATTGTGAGTTAAGGATTTTGCTTAGGACAAGCAAATGCTTAAGTGTGGGGGATATTTGATAAACCATAATATATACATATTTTTATCCCATGCTTAGCATATTTTGGGTGATTTATCATTATTTTTATTGAATTCGATGCTCCTAATCCTTTTATTTCATGTTTTATATCCAAATGAGCATAGGAAAGCAAAAAGTGCAAGAAAAAGGCCAAAAACAGACAAAATAGGTTTATTTCAGTACTACACATGGCCTAGACACTTCCACACTGGGTAATCCACACACCCGTGTGAGACACACGGGTAGGCCACACGCCCATGTTTCATGGCCGTGTCGACTAAAAACCAACTCAAAATTACACACGGCTTGAGCACCTTCGCACGGGCGTGGCACACAGCCGTGTCCCTGTCGAGCCCAAGTCTAATTCTACTTGGAAAAGACTAATTTTTAGGGTTTTAAAGCATTCCAAAGTCTATATAAACACCCCAGAAGAGGATCAAAGGGGACACAGAATAGAACACAGAGAATACTCGAAGACAACCATTTGAATCAGCTCGAAAGTAGGATTTACTTCAAGACTGAAGATCTCCATTCAATTTCTTTAGAAGTTCTTTGAGTTTCTTTATGTTTTGTTGTTTTCCCAATTTTGAGATGTTTTCCCCCATCGTTATGAACTAAACTCCCTAAATACCTAAGGGGGATGAAACCTAAGACAGAGCTTATTACTATTTGAATTATATGATAAATACTTGTCCTTATTCTTAATTATGTGTTCTTAATTCTTGCTTTAATATTTCAGGATATTAACTCAAGTCTGATGTGTTTAGTCAGTGGAGCAAAAGTCCCTCTTTAAGAGTAGATCTAGCATAATTAAGCGGAGCTGAATGCAATCCTAGACATAGGACGATGTAAATCTATCGGATTAGAGTCAAATCTAATAAGGGAATCCATAGATCGAGTTAATGCGATAATAGGGGTTTTAATTAGAAAGAGAATTCAATTAATCAACCTAGAGTCAGTTGTTTTTAGTCTCGAAAGATATATTAACATAAATCAGAGATTTCTACGGATTAAGTCAAGTGAATAAATCGTCTAATTCGGAAGTAATAAGTGAAGTCTACATGGATTCTTCATTGGGTATTGTCTTCTCCATCGGTTTTCCAAAAGTATTTTCCAACTTTTATCTCTGTTGTGTTCTTAGATAATTAGATAGTTAATCTTAGTTTAAAAACACCCATTTAATTCTTAGGCTAGATAATAAAAAGATAGTAATTACTAGTACTTTTAGTCTTTGTGGATACGATATTTCTGGTCTCACCATAACTATACTACTGTTTGATAGGCACACTTGCCTTAGTCGAATTTTTAATCAGTTTAGCGACCATCAGTAATTAAGCCCAATCTGGTCATGCCCAAGTTGGGCTGAGCCCAACTTCCATGCGGATTCAAATTATTCAAATTTTGGACAAATTCTTTATAGGACCCGATTGATTTAACCAGCCAATTCTAAGACTTTTAATTATTTTAAGTTTATTTTTTAATAAGTTTGAGTTATTTTAATTTAATTCCATAGATTTTTATCATGCATGTTGTTATATGTCTTTTGCATTCAAGTTACTAAGTTGATAATTATCTTTAGTCTGTGTGCGTGTGTTAATTATTGCATGGTGTTTAGTTTGTGTCATTCGATATGTTTTAGATGTGTGTATGCAGTAGCAGAGCTAGAAATTTTTCTTAGGGGGTCGAAATTAAATTATATATTTTTACGATAGTAAAAATGTAATTTCATCATTTTAATAGTCTATATCTTTATAATTTTTAAAGGATTCGATCAAATTTTTATAATTTTTGGGGGGGCCAAAGTACAATTTTACCATTACTAATTTAAAATTTGATAAATTATAAAGGGCCTAAATGGAAAATTTTCCATTTTAGGGGGGCTAGGGCCCTAGCCAGCCCCCTTTGGCTTTGCCACTGTGTGTATGTGTTTGTGTCCATCATATATAGTTAATTTGAATTTCATGTGCTTGGGGTCAAGAATTCGAGTGTCTCGTTCTTAAGTTATTTGTCTTAGCCAAATGAGCTTGTAAGTGTTGCAAGTAATTGATGCCTACTTATACTTGTACAGGTGACCGTTTGGTTGGGACAAGATTGACTCTTCAAGCTCTTACATTCAAGTCGAATTCATGCACAAAGGAACCTTTCAGAATTTTCATGAATCAAGCTTTCAATGTGGTTCATGTGACTATTCATATGGTGTGCCAAATACATTTCAACATAAATTTCATAAAGTGGAAGGATAAATGGTATTAATGGAGATACATGGAGTGTGGAGGAAGGACCTTTTAGAATCATGTTTCCGTCCATGCGTCATAAGCTCCTTAAAGACAAAATTTAAAGACATGCATGCTCCATGCAATGTACATTCGGCCAAGGGGGAGATTAAAGAGAATTAATGGCTGGACATTCAAGGAATATGAAGCTTACTTCATGGCTAAGTGCAACAATTCATTTTTAGTAAAATCGAAACAGTGGTTTTGGGACCACAAGTCCAAAGTAAAAATATTTATTTTATTATTATTTTAATGTCTACAGCATTATAGTATAGTCATATGAAAATTTCGTTAAGAAATTTTATCGTTTGCATACTCAATTTGATAAAAAGGACTAAATCGCGTAAATTGCAAAACTTAAGTTCTATTAGATAAAGGTATCTAATGTCAATGTGATTAAATGGTTGAGGGTTTTATGTTGCAATTAGACCATATAAATTGCTAGTGGACTGTTATGACCATTAAAATGAAATTATAAAGGTTATAAGTTAAGGATAAATTATTAAATGACCAAATAACTTAAAATTAAAATAAGTAAAATTAAAGTATCATCTTCTAAAAAGCTAAACACCACCGAAATTGAAGATTAGGAAGCCATGGTTAGGGCTTGAAGATTCAACCAACAATTCTAGTGCATGTAAGTGCAATTTGCTAAGTTTTTAATGATTTCTATGTTTTTGGAGTCGTTGTAACTTAATTAAACTAGCCCAGGGACTAATTTGTGAAACTATTAAAGTTTTAGGGTTTACCATTGATGAATGTGTTTGTGTTTTGATGTTTGATGGAAGAAAAAGAACCTTTGTTGTTAAATAAACAACTTTTGTAAGGTGATTTTTGATAAATTTGTTAAATAGGGATTAAATTGATAAAATATGAAAATTGTGGTAAATGTGTGAAATAATGAAATGTATGGGCTGCTATGGGTCTATATATAATTTAGATAGCATGAGTGTGGGTTAAATTGCATGAATTTGCATTTTTATGAGCTAGGGACTAAATTGTAAAGTAGTTAAATGTTTAGGGGTAAAATGGTAATTTTTCCATAATATGAAATTGGATTGAATTAAATAGAATAAATATTAAAGTGGTTAAATTTGATTATATAGATCAAGAAAAACTACGTTCAGAATTAGATCGAGAGAAAAACAAAGTAGTAGATTGATCAGCCGATTTTCTTCGTATTAATTCGAGGTAAGTTCATATATTAATAAGCTTTAAATTATATGTGTTTATATATGCTTAATTAATACAATTGGGATGATACGATACTATGAAAATTCTCTACGAGATGTCGTCAATTTTTTGGATCTCGGTTGAACCTTAGGAATAGATAGGATACAAATGACATGTTATTAGGGTTACTGTATTTTAGGTGCTGGTCTCGTACGTTCTACCGGTGGCTGAGTTTTTCGGCATGTGTTGCGGTTACTCATCAGCTTATGTGAGCAGCACCATGTAGCTACGTCTTGACCGTCAGCTTGTGTGAGCAGACCCAGTGATAGTTCAAGAGTGAGCATCTATATGAGATATGAGATAGAGATGGTCTTGATCATGTATTGGCACTTTGTGTGCGAGATTCCCGAGTATCTGATATTATCCCAAATGGTTCAACGAACACAATGGTACTACGAGAGTATATGAGTACGATATGAACCAGTATAGGTATGTACGTAAATCATGTAGAAGTTAAATCTATGAGATTTGTGATTTCATAATTAACTTGTTGGTGGTTATATGTTAAGCTAATGACACTAAATTGAATTGCATTATGATTTCAATTACTTGCCTAATTGTGGTTGATTGGTAAGTTATATTTGCAGTTATATGAACTTACTAAGCTTAATTGCTTACTTTGTTTATTTTTTCCGTGTTTTATAGTGATTCGAAAGCTCGCTCATTTTGGAAGTTGTCGAAGATTGCTTCACACTATCGAACTCTTATTTTGGTACTTTTGGACTTAATGTATTTTGGTTATATGGCATGTATAGGTCATTTGGCTAATGAAAACCTATATGGTTTGTTATGTTTTAGCTATTGATGTGGCTTGATAATGGTATATATTTTGATATGCAAATAGGTGTAATTGGCCCTTTGATATATGGTTTACAATTGCTATGTGACTGCCTCATTGTGAATTGGTATGTAAGGTAGCAAATGGTTGAAATTGAGAATGTATACGCATTAAGTTTTAGTTAATATAGTGCATACATGTAATTAACCATTTAGGTGGTTTTTGGAGGAAATTTTGGCATGTTTTAAAATGATCAGTTGAGATGCCAAAGAACTTAGGATTGTTGGTAATGAAATTTCATGATATAGACTTAGTTGTGATTGGTTTTAATACCTTTTGATGTTATGGTCATATACTATTTGTTATGTGTAGGATGGTACAACATTGGGTGAGAAACAAGGCTTGGAAAATGGCCTATTTTTGTCTATACGGACAGAGACATAGGAATGTGTCTCAGCCGTGTGTGACATATAGCTAGGTGACACAGGCGTGTGTCCTCTGATACTTAATTAGTAACCAAGTCAGTAGTTTCACACGGCCTAGCACACGGGCATGTAGCTTGGCCGTGTGGCACAAGTCAGTATACCCTCTAGTTTTCACACGGCTTAGCACACGGGCGTGTGATGCCACTTCGAAGGGTACAAAGCCTAGCACACGGACGTGTGGTCTAGGCGTGTGACCCAAGTCAGTGAGTTACACGGGGTCTGACATGGGCTGGGACACGGCCATGTGATCTTATTTCGAATATCCACACGGCCTTTGACACGGGCGTGTCTCTTGGCCGTGTGAGACACACGGCCTGGCCACGCGGGCGTGTGTCCCTTGCACTTTGAAAATTTTCCATATTTTTCTAAAAAATTTCTTAAGTACTCGATTTAGACCCGAACCGATTTATGTTTGTTTGAAGCCCCGAGGGCTTGTGTTAGGAACTATATGACTAAATTTGAAAGACTTTTGTTTGGATATGAGAAATGAATATAAAATGTATGATTGTTTAAGAGATAAGTCCGATAATACTCTGTAACCCTATTTCAGCGACGGATACGGGTTAAGGGTATTACGCTAAGAATGCAGGAATGCACCAAGTGAAACAACATGAGCATTCGACCAAAGCATGCACCATCCATTAAGCATGAAAAAATTTTAATGCCTTAGTGTGAACAACTTAAGTGTTAGGTGTGAACATGATTAAGGCTAGTGGGAAACACTTTTTGTGTCGAGTTAGAATGGCCATTTTAAGTGTTATATAAATCGTGTAAAGGGACATTTCATGGTTAGACCATTTTTAATAAAAAAACTTTATTTGTGAGATTCTTCTCTCGAAGGTTCTTAACCGAACCTCATTCAAACTTATCAAACTTTATGAGTTTGTGGCATTCACCAATTGTCTTATCATTCCATAACCCATCTTGAGGTGTGGCGACTTTGATTATGCCAAGGTTTGAGTATTTGTCAAGTTTAAGCGAGTCGAGTTCTATCATAACTTTAATTTCTTAAAGCATTCAAGTGTTTCGGGTTAAGGTTTTTACTCTTGTTTAAACCATTCAAGACGATCCTTCCCTTTAAACAATTTTTTGAACTTTCCAAGTCTTAGGAAATCACATTTAATGGGTTGCCTAAACTCCAAAATATTTTGTTAGTTAAATGGCTCAAAGTAAATCTGATAAGTTTTAGTCAATTATATGATCAAGGCTACAAGGTAAACTACTCAAAAGGAGGTTGCAAAGTTAGCAATGCTAATGGACAATGTGTCAAGAGAGGTGCAAGATCTTTCAATAATTGTTACAGACTGGTAAGAAATGAAACATTTAAGAAGGCATATGTTGGAGACTTAAAGTTATGGAATCAAAGGTTGGGCCACATAAATTACAGAAGCCTACAAATACTAGTTAGACATAGGGCAACTCGAGGTCTCCCAAAGCTTTTAGGATCTATCACAAGTCCTTATAGGAGTTGTATTAAGAATAAACAACATCAAATTTCCTATCCCATTTTAAGGCATGTTGCCACAACATGGCCTTTAACTCTTTTACACATGGACTTGATAGGGCCTATGCAAAATGAAAGCCTTGGTAAAAAGAGGTATGTTTTCATTTATTTTGATTACTTTTGTAACACCCCAAACTCGGCCTAGACGTTATGGCCGAATCTGTGATGTCACATTTGAGTGTGTTTTGAAAAGCGTAGTTCCATTGAAAAAGTTTGTTTCATGATAAAACCTCGTTATGATCTTGACAAGTCAAGATATCTTGTTCATTGTTAAAACTCCAGTTGGTTCAGCAAAACGTAAGTCATCTTAGATTGTTATTACCCTTGTTTGAGAAAAATAGTGTTTCTTGCGGAAGCTTTTAAAACAAGTTGCGTAAGCGTGACAGTTGAAAATCATTTATCTTTTGAAAACTCGAGTCCTACTGCTAATAGGTATAAACCAATATAATTAAATCCCTAAAATTAAAAATAAACTTAAAGCGGCCTTATTACATAAAAATTTACCCAAAATAAACTTTAATTATAATATTAAAGATTAGCCAAGTCGAGTGGCCACCACTGAGTCCTCCCTCGCATAGACCCGCCTAAGTCTGGAGATTTCCTGCACAGTAAACAGATGGGTGAATTTACGAAAACTCAGTGTGTGAAATCCCATAATAGCAATCAAACAGAGAATACACAATTTGGGCCTAAGCCTTTTCAGTCTCAGTTAGGGCCTTAGCCCTTATCAGTAACAGTAGCAGTATGGGCCTGAGCCTATCTTAGTAACAGTATCAATGGGGCCTAAGCCCAATACAGTATCAGTACAGTATGAAATCAGAGAATCCTACCCAATCCAGCCTCTACACACCATCTCCGTACCAACCCTACACACCATGTGGGGATAAAATCGACCCATCCATCCCTACACTCCAAGTAGTACCGGTTGCGGCACTAAAATAGTATAATTACAGCAGAGCTGCCAGTAATAGGCTTATAGCCTTTCAGTACACATCCTCTAAAATCCTATATCCCACCCCATGCAATGCAACATAATACAGATGTATATACAGTAAAAGATGGCATGCTCAAACAGTCATACGTCACATAGGGTTATATCAGTTATTTACAAAAAATAAGGGTCCAAGTACACTTACCGACCCAACAGTAAGTCCGCAGTCATCTTGGGCGACCCGTGCAACCTTAACAGTCAATCAGTGATATTGCGGGCCCATGTGGGCCTACACGCTCGTATGGGCTACATAGCCCAAAATGGCCTTAGCCGTGTGGCTCACACAGCCGAGCCCAAAATTAACCACACTTTTGCGTGATTCTCTCCGTGTAGGGCCCACAGGCCCATTGGGCCTACATGGCCCAATTCGGCCTAAAATTGCCCAGTATCGTTTTGGCCCATGAAAACGCTCATGGCCATCTTGTTGACCACACGGCCTGCCACACGGGCGCCCATACGCCCGTGTGGTGTTGACAACCCACTTTTCAGCTTTTCAGCCTTTGCAGTTTTGTATGTTGCACACACCTGTTTACGAAAAGAGTGCAGTTTCCACAAACACCAACCTTGATCGAACGCTTAAGGTTCCTCACCTCTTATTCATTACCGAAGATTGATTATAGGTTCTTACAGATCGTCAAAAATAAAAGTGAAATTGATTCCAGAGAATAGAAAACAATCGATTCACAATCCCCAGCAAGATAGCCGCTACGACGAGGCAGAACTAGCGCCACCGCTCCTCACCAAGATCGACAGAGAAGGGCAAAAGAAGAATCGGTTCACAAGGGTCAATGCAGGAGCACTGTCCAGCCAACAAAAATTAGGTTGCACTGAAGAGAAGGAGGAAGAAGAACAAAGAATGGATTGGTCACCACAGGCTAAAACCGAATGAGGTAAAGAGGTAGGCAGATAATAGATATTAGGCCAAGAAGGAAGTCGTTTGAGAAAAGATACGCAGGAGAAGAAAAACCGTAGATAAGAGGTTTGGTGAAAGAAGTAAATTCAAAGCAACTATGACCAAAAAGATACCTCCAAATAGCACAAGTCGGCATCAGAAACAAAAGACAAGAACCACAATTGCCAAAAACCCAAAAGAATAAAAGAGAGGAAAAACAAAAAGAGTTGTCAAGCCGAAAGTTTTTAGGAAAAGAAACTCAGCCGAAATTCCTATGCTCCCTACCCAATTCGGCACAATTCCACTTCACCTGAAACTCCACTTTTTCTTCCCCTTATCCTTCTCCTAAAATCTCTCCACCTTATTCTACCCAACCTTCCATTCGAACTCCCATAACCCTTTACAATTTCGGTCAACCTAGGACACCTCCCTAACACCTGCAACAAAATAATAAGCTCCTTCCACACTGGCAATCTCGAACCTTGGACCTTAGGAACGCTTCACACGCCACTTACCACTAGGCTAGTTGGCTCCTTGTGACAAATTTTATCCAACATAACTTAAAAAACTACCAACTAAAGGCAAGGGTTATTCTTAAAAAAAACAAAGTTTTTGCAATAGCCCCAGCTTAAACCCAAGACTTCTCAGGCACTACCCAGAACACTTAACCATCGAGACAAGCATGCATCTGAGTTATACAACATATAGAAAATGAGCACCTAAATTTTAGGGCATTACAACTTTTCTCGTTTCATTTGATTTTTTTTTTAAGAGAAAAGAATGAAACCTTTGATACCTTAAAGAGATCATGCCTCAAACTCATTAATGAAAAAGGAAAACAGTTTGGTAAGATTATTCACATTAGAAGTGTTCATGGTAAGGAGTTTGAAAACCATGAATTTTTTAACTTTTGTGATCTTGAAGGAATAGTTCATGAATTTTTAACCCCCAAAACACCTCAATAAAATATGGTTGTGGAATGGAAGAACAAGACTTTACATGAAATGGCACAAGTCATGTTAAATTCAAAATATCTTTCACATAAGCTATGGGCAGAAGCAGTTAAAACAACTTGTTTTGTCTCTAATCGAGTAATCCTAAGGCAACACGTCAAGATAAAACTTTATGAAATTTGGATGGGTGGAAAGCTTGTGGTGGCTTACTTTCGAACCTTTGGCAGTCCATGCTATATACTCAAGGATCGTGATCCTAAAGGAAATTTCGATACAAGAAGTGATGATAGGATCCTTGTTGGCTACTCTACAAAAAACTGTGTTTACAAGGTATACAATATTAGAACCAAGACCATTATGGAATCTATTAATGTAATTATTAATGACTTTCCAGGTGATAACAAAAATTGAAAAAGAAGCATCAGATGAACTTCCTATCCAAATAGATGTTTAGAAAACTGTTCATATAAATGTTTAGATAGATGTCAAGACAACAGATTAGATAAATGATGAAACAAAGTTTGAATAGTTTAATGATGATTTAAAACTGATACCTTTTAGTATGAATTATAAGAAACCATCGACCAAAGAATATGATTAGAAGAATGAATGAAGGGAGAAGAATAAGGAGCAAGCAAATTAACTTTCAAGACATGATCAAAACAAGTTACTGTGTCAACTGTTGAACCTAAGATAGTTGAGCAGGCATTGCAAGATGAATACTAGTTGAATACTATGCAAGATGAGTTGCAACAATTTGTTCAAAACAATGTTTGGACATTGGTTCCTCGACCTGGAGGATGCAATGTGATAGGAACCAATCGAATATTGAAAATAAGAATGAAAAACATGGAAATATTACTAAAAAAAATGCTCGATTGGTAGCACAAAGCTACACTTAGGTGGAATGTGTGGATTTTGATGAAACCTTTGCCCTATTAGCCATGATAGAAAATGATTATAAAAAAACTATCATTATTTAAAAAATAACTAAAAGTTATTAAAACTAATAAAAATTATTACATGCAACATCCAGAATGAATCTGGACAAATGATTGTCCAGGTTAGAACAAAGTTATTAACTAATTATAAAAACTATTGAAAAATGTATAAATTAATAGATTTTTAATAATTTCCTTTAATTTTATATTTTTAAAAATGGTTTATTTTAAAGATTTTTTATTCTTTTAAATATTTACTGATGTGGCAAAATGACATTTCAACAAGCACGTGACACACCATGTGTTGTTGTCTAGTTTCTCCGTTAGCCATGTCATAACTTAATAATAGAAATGGATGAAACTTTTAATAAAAGGACTGACTTGCTCTTTGGTCTATATATAGGGACTAGTTTGCCCATTTTTTAGTAGAGCGGGTAAAATGCAATTCAACTCCTAGTACAAGGGCTTCCATGGTAATTTCACTTAATCCTACTTATCCTTTAATCTCACATCACTTGCATAAAATAATTTTGAAAAATCCAAATCATCACTTAATAATACAAATGGATGGAATCTCCCGAAATCTTAAAAACATAAAAAATTTAAGAAAAGAATTTAAAATCACTTACCAATTGAAAGATTAAAGTTGAAAGGCTTTGAAATGCTATTCTTTCTTCGACAATCAGAAAAGATAAAGAAGATGCTAAAATTTTCTTTTCTTTTTATCTTATATACTTAGATTAATAACTAACTAATATTAATTAACCCAATTAAACCTTAATTAATCAAACATTAATCATCATTAAGCAAATATAAGTGGAAGATGACATCATCTTCCACTATTGACTAATAGAAATTGGCTCAATTGTTTAATTGGTCTCTTAGCTAATTTAAAATTTGTGGCAATTAAACTTTTAGCACTTTTATGATTTAATTCTTGTACATTAATTAATTGTCAATTCATCATAATTATTAGACTAAACTTTAATTTACCATTATACTAACATCGTAAATATTAAAATAATAATAATTACGGACTTAATCATCGAAAATGAGATTTTAAAATCTCCATTTTTAACACCACTAAAAAACAGGTTGTTATAAAAAAGTATAAATAAATTACAAATAAAAAAAGAAAAAACATATTTATTAAAAAAATATAAAAAAGGTAAAATATATCAAAGATTCAAAAAGTATGAGAAGTGAAGTCGGACATCCCCATGGGATATGGAATTGACAAAGTTATCTCATTTGGTTCAGTTCAGTTTGTATTTTCAATTACTGGACGAGATTTTCTGAGGCTTTATTCATTTGACCAACGCACTTGGACTACTCAAGTTTGGAAGTTATTAATGACATTTCAAAGTTGACAAATATAAGGCAAGAAAAAAACTTTTGTAGGTTTTTCATTTCACGAGAGATTTCATATTGCATTATTTTCTCTACTCGAATATTAGATCTATATATTTTTAAAAATAAGAAAGATTCATAATAATTTTTTTTTTGTGATAGTTTAAAATTTTTTAATTTTTTAGAGGAAGTTAATTAATTAACTAATATATTAATCTTAAATATGACACTTAGATAGTTGGGTTTAAACCAACTTAATTTTTTTACCATGTCCACGAAGGTGACATTAGTTTAAAATGAGCACAATAATAATGATGTTAAATACTCTTCTTGTTCAATGGGTTCTGGAAATACATTAAGTAATATTAAAAAAATGAATTTTTTAAAATATTTTCCTTTTTTTAGAAAATTTTAGAGTTAGAATTATGTAATACCCCAAAATTTTGTTTTTTAAGAAAAGACAAGTATTTTAAATGTGAGTTAATTATTTGGAGAGAAATTATGAATAACGAAATTTAGTAAGGACTAAATTGCAAATTTTTAAAAGTTAAAGGACTAAAAGTGTAAATTTACCATTCTGAGAATAAGGGGCGAAAATTTAAGAAATATTATAAACAAAAATATTAGATAAAAGATAGATATGAGAATATGAGGATTTCTATTACATCCTATACTTTTTCATCATACTTACAAGTAATATACCCCACTATATATAACTAGGGAGATTAGACTTTTCATATTCTAATACGTAAATAAGAAAAATGGGTTACAAGGAGATGAAGGGTTTAAGGAAGATGAAAGGTTAAAGGTTAAAGAATTTGAAAGGTGGAAAGTCAAGGGAGATGATTCCATTATTTAGGTGCTCAATTTGTAACCCTAAACAAAATGTAACATCCCAAAAATTAGGGGTTAGTAGAATCGGGTTTGTGAATCGAGAGAGAGTGGTCATGCCTTAATTTTTGGAATTTATCTATGCATTTTAGGAAATAAATGAGGTATTGATTTGTTGGTTAAGTGTTAGTGAAATATTTTTTGAAACCCAAGTTCAAATCCCTTCTCTCTCGCCATTTTTATTATTTTGCAAATTTTTCCTTAAACCCTAGTACACAACATGCCTTGTTTTTAAAATAAATATTGCAAAATTATTTCAAGAATGAGGAAAAATCCTAATTGTTAAAAGAAATATAAGAAAGCATGAAAATTAAATAAGGTCCCAAGTTTAAATCCCTTCCCTTGCGAAATAATTAAATTTTGCAAAATCCCTTGTTTTTTTAATGTGTGTGCCATCCATACCCTTTAACCTTAACTATAAATATAATTTTTTATTATATTTTTCAGCCTTTAATTCAAATTTTAACTACCCTAGCCGTTCACCCTCTTCCTTTCCTCTTTTCTCTTCAATTTTCTTTTTTTCTCTCATCGTTGTCGTCGCCTACACCTAGTTTTACGATCTCTTTCTTTTCTTTTTCTTTTTGCCACAAGATTTGTTAACATATTCTCCACCATATTGCTGTCATTTTCATCATTAAAATCAGCCCTAAATCTGAAATCTTGAACTCCAAGATCGATCTTGAACATTGCCAAGAAAGTGCCATTGCCGTTTCTCTCGACTAGCTTGGGTAATGTCTCTTCTCTCTTCAATTTCTTAATTAATCTTGTCCATTAAAAACTAAAATTTATAGTTATGGAATTTTGGGGATTTTAAATGATTTTAAAGTTATTTTTTCATATTTTAAATAGATCTCAAACAGTTTTAAAATTCAGCCCCAATTTTGGCCACCGGGAGTGGTGGTGCATGCACCTATGGGCGAGAAAATGGGTTGTTTTGCTTCTTGGTTCTTGCCTATATTTTTCCTGAATTAATTTGAGTTCTTAAACCCTTCTAATAAGCTTTTAAACCCATTTCAATTGGGGAAAATTATTATTGATCGATTGGCCATTCGGAGTGCAATTAAGGGTAACTAGTTTGTTATTTTGACATAGTTGTTGGGTGAAGGTTATGAATTGATTAAATGAAGGAATTTAATCATTAATTAAAAATTTATTTTCCAGTATACTATTGAATTAGGTGTTGACCCAAATGCCTCAAACCATCTGTAAAGGCAAAGAAACTATTGTACGTACAGTTTGCATCGATACAGTGTAAGGAATCTAACTACTTTAGATTCATAAAATAGTTATAATTTCAAAGATTGGTTTGAACTCATAAGTGGGTGTTTGGGGGCTGGTTTAATGGTAAGTTGATTGAATTTGTACTGAATTTTGGTTTAGGTTCGTTTAAGGAATTATTAAGGAAAATTAGAAGACTCGCTAGTGCGCTGTGGGAAAGAGAAAAATAAGGTGTAATGCCCCAAAAATTGATTTTTTTTATTATGTTAAAATGTGACACAACTGTATATCTGCTTTAGTGGTTAAGTGTTCTGGGAGTGTTTGAGAAGTCCCAAGTTCAAGCTCTAGCTTGGGAAAATTTTGGTATTTTTTGAATTAAGCCTTAAACTTGATCAGTGGGCTTATATTTGATTATTTGTAATTTTATATCAGAATGGGCCTACTGGTTTGATGGTAAAGTGGAGTGTTGGTGTGAATAAGGTATTGTGTTCTAATCTCTACTTCAGCAAGGGTGATTTATTTTGCTCGGTTTGGTGACAAAGTTTTAGTTGCATCAGAATTCTAAGTAGTAGGGTTAGTGGAGAGGTTTGAGGGATGTGGGAGTTAGTTTGGCATTATCATCATTCTATTTTTTATTGTTAAAATTTTTTCTTTACCGAAATTTTGTTTGACGCCAACTCTTCCATCTTCTCTGTTGCAAAAATTTTGTTTTTGACTTCTCTTTCTCTCTTTGCTGAATTTCCAAATCCACCTCTGTTCGGTGCAACGTTTGACTGTGTTTTCTGGGGAAGGTCAGGAAGCAAGGGGTTCATTTCAGTGATTTGATCGTTAGGGGATCTCTGTTGTAGGTGGCTCGACGGTCTCGGGAGTGCTTCTACAACGAAATTAAACCAGGTGTGTACCCGAATCGCAGAAAATGAGACTTCGGCAAAAGCTAAAAAACGAGTTTGTCGACATCACACAGGCTTGTGGTTGCCCGTGTGGTAGGTCGTGTGCGACATCATGGCTGTGTGATTGATGAGGGTAGGCTGTGCGCCCTAGACACGGCCGTGTGATGGCCAGGTAGACCGTGTGCGACACACGGGCTAGACCGGTTTGGGCTGTGTAGCTCACATGAGCGTGTGGGTCCACACGGGTGACACACGGGCGTGTGAGATTATAGGCCAGGTTGTGTGGTCCACACAGCCAAGGGAAATTTGAGGTGTGTGGGCCCATACGGGTGTGTGAGCCCACTTTTACTGAAATGATTGTTAAGGTTACACGGGTCGCCCAAGTCGACTGTGAACCTTCCGTAGGGTTGGTAAGCACTACTTAGACCCTTAACTGTGTGAAATTGCTTACGTGAATTATAAACTGAACATGTTATATATATAAGCATGTACACTGAACTGTATATCTGTTCGATAGACTGTGATAGCATGACATCTCATTGTATGTTGCATTGCATTGGGTTGGGTTGATTATATGTGGATGAAGTGTACTAAAAGGCTCTTAAGCCTAATAAACTGGCAGCACAGTTGCAAATTACTGTTTTGTACCCTATCCAATACTATTTGGAGTGTAAGGATGAGTGGGTTGATTTAATTCCCACATGGAGTGTAGGGTTAGACGGAGATAGTGTCTAGAGGCTAGATGGGTAGGACTTTATTACTGAAAACTGCATATCTAATATTGAAACTGGAATGAGCTAAAGCCTGAACTACTACTGAAACTAAAATGGGCCTAGGCCCACACTGCTTTGACTGATATTTGTGATTGGACTGTATGCATGTTTTCTGTGGGGATCATACATTGAGTTTACGTAAACTCACCCTTTTCTTTTTATCTGTTTAGGTAATCCACAGTCTTAGACGAATCTGTGTGGTAGAGGACTTTACGGTGACCACATGACTATTAAATGGTTTTGTTTTCATTTATGGTTTTAAGTTCTTATTTTGGATGTAATTTGGGACATTTTGGACTGTTTGACTATATTTTGGATTTTTAACAGTTTTAGGGGTTTAAAACTACAAAACTCAACAAAACTCAGTTCAAACAAGGAAAAAAACCCCGAATAACGGGCATTCAGCAAAGATAACAACAATTGCTAGCAAGGATCTTCCCTTTACCCAAACCCAACTCAAGCCGAAGAAACTTATTCAATGGTAACCGCTAACCGCTTTTGGTCTCAAATCTTTGGGGTTACTTTTTCCAATAAACATTGGTTTTTTTTTATGTTATTTGTACCCATAACTAGTTTATGGATGAGTGCTCTTAGAGTAGTCGGTCTGGCTCTGAATCTGTGTGCCTATGACTTCGTTTATCAGGAAATTCGTGAAGCGGAAGATCCTGTGAGATAATTTATAATGGCTCTTATAGTTATAGTTGAATGAATTTCTTTGTAGAGGTTCTGGGGTCTTCCTCTTTCGCGAAGGTTCAAACTCAAAAAAGGAAATCAAGTAGGTTTTTCACCGATTTTCTTAAACACGAAAGGTTTTCTTAAAATATCACGGTTTTAAAAGCTTCTTCTACAAATATGTTTTTAAACAAATCAATCAATAAGGAAATAATTTTAGAAATGAATGCGAGATAAAAATAAGCTAATAAACAGAACCGATTTTCACTTGACTAATTCGATTTTAAACTCCATTCCATGTCACATCGTTAGATTCCGCCATAACATCTAAGTCGAGTTTGGGGCGTTATATTTAGTGGTATCAGAGCCAGGTTACAGAACTCAACTGTAGATTATGGGTTTTAAATTTGATTTTTGAAGAATTGATTCTTAAAATGATTTGAAATGCTTTTACTGAGTATGTGGTACATCGAGTCTCCGACGCCAATCCTGTAAGTATTCCAAAATTGAAATGTGCTTTGATTAAAAATATTATGATATTTTGAAACTACTATAGGCAGTATACTGTATTGGAAACACTTTAGTTAGTGTATACTGAGACTGTAGCAAAACTGATAGAGACTTTGATTTACGAATATTACTCTAAAATACTAAAATTGTTTACATAAAATATCTGCTAATAAATACTGAAACCGTAAACTGATTCATAAAATTTGTAATGCAGATAAATTTGACTAGACAATTAGCACACGTAGAATCTGCGGACGTGGTATTCATGGCCGTAGAAGAGGTCGTAGGGGGCTCAAGCTGAGTCTTCCTCACTGAGTAGTATACCTAACTTGGATACGAGTGAGACACTGATGTTGCCTGCTACTGAGACTGGGTCTCAGAGTCATTCGGCTGGGGACAACGCACTGTCCTAGGCCATACTGAGATTGTTGAAGAGCGTTACTGGGCCCAACGCTGGATTTAGAGGCCGAGGGTCAGTTACAGAACAACTCCGATCTAATGGAGCTGAACTTTTTAGGGGCATCACTAGAGTCACCCCTAATGTGGCTGAGTATTGGATGGAGGCTACTGAAAGGATAATGGAAGATTTGGACTATACCTCTGAGCAGAAATTGAAGGGTGTAGTCTCGTTGCTTCGCGATGAGGCTTATCAGTGGTGGCTGACTATTAAGGAGGGCACTCAGGCCGATCGCTTATCTTGGGAGTTCTTTAAATCTGCCTTCCTAGGGAAAAATATGGGAGCAAGTTACATTAATGCCTGTAGACGTGAGTTTCTGAACCTCACTTAGGGTGACCGATCAGTGGCCAAGAATAAGGCCGAATTTCTAAGACTAAACTTTTATGCGTCAGGCATGGTGGCGTCTGAATATGAGTGATATGTCCGTTTTGAGGATGACATTAGGGATAACCTGAGGGTGCTGATAGCTATGCAGAGGAAGCGTGAGTTTGTTATTCTGGTTGAGAAGGCCAAGATTGCTGAGGATGTTAAGCACGCGGAGCGTCAGAACAGGGATCGCGATAGGGGTAAGACCAAGAAGGATTCAAAGCCTTTGAGTTCTGTGCAGAAGCCTAAGAAAAAGGCCAGACCTGATGGGCCGATTAGAGCGGGGCCCCTGTTACTCCTACTGGATTGTAGCTGTGTGGAGATTGTAGTAGACACTATCAGGGTGAGTGTTGGAGGAAGACTAGGACGTGTTTAAGGTGTGGGTTACTTGAGCATCGTATTCAGGATTGTCTGCTGAGGGTTGATTAGATGCAAGCGTCGACTCCGAGAACTGTACAACCGCAAAGGGTAGCTTAGCAGCCACCTAGGGGTTGTGGTTAAGCTAGGGGTGGTAATGGTATGGGCCGTGGACAGAGTATCAGACAGAGGTGCTGGAAAAGTTGAGGTGAGGCAACCTGCTCTTGTCTATGCTTCTCGTCGTCGAGAGGACAGAGATGCTCCAGATGTCATCACGGGAACGTTCCTTATTTTTGATGTACCATATCTTGCTCTGATAGACATAGGGTCTACTCATTCTTAAATAGCTTGTTCTGTTTCTAAAAATCTGGGGTTATCGGTTGAGAGCACTTCAAGTGAGGTCACTGTATTGAGTCCGTTGAGACAATCGGTTCGGGTTAACAAACTGTATAGAGATGTTTCGCTAGAGGTTCAAGGGTCGGTATTTCTAGCTAATCTGATAGAGCTTCCGTTTGGGAAGTTTGACTTGATACTAGGTATGGATTAGTTGGCCAAGCACCGTGTCAGTCTGGACTGTGCGTCTAAGAGGGTCATCTTGAGAACTGAGGAGGATGTTGAGGTAGTCATGATTGGAGAGCATCGAAATTATTTGTCTAATGTGATCTTTGCACTAGTAGCTGAGAAACTAGTTCGCAAGGGATGTGAGGAGTATTTGGCCTATGTAAGTGTTTTTTATTCTAAAGACTCTACTGTTAAGGACATCAGAACTGTAAGGGATTTTCTGGACATTTTTCCTAAGGAGCTACTGGGTTTAATTCTGAATCGAGAAGTGGAGTTTGGGATCGAGCTTTTTCTGGGTACAGCTCTGGTGTCTATCGCCCCCTATCGTATGGCACCGAAAGAGCTTATAAAGTTCCAGGCTCAAATTTAGGAGTTGTTGGACCGTGGTTTCATTCGTCCCAGTGTGTCTCCATGGGGAGCACTAGTTCTGTTCGTTAAGAAGAATGATGGAACCATAAGGACGTGTATAAACTATCGACAGTTGAACAAGCTGACCATTAAGAATAAGTATCAACTACCTAGGATAGATGACTTATTCGATCAGTTTCGAGGGGCTTCTGTATTCTCTAAGGTCAATCTTCGATCTGGGTACCATCAGCTCAGAGTTAAGGATGTAGATATACATAAGACTGTATTTAGGACTCGTTTTGGACACTTCGAGTTTCTAGTGATGCCTTTTGGGCTGACGAATGCTCTAGCTGCATTCATGGATCTGATGAACCATGTATTCCAACCTTATTTGGATCAGTTCGTTACAGTTTTTATCGATGACATTTTGGTTTATTCAAAGACTGAGGACGACCATGATAAGCATTTGAGAGTGATACTTCAGATTTTGCGAGAAAAGCAGCTTTATGCTAAATTCAGTAAGTGTGAATTCTGGCTTTGTGAAGTGACTTTTTTGGGGCACATTGTCTCTTATGAGGGGATCTAAGTTGATTCTAGAAAGATTGAGGCTGTGTCAGAGTGGAAACAACCCAAGAATGTGTCCGAAATTTACAGTTTTCTGGGTTTGGCAAGGTATTATCGGCGTTTTGTGGAGGGGTTCTCTTTGATTGTAGCTCCTCTTACTAAGCTTCTACGCAAGGGTGTTGCTTTTGTATGGATTGATATGCAGCAATTGAGCTTTAAGAAGCTCAAGACTGTACTGGCTGAGGCTCTTGTTCTGATACAACCAGAATTTGAGAAGGAGTTCACGGTTTATAGTGATGCATCACATATTGGTTTGGGATGTGTGTTGATGCAGGATGGTAAGGTGGTAGCATATGCGTCTCATTAACTTAAGACTCATATCCGATAAATGATTTAGAGCTGGCCGCCGTAGTATTTGTATTGAAAATCTGGAGGCATTATCTGTATGGTGAGAACTGTTTCATCTACACTGATTATAAAAGCCTCAAGTATCTCCTTACCCAAAATGAGCTGAATCTTAGGCAGCGTAGATGGTTTGAGCTGCTTAAGGATTACGATTGCACTATTGAGTACCATCCTGGCAAGGCCAATGTGGTAGCCAGTGCATTGAGCCATAGGGCTATGACTGATCTGATGGCGATGTTTGTCTGCCTTATTTTATTTGATGATGTAGTCTGTTAGTCGAGCTTCAGGTTAAACTGATATAGATTGAGTAGATAAAGGGTAAACAGTTAGAGGACGAGTCCTTGGGTCTTCGATTCCAGCAGATTGAGAGTGGTAGCACTATGAATTTTGGACTGAACAGTGATAGGGTGCTCTGTTTCCGTGGGAGAATCTGTGTTCCAAATGATACTGATTTGATACGGTCTCTACTAAGAGAGGCGCATAGTAGTCCCTATGTTATGCATCCCAATGGGAATAAGATATACCGAGATCTTCGAGAGTTGTATTAGTGGTCGGGATTGAAGCGAGAGGTTACTGATTTTGTGGTCAGATGTCTGACTTACCAGCAGGTTAAGGCTGAGCATCAGTTGCCTTCGGGTTTGCTGCAGCCAGTTAAGATTCCGCTATGGAAGTGGGAACGAGTAACGATGGACTTCGTTAGTGGGTTGCCCTTGACACCCACTAAGAAAGATTTTGTCTGGGTCATCGTAGATTGATTGACCAAGTCTGCTCACTTCATTTTGATCCAGACTGACTATTCGCTGTAAAAGTTAGCGAAGCTGTATATCTCTGAGATAGTTCGACTCTATGGGGTACCAGTATCTATTATTTTCGATAGAGACCTTCATTTCACATCGCGATTTTGGAAAAAGTTGCATAAGGCTGTAGGTTCAATGTTGGACTTCAGTACTGTGTTCCATCCTCAGACAGAATGTCAATCTGAGAGGGTAATTCAGGTGCTGGAGGAGATGTTGAGGAGTTGTGTTATCGATTTTTGAGGCAGTTTGGAGGATCATCTGCTGCTAGCCGAATTCGCCTACAATAACAGCTTCCAAGCTAGTATTCAGATGGCACCGTATGAGGCTCTTTATGGTCGTAGGTGCCGTACTCTAATATGTTAAAGTGAGTTAAGCAAGCGGTGTATATTGGGTCCGGAGTTGGTTTCTGAGACAAAGGATAATGTTCGACTGATTCAGGATCATCTGAAAGCGGCCTCTGATAGACAGAAATCTTACGCTGATCTGAATATGCGTGAGATTGATTATTCTGTGGAAGACTTCGAGTTTCTTAAGGTTTCTTCGTGGAATAAGATTTTGAGGTTCGGTCGTAAGGGCAAGCTGAGCCCTAGGTTTATTGGACTATACCGAATTTTGAAGCGTGTGGGACCGGTCACTTATCAGTTAGAGCTACCTCCAGAGTTAGACGTATTCACGATATATTTTACGTCTTGATGTTGAGGTGCTACCGCTCTGATCCCACGCATATCGTCCCTGTTGAGGAGATTGATGCTAGGCCAGATTTGACCTTAGAGGAGGAGCCGGTTCAGATTCTGGATTGTGATGTAAAATTTCTTCGGAATAAGTCTATCCCTTTAGTGAAGGTTATGTGGCGGAATCATAGCACTGAGAAGGCCATGTGGGAACATGAAGACTTGATGCGTCAGCAGTTTCCTCATCTATTCTGATCAGGTAAATTTTGAGGCCGAAATTTTCTTTTAGGGGTAGAGTTGTAACGCCCAAAAAATTGATATTTTCTTATTCTATTAAAATGTGACACAATTGTATATCTGCTTCAATGGTCAAGTATTCTGGGAGTGTTTGAGAAGTCCCAAGTTCAAGCTCTGGCTTGGGCAAATTTTGGTATTTTTCTGAATTAAGCCTTAAACTTGATCAGTGGGCTTGTATTTGATTATTTGTAATTTCATATCAAAATGGGCTTGCTAGTTTGGTGGTAAAGTGGAGTGTTGGTGTGATGAAGGTCTTGTGCTTGAATCCTTGCTTTAGCAAGGGTGATTTATTTTGCTCGATTTGGTGACAGAGTTTTAGTTGCATCAGAATTCTGAGTAGTGGGGTTAGTGGAAAGATTTGAGGGATGTGGGAGTTAGTTTGGTATTATCATCATTTTATTTTTTATTGTCAAAATTTTCTCTTTCCTGAAATTTTGTTTGACGCTAACTATTCCATCTTCTTTGTTGTAAAAATTTTGTTTTTTACTTCTCTTTCTCTCTTTGTTGAATTTCCAAATCCATCTCTGTTTGGTGCAATATTTAATGTGTTTTCTGGGAAGGTCAGGAAGCAAGGGGTTCGTTTCAGTGATTTGATCATTAGGGGATCTTTGTTGCTGGTGGCTTGATGGTCAAGAGAGTACTTCTACGACAAAAATTAACTAGGTGTATACCCAAATCACAGAAAATGAAACTTCAGCAAAAGCCAAAAAATGAGTCTGTCGACGTCACACGGGCATGTGGTCGCCCGTGTGGTAGGTCGTGTGCGACAACACGATCGTGTGACTGACGAGGCCAGGCCATGCGCACTAGACATGACCGTGTGATGGCCAGGTAGGCCGTGTGCGACACACGGGCTAGACCGAATTGGGCCGTGTGGGCCACATGGGCATGTGGGCCCATATGGTGAACCACACGGGTGTGTGGGATTATAGGCCAGGCGGCAAATTTGGGGCGTGTGGGCCCACACAGGCAGGCCACATGGGCGTGTGAGCCCACTTTTACTGAAATGATTGTTAAGGTTGCACGGGTCGCCCAAGTCGACTGTGAACCTTCTATAGGGTCCGAAGCACTACTCAGACCCTTAACTGTATGAAATTGCTTACGTGAATTATAAATTGAGCATGTATATAAGCATGTATACTAAACTGTATGTCTGTCCGATAGATTGTGATGGCATGACATCTCGTTGTATGTTGCATTCTATTGGGTTCGGTCGATCATATCTGGAGGAAGTGTACTGAAAGGCTCTTAAGTCCAATAAATTGGCAGCACAGTTGCAAATTACTGTTTTGTGCCGCATTCGATACTATTTGGAGTGTAGGGATGGGTGGGTTGATTTAATCCCCACATGGGGTGTAGGGTTGAACGGAGATGGTGTATAGAGGCTGGATGGGTAGGACTTTGTTACTAAAAATGCAGATCTAATATTCAAACTGAAATGGGCTAAAGCCTGAACTGTTATTGAAACTGAAGTGGGCCTAGGCCCATACTATTTTGACTGATATTTGTGATTGGACTGTATGCATATTTTCTGTGGGGATCACACACTGAGTTTATGTAAACTCACCCCTTTCTGTTTTATCTGTTCAGGTAATCCCCAGTCTTAGACGGATCGGTGTGGCGGAGGACTCTACGATGACCGCAAGACTATTAAATGGTTTTGTTTTCATTTATGGTTTTAATTCATTTTTTTGGATGTAATTGGGACGTTTTGGACTGTTTGACTATATTTTGGATTTTTAACCGTTTTAAGGGTTTAAAACTGCAAAACTCAACAAAACTTGATTCTAATGAAAACAGCGATTTTCTTAAACACAAGAAGTTTTCTTAAAATGTCACGGTTTTAAAAGCTTCCACTACAAATATGTTTTTAAACAAATCAATCAACAAGGAAATAATTTTGGAAATGAGTACAAGATAAACATAAGCTAATAACCTGAACCAGTTTTCACTTGACTAATTCAATTTTAAACTCCATTCCATGTCGTATCGCCAGATTCGGCCATAACGTCTAGGCCAGGTTTAGGGTGTTACATAAGGTGTGGGCCTTAAACTCATAAATTTTTTAAAAATGTTAAATATCATGTTATATTTGATAAATTAGCTTACTGATTGGACTGACTTAATAGTGAAATTATTGATTTTGTGAGTGGCCGAACCAGGTATGTTTCGAGCCTTAAAAGACTGACATGTTTGCAAAATTGCTAGTTTGATAGTATGAATATTTGATTCATTTTGTAATTGCATATTTGAGTTAAGAGATATGAGAGTGTTTGACTGAATGATACAATGTGTTGAGATATTAAGCTCATGTATGATTTAAACGCATGAGATGTTTGTTATATTGTGTACTGAAAAGGGTGCTATTTATGCACAATAAAAATCCGTAAAGTATGTGAAATTGAACGATATTGATTGATACCAATACAGTGGTAATTTGAAAGATTGGAACATTGTTTCCATTTACTGAAAGTATGTGATTATTGAGGAGATGCTGAACATGTCAAATGAATGTGAAAAGTATTGATATATGATTATGTACGAGATTGTGTGACATATTGCATATGCATTGGGTTAGGATTTTGTGGTTGACGGAGGAGTTCTGTGGAGTACCGACGGCATATTAAGTCCGCATTATTCGTAGTTAGTGCACTGCACCTAGAGTACCGAGGGGATTGGTGATTTTATTGCATATTATATGTTTTTGGTGATTGTATCGCACTATTTGATATCTGGTAGATTTTCTGCATTATTAATTATTTGGTGGTTTTACCACATCTAGTTATGCTCATAATGTTTTGGAGTTTGGCAGACGGGTTCTAGGGAACTCGTGGTGTGTAGCGGATGGTATGGGTAGGAACTTTTTTGCATTACATCAAGTGCACGACATATTCAAATGTTATTAATTTATGCTATGCATTATACTTTGTTTTATTGAATGGTATCCAAATTAATAATTTTTAATTGAATGAATGATGACCTATGCTCATACACTGTCTGACATAAATTTGATAATGGCTATGTAATGACATGAAATTCCTATGATGGTTCTATTTTCTTCTATTAATGCTAATATGTTTCATTGTATTTCATGTTTTTTCCTATTTAAATAATTATTCGACTCACACTAAGCTTTTCATAAGCTCACCCCCCAATAGTGTTTAACTTTTCAGGTAAACCTCAAAACTAAGACCGGGCTTGGCATTCGGAGAATCACCTTGGACCTCAGACTATTCTTAATAAGTATTATTAAGTCTTTATTGGTTTCGGATTGTAATTTTTAATTATCTCTAATCTGTGGCTTGGTAACTTTTCCTTTGGGAATTTTTGCATGTATGAATTACTCAACAATAACCGGTTAATGCATTTTATCAGGCTTAAGTAAAATTTTATATTGTTCCCTAGTTTCCACCACATTGCAAATGAACTTTTTTTTTGAAAAACAAATCGATAAGGCAACTAATTTTCCAAAATGTCTTGTAAATTGGTTTTTCTGCAACGTTAGTTTAACTTCGAGTTTCAAACAGTTTTTCTAAAATAGCACTGTCAACAATAAAATGAATCCTAAGCATACACGACCTAATGAGTGAATGCTTTTAAGCTAACTCAAAGTACAATTACGGTTTTCTCTAAAATGAGTTTTTTTTAAAGTCTTAAAAAGTAACGTAAGTTAGCTTAGCCATTTCGGTGGCTAATGTAGCCTTCTTAATCTAGCCATAACGTCTAGGCCGAGTTTGGGAGGTTACACAAAATCCTGTCTTTCCAAGGTCTTTCATTTTAAATTATTTCTTTAAGCACTCAATTGTTACTAAAATATCTTTAAGAGTCCCAATGATATTTAAATCATCAACATACACAACAATCATAACAAATCCTGATCCAAACTTCTTTATAAAAATGCATGGGGAAATGGGATCATTCTTATAACCTTCCCTCAATAAGTATTCACTAAGGCGGTTATACCACATGCACCTAGATTGTTTCAATCCACAAAGGGATCTGTTTAATTTGATTGAGTAATGTTCTTGAAAACATAAATTAGCTACTTTTGGTAGTTTAAAACCTTCTGGGAGTTTCATGTAAATGTTATTATCAAATGGGTCATATAAATAGGCTGTAACTACATCCATTAGGCATAAAACAAGCCCTTTTCTTATTGCCAGGCTAATCAAGAAACTAAAAGTAGTTGCATCCACCATAAGAGAGAATGTCTCTTCATAATCAATACCAAGTCTTTGTGAAAATCCTTGTGCAACCGAACACGCTTTATATCTCACAATTTCTCCTTTTCATTTCTCTTTCTCACAAAAACCCATTTATATCTAAAAGGTTTTACACATTCAGGTGTATGAACTACATGTTCGAATACATCTCTCTTCGTAAGAGATTTTAACTCCGCCTGAATTGCTTCTTTCCATTTTGGCCAATCATCTTTTTGTCTACATTCTTCAATTAACATTGGTTCATGATCCACATTGTCATTTAAAATATCTAGTGCTACATTGCATGCAAATATATTATCGACGTTGATTTGATTTCAGTTCCAATTAATTCTTGACACAACATAATTTATTGAAATCTCTTCATTATCAGGTATTTGAGATTTTTCTTAAACTTCAACATGTCCAAAATCTCTTCAGAAGATCCTTTTAAAGTAATTACTTCCTCGATCTGACCATTATCTATTTTTGCTCCTTTTTTTTTTTAGGATTCTTATTTGGAACCTACTGGTCTAACACGCTTCAAACGTGCTTTGGACTCACTAGCAACTAGAGTTTGTCCTTCAGGGACATCAATTTTGATTGGAGCATTTACAGCTGGTATATGTGATTTTGTCACTCTTTTTGGATCAGTAAATGCGTCTAGCAATTGATTTGCTAAAATTTGTAAATGAATTATCCTCTGAACCTCCAATTCAAAATGTTGCATACGATGATCAAGATGTGACAATGATAATTCATTCCAATTTATTTCTTTTTCGAGCTGCTTATTTTCTTCCTCCTAACTTTGGGAAAACTGACTCATTAAAATGACAGTCAGTGAATCGAGCCGTAAATAAATTCCCCATTGATGGCTCAAGATATTTAATTATTAATAGAGATTCATATCCAACATATATTCCTAACCTCCTTTGAGGATGCATTTTAGAGTGTTTAGTGGAGCAACCAGAACATATATAGCACATCCAAAAGTTCTCAGATGGGAAATATTTGGTTCTTGAACAAAATCCATTTGTAACGGGGAGAACTTATGATAACTTGTTGGTCTGACTCGAATTAGTGATGTTGCATGTAGTATGGCATGCCTTCAAGCAGAAATTGGAAGTTTTGACTTCATAAATAATGGTCTTGCAATCAATTGAAGACGTTTGATTAATGATTTAGCAAGACCGTTTTGTGTATGAACTTGTGCTACAGGATGTTCAACACTTATTCCAATAGACATACAAAAATCATTCAAAGCTTAGGAATTAAATTCACCAGCATTGTCAAGACAAATTGTCTTGATAGGGAAATTTGGAAAATATGCTCGTAATTTGATCAACTGAGCAAGTAACCTTGCAAACGTCGTGTTTCGAGTTCATAACAAGGATACATGCGATCATCTAGTCGAAGCATCGAGTAAAACCATAAAATATCTATATGGTCCACATGGAGGGTGTATATATCTTCTTCTATCCATTCTAGAAAAGTGATAGATTCATAATTTATCTTGGCTGGTAATGGTCGAATGATTAATTTGCCCTGAGAGCAAGCATCACATGAAAAATTATTAGCTTGAAGAATCTGCTGCCTCTGCAATAAATGTCTACATGAATTGTCAATAATATTTCATATCATAATTGTACTAGGATGGCCTAACCGGTCATGCCAAATAATAAAGTCGTCAGTAAAATTCTGATTTATTATAGCATGTGCTTCAATTGTACTAATTCTCGTGTAGTACAAACTAGAGGAGAGTGCAGACAATTTTTCCAAAATAAATTTATTTCCATGAATTATACTCATAATTTAAAGATATTCATCGTTCCCTTCTATAACAGCCCGTTTTTAGTGAAATTGAAACAGTAGTTTCGAGACCACAAATTCGAGATCGAAAAAAATTATTTTAATATTATTTTATAGCCTATGGTATGATAGGAATGTCATATGAAATTTATCGATTACACGTCTAGTTTGTTAAAAAGGACTAAATTGAAAAAGGTGCAAAACTTGCTAATTAAAAGAAATGGTGATTAAATAGCTTAACCAATAAATAAGGAGGGATTTAAGGCACAAATATGCCAAAAGCATATGGCTGGGGTGGCATAAGCCTTAAAAAGATGACAAAATGGTGTGAACTAAGGGCAAACTTGGAAATTTTGCCAAATTTAATGAAATAAATGAGAAATTAAAGAATTCTAGAGAAATCATCATCATTTTCAGTTTAAAAATAGAAATTGAAGAGGGTTTAAGCTATTTATTCAATTTTTGCTTCATCTAAGTCAAATCCTCACTCGTTTCTTGAAAATTTTATGTTTTTGTGATTGTTACAATTAGGTCCAAGTACCCTTTACCTTGGTTTTTTATTTTATTGAAATTTTTGAGAATTACCATTGATGAGTTTATATGATTTTAGCTATTAGAAGATGAATTTGAAGTGTTAATGGTTATTTAAAAGTGTTTTATTAAAGAATTTTGAAGAAAACATAATTTATATTAAATTGAAAAAATGTTGAATTCATGGAAAATTCTGAATTTTATAGAATTCATGGGATTGCTATTATTATGTATGAAATTCCTAGGCTTGGAATGAAGATTAAATATCATGAATTTCATCTTCCAACTCTAGGGACGAAATTAGAATTAATTAAAAAGTATATGGGCAAAATGGTAATTTTGCCTAAGATGTAAATTGAATTGAATTGAATATGAAATGTATTAATTGATGTTAAATTTACTCATATAGATCTGGATAGACTTAGTACGAAATTAGATCAAGGAAAACAAAAAGTATCGAATTAGTAGATTTTAGTACACGAGCAAGTGTCAAGGTAAATTCATGTAACTAGATTTTGTATATTACATAATTGAATTAAATGTTGTATTTATGAATGCTGAATTGTGAAATTGGTTTGTCTATAAAATTAATCATAAAATCTGATAATGCTCGGTAAATATTAAATCTCGTTTGAATACATGAAAATCGATTGGATACAGGGCTGGGCTCCCATATTGGTTGTGGTCTTGCATATGTTACAGACACACTATAGCTTGAAAGAGCATCCTGTTATTAGCTCTCATGAGCTTCCTGTTAAATGGTTATTGCGAGCTTCCTATTATAGCTCATGGGAGCATCCCGATAGGCTGTGATACTACATGTGTTGTGGGCACACCTTAGCTCTTTTGAGCTTCCTGATTAAAGGTTCTTTGTAAGCTTCCTGATTAATGGCTCTCCAGAGCTTCTCGATATGGCTCGCTTGAACTTCCTATTATATGGCTATCCAGAGCTCCTCGATTAATAGCTCTTCAGAGCTACTCGTTAGAGGCTGATTGGGGCAACTAAAATAAAAAGGAAAAAAAAGGAAAAAAAAGGACTAGAAGTGTAATTATATCAATAATATGTCATGAATCAAAAATGGAATTGTAGAGAAAATCTAAGGAAAAATAGTAATTTCTTAAATAAGATAATAATGAGAAAATATCATGGTTTTTGGCAAAATATGGGCTATTGGATGAGATTGAAAAATAAAATGAAATCCTAGCCAATTGGTTAAAATGATTAAAATTAGATTTTATATATTAAATAATATTTTATTGTTAAACTAGTTGAGATATTTTGATGGAAAAATGAAGAAACTTCTTCATGTTTTATATAAGTGGTTCATGATACTTTCAAAAAAAAAAAGGGAGAAAAACTTTAATTTTTATACAATTAAGTCATTTGTCATAAAATTTCACAATTTCACCTCATAAGCTTGAAAATTTCCAAAGCAAGCCAAAGAGGAAAGATGAAGTATAGGTTTAGAAGAGCTTGTATAACATCTTAGAGGCAAGAGATACGAAACTAGAAGTAAAGAAAGTAGAAAGGAAAGTGAAAAATTGTGATGAAAGAGAAAAGAAGCAAAGAAAGTGAGGTTTTGGTTAAAAGAAAGGTAAGCATTTACTTGAATTCAAGTTAGTTTATTTTAATTTGAATATTTTGGTATTCAAATTTTAATATGAAAAAAAATATGGTTATGGATATTAAATTTAGTAGTGAATATGTAAATAAAAGTACATTAGTTATGTAAGAAATGACAAAGTGATCATTTAGTGATTAGTGAATTTCATGAAACTAAGGATTAAATTATAAAGAGTGAAAAGTTATTTATTTGTCATAAATTGATAAGTGAATAGATGTAGTATAGTGAAATTATTATACAGAGGACGAAATTGTAAAGTGTATAAAAGATATTATGTGAAACCAATATTGTGATTAAAGACTTAAATGAAGCATTATGTGATAGTAATGAAGTGTAAAGTGATATAATATGTAACACCCCTAGCCCGTATTCGTCGCCGGATTAGGGCTGCAGCGCATTACCAAAACATAACGTCATACAATGAACAATTTAATTCATAAATAAAATCACAAAGTAAACATAACAATATCAATCCAAAAACATACATACAGTCCCTTATACGGGCCCTCAAGGTGCAAAACAGATATTGGAAATGGTTTAGGACTAAATTGGAAACATATGAAATTTTTCCAACTGCAAGGGTCACAAGGCCGTGTGGATATTCGAAATAGGGAGACATGGTCGTGTCTCAGCCTATACTTGTGTAACAGCCCGGTTTTGGGCCTAGTCAGAATAATAGTCTCGGGACCATAAATCTAAAGTCAGAGAAATGATTTTATTATTATTTTAGAGTCATAGCATGTTTATATTAGTGCATGAAAAATTTGGTGAAGAAATTTTAACGTTTGTTAGCCTAATTGAGGAAAATGACTAAATCGCATAAAGTGCAAAAGTCCTAATTTGATAGCTAAGGGCGTTAATTTGCCATGAATCCTAAATTGGGGGTCTTTAAAGAGCAATTAGACCCTTAGAGAATAGGGTGGCTGGCCATAGGAGACAAATTGATGAGAAAGTCAAAATTAGGTGAGTTTTGGTCACCAATTTTGACTAGCTTTAATATTATAATAAAACAAAGGCTTCATCTCTTCATTCTCTCTTCTTGACCGAAAATATCAACCATTGTAGGCATTTGAAAGCTTCAAAAATTTCAGTCACTTATTCCTCTTGCAAGTAAGTGATTTTAATGAGTTTTCTTAAAGATTTTTATATTTTTGAGACCCTTGAAGCAAAAGCTTTCAAATAAGGGGACTATTTTGCAAAATGATTAAGAGTTTAGGGTTTTGCCATGAAAATATTTGTAATGTTTGCTGAGTTTTAATGGAATAAAATGAGTCTTGGGGGTCTTATAAACAACTTTTGTGAAAGCTGTTAGCATGAAAACACCTAAAAGGACTATTTTGCATAAGTTGTAAAATAGATGATAAATGTGTGAAATAGTGGGAATTTGAAGCTTCTATAAGAGTAAAAAGGGTTCGGCTAGACTTAAGATAAGAAGAAATTTGATAAAAATTGATTTTCAAGCCTAGGGGTAAAATGGTCATTTTATCAAAATTTAGGGGCAAAATGGTCATTTTATCGAAGATGTGAATTTTCGATTGCCCAATTTTATTTAGTGACTAAATAAGTACATTTTGCTATTATAGATCAAGAGTTACCAAATCTGAACCTAGACCAGGGGAAAGCCAAGTAAATCGACTAGTCGCTACATTTTGTAATCCGAGGTAAGTTGTATGTAAATAATACAACTACATTGCTAATGTGTGTGTTGAATTGTGTTTGAATTAATATAGCATGAATTGCTTCATTGTGGAATTGAGAAAGTATGATGATAATAGAGATAGTAGAGTTCCCGTTTGAACTTAGGAAATAAATCGGATATTCATGCCATGACATATGGGTTATCGTGGGCTAGTGTAAGACATGTCTGGGACATGCATCGGCCACATTATAAGAGCCAGTGTAAGACCATGTCTAGGACATGGAATTGGCATTGAGACGAGTGCTAGTGTAAGACATGTCTGGGACATGCATCGGCCTCGAGATGTAAGCCAGTGTAAGACATGTTTGGGACATGCATCGACTACGAGATGATAGTCAGTGTAAGACCGTGTCTGGGACATGGCATCGACTTGAGATGTAAGCCAGTGTAAGACATGTCTGGGACATGCATCAGCTACGAGATGATAGTCAGTGTAAGACCGTGTCTGGGACATAGCATCGACTTGAGTTGCAAGCCAGTGTAAGACATGTCTGGGACATGCATCGACTATAAGATGATAGTCAGTGTAAGACCGTGTCTGGGACATGGCATCGACTTGAGATATGAGCCAGTATAAGACCATGTTTGAAACATGGCATTCGACACCTTACCCACGTTTGAGGCTTAATGAATATCCGGTAGTGTTCTAAATGGTTCAACGGTGAGTGTTATGACTTTAATTTAATGAGGAAAGTATAACCGTGTTGTGAGTGGTACAGGTACCTAATTGAAATGTATGAGATATGAGCTCGATATATGCTATGATATTTATATGGATAGTGATGAGTAAGTTATACTTATGCCCACTTTTGTGTTATGAGTATGTTGATGAATGGTAAAATTGTTGTTGTATATTTATTTATTTGCAACTTACTAAGCTTCATGCTTACTCCCTCTCTTTTCCTTTTTCTTATAGTCCCGCTTAACTAGATCGAGGATTATCAGACGTCGGAGGCAATGATCACACTATTAGCTGAAGCACTCGGTATAGTTAGACTATTTATTTTTGAGAATGGTATGTATAGGGCTAGACGTTGATGTTTTGAGTCTTTAAAAAATTGGCCAAATGTGTTGGCATGAGTTGATTCCCCTTCATTTTGTATTAATACTTGAATAATGGCTAATATTCATTTTGATATATACAAATGAGGTTATTTTCATGAATGAGAAATTGCACAATTGATATGTATTCTATTGTGATTGATTAGGTTAATAAATTATTCTTGTTTTGGTTTTGGTTGCTATCGTGTAGGTTGTGTAAGTAAGGGTGGCAAAGAGGCTTGGTAAATAGCCTTATATTGTCCATACGGGTAGACACACGGGCATGTGTCTAGGCCGTGTATGACATACGGTCTGCCCCATGGGGGTGTGGTCCGGCCGTGTGTCCCCTGCACGTAAAATTTGCAAGTCAGTATGCATGGTAGTAAACACACAGGCAGAGACAAGGTTGTGTGTCTCAGCTGTGTGAAGGACACGGCCTAGCACACGGGCATGTGTCTTGGCCGTGTTACATTCTGGGTATGCTGACGTCAGAAACAGAATGTCTAGGTTTTCGTATACGGGCGTGTCATGGCTGTGTGAAGGACACTGGCTAGGGACACGGGCGTGTGTCGGGCCGTGTGAAAACCCCTATAGGTGTGAACTTAGAATTAATTCCACACAGGTAAAGGACACGGACGTGTCCCTGTATTGCTTAGGCCGTGTGTGCCATACGGGCCAACAACACGAACATGTCAAAATGGACACACGGGCGTGTTGCCCTTCCCACATGGGCGTGTGCCCCTATGTCAAGTGTCATTTTTCTAAAGTTGGCTAAAAGACCTAAATTGGTCCCGAATGATATTCGATGTGTGCTTTGGGCCTTGTAGGCCCATATTAAGGATGTGTTGATAAGTTGAGAAAGTTTTAAATTTGTCCAAGTCTTGGAGACTAGAAAATGGTTGTAAGCACGAGTTCAAGTTAGGTAACGCCTCGTATTCCGTCCTGGCGTAAGATACAGGTATGGGGTGTTCTAGCCCGCACCCGTGTAACTCACTGACTTGGGTCACACGGCCAAGCCAGACGCCTGTGTGCCAGGTCGTATGCTAAGTCCTATAATAGCCTGACTTGCAACTCTTTTAAAGCTACAGGGGACACACGGTCGTGTTGTCTGGCCGTGTGTCACACACGGTTGAGACACATGCTCGTGTCTCTACTCGTTTGGATGAAAAGTAGGCCATTTCCAAGCCATTTTTCTCACCCAAACTCACAATTCATGCTCAAGCCATTTGCACCTAAAAAAAACATTCAAAACTCACTTACATATGCATATTAAAGCATTCACATCAATTTAACAACCACACAATATACCATATAATCTTAATAACTTACCAACTAATTTATCAACCAAAATAACATATATACAAGCCATACATAATGGCTAAATTCATTGAACAAAACACCTATGCATGCCATTATAACCATAATTCAAAATTTTCAAAATATACTGATATAACCAATGGATAGTGTGATGGATCTCCGACAACCTTCCAAACAGCATGAACCTCCGATTAACTAGAATTATAAGAGAAAAATCACACAAGTAAGCATAAAATGCTTAGTAAGTTTGTAAATCATTAACATTACTTACCATTTCATTATAAAAGCATAAAAGCAAATAGTGAACATATCTAGCATTGCTTGCACAAGCCTAAGCACCAACAACAATTCACAAGTATAATTAGCATATAAATTAACCAAACTCATTATACGACAAAGAGCTTCATTAAGCTTTCCATGAAAACATTCCTTCTATTGTGAAAGTACTAAAGATTTTTAATCAATATCTTATCATAACTTTCCCATGCTTTCGTGATATTATAAGTCAATGCTTATACCGATGCTTCACTTTTTGTATACTAGTTGAACCGCTAGAATAATATCGGATACGCTGGAATCAAGCACACTAAGTGCCCACATGTGGTCAAACCACTGCTAACTCATATCTCATATCAATGTTCTCTCTCGAGCCATAAATGGGTCTGCTCACACAAGCTGTCAGTCAAGACGTGGCTACACGATGCTATTCACACAAGCTGTCAAGTAACCGTAACATATGCCGAAAGCTCAGCCACCGATAGGATGTACGAGACCAAAACCCAAAACACAGTAACCCCTAATGACATGTCATTTGTATCCTATATATTCCTAAGGCTCAAACAGGATCCGAAAATTGCCAAAACTTCGTTGGATATTTCTGTAGAGTCATAATGCAAAGAATATAACATAAAAGTATTTAAATTGAACATAATTTAATGCAAATTAAATATACGAACTTACCTCAAACACGTACAAAGAAAAACGATTGATTAATCCAATACTTTTTCTTTTTCCCGATCTAAATCCATACGTTGCTTTTCTTGATCTATATAATCAAATTTAATTCATTCAAAATTCATTCTAAACAATTAAATCCAAAAATTATATTTTTGCAAATTTATACTTTTGTCCCTGTAATTTTGAATTCAATACAATTTAGTCCCTATCTCATGAAAATGAAAATTCATGCAATTTAATCCACACCCATGCTAGGCGAATATTAACTTAGTCCATAGCAATCATTTTATTTCATTTATTTCACATTTTCACCATGAATATTTTTCTATTTTTTTAATAAAATCCTTAATTGACAATTTCATCAAAAATTCGTATACAAAAGTTGCTCAAATATCATCAAATATTTATTTTCATCCCTCAAACACCAAAAACAACCAACATACATTCATGGTAAAATCCTAAACTTTTAACAATTTTGCTAATTAGTCTCTGGGCTAGCTAGATTAAGCTATAACGACTCCAAAAACATAAAAATCATTAAAAATCGAGCAAAAATGCACTTACATGCACTAGGAATGTTGGCCAAATGTTGAATGCTCAAAAATGGTGTCTTGACCTAGTTTTTTTTTTTTTTTTTTATTGTAGAAGAAGAAATTCTTTCTTTTATTCATTTTTATTTTAAGTCGCTTTATTATTTACTAAATTAACCTTAAGTAATAACCTTTAAAACTATAAAAAAAAATGTCCATCTTTGTCCACTATTTATCTTAATGGTCTAATTACCAGTTAAGGCCAATTATATTCCAACTTCATATTAAATTGACACATTCTCTAATAGAATACAAGTTTTGCATTTTATGCAAATTTAATCTTTTTTATCAAATTAAAAATGCAAACGATAAAATTTCTTCACGAAACTTTTATTCGACACCACTAACATGCTGCAAACATTAAAATAATAATAAAATAAATTTTTTGATGTCGAATTTGTGGTTTGGAAACCACTGTTCTGATTTTACTAAAAACGGGTTATTACATAATAATTATTGAATTTTCATGAATTTAAGGACTAAAATGTAAAATGTTCAAAAATTACTATGTGTGCTAAAATAATGAAACAAAATATTTAAGTAAAGTGTTATAAGAAAGTAAAGTGCTTAATGATAGTGAATTGAAATCTAAAGTGTGAAGTGTTGTGAATACATGTTATGTTTGTGTTTTTATGAATTATGAATAAAGTGAATATGTGAAATAAAAATGTAGTAAATGTGTTTGTGTGATTCAAAGTAAATAAGTCACGTGATACAAAGTGATATATTTGTGATATATCAAGTATGTTATATGAAAGTGATATGTGAATAAATGCGTTAGTGAACTTAGAGGAAATATGATACATGATAATGAAATGATTTTAGGGTTGAACAAAGGGGATTAGGAGAGGAGAAGTGGGTTATGTGATGTGTTTAATGGAGTTTTGTTATTAGAGTTCTATTAAAGGTCAGGAGTTCTGTTTTGACCTAAAGCTTTGTAATGTATCGAAATTATTGAAATTCCTTAAGACTCACTAAAGACTGCAAAAGTGTTATGTGAAAGTAAAAGTGTTATAATGATATATGTGTTTCAGTAATACATGTGAATTAAGTATTAAGTGAAACATGTGCCTTAAGAGTTTATGCTATGTTTGTGACATGAGACAAAGATTTATGTGAATGTGAAAGTTGATTAGTGAGTATATGTGTTAAAGTAAAAACTATAAGTTACAAAATTAATATAAATGATTTTATGTTTTGGAAAATGAATTGAAAGTTTAAGTATATTAGTGAAAGAAACTATGTGAATAAATATTATTAAAATTTTACTTGAATTGTATATATATCAAAATGGTAAGATTGAATCCAGTTGAGTACTTACTAGCTATTCACGTAGCTTAACGCATTTGTTTTAAATGCATAGGTGATAGATAAGTTTTGAAAAGAGTCGAGGATTGCTACTTCGGTTTGGATCACATCACTCCTCAGGCTTCAAGTTCAAGCCATTTGGTATATATATTTTGGATTTTAGTTTAGCATGTACTTAGGTTTATTAGTAAAAAAAAAAAAGTGAATTATGTATGAATAATAATGTTCTGTTCTATAAGTTACCTTGATTATAATGAAACAAGAATATGTTTAAGTGGTGAGTTTAATGTTTAAATGTAACATCTTTTACTTGGATTGGGTGAGGGCTATTACAAACTAAATTGACAAATTTTGTAAATTTGAGACTAAAATTTATTGAATTTTTAGACTTTGAACTAAAATGACAAATTTTTGTAAACATTGAGGACTATTTGTTGAGTTTTTTAGATTTAGGATCAAATTGATAGAATGTGTAAACATTGTAAGGCTAAATTTGTTATTAGGCCAATAAAAATGGCCCACATCAGTTCTTCATCACTCGTTTAATAACGACATCTAATTGGAGAGTGATTAGAATATTTAATTTTGAAAAGTTGAGTGGTTAAATAAAAAAGTTAATAGTATAGTGGCTAAAATAGAACTAAAGATATAGTTGGATGGCTATTCTTTTAGTTTACCCTAATACTTTAAAAGAAAATATTTGATACACTAATAGTGGAGTTTTTATACTTCATAAGTAAGATTAGAGAGTTGAGAAGTGTCCTATAAAATATAGTGAAATATTAAAAAATATATTTAAAAAAGAAACACATAATGACTTTTTAAAACTATTTATAAAATAAAAAAATATACTACCAATATACCTAATATTAACCCTAACTTTAAACATAAAAGGAAAAAAAAAAAAAAACCTCATAGAATGTTCTATTTTTTCCTTTTTCTCTTCTCCACGTGACCGGATCCTCAAAGACAACAAGAAAAAGTAAAATTGAGCTGATGAAATTATCAACAAATCGCCGTCTGTGGGAATCGAACCCACGACCACGTGGTTAAAAGCCACGCGCTCTACCGGCTGAGCTAAGACGGCTTGTGATTTTGTTGTTTGTTATATATTAAATTAATCAATTCAAAATGTTTTAATTAACAGTACCATTGATCATGCGACTGCAGTCTTATCTTACACTGAGCGTCGTCCTCTCCTGCAGTTGCCCTCTAATGCCCGCTTCTTTGGTTCATCTGCACACTAATAATTGCTCTTCAATTTTCGCTCACCCCCCTATGTTAATCCAAACACAAATAAACCCTACTCTCAAAATCCCATCTTTTTCTCGTAAACCCATCCAAACCCATACTTTAAAGGATATTTGCCTTCGAGGAAACCTCAAGGAAGCATTTCAATCGCTCCCAGTTTCATCCAATGATCACCCGGACGAGACTTATGCCCCGGTTCTTGAACTTTGTGCTCAAAAGAAAGCTCTTTCTCAAGGGCTACAAATTCACGCCCACATGATAAAGTCTTGTTCCGTCTCCGAATCCGTGTTTTTAGCTACTAAGCTTGTGTTTATGTATGGAAAATGCGGGTCAGTTCGGAATGCGGAGAAAGTGTTTGATCAAATAGGTCAACGAAGTATTTTTACTTGGAATGCTATGATTGGAGCTTATGTTTCAAATGGGAAACCTTTTGAAGTTCTTCAAACCTATAAAGAAATGCGGGTTTTGGGAGTTTCTCTTGATGCTTATAGTTTTCCTTCTCTGCTTAAAGCTAGTGGTTTGCTAAAAAATCTCTATTTAGGGGCTGAAATTCATGGTCTGGCTGTCAAGTTTGGGTATGATTCTACTGTTTGTGTTGTCAATTCTTTAGTTGCTATGTATGCCAAATGTGATGATCTTTTTGGAGCAAGGAGATTATTCGGGAGAATAGATCAAAAAGACGATGTAGTTTCATGGAATTCTATAATTTCAGCATATTCTTCAAATGGAATATCTATGGAAGCATTGGAACTTTTCAGGGAAATGCAAAAGGCTGGTCTTGACTCTAATACTTATACTGTTGTTGCTTGTCTTCAGGCTTGTGAAGATTATTCCTTTAGGAAATTAGGTAAGGAGATACATGCTGCTGTGTTGAAATCAGCTCAGCTTCTTGATGCTTATGTTGCTGGTGCTTTGGTTGCTATGTATGTCAGGTGTTGTAAGATGAGTGAGGCTGTAAGAACTTTTAACAAATTGGAAGAAAAGGATAAAGTAGCCTGGAATTGTGTGCTTACTGGGTTTATCCAAAATGGTATGTGCAGTGAAGCTTTGCATTTCTTTCATGATTTTCAGAATGCTGGTGAAAAACCTGACCAGGTTACAGTAATAAGCATCCTGGTAGCTTGTGGGCGATTGGGTTACCTATTGAATGGTATGGAATTGCATGCTTATGCAATAAAAAATGGATTTGATTTAGATTTGCAGGTTGGAAATACTCTTATAGATATGTATGCAAAGTGTTCTTGTGTGAACTACATGGGCTATGCTTTTTATAGGATGCCCGACAAAGATTTAATTTCTTGGACTACTGTCATTGCTGGCTATGCACAAAACAGTTATGCTTTAAAGGCTTTTGAATTGTTCCGAGAAGTACAATTAATAGATATTGATGTTGATCCCATGATGATAGGTAGTATACTGCTGGCTTGTAGTGAACTGGCGTGTGTGTCCCAAGTGAAAGAAATTCATGGTTATATTATGAGAAGAGGCCTGTCTGATGTTGTGCTGCAAAACATGATTGTTGATGTATATGGAGAATGTGGAAACATAGGCTATGCTGTGCAGACATTTGAGTCAATCCAGTTTAAAGATGTTGTGTCTTGGACAAGCATGATTTCTGCATATGTCCACAATGGGCTTGCTAATGAAGCTCTTGAACTGTTCCATATCCTAAACAAAACTAATATTCACCCTGATTCTATTGCATTAAAAAGTGCACTCTCTGCTGCTTCCAGTTTGTCTGCCTTGAAGTATGGGAAAGAAATCCATGGCTTTATTATTAGGCAAAAGTTCTCCGAAGGATCAATTGCCAGCTCTCTTGTGGATATGTATTCTCGATGTGGAATGGTTGAGAATGCACACACGATTTTTAAGTCTATTCAAAGTAAAGATTTAGTCCTATGGACAAGCATGATAAATGCATATGGAATGCATGGCCAAGGAAAAGTTGCCATTGATTTATTCAATAAGATGAAGGAAAATCTCACTCCAGATCATGTAGCGTTTTTGTCAGTTCTATATGCTTGCAGCCATTCAGGACTGACTGCTGAAGGTAGACAATTTTTTGAGATCATGAAATATGAATATCAATTGGAACCATGGCCAGAGCACTATGCTTGTCTGGTTGATCTCCTTGGTCGGGCAAATTTCTTAGAAGAGGCATATGAATTTGTGAAAAGCATGCAGATGGCACCTACTGCTGAAATTTGGTGTGCACTCCTTCGGGCTTGCCAAGTACACTCAAATCAAGAACTAGGAGAAATTGCAGTGCAGAAACTTTTGGAGTTAGGGTCCACAAATCCCGGACATTATGTGCTTGTTTCTAATGTCTTTGCAGCTAAAGGAAGATGTAAAGATGCTGAAAAAATTAGAAGTAGAATGAAGGAGCGAGGCCTGAAGAAAAGTCCTGGATGTAGTTGGATTGAGGTGGGGAACAGGATTCATACTTTCATGGCAAGAGACAAGTCTCATCCAGAGTGTCATCATATAACCAAGAAATTGGATCAAATCACAGAAAAACTGGAGAAGGAAGGAGGTTATATAGCTCAAACAAAGTTTGTTTTGCACAATGTGGAGGAAAATGAGAAAGTTAAGATGCTATATGGGCACAGTGAAAGATTAGCCATTGCATATGGTCTGCTCAAGACTGCTGAGCAAACCCCCATTCGGGTTACAAAGAATCTACGTGTCTGTGGTGATTGCCATACTTTCTGTAAGTTAGTCTCTAAACTCTTTGGACGGGAACTACTTGTGAGGGATGCCAATAGATTTCACCATTTTGAGGATGGGGTTTGTTCTTGTGGGGATTTCTGGTGAATGTTACATCCAATTATTTGAATTGGACTTTTCGACATTCTTCTTGCTGAAGGTATTGGAATCACTCTCAGTTGATCAAGCCATTTTTCTTTATGTCATTCGTTCTGGTTCAAATCTGCTAAGAGCGAATAGAATTATGATCATTACCCTGGTGGCAGCGCCCCATTTCGAAGGCTGATATGCCAAAGCTGCTATCAAGATTGCCAATAATGATTCAATTGCAAGATATTACTAATATACCCGTGTTGGATGGAAATTGCGTGTGCCATGCTAGAAGAAGTGCCTAAATGGGGATGAATATGTAACATATTGATTCCTGTTTTCGCTCATGCCATGGCTGATTCATTATTGTTGTATATTATGATTTTAACACGACTGGAAACAATGAATTCATATTGAATGTAGATATTTTAAATGTTTTGTTTCCACTAGAGTAAATCAATACCTTCACATAATTTGCCCTATGAAAATGCAGTGAATCTGCTTGATGGTAATCTCTGGTCAGCATTTAACACAATCTTCATCGCTCTGCCGTGCCGCAGTCCATCATGAAAGTGAACATGTTAATGGAGAGGGAGGAAATGGACCAAAAGGCTCCAACGGGAAAAAAGTGCCTTGCGATGAAAATCCTCTCCACCATGCTACAACTTGTACTCGAAATGGATGACCGTGCACAAGTTGGACATGTCTTGTGTTTTGGTCTTAAAGAGAAGTTATGAATCTCGCCTTCTTCAACTTTATCTTTCAAAACGTTTTTATGAGCAAAATAGCAAAGTCCAATGAATCAAAGTGAACAATTCATTGCAGGTTAGAATTATACGTGGATGTTATAGGTACATGAAAAAAAATTGAAAAGAACTTGAGAAATGAGCAACCTTTTATAACAAGTTTCCAGTTTCATGTCTTAAAAAAAGCGGGTGCCAGCTGAGGAAGCTTCCCCAATTGCCACTTAATATATATATATATACATATTATGTGTATATCAGTTTCTCATATCGTTACTCCACTGAAATACTCTCTCGCTCTTTGGGTCTCGGCGATTATTGCTTTCCTTTCCGTTTTGTCACTGTTTAGATTTTAAAACTCTCAACACACCTCTTCATTTACCTCCAGAGAATGATAATTTCTCTCTTTTTATTTATTTCTCTCTTTTTCATTTGTATTTCCTTTGCTTCATTTTTAGAATGTCCATTTGTAGAATCAAATTCAATCTTTTTTTTTTCTCTGTCTGTCTCTTTTCACATCAAACCCACCACTCCATAAAAAACCATTCTGCTGTTTTAACCCAACAAATTTTCTTCCAGTTAGAGAAGCATCTGTTGAAACACAGTGCTCGATTATGTCTATTAAAGCAACAAATGCAAAACTATTTTGATCGGAGGATCATTTTAGGTAGCTTGTCTGTAGAGAACTGCTGACTTCATTACAGATTTCAAATGCTTGATAGTAGAAAAATGGAAGAGACTCTAGGTAGATACATAAAGGGTATTTTATTTTGCGAGAATAAGTACAATAGGTAGCACATATGATCCTGTTTCGGATTTAGAAAGGAATAAACCATTACTAAAGAGTCAACTAACAATTGGCATGGAACTAGAAACATCCTAGGTAAAGATAAGAGCAAAGCTCCATGAGGTTAGATTGAATCTGGGACCAATGGTTCCAAGGCCTTTATCAGAAAAGTCATATTACATATACATACATAAATATAAGTTAGTAGCTCTTAAAGTATAAGAAATCTAGAATCATGATCTCCTTCTGTTGTCCTTTGTGTCAGTGAAGTGATTTTGAACTTACATCCTTGTTCTTTGAGAACATGATCTTATTGCACTTCTAGTTCCATGCCTGCAGATTGAAGGTTTCTTGTTGTAGATGGCTTATTTAATTGTGAAGATGATTTTGATCTCTTGAGATAACTGAAGAAGGGTTTGTCTGAAACAGGTATAAGCTTCACAACCCATGCAATTGGCCATGAGAAAGCTGCGAATAAGATACAAACCCCCCACTGCCATAGTTCCAATCTCTCTGTATCTGCAAACTTCTTTAGAAATTCCACCATAACCACCTGAAGAATGATGGTTATGCCCACGATTCCCAGAAACAATCTGTTCTGAAGAATGCCTTGGAAGACGTTTTGCTTCTCCAACTTCCTTGCGTTGAATTCGTTGAAAACTTGGCAGAGAACGAAAGTATTGAAAATCAGTGTGTCCTTTACCCTCTTAGGCACATTGAACATAGATTCACCTCTGAATTGCAAGATCAAGAGAATAGCTATCTGGTATACTGCTTGGGCTAAAAGATTCCTCCACATGACATTAGTAATGAGGGGCTCAGTTCGACCGACGGGCGGCTTCTTCATTAGTTCCTTGGTGGGCCTATCTGTTGCAAGGGCTAGAGCACCTAAGGTGTCCATGATGAGGTTTACCCACAGCAATTGAACGGCTGTCAAGGGAACCTCACCAGCAGAAACTGCTGCAATGAAGTTAATTACAAGAGCAGCAACATTAACGGTAAGCTGAAATTGAATGAATTTCTGTATGTTGTTATATACACATCTTCCCCATCTTAAAACTGTGGCAACTGAGCTGAAGTTATCATCCAATATGACAATGTCTGAGCTCTCCTTTGCCACCTCAGTGCCTTGAATGCCCATCGAAAGTCCAATATCGGCTTCTTTTAGCGCAAGAGCATCATTAGTGCCATCACCTGTGACCGCAACTACATCACCTTTCTGTTTCAAGCACTGTACCATCAGAAGCTTGTCAAATGGAGAGGACCTTGCCATCACCTTGATCTTCCCGATCTTCTCCATTCTCTCTTCAGGTGTGTAATTTCGAAATTCAATACCTTCTACAGCTTGTCCACTTTCTTCATTGTAATCTGCTCCTAGAATTCCACATTCTGCAGCTATAGCTTTTGCTGTGAAAATATTGTCTCCAGTAATCATTTTGATGTCCACCCCTGCAGATTTACAAGCTTCCACAGCTTTTTTGACACCTGGGCGACATGGATCCTTCAAACCAACTATCCCTAGCAAGGTTAGACCATCTTCTTTTATTCTTTGATGTGTCTTTTCGCTATCATCAACACATTCCATCTCTTTTTGTGAGACTTGCTTATGAGCAAAAGCAATGCATCGTAAGCTACTAGCGGCCATACTTTGGATTATTGTTTCAATTCTGCTCCTTTGGTCTTCATCCATGGACCTTATGCCCCCATTGCTCTCATAATAGTCTGAGCACATGGCTACGATTATTTCTGCAGCTCCTTTCCAGTGGACATGAAGAGTTTCATCTGTTTTTCTCCTTACTGAAACCCCACTTCTCTTTTTCTCCGAGTTGAAAGTTTCAACATGGAGAATGCTGTATTTTTGCTTCAATTTTTCCATATCCAGATCCAAACCTAAGACAGCCCAAGAAAGAATCGCCTTTTCCGTTGGACTGCCAGAAAACTCAGGTAGGGATCCGGAGACGGGTTTGCAAACACTACCAGTTGTGTTCAAACCAACACCTTGGTAGAATAATTCAAGAACAGCGTGGTCAATGATGTTGGAATGATCTTCCTTGATGGACTCTTGGCCGAGCCAAAACTGGGTTACCTTCATCTGGTTTAGTGTCAAGGTTCCAGTTTTGTCAGTACAAATAATGGTAGCTGAGCCCATCGTTTCACAAGCTGAAAGTTTTCTAACCATTGCCTGATCGGCCATCATTCTTTTCATTGAGTAAGCAAGTGTAAGAGTGACAGCCAATGGTAGACCTTCCGGAATTGCAACTACCACAATAGTTACTGCAGCCGAAACTATACGAACAACAGCATTTAAGATATCATCTACGCTGGTCTTGCTACCAATATACTCCGTGTTCCCATTGTCATCTTCTGTATTCCCAGTGAAATAACGAATTAATAAGACTACAAGGACTAGAAAGGCAACCGCAAGACCTACCTTTCCGATAGAAGAGGTGAGTCTGTCAAGTCGTTCTTGTAGTGGAGTTCTTTCGTTTTTATCACTGGTTATCGAGCTCATCATTTCTCCCCATGTAGTATCCATTCCCACGGATGCTACAAGCATTTGACCATAACCATCTGCCACTTTCGAACCAGAAAAAAGGAACGGGTTCCTGGTGGCATCTACTTCCATATGGTCACTTTCTCCTGTCATGCTCGATTCATCCACTTGCAGTGAATAACCGTCCAAGAACAGCCCATCTGCTGGAATTTGATCTCCAATCTTCAGGAAGACAACATCTCCAACAACAAGATCAAAAATAGATACTTGTCGACGGCAGCCACCTCTAACAACTTCGACTTTGATATTGTTACTTATTTTTGATAGCTTGTCAAATTGAGTCTCCTGTCTGAAGTTACTGAGTGCAGAGACAACAATCACAAGAAAGACGGCAACGAAAATACTTCCGCCTTCATACCAACCCTCTGCTGCACCATGCTCTTTGATACCAAAACCAAGAGAAAGAGCAGCACATACCAGGAGGATAAGAATTGTGGTGTCCTTGAAAGCATCCAGGACAAAATACAGTAACCCTTTGGGAGGTGGCTTGTGGTAAGTATTGGTACCAAACATCTCCTGTCTTTTCACAACCTCTCGATCATCATCTCGGATTCCCTTTTCAGGATTTGTTCCAAGAGCAGCGGCAATGCCTTCGACTCCTCCAAGCTGGTGAAGAGAAACCAAGTCCTTTTCTTTCACGGTCTCCACAAGTCTCTTCCGATCAATTTTCGGAGCAAAGGAGGAAGATGAAAATTTTTCACCCCAATGCGGAGAGCTCGAGGGTTCAACATCTAGCGCAACGTAAGGATGCAAATCCGAGATGATCGAGGGTTGTTCAATACCTCTCTTCGATATTATCTCCTTGGCAAGAGAAAGCATTACCCGCACAGAATATATCGATGCATAGGCAATCCTCCACCGCTTTTGAGCGGTGGTGAAGCCAGAGGTGGTGACTTTGAAAAGTAATGTACCGCAATCGTACATTTGATTGCCGTCGCTGCTAGACATGGTTGTTGCTGGGTTTCTTTAACCAGTTGGAAGAAATGCTTGAATTGGTAGTCTGTTTTGTGCTTTGATAAGAGAATGAATTTCTTTCAACTACAGACAGACAATGCCTAATTTATAAAGTGGCATTGTCAGGTTTGGTCAACAAACCGCCCTTGCTCCTTGCAGCATGTTACTGACCAGGTTCGGCCCTAGTCATTATCTATGCCATTTATTTGACAACTAAGACTTCCTACGGTGAATTTATATTCGGTGAGGTTAAAATTAATAATAACAGTGAGATTAATTATTATAGTGGTGAGATTAAATGTATTTAAATTCAATAGTAATTATAACAATCAGATGAGAATAAAAAATAATTATTAAAAATATTAAATTAAAAATATAATATAATAAAAATTTTAAATTATTTTTATTTTTATGAAATTATTAAAAGTATATGAAATTGTAATTTTATTTAATATAATAATAATGTGTACCATAATATCTTTTATAAATTTTTTATTCATTTAAAATTATTTATTATATAAAATGATAAATATTATCCATTTTTTATAGTTAAGTCATTCCTTTAAAAAATGTCAAAGTATTATTTTCACAAATAATAACATCGTATTTGGATGAATTTTTAACAATCTATTTAGATATTTTATTAATAAAATAATATGTATCAAAACATTTTTAAATTTTTTTATTGATGTAATTATTTATTGTTTATTTAGCTAATTATTTTATAATTACTTTTAATGATATTTAACCTATAAATTTTACTTTAAAAAATATATATATAATTTTAATAATTAATGTATTTTATACTGTAATTTAAATTAAAAACACACTTCAATATGAGCAAAATTACAAAAGAAGCTAGTAACCTTCAACATTGAAAAGCATTATAAAAGGCAGAGATAATTTTAACCCAATTGCACCATTTAGCTTCAATTAAAAATAAGTAATACGTTGCATCAATCTCACAATACATAAGCATTAGTTGAAGTGATTTTGTGCGCAGAAAGGTGAGAACCGCAGAGGGAGCCTGAAACTAGCCTAAAGAAACTGCTACCGTTTTGTGTTTTAGCAAACAAGATTGAAGAAAATGGTTTCCCACATTTTCGTGTATCAAAGACTAAGAATGGGGTTAAAATGAAGTGTGAAAATTATAGGGGACAATATAATCTGTGTGAAATCTGCCGTACTATTTGTACTTTCTTTCTTTATTTTGTGAAGCAGTGTAAAATACGCGGAAATGATTAAGCTGATTGCTAGTTGTAATTGGTTGGATGATCATGTGGCCAACCCTCAATTAATAAGCGAAAGAAAGAAAGAAAGTGGTTGCCACTTTCATATAATAAACAGGGGGATCCCACTTAATAGGAAACGCGGCATTCTCCCACTTTTATATCTATTTTTTTGGATTTTTCTCTTACCTCTTAAAATAATTAAAATATTCACTTGCTCCTTTTTTTTGGTAATTCAATTTTATAAATTTTTAGCTTAGGTATTAACGTTTGAATTTATTCTTGTCTTGGTCACTAGCCGTTAAGTTAGTAACAAAAAGTCTTTATAACTGGTATAATAACACATTTAATCCTCAATACTAATAGATTCTGTCAATTTGATTTTAGTTCTAAATAATTCAATAAATTTAACCCTTTACATTTACAAATTCTATCAATTTGATCCTCATACTTTCTAATTATTTTGAATTAGGATCACATTGATAGAGTAAGTATTGAGGACTAAATGTGTTATTATATCAGTTAGAAAAATGATTTTTGTTATCAATTTAATAGCGGGTGACCAAAATAAGAATGAATTCAAATGTTTAGTGACTAAAACAGGAATGCGGGCATAATTGGGTGGTTATTTGTATATTTTAGCCAAAAGATAAATTTCTATTAAATCAATTCTGATTAACTTTTTAGTTAAATTGATGATTAAATTTTGTTATTTGTTCCTATATTTTATAAAAGATGTGGATATAATCTTTGTATTTTAATTTGATCATTTTTACTCTTGTACTTTTCAAATTTTACAATTTCAATCCCCTCCAAATGATAATTGTTAAATTCATTAGGTTAAATTTTGTGCCAAGACTAAAATTTCTAAGTTTGAAAAATATAAGGACTTAGAATGATTAAATTTGTGAATATGGACTAAATCTACAACTTTACGTATGGTACAAGACTAGTAATTCAATTTAGCCAAAAGAATTTAACAACTACTTTTTGGCCAAGAGTAAAATTTTAAAATTTGAAAAAGTACATGAACTAAAATTAACCAATTCGAAAAGTATCGAGACTAAAATTTATCAAGTTAAAGTATATTGATTAAATCCGCAACTTTCACAAAATACAAAGACTAATGACAAATCTTAATCTAAATTGATTAATGTCTCGGTTAGGATAGTTTTATGCCTTGATTATCAATTATTAAAATTTATAATTAAACTAACCAATTCAAATATATTTATTCTATATAATAATTATATAGAGTTTATCAATTAAGATGGTCGAATTGGTTGATGATAAATTCATTCGATTAGGTCAATTAAGATAATAAAGGTCGATCAATTCAATAATAATAAGAGGATTTTTGATTAATTATAAAAAAAAATTTAAATTGACCACCTAAACATATTTTTTGCCTTAGATATAGTAATGTACATATTTTGTTCAGTTGAATATTAAGGAGCTCGATATTGTTTAAGAAAGATTTTAAAATTGAACTCACGAAGAAATTTGTGTAACTATTAAACACCATACATATATATATATATATACACATGTGATATTTTGATAGGTCCTAGGTTTATAATTGATTTAATGCAAAATTGAAGTTGGTTTTTAAGTTTTAACTTGTGTATCATCTTATGGATTGTGTCACTTTCTAGAGCCGCCATTATTGAAAACCTATGAAGGTTCGTATCATCATCATCAGTGCCTTGATTTTATGCTTTATATATCTTAGTAACATGGACCCAGTAAAGAACTGATACATGGCCGGTTTGCCTTTACCCTTGGGTTTTGTTCTTTTTAATAATACAAGACAAAATCATTTTCAAATTTATTGGTTAGCCAAAGACAAAAGTTTGATATCATACATTTTTGCACATATGAAATGAATTTGGACTGCAAAAAATTCACAATTTATGTCATGCAAGACAACTTAACTCACAAGTAGCAATTTCATTTTCCTTTAAATAAATAATTTGATAGATGACTCATAAGGAATAATTATTTTAGTCCATATCCTACCGCCCATCTCTTCTTCACCACCAATAAAACAATTATCAATTTTAACATCAAGTTTTAAAAAGTTAAATTAAAATTTTAAAAATTTTAGGGATTTAATGAACCATTTTAAAACTTTTGAGACACTTAAATGGAATTTTCAAAAAAAAAAAAAATCTAAATTGCAATGGTTTATACTATTAGACATGTGATCCACCACACCACCAAGTTTCACGATCATGATGCCACGATTGGTATTTAACATAAATGAAGAACCCTTGAGTCATTTTGTGTTTCATTGCTTTTCTTCGTTAATCTCCACCCCATATCTTTGGACCATGTTACAAATTTTAAATTAATCCTTGAATTAAAATATATTTTAATTGAATAATTGAAATATTAAAGTATCAATTAAGCATTTAGGTTAGTCTAGCTATTAGCTCAGGCATTAAATGTCAATTCAAATTTAATGCAGATTGTTATAATACTTACTATTATCGATCCACAACCCGAATGGAAATGGGTCAGATTCTACACGGTTCACATATAAGCTTGCGTATCGAGCTCGCATGATACTAAGTGCTCGTAGAAGGGGCACTTACACCCTTATGCAAGATCTCATGTGTTAAACCTAGAGTAGGATAGTGTTGACATCCATGAACAATAATCATATCATATCATATAAATACACAACTCCACCCACCTAAAGGATACACAAAAACACTCAACACATATGATATTTAAAATATGTAGAAAAGTTACAAACACTTGTCTACCTACTCCATGAATATGTTGAATCTCATTTTTTAAAAACAACAACAATAAATAGCCTTATAAATTTTGCGGACACTATATGTTTTTATTAACACATCACATCCAAGCTATCTGTATAGTCTGCATACATGTTTACAATTTGATTTATGTGTTCTAAATATGTTTTACCTCATATTCGAATTGGCATTTAACAATAATATTGACGATTAGATTGATGGAATAACCCGATTAATGTAATATTAATAATTTAAAAATTCGATTAAAATGTTTTGAAGTTTATGAATCAATTTAAAATTTAAATACATTTGATGAAATTAATATTTTCAAAAATTTCCTTAGAAAAACTTTGTAGGTCTAACAAGATTCAAGTATAGAAAGATGTTTTTAATGTAACGAAGAAAAACCCCTAAATTTTGGCTTGACTTCAATTTTCCAACTAAGCAAGTAATTAACCAGGAGGAATTTCTTGTCCCATTAGTCTAAAAATTCTTGTTTCTACAAAGCATTTTAGGGTTAAAAATCAAATGTAATAAATCAAATAGCTACTAAATCAACCGAGCAAGAATCAAATTTTATAGAACTAAACCAAAATTTAATCGAACACTACAGTTGCACGATGAAATCAAGGCGCCTTACACGTCCAAGAAGAGGTTGGTCATTGTCGTCGACAATATTGCATTGCCTTTAACGTGATGGGAAGGAAATAAGGATAGTTTGACTCATAGAAACCACAACCACCCTTTGTTTAATGCACGAGTAGTTGAAACTTGGCTCAAATGGAAGTTTCGTGGTAATTTCTTGAGTGAAGAATGAGGACATTTAATGATAAATAAATAATGATAATGTAAGCCATCCAGGGCAACTTCCTTGCACTTTCCCACTTTCTGTAGTGCGTGCTGTCAACACCATTGCCGACTATAGATTGTCGTATTGGTATGGCGCTGACTGTGTGATCCCATAAGGCCAGTAAATGCTGCAAAATATTTCCTCCTTCATTTTCTTATTATAGATGGACTTGTTTTATTTTCTTATTGTCGAGACCATTTTTAAAATCGAGTTTTGTGAAAATGGGAATCGACTTTAAAGAAACGAAAACAGGAGTCGCCACCAATCTTTGTAGGTGTGATTAGATCACCTTTAAAACATTTGTTTTAAAATCGTTGGTTTTGGTCTACAAAATCATAAGAATGGGTTCGGGAGTCGGTTACGTACGAGGAAGGGTTAGCACCCTCGTAACGCCCAAAAATTGGTACCTAATTGATTATCAAAATGTCTTTAATGTCGAAAATTAAAAATTTAAGATGTAATCCTCTTTGAAATATTTGGAAATTTGGGTTTACTTATATCAAAGTATTGACTATAAGTTAGCCTTTTTTAGAAATCCCTATCTCGAAACAACAAAATGCTATATCCAGTAAGTTAGGACATATTACTTTGCAGTTCCAAGACAGTCACTTATATTTCGAAAACCTTTAAAAACTTAGAAGAGTACTTGACTATTCGAACTTAACGAGAAAAGTTGCAACCCAATAAGTTAGGGCACTACTTTTTTCGAAATTTCCAAACACCAAGCATTGCCTTTATATTTTTTGAAAATTTTGGAGCCTTATCTTTTTAAAGATGATGTGTGGAGAATTGTATTACATTATAAATCATACATAGTAATATATTATTGTAGGAGGTAAATAATACGTGCATTTAAACAAAAATGAAGGCAATGATAAAAAGATCGTGTATTGGATACATACATATAAAATAATACATATAAAGCAAATATTAACAATATGCGTGCAAAGATATACATAACATGTATGAAGAATGAATAAACATACAAAGTAATATAATATTAATGTACATGTTCATGAAATGTAATATCAAATAATAGATAAAATAACATAGTATATACAAAATAAAATAAAATGAATTATTATTAACAAAATATACATGTAACATAAGTAAAGACCCTAAAGAAAAATAATTTTAAAATAGTATTTACTATATAATATATAAATATAATAACAAAATATTTATAATAATTATATGTAAAATATATTGGGTCTTAAAAAAATATATAAATAGAAATGTGTAAAAGAATATTTATAATAATTAATAAGTAACGAAAATATTTAGATATCATATAATAGAATATGTTTTAAATTTATAGGAAATAAGAAATATAATAGATATAATATAAAATAATGAAAATAATAATATATATAAATAATTAATAAATATATATGATATTTATGAAAATATAATAATAATATAAAAAATGATATGCAATAATATTTTTGAAAAAATAATGTATAACAAATAATAATAATATATATTAAAAAATAATACTTATAATAAAATAATCTTATAACGCATGATATAAAAATAAAACAAGTAACAATACAGATAAAAAAAATATATAAATAGAATAATAAAAATAAATATAGGACTAAATTTAAAGTTCAGCAAAATGTCAGGGCGAATTTCAAAGAAACAAAACTGGATTAAGGCCTTATTTAAAACCAGCGTAAAATTAGAGGGACTCACTGGGCAAATTGCCCTATTCCCAAAACGGCCGCGTTTCCCAGAATATAATTTAACAACTGTCAGGACCAAATTAAAACTAAAATAAAATAACAGGGCTAAATCATTAATAAAATAAAATTTAATTGTGAATATAAAAGGGGTAGAAGGACTAATTGGGAAATTAACCTAATTTTAAGAAATGCGCGGATCCTCCTCGGGTAATCGGGTCAACGAGCGGATCCTGGGGGTCACAAAACGTCGCCGTTTCGTTCAAGCTATATAAGCTACCTTCTGAGCTTAAAATTCATTTGAACCCTGATTTGTAAAAAAAACTAAGAAATTCTCTCTGAAAGAGAGAGAGGAAGGGAGCTCCGGGCTCCGGCCCTCGCAGACCAGGCTCTGGCCCATGCGCCCACGCGCCGCCCTAAGGGCCACTGTATACGGAGATCGGAGAGTTCAAAAAACTCTCGTCTCTTCAGATCCAAAACAGGTAGTTTTTCTCCTTAAAAAAAAAATACCCTTAGTATTTTGCTAATAGTTCATAACTCGGTTATCACCTTTGAAACTGTTTGTCTTTGTTTTTTTTTTTATTTCTGTATCCGTAAAAATTAGAGGGTTACAAAGGGCTTTTTATAGCTGCTGTTTATTACAAAAACTGGGAAAGAAATCTTCGATTTCTTTCTATTTCTTGCTCACTGTGTCTTTGACCGTGATCTGCTGAAATTCTTTTAGTTTCTTTTTCTTGCTCTACGTATCTGCTGTGTTTCCTTTTCTTGCAGGTATCCCGATGATCTCGGCGTTAACGGTGGTACCAAGGCCAGAGGGGAGGCCTGAGATCGCGGTGCTGGACGGTCACGAGAGGGACAGACGCATTGATGGCTCGTCAGTGTGCATTGATGGCCTCGATCTGGGGAGTTGCACCGACGCTCCCCGAAGCTTCCAGAAACTGTTGCGGCGCGAGGGGCAAGAGCTAGGGTTGAAAACCCTAGCTGATAATTTTGGGTTTTTTTGGGCCTCTGTTATTTCGGTCTAGTTTAGGTCTGGGCTTCGGGTGTATTTGGGCTACCGGGTGTAGGTTTTAACCTTTGGGCTTCAAGGCCCGGTCAAATTTGGGTTATTACACTTATTATAGATAGACTTGTTTAGATAGGTTGGCTGGCAACTGCTATAAGTCATGCTTTCTTTCGTCTAAAACAGTTTAATTACGATTTTAGTCCCTATACTATGACAAGATTTATGATTTTATCTTTCAACATTAAGTTTATATAATTTTTTCCTTGTACTCAAGGGTGAAATAAAAAAAAAATCTTTTTGGAAGAGACAAAATTGAATTATGAATTTTTATAAGAGCCAAAATGTTATTTTAATATTGTATTAGTTTATAGGTTTACAGTTTTTAGAAAGATTAAATTGTAATTTTTATCATTTTGAGGGTCAAAATACAATTTTATAATTATTAACTATAAATTTATTGATTTTGTACTTTTATAATGTTATTAGAAAGTCAAATATGTTATACCCTCACCTTGGACCCCCTCACAAGATCATTTCACAACTAAAGGAACATGACAAAACTCAGCCTTGTAGCCTTGCCACAAGAGCAGTATGCCTTACCTAAACATCTCATCACGCCAAATGGACATAGATGATCTTGAAGAGATATATGAGAATGAGTTCTTGATGTTACCCAGTTATCCATCACATCTCAACTTGATGAATGCTTTGTCTAGTCCCTTAAAGTCAACTTTAATAGTACCATTAGCTAACCATTTTACCATTGCACCTATAAGATAAGGAACTCAATGTCTGGGACCCATGCCCAACCAACCCCTTTTTATAAATACCTCCCCTTAACACTAGAGTAGGAGAGATCATAGGATATAAAGTACACACTCTGCTAAAAACTCAACCTTTTCAAATCAGTATCCTATCAATAGTTGTCCACACAACGTACAGTGTGAACAACCCTTATTCTAGCAGCTCTTCATACCCTTCAAGACATGAACCACCCCTATTGTACTATCCAACACATTGTATAAAAATTGGCGTCATTTGTGAGAATCTAACAAAAAAAAAAAAAACCTACGTCTTTAATCTTTACCCTTTGAAGGTTATAGTCACCTAGAGTAAGAAGACAAAAAATGCCTTCTATAACCAATATTGGAATGAATTTAAGGGTTAGGATTAGAACAATAAGGTAGAGTCTTATCATCACTCTTATCTGTAATTTCAATGATGAAGTAGTGAACATGCTCACCCGTTTTCTTTCGACCTCCAACAAACCATCAAGAGGAAGAATATTATCTTAGTGAAAAAAAGGAGAAGGATTCTCGGCCTACTGTTCAACAATACTGGGATCTGTAAGCCCAAAACAAAATTTTTTGGGTTCAACTTTAGAAGTATCCCTAAGAAAAAGCCCCAAGAAGCTGGAAGCAACAAAAGGAAAGAGAACAAGAAGGAGAATCCTCTCAAGATCATGGATAACTTTATACTTGACAACACAAACATGATATGAGGAGACAATCAAATTGCCACTTCACCTAGTAGACAAAAGACGAGGCCACAGTAGGATGTTGTAACTACTGACGCCCAAAACACCTGAAAGGGTGTTGTTTACTTCCTTTTATCATTGCACTTCTTTAAATGCAGGAGAAATCCTTAATAAAAATAGAAGGATATTGGGGACTCTACCACTTATGCGATCTGACCCATAGAAGAGGGAGCCCATGGTTGAAATCAACATCATAGTGATGATGACCATATTACCAATGATTATCTCAATTTAAAAGATGCCATAGATGAAGCTATAAGGAAGGGACAATTGGAAAGATATGTAGAAATGGCACCACATTCCCTAGAGACAGAAACAAAAAGAAAACTATGATAGAGTATCCTAGAAGTACCAAGAAATTGGTGTAAAAGAAAGGGTAATCTTAAGATATAATAAAGGGATGACGAGCTTTTTAAGAAAATAAAAAGAAGCTCAATGCACCCTCTTCCAAAGAATTTGAAGAAAATTTAGTGTTTCACTAAGCGCAACAATGATATAAAGAAGCCATAACACTAGAAAAAACAAAGAGACATATGATGACCTTCTCTTAAGATCTATTTATTGGAACAATGACACCTAATAGTGCCCTAAGAAGGAATTTGGTGGGAGAAGAAGATAATCACTGATAAAGCTGACTTTCAAGGTATATGAAGGTGATGTTCTTCTCTCAATAAGAAACAACATGAGAATCGTATGATGATTCCCTTCCTTTGAAAAAAGGTGCCTCCTTAGGTCTCCTCATTGGATAAAGGTGTACTTGATGCTACATTCCATTATCACCGATTAGAACAACATGAGGAGAACCACTTGAGTGGTAGAAAGAAAGCATTTGAGAGAAAAAAAATGCCTTTTTGGTTTTTCCATCCTCAACAAGAACTTGTCCCTGTTGTTAGGACTTTATGCCCTCAGTGTAATAATTTCATCATTCTACTTGTAATATTTGGACTAATTGAATAAATAAAACTCTATAATTAATTTATTATATCTTTTTATAATTGTCTTTAATGATTTTTACATGAAAAGAAAAATGAATAAGAAAATATTAGCTAATTTTTACGTTGAGTATTTATATAATCGTACGTTGAGTATTGTATACTCAGTAGTGCTAATATAATTCAAATATATTGCATTAAGAATAAATTAAAGTGAGCTTATATATATCAAGTATCAATACTTTAATGAATACTACTTTAACTCATCATGTTAATATCCAACTTTTTTTTTTCATTTCACATTTCAATATTAAGTTTAATGCTTATACATTTTGGCCCCTTCTATTCGATGATAGACATTAGGATGGATACTCAGATCTATATATCGAGTAAGACCACAATCCTTTGGGAACTAGGACTACTTTATTTTATCATCCCAGGTTGCCTAGCAACGATATCTTTTAATATTTATTTATTCTATCATCCCGGGTTGCCTGGCAACGATAACTTTTAATATTTGTCCATATTGTTTATTTAGCCATCCCGAATTGCCCAGCAATGATAGTTAGTAAATCACTATATCAATGACCTTATGACACGTCAATATACTCGAATTACGTCTAACATCGTATTTACTGTTAGAAGTTGTGTGACCCAAATTCTTGTTAAAATAAAATACAAGTGGCAAGATAGGGGGATCTACGAGGGCGAAGGCCAAAGCCCATTGTAAATCCCCAATAAGCAAAATACTGGACTGGGGTCGTAACCGGGGGTGCGACCTTTGGCTCCCGCGGTACGGTATAGGCTACACAAGTAAAATCCTTATAGAAGTTTACTTCCTCTATTTGATATTGATTCAAAAAAGGTGTTTTAATCTTATTACATTACTTCTACTTGACTTTGATTAGAATAAGGTTTTTAAACCTATAAATAGACGTAATCGTCTCTCCTCTTGTATCATTCAAAATTGACATTGTGAATTTTTATCTCCTCTGCCCATGGTTTTTTTTCCCGAAAAGATTTCTACATAAAATTCTGTGTGTTCTTTTCTTTCTTTCTTTGCGATTCATTGTCATTATCGACGTTCAACTCTCACATTCACCATTGTAACATCTATTATTATAATATCAATTTCCAAATGTTCATAATCACATCCAAAACAATTTCAAACATTTATAACATTATTCAACTATCACCAATCGAATCCATTATTCAAAGTTTATAGGGTAAATATACTATTACCTTGATGCATAGTCATATTGCTTATAACGACTAATTAATCTATGAAAGCAAATTGAAATTAAATTACGGAAGCACAAATCGAAAAAGTTATACGACGTCTGTCTTTTTCTTTCCTTTTGCCTTTGACATTCCAACATTTTCTTTGGCTATGTTCGATAATACAATAATGGAAACATCATTAATCACATAAATCAACACAATTCAATGAAATCAAACATGAACACATTTAATTCAATCTATTCCTTTATGACCCTAATATTCGAAACATCTATATTGTACAATCTATCCAATCAAACTTAGATAATAAATATAGTACAAAGACCTCTTACTTCCAATTTATCACATAAATTTTTAATAATTTTCAATTTATTCAATTTAACCCCTAATGTTAAAATTAACTAAATAGTCTAGTTAAATTTCTAATAAATCCACCATCTTTTTTTCTATTTTCTAACATAATCTTCCTACTAATTAACTAACAACACCATGCATGAACTTCAACATTTAATAACTAATTTTTCTAAGCTTTTCAACCATGAAAACTCAATCAAAACATCAATAATTTATTAATCTAAACATTAGGATGGTTAAATACAACTTATTAAAGCTTGAATCTATAAGAAATTATCAAATAATCTCATACCTTAGTTAATTTGTTGGACGACAACCAAGAAATGAAAGAGGGAATTTTCTTTTTCTTTCTAGGAGTTTCGATGGTGAGAGAAGAAGGTTTGAAGCTTTGTTTCATACACTAACATGTTTAATAACTTTTAAGCTTTTTAATTAAAATTTTTAAGTTAATTTAAAGGATTCTTAATATTAATAGATGATAACGATCATGTTTCTCTACTAACATATTTTCTTTAAGGTTCATGTACTCTAATGTCTTTAGTATAATATCTAATAAGGTCCTTTTCTATTTTCTAATATATCTAACATATTTTTTATTTTTACAATTTAATCTCTGTACTATAATTATCAATCATTTCATTTTAATTTTACTAATTAATTTAATCTATCACTGTCATAGACGATACATAAATTTTCATTTCCAAACTTAACTATCTCGTCTTAGCAATTCAATTTCAAAACCAATTTTTTTTAATGCCATTGGATATTGGGTTGTTACAAGTTATTTTTGATAATGACAATGAAAAGGGAAATTGACGATAAGAAGAAAATAAAAAACACAGAAGCACACTGGTTTTGAAGATGACATAATTATATGATTTTGAGCAGGAAAATTAAACAACCCCCCCAAACAAAAAAACGAAAAAGAAAAATAATGTATTCTGAAAACCTCCAACAAAGGCAAACATACATTTGAAAGCAACCAATACAAAGGCATGATGATTGGGGAAATAATAATGACGCTTTAAAACTCTACCTAAGCCTTACCAAGAATCCCTAGTGAGCTTCGACAAAGAATTGACTCAAACTAGGTCACTTTATAACCTGCCATTTTATCTATAGTAATTGTTATACCATTTCTCAAGATCCCTTCGGGGGATCATTTAGCAACTAGAAGAACATGGCAAATATCATTGTTGTTGCCTCAAGAGCAATATGACTCACGTAAACATCCCATCAAACTAAGGAGGCCTATAGGATCTTCAGGAGATATATAGGGAAGAGTTCCTGATTGCTTCCATCAATCGATCACATCCCAACTTAACGAATGTCTCATCTAGTCCCTTTCAATTCAACTCCAACAATACCATTGGCTAACATTCACCACTCTACCATTGCATCTATGAGATAGGGAACTCAATAGCTGGGATTCGTGCCTAGCCAACCCCTCTCTATAAATACCTCCCCTCAACACCAAGACAAGAAAGATCACAAGATATATAGTTTTCACTTTGCTAAAAACTCAACCTTCTCAAACCACCATCTTAATAGCTCTCCACACCACTTACAGTGTGAACTGCCCTCATTCTAACGTCTCTCCACACTCCTCACAATGTGAACTATCCCTATTGTACTATCAAACACCTTGTATAACTTTAGTGTTATAACAAAATAATAACATTGTTAATTATTGCTATTAAATTAAAAACAAGAAATTTTTTATTGATAAGTTTCTTATAGTAAAAATAGCTTTGTCCCTAAATAACTTTTTTATAATATGTAATCAATTTGGACTCACTAATAACATCATGAAAATACAAAATCAAATTATGTCAAAATAAAATAAAGAAATTAAACCTCAAATTTTAACACAATAGAGGGGCTAAAACCAGAATGTTCAACTAATCCGGTTAAGTAAATAATTTACAAGGACTGAACTTATAAAATTGGATTTCTTTTTCATGCTAGTTTCTTGCAATATGTATTTGTCTTTTCCATGTGAAAGCTAACGATCTTTTTATTGGTCGAAATTTTCCAGCCTAACATTTTTTAGGTTTTAAGAAAGCCCGAATTCAAAAAGGAAAGCACGTGAATTTGAATGAAACCCACCATGACATTTGTACCAAATGAAACAGTTTTACATTACTTGAAAGAAAATTAGATGTGTAAAATATTAATATTATAGTATTAAATTTCAAAACATTCTGTTTTCTGTGTGAAGACATTGTTGCTTCCAATCAACTATTTTGTTGCCAATATCCAAACCTTAAAACACATTTGGATTAATTGTAAAACTAACTTACGTGCCCTCCAAACTCTTATTATAAAAAAAAAAAAACACAGATTTCTTAGAATTCCATGCACCAAGGAGAAATTTTATTGACATTGGCTTGCGTGCTTCTTACATCATATTACCAACCCAAAGAAAGTTTGAAGCCCACGAGCCCTAAGCACTCAGCTTCTCTAACAACAATCAACACCTTTGTCATAGTTAAGATTGCAGAGCCAACAAAATAGTCATTAATGATGACCAATGAACAGTCTCCCATCAATCTAGATACTCAAATATGACCTCCTTCCTTATTCTCTACACTTATGTTGACTGGAAGTGTGATTCAGTCTACAAACTTCCATACCCTTAATGCTTATCTTTATTTCGTAACAACTCAAGTTATCTACATTGAAAATTTGTCCGCAAATTTTAACATCTAATTTTGAAGGAATTAACTAAAAAAAATTAAAACTTATAAAAATGTTTTGGCCAAAAAATCAACACATTTTTATAGTAATATATCTTATTACAGATAATATCAATTGTTGAGTTTGAAAACATTTGTAATGATTAAAATGGCCATGAAACTAGACATGTCTAAGGCATACATACAACAAAGTTGAGTGATACTTCCTTGAAGCTATGATGTGTATTATCAATTTTAATGATGTATGAATTAATTGGAACATGTCTTGTTCAAAGTCGGTCATCTATAGGGTAGTGGTAAATGGATACGATTATGTCAAGGGGTCTAATTTCATTGTACTTTTTTCTATTATGTGCGGAAGGTCTCTCAATTTTTATTTTTGAGGAAGTACCGTCAGTCTATTTATATGGTGCCAAAATTAATTCAAGAAAGTTAATAATTTCAAATTTGTTATTTACTGATGATACAATTTTGTGTATTTGGACTAGGGGAGACGTGACGAGATCCTGATTTTAGGAAGACCATTATACGACATTATGACGAATGTTTAGGACAGAAGGTTAATGCTGATAAAACACCATTCATATTTATTAAAACTATAGAAACGAAAATGCCAAACCCCCCCTCCCCACTTCACTTTAATTTTCCTAAAAGAAAAAGGATCTCAATCTAATTTCAGAGAAATTGTGGGTGGAATTTTATGACCGGATCTTTAATTGATTGGATAGTGGTGCAGGGAAAAGAAAGCAATTAAAGAAACGAAGAAATGAGGATAAGTTGCATTATTTCGACTATTCATGGCTAATAAAATCATTTAAGCTGTAACTCTCAAATGCCATCACAATAAATTTAGAGAACAAATTGGGTTTTGATTAGATTGAATAATTTTGAAATTTGTAAAAGTCAAACCATTAGCCATGAAAAGTCGAAATAACGCAACATCCAAGGAACAATAAAAAGAAAAGAAAACGGATCTTGGTGGTTAAAAGTAAGGCCCAATTGGCAAATGGATCCCGCATTTACACCTTCGCCCATTTTAAAAATTTTCAACTTTGGGCTTCTGCTTACTCTAACTTAAACTACTCAAAAGGCTTATTTTACTGTTTTAAAAATTAATAAGGTTTAGAATTCTAAATTTAAGCTTGATCCAAAACAAGTCTAATCGGCTAGGTCAATATCCAGAGGTTGTCACATGTAAAATTATTTATTTATTTATTTCTATTTGTCAAGTGACGTCATTTCAACAACACCCTTTTGTTGGCAGCCGCTAAAAACAATGGATCGATAGTTAGTAAAAGTACAACAAAACTCCGTGTAGCATTTTAGGCTTTTTATTGTATATGAATGAATAAAATATTTCCTCAATTAAAATTGTACTATTAAATGTTTATTTTGATATTTATATAAGGTATAATAGTATATATAGCTCTCAAATTTTTACATATTTATTTAATTTGATCCTTATTTAAATTAAAAAATTTTGAAACTAATAAAGTTAAATGGTAAAAAGGACTTTAGTAACAAATTAAAAAGAAACTCAATTAAGCCCTTTAAAAGTTTGTTTATAATTTTATAAAATTATTTAAAAGGGCTTAATTGATTATGATTTTGTAAAATTTGTTTATAATTAAGCTCTTTTATAATCTTTTTAAAAAAATTAATTAAGCTCTTTTATAACCTTTTTTTATAAAATTTGTTTATAGTTTTTATGATTTTTTTATTTTGATAAACGTTTAATTGATTTTTTTTTTAAATTTGTTACTAAAGGCTTTTTGACCCTTAGTCTTATTAGTTTCGGAATTTTTTAATTTACCAAGGCTTATGAATTGGTTAGTAAGGCCTTTTTTAACCTTTATATATAAACACCAAAACAAGCATTTAATGACGTAATTTTAACATAGAATTATCTATTTTTTAGAAACTAGACTAAAATACAATTTAAGATATGATATAGGGGTTTTGTGCTACTGTTGCCTAGATAATTTATACATACAACCATGTTATATAATTATTTATAGATGTGTGTGGATAGTGTATAGGTAGGTACCTTGTGAGGTCTGAGTTTCTGTAACTTAACGCAAAAGATATTTAGCGCAAGGTATGAACAAGAAAATGGTACTACTCGCGCCATGAGCCGCAGTTTTATTTTTATTTTCTTTTTTGGTAAACGAAGTATATACAACATATTTTTATTATATAATATCAGACAAATAAATGATGGAGAATGGTTAGGCTCGAAGTATAGATGTTATTTATTAAATGTATCACCATCTATCTAAGGGTTACAGTTATTTGCAGTCCAATAGGTGGCTATGAAGGGGACATATCCGACACAGAAAGCAAATCCATGAAAGAGTTTCATAAGGCCACCATCATCATCCTTGCAAACTCATCAAAGCTCACAACTCCATCACCATCTAAGTCGGCTTCTCTGATCATCTGTTCTGCTTCTTCCATTGTCAGCCTTTCTCCCATGTTCATCATTACTTGTCTTAACTGCATTTTCAACATGGGTTTTTGATCAACTCCATGTACCAATGATTCAATGTTGCAAAGAAAGATATGTTACAGTGTGTGTGTTTAAACCTCATTTGCCGATATAAATCCATCTTGATCCCGGTCGAATACTTTGAAAGCTTCTTTTAGTTCATCCACCTCATTTTCCTACAAGTTTATTTCATTATTTGCCTCATCAAACAAAACAAAACATGAGCATTATTGGTTTTATTTTTATTTACCTGCATTTTTCTAGCCATAATATTCACGAAATCTACAAAGTCAAATCTTCCCTTTTCTTTCAATATCATCAGCCTCGTTAATCACCATCATCATCATCATCATGTTTTGATCTTCTTTTATAGGGTTTGCATCATCTAATGTCTGGACCACTGATGCCAGCTCTTCCATGCTAATGAAGCCTGCAATAATTTTACATCAATGTAAACATGTGTTTCAAAGAATGGAAAAGTATGCCCAACATCAGTCGACCTAGTTCGACTGCAACGTGACTAGATATCGAAGGGTCTCATACCCAAAAAAGGACTGATGGCATACCATCTGAATCTTTATCGATCAAGCAAAACACTTCTCGAAACTCGGCAACTTGATCATCTGTTAATGTATCTGCCAAGCTGAACTAATGAAAACTCTATGCTTGTGTCGAAGAATGAAGAAATGGGAATGTGATACTGGCCTTCTATGTAAGATTATATATAAAAAGGGAGTGGGTAAGAAGAATAATGCGACAAAAACTTTTTGGATTAGTCTAAGTTGTATTCAAAGAAAGAATTTTCTAGAAAATTAGTGCAATTTTTGAATAAAGATACAGGATCACCCTTTTTTTTTTTTTTTCTTTAGTTTAGTTTAGTTAGCATAGCTATTTAATTAATCGACATCACAATCGTGCGAACAAAAAGATTGTAAAGGTGGGAATTCGATTATAGAAAAGGTTATTCAACACAGTTGTCAAAAGTATTATGGTAGAATTTGTTTTTCTAGGCATCACATGATAGAGATAGATGCAAATTCGATTGCTTAAAATAATCATGATTACAAATGATGATTTAAATACTGCCTAATTGGAAAAGAAAAATGAAAAAGTGGCAGTCAATGTTGAACAAACATATCCATTTCAGATCAATTGAGTATTTCAGATGGTTTTGGCAGATAAAATATCCAAGAACTAAAGTTTTCGGAAAGAAATTGACACACGAACTCAAATATAAAACATCTCATATTATCATTCATTTATAGATGTAGCTTTAAAGTATATCCAAAACTTAGGAGGGACTAGTTTTGATGAACCATAAAACGGACATTGACGAAAATATATCCAAAGCTAAAGAAAAAAGAAGAGGTTGAATTTACTTGAAAAAAGTTAGGTTTTATTTCAGAAATGCAAATCACCCTTCATGGTCTAGCATAGGATATATATATATATATATATATATATATATATACTAAAGAGATGTATGCAACTTGGAAGGGCAGAACAGCAGAAGTTCATTTCTTTCTTTAGATTGGTTGACCCTCTGGTACAATTTGATCTTTGAGCCACATGTAGATAGGGACCAGTACATAATATGCTGCTGCAGTGGCACCCAACATGAAGCGCAAGAGAAATACAAACGGATTTACCGGCTTTGATACATCCTCTGCCTTAGGTCCGAGCTGCATAAGATAAAGAATGATAAAATAAAAAATTAAATGATGATTACTTTTACATCAGTTCCATGAATTCATGTTCACCGGTGAGTGCCAGATGCAGAAAGGATATTATATCCCATGAGCTCAATGTTGACAGTATAATAAAAATATAGCCCAGGTTATATTAACAGCACAGTAAGAATGGATTGGGGCTTAGGGTTGAACGAACCAAGATAGTTATCTACAATCCAATGTCCATGATGCTGAACCAAGAAAAGAGTTAATACAGTAAACACAATCGGTAGAGCTGTACCAAATACATCAGTTCCACACATCTTATGCATCTTTTTTCAGTTCCATTAATCAAGCATCATTTGAAAATGTATGCACCTAAAAGACTAGAAGAGATCTAGATAATCTCATAGACCAAAGAAATCAATTCCATCTTCATATCACGAAAGACCGAGATGGGAGACGAATGAGAGATGATTACAAGGGGCTATTAGAAAACGCATATATATTATGTGCCAAAGTAAACTTATTTATTGATTGTTGACTGAGAGCTTCTTTAGGGAACAACAAAGGCAGAACCAGAATTTCAACAATTCAGCATAAAAAGAACCGAGGCTATCCTGAGGATTAATTGCGGCTTATGATTATGGCTCCTTAAACTGAAGGTAAAATAGTTGAATATTTGTAACAATGTACAGAACCTTTCACCACATTTTGAATCCTTGGCTCATAATACAGAGTGTATGAGACAAATACATGCAGACATCACTAGACAACTCAATAGTCAAACAGGGTAAAGATTTATTTAATGAAGCAGTGTTCAAAAAGTGATTTACCTGCAAAGGAGAGTCCCCAGATGCGGGTTTAACACCGGTTACAGAGCACCCCATGATCAAACCATGTCGGCGAACCCCACGATACCATTTAGGGCCAATCCTTTTGAGTTGGACATCCTTAAATCCAGCCTTTTCAAACCACTCTATATACTCTTCCTCCTTAGGGAAAAGCATCCAAACGTCTGCAAAGAAACGAGACAACCAAAATGTAGGGTACACAGGACCAATTAAGCAAGCTTTTCCTCCTTGTTTCAATACCCTGTATGCTTCCTTGATCCCCCGTTGTGGGTCTGGCCAGTACTCTATGCTGAAAAACACACAATACCATATTCCCAGTTCCCAGTTAGAGGCATTATCAAGCTACTATCTCCTCCCCTCTCTCAATTTCAAGACAAATCATACATGCAAACCATAAAGCAACCAGCATTTAACATCTTATAGTAGATAGTCCTAAAAGGGGGTTGAAAATATACCTTCCAGCAGACACATATCTATCGGCATAATCAGTAGGAAAAGGAAGATCTTCTGCATCACCTTCAATAATGTTGCATTCCTTGAGAGGCTCCTTCTGTTTAGCCTTTGCAAGCTGGTGAGGAGATTGGTCAAGGATTGTAACATTCTTAGCATCCACATGCTGAACAATACCCAAAGTAGTGAAACCAGTTCCACCACCAACATCTACAACTACCATGTCCCTGTCATTGAGATCAGCTGGCTCAAGTGCATCATCCCTCATGTCTTCAGTCCAGTGACCTGGGTTTATGACATGGTCATAGACAATTGAGAGGAACCTGTAGAACCAAAAGGCCTCTTTTTTGTGTTGTATGAATCTTGGTTGTGAAGCTGGCCTTGACGCTGATAAGCTGCACCTCGGGGCTATCGTCGTTCCTAGCCTGGACATCCTCGGACTGTAGATTAAACCCGCACTGGAAAACCGTTTCCCATGTAAACCTGAACCCAAAAAACCAATACTTTTTGGGCTTACACCTCGGATGAGAGTGAAGGTTTCAGCTCCATTCAGCATGGAAGAAGCCATGGATTAAGCAGCAAACCAAAAAAAAACCACAAATTAAGAAGCTGCAATGTTTAGTTGAAAGTTGAAAGTTGAAAGAAATGAGAAAATACAAATATAAAGACAAAAACCCAGCACCCAAATCTGGTGGTTTGGTGGGTTCAGGGCGGTGGTTAGGCTAGGTGAACACTGAAGAGAGCCAGTAGCCCACAAAACATGGTACTTGGTCCAGCACCGCAGATAAAAGCCAAGGCAGTTAGCTACTTTTCTTTATGCAACTTTGGTGAGACTACAGAGTCTCTAGAGCAGAGAAATCGAGTTAACGGGCACCACAGGATTGGATTCTTTTTTAGCTTATTATTTTGATTGGATTTTGTCTTTATATTTAAGAAAGAATTTACGATTTGAAGTTTGATTGTGTTTTAGAGTTTTAGTAGGAGAAGTGAAAATCGCAGGGTGCCAACAAAGACAATGGGCTCTTTTTGCTGAATGGTGGATCCTTGACTCTCCTCAATTGCAAGGTGATACGTATTCATTTCTGCCTACCCTCACGAGGCCCAATCACGACCAAGCATCGAGTTTTGTTTCACAGCAGCAATCTTGATTTAATTATGATTTGGATTTTTTACTACATTAAAATTGAAAAAAAATTAATAATTAGATTTAAATTTTATTCTACATGTGTTTAATTATCATAGTTATTAGGTTTAGTTGAATTAAGTAAACTTTGACATTTTAATTACCTTTTTCAATTCAGACATATGAGAATGAGAGTAATTACGCATTAAATTTTCAAACCCACTTATAAAATTGTTATATAATTATAATAAAATATATAATAACTCGATTCGGAATCCAACTTGAAATATTCATGGTTTAAATAACCCCAAACACTCTATTTGAGAGGAGAGAGGTACTAAAAAAACCCTATCTTTATTATCTTCTTCTTCCTCTCTTTTCTTAAACCAGAAGACAGAACACTCTTCTTTTCTTTCATATCTATCGTCGATACATTGTATCAACAAAAATATTAAAGTTTAAGAAAGTTAGAATTTTAATTTTAAGAGATATATTCAATTAATAATAAATTTATGTTTTAATTAAATTAATTGTTGTAAGAGAAATTCAGTTCATCATTTTAACAATAATAACTAATGGTGTTACTTTTACTAATAATATTATAAAAGTAGAGAATTCACATTAATATCAAATTAAAAGTAAAAAAAAATAAATCTTATATTTCAATAAAGAGATTAAAACCATAATTAATACATGATGATGCCATGCCAAATCCATCGACTTTAAATTCCTACCCCTAAAAAACATAATAAATTTTATAAATAGAAAAATAGGGTCAAATCCGAAAGAGAATAGATCAACTAAAATTATTTAGTAACTAGAGTAATTGTGAGCATGACTTTTGCAATCTTGAAGAAAAAAAAAAATGGGGTTTTAAATCTTGCAAAAATAATATAAAGAAAAGTCGGAATGTAAATAACAACAACTCGAAATATTTAAGAGTAAACATATATGACGAGATTTCCAATCTCAAGTGCGATGTCAATTTTGGTGTCAAATTGATTACGGATTTTAGATGTTTTCTTACTTAATGATAAACCGATTAAAAACGATCAAACAACAATTTAAACCATCAATCTTTCTTAAGTTTATAAATTAATTGCGAAAACAACTCCACAATCAACCCTTTCAAGTCAAATAACCCTAAGAAACACTTATAATATTTAATTTTCCAGCAGCCTTACAAATTAGAAAGATCCAACTATAATTAACAGATGCAACAACATGATTAATTTAAATTAGATCACACATTCTCATAGCATAATCCGATTGCTCTTTAAATCAAACCACGCTAACATATTTTAGTTATTGGAATAAAGAGACAATTATTGACCAATTTACTCTAATTAACTATGTATTATTTAATTTTGTATAGACAGTATATCTCTATGTTTGTTTTACGGCCATGAAGACCCTTTTGAAGTTTGTGGTTACTCTTCCAACAATGACATTTCCAGGGTTTGAGCTAAGTTCTTTCTTTAGGAGAGCAATGTGCCTTTCGTACCCAACACTTATTGGCAACTATATATTATTTTAAATCCCAATCCATCTCATAAAATAGAGAAGCAAATATCAACGAATAAGAAAAAAAACGAAAGAACACTTTCAAATCTCACAATTCTAATAAGATAGAATTTCCATTAATTACCATTGGTTAAATAAAATTACAATTAGCTATTCATAGTGAAATAGAATATTGAAAATTAATAGGAAAATGAAAATTCAAGTTCCTTTTTGCCGACACCAACAATAATCTTTTATAGAGTGATAATACACCCAATTTACATGTTTATTTTGCTTAATTTTGATAAATTATTGGATGAGATGTCACTAATTTGGGGCTTATTATTTGATTTTGATTAGGTGCAAAAGCAAAACTAAAAAAAGTTAAAAAGAGTCAAAGATGTGCATTGCCGTAAAAATTTTGGGCTAAAAAACAAAGTTGATGGAAAAGAATCTATTTTGGAAACTTTTATTTTGAGGTTTTTTTGTCAAAAAGATACTGTTAGAATATTATTATGAGATATTATCTTTTCGCAATTTGATTCCTAATGAGATATTATAATATATTATTATGGGATATTATCTTTTAGCAATTTAATTCCTACGTAACTATTATTGTATAGATATATATATACCCTTGAGGTTTATCAATAAAATTCAAGATATTACCCTATTCTTGTCATGGCATTTGAGCAAGGTTTTTAACACAAATTTTTTTCTTTCATCATTTTAGATAGCTGGCGGCAAGTCTTCTCTTCCACCACTACTAAGGGGGTGACACTTCCTAGTTTTACCATTGAGCAATGGCAGTCTCTTCTAGTAGTGGCCAGTAATAAATAATCAACTTCCACTCGGTTGAATGGTAAGTCCAGGAATAATTGGATTACTGATACTAGGTATTCAAATCATGTTACGGGTGATGTTATGTGTTTGAAGAATGTAAGAGATGTTGTAGCATGTTTTGTAGGTGTCGAAACCATTTTTTAAAGGGATGTTTGAAAAACGAGGATCGACTTTTGAAAAACAAAAACGGGAGTCACCACCAATCTTTTTAGGTGTGATTGGATCACCTTATAAAATGTTTTATTTTAAAACATTAATTTTGGTCTACGAAAATCAAGAAAACGGATTCGGGAATCGGTTACACACGAGGAAGGGTTAGCACCCTCGTAACGCCCAAAAATTGGTACCTAATTGATTATCAAAATGTCTTTAGTGTCGGAAATTTGAAAATTTTATGATGCAATCCTCTTTTAATATTTTTTTATTTTTGAAAATTATGGTTCACTTGTATCAAATGAATCAAAATATTACATCCAATAAGTTAGGACACAATATTTTTAAGATATTTGACACTAAGTTAGCCTTTTTGGAAATCCCTATCTCGAAACAACAAAACACCATATCCAGTAAGTTAGGACATAACGCCTTGAAATTCCGAGACAGTTGCTTGTACTTTGAAAACCTTAAAAAAACTTAGAAGGGTGCTTGATTATTTGAACTTAACGAGAAAAGTTGCAACCCAATAAGCTAGGGCACTACTTCTCTCGAAATTTCCAAACACCAAGCATTGCCTTTATTTTTGAAAACTTTAGAGTCTTGTTTTTAAAATCGATACATGAAGGAGCATATTAACATAACATTTGAGATAACATGTTATAATAATAGGTAAACAAAAGCACAATAGCATAAATATCATACATTAACTAACATATATATAAGAAATAAAACATGGCAAATTTTAAATAAGTAGAATATACATAAAACACAATATATTTAAGAAGAATAGGTAAAAACACATAAACATGTAATTCAAATATATATTTAAATATATTAATAATAAGAAATGATGCATGATATACAATTTGACACATATATATAAAAAAAACAACAAAAATAATAATATGTTAAGCACTCATCATTTAATAAAATTATGAGACCATCATATAATATATTGACATAATATAATAAAAAGTTTAATATATATATATATATTAAAATATAAAATAAAGTGAGTAATTTTTTAAAAAATGTGTGAATATAATTAAAATTCAATTTCTAGCAACGTAATATAAATAATAATTTTAGTTTTGGGATTATAAAAAAAATACATAGGTTTTTTTTTAAGAATATAAATATAATTAGTAAAATATTCAATACCAATTAGATATAAAAAATGATAATGTGAATAATAATATATGAAAATATATAATAGATAATAATATGAAATAAGATGTGTTATAATGTAAAATAATAATAATATAAAGGTATATAAACATTATTTGGCAAAAATATAATATAAGTGATGATATATATTAAGATATAAATGTGATAAAATATAAAATAAAATAAAATAAAATAATGTATATAAAATTTATAGGAAACACATAATAATAAAATAACATAAAAAAATAATTTTATTATTTATCTATAATTATCATTTTAAAAATATATAATACATTCATAAAAATATTTAATTAATAAAATATAAATAATACATATACCATACAAAATAATATAATATCATATCATATAATAAAATTTAATAACATATAATTTATAAATAAATAATAATAAATATAATATAATGGATAGTATATAAATAAAAATAATATATATCATTTTATATAACTAATATTTATAAAATAAAATAATATATAAAAATTTTAAATTAAATTAAAATATATAAAAGGATTAAAATTAAAAAAACAATTGAAAATTTTGGGCTAATTAGAAGAATATAAAAAGAATTTAGGCATATTAGGAAAGCGCATAAAAATCGAAGGACTCACTGGGCAATTTTCCCTAATCCCATAACGACGCCGTTTCCATGAATTCGGTATTAAAGTCACTGCGAGGACCAAATTGAATCACAATTAAAGTATTAGGGCTAAATTAAAAAAAGTAAAATGAAATTATAAAGATTAAAGAATGTAAGAGGACCAATTGAGTAATTAACCCAATCTTCAGAAACACGCGGATCCTCCCCAGGTAATCGGGTCAACACGCGGATCCTTAGCTTTAATACGATGTTGTTTTAGGCTTATTGGATTAAGCTAAAACGGCGTCGTTTTATTAAGGCTATATAAGCCAAATTCCAGCATTAAAATCATTTGAAACATCGTTATATAAAAAAAATAACAAAAATCCTCTGGAAGAGGACTGGGGGCCGGTCATCAGAGCTCCGTTGAGTCTCCGTCCACCGGTTCCCACGCGCCTATGCGCCACCACGTACGGTGGTCGGAGGGTTAAAAACCCTCGCTTTTTCAAGCGAAATACAGGTAACTCTCTCCCCTTTTACAATTTGCAATATATAAAAAAAAAATTCACCTTTTTGTACTTGATCGACTGTTGTACTCTTTTCTGTGTATGTAAAAAAAAATAAACTGTTTATTGAATCTGTATGTGTATTCCAAAAACGTGAGTCCATTTTACAAATATAAAGAAAGGCTTTATAGCCTCTAAAACTATGTATGTCTAGGAAAGAAATCTTTGATTTCTTTCCTTGTTTGTTTCTAATTTATCTGCTGCTATTTTTCCATATTTGCCTGTTTGGTTTCCTTTTCTACTCCATTTTCTTTCCCGTATCTGTTAGTTTCTTCTTTTTCCTTTGTAGGTACCCCAAAGATCTCGGTGATGGTCATGCTGTTCGTGACGTGATTTGGGGCCAGACAGAGTGATGACCGGTGACCGGGGAACTGGTAGGCATTGAAGGCCCTCGGGACAGCGCATTAATGGTGGCCTCGATTTTGGGGACTGAACAGACGCTCCCCGAACCCTCTAGAACCTATTGTGGTGCCACAGTGTTTAGGAAACCCTAGGGTTTCCTGCTTCCCTTAAGTCCTTTGGGCCTTTTGGGCTATTTTAAATTTGGGCTAGCCTGGTAGATGGGTTAAAACTACCGTGTAATGTTTCGTTGGGTTAGCTGTAATTGGGTCATGGGTGTAAGTGGGTTGCTGGGTTTTAAGTATTTGGGCCAGTAGTGATTAGGTTATGTGGCTTGTTTAGGCTTGGGCCCCAATGCTTGGGTTTTGTTGTATTTTGGTGCTTTGTAAATGGACTCTTAATAAATTAATATTTATTTTCCCATTTATTTTCTCCTGTTTAAGCCCGGTCAAATTTGGGCTATTACAGTAGGACTCCCTGATGGCCAAATAGTGGTGGCTACCCAAGAAGAAATGGTTAAGTTGATGGACAAAATTCACTTAAAACACATTCTTTATGTTCCTAAATTAAACTGAGATTTAATTTCGATTTCCAAGTTGAATGATGATATGAACCATTTTGTCCAATTTTCTACTAACATATGTGTTATTCAGGACCTACATTCGAGGGAGCTGATTGGATTGGGTGAGAGACGAGATGGACTTTACTACTTCCAACAGGTTTCGACAGTTAAAGCGGTTTCAGTTGAAGCTTCATCCTTTTTGAAACTTTGGCATAGAAGATTGGGTCGCCCTTTCGAGAAAGTAGTAACTATAGAGATCATCTGAATAAAGTATGTGAAATTTGTCATCGTACTGAGCATACTAGAAATAGATTTACAATTAGTGATTAGAAAGTCACTCATATTTTTGAGTTAATTCATTATGATTTATGGGGGTTTAATGACACTCCTTCATCTTGTGGATCTCATTATTATTTTTATATTAGTTGATAATTTCTCTTGTGTTGTTTGGGTATATCTATTGAAAAAAAGAAAAAAGAAGTTTTCAAAGTTTTCATTGCTATGGTTGTTCATCAATTTTCTCAACAAATAAAATGTGTTAGAAGCTATAATAGGACAAAATTCAATTGCCTCTAGAATTATTTTCTTGGAAATGACATTATTTTTCAAACAGCTTGTGTTGGTACTCCTCAACAAAATGAGAGAGTGGAGAGAAAGCATTAGCATATTTTAAATGTAGCTCGTGCTTTGCGTTTCCATGAAAATTAGCCTATATTTTTTGGGGGGGAGTGTGTGTTGGTTGCTTTGTTAAGAACAAGGAAGAATAATTAAGGAACAAAAGAAATGGAGGAAAATGATCTTCTGTAATTAGTAAAATTGAAAATACTGGGCTATTATATAGCCTTACATAGCAACTAAAAAATAGAAAATAAAGGAGCCACTACTAACAACCAAATAAACTTAAACAGCTAAAATATCCCATGAAAATAGGGATTTACTGAACAAACTTTAACCAACAAACTCTATCATTTCCTCCCTTAAACTGAAATGTCCAAATCATTCAGTTTATATCAGTAACAACACAAACTCCCAAAAGCTTTCGTAACTTCAAGAAATAATCCAACTTGAGAGCTTTAGTTATCACATCTGCCAATTGATCTTGTGAACCACAATGAATCAACTCCACTTCTATCCTTTGTCAACTGTCAAAGAAAATGAAAATGCACATCTATATGTTTAGTACGACCATGTATTATTGGATTCTTTGAGAGTTTAATTGTTGAGCTACTATCATAAAAACAATGCTTGCTTCTTCTTGACTTTGACCCAACATTTCTAATACTCTTCTCAACCATATTATCTGACATGCACGTGATGCAGCAACAATGAATTCAGCCTTTATAGAAGATAAAATCACAATTGGTTGCTTCTTAGAAGCCCATGATACTGCCCCTGTACATAGAAGAAATACATATCATGAAATGCTCTTCCTATCTTCTACGTCTCCAGCATAGTCACTATATGTGTAAGCAATAAGTTTTTCATCTCCTCCCTTCTTAAAAAGATCCCAAACTTAGTTGCACCCTTTAAATATCTCAATGCTCGTTTTGCCACATACAAATGCATCTCAGTAGGATTTTCCATATATCTACTTAAAAGACTTACAACAAATATCATGTCAGGTCGTGTTGTCGTAAGATACATAAGACTACCCATGACTTGCTTATAATAAGTCTTATCCATTTTAACTTCTCCTCATATTTTGCAAGCTTGAACCTAGTGAGAATTGGATTTTGAACCAAGTTATTTTTATCCATTCCAAATTGCTTTAGCACCTCTAATGCATGCTTAAATTGACTAATAAATATGCCATTAGTTTTTTAAAGAACTTCAAGACCAAAGAAATACCACATCCTCCTAAAATCTGTCATGTCAAACTCATGTTTCATTGAATCTTTGAACTCATTAATCATGAACTCATCATTACCAAAAATAAGAAAATCATCAACATATACACTAAAAATTAGCACTTTACCATCTCACATGTTAATGAACGAAGTATGCTCATAAGTGCATTTTTCAAAACCCTCCTTGATGAAGTAAGCTTCCATTCGGCTATACCACGCACGTGATGCTAGCTTAAGTCCATAAAACACCTTCTTTAGCTTATATGCCTTTTGCTCATTTCCCTTTTGGATGTAACCATTTGGTTACTCCACAAAGGCAGCCTCATTTAATATGCCATGTAAAAACCAATACTTCACATCTAGCTGATGGATAGTCCACCCTCTTTGAGCCGCAAATGCTACAACTAGTTGAACTATTTCCATACGTGCAATTGGTGAAAAAATTTTAGTGTAATCTATTCCATGTTGCACATACCCCTTTACGACAAGCTTTGCCTTGTTTTTTTCAACCTCACCATTCTCATCATATTTAGTCTTGTAAACCTATTTTACCCCTACCTACTTTGCTCATTGAGGTAATTGGAATGAAGGAAATGTGCAAGTGTACACAATCACAACAAGTAATAAAGTGACAAGTAAATGTCGAGTTATCGTACCCACAGGGACTGTGAAAAGAATTATTTATGAATGCAATTTAAAACACTTTGGTAGAGAATATATTTTGATTTGAAAAGTGATTAAAAACTATAAAACAAAGTAAAGTATATAAAATAAAATAAAGTTCTAATGCCCGATTCCAAAAACTGATTTAATCAAGATGACATAATTGTGTTAGATTAATTACATTTCTTAACTTAGAATTATTAAACTCATGTTTATGTTGTTATGAATAAATTCATGACAACTCGGTAATTTGCTAACTTATGAACATACTCACCTACCAAAAATCCATTCATCTCTTGACTATATCTCTATGTCAATTCAACTGATTAAATAAACTTTAATAGACAAATGTGTTAATGCACATTCATACTTATGAAATTAAAATAATCTCCTGTACATATCTCTATGCCAATTCAAACAATTAACTTAATCACATAAGCACATAAAAGATTAAGTGAGGTAACAATGTATTTCTACCTTGAAACAGTTTAATCACAATAATCTTGCAAGTTATGCAAGACAATTGTATTGCTCGATACCGTTGCTAATTTAACCCTCAGCTACCTTAGATGATTAAACATGCACTGATTAAGTATCGTGTCAATTAATTACAATTTCAATCCGTTTAAATAATTAATTCATTAATTACCTTAATGCAAGAATAACTTAGTCATGGTTTTACTTAATCAAACATCTTACGGAGGCCTATAACAACACAAACACAATTTTAATAAATTAAGAAGACGAAATGAAATCAACCTAACACGAATTAAATTTAAGCCATATTAATTAAATAAATCATATCAACATAAATATTCATAGACATGTTCATCATAACAACAACATAATTTAAAAAGATGGAGAACAAGAAGCAAATCCGGTGTTTCTCCGTGGCTTGGCTGGGTTGCTCCACTTTTCCTTCTTCACTTGTTCTTGTCGAACCAAGACTTCTATGAACACTTGAATGCTGCTCCAAATGATGGATGAATGACTATTTTTCAAGAAGTGAAATCGGCAAGAGGACAAAGGAAAACAGATGGAAAAATAAAGAGAGAAAGCTTAGAGAGAAGAGAAGAGATGAGAAAGTTAAGGTGTGTTGAAATAAGCAGCAAATGAGGGTTTTTATAGAGTGAGAGGGCTGCTAAAAATATCCGAAATCAGCAGCCAAATAGCCCTCCCATGACCAGCCACATATGTGGCAAGTTTGAAGTTTTCAAACTTACTATATTAAGGCTGGGGCAAATCTAGAAAGGCACGAATAGTGGAGGGGTTTGTTTGCAATTTGACGAAGTCTTCAAGGGCCTTTTTGCAAGTCAATTAATCAGCCAAGAAATCTGATTGGGTCAGCATGCTAGATGATTTTGGGCTGCCCAAAGCTTGATCGGTTCGGTTCTCTCGGTTCAGCTCAACTGGGCCACTTGTCATAATTTAATTAAAAATAATTTATTTAACCCAAATTAAATTGGATTAAAATTAAAATTAATTATATTATGAATTAATACACATAATTTGGACTGTCTTTAGTTGAAAAATCAATTCGTCTTGATGCTTCAAAAATCACTTCTCGGATTTGCGCTTCTAGTAGTGTCTGCTAAGCCAATTTTCGCCCTTTGTGCAAATCTGTCAAAAAATGATCAAAATTAATCAAAATTTATTATAAAATTATTTAAAATACTTTATGTTAATAATTTAAGTCTAAAATAATTTTTTTATAATAATTATATATTTTTCAACAATAATTTTATAGAAACTGCATGAATTTGAGTTAAAAAAAGCATGAAAAAGTGTGTATATTTTTGTGTTTCCAGTAATTCAGTCAATTCCTAGGTGTCATTCCTCTCTTTTGCTTCCATTTCCACATCCATTTCTTTCCTCTATTTCTCACTTTTAATAGAATCTTCAAAATGCATAGGATCACCCGTTGCAAAAATGATCAAATAAGCTTCATTATTTTCTTCAAAGTGCCCTTTTCCAATCACTTAATCCCTCATCCAACTTGGTGGTTGCTTATCTCGTCCTCCATCTAAATTGCTATCCGCAATCAAAGAATCTGAAGAAGATCCACTTCCCTCTTCTTGTGGCTCAATTTCAGTCATTCTACTTACATCTTCATCGGATTCTAATTCACATTCAATTACAACATCTCTGCTTATTATAATTTTCTGTGAATTTGGATCATAAAGCCTATAAACCTTTGACTCATCACTTACAACTAACAATACACATCGTAAGCTCTTATCATCTAACTTAGTTCTATTCTTATCATGAGAAATGCAACCAAAAACACAAAAATACTCAACTGAAGGTTTGACTCCACTTCAAGCTTCTCCTGGGGTTCTATCTTTAACTGCAAGAGTTGGGCTTCGATTTAGTACATGGACAGTCCAATTTACTACTTCAGGCTAGAAGGTTTTGGAAACTTTCTTTCCTGAGAGCATGCTGCGAACCATATTCATAATTGTCCTATTCTTACGCTCCGCGACTCCATTTTGTTACAGTGTATATGCAACTGTCAATTGTTTCTGAATACCATGATCATCACAGAATTTTTTAAATTCTTGTGACGTAAACTCTCCATCTCGATCAGTACGTAAAACATTTGATAGTCAAATTTGTTTATTTTTCAACACGAATTTTAAAATTTTTAATAACAACAAAGGTTTCCACCTTTTTTGTGAGAAAATAAACCAAAATTTTTCTACTAAAATCATCAATGAAAGTGATTAGGTACCTCTTTTCCACTGTTAAAATTGGGCTTGATTGGTCTACAAATGTCAGCTTGAATTAACTAAAAGATTTGTATTGTTCTCCAAGTGCTTTTCTTCAAAAATGAGGCTCATTGTTGCTTTCCCACCATACAATCATTACACAGTTTTGAAGGAGACTTCAATTCTGGTAACCCACTCACCATCTTCTTTTCTTGAAGTGTCTTTAGTCCTTTGTAGCTCAAGTGTCCATATCTACGATGCTAGAGCTAAACATTTTCTTTTGTAGTTGTGCTAAAACAGGTGGACATTGTGGACTGAGAAACTGCATATAATTTGAACAGCTATTCTTAGGCATCTTCGTATCCATGATTAAACCTTTCTCTGAATGATATACTTTGCATCTGTCATGTTGAAACAGAATGGCTAGCTCTTTTTCCTGTAACTGTCTGATGCTCAATAAATTAGTCTTTAGTTCTGACACTTAGAGCACCCCTATAATTACCTGCACCATTCCATCCATTTGCAGCCTTACATTACCCTTTTTAATTACAACCATACTTATGATGTTGCCAAGCTTTATCATACCTTTAAAATTTTCATCAAAATTTGAGAAATATTGTTTATTTCCACACATATGATTGCTACATCTTGAATCAAGGAACCAATTATCTTCTCTGTTAGTAGTTTCTATATTCACAAAAGTCATCAATAACATCTTCTCTTAAATATCTACATAATTCGCTTCTTTACTGGAACATTGCTATTAAAAATATCCTAGTTTGTGACATCTGTAACATTCTACTGTGGCTCTATCGAAACTTTACTTACCTCGTCCTCTTCCTTTACTCTGAAGCCACCACGACCTCTGGCCCAGCCACCAGAATGATATTCATGAGTGATCTTCAAAGCATGTTCTTTTTCATTATGAGATCTCATAAATTGTTCATGCATAAGCAAGTTGATTTGAAATTCATCAATGGTTAGGATACTTGTATCCCGGGACTCATCAATACTACAAACAATGTAATTACACTTGCTAGTCATGGATCTCAAAATCTTTTGAACAAAATACCATCCTCCATAACCTCACCATTAGCCTTCATCTTATTGACTATGATGAGAGTTCAAGTAAAAAACTCATTAACAAATTCCCCTACTCACATATGAAGAGTTTCTAATTCTATGCGAAGAGCTTGCAGGTGTGCACATTTGACTGGTGTTGTACCTTGATATTTTTACTTCATGGAATCCCATATGCTCTTTGTTGTATCCTTGTTAAGAATTGTCTCCAGAATTGTACGATCCAAAACCTGAAACAAATAGTTTTTGGCTTTCAAATCTTTTTGTTTTTGATCTTCAATGCTCATTTTCTATGCATCAATTGCATCTTCCACTACAATAGGAATGCCATTCTTCACCAATCCCCAATACTCCTTGGGACATAGAAAATCCTCCATAAGCATCACCCAATGATCATAATGCCCATCAAACTTCGAAATTGTTGGTTGCACAAATGATCTTTCTATTTTCGTATTTTAAGAATACTGGAGTTTTTAAATGAACTCGGCTCTTTAATGGCTCTTATACCAAATTTTAAGAACAAGAAAGAATAATTAAAGAACAATAGAAATGGAAGAGAATGATTTTCTGAATTTAGTAAAACTAAAAAAACTGGACTATTATATAGCCTTACATAGCAACTAAAAAATAGAAAATAAAGGAGCCACTACTAACAACCAAATAAACTTAAACAGCTAAAATATCTCATGAAAATAAGGATTTATTGAACAAACTTTGACTAACAAACTCTATCATGCTTTTCATCTCATTAATCGAACTCATTCACCTCTTCTTCACAATAAAACACCCTATGAAATATTGTTTAGTAGCCCTCCTTTGTTTGATGATCTTCGTGTGTTTGATTGCTTATGTTTTAATCATAATTAACATTCTAAAGGTGATAAGTTTACTAGTCGAAGTTGAAAGTGTGTTTTGGTTGTTTATTGGTTGTTGTTTTAATTTTTGTTAGGATAATATTTTAATTTTTTAGTATTTTATCTTGAGGATAATATTTTTATTTTTTTATGTTTTATTTCATTTTTAGATAACTCATGTATTTTGAATTGAATTTCAATTTCAATTTTTCTATTTTTGTTTGTCTTTGGCTAGCGCAATATTGCACATTTTTCTTTCAATTTTATTTGATTTTATATTTTTAGTTTTAATTAATCTTTTTTAAAATCTTCATTAAATAGGCTTATTTTCATTAGTAGCTAATAAACAATTTGGTAGAGAGTTGTGAGATCCTAACATGTACTTAAAAATTTTTATTTTGGTATTTGTTGTTTCTTCTGTCGAAACCATTTTTAAAATCGAGTTTTAGAAAATGGGAATCGACTTTAAGAAAAACAAAAACGGGAGTCCCCACCAATCTTTTTAGGTGTGATTGGATCACCTTATAAAATGTTTTGTTTTAAAATATTAATTTTAGTCTACAAAAGTCGAGAAAACGGATTCGGGAGTCGGTTACGTACGAGGGAGGGTTAGCACCCTCGTAATGCCCAAAAATTGGTACCTAATTGATTATCAAGTGTCTTTAATGTCGAAAATTAAAAATTTTAAGATGCAATCCTCTTTAAAATATTTTGATTTTTGAAAATTGGGGTTCGCTTGCATCAAAATATTGATACTAAGTTAGCCTTTTGGAAATCCCTATCTCAAACGACAAAAAGCATAACAGCCAAGTAAGTTAGGACATAACGCTTTGAAATTCCAAGACAGTTGCTTGTATTTTGAAAATCTTAAAAAACTTAGAAGGGTACTTGACTATTCGAACTCAACGAGAAAAATTGCAACCCAATAAGTTAGGGCACTACTTTTCTTGAAGCTTCCAAACACCAAGCATTGCCATTTTATTTTTGAAAACTTTGAAGTCTCGTTTTTAAAATCGATGCATGAAGGAGCATAGTAACATGACATACGAGATAACATATTATAATAATAGTACAACAGTATAAATATTATATACTAACCAATATATATAAGAAATAAAACATAACAAAAAAAAGAAGAAAGATATACATAAAACGCGATATGTATTTAAGAAAAACAGGTAAAAACCCATAAACATGTAATTCAACATATATTTAAACATATAAATGATGCATGATATACAATTTTGACACATATAAAATAAAAATATGCATTTGAAAGTAAATTATAAAAGTCTAAGATATTGCATAATATATAAAATACATTAATTCTAAAGTAAAAGCAAACATTGTATAATAATAAAGCATAAGTTTTTTTTAAAAAAAATACATGTATAATATAAACAATTGATAAATAGAATGAGCATATATAAAAATGTGATATTTAATAATAGATTTAAAAGTATAATATATAATAAAAATAAGAATAACAATTACAGAAGAAATAAAATATATCGATTTAGAAAAATAATATATAAAATATCAAATATGTAAAAAAATTTATATTCACAATGAAATAATTATATAATAATATTAAATAAGTAATTAATGATGAAATATACATATTATACAAATTATAATATTATAATATCTTCAAAATATGTAATAACAGAATAGGAGTAAAGTAATTATTAACATATAAATAAAGACAAGTTAAAACCTTTAATGATAATAATATATAGATAAAAATATATAATGGTATAAAAAATGACATACGCTAAAAAAAATGAATAAATAGAACATTTGAAAATTATAAAAATATAATACAATAGTTCAAAATACATGAAATGATAATATAATATATATACATACATAGAAAATATATATTTGAAAATAAACTCTATAAAAAGGTTAAATATTATAATATATAAAATACATAATCAAATGTATAAAAGATAGGAATAAATATATATATTTGAAAAATGAAGAAATTAAAATAAAAAAAAAGGTTGAAAAACTAAGATAGACGAAGAATAAAATAAGAACAAACCATAGAGAGAGTAAGAACGCAAGAGGGAGAGAAATTTGAGTGAATGCTCTCAAGAATTCTTATTGCTTCCCAAAACTCCAGTGTCTTTTACAATGAAGGGAGAGGCCTCTATTTATAGTTGAGCCTCCCCAAATCGAACGGTACAGATCAATTACATCAACGGTTAAGATTAAAGGATATCTACAAATTAAATCTCTAAGATTACAAAATCATATCTTCTAAGATTGTATATCATATCTAAGATTGCAATCATATCTAAAATTGTATCATATCTATGATTGCAATCATATCCAAGATTGCAATCATGTATAAGATTGTATCATATCCAAGATTGCAATCATATCTAAGATTGTATCATATCTAAGATTGCAATCACATCTAAGATTTTATCATATCTAAGATTACATATCACATCTAAGATTGCATATCATTGAAGATTATATTTCCATATGAGTCAAGCTTGTAGATGGACCTTAAATCTTTTCAAGTAATGGGCCATTCCGATCGGGCCAAATTATATTTGTAATTTTGGACTGAACTTGGACTTCGTTTTTTTTTTTGGGTTTATTATTTTTGTTTTTGGACTTATTTCTGGGCCTGGGCAAAATTGAGTGTCTACAGCTGCCCCTCTTTGCTTATTGTTGTGTAACAGGAATAGAGCAAAGATTATAAAAAGACCAATTTTGCCCGGTCTCGCTGAGTCTTGAGTTCTTGATCTTCTTTAAATGGCCTCTTGACGGCTTCAATCTGCTTCTTGCAAACTCATGACTGTCATGTTGATACCTTTGATCTGCTCCCTGCCGAACATAGAGATGCCGAATCTGCTTCTTCGACTTGTAGGGATGACAAATCCACTTGAATCTGTTTGAGAACGTTTGAGAGTCATATCTGCCATGTCCTCGATTTGTCCCATGTAAGCACAAGGATGCCAAATCATCTTGGATCTGCTTCAGTATAAACATCTGAAGGTTAGATCTGCCATATCTGAGAACATCTGAGAGTTAAATCTACTATGTCCTCTATTTGTTTCTTGTAAACACAAGAATACCAAATCATCTTGGATCTGCTTCAGTATAAAAATCTGAAGGTTAGATCTACTATATCTGAAAACATCTAAGAGTCAAATCTACTATGTCCTCGATTTGTTTCTTGTAAACACAAGAATACCAAATCATCTTGGATCTGCTTCAGTATAAACATCTCGAGGGTTAGATCGCCATATCTCGAGAACATCGAGAGTCAAATCTGCTATGTCCTCGATTTGTTTCTTGTAAACACAAGAATACCAAATCATCTTGGATCTGCTTCAGTATAAACATCTGAAGGTTAGATCTGCTATATCTGAGAACATCTGAGAGTCAAATCTACTATGTCCTCGATTTGTTTCTTGTAAACACAAGAATACCAAATCATCTTGGATCTGCTTCAGCATAAACATCTGAAGTCTAGATCTGCTATACTGCGGCCTATTACCCTACTATTTAGGGGACTAAAGCACGCCGCCTTTGATAACCTGTAGAATGATTATGCCTGGTAATTAGGATGCTATGCTCAAAGTGAGTCAAATGTCCCTAATTAAACATGTTATAATGCAAAATGTTATGAATATGACCCCTATTTCGGACGTCATCACTCATTCCCTCATTGAAGTTTTATCTTTATACTTCTTGATGTATCAATCATACTCTGCTTGTATGCTTTGAATCAACTTAGTTCTATTGTGCCATTTTCTAAATGTTGTGACCCGCTGGAGATGTTTATGAAATGATCCTTTCTTAAGATCAATATTGCTTAAAATGTCCAACCACCTTTTGGACTGAAGAAGAAATTTCCCCGAGTACTTCCGACCCTCAAATATGGAAATTCTTTAAACAATTGTCTTGTTTCAGTTTATTGTATTATCTAAAAATTTCCAGAGTAATATGCAAAACTTCGTTTGTAAAGATATTTAGTTCATCAATCATTATTTCTATGCAACACACTTTATGAATAATGGGACGAATAAATTGATCTTGAAGATGATGATTTATCAAAAAAACAAAGGAGGTTAATCTAAGAATCTATCTTTGAGAAGAAAGAGAATCCAAAGATAGTAAACAGGATAAAAAAATCAGATGCCCTAGATATTGCCACTTGAGCGTCTATACACCAGCTCCATGAAGACTTTTTTGAGTTCAACATGTGTTTAAAAGATCCAAAGTAATTCGTTGATGCCTCGATATGTAACATACTTCACTTCTCGTCGAATCCGGTATAGCAAGGTCACTACATGACTTTCCAAATTTGAGCTGCCCTTTCGGGTTTTCAACTCAAAACCCCTTTGGTCTCAAGGCGCCCTTTGCAGGTTTTCACCTTGGCCTCTCCATTTTTTTTTCCTTTTTTCTCTTTTTTCTTTTTATTTTTTTCTCTTTTTCTTTTTTTTTCTTCTTCTTTTTTTTGAAATAGAAGTCCCAAAGTGCCCTTTGCGGGTTTTCACATTGGTTTCCTTTCTCCTTCAAACAAAGTACTCTTTGACCGAGTCCGAATTCACTGGATCAGATAAAAAATCAGTGCACCTCTAGAGAAAGCCCTCTTCGCGACATATGGCCGTTCCCCATTCGGCATCCTTTTGCATGGGAAGGATCTCTTTTTCAGCACAAGGTTTCCTTTATGAAATTCTTTTGGACGAACCTCCTTTGTCATAAGTATGTGTCATCCATTCTTGGTACATTTGCTTAGAATGAATACTTTCAAGTTTACTAGTGGTATTCAATTCTTGACTCCATCAAAAGCTTGGAGGAAAAATCTTGATTCATAAGCCCATGAGAAAGGGATTGCCCAACAAAGATCTCTGGTCGTTGTTTGTCAAACCCTACAAAAAGATGGTTAAATGATTCTCAGCAGATAAAAATGAAGTTGCTGACTTTATCCTTCAACCTAGAAAGCTGAGGTATAGAGGTTACTCCCGGAGCATACATCCCACTATAACTCGATGATGTTTCTGAAGCATCCCTAATCTTCATAAATTGCCCCCAACTGTGAAGCTGCCAAATGAGCATAGCAAATAGGAGCCACAACAAATATGGCTGTGGTGCTCCTTTGATACATATAGGATAGAGAATGAACAAACTCTTGAAGATTATCAGCCGAAAACCCAGCCTGGTCTAAGAGAACATGATAGTGGGTCTGCCTCGTGATTCCAATCATTCCAGCATAGGTACCAAGGTAATAATCATTGTTCTTTGGATGGCATACTTTGTTGTCAACGACAGTACCATGTAGCACATTGTCAGGAGATCCCTGCTAAAAAAAAAAACCTGGTATGATGATTTTTCGTACAATAATAACCACAATATTTAGGGTTCCACTTCTCGCCAAGGAACTTGCAAGCCTCAATAACTTGATCAAAACTTGATTGAATTGAAACTCGCTAACCCCATCCCTGAAAATAATGATTTGATCAGGTTTCCTCTTCTCTGAACTTGTATAGAAGTCTAAGAGAGCTTCCTTCATGATACCGTCATCCACTTTGTCAGAAACTGGTTTTGAAGAAAGAATCTATCATTTTAAGCTTCAGAGACTGTGTACGGCCTGATGTCCCATAGCTGAAAATCAATGGCCACCGCCTGAAGCTAACCATCGCAGCTATTGACGGCACATCAGGCTGCTCAGGAAAGCCAAACAATGTATCCATTCCAAGGATGATGGTTGGAACCTTTGAAATAATTGGAATTGAAAGTGTTTGCCCCAACGTAAGTATAGAGAGTAGGCGGTAGTTTCTTATGCCAATTTTTACCAGTCTCGGTCATCTTCTGTAATTTTTTTTTTCCTTTTTTTTTCTTTTCTTTTGGCAACCTTTGTTGTACTGTGGTATGACGCATTATCTTTGAAAAGACTGCAAACTTTTGGCATTGTGCAGTTATATATAATCTTTTTCTTTGAAATATTGGCATATGAATCTATCTCCCCCTCTTAATGTAGTAGTTGGCGTCCATAAAGATGAGTTATTATCAGCTTGAAACTTTTGACGAGCTTGGGCCTATAACATACATGCCTCATAAGTCTTGACTCCTTTAAATTTGGCATTCATTGTACAACTGATGCGATCCCTTTCCATGGTGGACCAACAGTGCCCCAAAACCTCATGTTTATCCTGGCAATTGCAAATCCTCCTGCATGCGTCTTTGGACCACATTTTTGAATTCCCATAATAGTCTCAACAAGGTCTTGTTTTGTCTCCTCAGCTAATTCCAATTTCGCAATCTTTCCTTTCTCTAAGGCTATATTTCCTACCACCACTTCATGGGGTAAAAACCATTTTCAACAAATTCAGAAACAAGTCACAATTTTTGTCACCTTCAAAGTACTGAGATTCCTCTAAACACATATCGCACTTAAAAGGAAATCTGAATCTGTAGTATCGTTTCCTGTGTCATTGATATCTAGGGATCTATGATAGGCACACAAAAGAATATACAAGGAATAAATGAATTCAAGAATGACTATTTACATGAAATGAAAATTTATAAAGAATGTCAAAGGTCAAAAGAATCAGAATGAAAGAATATTTACTCGGATAAAAGTATGTTTTATTAAAAATAAAAATGTCTAAACATGAGCCTACTTCTCAAAAGAAATTTCATTACTCCTAGGCTTTAGAGCAACAAGAGTGTTCTGAATATTACTCCGTAAAATTCCTAAAGATTATAGGAAGTTCTTCTACAGTCCAATCGTTTAAAGAACTTCTCGGTTCGTAAGGGCGAATGCCCTCAAGGTTTATTTGTTCAGTCCCTTCCTTATGTTTGACATTGATGGGATGATTTTCATTTCCAAACACCCTCTTCTTCGGGTAAGCTATCCCTCTTGACACAAAAGTTAGGGATATGTAAGGGAACGTCGTTAATTCCCATTCAACTTCTTTTTCACTTAGCCGTGACCCTCTTCTCTCTCTCTCTTTTTCTTTTCTTTTTTAATAACTTTAACTAATTAGGGTCTTTTTATAATTTAAATGCATATGATGCGATGTGATGTAATGCAAATGCATGAATGCAAAAATGTATCGATCTTGACTCAATTTCATTTAGAAAACTTTATTTAGAAAAAGAATATCTTTACATATGAATGGATTACAAATACGCCTTCGTCCTATGGCCCAAAGTTTTAACTCAACAAAGCTAACTCTTGACAATGATCTGACTGTAGCTTGTATTTCGTGCTCAATGTATCAGCTTGTACCTTCATGGTCCGTAAATGATCTACTACCATCCCGAATTTGAGCTATGGCTTCATCCATGAGATAATCCCTACATCTATGGACACCTCTTCCAATGTCTGTGAAGTTGTTCTGATTATCTTGAAAGAAAGATTGGCAAACAAGTGGGCATTCCTGCTTAACATGCTACCTTAAAATGATATCCAACACCTTTAGTGTTTCTTGAGAGCTTTCAGATTCCTGTCCACGCAAAGAATTTTGAAATGCTTACATGGGTATCTTCTCAGCATAGTTAATCTCTACTTTAAAGGTCTTTTAAATGATATGGACTTCTTTAATCTCATTCTTTTGCGTCCATTTTGACAGATCACCAGGGCTTGCATTTCCATTATCTCTGATAAGTGCAACATAGTAAACTCATGCTTGTTGTTTGGTCCTATAATAAATAAGCCTTTTACCATCATAGAAACAATTCTTCCCACCCAACTCACCTTTGTAGGTCCATGCATTCTGTCAATCACTTTCCTTCCAACACTCTTACCATCGACCATCTTCCTATGAAAGAGAAATGTTGTAATGGTGGAAATGTCCATCAATACTCTTCTTGTTCACCTTAAAATGACTGGTGAGTACATTACCTTTTGCCTGTAGCACGCCTTGCCATAGAGTGTCGAACAATCTTCTTCGTATCTAATTCTGCTTTGATTGGAAACAACATTAAGACGCACCAGTGGCGGAAGAGGCAGGAATTCCAAGACTGCCCATTTTCCTTCCTGCTCTTTCCATTTTAGCTCACTCCCTATCCCCATGATGTTCATCAACTTCCTCATAAAAGTTGGAATACGGTCAGCCTTTGAGTAAACTTGAATCATAGGACAACACCACAAAACTGAATATTCCTCCACCACGGATACCATATCGGCTTTTCCAAACGTAAAGCAACTGTATACAAGATTCCAATACTGAGTGATGGCCCGAAACAAATTCTCGTCTATTCCCAAGTCTAGCAAGTACTGTGAGTCCCCATGGTTGTTGTAGAAGAACTGCTTGGATTTGATACCCCATTGACCCCATATTTCCTTTAACTCATGTTGATTATCCTATGTGACGCTGATACGAATGTAGTTTGACAGCTTTGACACATATCCCATGGCTAGACTATTTTCCTTTACTAACCGAGTTTGCTCTTGACCATATATGGACGTTAGCGTTGCCCTCCACTCTATCAAGAAGTCTGTTCTCCATAAAACTCTCTAACTTAGAAACTGACCGTGAATCGATACCTTTGTAAATGCAAAATGTCATGCAAACAAAAGAAAAGAAATAGTCAGTATCACATGATATCAATAAATCTCAACAATAATTTATAAGGGTAATATCTAAAGTTTAACTCTGACTAAGTTGGGCTCTTACAGTTTTTTCTATATGAGGTTGGTTCTAAAGTTTGAGGTACTGAACCAGTGAGATTCTCGATCCTCACCCATTATAGGCTCATTTGAATCGAGTTCAGTTCAGGGGAATACATTTCCCTATGGCTACACGAAGATGAAAATCTCACGAAACCATAGGTACGGATGTATCCCGAATGTGATCCACTATCCTGCACGGAGGCGAAAACCTCACGAAGGCGTAGCTTCTCACTCCCACTTAAGGGTGTGACCACAACGGTCATGCAAATGCAATGCGTATTAGAATATAGCAACACATGCAATAATACAAACACATGTAATGCAAAGAGGATTAAATTTTAAAATTTTTAATTTCCGGCATTAAGATAAGAGATAATCAATTACACGGCTTGACTCTCTTAAACGTCCCCAGCGGAGTTGCCAAGCTATCGAAACCATTTTTAAAATCGAGTTTTAGAAAATGGGAATCGACTTTAAGAAAAATGAAAATGGGAGTCGCCACAACGGGAGTCGCCACCAATCTTTTTAGGTGTGATTGTATCACCTTATAAAATGTTTTGTTTTAAAACATTAATTTTAGTCTACAAAAGTCGAGAAAACGGATTCGGGAGTCGGTTACGTACGAGGAAGGGTTAGCACCCTCGTAACGCCCAAAAATTGGTACCTAATTGATTATCAAGTGTCTTTAATGTTGGAAATTAAAAATTTTAAGATGCAATCCTCTTTAAAATATTTTGATTTTTGAAAATTGAAGTTCGCTTGCATCAAAATATTGATACTAAGTTAGCCTTTTTGGAAATCCCTATCTCGAAACGACAAAACGCAACATCCAATAAGTTAGGACATAACGCTTTGAAATTCTAAGACAGTTGCTTGTATTTTGAAAATCTTAAAAAACTTAGAAGGGTACTTGACTATTCGAACTCAACAAGAAAAATTGCAACCCAATAAGTTAGGGCACTACTTTTCTTGAAGCTTCCAAACACCAAGCATTGCCTTTTTATTTTTGAAAACTTTGAAGTCTTGTTTTTAAAATCGATGCATGAAGGAGCATATTAACATAACATACGAGATAACATATTATAATAATAGTACAAAAGTATAAATATTATATACTAACCAATATATATAAGAAATAAAACATAACAAAAAAAAAAGAAAGATATACATAAAACGCGATATGTATTTAAGAAAAACAGGTAAAAACCCATAAACATGTAATTCAACATATATTTAAACATATAAATGATGCATGATATACAATTTTGACACATATAAAATAAAAATATGCATTTGAAAGTAAATTATAAAAGTCTAAGATATTGCATAATATATAAAATACATTAATTCTAAAGTAAAAGCAAACATTGTATAATAATAAAGCATAAGTTTTTTTTGTTTGAAAAATACATGTATAATATAAACAATTGATAAATAGAATGATCATATATAAAAATGTGATATTTAATAATAGATTTAAAAGTATAATATATAATAAAAATAAGAATAATAATTACAGAAGAAATAAAATATATCGATTTAGAAAAATAATATATAAAATATCAAATATGTAACAAAATTTATATTCACAATGAAATAATTATCTAATAATATGAAATAAGTAATTAATGATGAAAAATACGTATTATACAAATTATAATATTATAATATCTTCAAAATATGTAATAACAGAATAGGAGTAAAGTAATTATTAACATATAAATAAAGATACGTATATAATACAAGTTAAAACATTTAATGATAATAATATATAGATAAAAATATATAATGGTATAAAAAAATGACATACACTAAAAAAATGAATAAATAGAACATTTAAAAATTATAAAAATATAATGCAATAGTTCAAAATACATGAAATGATAATATAATATATATACATGCATAGAAAATATATATTTGAAAATAAACTATATAAAAAGGTTAAATATTATAATATATAAAATACATAATCAAATGTATAAAAGATAGGAATAAATATATATATTTGAAAAATTAAGAAATTAAAATTAAAAAAAAGGTTGAAAAACTAAGATAGACGAAGAATAAAATAAGAACAAACCATAGAGAGAGTAAGAACGCAAGAGGGAGAGAAATTTGAGTGAATGCTCTCATGAATTCTTATTACTTCCCAAAACTCCAGTGTCTTTTACAATGAAGGGAGAGGCCTCTATTTATAGTTGAGCCTCCTCAAATCGAACGGTACAGATCAATTACATCAATGGTTAAGATTAAAGGATATCTACAAATTAAATCTCTAAGATTATAAAACCATATCTTCTAAGATTGTATATCATATCTAAGATTGCAATCATATCTAAAATTGTATCATATCTATGATTGCAATCATATCCAAGATTGCAATCATATCTAAGATTGTATCATATCCAAGATTGCAATCATATTTAAGATTGTATCATATCTAAGATTGCAATCATATCTAAGATTATCTAAGATTGCATATCACATCTAAGATTGCATATCATTGAAGATTATATTTCCATATGAGTCAAGCTTGTAGAAGGACCTTAAATCTTTTCAAGTAATGGGCCATTCCGATCGGGCCAAATTATATTTGTAATTCTGGACTGAACTTGGACTTCGTTTTTTTTTTTGGGTTTATTATTTTTGTTTTTGGACTTATTTCTGGGCCCAGGCAAAATTGAGTGTCTACATCTTTAGTTTAGGAGATAGACATCATCGTCTCACAAAGTTGTATTGACAGCAAGTCGTATTGACACCAAGTCAAAAAGAGCTCGTTGATTCAGTGTTGATAGGTGTATAGTTGAAAGTACAAAATCGATCGTTTGTCATATTCGGTCTACTAAAGAACACATTGGTGTGTCCAATTAAATAGTTAGTTGGATCTATCAAGGCAAAGCAATCGGATCTAAACAACCCGTTCGGTTGAGGCCTTTGGTTCAATTTGGGCCCTTCTAGTTTTCAAGGCTACCGAAAAGCTAAATTTATTTCGCAATTGTTCATCCAGTAAGGGTTAATTGTTGGGCATTCCCGCAATTAATCTACACATGAAAGGGGTAGTGGTCTAAGGCATCTTTGATCATTATAACTAACTTATCAAATGAAGGAGAAGATTTATTATCAAGGATCAGTTCAAAACGGGAGCAAAATCAAGTCTGAAGTTGAAATTTTGTCATATCAATTTATTTCATTTAAATTTATTTCTGCCTATTTTCATTGTTATTTCGATTTCAATTACTTTTACTAATTTTACTTTTATTAGATTTAAATCCCTTTTTATTTTTGTATAGACCATTACACGTCGTGGGTACGACAACTGTCTAAATGCACAACCTAACTAAATCGAAACAACAATTTTAGATATCTTACTCTCTAACAGATCAAGCATACTCCTTATACTGCTATTTATTTACTGTTTAGGCTTAAAAATATTTTTTCGGTGGATTTGACACCCATCATAGAGAAAGTATTGTATTCTAATTGATACTTTATAGAGATAATATAAATAAAATAAATAACATAAATGAAAATCTTAAAAATAAAATAAAAAATAAAATTTATCCTAAATTAACTAAAAAACCTAATAATCATGATGATGATGATAAAGCCTTAAAAACGAAAATTTTTAGTATAAATTAACTCTAAAATCTACATTGTTGGTGAAACTTTTTAACTTCGTAAGGTTGGGACTTTGCCATGTGTTCTAAAATTGTATTTAAAAAATTAAAAATAAATAAATAGGACAAGTGACAAAATCTCAACCACACTTGTAGAGTAAAAAATTCAACCACCTGTATACTGAATAATTACCCTCAATTTAAATTTCTTTTGTTTTTATGCCCATTTATTTTTAATTGTGGCAATCACTTGCACTCCTTGTCAAATAGAATTCTTCCATGCAAATTTCACAAATTTGGCTTGTATTCTAATACCTTCCTGACATAATTTACAGATAATAAACATAGATGAAATCTACCCAAAAACTATTAGAATTAATTACTAATAGATTTAATACATAATTTGGTATTTGAGTTTGACACTGTTTTTAATGTGGTATTTGTGTTATTTTTTGGTCCAATGTAGTACTTGTATTTGATAAAAGATATACATATTGTTGATTGAAAATAACATTGTTATCTTTTTAATGCTTATTTCATGTTTTTAAAGTTGATTCGATGAAAATTCATAATTAGATAATAACATTAGCAATTAAGTTTAATCAAATCAACCCTAAAACCCAAATTAAATCACATCCATCAGACTGTATTTGACAAATTAAGAACAAAATTAAACAAATTCACAATTAATAATAAATTTATTCTATTAACAAAATCATCAAAAAATTCAAATCTAATAAAATTAACAATTAACTTTCATCAAATTAATCCTAAAACCTGAATTAAACACTAAAAAGTTAACATCATCACCCTTTGGGTACCAAAATATATAACTTTTGTTAAATACATGTACCATATTGAACTAAAAAATAACACAGGTACCACATTAGAAAAATGTGTCAAACTCGGGTACCAAATGTCATATTAAGGCTAATTACTTTTATTTATAGGAATACAATCCCTCTGCTTTCAAATTTCGAAATTCAAGTCTAATTGTTAATATTGTTAAATTTATTTTTGTTAAATTTGTCAAACTCGGGTACCAAATGTCATATTAAGGCTAATTACTTTTATTTATAGGAATACAATCCCTCTGCTTTCAAATTTCGAAATTCAAGTCTAATTGTTAATATTGTTAAATTTATTTTTGTTAAATTTATGTTTAATACAATAATATCTTTTTAGTTACATAACTACTAAGTGAGTATTTTTTTATTTTAAAATGTCACACCAAGAAATATAATGAAAAAATTTAACCGTGTTAACAATTAAACCTAAATTTTAAAATATAAAAAAAGAAAGATTAAATTCAAATTTAAGAAGAACAAAAAAATTGAAGGCATATTTTAACCTAATGTGAAATATATGCACTATCAATACACCTTAAATCTACTAAAAAACAATTGGTTTCCTTTTCATATTGTTAGTATATATCTTTTACACTTTAAAATTATGCATCTAGTGTTAAAAAGAATTATATATACTAGATTCTGACATACATGAGTGAAAATTTTATATAACAAATATATTTGTCAAAAATTGACATAAAAATTAAATGAGACTTTAGATGAAATGATAAAATTAAATATTTAAAATTTATTGTATTACAAATTTAAATTTCATCATCATTTAGTTTTTATTGATTTTATATAGAAATATAAAAAGACAAGAATATCATCATAATAATATAACTTATTTTGCATATAGTTTGATATTTTACTAATTTCTCAACTGAATTAATGTTCGATTGACTCGTGATACCAACTCAATCAAGGGATTAAATATAAGTAAGTACAGATTTCTAAGACACATTCTAAAAAAAATTAGAGATACTAATATTAAGTATTTGATTGAATAGTGTCACCTCTCAACTCGGTTGTGAAATTATAAAAAATATCTTAATTTTAAAAAGTAACAAATATTATTTTAAAGGTGTTTTTGCCTTTTTATATTTTATATATACTAGAAAAATACATGTAAATAATAGGAATAAACTTGAGGCATCATATTTTAATAGTGATGTCACTTGGTAATTAACCAAGAGTTATCACTATTCATAGTGATGAATTATGCCTCTTAAATTCAAAAGCTATATCACTTTATTATTAACAAAGAGTCGTGATTTTTCATATAAGTATATATTGAATAATTATATTTATTGTTAAAAGATGTGACTATTCATTTGGATAATTGTGAATCTATGAAGAGACATAATAACTCCTATAAATAGGAGTAGAATTTCTGTAGCAGCTCGATTTTGGGCCTAGTCAGAATAGTGGTTTCGGGACCACAAATTCGACACAGTCAAAAGGACTAAATTGTAAAAAGTGTAAAAGTTGAGTTCTACATGCTAGAGGTGTCCAATTGTTATGAAATTTTAAATTGGATGTCCTTATATGGTAATTAGACCATTGGTTAAGTTGGTGGAGAAAAATGGACATGGTTAGGCATGTTTCCAAAGTTTTTCATTAAGGGCATTTTGATCATTTAGTCATTAAAATGAATTAAAAATAAAATTAAAAGCCAATTTTTGTCCATCTTCAACCCCTTGGCTGAAACTTGCATGGAGAAACCATGACTAGGGTTTTTCAAGCTTCCAAGCTTGATTGTAAGTCCGTTCTAGCCCCGTTTTTAATGATTTTTATGTTTTTAAAATCCTCGTAATAAGATCTATCTGTTTCTACCATTTATTTATTTATTTGAGATATGATGAAGGTATAGGGTTTGAACCATGTTATAAATTTGTATATTTTGATGTTTAATGGTATAATATACATGTTTATGGTTAGAGAAACGACTTTTACTAAGTGATTTTCGGTGAAAATGCCTAAAAGGACTAATTTGTAAAAGTTATAAAATATGTCATAAAAGTGTGTTTTAATGGAAATTGTGGGCTGTTATAGTTATGAAAATGGCTCAAATAGGCTTAAAGTATAGAGAAATTGAATGAAAATCATTTTACGAGCCTAGGGGAAAAAGTGTAAATATGACAAAATTTATGGGCAAAAATGTAATTTTTGATAAATATGATTTTTGGGCTGATTTGAATAGTATATTGATAAAATAATTTAAATGTGATGTTATAGATCAAGAAAATGAGGTTCGGACCTAAATTGGGGAAAAATAAGTAATTGACGAATAAGTCCTTTTCACCGGTTTTGCTTTCGAGGTAAGTTTGTATGTAAATGATGCATCGTTTTTACTTACGTTATCACATTTTATTATGTTTTATGAAATGTGTTTGAATATTGAATGAAATTGACAAGTATCGAAAAGTGAAAAATTTCCTAGTTGAACATTAGGAAGAGAATAGGATGCAAGTGACATGTCACTAGTGACTCAAGTGTGGTACTATGTGAAGGCCACTTTGAGAAGAGATAGCTTGGTCACAAGTGTGGCACTATACGAAGGCCACTTTATGAAGAAAGACAGCTTTGCTCATAAGTGTGGTATTATGTGAAGGCCACTTTGTGAAGAAGGTAGCTTTGACTACAATGGTGGTACTATGTGCAGGCTACCGGGTATCCGTTATTATTCCGATGTGTTCAACGGGAAATGACTAGGTGTAATTGAATATGACTATGTGATGAATAAGTGCAGGTACATGTGTGTAAACTTATGAGCAACATGCTCAATATGTGATCGAACTTTGGTAAGATTGATATGGAGTAAGCGTTACAATGAAAGTTACTACAAAGAAAACATGAAAGAGTGAAATTTAGTAATAAAACAGTTTTGGACAGCAGTAGTTGTGTGATTTTGAAAAATCACCAAAAATGCTGGAAATCGAATTAGAGGTTGAATAAGATATGAAATTAAAGCTTATTGAGTTTATTTTCATATAAAAGAAACGGTGTAAGCAAAAGAATTTCATATTATGAGATATTTGAATTTTTGTGAGATAGAGTCAGAATGATTTTGGAATCCCTGTTCTGATTTAGGAAAATCATTAAAAATTGTAAAAAAAATAATTGTAGGTTATAATTTATATACTTAAAATCCTTAATGAGTCTATTTTCAAAAGAAACAAACAGGAACATCATCTGAATCCCGTATAAGGAGATAATTATTTTTTAGTAAAGAAGGGTCAGAACTATCAGACAGCAAAATAGTGGTGAATTTAAAGAATAAACTGTACTTATTGGTTAAACCAAAAATTCTAAAAATTTTATGGTAAGAATATATGCGAGTCTAGTTTCTGGAAAAATTAGCAGATCTAAATTTGGAGTTCCATAGCTCCAGATATAAATAATTTAATGACTATGACTCGAATAGACAGCTTGATATGAACATAAGTAAATATTATGTGCAATTATGATTGTATTACGTTGAGAACATATTGTGAGATTTGGTGAAAACATGTTAATAAATTGCTTATTATTTTCATATGGGCTTATTAAGCTATATAGCTTACCCCCTCCCTTTTCCTCATTTTATAGGATCACTAAGCTAGCTTGGGTTGGAGATTGCCGGAGATCCTATCACACTATCAAGCTATCATTTGGGTATAAGTGAATGTAAGTATTTTAAGTCTATGGCGTGTATAGGGACTTAGTCATTTTGTGTATGTGTTATTATGTTTTTGCCAAATGTATTGGCTTGTAATGGCTAAAGGTTAATGTAGTATGTAGCCACGCTAATTGGCTTATATTGGCTAATTGATTGTAAGCCTATATATTTATTCATATGCATATGCCAATGGCTTCTAATGTGAGTTATGTTTGCATGATACATGATGAATTGTGGTTTATGGCCTTAAGACCTAATGATTGAATGTGCTAATAGTCTTGATGTTGAATGTCTAAGTTTGGCTCAATGGTATGGTATGATAATTAGAATAAATATGCATGTATAAGAGTTGTTGATGATGCATATTGAATGTGGCTAAGTGTGACTATGTATGATGGTTTTTAAATGAAAATTCTAAGGCTGAATCATTGATGTATTGGTAGCTTATTTATGCCATGAAATGTACCATTAAAGTTGTGTTTAAGTATGTGCAAATGAGGGTGGCAAATGGCACACGGGCAGAGACACGACCGTGTGTCTCAACCGTGTGTAGGACATGACCCCGGGACATGGGCTTGTGCCTAGGCTGTGTGAAGTCTGCACCTGATTTTTGAGAATTTAATTCGCCACACAACCTACTTACACGGGCATGTGATCCTCTAAAACTTGAAAGTTTTCTAAGTGTTGAGAAAATTCTGAAAGTTCTCAGTTTAGTCCCGAACCACTCCCAATGTATGTTTGGGACTCGTAGGCCCATATAAGGGGCGATTTGCATGTGTATGAATGGTTTTAAGTTGAATGAAATTTTATGGCTCGGTTTTGTATGAACGTTTATGTTTAAGTCCGGTAATGCCTCGAACCCTGTCCCGACATCGGACACAGGTAGGTGTTACAATTTCATTTGTATGGTACATCCAAAAAACACGTTTTCATTCTATTTTCTCTATCTTTTAATATCCCTAGATTGCTCAATAAAGAATTATTGCAAAATTTCTTTATAGAAATTGATATTCTTGCTATGCTCCGTTAACTGTTTCTGTAAAAGCAAAACATAGACAAACATTGGGCTACATTGGGCTTCATTGTACTTTCAAGGTTTATTTGCTAGTAACTCTTTTACACTCCAAAACATAGGCGAGGGTGAATAGAACCTTAAAAAAAGTGACATTGATACACACTTTGAAGCATTGGTTAATTTATTAAAGGTTCTTTTTTTCCCCGCACACTAGCAATTCGAAGGTTCTAATTTATGATAAATTAAAGAAGGCATATCTATTAACTGTGCATTCACATGTCATTACAATCATTGTACTATGAGAATAGCTATCAGTAATGTGACAACATTGAGGTAGTGATCTAATTATTAATTTAAAATAAATCTTTATAGTTGTAACACCCCTAACCCGTATCCATCACCGAAATAGGGTTATGAGGCATTACCGGACTTATACACTAGTATTTGTACAAAACTGAGTCATAAATTTGCATTCCAAATCAAAAATTTTCAAATTTTACCATAAAGTCCCTAATATGGGCCTACGGGGCCCAATACATGCTTTAGAAGTGATTTGGAAATAAACTAGTAACTTTGGAAAACTTTGAAAATTTTTTCTTGAAGATAGGGGCACATGCCCATGTGGCTCCTATGGCCTGTGGCCAGCCCGTGGGTAATTCTGACTTGCAATGTCTTAAGCATCAAAGGGGCACACGGCCTGGGCATATACCCATGTGGCTAGGCCATGTGGTAAACTGATTTTTCATCATTTCTAAGCCATTTTCACACGATTTTGCCACACGACCATGCTTGAAACCCGCGTCTTTCACACGACCAAGACACACGGCCGTGTCTAGCCCGTGTGGCCGATTCGAGGCTAAAATTTAAGATGCAGGGGACATACGGCCAGACTACATGCCTATGTGGCTTTTCGTGTGTCACACACGGCCTAGACACACGCCCGTGTGTCTTACCCGTGTAGACAAAATAAGGCCATTCCTAACCTCATTTCTTACCCTAAACAAAAGCATTTACCTACATGAAAACTTGCAAGTATATATATACTAATTCAACCAATTACCAATATTCAAATCAACATGTTTCTATATTAATTCACAGCATATCAATCTCAAACATGCATTACTAACCACTTTAATGACTTAATTACAACCAAAAATATTAATTTATCATTTGGCCACAAAAGCTTATACATGCCATTATATCAAAATAGGTTTATCATTTTTACCAAAATGAAAGGATTGATAGTGTGATGATAGCTCCAACCCAATTCCAACTTTCAAGAGCCTTGAGTACTATAAAACATGGAAAATAAACCTAGTAAGCATTAATGCTTAGTAAGTTCATATAACCAAAATACACTTACCATTCATGTTCATCAAGTAATTCATACATTAAGTAATATGTCCATTAACTTATTCAATTAGCAAATAAGACCTATACACAATCATTCAACCAATTGATTAGTTTCCAAAAATACTAAAATGCAAAGATGAGCTCATCATGCCATTTCTCTTTATATCATTATGTATGTATTTATCACTGAATTATTGAAGTTCCGATGGACCTTTCCTTTTCTAGTTGTACACTTGAGGTGTGCATTCCTTTCCAAGTGGTACACACAAAGTATACCTAACCTTTCCAAGTGTACACACAAAGTGTACATAACCTTTTCAAGTTGTACCATTTGGGTACACAAATCCTTTTTAAGTATTACCCTTACAGTTTACATTCCTTTTCATAATGAGATCAAAAGATTATCCTTTCGGAACAACCTTTATTGCAACATATGCAGGATCTCATATACACGATAATCACCTATCCAATCGGAAATCAATATTCAAAGGGATTCATGTAATATTTCATCATTTACATGTAAATCACAAATCAACATTGATTTATTACATGTACATACCAATTACAAATCATGATGCACATAATTCAACAATCAATTCAACATATTTACATGCTTATTTTAGCTATACGAACTTACCTTGACAATTGATCGTATCTACTAATCCGAAACTTTTTCTTTCCCTCGATCTTTTTCTTTGTTCGACACTTCCGGGTCTATATAAATAAATTTAATCATCAATTCTATGATTTTTACATTCAATCAAGCCCATTTCACATTTTAGGCAAAAGTACCATTTTGCCCCTAAACTTTTAATTAATTCCAATTTCGTCCCTAGGCTCGAAAATTGAAATTCATGCAATTTAATCCTTATTCCAAGCTTATTCAAAATTCAAATATAACTTTTACAGCACATGTATTTCATAAATTTCAGAATTTTTTTAAGAATTTCACTACTTTGCAATTCAATCCCTACACATGCTTTCACTAAAAATCACCTTGTAAAAGTGATTTCTCTATCAATATCCTTTCATTTCCTACCATAAACTTTCATTTTACAGCATATTCGTCCATGTTTAATTTTCTAAACTTTGATTTCCTTTTAATTTAATCCCCAAAATAAAGAAATTAAGCTTTCTCGATCTCAAAAATATGAAAATCATTAAAAACGGGAAATAGAACTTACCAATTCAAACTTGAGAAATTTCCTTTCTCTCTCCTAGGGTTTCCATGTATTTTATGAAGAAGAAGAAGATATAAAATAAGCTTTATTCTATTTCATTTCTTTATCATATATTAATTTATTCACTTTCCAATTTAGTCCTTGCCCTTTTTCAATTTTTCCATGGATGACTCACTAAAAATATCTACATGTTTTTCATCAATTGTCTAATTGTCATATAAGGACCTCACATTTTGAATTCCCTAGCTATTTAATCCTTATAACTATTAATATACAATTTTAACATTTTATTCAATTCAGTCCTTTTTGCATTTAGACACATAATTGATAAAATTTTTCTATAAAAATTTTCATGAAATATTACTATCATAATATCTATCATTTTATGAAATTTAAATAATTTCATTTTTCGGACTCGAATTTGTGGTCCCGAAACCACTATTCCGATTTCACTGAAATTGAGCTGTTACAATAGTAATAAAAGGTGCGTCAAATTTCTGGTTTATATTTTTGCATGAATAGAATTTCATGGTTATTTGTTATTGAGATTAATTATATTTTACAAAAAGTATTAGGTGTATCGTGGATTAATTTTTTTATAAAGCCAACTGCTAGTTTATTATATACATGATATTTTACATGCATAGTTATGATTGATACATAATTATATAATATATATGATATTCATATATTTTTACAATCATGAAAGGTGAAATAAAGGAAGTTAATGAAAATTTTAAGCAATGCAAGGAAATGATGTTTCGGTTAGTGCATTAAGACGAAAACAATTGCTTGTCCGATGCTTTCAAATCCGAATAGTCATGTTTATTTGGTAAACTTCCAAATATGAAAAGTTATGACTTTTCAAAAAGAAACTTATATACTTATAGGCACATTATATGTAGATGTTTGGTTGAAGTTAAAATAATCAATTCATTTCATCCAAATTATGAGTGAAAATTTTTCACTGCAAAAGTTTTCTTTATTTCTCATGAACATGAGATATTTAATTATTTTTTATTTAAATCATGATATTAGTAACTAGGATTTGGATATTATTTACGAGACATTATTTAAGTATATTAATCGATAAATGATACATTGAATCAAAGTTTGTCATATAGATGATTATATAATGTGAATTATCTTGGTTGATTTAAAATGACCATAATCTAAATGGTTTATTTTTAGTCTATGTTATAAAGTTTGGAGTAGGAGTGGTTTTGACAAGAAATGAAATAAGTCATATGCAATTTGCATAATTAATTTTTCTTGTCAAAATATAATAATAGAAAGCATTGACTTATATAATAAGATCACTATTCTGATATGAAATCTTCTAGTGAGAGTATGAACGTGATAGTCATATATTTTAAATTTGGATCATACTGTGCATATTTATGATGGTGCACATGACTTTTATATATGGCTTAGATATGATCTATAATCTCATGGTTCTATAAAATTTTGAGATGTAGTAAATTTTGAAATTTACGTTGGAAGTCATGAATAAAAAGATCTCATGAGTATGAAAATAACAATATGAATGTTATTTGACCCATTTAAGTGACAAATATAATTTTGATCAGTCAGAAAATGCCTGATAAAGTTCATGATAAAGGGTGTATAAACATGAAGTTATAGTCAAAAGATTGGACAATTGGTGATCCTAAAAATCATATGAAACACCCTTATATGTATATGTTTTTTTTTTAAAGTCATGTTATACTGACTATGATAAGAAGCTATAAAAATAGTAAACATGTTGTCATGTTTCATCACGGGATTTAAAGCCTCTTTACAACATCTCACTTGGTGAAAAAGACATGATAATAACAATAAAGTGATCATTATTAATTGATAATCATACAAAGAATATTCTTGATAGCATTCTTTTGCAAAAGAATGAAAAATTGAACATGGTGAGGATGTCAATGTTATTTGAATCGGATAGACCAGTCAGACTGATTAGATCGGGAACCGACTGGGATACCAATCCAAAATGTGCTTTTGAGTCGATTAGATCGAGAACTGGACGAACTGATTGAACTGGCTAAAAATCAGTTGAATTGGCCATTGAACAATTAAAAATCGGTTGAACCAAGATTTTTAAATTTTTAATTATTTTTTAATCAAATCAGTTGAATTGAAAAATTGGTGGCCTGATCGGTTTGACCATCGGTCTGGTTTAAAAAACATTGGAGGATTTTGATCTTGTAAATTTTCAAGACAAATAAAAATAAAGTTTCACCATATGGTCTAGAAAATTAACATAACTATGTTGAAAATTTTGGGATGAGGTACAAGCCCATAATATTTGAGTCACCCATGATGGAAACTCGACCCAACACCTGGTATAACGTACCAAAAGAAGCATTTTATAATTTTTCTATATTTTTTATTGATTTTTATTTTTTATCATTTTTCGCCTCATGCCATGTTGTGTTGCGACATGTAATGACTATAATTGGAAAAAAATTGGGGGTCGTTAACTTTAATGGTCAACGGTTAAAGTTAATGGTTAAAGGGCTTTTTTATGCATTTTATAATTTTTTACAATTTTTAGAAAATTTTATAATTTTTATCATTTTTTAAAATTTTAATAAAATTTAAATATTTTTTATTAAAAATTAATATTTTTTATAACTTTTATTAATTTTTATTTTTTATCATTTTTTGTCAAATGTTTGTGGCTGTGACACGTGGTGGCTTTAACTGAAAAAAATTAGGGCAATTAACTTTAACAGTTGACTGTTAAAGTTAATGGTCAAAGGACCTTTTTCATCATTTTGGTAGTTCAAGTACCTAATTGGGTGTAAAAAAAAAAAGGGGTTTAATTTTTTTTTTTTTGAAAAAGCCTGAGAGCCTTTTTTATGCATTTTGAAAGTTCAAGTACCCAATTGAATGCAAAAAAAAAAAAAAAAAAAAAACAAAACAGGGGCTTACTTGCTTTTATTTAAAAAAGTTTGATGGCCTTTTTTTTTTATACATTTTGAAAGCTCAAGTACTCAATTGAGTGCAAAAAAAGTAGGGGCTTAATTGCTTTTTTTTTTTTTTTTTTTAAAGTTTGAAATTTTTTTACACTATTAAACTAAAATAATATATAATATATCATCCTAGAAAAAAAAGTGCTAGATGCCCATAATGATAAAGGGAATGATTAGTATATACTCTTAATAAACCCATGTTAGAATTAAATGACCCGAATCCCTATTTAAATAAAATACAGTGGTAAAATAAAATAAAAGTAAAATCTATATAGAACTACACTCCTTTTATTTTATTTTAGAATAAGGTTTTTTTTAAACCTTATTAAACTCCATCTATTTTATATTGATTAGAATAAGGTGTTTCAATCTTACTAGAATATAGCTTTACAAGCCTATAAATAGACATAGTCTATTCCTCTTGTAATCATTCGAATTTGACATAGTGAATTTTCTTCTCTTCTGCCCGTGGTTTTTCCTCGAAAGAGTTTCCACGTAAAAAATCTGTGTGTTCTTTATTTTTATTTTTCTTTTCTTTGCTATATATATTGTCATTACTGACATTCTATAGAGCTTTCGGGTTGTTCATCTCGATCACAGTAATGGCGTCTTTGAAATATGAAATTCCATTGATAGATCGCAACACCAGATTTACATTGTGGCAGATTAAGATGCAAGCAGTTCTTATGCAGATGGATCTAGAGGAAGCCTTACTAGGGATAGATAAGATACCTTCGACATTAACGAATGAAAAGAAGAAGCGTAAGGATCGAAAGGCGTTAACACAATTACATCTGCATTTGTCTAACGAAATTTTGCAAGATGTGATGAAGGAGAAGACCACCGTTGCATTATGGAAGAGGCTGAAACAAATATGTATGTCAAAAACTTTAACCAGCAAGTTGCATATGAAGCAGCGTCTTTATGCTCATCGTTTGGAGGAAGGTACGTCTATGCACGAACACTTAACAGTGTTTAAAGAAATTCTCTCAAACTTGGAGACCATGGAGGTTCAGTATGATAAGGAAAGATCTAGCGTTGATTCTACTTTATTCATTGCTCCCGTCTTATTCAACCTTTAGAGACACGATTTTATATAGTCGCGAGTCTCTCACAGTTGATGAGGTTATGATTCTTTGACCTCGTATGATAAGATAAATCATCTTATGGTTAAACCTGACTATCAGGAAAAGGGTCTCATTGTTCGTGGGAGATAAGATCAGAATGCTAATGATAATCGTAAAAGGACACAGGAACGGAATCCTTGCGGTAAATCTAAGGGTAGATCGAAGTCTTCAAACAGAGGTAAAACTTGTAACTACTGCAAGAAGAAAGGGCACATTAAATCTGAGTGCTATAAGCTACAGAACAAGATTAAAAGGGAGGTTGTGAATCAAAAGGAAAAACAACTAGAAAATTTCGGTGAAGCTAATGTTGTAGAAGACTACAGCGATGGTGAAATTTTAGTCGATTTTGCCAACAATTCTAAAGTGAGTGAAGAGTGGATACTTGATTCAGGCTACACCTTCCACATGAGTCCCAATCGGGATTGGTTTACAACTTACGAAATAGTGTCTGAAGGTATTGTTTTAATAGGAAATAATGCTTTGTGTAAAATCACAGGTGTTGGAACAATTAAAGTTAATATGTTTGATGGAGTTGTCAGAACACTTAGTGACGTACGACATGTTCCAGAATTGAAGAGAAATTTAATTTCATTGAGTACTCTTGATTCAAAAGAGTACAGATACACAGCTGAAAGTGGGATTTTAAAGATTTCCAAAGGTTCCCTTATTGTGATGAAAGGGCAGAGATAGCCTGCCAAATTATATGTTTTGTATGGTTCTATTGTTACTGGTGATGCAGCTGTCGCTTCCTTTTCCTTGTTAGATGATGATATTACTAAACTTTGGCACATGCGCCTAGGGCATATGGGTGAGAATGGCATGGCAGAATTGATCAAAAGAGGACTTCTTAATGGGCAAGGAATTTGCAAACTAAAGTTCTGTGAGCACTGTGTTTTTGGGAAGCAAAAGAGAGTTCGATTCACTAGAGGAATCCATAACACGAAGGGAATGTTAGAGTATATTCATTCTGATTTGTGGGGGCCATTTAGAGTGCCTTCGAGAGGTGGAGCTAATTATATGCTAACTTTTATTGATGATTTTTTCAGAAAAGTTTAGGCGTTCTTCTTGAAGTAAAAAATCGATGTGTTTTTCGCATTTAAGTCTTGGAAAACTATAATTGAAAAATAGACGGGAAAACAAATAAAACACCTCTGCAAAGGCAATGGCTTAGAGTTCTGTTTTGATGAGTTTAATGAACTATACAAGTTAGAAAGGATCATGAGACACTTGATAGTTCCTCATACTTCACAACAAAACAGTGTTACAGAACGAATGAAAAGAATGATAATGGAGAAAGTTTGATGTATGTTGTCGAATGTTAACTTAACAAAGTCATTTTGGGCCGAAGCAACCTCTATTGCATGTGTTTTGATCAACCAATCTCCATCCGTTGCCATTGAGAAAAAGACTCCACAAGATATATGGTCTGGTAATCTTGCTAATTATTTTGATTTAAAAATCTTTAGGTGTCCTGCGTATGCTCATGTTGATAATGGAAAATTGGAATCGAGATCCATTAAATGTGTTTTTCTTGGTTATAAAGCTGGTGTAAAAGGGTATAAGTTATGGTGTCTTGAAAATAGAAAAGTTATGATTAGCAGAGATGTTGTTTTTGATGAAACTGCTATGCTACCTAACTTATCTCTTAAAGACTCTTCCAATAAAGAAAATCAAAAGCAGGTGGATCATTAGATTAATATAGAGTCGACTCCTCTAGCCAGTACAAAATTTGAGAATAGAGTTGCTTCTTCACCACAATACTCTATCGCCAAAAATAGAACTAGAAGAAAAATTAAACCTCCAAAGAAGTATGCCGTGGCTGATCTAGTTGCTTATGCTTTTAATGTGGCTGAAGATATAGATGCAAACCAAGAGCCATCTAATTATTCTGAGGCAGTTAGATGTGAAGACTTAGAAGAAGATCTCTCACAGGTTATGTCTTCATAATCGGGGGTTGTGCAATCAGTTGGAAAACCACTGAAGCTAAGTACATGGCGATTACTGAGGCTTATAAAGAAGCTATTTGGTTGAAGAGACTCTTTAGTGAACTCAATGAAGACCTTCAAATCAATACAGTATTTTGTGACAATCAGAGCGCAATCTTCCTTACAAAAGATCAAATGTTTCATGGGAGAACAAAACACATTGATGTTCGGTATCATTTTGTTCGTGATATTATTGCTAGTAGTGATATTGTTGTGAGCAAAATTAGTACTCATGAAAATCCTGCAGATATGATGACTAAGTCACTTCCTATAATCAAGTTTGAGCATTGCTTAGACTTGGTTGGTGTTCATTGGTGAAGTTAAACCCTTAAGGGATTTTATGGAAGAGGTGGAGAACTTGTTCATTAAGAGCTCGCGATGAAGAACTTGTTCATTGAGAATTCGTGTCCAGGTGGAGATTGTTAGGATTAAATGACCCGAATCCTTATTTATATAAAATACAGTGGTAAAATAAAATAAAAGTAAAATCCATATAGAACTACACTTCTTTTATTTTATTTTAGAATAAGGTTTTTTTAAACCTTATTAAACTCCATCTATTTTATATTGATTAGAATAAGGTGTTTCAATCTTACTAGAATATGACTTTACAAGCCTATAAATAGACATAGTCTATTCCTCTTGTAATCATTCGAATTTGACATAGTGAATTTTCTTATCCTCTGCTCGTGGTTTTTTCCCGAAAGGGTTTTCACGTAAAAAATTTGTATGTTCTTTATTTTTATTTCTCTTTTCTTTGCTATATATATTGTCATTACCGACATTCTATTTTTCACAACCCATAATATAAATTTGTTAGTGTTATAATTACGAGAACACTCTCGATTGGATCTACCTATATGAGTGGAAGTGTGGTCGCTTCTAGGAGCTCAATGGTTTGGCTTTAACAACACTTATGAAAAGAGGTTATAGACATATGATCATAATAGTGTCTTTGGATATTGTGCATTGACTGGTGTTGAAATCATTGTGTGAGATATGTTCGATTAATCAAATGGAATAGTTGGTTCAAAGCTTAATTTACCATGCAATTTCAATTAACTTTAACATGTTTTCATTAAGTGGAGGGCTTAAAAAATCAATTAATCAAGGGCTTCTTTGAATGGGTGATGCATTTACTTACAGTTAGTGTAAAAATAGCGGTGACAATGAAATTAATTACTGCGGTGATAAAATTAAATGCTATAACATGAGACAAAAAAAGAACAAAATGCACTACATTGGGACACAATGCCCATCTAAAAGGTGGCTAACTAAATTTTGGGAACACCTATTTAGTCCAAAAGTGTAATAAGACTTCCATATACACATTTGTATTATTAATTTTAATTTACTAATAATATAATGCAAAATATTTTAAATACACTAAAACCATAAATAATAAACCATAAATCTACTAAAATACAAAAGATTTCCTTTCCATTATATATCTTATTCACTTTTAAATGATGCAACAGAATAACATATTTTGTTAATCGAGAAAGGATTGTATGAAACAGTGACACCACGTCATCTGTATCCCTTTTCAATAGTTTTATGCCACATCAGTATTCTTATCATGAATTTCAGGATTTTATACAATCCTTTCTCTTTGTTAACCCCGTTGATGAATTTATATTAAAATTCAGTGGAACGACATTCATCTCTTCAAACATTTCAATATTTTTTCTTCCATTTTACTTTTTTTAACAATCCATATTTCAATTTTAAATTCCTCTTTGTCAACACTTCTTACATTTTAGGTTTGCGAACCAATAGAGTATTTTAAACAGATAAGAATGTCAAGTGCCAAATGAATTATTATTTGTCCTTAGGAAGTATCGTATAAACCCCAAATAAGGTCCGACTAATATTTTATCGGAGATTCCATTGTTCACAGTTGGCTGCTGTTGGATTCTCCGTCCACTTACCCAAACACATCAATAAACCAAGGTCACAAATGTATTATTGATACCGTGCCACTGCCAACAGCTTAGACAAGAAATTTACAACGAAAAAGACATTTTATCCAGCCAAACTTGGTTATATAAAGCACTCTCTCCACGCTCCTCTTCCCTTCAATCCTGATTGTGTTCATCTAAATATTACCGGACTCCGACCAGAACCAGATGTCTCTACCCTCGAACTTGCATCCTGATGAGGCTAGCCCACCTTGGTTGAACAAAGGAGACAATTCTTGGCAGCTCACCGCAGCCACCCTGGTGGGGCTCCAAAGTGTTCCGGGACTCGTGATCCTATACGGGAGCATTGTGAAGAAGAAATGGGCTGTCAACTCGGCTTTCATGGCCCTTTACGCCTTTGCTGCTGTCCTTATTTGCTGGGTCGGGTGGGGGTACCGTATGTCTTTCGGGGACAAGTTCATTCCCTTCCTAGGGATGCCTAACGTGTCCTTGGACGCTCAGTATCTCATTGACAGGGCCTTTCTTGGCTATTTGCCAAATGCAACCATGATATATTTCCAGTTCGTGTTTGCAGCTATCACTTTGATTCTCATAGCCGGGGCATTGCTTGGAAGGATGAATTTCCTTGCATGGATGTTGTTTGTGCCACTCTGGGTGACGTTTTCTTACACAATCACTGCCTACAGTATTTGGTGCCCTGGAGGGTGGCTGGCTAAGCGTGGCCTTATTGATTATTCTGGAGGATATGTTATTCATTTATCGTCTGGTATAGCTGGTTTCACTGCAGCTTACTGGGTAAGTTTTTATAATACATTACTCAGTGATTACTATTGAGCTCAAGTTGATTTGATTCGATTGTTGTAAATAATGGTGAAGGTTGGACCAAGGACTACAAGGGACAGGGAGAGATTCCCACCAAATAACATCCTGCTGATGCTTGCAGGGGCTGGACTGCTTTGGATGGGATGGACCGGTTTCAATGGTGGCGATCCGTATACTGTCAGTACGGACGCTTCGTTGGCCGTCCTTAACACCCACGTTTGCACTGCCACAAGCTTATTGACATGGCTCTTACTTGACTGTATTTTCTTTGGGAAACCCTCCGTGGTTGGAGCCACTCAAGGCATGATCACTGGTCTAGTTTGCATCACCCCAGCAGCAGGTACATAAAAACCATGAACCATTAAATAAAGTAGCAATAATATATCACATCTATTTTTGCCTACTGAACAAAGTGCAATTTCTATAATTTAGGAGTGGTGCAAGGATGGGCAGCAATATTGATGGGAATGATGTCTGGTAGCATCCCATGGTACACAATGATGGTCCTACACAAGAAGATATGGTTTCTGAAGCAAGTGGATGACACGATGGCTGTGTTCCACACGCACGCGGTGGCTGGTAGCTTAGGAGGGATTCTGACCGGCGTGTTCGCAGTGCCTAAGTTCAACCGGCTTTTCTACATGGTGACCGATTGGCAGCACTACATCGGTCTTTTCTACGGATTCCATGACGGTCGTACAACAGCAGGGTTCAGGCAATTGGGTGTTCAATTGTTAGGGATCTTGTTTGTGGTGTTCGTGCATGCAACCATGACGAGCATAATATGCTTGTTGATAAGCTTGGTGGTTCCACTGAGGTTGAGTGAGGAGGAGTTGCAAACTGGGGATGATGCAATCCATGGAGAGGAAGCATATGCATTGTGGGGAGATGGGGAGAGGTACGAGTCTAAGCACGACTCTGTTTATGAAGAAAACGCACGGCCTCGGGTCTAGTTTAATTTAATTTGATTTGATTTTTAAATGAGAGTTTAAAGAAAATGTTATTTTATTTTTGTTGGGTGTTTTTTTCAACTTAATAGTGGGTGGAGCTGTACTTGATTGCTATGTTTTTTCTTGTTCTAATAATAAAGTATTAATTTAAAATAAAATAAATTTACCTATATTATATGATAAAATAAATTTAAAATTTAAAATTTAAAAATATTATATATTATATATTTTATTATATAATAATTTAATGAATTTTATATAATGATCTAATAAACATATTTTTATTATCATTTAATATAAATTGCATTTTAAAATAAATATATAAACAAAGGTTACATAATAATTCAATATTTTTATTAAGTAAAATATATAGTTTTGAGTTTTATAATAATTTAGTAGATATATAAATTTGATTATTATAAAATTATACGGATTAATAATAAATAAGCAGATATATGCATAATAAAAAAATACAAATGTAATTAATAAATTAAACTATTTATTAATAAAATTATTAGTTAACATAAATATAAATTTAATACATTTTATATTATATATTATGAATTGCAATTATTTATTTTACATATATAATTTAATTTAATATATTTAATTGTCATTTTTTAACCTCACCTCATCATTACAACAGTAATTGAATCCAAACACATATGTGAATAGGTGGTGAGATTAAAGGTGCATTTAGATGAACGATGATATTAAAAACAATTATGGCAGTGTGATTTGTTAGTGTAGCGCAAAGCCTAACAATTCATTAAAGAGGGCTAATATATTAAAAAATAGTATTTTTTTTTAGAAATAAAGAATTAAGTAAAATAATTAAATGAAATATATTATTAAATTAAAATAAATTATTTGATTTGTACTCTTTGTTCTTTCGTCACATTAAACTCATCAATTATTTCATTTACATTAATTTTTTTTTACAATTTCTTTCCCAACATAAACAACTAAAGAATTTCTCAAAAAGTCATCTTCCATCTTTTCTATAAATTCAAGTCTTCAAAATCTTCATAGCAAAAAAAAAAAAAAAACATGTTCTGTAGATGCAATTGAAACTAAAGAGTCAATATAAGACAGATCAATCTATCAACGAGATGATACACAACTCTCTGCTCTCAACTAAGTGTCCACAAAGTCAAAAAGTGTTGATATTTTTCTTAATTGAGGATGGTGAGACACATCAAGCTCATAATGTCTCAACTCGTATGGAAGTCGTTCTTTCTCTTGTTGAGAAAATTCTTCTAGATAGAACTTATTTATAAGAGTATAGTTTATTTTATCAATATCAAATAACTTGAAGAACTCTTTGGGATCTAAAGCTATAGTACGAGTAAGGTGCTCAACAATATGTTCATTAAATCTATGGTTCAATTCTTGCAATTGATTATCTATTGCAGCAAAATGTATATCCACTCAATAACAATGCTCTATTGTAACTTCTTCTTTCTTTTTACTCCCACAACCTACAATGCATCGAGCATTCATATCTAGAACATCCAACTCCCAAGTGTTACAGAAAGATATCACATTGTTCAACAATTCATCTCATTCATTGTCGCTCAACTTTTGAATTAAATCTTTTGTTGTTGAGACTAGACTTATGATATATCTGTAGAATGACGTAAAGCTTGAAAAAGATTATAAATAGTCACCATAGTGATAATACTCTAGAACGACATATTTTTACGTGCTAATTGCATGTTTATTTTGAGCATGACCTTACTAATTTGAGCTATTTATGGTCTTTTATCTCTTAGGGACTAAATTGGAGGCAAAAGGAAATATAAGGGCAAAAAGTACAAATTTGAAGATAAAATGGGCCAACATGCGACATAGGGAAAAATGTGGTGCCAAAAATGCAAGTATGGAAGACATAAGAGCAAAAGTCCGAAAGAAGAGATTTTATAGCACAAGACTCTATTTAATGTTTAATTATATTAGGATAATTATTAAGGATTATTATTTAGATTTAATTTTAGAATTTATTTTCATTTATCTTTTTTTATTTGTATTTATCTTTTAAAATTTAATTAGGAATAGGCTAGGTTTCTTAGTACTATAAATAGGGGATGGAGTGACACAAATTTCGTCCATCTTTTCTATAAACACTCTCTCCCCATAAAGTTTAGTCTTTTGTTCTTTCCATATTTTTCAATAAAAATTCTATTTCCATTACACTTATTTCCTTTTCCCCAAAAATCATGAGCTACTAAACTTATCTAGCCAAAGTTTGTCGAAAATCCCCAAAAGGGTTCATGAGGCTTAGAATCCGCGCTTAGCTTTTTCAAAAGAGTATTCATTGTTTATCCGCATTACGGGGCTGACACTTCCGTCTGTCCCTTAAAAAGTGATCTTTTCAACGTGTGTAAGGAACGACCGCTTTGTATATTTTGGGAAGGTTGCACAGTCGGTTCGTCAGCTTACTGCGTTAGAGGTTAGCGAGCCCAAGAGACAAAATAGTATGGGATTCGCCATTGAGAAGTGATGATCTAGCATAAGATGATCCCACAGAAGCGATTATTGGTTAGAGTCAGGTTCTGCTAAATTTTAAGTCTAAATTCTTGGAGCTAGTGGTCATAGAAGTCCTCTTCCACTATAACTGGCTTATTTTGTTTACGAAGGATCACCTAAAAGCCGAGGATTGAACCCAAGGCGGATCGAGATAACCGAAGGCTGGAATCTCTCCAAAAGAACACATTTTCCTCAAATCCATTTATTTATATTATTTTAATTTTAATTTTTGGAATTTCAATCAAAGCTTTTAATTCTATTTTTATTTTATTTTTTCCAGATCAAAACTTTTAATTTTTTTATTTTTTTCCTAGGTACGCAGGTTTTCTTGGGCACGATTCTGACCAAGATTTTGAGGAACAAGCAATTGTGCAAATCTAGTCCCTGAGGATTTGGCCCTACTTCCCTTATACTATTATTTTTATTATTTTCAATATTTTATAGGGATAGGATATTTTTGGTGCTCTCAACGACCGCATCAAATTTTGGCGCCGTTGCCGGGGATTGGTAACGTACTAATCTTGTTCTTTGTTTCTTATGACCAGATCTGCTCCAGGTACTCTTGCGTTTAATTCGGAAATTGAGAAGATTGAGAGTGCCAATCGCAAGGAAACCTTGCGTTTGATTCGAAAATTGAGAAGATTGCAAGTGCCAATCGCAAGGAAACAAAGTTACGGAAAAAACAATCAGGAGTGGTTGGGATTCAGAGTAACCCACCACCAAAAATCGAAATTGGCGATGAAGTAGAGTCTAGGGTTAATGAAAACCCTACTCAAACATTTGAAAGTGAAAAAGTAGAAGTCGATTCCCCAGAAGAAGTGCTCAACACTAGGGTTAATGAAAACCCGAATCTAGCATATCAACCAATATATGGCCCAAATGATTCAGCAACTGGCCGAAGCTCCCGCAGAACAACCGCCATTGCATTGCGTATCCTACTATGGATACTAATTTTGAACTAAAGTTAGGTTTAATCCAGCTACTGCCAACTTTTTGTGGGTTGTAAAACGAAAATCCCCACAAACAACTGAGGATCAAATTAAATTGCGTGCTTTCCCTTTTTCCCTAGCAGATTTAGCTAGGGAATGGCTATTTTATTTACCTCATGGATCTATTACAACTTGGGCTGATCTTTTTCATTTATTTCTCAACAGGTTTTTTCCAGCATCACGAGCAGCTGAATTAAGAAGAGAGATCGTTAGAGTAAGGTAAAAAGAAGTAGAGTCTCTTTACGACTATTGGGAGTGATTTAAGAAGCTGTGTACGAGTTGCCCACAACTTGATATAACAGAACAATCCCTTCTCTAATATTTTTATGAAGGTCTGAAACCCATAGAGATGAACATGGTGGATGCTGCTAATAGAGGAGCATTGGTCAACATGACTCCCCAACAAGCAAGAGACTTGATCTCTACGATGGCTGCAAATACTCAGCAATTCGAAGCCAATCTCGAACCTCCTTGAAGGGTTCACCAGCTAAGTAATTCAACCTTAGAAGATAAAGTTGATGGACTTACTAATATTATGAATTCTCTTGTTTCAGAAAAAGTAAAACCAACCTGAGTATGCGGAATATATGCTACACTTGAACATACAACTGATGCATGTCCCAATTTGTATGATGATACTATGGCTCATTTAAATGCTGTGGGAAATTTCCCTAGGCCACCACAAAGGTGATACGACCCTTACGCCAATACCTACAACCCAGGATGGAGGGACCACCCTAACTTGAGTTATGGGGACAATCCACAATATAACCAGCCATACCAAAATCGAGTTCCACAACAGCCATAAGATTCAGGTAATTCTCTAAAAACTCTGGTCAATAAATTAGTAGCTAATATGCTTGATTTTTAACAGAAAATCAAGGCATCTATAAGAGAATTGACCACATCAATTGAGAAAATGAGTTTTCAAGGGAAGCTATTATCACAAACAAAACCGAACCTGAGACAAAACACGAATGCAGTGATGCTGCGAAGTGGAAAGGTACTGAAACCAATTCCAGGCAGGAATCTTGGCCAAGAAATTGCCCAGGAAAATCCCAAAAATGATGAACAGGTCTAAGTGAAACCCCCATTTCTGAAAGTTCAACCTCCATTTCCAGGACCATTAAATCAATGTCGAAAGGGCAAAGAAGACAAGGAGATCCTCAAAACATTCAAAAATGTCAAGATCAATATACCATTGTTGGATGCCATCAGAAAAATTTCGCGATATGCCAAATTCCTCAAAGAACTCTACACCAACAAACAAAAATTAATAGGTGATGAAAAGGTAAGTGTTGGTGAAAATGTATCTGCAGTGTTGCAGCGAAAAATGCCGGCGAAATGTAAAGATAGGGGCATGTTTGCAATACCATGCAAGATAGCCCATTTGGGAATTAAGAAGGCTATGAGTGATTTAGGGGCCTCAGTAAATGTAATGCCTTATTCTATATATGAATCACTTAACGCGGTTTTTTAACAAAAACAGGTGTTATAATTCAGTTGGCAGACAGGTCTATTGTGCATCCCAAAGGAGTCCTCGAGGACGTATTGGTAAAAGTTAACGAACTTATTTTCCTTGCAAATTTTTATGTGATAAAAATGGAGGAGGATAGCACTCCTAGATCTTCAGAACTCTTGTTGGGTCGACCTTTCCTTAATACCGCTAGCATTAAAATCGATGTTCGAAGCGGAACTCTTACAATGGAATTTGATAGGGAGATTGTGAAGTTTAATGTTTACGATGCTATTAGTCATCCAAGAAAAATCGTGAGCGTAAACCGTGTCGACATAATTAACTCTTTAGTAGAGGAGACTTTTGAGTCTATTTATGAAGATAAATCTGAATTTATATTTGATGATTATGAATCTGTTAATGAATTATTGTCTCCATCAAACACTAAACTTTTACCTTCTGTTATGCAGGCTCCAGAATTGGAATTGAAACCGCTTCCCGAACATCTTAAGTATGCATTTTTGAGGAAAGGTAATACCCTACCAATCGTAGTTTCAAATAAACTCTCTAAGCTCGAAAAAGAAAGTTTGATCCAGATACTACAAAATCATAAAGAGGCGATTGGCTGGACCATTGCCGATTTAAAAGGGATAAGCCCTTTGACATGCACACACAGAATCTACTTGGAGGAAAACACTAAACCAAGACGAGAGGCGCAAAGACGGTTGAACCCAAGTATGATGGAGGTGGTAAAAAAGAAGATAATCAAGCCGCTGGATGCTGACATAATCTACCCTATTTCTGACAGCAGATGGGAAAGTCCGGTACAAGTTGTACCCAAGAAAACTGGAGAGATAGTAAAGAAAAATGCTAAAGGTGACTTGGTACCAACTCGAGTACAAAATGGGTGGCGTGTCTGCATTGATTACAGTAAGTTGAATTCTTATACTAGAAAAGATCATTTCCCTCTTCCTTTTATAGATCAAATGCTTCAGCGATTAGCTGGTAAAACTCACTTTTGTTGTCTTGATGGATACTCAGGTTTCTTCCAAATCCTAGTTGCACCAGAAGACCAGGAAAAAACCACTTTAACTTGCCCATTCGGCACATTTGCGTACAGAAGGATACCATTTGGACATTGCAACGTACCGACCACCTTTCAGAGATGCATGATGAGTATATTTTCTGAATTTGTGGAAAAAATCATCGAAGTTTTTATGGATGATTTTACTGTGTATGAGAATTGTTTTGATGAATGCTTTAAAAATCTCACGATAATTTTGAATAGGTGCATAGAATTTAATCTTGTCTTGAATTATGAAAAATGTCATTTCATGGTAGACAAAGGTTTGATTCTAGGTCATATAGTTTCAGCTAAGGGAATTGAGGTCGATAAGGCCAAAACTGACATTATAAATTCTTTTCCATATCCCTCTACTGTAAGGGAAATACGTTCTTTCCTTGGCCATGCATGATTTTACAAGCGTTTTATAAAGAACTTTTTTAAAGTAACTGAACCACTATGCGAGTTATTGCAAAAATATAAGAAATTCTAGTTCGGCCCGAAATGCAAAGAGGCTTTTGATACACTCAAGCAAAAGTTGGTGTCCGCTCCTATAGTACAAGGACCAGATTGGAACTACCCCTTTGAAATTATGTACGATGCAAGCGAACACAGTGTGTGAGCCGTGTTAGGGCAAAAGATAGACAAAGAGCCTCATGTCATTTGCTATTCCTCAAAAACCCTAGATGCTGCACAAAGCAACTACACCACCACAGAAAAAGAACTCTTAGCTGTTGTATTTGCTTTGGATAAATTTTGGTCATATTTATTAGGTTCTAAGGTGATTATTTTTTCTGATCAAGCAGCTCTTAGGTACTTGATTGCAAAGAAGGAAGCAAAACCAAGGCTCATTAAATGGATTTTGCTGCTCCAAGAGTTTGACATCGAGATTCGAGACAAAAAAGGGTGCGAAAACTTGGTAGCCAACCACTTGAGTAGGTTAAAAATATATGACAATGACACTACTATAAAATATGAGTTCCCTGATGAGAGCTTATTTTCGACCGAGGCTCATTATCCATGGTATGCAGATATAGTAAATCTCTTAACCACAGGTTCATTGCCTACTAAGTTAGCATGTTCTGTGAAGGATAAGCTTAGACAAGAAACTTGATATTACATTTGGGATAACCCATAATTATGGAACCACTGTTCAGATTAGATAATAAGACGGTGTGTTCCAAAAACTGAGATGGTTTCTATCCTTACTTTTTGTCATACAGAAGCTTGCGGAGGTCACTTTGGCCCTAAACGAACTGCTCACAAGGTATTGAAGTGTGGGCTATATTAGCCCACAATTTTTCGGGGCGCATATAATTTCTGTAAGTCTTGCAATAAATGCCAACATACAGGTAACATCACTAAACGAAATCAAATGCCCCTATCCCCGATTCATGTATGTGAGACTTTTTATGTATGGGGCATTGATTTCATGGGCCCATTTATTTCCTTATTTAGAAACGTATATATAATTCTTGCAGTAGACTATGTTTCTAAGTCGATAGAAGCAAAGCCTACTCGTAATGATAATGCTAAAACTATTGTGGAGTTTCTAAAATGAACTATTTGTTCTAGGTTTGGCACACCTCGAGCTCTCATCAGTGGTCGTGGTACCCACTTTTGCAACAAAGTCATGGAAGTACTATTGTCAAAATACTGAGTTCATCATCATATAGCGACAGCCTACCATCCCCAAATGAATGGTCTAGCAGAGGTTTCGAACAGGGAGATCAAGTCTATTTCAGAGAAAACAGTTCAGCCCAACCGAAAGGATTGGAGTCTTTGGCTTAATGATGCACTTTGGGCCTATCGAACGACGTATAAAGGACCAATTGGCATAACCCCATATCAGCTTGTTTTTGGAAAAGCTTGCCATCTTTTGGTAGAATTGGAACATAAAGCTTATTGGGCTGTTCGAAAATGTAACATGGAGTTAGAACTCGCAGGGAAGGCAAGGAAATTAGACATCCAAAAATTGGAGGAAATTCGTAATGATGCCTATAAGAATACTCACATTTATAAAGACAAGACAAAGTTGTTTCACGATAAGAAAATAGCTCAGAAGCATTTTTCAGTAGGATAAAAAGTTTTACTTTAGAACTCCGTATTAAAGTTATTCCCAAGAAAGCTTCAATCTCGATGGCAAGGACCTTTCATTGTGACCGAAGTATTTACACATGGTGCGGTTGAAATAGAAAGTGAAGAATCAGGAAAGTGGTTCATAGTCAATGGCCAACGGTTGAAGTCGTTTTACGAGAATTTTCAAGCCCACACGATTGAAAAGATTCATTTGGAGCCACTATAGAACCATTCACGGCGTTGAGCTAACGACGTTAAACAAGCGCTTATTGGGAGGCAACCCAATTTTTATTTATTTATTTTTATTTTATTATTTATTATATTATATTATATTATATTATTATTTTATTTATTATTTTATTTTTGGATGTTGATAAAATTCTCTTCTTCTGTCCAAGTAAACCAAAGCAAAAATACGAAGAAAAAGAAAGAGAGAAACAAAAAACCTACAACCAAATAGCCTTTATTCCATCCTTATTCTAGCTAGGAATAGCGCGTTCCTACCCTAGACTCCCCAAAACCTGCAGCTAAATACAACTCCAAACCCTAAAAAAAATTTCACCAATTTTTTCCTTTTTTTTCATCCTGGCCGCCGGAAATCCTTCTTCACCCCTCCAACCTTCGATTTACTGCAACCCATGGTGAGAACCCACAACCGCGTCGCCACCGAATCGCCCTTCACCGTCAACTCCCGCAGGTGCCGCTTCTCCCCCTCAAGCAATCGATTTGACCGACGGGGCGTCCTTTTTTTCTTTTTTTCCATCGCGCGTCTCCTCTCCATCATTGCCGCACGACTTGCTTTCCTCGACGTCATCTCTTTCGCTAAAAACGCCAAACACGCTGGCTTCTCCCTCTTCTTCTCCGTTTCACGTGACGCCGGTGCCGTCCCCCTCTCTATTTTCCTTAACTCTGCCACGTGCCGCACCACCACCGTCGCCCTCTCCTTTGCATGCCTGAGCAACCCATTCTCTGCCTTCCACCACCAATGCAACCACGGGATCCGGCACCCGAATCATCACGATGCCGGTGCCTTCGACGGCCAACTCGTCCACTAGACTCCGACAGTGACCATCCGCCCACTCACACCAGCCCCTCTGAGTGTCACGACGACCAGCGACCGATACCTCCACGTGGTCTAACCTACCGATCTCAAGCAAATGTTTTACCACCTAAATGCCATTTACACGGTAACTTAGCATTTGATACTACTACCAGCAGAAATAGGTATGATCGTTTACACCATAAACTACTCGTGCCTTGCAAATGTTTATTATTACCTGTTTTGGATACTTTACGTCTTGAAACTGTTGTTACTAATTATATTCGCAATATTGGTTGGGTTGGAAATTTTGATATTACTCATTGTGCCTATTATGAGTTGGTTTTGGAATTTTATTCCACGTTTCATTTTCAGCGACACGGTCAAATCTCATTGGATACACCTGGTGTTGTCAAATTTCAGTTACTTGGTACCATGCATAGTTTATCCCTCACTGATTTTAATATTGCTTTATCCTTTGTGACTGAGGACTATACTATGTCTACTGATTATAAAAACAACCTATGTACTTTTCCTGTAAATTTTAAGGCTGTCGAGGCCTTTGCTTTGTTAACTGATAATGTCGAATCCATGTATAGCCCAAAAACATCAAAAGATTTATGGTTTCGTAACCCCGCCTTATGTTACGTACACCTTTATTTTGCCTACAATTTTTCAGGCCGTCGAGATGCTCCAGGTACTGCCTCGAAGACAATTATTCTTATTATGGTGTGTGTATATCGGTCATCTGATAAATTTAGGCTATTGGTATGCGCTTCAATTTGATCATGTTATAAATCTAAAGCGTCCTCTAATTTTAGGCTCATTTATTACAAAACTATTGTTTTCTTTGCATGGTTCTAATGATCCTATTTCAAATTTGCATGTTGCTTGTCAGGCCGATCCTTTGGATGCTCAATGCCTCGACTCGATGGGACTGCTTCTTGGTACTCCATATTCCTTCTGTTTTGTCCTTCCAGGTGTTCGCTCCACACCGGCTGAACGAGTCTTCCGACAGCAAAATCAAAACAAAGTACCCACTCAAGCCCAACCTTCGATGACCGTTGAGCAATGCTTAGTGTGCATCAAGGCTCGACTCGACACTTTTGGCCAACAACTAGCCGAACTCATTGCCATTATGCGCGAACGACAGTAATTACACGGGGAGTTCTTCTAAACTTTTATTCTGCCTATTTATTTACTTATTCCACATCGAGGACTATGTGTTTTAAGTAGGGCGAGGTATTCCTCATTATTTCTATCATTTTAGATACTGTTCTTGTTACTGCTGCTATGGTCATTGTTGCCCATATAATTTTTTTTTAAGAATATTCTGCTTCTATTCATGCCCAAGAATTTGACCACAACTTGCCTACTGTTTGACCTACATGCATGCTTTTTGTCTACAGAGTTAATTATGATTCTGCCTGTTTGATTTCATCTCTATTGTTTTATTTCTTTTAGGCTGAATAATTATGATCGATAAAGTCAACCATATTTTGCTTATAGTATAATTGATTAAGTCTAAATGAAAAGAGGACACTCAATACAATTGCTTGCTTAAAAATGTTCATGACTATTAAGGTGGTTGCTGAAACTTATTTTTGACATTTGATTGTTGCTCCTAAGTCCTCCAAAATTAAAATTTCATTTAATAAGAATGTTTTTGTGGTTATGAGTGCAGCTTAAGACATGACTAGTGATAGTCGCTAAACTGACTAAAAATTCGATTAAGGCAAGCGCACCTATCAAACAGTAATATAGTTATGGTGAGACCAGAAATATCGTATCCACAAGGACTAAAAGTACTAGTAATTACTATCTTTTTATTATCTAGCCTAAGAATTAAAGGGGTGTTTTTAAACTAAGATTAACTATCTAATTAACTAAGAACACGACAGAGATAAAGGTTTAAAACTACTTTTGGAAAACCGATGGAGAAGACAATACCCAAGGAAAAATCCACCTAGACTTCACTTATTACTTTTGAATTAGATGATTTATTCACTTGACTTAATTCGTAGAAATCCCTGATTTATGTTAATATCTCTCTCGAGACTAAAAACAACTGACTCTAGGTTGATTAATTGAAATCTCTTTCTAATTAAAACCTCTATTGTTGCATTAACTCGATATATGGATTTTCTTATTAGATTTGACTCTAATCCGGCAGATTTACGTCGTCCTATGTCTAGGATTGCATTCAACTCTGCTTAATTATGCTAGATCTACTTTTAAACAGGGACTTTTTCTCCACTGAATAAGCACATCAGACTTGAATTAATATCAATATTAAAGCAAGAATTAAGAACACATAATTAAGAATAAGAACAAGTATTTATCATATAATTCAAAAGATAATAAGATTCGTCTTAGGTTTCATCTTCCCTAGGTATTTAGGGAATTTAGTTCATAATGATGGGGGAAAACATCTCAAAATTGGGAAAACAACAAAACATAAAGAAACCCAAAAGCTTCGGTAGAAATTGAATGGAGATCTTCAGTCTTGAAGTAAATTCTGCTTCCGAGTTGATTCTAATAACTGTCTTCGAGTATTCTCTGCCTTCTACTCTGCGTCTCCTTTTTTATCCTCTTCTAGGGTGTTTTTATAGACTTTGGAATGCTTTAAAACCCTAAAAATTAGCCTTTTTCGAGTAGAATTAGACTTAGTCTCGATAGGGACATGGCCGTGTGGCATGCCCGTGTGATGATACTCAGGCCGTGTGTAATTCTGACATGGTTTTAAGTCGACACGGTCATGACACAAGGGCATGTGGACTACCCGTGTGTCTCACACGGGCATGTAGATTACCCGTATGGAAGTGTCTAGGCAAATCCACTAAATCTTATGATAAATTATCCAAAAATATGCCAAGCATGGGATTAAAATATGTTACTTTTAAGGTTTATCATCTAGCTGAGTAACCGGGGTAGGGTGCTTGGGTTGTGATCCTATTTCGCGTCAAAAGGTTGTGTGACGTGTTAGGTAAAACTCCACTAACCGGAATTAAATTTTAAGAATGTGCTGGGCTGAGTAACCGGGGTGAGGTGCTTGGCTATCATCTCTCTTCGGGTCAAAAGGTTCGATATGTTCTTAAGAAAAATAAAAATTAAGAGTGTGTTGGGCTAAGTAACCGGGGTGTGGTGCTTGACTATCATCTCTCTTCGCATCAGAAGGTTCAATATATTCTTAAACAACAATAAATAAACAAACAAATAAATATATATATATATAAAGAAAAAAAAGGATGTATTAATAAAATGTGGGGTCTAAAGGTAGAAACAAATAGGGTGTCTTGATAGGTTTGGTAAATTACCTAATTTAGATTTAATTTTAGGATTTATTTTCATTTATCTTTAATTATCTTTAATTATCTTTAATTATTTGTATTTATCTTTTAGAATTTAATTAGGAATAGGCTAGGTTTTTTAGTACTATAAATAGGGGATGGAGTGACACAAATTTCGTCCATCCTTTCTATAAACACTCTCTCCCCATAAAGTTTAGCCTTTTGTTCTTTCCATATTTTTCAATAAAAATTCTATTTCCATTACACTTATTTCATTTTCCCCGAAAATCATGAGCCACTAAATTTATCTAGCCAAAGGTTGTCAAAAATCCCCAAAAGGGTTCATGAGGCTTAGAATCCACGCTTAGCTTTCTCAAAAGAGTATTTATCGTTTCTCCATATTACGGGGCTGATGCTTTTGTCCATGTCCCTTAAAAAGTGATCTTTTCAACGTGTGCAAGGAACGTCCATTTTGTATATTTTGGGAAGGTTGCACAGTCGGTTCATTAGCTTACTGCATCAAAAGTTGGCGAGCCCAAGAGACAAAATGGCGTGAGATTCGCCATTGAGAAATGATGATCTAGCATAAGATGATCCCACAGAAGTGATTGTTGGCTTGAGTCAAGTTTCGCTAAATTGTAAGTCTAAATTCTTGGAGCTAGTGGTCGTAGGTGTCCTCTTCCACTATAACTGGCTTATTCTGTTTGAGAAGGATCACCTAAAAGCTGAGGATTGAACCCAAGGCAGATCGAGATAACTGGAGGCTGGAATCTCTCCATAAGAACACATTTTACTCAACTCTATTTACTTCTATTATTTTAATTTTAATTTTCTGAATTTCAATCAAAAGTTTTTATTCTATTTTTATTTTATTTTTTCCATATCAAAACTTTTAATTCTATTTTTTATTTTTTTCCTAGGTATGCAGGTTTTCTTGGGTACGATTCTGACCAGGATTTCGAGGAACGAACAATTGTGCAAATCCGGTCCCTAAGGATTTGACCCTACTTCCCTTATACTATTATTTTTATTATTTTTAATTTTTTATAGGGATAGGATATGTTTGGTGCTCCCAACGACCACATCACATAGCTAGTATTATACGTACTATGAGCATCTCCTACCTTAGAATATTTGGGAGTTGTATTTTTTAAATTTTTAAGAATTGTGTTAGTTTTATTATATATCTTCAATAAGCTAGTATTGAATTCAAATAAGAACTCCATCAAGTCTCACCAGGATGTTGTAAAATGCCAATTTGATTTATACATTTTAAATTTTGAGCCTGGATATGAAAAAGGACTAGTTTGTAAAGTTTAATTATTAATTTTTGAACTTAAGGACTAAAGTGTATAAAATTCAAAATTGATTTTAAATTTCTATAATTATAAGGACGTAATTGGAGTCAGATTGTAAATTGAAGCTGAAATTTGAAAGTTATAGCTAATTCAAATTTAGGGACTAAATAAAATAAAATGTAAAACTATAAGGAGCTTTCAAAAATGAAAGTGAATATATGGTTACATTAGGTTGTTATAAGGTATTTTGAATTTTTAAATTGAATTGAATAATTGTATATACCGCGATTTGGATCGAACTATTGATAATCGCGAAAAAGGCAACTTTGTAGATTGGTCCTTAACATATTGTTAATTGCTAATTTTTTCTGGTAAGTCCATATGGCATAATTTTATTTAAATTTTTATATAATGTAATTATGAATTTGTGTATGTTAGATAGTAATTTTAAACTGTTTGCAATTTGGAACAAAATGTAAGATATGGACTAAATCATAAAGAAATGATAAATTCACTAATAAATTGAATATGATGGATTGAAATTTAAGATATTTAATGAAATTATAGTTGATTATGACTGATCGAATCATATTGGTATGAATTTAATTTATTAAAGAGATAGAGGACTAAACTAAAAATAGTGTAACTTGGAGAAATTATGAAATTAGCTTGGAATTGATGATATTGAGATCGATAAAATGAGAAACGAATTTATAATGAAATTGGATCTCTGATTAGCACTTCTGTGCTCTTTATTTGTACTTTGGTGTCTCTGTTTACACTTCGGTGCCTTTATACAACACTAGGTGCTTTTCTTGGGAAATGTGTGCATATTGTAGTAAACATGTCACTGTTTTCTATGTATTTGAATGATGAATAAATAAATAAAGTTAATTTCACCTTTCATTGTTATATCTTTTGTATTTATATCTTTCATGTTTTGCATATATAGCAAAATTATGACAATCAAATATTAGCTCATTAACTGTTTAAGTTCAAACTGATGATAAGTGGTACCATAAGAACGTTTATATTGTAAGAAAGGATACTTACTTCAATAGATAATCTAAACGATTCCATAATCTCATAAAAAGAATCAAAGTGAGTGTTTGATTCAAATACTTAGAATGATTATTATGTCGTCTACAAGTCCAATTTGGGAGATGACTAGTCTTAGCTATCGAAATAGTTAACTCCATGTGTAGAGACATAGATGTGCTCATTGAAGAAATTATACATTGGACTGGATCCAAGTTGAATTAATTCTGAATCCATTTTTGAATTAATTCAATTGTGACGTTTATGTTGAGATTTACCTAAAACCTAAGTTAGTCATTTATCATACATTTGTAACTCATATGCTTTGATATAAGTGGAGGCTTATGCTTTAAAGATGATTAAGCCCATAGCTGATATATTGAGTACATGACTTGTGTATGGCATGGTCTTACTAGCAACAATGGAATTCATAGCTCGATTAAAGAGTTAACGATATCCTCTCATTAACATTGTGTAGATTGATAAATATGAAACGTGGCCACGAGTTGCTTATTCTCGAATAAGAAATTTATCACATTCATTTATTGACAGTGATCATATTAATCATTAAAAAGATACAATGGTGACAACGAGATAACATAGGATCGTATTGAGTGAACAGATTTAACTCAAAAGAATTAATAATATCATATGAGGGTACCACACACATGACGAGGTCATTGGACAAAGCAATTGGATAAATTGCTTTCGTAAAGAGTATACAATAAGGAATTTTCAATCATGGTACTTCTTGTGGACTGACTCTATAATTAAGTAAATTATGAATTATCAGAACGATACTTTTGGACATAATTGCAATTACTAGAGTCTAATTGTATATGTTTGATTGATCCCTCACTAGCTCAATAAAAGCTTGATCAGACTATATTTGAATCAAAATAAGATTCTACGACTTTGGAAATAATTTAATTAAGTCGATGTATTCAATGTGGAATTCAATTGGGCGATCGTGAGAATTGTTCAACTAGAGAGCCTGATTAAAGAATTTTCTTGAAAAATTAATTTTGGAAAATCTTAATGATTTTTGGGAAAATTAATTTTGATAAAGCAAAATTAAATTAATCAAATTAATTAAAATAAATATGACATTTTTAAAAATTAATTTTCAAGTCAGACAATTGACCCAATGAGTAATTAAACTTGGAAACTAGACTTGAAATCGAAAGTTGGAACCGAGAACCGAAAACTGAGATCGGGAGCCAAAATTGGTCGAATTGGGCTCGGTATGTGAAATCAGATCAACGATCCAACCAATGGCTAGACCAGACCGGTCGGGCCGTTACTGGCCCGAACCGAATTGGCAGCAACCAAACCGACCTGGGTTGTCATGAGGTTGTCACGCTTGCGATGACGCCATTGGGCACTGCGGTGTCGATAGTTGCAATGGCGGCATTCCGATGGTCAGTGCCAGTGGTTCTTCGGTGGTTGAGCAGTGGAAGAATTACACTCTTACTAAGACTCTACCGGATAATTTGATTCTAGATTAACTGTTTCAAAAATAATATTATTACTAAATTTAATATTAAATTTAATCTAATGTTTATCTTGGTAAGTATTATATTAATTTAGTATTAAAATGATTAAGTTTGATCTTAGTTGAACTCTCTAAACTCTCCCTATATAAAAAGAGCCTTGATTCATTATTTTTCACAGACTTGAATTCAAGAGAAAGTTGTAGAGAGAAAATTTTTTAATTTCAAAAGATTTCTAGAGATATTTTTCTTGTTTACAACTTGGCTCAAAATTTTAGAGAAATTGTGAAATTGCTCTACTGGTAATTTTTTTGGAAAATAATCTGATTAGAAGCGAGCCTACACTCAGCAGACACGAGCTTGAAGATAGTGGAGAAGACTACTCGGTCGAAGCGTTCATCCTAGACGAATAAAAAATGTACATTTTTATTAAGTGTTTATGGCTTTAGATATCATAACCAACTTCTTGTTTTTGAAAAAAAAATTAAAACTTTGGTTTTTCCCTTAAACTTATTTTCTACTGTGTTTTTCAAACACGTTTTTCCTACAACTTTCTAGTATGGTATTGTAATCATATATCCGAATTTATTTACTAAAGTTCATCAGACTAGTATATGAAAGTTGAGAAACAAAAATGATATGATATGATACTTTTATATATATAACTAGTTGAACGTAGAATAAGTATTGGAAATGGTATTGGATTAATGACTTCATGTGAATAATTCTGAATTGAAATGGTAAATGTTTAGATTGTAATAACATATATTTTACGACGAACTCACCTTATTAAATTGTGCATGTTTAGATGTATTTGTCAAGTTAGATTACTTATTGTATTCATGTGTAAAGTGAGGTAAGTTTTTATTTTATGCCTTCAAACTTACTAAGCATTTCGAAATATTTACTATGTTGTTGTTTCCTTTTTTCTATAGTTTTTTCAACTTGTGGAACGTGTCAGTCAGATCGCCTCAAAGCTCACACTATCTAGCTTTTGATTCGGTAGTCTTTTGACCATTTATGTCCAGTTATATGGCATGTACTTAGGTGTCTTGAAATGTTAGTTTGGAACTTTATGTATATATGTGTGTTTTACATAGTGATATTATCTAATTGAATTAGTATTCTTGATGGAAATGTTGTTATAAACAACATTAATGAAATGGGACAAGATTATGGCTTGTTGATAAACAATGCTTATGATATATGTGTAAATTGTAAGTTGGTTTATGAATTTAATGCTATCCTAATTCAATGGTTGGTGCAATATTGTAGTTGAATAGTTTAAAAGCGTGAAAGAATGATGGTTGATTAGCTTGAAATTGTATAAGTTGATTTGAAATGATTTGATGCCAACTAAGGCATATTGGTTTAGTTGACAGGGAAAATGTTTAAATGATATGTTTCAATATGTATCTAGTATGTTTTGTGCAGGTTATGTTGTGGATTTTTTTCACTAAATGGCTAGTTGTTTAGATGGCCAAGTGAATGGTGTCAAATGACCTATTTGCACCAAAAACAGGTTCCTCATCCCGACGTCGATTTCTTTTTGTCGCAACGTTGGCCAATAGTTTGTGACATCCCGACAACAAGTGGTCCGACTTCGTGATGTGACATACTGTTTTGGCAACATCATGACGTGGAGGAAGTGACGTTATGACATCGGCCCTAAATTTTTAAAAAATTTCAATTTGGTCCTTATTCAATCTCGAGTCAATTTTAGAGCTCATGTAAGCTCGTATAAGACTCAAGAAAGGTTTTAATTTGTACTGAATGATTAAAATTATAGAATTTTTTTTTACTCGAGTTGTTTGTTAAATGTCTATAATTGTTCCGTTTTAATCTATAGCATCCCGTAGTTCAGACCCGGTGACTGGGTTGGGCGAGGGATGTTACAGCGACATTCGTGGAAGTGGGCATGATTTTGACTTTATGGCATTTAGTGTCGCGACACAAACTTTCTGGTGTTGCGACCTCGACGAAGTAGGTAATGGGTTCCCTTTACTTTAACGTTTGGCTTGGAGTCGTAACCCTCAGGGCTTGGAATTGTGACTTAAGGCTCAATGTCGTGACCTCTACAACAGGCTACTCCAAGTTGAGTTTTAGTGAAGTTTAACTTCTTTAAAGTGGTGGAAGGGTTTGTGTGGTGAGACATAAGCTACTATGTCGCGACCTCGACCATAATTGAAGTCCTCTTTGATGTTTAGCCCCAATCACCTCCCTACACATGCTCAAATCAATCATTAGACTTCCAGTGGCATAGTTTTGTTAATTTAGGTTCAAAAAAGGTACAATATAGTAAAAGCTATCATTAACATTAAAATCTAGTAATCAATCAAAAAAATAAAAAGAATTGAAAAATACTTGAAAACAAGCTCATTAAGTACTTGAGAGAGCCTAATTTAACATATCAAATTATGGCAGATCAATCAAGTCTCACCAGGATGCTGTAAAGTAACACCCTATACCCGACCCATCATCAAGTCCGAGCTGTAAGGTGCCACATTTATTGTCGGAGCAACTACGATTAAAGTATGTTTAATTTATACTATTAACTATTAATTTTAACTAATACATTCATATTATATGATATAAAGTCATCTATGGGTCTTATATGAGCTTACAAAAGCACTACAGCTAACCTAGGGTCAAATTAGACCCAAATTGTAACGTTTTCAGAATTTAGGGTTGACGTTGCAACGTTGAGGGTTCCTCATCACGACACAACATACTAAGTAGGTCTCGTCGTGACCTCGAATACACGTCGTCGCAACATAAATCTAAGGTTGCTCATCATCGCGACGTTAGGAATATGTCATCTCAATGTGGCATACTGTTTCCATAAAAATCAACATGGTACAAGTTTGAAAGACCTATAATAATACTTTACATACTAATTACAACCAAAACAACAATATATCAATTAAATTCAAACTAATATATGCCAAATTGATGCTTTAAAACAACATCAAGCCACCAAATTCTAATTCGATCATTTTCAATATAAAATCGGCTTAAACCCTAAGCACATGCTATATACTAATGAAAAGGGAACTTTACAAACTTTTCTAAGTCGAAAAATTGTTTCTTGGATGCTGGAACTTCTTCTTGAATTCTCGAAGATTACCTAAATTTGTGCATGGAGAAAACAAATCATACTCTGAGTAATAGGGCTCAATGGTACTTTCGTAAAACAAAATAATAAAATGTAAAATTACTAACTTGTTATATTACATATATATATAAAACTATCCACATGTGAGTATACATCAACAATTTGGTAAAGTCTATTTATTCAACATAATAATCGAGTTAACCAAATTAGGTTATTTCTTAAATATCAAGTTCTAAGTCACACATGAACACACACATTTATACCCTTCACTTCAAGCCAAGTAAATCCCATGTCATTCAACATCAATGACTATTTACATTATCATTTGGATCTATTACTAGAGTCTATCAACTCATCCATATTCGCACTAACCCCCAGGGCTCATTTCTAGTCAATTCATATAATAGTTGTAACACCTTATACCCGACCCTATTTACCGGACCCAGATATAGGCTGCCACAATACTTAAATACTTAACAAAAACTTTACAATTGGCAAAAACCATACTGAACATACTTCTTATTTATTTATTTTATTTTCTAAGTTAAAAGATTTTGAAGGAAACATTTATTAATTACAACAGGTTCTCAAAAGTAGTATAAGACATTACAACTTAAATCTTGGTTAAAACTCATGGTGTAGAGTACTATCCGCCATATTTCTAAAAGTACCCTACTATATGCAAAATATCGCACCTCGAACTGTCACCTTGGCGCATTCATGGCTTAGTCCTTTCTGGTATACTAGTTCAATTCCAAGAACCAACATTACAAACAGATGCTTTTAAGTTTAACAGAACTTAGTGAGTCTCAACCAATATTACCTTTAAGCGTTGTTGTTGAATTCCTCAACTTGAAGGTTTTAGACTTCCTTTCAGAATTTGGTGGATACTTTTCTGATTCATAGCAGATAACTGTACGACAATCTTCACAATTGACTACCTATAGACATTCTGCTCAATTGGCAGATCACAGACTTCACACCTTATTAGGGATTCTATTTCACAATCTCTTTGAAGATGGAAGTTGAATACATTCCTTAGAATGATATAAACACGGATACTACTCTTGATGGATTCTTATACTGGCTCTGGCGGGCTGTAAGAATGCCAGTCACACCATATCTTTAAGTAGATCCAGACAAATGGACTTGGTCCAATAAATGCAATATTCTAGATCATCCAACGGAAAACCAGACAACTTCAATACATAATGTGAAAATTCTAAGGTTTGGCGAACACTTTCACCACTCATAATTACGGATACACCAAGCTTTCTACCCTAGTGGATTACAATGGCGGGCTCATCAGTTGAATATACAACCGAAAAAACTTTCAAAAAATGCCTCAAGGCATATCCAGATCTCATCACAAAGGCGGTCTAGCAATTCGCCACTTAGGCATTACAGAATTCGTCATACAGGCTTTCCAAATGACTTGCCACAAAAGCTTTCTAGATAACTTCGCCACCAAGGCTTCTCAAGTAATACACAATATAGGCTTCTCAAATAACTCATCACAAAGGCTTTCATCATGTTTTCTTTCCCGACGGACATCATATTCACCATACTGGCTTTCCAGATAACTTGCCACAAAGGCTCTATTTGGTTTGCCACCTAGGCACCACATAAGCTGTCATGTTTTGTGATATGGATTTGCCTAAACTCAACATCACTTAAGGTTTTCCCATCATCACCCTCGGGACACGTAGAAACCCTAGTAGACAAATGCGGCTCACCCATCATTTCTAAAATATGTCATGGCCATGGTCTTTCTACATATTTGTCACACTGGTCTTTTCTCGTGTTTACTATCCTAGCGAACCTTGTGTTTATAGTCTTGGAAAACTACATTTTCACCGTATTAACATTTGTGTTTACTGTCTCGATGGACATCATCAAAACACCATCGTGGGGTCTATTATAATATCATATATTTTTTCGACACTCTACTCGAACCCTTTTATTACCAACCATACTTTGTCATGTATCATTCAATTAACATAACAGACACATTTACATAAATTTCATTCATACCTATAACAGAATCACACTTCCAAACACATAATTTCTCATGCATGCTTACCACACATTGTCATATTCATGCACCACATCGTATATTTCATTTACATGCATATGCTTCACAAAATACACACACATACATATAACAAATTCTCAAGAAAACAAGCACAACTACAGAGACATCAACCATACAAAGAATCATCATAAAATAACATGCAAGAGTCAGGTCTAGAGACTAACCAGAGACCCAACTTTACCTCAGCCCAGAATTTTATTTCGATCATCCTTCTCAACCCAGCAGTAGTAATTGCTTAAAAGATCATGTAATTTTCATTAGAATCTTCATTTACAAATAGTTTACGAACATTTCAACTATATGTAACCACCATTTAGGGCCTTCCACTCACACTTTATTGTTTTTACGTCTTTTGTCATCCCTACTCTTCAAGAAATATAATATGCAGAGCTATAAGACTTACCAGAAGGTTGAATTATCCATTGGTTAAACAAAATCTTAGCTCTAGCTTAACAAAGAAGAAGAGAACATTTAGATTAGAAAAAAGGACCAGAACGTCGAGCAGAAAAAAAAAATCATCTAGAATTCCCTATTTACTATATATATACTCTCGGTCCCCTTTAGTGGATTTTGATAAGTGGCGATGCTTACTAAATTGTCCCCTGATTTCCTTACAAAAATTAGGGGGAAGGGGAAAGAAAATCCGACGAAGATCAACATTATTGTTTGACCAGAGATAGGAAAAGTTAAATCAACCCAGTTGACTCCCAACTAATCCCGTTACAAGAACCAACTTGAATAGTGCTTATTCAAACTGAGTGTACTATACCTTGGAGGTGACTCGCATATGGCATGGTCTTAAAGACAATTAAGTCTCTTACAACTTTCTCATACACTTGGAAGGTATTTCGTGCTCAACCAAAACTTTAGGGTGTACTCTTTCTTGTGCATATTCTTTCTTCATTTGAACATACCCTAATACTCTAACTCGTCAGCAAGCCAGTAGGGTGGCAGATTATGCTACCATAGTGTGCCAAAACAGTTAACATGTAAACCTCACTCGCTTTTTTGAATCCACTATTTTTGGGGTGTGATAGTAGTTACATGCTTTTGCTATTACGAGACACAAATATACATAACATGTCAATTTCATCATCATTCTACGACTCTTACCCTACTCTAGTCATCTCGAATTGCCTAACAATGATGACTTTTACAATATACACACTTTACCATCCTGAGTGGACCGACATCTATGGTTCATTTAATGCAATATATTACTATCTTGGATGGTCTAGCAACGATGGTTCGCATAATTCAATATATTTTACCTTCCCATATGGTCTGACAATGATGGTTCCATTTTATTTATGTTTCACCATCCTAGGTGGTCCGACAACGATAGTTTCCCGACTTTGCATATACTTTCATCCTAGATGGCCCGACACTAATAGTATTCATGATCTATTCATTGTACCATCCCGGATGACCCAGCAACAATGGTTTTCAACTTAAGGCATGCCAACTAAATCAAAGGTACTCAAGATTGTTATTAGAATAATACCAAATTGATGCACATTATAAATATATAAAACATTTCAATCTCATCATCAATTCAATAACCAAACACATACATTCATATCATGCACAATTTCTATTCAATTTCCACAACACATCACATTTCAAGGTAATGCATATCATTTCTCATCATATTCATTTTAGTCTTCTATTTTGATATCATCTAACATATTAAACATTACAATAACCTTTACCATAGTATACTCACCTTGACATTCCATATGCAGCTAGCGATTATGCGCAAACAAATCAAACAATAAGAATTGTAATGGTACAAAGCAGGGTCTCGTGTCACTTGTTGACAATCCTCAATTTTCCTTTCCTTCTCGATGGCTCAACGTCAATTGTAACTACAACCATAATTTAATAATAATATAGTATCTGTAACGCCCCGTACCTGAGACTGTCGCCGGAGTCGAGCACGAGGTGTTAACGGACTTAATTCATTAATTAAACAGCTCAAACAATTTATTTTAGAATTTTCAGACGAGCTGGCTAACTGCATCACAGTCGTTAAAAAAATCCATATCTTGAGTTACGAAACTCGAAATCCAATTCCGTAAATTTTCCCTGAAACTAAACTCATATATCTACTTAATAATTGTTTTATAGAATTTTTGGTTAGGCCAATTTGTACAGTTTATTAGTTAAATTCTCCCCTTTTTTAGGGTTTGGCTACTCTAACCCTGTGTATTTCGGATCAGATATCTCCCTGTACAGAGTTTCAATGACTATGCTGTTTATTTCTCATAAAACTATACTCAATAAGGATTTCATACATGTAAGGTATAACTCCTAATTTTTTTATTACAATTTATGGTGAATTTTTAAAGTTAGAACAGGGGATTCAGAGATTGCTCTGACCCTGTTCCACCAAAACTTAAATATCTCATAAAATATAACTCATTTACCTGCTTCATTTCTTCCATATAAAAATAAACTCGTCAAGCTTCGATTCTATAACTTATTCATCATTTAATTCCATTTTTACTATTTTTAGTGATTTTTCAAATTCACATCACTGCTGCTGTCTGATTCTGTTTTGTGGCCAATTTTAACTTTCCAAGGATTTTCATGGTTTAGTTAAGACATAAAGCATACATGTTATCGTATATAAACTTCATTAGCCATTCCAATAGCTAATCATTCTCAAACATTTCCATTCCATCCATCCACCATATCATAAGATCATATACACAAAATGATTATAATGCTATACATGCCATATTTCCAAAATGTACAAGCCACTATACCGAAAGTGGTCCGCCGATAGTGTGAACGTGCCTCCGACCGCTCCTGATTTTCTGAGCCGACTTGTCGAACTACAAGGAATGGAAAGGAGGGAGTAAGCATAATTTCTTAGTAATTTCACATGCAAATAGCAAGTAACATAACCATGCAATCATACGAAATCATCATTTGCATAATATCACCAAGGTATTCATATTACATTTCCATTCATCATCTTACCATATTATTAATATATTGAGGTCTCAACCCAAGAGTTAAGTGGATACTTGTCTAAGGTATCCAATCCACAACACTTACCAACTCGTCACTTTCATCTCAAGCCTTCTTCTACTTCACTAGAACTTTACCCGTTGAACACATCGGAATATAACTCGGATACATGAAAAGTTTGCACATAAGTGCCATATATATAGCCAAGCTACCATGTAACCCACCCATAAGTGAACTCGGACTTAACTCAACGAGCTCGGGCATTCGCATCCATAAGTGAACTCGGACTCAACTCAACGAGCTCAGATGCCTAGTTACATCTCACGAACTCGGACTCAACTCAACGAGTTCGGATGCCCAAATATCCTAGTGACATGTCACTTGTATCCTAATCTATTCCTAAGGTTCAACGGGACTTTCCTCGTTTGTACTCCTTTACCATTCTCCTTGGAATACCAATGACGATACTTCAGTAGTCTTTCACATTTTCCACATAATTCATAAAATTTTTGCATGTTGTCCAACAATGACCACAAAGTATAGAATTACATGATAACAATCATAATATCGTACATATAGCATTAAATGATTTAAAATAATAGTTATATTACAATATTTACATATGAACTTACCTCGATACAAAATGAGAATAGTCGAGCCTATTCATCGTAAACTTTATTTTTCCCCCGATCTCGACTCGAATCTCTTTTATCTTGATCTATAATACCAAATTAATTTATTTAATACAAAAATTCATCAAAATAGCCCCTAATGCGAACTTTGGCAAAATTACCATTTTGCCCCTAAACTTTCACATATTTGCACTTTTGCCCCAAGGCTCGTAAATTAAACCTCATCCTATTTTCTTATGTTTTATGACATGCTGATCATTTTTCCCTTCTACAGCAACATCAAATTCACACTCTAACATGTACTTATGAATATTAGGTATTTTTACCGATTATGTCATTTTACTCGTTTTTACGAAAAATCACTTAGCAAAAGTTGTTTAACACAATCTCAAACTTCATATTCTACCATAAAACATCAAAATTCATACATATCATCCATGGGTAAATTTTTAAATATAAACCCTAGCTCAAAATATTGGTAGAAACAGGTAAAACATGTTACCGAGATTTCAAAAACGTAAAAATCATTAAAAACAGGACTAGAACGGACTTACAATCGAGCTTGGAAGCTTGAAAAACCCTAGTCATGGTTTCTCCATGCAAATTTCGGCCTTGGTGAAGAAGATGAGTAAAATTGGCTTTTAATTTTGTGTTTTAATTCATTTTGCCCCTAAATGACCAAAATACCCTTTTTACTATTCTTTAAATTTTTACCCTTCCAAGCCCATTTTTGTCCAAATTTTTAGAACTTGGTCAATTTATTCTTTAAGAACCTCTAATTAATAATCTAATTCAATTTCATGCAAGATGCTTCTAGAACAAAATTTTTGCAATTTATTCAATTTAGTCCCTAAAGTCCAATTAAGCATTTTTCACATAAAATTTCTTCATGAAATTTTCACACAAGTATAGAAATATATCATAGACCTTGTAATAATCATAAAATAAATATTTCCATCTCAAATTTGTGGTCTCGAAACCACTGTTCCGACTAGGCCCAAAATCGGGATATTACAGTATCAAATTCCATCTGAATCACATTTAAATAATAAGCCAATCATATTTTGCATTTTACTCAATTTAGTCCCTAAAATTGGGACAAGCATAATTTTCAAACTAAAGCTTCAAATTAAAATCCAATTTCACATATACTCATTAGGGACCCTCTACTTTCTATTCCTACCTCAATTTCATAATTTTTTTTTATTTTAATTAATTTGGTCATTAATATATGAAACTAACAATTAAGTCTTTTTCATAAACTAAACTAAATCTCTAATAATTTCACACAAAATTCTTCAAGAAATAAATAATGAAAACTTCTTAAAACTTTAACGATTTTACAAATTGGTACATGAACTAGCTAAATCAAGCTCCCATGACCTCAGATCTACAAAAATTCGAAGAAAAGGATTTGAATTTACCTTCCAATTTAATGGTCGAATGTTTCAATGGTTTAGAAGCTTTCTTCTACTTTCTTTCTATGGTGGACAGTAAGAATGAAGAAAAAAAATAGTGAAATCTCACTTAGCTTTGACTTTCATACTTTGATTAATTAGTAGTTAACTTAAAAATGATTTATTTAGGCTTTAATAACTAATTAAAATAATTTAATGACACCATCCATCATCGTACACTAACATCCTTTTTAGAAATGGTTTATTAACCATTTTATCTCTTTGTATAATTGCAATTTAAAAATCCCCAAGCCTTGTCCTAATTAAAAATCTATAATGATTAAACTTTTACAATTTAGTCCCTAGGCCTCAACTAAACACAATTTCGGCTAAATCACCTAGCCATTTTTCAATTCAAAAATATATTAACCCCATAAATATTCCTATTTAATACTTACAGACTCGGTCTATAAAAATGAAGTCTTGAAACCATAATTTTTGACACCATAGGAAATTGGATAGTTACATGTAAAATGCCAATTTAATTCATACTTGTGGCATTTTTTAACTCATTGATGGAAACTTAATGATCTATGTCATCTGCTTGAGCTTTTTGTAATTCATCATTACATTTGGAGCAAGAAGAAGCCATAATATCAAACAAGTCCTTAAAAAATTGATTCACTTCGACCACCTCTTTATCTGTTGCAACCAATGCTAACTAAAGACAATGAGCAAAACAACGAACATAATAATCATATTTACACTCATTCAAAATTAAAGCTTGCAAACCATTGAATTCCCTGCACATATTACTTGCTCCATCATAACCTTGACCTTGAAGATTTTGTATGTCAAAGCTATGTTGCAAGCGAATATTAAAAATCTCATTCTTCAAAGTCATTGTTGCATTATCCTTAACATGGACTATATAAAAAAAAAATCTTTCGTTTACTAATTCTTCCTTATCAACAAATCTTTAAAAAAATGATATTTTCTCTTTTCTTGATTCATCTCTTGCTTCATCCACGATAATGCAATTTTTTTGTCACTAATTTCTTCATAAGTTGCATTACAAACTCTATTAGCATATATTTGTAGTATCTTTTTTTTGTGTTGTTGAAGAAATATAAGTAGCATTTTATGGAGCACTTTTTAAAACATCTTCAACTTTTTTTATCAAAAGATGTTAATAGGGTTCAAGAAACTTTCCACGATTATTTATACTACGCTTCATCATAACCTCTAAAAGCACAACCTTGAAACATCAACCAATGAACAATGCCAATACTAGCTTTAAGATATAAATGGTTGGTTGCAATTTGTTATGTTGTTTGCCTATGACGTGATGCTTCAATATGCTGGGATTGATTCATTAAATTAGCATAAGCTCTTTATGCATTGTTATGTGGTTAATATGTGTAAAAAAAGCATAATTTTTTCCTTTTCATATACCTTCTTTTTTAATTACTAAAGTCATTATGAGCAAATGTAATTGATCCAAAACGACTCTTTGGATTGCTATTATTAAGAAAACATGGCAAACAAAATATTGCATCTCTTTTTTGTACAAATGTGGTCCGAACCCAAATTGATCTTAGGGAAGAAAACATTACATCTTTAAAAGGCGAATATTCTAACCAAGAAAATTTTTTAAATTGTGATGGTTGAAAATGACGAGGATACTTTTTTGAATTAGAAGCAAGATATCTTAAAAGAATAGATTGATATGGCTTGGCCTTAAGATAAGTCCTCTAAACTTTACTGTGTATATTAATGAGCTACTCGTATATTTATGTGCATAATCCCGAATCACATTCTAAGTTAAACACTTTAAACACAAATATTTTATCATTCTCATTCTAATTTAATCGACCAAAATAAAGTATAAAGTTTAGTTCACGAATAAAAAATATATAGATGAAACTTAGGGTTAGTTTGGATGGACGATGTGTTTACCTCCAATGAGGTTAAAAACAACGGTAGCGGTGAGATTAATTACTGTAGCGACGAGATTATATACTGTAGCAGTGAGATTAGAAACAGCGATGGGGTGTGTTTGGATTCAAATGCAGCTATAATGGTAAGGTGAGAATAGAAAATAACTATTAAAGACATTAGATTATAAATGACATATAATAAAAATTTTTAAAATTATTTTACTTTTACAAAAATATTAAAAATATGTGAATTTATAAATTCATTCAATAAAATATTAAAAGTATTTACTATTTTTATTAAAATATTTATTTTTAATTAATTAATATTACTTTTATAATGGTAAAATATATATAACTACTATTTTATAAAATAAAATAAAAACAATCCATGTTTGGGTTACTTTTTTTTTCATTAGAGCTGTAATGAGGTGAGACTTTTCAAACGTGCCTCATCATTAGTGTTCCAAACACTTAAAAATTTTAGTAACAAAGCATTATTTCTTAAAATTTTATCACGCTAATATTAATTGGTGATCCAAAGATAGTCTTAGACTTGTAATTATTAATACACAAACTAGAAGAAAAAACATTTGTTTTTATTCATGTACTGTCCTCTTAAAAATACAAGTTCATGTGACTACATGAAAGCAAGTTATAAACTCTCTATTTCTTGTAGGCAGATTATAATAATTTTATAGCAAAGTTTTCTTTTTCCCTTTCACTTAAAAAATATTTGATTTTTTTAATATATTGTTATATAATATGAATGGAAAGTTAATGGAATAATTGGAAAAGACAGCAGTGAAAGGCACATTGCCTGTCAACACCCACAACAATAAAACAAAGAAAACCCATTTTCATTTTTGCTTTGAAAATACACCATATTTCTGCTGGCCGCCTTCCACAATTTGCCCACTTTGTCAAATAATATCCAATGTGTAAAATTAATTAAATTTTAATTGATTGCTGCCATCTTTTTTAATTAAAAGAAATTGACACAAGAAACCCCGATAGGGATATGGAAGCGTGACATGAATTGATGTCACAAAGGTGTTTCCAAAGTTACTGAGAAAAGAAAAGGAAAAATCTCGTTATTCAAATATTTTATTTTATTTGGTCTAACTTTGCCTTCAGTTCTTGTACTCTTCAGTTTTTTTAATTTAGTCCTTTTCTTTTCCTTTTTTATTAGGAGTTGTTTAAGTTTGATCTCAAGATTTGATTTCAATAACAATCCGTGCAACACAAGTTAAGTGACCGATTTCTATCGACTTAAATTTAAATTAATAAATCGCATATAATTTAAAAATTAAAATCCAATCAACACCTATTATCAATTAAAATTTAATTTTAAAATAAAACATCACTTGTTAAAATTTAATTTAATGGTTGCTTGTGTTTTTATTTCACCTATATGAATTTGATTCTTTAAATAAATTTAGTCAAACGTGTTTTTAAACATAACTCATAATATATTTAATTAAATCGGTTAAGCCTCCGTTAAATGCATACACAATATTAAGATGGAGATGAATCATACAGTTTAAATCTATACTAAATAAGACCATTTCATACTAATCAAAACTCTACAAGATTTTTTTTTTATTTACATTGTTTTTTAACTTTTTTACATTATTTGTGTAAGAATTAAATATAATGACGAAATTAAAATTAATTATGAGGGTTTTTTTTATAAAATTATGAGGTATTTGTTTGCCTTTAAAGACGAATTTGTGGTAAGATTTGTACTAGTAAAATTAATATTAAACATAAATTAAAATATTTATATAAATTATTAATGATTATAAGTTTTAATATTCTATTAAATAATAAGTTATAATTATAATATTTATATAAAATTTTCAAATATTACTAATAATATATTAAAAAGAGATTAATATCAAAACTATACATGAACTTTGATCCAATGTGTAATTTGATACATGGACTTTGATTTTCATTCAATTACACACATTACATAAATGAATACGTGTCACACCCCAAATTTGAGCCTAATAGTTTCGAGAGTAATTTAGGGATTTTAGCTCAAAATGTGTACGAAAATTCAAAGCATGCTAAACCGAAAATATCTTCGTCTATGGCTTTTAAAGATTAAATCAATTTTTGAAAATAGTGTAGAAAAAACATTTAGTTTTAAAGCGTGAACTGCTTTGAAAGGGGGTTAAAATTAAGAGTACCACAAGGATAAATATATCAAAGTTTAAAATTGACCTATTTTTTCCCCCCACCTACAGTAAACTCACGAAAACTAATCCCCTCACCTCTTATTGTCATCTCTTGATTTTCCAAACTTCAATCCTTATAATTTCTATCATCTTCCAAGCATTAAACCTCCCTAGAATTTTAAGAAGAACATCAAAAGCACCATTGATTTTACTATCGCTCATCTTGTGGGTTTTCTCGGATTTACTGTCAAACATTCGTTCTTTCCTCAACAAAGTTAATATTTTGTTTTCCTATTAATTTTTATGATATCTAGCCTTTTAATTGAGTTTTTATTCATTGAATCAAAAGTTTTGAATAAATGTCGAATTTTGGGTCGTTAATGGTGAAATTTAGAATTTTGAATGAAAACAATGTTTCAAAGTGTTTTCAACCTTTTTTGATGCAATTACAAGGTTTCTAAACTTTCTCTAAAGTTTTGTTGAAAGATTCTAAGGTTTTATTGAGTTTTCGTGAAGATGACCATTGTACGTCAAAATTTTGGAGCCATGAATGTGTGTAGTTTTGTGTTGTTTGAAGGTTGAAAATCATTCTTAAATAAATAATTAAATGTTTGGAATCGATTTTAGGCAAAGGGAATGAGTAAAGATTAAGATATTTGGGTTTCGAATTTGCAAGTCGAAAATTCCAGTTCCAATAGGAAGGAACCTTGGACCTGCATTTTTTATTGTTTAGGTGTGTCTATAGTTGTAAATTAATTATGTTTGTTGTGTGGTTAATTTGGGTGAAGATTCGGAACTGTTGCAGCCTTCGATGAGCAAGAGAAAAGGAAAGGAAAAGCTAGTTTAGGCTTTCGACGACTAGGCGAAAGCGCAAATGGTGAATGTTTGGAATCGCTGCTAGTAGACACGATTCATAGCATTAATTGTGAGCTTAGGAGTAGCCTAAACCCCTACTCTAAGTTCCAAGTGTAAGATTTCTTATACCCTTCTTTTAATTTGTGAAATATGTGATTGTGTGTTGTAGGTTGAGTATTAAGATGTGATAATGTGACATGTGAATTATGTTTGTAATGGTTGTTGTGAATATGATAAATGTGGGTATGTTATACATGTCGAATAACAGTGATGATGTTGTACTTATAATGTGAATATGCAGTGAAAGTGTGTAGAAAATGGTAAGTGAATGTGTGTATAATTGTTGATATTTTGGCCTTATAGTTGGCATGTCATAAGATTTGTGAGTACTCATTGTGTTGTGTTTTCGGGGCATTAAGGCTTGAGAGATTTTTGGAGAGATAAGAGAATGTGAGCTCAACTCCATTCACCGAGATATGTTGGTGTGTTAGAGAGTGTTAGTTAAATGCTACGCTTTTGAGATATGTTCGACTCATCAAGTCAATGCTGTGTTGGAGATCCAAGTATCCAATGTGTAGTGATAGAGCCCACTTTTATGTTTCATAGCTCAAGTGTCAATTTGTCATAAAAATGTGATGTATGCTTGATTATGTGATGGTAAAGCTAGATGAGTTGGTAGATATTGTATGAGTATTTTAGTATAACATTATAGTAAATTATGTAAGAAATTGTGCTTGGGTCGTTTTCTTTTAACGCATGACATCATGTTTATTTGGTGGTTTTTCGAGCATTCACTAAGCTTGTTTAAGCTCACTCACTCTTTTTAAACCTTACAAACAGTTAGTGATGCAGTATGAGCGGTGCAGAAATTCCAAGGAAGTGATCCAAATTAGGCTTAGTAAATTGAGTAAGTGACGTTATTATTCTTTTATACTGTGGAAATAAAGGCAATGTGGCTAGAATGTTGGCTGCATATGCATATTATGTCTTGATATTTTGATGTGTTTATAGGCTTTTAGGATTTGATGAAAGTTTATCGTTATTTTGTTGGTATTGTTTTAGCTAGAATATTTGAGATTGAAAAGTTGATTTGGGACTACGATTATGGTCATTTTGATGCTGGAGGATGTGTTAGTTGATGTATGTTGAAGAAGTAAATGTTTGAGTGTGTATTATGTCCTGTTTTGTTGTAATTTTTGCTATCTTATACTGAGGTATCGATAACTGGGGTATTAGTATTGAAACCCCCATGTTGTAACAAATATGCAGAAAAATAGTAGCTCAATTTGGTATTGATACCAAATCTCGAGTATCGATACTCAAGGTATAAATATCGATAATTTGTTGGGTTTTAATTTCTGTAGAGAAATAGAATGCTAAAAAGTATTGATTTTCTAAACAGTATCGATACCCTTTATGAGAAATATCAATATCATCAAGTGTGTATCGATACCTACGTGACTTGTTTGGCAATTTTTGTTAAGTTGTAACATCCCTAACCTCTATCCATCGCCGAAACAAGGTTACAAAGCATTATCGAACTAACGAAATAGTAAATCATTCAATTCATACATCAATGCATTACATATTCTAATTTCATTCAAATACATTCATAACATCCCTTAATCGAGCCCTAGAGGCCCTAAAAAAATACAATAAAAATAGTTTGGGACTAAATCAAAAACATTTAGTAAGTTTAAGAAAAAGAAAAATTTATACTGCAGGGGTCACACGACGTGTGACCAGGCCGTGTGGCTCACACAGCTGAGACACACATCCGTGTCTCAGGTTATGTAACATTAGAAATAGGGACACATGACCGTGTCCTAGCCCGTGCCTGTCCCCATGTAACTCACTGGCTTGGGTCACACGACCAAGCCACACGCCCATGTGCCAGACCGTGTAACTCTCGAAATGCAACCTTTAAAAACCTATAGGAGACACACGGCCATGTCGCATGGCCGTGTGTCATACACGGTTAAGACACACACCCGTGTCTTAGGCCGTGTGGAAAAAAAAGGCCAATTTCAAACCATTCCTTTCATCCAAATCAACCTTGAACTTACAAGCCAAAATCATATATGAACAAAGCACCAAAACATACCAAAATATGCATAATAAGACCACTTTCAGTATGTCATTAAAGCAAATCAAACACAATTCATCAAATTCACCCAAAACATATTCATAATTGATCATTCATTTGGCATTTATATCTAATCTATTTCCATACCAAAACTTATCTCAAATGACCTCAATGAAACCTCATCATCACATACCAAGTTTGGTCATGAAACCTTGCATCAACTTGACCAAATAAATATCAACCATTTAGCATCAAAGTACCACAAACATGCCAACCAGCAAGTTATAAAAATACCATTAATTCCGCACTTTAAAACAACATTACAAGTCATAAACATTAACTAAACCTTAAACATAAGTCCACCTATACATGTCATTATAACTATGAACCAAACGTCAGAATCTATCAATATTATCATTGGATAGTGTGATAGATCTCTGACGAGCTTCCAACCCGATTGATCTTCCGATAATCTACAAAGTAAGGGAAAAACAATTACGCAAGTAGTGAATGCTTAGTAAGCTTGTATAAACTTTAAACATAACAACATCAATTCACTAATTAGTATATTTATTCATATCATAGGTAAGTTCATCCATAACATACATAATTTCTCATATATAAGTACATCTTTCAATTCATCAATCCCTTTTTCTTCATATCATATTTCAATAATGAATTTATCGTTTCATTACCTTTTCTTACCCATTTCATTTGTATAATACCAGACATAAGCATAAACATCATGTAGACATTCAATTTTGCTCGGGCCTAGAAATAAGTCCAAAAACAAAAATAATAAACCCAAAAAAAAAAACGAAGTCCAACTTCAGTCCAGAATTACAAATATAATTTGGCCCGATCGGAATGGCCCATTACTTGAAAAGATTTAAGGTCCATCTACAAGCTTGATTCATATGGAAATATAATCTTCAATGATATGCAATCTTAGATATGATACAATCTTAAATATGATTGCAATCTTAGATATGATTGCAATCTTAGATATGATACAATCTTAGATATGATTGCAATCTTAGATATGATATACAATCTTAGAAGATATGATTTTGTAATCTTGGAGATTTAATTTGTAGATATCCTTTAATCTTAACCGTTGATGTAATTGATCTGTACCGTTGGATTTGGGGAGGCTCAACTATAAATAGAGGTCTCTCCCTTCATTGTAAAGACACTTGAGTTTTGGGAAGCAATAAGAATTCTTGAGAGCATTCACTCAAATTTCTCTCCCTCTTGCATTCTTACTCTCTGTGGTTTGTTCTTATTTTATTCTTTGTCTATCTTATTTTTTCAACCTTTTTTTATTTTAATTTCTTCATTTTTCAAATATGTATATTTATTCCTATCTTTTATACATTTGATTATGTATTTTATATATTATAATATTTAACCTTTTTATATAGTTTATTTTCTATGCATGTATATATATTATATTATCATTTCATATATTTTGAACTATTGCATTATATTTTTATAATTTGTAAATGTTCTATTTATTCATTTTTTTAGTGTATGTCATATTTGTGCATAGTTTCATTTTTTTTATATGCTATGTTTAATTATTTCTTTCATGTGCTATTTTATGATATATATTGTTGTATAATTTTTACATGTATTATGTTTTTCTTTTAGTTTACTCATGTTTTTATTTGTTTATTATCTTACATTTACCCTAGTATAATTTTTTTCATTAAACGTATGTTCATGTTAGTTAATTTTGTCTTAATGATATTATTTATGTTTGTATGGAAATTTTAGAATATTTTGTACATCTATGCTTCATGATGCATTAATATGTCATCCTAAAACGTCATTTAAAATAATATTCCAAGGTTTTTTTTTAAAAAATAAAATAAAAGGCAATGCTTGATGTTTGGAAACTTCGAGAAAGGTAGTGCCCTAACTTACTGGGTTGCGACTTTTCTCGTTGAATTCGAATAGTTAAGCACCCTTCTAAGTGATTTTGAGTTTTCAAAACTTAAACAATTATTTTGAGATTTCAAAACATAGTGTCCTAACTTACTAGATATGGCGTTTTGTTGTTTCGAGATAGAAATTTTCGAAAGACGACCTTAGTTTCGAAGGTTTTAAAATGTTGCGTCCTAACTTACTGGATGTGATGTTTTGACTCGTTTAAAATAAGTGAGCCTTAATTTTCAAAATTGAGACATTCTAATTAAAAGAGGTTTGCATCTTAAAACTTTCAAATTTCCAACATTAAAGACACTTGATAATCAATTAGGTACCAATTTTTTGGGCGCATTACGAGGTGCTAACCTTCATAAATGCACGTAAATCGACTCTCGAACACGTTTTCGACTTTCGTAGACCAAAATTAATGTTTTAAAACAAAACATTTTATAAGGTGATCCAATCACACCTAAAAAGATTGGTGGCGACTCTCGTTTTCGTTTTTCTTAAAGTTGATTCCCATTTTCTAAAACTCGATTTAAAAATGGTCTCGACAGCTTGGCGACTCCGTTGGGGACGTTTAAGAGAGTCAAGCCGTGTAATTGATTATCTCTTGTCTTAATGTCAGAAATTAAAAATTTTAAAATTTAATCCTCTTTGCATTACATGTGTTTGTATTATTACATGTGTTGCTATATTCTAATACGCATTGCATTTGCATGACCGTTGTGGTCACACCCTTAAGTGGGAGTGAGAAGCTACGCCTTTGTGAGGTTTTCGCCTCCGTGCAGGATAGTGGATCACTTTCGGGATACATCCGCATTCTATGGTTTCGTGAGATTTTCATCTCCGTGTAGCCATAGGGAAATGTATTCCCGAATCGAACTCGATTCAAATGAGCCTATAATGGGTGAGGATCGAGGAATTTCTTTGGTTCGTGTACCTCAAACTTTAGAACCAACCTCATATAGAAAAACCGTAAGAGCCCAACTTAGTTAGAGTTAAACTTTAGATATTACCCTTATAAATTATTGTTGAGATTTATTGATATCATGTGATACTGACTATTTCTTTTCTTTTGTTTGCATGACATTTTGCATTTACAAAGGTATCGATTCACGGTCAGTTTCTAAGTTAGAGAGTTTTATTATGGAGAACGGACTTCTTGATAGAGTGGAGGGCAACGCTAACGTCCATATATGGTCAAGAGCAAACTCAGTTAGTAAAGGAAAATAGTCTAGCCATGGGATATGTGTCAAAGCTGTCAGACTACATTCGTATCAGTGTCACACAGGATAATCAGCATGAGTTAAAGGAAATATGGGATCAATAGGGTATCAAAGCCAAGCAGTTGTTCTACAACAACCATGGGGACTCGCAGTACTTGCTAGACTTGGGAATAGACGAGAATTTATTTCGGGCCATCACTCAGTATTGAAATCTTGTATACAGTTGCTTTACGTTTGGAAAAGCCGATATGGTATCCGTGGTGGAGGAATATTCAGTTTTGTGGCGTTGTCCTATGATTCAAGTTTACTCAAAGGCTGACCGTATTCCAACTTTTATGAGGAAGTTGATGAACGTCATGGGGATAGGGAGTGAGCTAAAATGGAAAGAGCAGGAAGGAAAATGGGCAGTCTTGGAATTCTGCGCTCTTCCCGCCATCAAAGTGCGTCTTAATGTTGCTTCCAATCAAAGCAGAATTGGATATGAAGAAGATTGTTTGACACTCTATGGCAAGGCGTGCTGCAGGGCAAAAGGTAATGTACTCACCAATCATTTTAAGGTGAACAAGAAGAGTATTGATGGACATTTCCACCATTACAACATTTCTCTTTCATAAGAAGATGGTTGATGGTAAGAGTGTTGGAAGGAAAGTGATTGACAGAATGTATGGACCTACAAAGGTGAGTTGGGTGGGAAGAATTGTTTCTATGATGGTAAAAGGCTTATTTATTATAGGACCAAACAACAAGCATGAGTTTACTATGTTGCACTTATCAGAGATAATGGAAATGTAAGCCTTGATGATCTGTTAAAATGGACACAAAAGAATGAGATTAAAGAAGTCCATATCATTTAAAAGACCTTTAAAGTAGAGATTAACTATGCTGAGAAGATACCCATATAAGCATTTCAAAATGCTTTGCGTGGACAGGAATCTAAAAGCTCTCAAGAAACACTAAAGGTGTTGGATATCATTTTAAGGTAGCATGTTAAGCAGGAATGCTCACTTGTTTGCCAATTTTTCTTTCAAGATAATTAGAACAACTTCACAGACATTGGAAGAGGTGTCCATAGATGTAGGGATTATCTCATGGGTGAAGCCATAGCTCAAATTCAGGATAGTAGTAGATCATTTACGGACCATGAAGGTACAAGCTGATACATTGAGCACGAAATACAAGTTACAGTCAGATCATTGTCAAGAATTAGCTTTGTTGAGTTAAAACTTTGGGCCATAGGATGAAGGTGTATTTGTAATCCATTCATATATAAAGATATTCTTTTTCTAAATAAAGTTTTCTAAATGAAATTGAGTCGAGATCGATACCTTTTTGCATTCATGCATTTGCATTACATCACATCGCATCATATGCATTTAAATTATAAAAAGACCCTAATTAGTTAAAGTTATTAAAAAAAAAGAACAAGAGAGAGAAAGAAGAGGGTCACGGCTAAGTGAAAAAGAAGTTGAATGTGAATTAATGACGTTGCCTTACATATCCCTGACTTTTGTTTCATGAGGGATAGCTTACCCGGAGAAGGGGGTGTTTGGAAATGAAAATCATCCCATCAATGTCAAGGGACTGAACAAAGAAACCTTGAGGCCATTCGCCCTTACGAACTGGGAAGTTCTTTAAACAATTGGACTGCATAAGAACTTCCTGTAATCTTTAGGAATTTTACGGAGTAATATTCAGAACACTCTTGTTGCTCTAAAGCCTAGGAGTAATGAGATTTCTTTTGAGAAGTGGGCTCATGTTCAGACATTTTTATTTTCAATAAAACATACTTTTATTATTTACCCGAGTAAATATTCTTTCATTCTGATTCTTTTGACCTTTGACATTCTTTATAAATTTTCATTTTATGTAAATAGTCATTCTTGAATTCATTTATTCCTTGTATATTCTTTTGTGTGCCTATCATAAATACCTAGATATCAATGACAGGCACGATACTACTGATTTGAGTTCCTTTTGAGTGCGATATGTGTTTAGAGGAATCTCAGTACTTTGAAGGTGACAGAAATTGTGACTTGTTTCTAAATTTGTTGAAAATGGTTTTTACCCCATGAAGTGGTGGTAGGAAATATAGCCTTAGAGGAAGGAAAGATTGCGAAATTGGAATTAGCTGAGGAGACAAAACAAGACCTTGTTGAGACTATTATGGGAATTCAAAAATGTGGTCCAAAGACGCATACAGGAGGATTTGCAATTGCCAGGATAAACATGAGGTTTTGGGGCACTGTTGGTCTACCATGGAAAGGGATCGCATCAGTTGTACAATGAATGCCAAATTTAAAGGAGTCAAGACTTATAGGGCATGTATGTTATGGGCCCAAGCTCGTCAAAAGTTTCAAGCTGACAATGACTCATCTTTGTGGATGTCAACTACTTCATTAAGAGGGGGAGATAGCTTCATATGCCAATATTACAAAGTCAAAAGTCATCCATTTCAAAAAAAAAGATTATATATAACTGCACAATGCCAAAAGTTTGCAGTCTTTTCAAAGATAATGCGCCATACCACAGTACAACAAAGGTTGCCAAAAGAAAAGAAAAAGAAGAAAAAAACAAATTATAGAAGATGACCGAGACCGGTAAAAATTGGCATAAGAAACTACCGCCTACTCTCTATGCTTACGCTGGGGCAAACACCTTCAATTCCAGTTGTTTCAAAGGTTCCAACCATCATCCTTGGAATGGGTGCATTGTTTGGCTTTCTGAGCAAATCGATGTCAGTCAATAGCTGCGATGGTTAGCTCGAGCAATGGCCATTGATTTCGGCTATGGGGCACCAGCCGTATACGATGATTCGAAGCTTAAAATGATAGATTCTTTCTTCAAAACCAGTTTCTGACAAAGTGGATGACGGTATCATGAAGAAAGCTCTCTTAGACTTCTATATAAGTTTAAGGAAGAGGAAACATGATCAACTCATTATTTTCAGGGATGGGGTTAGCGAGTCTCAATTCAATCAAGTTTTGATCAATTTATTGAGGCTTGCAAGTTCTTTGGCGGGAAGTGGAACCCTAAAGATTGTGGTTATTATTGTACGAAAAACCATCATACCAAGTTTTTTTCAGCAGGGATCTCCTGACAATGTGCTACATCGTACTGTCATTGACAACAAAGTATGCCATCCAAAGAACAATGATTTTTACCTTGGTACCCATGCTGGAATGATTGAAATCACGAGGCAGACCTACTATCATGTTCTCTTAGACCAGACTGAGTTTTCGGCTGATGATCTGCAAGAGTTTGTTCATTCTCTATCCTATATGTATCAAAGGAGCACCACAACCATATTTGTTGTGCCTCCTATTTGCTACGCTCATTTGGCAGTTTCACAGTTGGGGACAATTTATGAAGATTAGGGATGCTTCAGAAACATCATCGAGTCATGGTGGGATGTATGCTCCGGGAGTAATCTCTATACCTCAGCTTTCTAGGTTGAAGGATAAAGTCAGTAACTTATTCTTGTCTGCTGAGAATCATTGAACCATCTTTTTGTAGGGTTTGACAAACAACAGCCAGGACTGCTGCTGGGGCAATCCCTTTCTCATGGGTTTATGAATCAAGATTTTTCCTCCCAGCTTTAATAGAGTCAAGAATTGAATACCTCTAGTAAACTTAACTTGAAAGTATTCATCCTAAGCAAATGTACCAAGAATGGATGACACAAACTTATGACAAAGGAGGTTCGTCCAAAAGAATTTCATAAAGGAAACTTTGTGCTGAAAAAGATCCTTTCCATGTAAAAGGATGTCGAATTGGAAAGGGCCATATGTTGCGAAGAGGGCTTTCTCTAGAGGTGCACTGATTTTGACAAGAAATGGATAGTAAGAATTTATCTGATCCAGTGAATTCAGACTCGGTCAAGGAGTACTTTGTTTGAAAGAGAAGGGAAGCCAAGGTGAAAACCCGCAAAGGGCACTTTGGGACTTCTATTTCAAAAAAAAAAAGAAAAAAAAGAAAAGAAAAAGAGAAAAAAATAAAAATAAAAATGGAGAGGCCAAGGTGAAAACCCGCAAAGGGCACCTTGAGACCAAAGGAGTTTTGAGTTGAAAACCCGAAAGGGCAGCTCAAATTTGGAATGTCATACAGTGACCTTGCTATACCGGATTCGATGAGAAGTGAAGTATGTTACATATCGAGGCATCAACGATTTACTTTGAATCTTTTAAACACATGTTGAACCCAAGAAAGTCTTCATGGAGCTGGTGTATAGACGCTCAAGTGGCAATATCTGGGGCATCTGATTTTTTGTCCTGCTTACTATCTTTGGATTCTCTTTCTTCTCAAAGATAGATTCTTAGATTAACCTCTTTTATTTTTTTTTTGATAAATCATTATCCTCAAGATCAATTTATTCGTCCCATTATTCATAAAGTGTGTTGCATAGAAATAATGATTGATGAACTAAATATATTTACAAATGAAGTTTTGTATATTACTCTGGAAATTTCTAGATAATACAAGAAACTGAAACAAGACAATTGTTTAAAGAATTTCCATATTTGAGGGTCGGATGTACTCGGGGAAATTTCTTCTTCAGTCCAAAAGGTGGTTGGACATTTTAAGCAATATTGATCTTAAGAAAGGATCATTTCATAAACATCTCCAGCGGGTCACAACATTTGGAGAATGGCACAATAGGACTAAGTTGATTCAAAGCATACAAGCAGAGTATGATTGATACATAAAGAAGTATAAAGATAAAAATTCGATGAGGGAATGAGTGATGACGTCTGAAATAGGGGTCATATTCATAACATTTTGCATTATAACATGTCTAATTAGGAGAATTTGACTCACTTCGATCATAGCATCCTAATTATTAGGCATGAACTCATACGCATTCTACAGATTATGTCTTTTATGGGACAATGTAGATCAAAGAAACAAGATTTGGCATCCTTGTGTTTATAAGGAACAGATCGAAGATAGCATGATCTAACATTCCTGTGCTTACAGCGAAGCAGATCGAAGATTTCAGCATGGCATCCCTGTGTTTATAGGGAACAAGTTGAAGATAGCAGATTTGGCATCCTTGTGTTTATAGGGAATAGATCGAAGATAGCAGATCTGACATTCCTGTGCTTACAGCGAAGCAGATCTAAGATTTCAGCATGGCATCCCTGTGTTTATAGGGGACAAGTTGAAGATAGCAGATTTGGCATCCTTGTGCTTACAAGGAACAAATTGAAGACATAGCTAATTTGGCTTTCACGTGTTTACGTTGAAGCAAGTCTAAGATGATTTGGCATCTCTGTATTGTCAGAGAACAAATCAAAATTTGGCAGACACATAGCAGATTTAAAAATGGTCTCGACACATCAATCATAATCTCAAGCTTGAAATACGCCTAATCACCATCATCAATAGACAAGTTAGTGCATTTATGTGTACAACTCATTTAGGGTCAATCACATGATAAACCATTTTATAAAAAAACACACCTTTTGAATCATACCACCTTCTTATCAAAATAAGCATATTCTCATTTTTTTTCATTTACCATTTCAATATGTATCATTAATATTAAACATGATATAATGTATCCTTAAGCTTAACATAAACCTAAGCATCATCCACAATCTCAACTGTTAAATTCATTTATGCTCAAATCAATATTCAATAAATAACAAATCTTTCAAATTCATGATATAGATTTTCCATTCGAAGGGCGAATTACGAACAAGAGTACATCGTCAGTCCAACCAAACACACCAGATGCTCACACGAGCCAATTCCTTCAACACACCAATGCTTAGAGGAGTTAATCCAACCAACACACCAATGTTCATAAGAGCTAATCCAACCAACACACCAAACAAAGAGTATAACACGAGCGTTTGCAACAAATGTTGAATCTCAATTTACTCCGTTAATATGAATATACATCACTCTATAGCCATCTCCACTACAATCCCCCGTAACACACCAAATCACGACTGTACTCTATCCTGCGTTCAATCCAATTTGAACATCAATTTTCAATAATATTTCTCAAATAATCATTCATCATCATCAATTGAATAAATGCTTATTATATCATGTTATACGATTGAACAATTCATATAGATATTAAAATTTTAAACTGTACGAACTTACCTAGCCAAATCGCAGAAATGTCAAAGTACAGGGGCTATTTGGTAATTTTTAATTCTCCTCGATTTTCCACTCGATCTTGATCTAAATTAATAATTTCATTTGATTTATTAATTTAGACAATAAAACAATGTATTTTATGCAATTTAGTCATTTTTGACATTTTTACAAAATTGCCCCTTAAATTTTACTTTTATTCAATTTAGTCCCTGAGACTAAAACATGCAAATTAACCATTTTTATTAAAATTTCCCACTAGAAAAATATTCATGGAATCAAAAACAGCCCATTTTTGAAATAATTTCACAACAAATACTTGTACTTTTATTATTTCAACAATTGAGTCCCTAATCAGAAAATTCATCAAAATTACTTGATAAAATACTTTAAAATATCAACCAAACTAAAATCACATAGATTCATCAATGACAACATTAAATATTTTTAACAGTTTCAAAATTGAAGGTACGGGCTAGCTAGACCTAGTTGCAACGATCTTAAAAACATAAAAATTAAAAGAAATAAACCCAAATTTAGCTCACATGCAAAGGAGGACTTTAGCCGAATGCTTAAGCTATCATCCATGGATTCTTCATTCTTCAATTTCGGCAAAACTCATGAAAAAAAAAAAGATGATAGTCTAATTATTTTGTTTTTAATATAATTTAATTTATCAAATTACCATTTTAACATTGGTTAATAATTAAAATAAACATCAAATCCAAGCCCATAATTGTCCACTAACTACTTGAATGGTTTACTTACCATTTAAGTCTTTTTTGCTTTATTCAATAAGCTATTTAATCATTCAAATCAAATAGTGATCAAATTTTACATCTTTTAATGATTTAGTCCTTTTTAATTAATTAACTATAGAAACGTTAAAATTTCTTAACGAAACTTTAATACAACCTTAATGACACTCCGTAAATATTGATAAAAATATTTATGGCTTCGTTTATAGAAACAAGGTCCCGATACCTTATTTTCTAACACCACTTGACTTTAGGGTCTTACCACTTAAACTTAATAAATCGTTTATAAAACATAAATTATCAATCAAAAACCTTTAAAAACCATATTTGACTAATAAATATTAAATAATAATATTTACGAACTTACTCGTCAAATTTGGTGGCCCTGAAACCACTGTTTCTGACACTACTGAAAAACGAGCTTTTACATAAGTGGTATTAAAGCATGCTTCTAACTCGTTATAAGGTCATTTAATGTATGTTTAGTAATTTTTAACATCACCTAGGGTATTTTGGACTTAAAACTCCTATAATTGTTTAAATATGATGATGTTTTTATGCAAACGAGACATGGTGTAATGTGTGATGATGTGATGTTGGTGTAATATCCTGTTACTCGGGCTCGACGATCGGGTTAGGTATAGGGTGTTACAATACATTAACTTATTCTTATATTAGAAAAGTATAATTATTTGTGTATATAATAGGTAAAAAAAATGGTGTTATATCAATAATGATGTTAGTAATTTGTGAAATTTGAATCAAATTAAAATGTCATGTATAAAATTACACAGAATTAAAGTTCATCTATAATATTGCACGTTAAACCAAAAATTATTATTTTTCTAAATTATAATTACATTATAATGTTTAACATATCAAACATTATAATTAACATTCACTAATAAATTTGTATGATAATTTATTTGTAATTTTTTATGATGAATATAAAATATCCTTAATTTAGTAAAATAATAGTGTTTAACATATCATTATTAGTAGACATGTCTATGGATTGAGCCGGATCCTAATAAAATTTTAGGCATGTTTGATAGACCTAGACCCGATTCAACCCAAAAATTGGGCCTAACTTTTTGCCCAAGCCTGGCCCGAATTATAGATGCTAAACTTGGGCTCGGCCAGTATAAAAAAGTTTTATGTTATTTTTTTATATAAAATAAATTTAAAAATATATTACATCAAAAACACTAAAAAATGTGTCCCAACAAATTAAAATAAATTTTAAAAAAGTCTTTATACTTAAACAACTAAGATATGTGCAACTTAACAAACAAATGCCTCTAAAATAGTAGCAAAATTAACAATAAAACAAGAGTTATACAATATCCAAACAATAACAACAAAATAGTAGCAACATAATAGTGAAATGACAACAAAACAGTGGGAAAAACAGCAACAAAATAGTGAGAAAATAACATTTTTTTTTTTGCAAATTCGGGTTGGGCTAGGCCCAAGCTAAAAAACCTTACTCGAGGCCCAACCTGTCTTTTAAACGGACTTTTTTTGTTGCCTAAGCTCATTTTTCAAGCTTATATTTTTATCCAAACTCTCCTACTTTTCGAACAGACCTTTGGGCCTGTAATAACCCAAATTTACCCGGGCCAATAAATAAATAAGTAAATAAACAAATATAAAATAAAAACAGTTCATTAATAAAGTCCATTTACAAAAGCCCAAAGTCCGGTTACCTTTGAAAGCCCTATACCCAATTACAACCCATAACCCAGCTAAACTACCTGTTAGCCCGTTTACACCCAACCCACAAACAGGTACGGCCCAAATGGCCCAACTTGGTAGCAGATGAGGGAAGACCTAGGGTTTCTGGAACCCTAGGTGCCGCAAATGGAAGGATCCAGAAGCTAAGCCTCGGTTACGCCGTTTCACCTCGCGTCATTTCAACTACCCTTCATCGGTGCCGTGATTCCAGGCCCCGCATCTCGTTGTAATTGAGAGGCAAATCGACACCGTGATCAGTGCCCCTTTTTCTCCTCGATCATCTGCCAAAATGGAAAGAAAGGACAAAAACAAGACAAATATAAGAAGAAAAAGATCGAAAATCTGTAAATATGTTGTAAACAGTGGCTATAAAAGCCCGAATCAAATACGATGTAAAGGACGGATTTTTACAGAAATAAAAAGATATACGCATACATTGACAGATATAAGAACAAAAGAAATATTGACAGATTACCAAAGAATACAGAGGTGAATATTCTATTTATTTTTACAAAATATATACTGGTAATATAAAAAAGGGAAAAGGGGAACAAACCTTTTCTAATCGGCGTGGAAACGGGAATTTTTTCTAGTTTCCGACCGCCACACGTGGCAGCGTTTGCTGTCACACGTGGGCGCGTGGGCGCCTGAGAACGGAGGCTCGACGGAGCTCCGAGGCCGGTCCCAAATCCTCTTTCAGAGGATTTCTTCTTCCTTTTTTTTCAGAACCGGGTTAAAATGATTTTAAAACTAAAATCAGGGCTTATATAGCCTTACAAAAACGGTGTCGTTTTACTTAATTCAATAAGTACTAAAATGGCACCGTTTAGGCCAAGATCCGTGTGTTGACCCGAAGACCCGGGGAGGATCCGCGTGTTTTTGTAAAATGGGTAAATTGCCCAATTGGCCCTTCCTCTTTTTTAAATGTTTATAATTTCATTTTATTTTTATTTAAATTTGGCCCTAGTATTTTATTTTAATTCAATTTAGTCCTGAAGGTCATTAAAATCAGTTCTATAAAACGGTGTCGTTTTGGGATTAGGGCAAATTGCCCAGTGAGTCCCTCAGTTTTAACGCACGTTCCAAAAAGCCCCAAAATTTATTCTTTATTTTAAAATTAATCCCAGGTAATTCAATTAAATTCAATTTTAATCCTTTTTTTAAATACTTTATATTTTTTATATTAATTATATAAAATAGTACATATTATTTTTATTATCCATTATATTATTATTACATTTTTAAATTTTTATCATGTATTTTTAATATATATATTATTTATTCTGTTATATTTATATTTTACTATATGTTATATATTTTTATTATATATTATTTATTTTACTATGTTTTATATGAAAAATACTTATTATTATTATTTTATATATTCTTTATTATATTATATTTCATTAATTTTATTTATGTATTATTATTACATACTATATTTTATTACATATTATTCTTTATAATATCTATCTTTCTTATATATATTTTATATTATATACATTTTATTATATATATTATTTATTATATGATTTATATTATATATTTTATTTATAAATTATACACTCTATTTTACCATATTTCCTAATATTACCTTTATTTTATAATAAAACATACATTATTTTATTACTTATATACATTCTTAAATTATTTTTTTTATAAGCAAAATATCAATATTGAGTACATTTTTAGTTATTATACCCTGTAGTATAACCTACATATGTATAGACATCATTTAAAAAATAGGGGTTCTCTTTTATCATTCTTATATTATTCAATATATTTTCTAAATATCTTGTTTTTATCTGATTTATATTTTATACATTTTAATTTATTTTTAGTTTTATATTATTTTGATATAGTAGGTTAAATTTTACATATCATTTATTTTTGTATATTTGCATGAAATTAATTATTTATGGTAATTTGCATAAGACATTATCATATATGTATATTGCAATTTATATATGTTGTATCTATTATGTATTATATGGTGTTTTGCATGTAACCATAATGCATGAACATTTACGTTATTTATAATGATATGTGCATAAAGTGATAATGTATATTGTGTGATTTATGTCATTATTACTATTTCCTATACTATATTTGCATGAAATGATAAAGCATGTATATTGTAATTAGATTTATTTAATTCCTTGTAATATGCAAAACACATCATTACTTTTAAAACCAAAAGTTATATATCATTTAATTGAAAAAAGAATTTTAAAAAATGAGGCAATGTTTTGATATTTAGGAATTCGAGAAATAGTGCCCTAACATGCTAGGTTGCGATTTCCCGTTTATCTAAATATCTAAAATATCCTTCTAAACGAGTTTAACAAATCACAAGATGATTTTAGTTACGAAAGTTTAAAGATATCGTGTCCAATCATGCTAGATGTGATGTTTGTACTCTTTTAAAACGAATGAATCTTGATTCTTTTCAAAAAGCATTACGATTTTAAGGGGATCTCATTTCTAAATTCTTTCAAACTTCTGACATTAAGGCAAAATTATTCAATTTGGTACCAATTTTGGGCGTTACGAGGGTGCTAATCCTTACTCGTACGTAACTGACTCCCGAACCTATTTTCTCATAATTTCGTAGACCAAAACGTTTTATAAAGTGATCCAATCACACTTTAAAAAATTGGTGGCGACTCCCGTTTTCGTCATTTTTTTAAAACCCGTTTAACAGAGGTTTCGACAGCTTGGCGACTCCACTGGGGAAATCAAGAGAGTCGAGCCAAGAAATTGAATATTTTATGTCGTAGTGTTGGAAGTTTGGAAAATTTAAAAATTTGATCTTGTTTTACATGTGTTTGCTGCATATGTTTGCTATCTTATTACTGTACATTGCTTTTGCATGACCGTTGTGGTCAAACCCTTAAGTGGGAGTGAAAAGTTACGCTTTCGTGAGGTTTTCACCTTTGTATGAGCTAGTGGATTACTTCCGAGATACTGTACCTATGTCTTCGTGAGATTTTCATCTCCGTATGGCCATAGGGAAATGTGTCCCCCTGAACTAAACTTGGTCTATATGAGCCTATAATGGGTGAGGACTGAGGAATCTGCTAGTTCAGGTACCCTTGCTTTAGAACTAAAACTCATATAGTGAACCTTTAAGTGCTTACCATAGGAAAATAGTGATAACCTTTAGAAAATTACCCTTGTAAGTATTTGTTTATCATTTTCTTATATATATGACACTGACCTATTTATTATTTTGCTGTCATTGCATGTCATTTGGCATTTAAAGGTGTCAATTCAAGGCTCAATTTCTAGATTAAAAAGTTTTATAATGAGGAACGAATACCTTAATAAAGTGGAGGACAATGCTTCTGTCTGTACCTGGTCAGAGAAAACCCAGTTAGAGAAAGGAGATAGTGTCACCGAGGGGTATACGTCAGGGTTATGGGACTTCACTCTGCAGTTAATTCGGACGCAGTAACGCAGTGCGCAGGAGTTGAGAGATATTTGGGCCCAATGGGATGATGAGGCTAATCAGCTCTTCTATCAGAATTACGGAGACCTTCCCTATTTGCTAGACATCAAGGTAGATAGACACTTGTTTCGAGCTATGGTACAGTTCTGGAACCCTGCTTATAGCTGATTTACATTTGGTGATGTTGATCTTGTACCTACTTTAGAGGAGTATACGACTTTACTACGTTGCCCGAGGATTCAGGGTCACAAGGCTTATGTTAGGCCTGCTAGCCTTCCAGCTTTTACGAAGAAGTTGGTAATGATTACTGGGATGAGTGAGCAGTGGGCTGTAGCTCGTGTGCAGCAAAAGGGTGATAGTAAGTGCATTTCATGGGCCATTTTGAGGGATTTGATATCGACGCATCCAGACGTAAAGAAAAAGGTCGACGTTTTGGCTTTGAGTATTTACGGCATGGTGATTTTCCCAAAGGCGTTAGGGCATATAGATGAGGCGGTTGCGGATTTATTCGATCGACTTGGTAAACAGAACACACCTGTGCCGGCGATCCTAGCTGAAACGTTAAGATCCTTAAGCGCATGTCGAAGATCTGGTGAACGAAGGTTCATTGGATGTGCGCAGTTGCTATTGTTTTGGTTTCATAGCCACTTCTGGAAGCTTGATAAGGTTCCTTGCCGAGTATTCTTTGAGGGTTATTCTCCCTCAAAGGAAGCAGTGGATATGCCTAGGAGAGATGACATTTCAGAAGAAAGGTGGATAGATATTCTTCAAAATCTTCGAGAGGAAGATGTTATGTGGAAAGCTCCTTGGTTGGTTCCTAGTGAAGTCCTTTACCGATGTGGCAGTTTTGATTGGGTCCTTCTGCCATGAATTTGGAGAGTTGTTGGATATACACCATTGCTTGTTTTAAGGTAGTATCGAGCGAGGCAGTTTATACCGGCTACACAGGGTTTTGCTCAGAGCAATTTCTCTTATAAGGGAGATCACTACAAGAAGAGGATGCGAGAGATTTCTGAGGCTTGGAAAAGGCCTTTCTGTATGAAGATCTTGACTGAAGGCTCAACGTCAACCCTTGAGTATAAAGGGTGGTTCAGTAGGAGAGTCAATGATAAGTTCCCTAGGCCAATTTTGGGAGTGGCTCGATCATTGGAGGAGAACTTACGAGTGGTTCCATCAGAGTTAGAGATCATGAAGCAGGAGTTCGAGAGAAAGAATTCAGAGCTTGAAAAGAGGATGGAGAAGCTTGAAGAGGAAAAAATGTGTTTGAGTCTCGATGTCGACGTTCAAAAGATGGAAGTCAAGAAGGTGAAAAAGGAAAAGAGAAAGATCAATGAAGATCGAGATGATTTAAAGACGCACTATAAGAAGGCCCAAGTAACGTTGAAAAGGATCGGATTAGGGAGATCTTCAGAACAATGGCAGCATGAGATCCAAGAGAAAAGAGCCAAAGCTGAGTATTTGGAGAAAAAGTTCCAAGAGATGCAGTCGCGTAATCAGGCCCTAGAAAAGGAAAATCAAGGATTAAAGGTTAAAGTGACAGAGCTTGGACAATCTCTTCATCATTATCGAAGTCGTAATTTCGTAGCTGAGTTAAAAGCAAGTCTAAACAAGATCAAGGAAATGAAGCACAATATTGGAGGTTTAGAAGTAGCATTACAGGACTGTGAGCTACGGATTGAGCAGCTCAAGGCAAGAGAAGAATAGTGAAAGGAGAACTTCACCATCTATGGCATCAAGTGAGAGATAGAGATCATGTCATGGAAGAGACCCTAGTTCAGATTCGAGAGGTTGCTGAACACTTGCAGGATTTGGCAATACAAGCTAGAACACTGAGTGTGATGTATGAGTCATCGTCAGGCAAAGGACGAGAGTTAGCATTATTATTAGATAGGGTTACGACTCTAGGCCTACGAGCAAAAGTGTATTTGTAATCTGTTTTATGAAAAGATTTTTGTTCCTTAAATAACGTTTTCTAAAATTAAACTGAATCAGAATCGACATCTTTTTGCATTCATGCATTTGCATTTCATCACATCATATGCATTCAAGTTTATAGAAAGACCCTAATTAGTTAAAATTATTAGGGAGAAAGAGAGTAAGAGAAAGAAAATCTGGAAGAAACACATCCTTATGGTACATGCGCTAAGTCGAAGAATATGGACCAAAGATTTGAACAGCTACAGAAGGACATGCAAGAGCAATTACAAGAGCAATTGGCAAAAATGCAAAACGACATGAGAGAGCAAATGATAGAAGCTCAAAGGAACATGATGGCTGAGATGGCTCAACTACTGAGAGCCACTGACAAGGGAAATGCTCCCATGGCAATCACTGAAGAGGAGAATGAGGGTCATCCTCCTGGTTTCACTCCACCTCACGTACAAACCCAACCTGAGGCATATCCCCGAGGGCTGACTGTCATAATAAAGCCTCAACAGGGTCAAGTCGATGCTAGGATCCCCATAAATTTTCCAACTGGCTTGGGATTCAATTTGGGTGACAATCCTGCAAATCCTCTTATTCCTAACTTAGACATGGCTGAAAAAGAGGATTTAAGAACTGAGGCTGCAAGACAGTTGGAAGAACGCTGCAAATGGTTGGAGGAAAAATTTAAGGCCTTAGAGAATGCTGATGGGCATCATAGAGTTGATGCTAAAGATCTAAGCTTGGTCCTAGACTTGGTGCTTCCTCACAAATTCAAGATGCCAGAATTTGAGAAATATAATGGGACTACTTGCCCAGAAGCTCACATTACTATGTTCTATAGGAGGATGACTGGGTATGTAAACAATGATCAACTGTTGATCCACTGTTTCCAAGAAAGTTTAATCGGAGCAGCAGCCAAGTGGTACAATCAATTGAGCCAGGCCAGAATAAGTTCATGGACGGATCTTGCACAAGCCTTCATGCAGCAGTACAATCATGTGACTGACATGACTCCGGACAGGATCACGCTCCAAAATATGGAGAAAAAGCCTAATGAGAACTTTAGGCAATATGCACAGAGATGGAAAGAGGTGGCAATGCAAGTCCAACCACCGTTGTTGGAGAAGGAAACTACCATGTTGTTCATCAACACTTTAAAGGCTCCATTCATCACTCATATGATCGGAAGCACCACTAAAAGCTTCGCGGATATAGTCATGGCGGGAGAGATGATCGAGAATACCATAAGGGGTGGCAAAATTGAAGGGGAAGCAACCAAAAAATCGGCCTCAAGGAGAAAAGATGGTGAAGTGAATAACAAAAGCACCTACAACACGAGGGCAATCACAGTTGGTCAACCTAAAACAGCTGCGGTTGAGCAACAAAGTTCTCAAAAGAAGGAGCCGGGTACAAGGCAGAACGTTGAAAGGATGCAATTCACACTTATCCCCATGACGTATCGTGAGCTCTATCAAAGCTTATACGATGCACATGTTATTTCTCCTTTTCACTTAAAACCACTGCAGCCCCCATATCCCAAATGGTATGATGCAAACGCCATATGCGAATACCATACTGGAATACAGGGACATTCGATCGAAAATTGTACTGGTTTTAAGAAAGCCGTAGAGAGGCTTATTAAGGTAGGGGTAGTGAAGTTCGATAATACCCCTAGTATTGAAAACCCGTTGCCAAGTCATGGCGACCAAGGAGTGAATGCCATTGGCGAAGCCAGTAAGAGGAGAATGAAGGAAGATGTTGCTGAGATAAGGATGCCTATGAGGGTGATTTGGAAGGAGATGATGAAGAGAGGTATGTTGACCTCTAAAAATAAGAAAGGAGAAACAAGGAACTATGGTGAGTTCCATGAGAAAGAAGGATATGAAATTCAAGACTGTGAAGAATTCAAGGCCTTGGTGCAAGGCTTTATAGACAATAAAGAGCTACAGATTTTTAAAGGTAGCTCTAGTGAAAAACAAGTATGTGTGCTGGAGGATGAACAGCAAAGAACCAGTCGACCAAGGATTATTATTTCCTTGCCGGGGAATAATGAAGTGGGGGCACAAACGGTGCCTAAGGTCATTATCCACAAGTCTACGCCTTTCCTTTATAAAGATAGCAAGAAGGTAGTCGAACAGTTGCGTAGGCAGCCGGCTCGCATATCAATATTAGCTTTACTTCTGAGCTCTGAAGTGCATCGGAAGGCATTGATGAAGGTACTCAACGAAACATATGTCACCCATGACATATCTGTTAACAAGTTGGACCGGTTGGTAAACAACATAAGTGCTGATAATTTCATCTATTTTAATGACGATGAAATCCCACCGGGGGGCAGGGGATCAACTAAGGCTTTGCACATCACCACCCGATACAAGGGGTATACACTCCCAAGCGTGCTTGTTGATAATAGATCGGACTTGAATGTTCTACTATTGTCTACTCTGAACAGATTGCCCATTGACGATTCTCGCATGAAGACGTGTCAAAATGTGGTAAGGGCCTTCGACGGTACAGAAAAAAAGGTAATGGGAAGGATTGACATCCCCTTGGAAATTGGGCCGAACATATATGAAGTAGACTTCTTGGTGATGGATATCAAGCCTTCCTACAATTGCTTATTAGGCAGGCCATGGATACGTTCAGCAGGAGCGGTACCCTCATCATTGCACCAGAAACTAAAATTAGTGACGGATAGACGGTTAGTAACCATCAATGCGGAGGAGGACATTATAGTCGCAGTCACTAGCAAGGCCCTTTATGTCGAGACAAACGAAGAATCTATTTAGTGTTCCTTTCGCTCTTTAGAATTTATAAATGCAACCTTCATTTCGAAAGGAAGTAAGCTACTAGTGCCCAAGATAACAGGAGCTACGAGGATGGCTTTACAAATGATGGCTGGAAAGGGAGCCTTACCAGGAAAAGGGTTAGGAAAATACCTGCAAGGAGGGACTCAGATCCCAGAACTAAAAGAGAAGAAAGATCGCTTTGGTCTGGGTTTCAAGCCAGACTATAAGTAAATGAGGAAAGAGGTTGAGAAGCGCCAAGAGGGAAGAAGGGCGCGCCTTAGTAGAAGAGAAGTGGAGTGGGAGCCGATGATATTCCCTCCAATATCCAAAACCTTCATATCGAGAGGGTTACTTATAGAAAAAAGTCGTCAGATTAATGCTATACATGACGAAGGATTGGAGCAAGGAAACCTCGAGGGCATTCGCCCTTATGAAATAGGAAGCTCTTTGAACAATTAGACCGTGGAGGAACTTCCTGTAGTCTTTGGGAATTCTTCAAAGTAATTCTCGAAACATTCTTGTTACTCTAGAGCCTAGGAGTATTAGGATTACATTTGTGAAATAGGCTTATGATCATCTATTATCTTTTAATAAAACATAATTTTTATCAATTCGAACGAGTATTGTTTCATTTTTATCAATCAATATTCCGTTAAATTTTGACCATTCTTATTCTTTCATTCATAGCACATAAATAATCATTCTTAAATTCATTCATTCTTTGTATATTCTTTATACTTCATAGATCCCTAGATATCAATGACATGAGCACTGATATTACAAATCTTGATTTCTCTCGTAAGCAAGACATGTGTTTAGAAGAATCTCAGGATTTTGAAGATGTCCAGGACTGTGATATGTCTTCAGATCTTTTGAAGATGGTAAAACAGGAGGAGGAACAAATTATGCCACATAAGAAAGAGGCAATAGAGAATGTATCCCTAGAGGAAGGGAAAGAGGTGAAAATTGGCACGCATATTACCGAAGACACGAGGCAATGGCTGATCGAATTGCTACGCGAGTTCAAGGATATCTTTGCATGGTCCTATCAAGATATGCCAGGGTTAAATACTGATATTGTGGTGCATCATCTTCCAATAAGATAGGATTGTAAGCCAGTTTAACAGAAGTTGCGAAGAATGTGGCCAAATATCGTATTGAAAATAAAGGATGAAGTCAAGAAGCAGTTTGATGCAGGATTCTTACAAGAGGTGAAGTACTCTAAACGGGTAGCTAATATTGTACCAGTTCCTAAGAAGGATGGGAAGGTACGAATGTGTGTTGATTACAGAGATCTGAACAAAGCTAGCCCAAAAGATAATTTCCCTCTGCCACACATAGATACTTTGGTAGACAATACAGCAGGATATTCGTTATTCTCCTTCATGGATGGTTTCTCAAGGTACAATTAGATAAAGATGCATCCCGAGGATATGGACAAAACCACCTTTATAACATTGTGGGGTACTTTCTGTTACAAAGTAATGTCCTTTGGGTTGAAAAATGCAAGGGCAACATACCAGAGGGCTATGGTGACTTTATTCCATGATATGATGCACAAGGAAATTGAAGTGTATGTCGATGATATGGTTGCCAAATCTCGAACAGAGGAGGAACGTATTAAATTTTTGAGAAAACTATTCTTGAGATTAAGGAAGTTTCAGTTAACGCTTAATCTGGCAAAATGCACTTTCGGAGCTAGGTCAGGGAAATTACTAGGTTTTGTGGTCAGTGAAAAAGGAATAGAAGTTGACTCAGAAAAAGTTAAAGCCATACGAGATTTGCCTCCACCACGCACTCAGAAAGAGGTTCGGGGTTTTCTGGGAAGGTTAAATTATATTGCTGGGTTTATTTCACAATTAACTGAGAAATGTGATCCTATATTTCGCCTCATTAGAAAACACAACCAAGGTACTTGGGATGAGGAATGCCAGAATGCTTTTGATAAGGTTAAGCAATACTTGTTAAATGCTCCAGTGTTGTCTCCACCTAGTCCAGATAAACCATTAATTCTATACTTGTCGGTGTTTAGTAATTCCATGGGATGTGTGCTTGGTCAACATGACGAGTCGGGAAGAAAGGAGAAGGCGGTATATTACCTCAGTAAGAAATTTACAGAGTGTGAGATGAGATATTAGCCAATTGAGAAATTGTGTTGTGCTTTAATCTGGATGACTCGAAGGTTAAGACAGTACATGCTATATCATACTACTTGGCTTATTTTAAAACTTGATCCTTTGAAGTATATGATGGAGTCAATAGCTTTGAATGGGAGAATGGCGAGGTGACAAATTCTGCTTTTAGAGTTTAACATAGTCTATGTGAGCCAAAAGGCCATAAAAGGAAGCGCTATAGCGGAATTTCTGGCTAGTAGAGCTCTAGAGGACTATGAGCCGTTGAATTTTGATTTCCCAAATGAGGAGTTGATGTGTGTAGCAACTACAGAGGATTGTCCTTGGAAATTGAGCTTTGATGGGGCATTCAATGCAGTGGGAAATAGAATTTGGGCGGTCCTCATATCCCTAAATGGAAATTATTATCCATTCACATACAAGTTGGATTTTGATTGCACAAACAATATGGCTGAGTATGAAGCATGCATCATGGGACTCAGAGCGGCTATAGAGCGAGGAATAAGAACCTTGGAGGTATATGGAGACTCTGCGTTGGTAATTTATCAGCTTAGAGGTGAATGGGAGACAAGGGATCCTAAATTGATCAATTATCGAAAGATAGTTTTGGGATTACTTGAGGAGTTCGATGACATTACTTTCAATTATATCCCGCGATACGAAAACCAAATGGCAGATGCTCTAGGAACCTTGGCTTCAATGATTAGAGTGAATAAAGAGGAGGAGATGAGACCAATTCAGATGAGTATTTTCGAGGCTCCAGCTAGCTGTTGTAACATTGAAGAAGAAAGAAAAGATAATAACCCTTGGTATCAGGATATATTATGATATGTGAGAGATCGTAAATACCCAGAATAGGCAACTAAAAATGATAAGCGAACTTTAAGAGATTAGCCTGTGATTATGTTTTGGATGGGGACATTTTGTACAAAAGAAGAAAGGACCAAGTACTGTTGAGATGTGTTGACGCCGTGGAAGCTAAATTAATCTTGGAAGAAGTTCACGAGGATGTTTGTGGGACACACGCTAATGATTTTACAATGGCTAGACAGATCATGAGGTTTGGATACTATTGGTGTACTATGGAAGGGGATTGTATCAACTACGCCAAGAAATGCCATAAATGTCATATTTATGGAGACAAGATTCATGTACCACCTTCACCTCTACATGTTATGACTTCTCTATGGCCTTTTTCTATGTGGAGCATGGATATCATTAGGCCAATATCACCAAAAGCTTTAAATGGTCTTCGCTTTATTTTTGTGGTCATTGATTAATTCACGAAATGGGTAGAGGCTGCTTCTTATGCCAATGTTACTAAGTCAGCTATAAGTCGATTTTTGAATAAGGAGATCATTTGTCGGTATGGGATGCCTGAGAGGATCATATCAGACAATGCATTAAATTTGAACAACAAAACGATAGCATAAGTTTGTACTCAGTTCAAGATTAAGCATCATAATTCATCTCCGTATCGCCCAAAGATGAATGGGGCAGTGGAAGCTGCTAACAAAAACATCAAGAAGATAGTGGGGAAAATGACTGAAACATACAGAGATTGGCATGAGAAGTTACCGTTTGCACTCTTAGCCTATAGAACGTCCGTCAGAACTTCTACTGGGCAACTCCTTTCTCACTGGTTTATGGGATGGAGGCAGTGTTACCTATTGAAGTAGAGATACCATCTCTTCGAGTCTTGTCAGAAACAAAGTTGGATGAGGCTGAATGGATTCAATCACGATATGACCAATTGAACTTAATTGAAGAGAAGAGGCTAAAAGCTATTCGCCATGGTCAGATGTATTAGAAGCGAATGATGCGAGCTTACGACAAGAAAGTGCGACCAAGAGAATTTCACGAGGGGGATCTTGTGTTGAAAAAGATCCTTCCCATTCAGAAAGACTTTAGAGGAAAATAGATGCCGAATTGGGAAGGGCCATATGTTGTGAAGAAGGCCTTCTCCGGGGGTGCATTGATTTTGACAGAAATGGATGGGAAGAGTTTACCCAATCCAGTAAATTCAGACTCAATCAAAAAGTACTTTGTCTAAAAGAGAGGAGAATCTAAGGTGAAAACCCGCAAAGGGCGCCTTGAGTTTTCGAAAAAAAAATAGAGAGGTCAAGGTGAAAACCCGCAAAGGGCACCTTGTGACAAAAGGGGTTTTGAGTTGAAAACCCGAAAGGGCAACTCAAATTTTGAAGGGTATACAGTAAGCTTGCTATATCAGATTCAACAAAGAGCGAAGCGTGTTGCATATCGGGGCATCGACAAAGTACTTTGGATTTTTTTTAAATACATGTTGAACTCAAGAAAGACTTCATGGAGTTGGTATATAGACGCTCAAGCAGTGATATCTAGAGTATCTAACTTTTATCCTGTTTGCTATCTTTAGATTCTATTTCTTCTTAAAGATAGGCTTTCAGATTAATTCCCTTTGTATTTTTGACAAATTCATTCAAATCTAATTATTCTCAAGATTAAATTTATCTTCCATTATTCTTAAAGTGTGTTGCATTAAATAATGATAGATGAACTAAATAATTTTCACAAATGAAGTTTTGATCATTGCTCTGGAAGTTTCTAGGTAATACAAGAAACTAAAATAGAATAATTGTTCGAGGAATTCACGTAAGTGAGGTTCGAAAGAACTCAAGGGATTTCTTTCTTTAGTTCAAAATGATGATTGGGCAGATCAAACGATTTGATCCTAAGAGAGGATCATCTTACAAACATTTTGATGGGTCATGGCATTTGAAGAATGGTACAAACTCACGGGCTGAGTAAGAATGATATTTCGAGAGAAAAAGGAGGAGCTTTGATGAAGGAGTGAGTAGTGATGTCTGGAATAGGGGTCATATTCATAAATATTTTGCATTATAACGGGTTTAATTAGGAGCATTTGACTCACTTTGATCATAGCATCCTAATCATTATGCATGAACTCATATGCATTATACAAGTTAAGTCCTTCAAGGGACAATGAAGATCGATGCGCCTTAACCCGCTAAGCAGTAGGGTAATAGGCTAAAGCATAGCAGATCTGACCTTCAAGTGTTTACGTTGAAGCAGATCCAAGATGATTTGGCATCTTCATATTCGACGAGGAGCAAATCCAAGATAGTAGAATTGGCGTCTCTGTATTGTCAGAGAGCAGGTTAAAGATGACAGATTTGGCGTCTCTGTATTGTCAGAGAGCAGATAGAAGAAGCAGACTTGGCATCTCAGTATTGGCAAAGAGCAGATCGAAAATAACGGATTGGTGTTCTTGAGTTTTCAAGAAGCAGGTTGAAGATGGCCAATTTGACACTCCTGAAGACATCAGAATACCTTTGGGGAAGATGAAGATCAAGATTTTGAGACTTAGCCAGACCGGGCAAATTTGGTCCTTTTATAGTCTTTGCTCGATTCCTATTACATAGCAATGAGAAAAGAGGGGCAGCTGTAATAACCCAAATTTACCCGGGCCCATAAATAAATAAGTAAATAAACAAATATAAAATAAAAACAGTTCATTAATAAAGTCTATTCACAAAAGCCCAAAGCTCGATTACCATTGAAAGCCCTATAACCAATTACAACCCATAACCCAGCTAAACTACTCGTTAGCCCGTTTACACCCAACCCAAAAATAGGTACGGCCCAAATGGCCCAACTTGGTAACAGATGAGGGAAGACCTAGGGTTTCTGGAACCCTAGGAGCCGCAAATGAAAGGATCCAGAAGCTAAGCCATCAGTCACGCCGCTTCACCTCGCGTCATTTCAGCTACCCTTCATCGGTGCCTTGATTCCAGGCCCCGTATCTCGTTGTAATTGAGACGCAAATCGACGCCGTGATCAGTGCCCCTTCTTCTCCTCGATCATCTGAAAAAATGGAAAAAAAGGACAGAAACAAGACAAATATAGGAAGAAAAAGATCGAAAATCTGTAAATATGTTGTAAACAGTGGCTATAAAAGCCTAAATTAAATACGATGTAAAGGATGGATTTTTACATAAATAAAAAGATATACGCATATATTGACAGATATAAGAACAAAAGAAATATTGGCAGATTACCAAAGAATACAAAGGTGAATATTCTATTTATTTTTACAAAATATATACTGGTAATATAAAAAAGGGAAAAGGGGAACGAACCTTTTCTAATTAGCGTGAAAACGGGAATTTTTTCCAGCGGCGTTTGCGGTGGCACATAGGCGTGTGGGCGCCTGAGAACGGAGGCTCGACGGAGCTCCGAGGTCGGTCCCAGATCCTCTTTCAGAGGATTTCTTCTTTTTTTTTTTTCAGAACCGGGTTAAAATGATTTTAAAACTAAAATCAGGGCTTATATAGCCCTACAAAAACAGTGTCGTTTTGCTTAATTCAATAAATACTAACACGACACCGTTTAGGCCAAGATCCGCGTATTGACCCGAAGACCCGGAGAGGATCCGCGTGTTTTTGTAAAATGGCTAAATTGCCCAATTGACCCTTCCTCTTTTTTAAATGTTTATAATTTCATTTTATTTTTTATTTAAATTTATTTGATATTTTATTTTAATTCAATTTAGTCTGAAGGTCATTAAAATCAGTTCTATAAAGCGGTGTCGTTTTAGGATTAGGCAAATTGCCCGATGAGTCCTCAGGTTTTTAGCATACGTTCCAGAAAACTCCAAAATTCATTCTTTATTTTAAAATTAATCTCAGGTAATTCAATTAAATTCAATTTTAATCCTTTTTTTAAATACTTTATATTTTTTATATTAATTATATAAAATAGTACATATTATTTTTATTATCCATTATATTATTATTACATTTTTAAATTTTTATCATATATTTTTAATATATATATTATTTATTCTGCTATATTTATATTTTACTATATGTTATATATTTTTATTATATATTATTTATTTTACTATGTTTTATATGAAAAATACTTATTATTATTATTTTATATATTCTTTATTATATTATATTTCATTAATTTTATTTATGTATTATTATTACATACTATATTTTATTACATATTATTCTTTATAATATCTATCTTTCTTATATATATTTTATATTATATACATTTTATTATATATATTATTTATTATATGATTTATATTATATATTTTATTTGTTAATTATACACTCTATTTTACCATATTTCCTAATATTACCTTTATTTTATTATAAAACATACATTATTTTATTACTTATATACATTCTTAAATTATTTTTTTATAAGAAAAATATCAATATTGAGTACATTTTTAGTTATTATACCCTATAGTATAACCTACATATGTATAGATATCATTTAAAAAATAGGGGTTCTCTTTTATTATTATTATATTATTCAATATATTTTCTAAATATCTTGTTTTTATCTGATTTATATTTTATACATTTTAATTTATTTTTAGTTTTCTATTATTTTGATATAGTAGGTTAAATTTTACATATCATTTATTTTTGTATATTTGCATGAAATTAATTGTTTATGGTGATTTGCATAAGACATTATCATATATGTATATTGTAATTTATATATGTTGTATCTATTATGTATTATATGGTGTTTTGCATGTAACCATAATGCATGAACATTTACGTTATTTATAATGATATGTGCATAAAGTGATAATGTATATTGTGTGATTTATGCCATTATTACTATTTCCTATACTATATTTGCATGAAATGATAAAGCATGTATATTGTAATTAGATTCATTTAATTCCTTGTAATATGCAAAACATATCATTACTTTTAAAACCAAAAGTTATATATCATTTAATTCAAAAAAGAACTTTAAAAAAATGAGGCAATGTTTTGATATTTAGGAATTCGAGAAATAGTGCCCTAACATGCTGGGTTGCGATTTCTCGTTTATCTAAATATCTAAAATATCCTTCTAAACGAGTTTTACAAATCACAAGATGATTTTAGTTACGAAAGTTTAAAGATATCGTGCCCAATCATGCTGGATGTGATGTTTGTACTCTTTTAAAACGAATGAATCTTGATTCTTTTCAAAAAGCATTACGGTTTTAAGGGGATCTCATTTCTAAATTCTTTCAAACTTCTGAAACTAAGGCAAAATTATTCAATTTGGTACCAATTTTGGGCGTTACGATGGTGCTAATCCTTCCGCGTACGTAATCGACTCCCGAACCTATTTTCTCATAATTTCGTAGACCAAAACGTTTTATAAAGTGATCCAATCACACTTTAAAAGATTGGTGCCGACTCCCGTTTTCGTCATTTTTTTAAAACCTGTTTAAAGGAGGTTTCGACAGGGCCGGATGGCTTGGCCATGAACAAGTCTAATTATTAATAATATTTGAAATTTTAATATACATATAATAATTAATGGGCAAAATATAAGAATGGTCACTAAATTATTGACTTGATTCTATTTTAGTCTCTTAACTATTTTTTTCATTTAATTACTCAAAACGAAAATCTAATAAATCAACTAATTCAAAATTTTCAAATTAACAATTTTTTTATTCCCGAATATCCAAATCACCAATTAGTTCTTTATAACGTCTTTGATAAATAAGATAGCAGTCGTTGATATTTTCCTAGAATTTTACGTAGGCATCTCTGAGATAAATAGCCTTTTTTGTGCAATTCCAAATATGAAGTAAGTCTTCATATCTTATTGGTGAAACTAACTATTTGAAATTCAATAGACCCCTCTTTTCTTCTTCTTGAAAAATAACTGAGATGAATGATTTTTTTACCATAAAACCAAAAAATTTCCTCCTTTTTTTTGAATGTGAATTTAACTGATCAGTAATATTAATACCAGTCATTTTGATATACACGATGATTTTAAGTTCGTTATGAACTTTATCATTTTTTTTTCAAATAAAATTAATCAATTCGGATTTCGATTTAATTCATATAGGCATACAAAAGAGTGAGAGATTTCTACAAAAGAGAAAATTTGAGAGTTCAAATAAGAGGATTTTGTTGATTTCATTTGTTAATCTAATTGATAAACTTTTTGAAATTAAATATTTTAATCCTACTCTCCATTAATTCTCCTTAGATTTTTTTTACAGAAAGCTGTTGTGGAATTTTGATAAGTTTCTCAATTTTCCATGTGGGTAAGTAATTTTTCTTTCCTCTACTCTTCTTTCTTTCACTAAGTTTAGGCTTTCCTTATTTCTAATTTATTAATGATCACGGAAAAAGTTAGTACTAGTGGACTCAAACATAACCTGCAACTTAGCAATGGGATTATTTCTACTCCTAACCAGAAAAGTTAAAAACTGTTACGTTTGGCAAATTACAACCAAAGATGAAGCTAAATCGGCTCATTTGATGACAAATCGGCTCATTTGATGACAATATTTAAAGAGTGACAACAATGGGGCAAAGCATTGCCCACCATCGCCACCTCCACTCGACCTCATTCTCTCAACCTATAACAATCTCAAATAAAAAAAATACCCCAACCATTCAACTATCCAGAAACCCAACAATTCAAAAAAGAACCATACACATTAGTTGTCAGTAAAGAAGGAGAGGAACACCGAGTGAGAAGCCTGCAGACACCCCAAAAATTCAAAAGAAATAAGATACAAAAGAAGAAAATCTAAAAAAGAAGAATAAAAGTAGAAGGCTCATCTCGGCAGCGTACGACGGGGGTGGCTTTAAAGCTACAGGATGATTCTATCGTCAGAAGAGACTACTGGCAGCGGTAGTTTAGGATGGCAATTGATGGCGGTAGTAACAAAGGGGCAACTAGGTTTTTTATTGAAAAAAGAGGGAAAGAAAAATGAAAAGAGGTCGAGAGAGAGAGGTGGAGTCCAAGCGTTTTTCAACGGCGATAAGTGTAGAAAGAGTTGTAGGTTGTTGAAGCAGTTAGAATAGTTAGTTTATTTTGTTATGAATCAGTTATACATGATTTGTAGAAATACATTAATAATTGTAATTTTATATGATATATACAGATGAATTTTTTACATGGTATCATATGAGCCATTTTCTAGGTAGTTTGGGCCTCATTTTTTCTCTCTTCTTAGGCTAGTACCGGTTTTTTGTTCCCAATTTTTTCTCGTCTTGTTTGATCGTTCTTCGTCTAGGGCACACATTTTTTCCCCAATTTTTTCCTATTATCGTGGTTTTTACTGGCATTTTCATGGATGATGTTGATTTTCATCACCCTTTGTTCCTTCATCCTTCTGATACACCGGGAATGGTTCTTGTTTCTCATCGTTTGACTGGTGTTGAAAATTACACTGTTTGGAGTCGCTCGCTTCGAATTGCTTTGTTCGCGAAGAACAAGCTCAGTTTCGTTGATGGTGTTTGCCTTCATTCGGTTTATCCTGATTCTCTCCGTGCTCAATAGGATCAGTGTAATGCTTTTCTGCTTTCTTGGATTCTCAACACTGTCAGTCCAGATTTGTCTGCGGGACTCGTCTTTGCTTCTGATGCTGCTGCAGTTTGGAAAGATCTCAAGGATCGTTTTAACAAAGTGGACGGTTCTCGTATTTTCTTTCTCCATCGGTCTATTGCGCATCTCACTCAAGGTGATACTTCTGTTTCTTCTTATTTCACGCAGTTAAAGTTGCTTTGGGATGAATACGTTGCTCTTATTTATTTTTCCGACTGTGCATGTGAGGTTGGCCAGCAAAATTTGAATATCTTCTTCAGCAGCGATTATTCCAGTTTCTGATGGGTCTTAATGAGACCTATGCTGCAGTTCGAAGTTAGATCCTCTTGATGTAGCCTTTACCTTCTGTAAATTGGGCATACTCCATGATTGTCCAAGAAGAAGCTCAGAGGAGTTTTTCCTCTGTTCTGTCTCCTGTTTTGGATCTTGTGGCTTTCTCTTCTACTGCATCTGGAAGCCGTAAGAAGTTCACTGGCACATGTGATTTTTGTAAATTGAAAGGCCATAAAAAAGAGTCCTGTTACCGGTTGATTGGATTCCCACCGGATTTTAAGTTCAATTGTAAGAATGCTCCTCTGTCTGCTCTTGTTGTTTCCTGTGATGACTCTTCCTTTACTCCTTAGAGTGCTCCTACCTTCACTCCTCAACAATATTCACAGATCCTGGAGTTGCAGAATAAGAGTCAAGTTCTTGTTGCACTGACTGTGAATTGTGCAGGTATACCTTCTATGTCTTATTTAGTTGACCGTAATTTTTCTTGGATTTTGGACACTAGTGCAACTAATCATATATGTTTTGATTCTAAGAGTTTGACTTTTCCTATTGCTTACCCTCCTAACTCCCGTTTTGTTCAGCTTCCAAATGAACGTTCTCCTATTACTCATTCTGGTTCTTTTGTTTTATCTCATCATATTGCCCTTACTAATGTTCTTTGTGTTCCCACCTTTCATTACAATCTTATTTCTATTTCCAAATTGGCTCACGATTTGCATTGTGCAGTCGTTTTTACCCTAATTTCTGCCATTTGCAGGATCTCTCCAATGGCAGGATGAAGGAGATTGGTAGACACTCAAATGGCCTTTACTTATTTGAGTCTTCTTCTTCTCTGGTTAGGTCATCTGGCTCTCCTTTGTCTTTGTCCACCTCAATTTTACGTGCTTCTGTTTCTTGTATGACCTCTACTGCACCTAAAATTCCATTATGGCATGCAAGATTAGGGCATGTGCCCATGCACAAGTTATATCGTTTGTCTTTCTTTAATACTTTGAACTTAATAAAGACTTCACTTGTTCTATATGTCCCATGGCAAGATTATCTAAACTGTCTTTTCCTATTAGTACTTCTAGGGCAGAGACTCCATTTAGTCTGATCCATCTTGATGTTTAGGGACCTTATAGGGTGTCTACTCATAGTGGTCATCGTTTTTTCTTAACCATTGTTGATGATCACACTAGAATGACCTGGGTGTACTTACTGAAGCTTAAATCTGATGTTATTTTAGCTCTTAAACAATTTTTTTTATGGTCAAAACGTAATTTTCTACTGTTTTTAAAATCATTAGGAGTGATAATGGTTCTGAATTTTTTAACTCCGCTTGTTCATCTTATTTTCAGTCCTTAGGGATAATTCATCAAAGGTCATATGTTGATACCCCTCAGCAAAATGGCATTGTTGAGTGTAAACATAAGCATCTCTTAGAAATTACTCACGCTTTACATTTTCAGTCGAATGTTCCAACCAAATTTTGGGGTGATTGTATTTTGGCTGCTTGTTACATCATCAATCGCCTTCCTTCCTCTGTTTTAGCTTGGCAAACACCATTTGAACTGCTCTATAAAAAACCTCCAGATTTTTCTCATTTTCGTGTTTTTGGCTGCCTATGTTTTACAGTAAAACCTTATTATTCTGATAAATTTTCTTCCAAATCACTTCCTTTGGTTTTTATGGGTTATTCTTCTTCTCAAAAAGGTTATATTTTGTTTTGTTTAGAGTCTAAAAAGTTTTTTGTCAGCCGCAATGTCAAATTTGTTGAAGATGTTTTTCCTTTTCGGTCCACTCCTGATGAATTTCCTGTTTTGTTTCCCCCTACTCTTGAAATATCAGATTCTGATTTTCTCATTATTCCTTCTCCCACTTCTATTCGTTCCTCTCTAATCAATCCTTCTCTAAGTACCCCTTCCGCTATACCAACTTCGATTTCGGCTTCAGTAAGTACATCTCACCCTTCAAACTCTCTTACTCTGCCCGTTGTTGAACCTAAGCAATCTAGCCAAACCATTAGGCCTCCTTCTTGGTTACAAGGTTACATTCATCCCTACCAATCTACTTCATCCGTAGGTGTTTTTTTCCACTTATACTTCTTCTTCGCGTTTCCCTTTACATACTCATGCTTTTGTTTCTTCTCTTGCCAACATTACTGAGCCTGTTTCCTATTCTGAGGCTCGAAAGTCTTCCCACTTGATTCAAGCCATGCAAGAGGAAATTCAAGCCTTACAATCTAATCATACATGGACTGTTGTCCCTTTGCCTCCGGGAAAAGTTCCTATCGGCTGTAAATGGGTGTTCAAGGTTAAACTTCGAGCTTCTGGTGAAATTGAGAGATATAAAGCTCGTTTGGTTGCAAAAGGGTATAATCAAAAAACGGGGATTGATTACTTGGAAACTTTTTCTCTCATTAAAATGGTTACTGTTCGAACCATTTTAACTCTTGCTGCTTCTTTCAGTTGGCCACTTTATCAAATGGATGTCTCTAATGCCTTTCTTCAAGGCGATCTTTATGAGGAGATCTATGTGACTTTACCTGAGGGTTTTCGCAGCCAGGGGGAGCATATGGTGTGTCGGCTGCAGAAATCATTATATGGATTGAAACAGGCATCTAGGCAATGGAATGCCAAGCTTATTGGTGCTCTTATTTTGGCTGGTTTTAAGCAAAGTAAGCATGACTATTCTTTTTTCATTAAAAAGAAAGAGGGCAAGATGGTTATTATACTGGTGTATGTTGATGATCTTCTTATCACTAGAAATAACATGGACATGATTGCTGACTTGAAAGGGATTCTGAACTGAAATTTTAAGATGAAGGATTTAGGAGAACTAAGATACTTTCTTGGGATTGAAATTTTAAGGTCTCTGGAAGGCATTTTGCTAAATCAGCTGAAGTATACACAAGAACTCATCCAAGACACTGGTCTAAGTGACGCAAAGGTTGTTTTTACACCACTTGAGCAGAATCAAAAACTAACAACAGCAGAATTTGATGAAGTCACTCAGCAGCATCAAGAAGATAAGTTGTTAGAAGATAAAACAGTTTATCAGAGACTCATTGGAAGATTGATCTATTTAACCCATACAAGACCAGACATCAACTTTGTTGTTACTCATCTTAGTCAGTTTATGCAAAATCCAAAACAATCACATATGGAAGTAGCATTCAGAGCAGTGCGATATATAAAGAGGGATCTAGGGCTTGGAATTTTTTTGAAGGCTAACAATAAACATCAGTTGGTGGCATATTGTGATTCAGATTGGGCTTCTTGTCCAATGTCAAGACGATCAGTTTCAGGTTTTTGTGTGCAGTTAGGAGACTCACTTATCTCCTGGAAATCGAAGAAATAGTATGTTGTATCTAAATCTTCTACTAAAGCAGAATACAGAAGTATGGCAGCTGTAACATCAGAACTAGTTTGGATTTCAGGTTTATTTAGAGAACTGGATATAGGTGTAACTGAACCAGTGAAACTGTTTTGTGACAACAAAACAGCCCTTCAAATAGCAGCAAACCCTGTGTATCATGAGAGGACCAAGCATATAGAGATTGATTGTCATTTTGTAAGAGAAAAAATACAATGAGGGCCTATAGCTACTGAATATGTGCCAACAGCAGAACAATTGGCAGATGTTATAACGAAAGCCTTGGGGTCACAATAGCATAGTCATCTGATTTCCAAGTTGGGGTTAAAAAGTATTTTTATACCTCTAACTTGAGGGGGAGTGTAGAAAGAGTTGTAAGCTGTTGAAGCAATTAGAATAGTTAGTTTCTTTTGTTATGAATCAGTTATACATGAGTTGTATAAATACATTAATAATTGTAATTTTATGTGATATATACATATGAATTTTTTACAATAAGAAGGCCAGTGGACGGCAATGTTCGCGACGGTTGGAGAAGGGTGCACAGTTTGGGTTTCTATGGTGCAGAGAAAATGAAATAAGGAAAAATAAATAGAAGATGAAGAAGAGAAAAGAGAGGGAAAAGGGAAAATGGCTAAGGACAGCGGTGGCTGGAGGCGTTACCAGACAATGGTGGCGACGCAAAAAGAAAAGAAAGGAAAATGATATTCAAAAGTCAAAACTAAAAAAAAAAAAACACTTACCTGGAAAATTAGGAAAATTACATGGAAATTTCCAAAATTCCATGTGAGCTACCTCTAAAATAAAAATTTTAAATGACTAAATCAAAAAATTAATAATTAAGTTACCAATAATTAAGTGACCAAAATAGAATGAAGTCAATAATTTAGTGATTATTTTTATACTTTACTCATAATTAATTATATGTAAATGTTTTAATTTATGTTTAACATTGGTTTTACTATTATTGAACTCACATATATTTATTTTTGAACAATCTCATTATAGATTTTGAACATATCTTCTCTTTTTGACACAATACCTAAAACTACCTATAGTCCCTCCTCAACCCATAAATAGGAAGATAATGTGCTTCAGCGCACTCGAACCCACATCCTCCTGCATTGGTAATAATACCCATGCCAATCGAGTTAAGACTCAATCGACTTTAACTCACGATATTTAAATGCAAACGGATTATTAATTTTAATGTGTCATTCTCTTTATATTACAAAATTTAAAATAAATTTTAATTGTTTATTTCTTAAGTCATTTAGAGGTTAAAATTTTCCAAAGACTTGTAATGCACTCAAAGACATGTTTCAAATGTATTTTAATCTATCCAAATGTTTTTGAGTCATTCCAAAGTGTTTCTAAGGTGCTTAAAGTGATTTTAAGGCACTTTGATAGTTTAGTCTCAAGAAAAGCAAGTTAATAGCCAAACATTGCTCTAAGAGTGCCAAGTCTTAAGATATAACTTCCCAATAGCTACTTTTCAACCAAGTCTTGAGACATAAGTTGTAGGGACACTTTTTAAACTCGGATTTAATGTTTGCAAAGGTTAGATTTCATTCTCAGCAATCTTAAATGTCCACAAACCTGTTATTTGGCATAAATACTCATCAAGAACACTTCAATACTGAAGAAAGACATACCCCAACATCAAAATCAAGAAAAAAAGGCTCAATTTTTTTTTCTATTTTCTCTTCTACATATCTCTAAGAGCTTATGGCTAGATATTTTATCACTTCAATTTCATTTCTTTGATAGCTTAATTTTTGTAAACACGCACATCGTAGAAGTCTCTTTGTTTACTCATATCACCAATTATATATTGAGAGGGTTTTTAACTGAGTTAGAAAAACTAAGAAATGTTATAGTTTAGCCATAAAAACTAAGAAAAAGATAGTGTTATAAATGTTATACCTAGATATCAATTCTATTAATGAATTGTGAATTTTTTAGTAATGAAAGTTAAAGTAGTAGAGTTAGGCAATTAGGATCGAACTACTATAAATTCATTATGTCAAGTTATTCTCTCATTCTCGTTTAATTTAGAATAGTTTGTGGAATTTTTTTAAATTTATCAATTCACTACAAGAAAACAGACTTTTAGCGGCGCTTTTTTTAGCCTTTAGTGGCGCTTTTAAGCGCCGCTAAAACTTTTTGCGGCGTTTTTACAAGCGCCGCAAAAAACGCCGCTATAGGAAACGCCGTAAAAATTTGTGGCGTTTATCCAAAAAAAGGCCGCTAAAAGTCGTGACTTTTAGCGGCGCTTTTTTCACAAACGCCGCTAATTTTGGCAGATTTAAAATACAAATTTTTCACCAATATCCAACCCTTTCTGCATTAAATCCAACCAAAAACAGCAAATATAGCATAAAATGCAACCAACAACAGCAAATATAGCATGAAATGCAACTAAAAACAGGAAATCTAAATGATCTTCAAATTTAACAAAAGATATATGTAATTAATAAATAAAGTAAAACTCATAATATTCTTACAATAATGTTAAATATGACAATGTTAAAAACATTCTTACAACGAGAAAACTAATGTCTAAGATGGCGGCTTTTGCGACTGCTGAAACATCTGCATCATATGCTGAAGTTGTAGCTGGAGCTCATCGTACTTTCTGCTCTACTCTGATGCCATCACTGCTGCTTTTGCCTCTTTCGCTGCTGCCGCTGCCTCCCTCTGTGCTGCACCCGCTCTAAGTTGTTGCTGGAGTTCTTCATATTTTCTTTGAACCTCGGTAATTTGCTCAACCGTGTTCGCTTGCATCTGAGCTATCTGGTCTCTTAACCTCTGAACTTCAGCTTGAGCTTGACTCATAGAAGGCATGTGTTGCTGGGAGCCGGATCCAAAATATTGTCTCAGGGTAACACCAGATCCTTGAAATCGAACCCGACCATACTTTTCAGGACCCAAAACTTCAGTGATAATTCTGTTATCAATGTTCTCAAGATTAACAGAACTATCAGTCGAAGCAATCGCTTCATTCTCTGCCTTATTCTGCTTTAGTTTCTCCTAATAAATCAATCAAAGAGTTAGAAACGAAATATATAATAAAAAGGAATGCAACATAACATTATTTAAAACTACTAACAACGAATTAAATCATTATAATTAAACATTTTAAATATTTATAATAAATCAAATTTTATTAAGTAAATATACCATAATTTCTCCAGCTTCGGATGTCATAGGAGATCCATCTTTCTTCCTATGCGTAATCTCAAAAAGCTGAAGGCATCCAACTTTTTGACCAGACGAGGCTTCCTACAATATAGTAGTAAAAATATTATTTAATAATAGAAAGTCATTAATATTTGACAGAATTAATAAATTCATAATACCTCAGCCTCAGCTACAGAAGCAAAACTTCTCGACCCTGCCGTGTGCATGAATTTTTGTTTTTGCCTGCTGCTTGTTCCAACTCGCTCGCGGTCCTACATAATGAAATTATTATTACGTATATAGTAAACACTATATATAAGAGTTTGAAAGAACGTAATACCTCTCCTTTCTTTGAATTCCAGAATATAACCGCATCTTCCCATTGGTACCTCAGCATTCCCGGTGGGACATTTCGCAATTTTTCCTCGAGGCTTATGTCTTTCTTTAAATATTGTTTTTTCAAAGTGCTTTTATGGTCTCTCCATTTTTTACCCAATGCCTTCTTGATATAGTCATCGGAGACCTCTAAAGCAAATCTCTCCTAAAAAAACACAAGTTTAGAATGTAAATATAAATGAAACTTAAACCAAATATTATAATTACATTTACGTTTTGTTACCTTAATATTATCGAGAGCCTAATTTTTTTTGCTATCAGGCATGTGATGCCATGATTCGTAATTGATAGGCAACATATTGGCATTTCGTGCTAAAATGCCCAAATAGCCTACTAAAAGTCGAGCTTCAGATCCAACAGGCTGACCATAACTGTTTCTACTTACTTTGACACACTCGACAGGATTTAAGTCGTATAAATCTTTAAGCAGCGTACGTCCTCGACCTCTGTGCATCCCACCACCTTCAGCTGAAAAACGATACATTATTATATTAAAATTGACAAATAAATCAATAATAAAAATCAACACATGTAAAATGAACCTAACATTACTTTGAAATTCTTCAGGCTCGTCAAGTGTCTCCGGCACATTCAAAGATCTAACAACTATCTGCTGTTCACTATTTGTTTCTTCCGAATTTGGAGTATTCTGGACAATACTTAAATCTCGTAATCTTCTTCTACGCATTTTTCCTGCAATACATATAAAATAGTTGAAATTTTAGTAACAAATTACAACAATAATAGTACAAATAAAACAGTTAAATTATATAACATGACTAAGATTAAAATTATAATATTACATATAATTCAAAAATCGTAAAATCTTACTACATCATTATTCGTAAATATCTTCATCCACATCATGTCGAACCCATGATGTTGTGTACTAGTACTAGGGTTATTTTCATCTAACTTTTGTTCTGGAAAAGGTAATGTTTCTGATCTTTCAACGATTTCATCTCTACTTCCATTACCCATGTCAAACAAGTCTTTAGGGGTGTTCTGGAGTACAACATACTAACCCTCATCAGTTGGATCTTTCGAATAAAAAATTTGTTTCACTTGAGAGGAAAATACATATGGCTCGTCCATCAATTGTTGTCCAGTGTGAATCAAGCGAGAGAAATTAATCATTGTAAAACCAAATTGATCTTTTTTAATTCCACGAGCAGTATTAACATCAGCCCAATCACACCGAAATAAGACAACTTTCCATCTGCCATAGTAATCCAACTCAATAATGTCTATAAGAAGTCCGTAATACTCCACATTACCCTCAACCGGATTCCTGTCCCTAGCACTAACATAACTTGTAATTGAAGAATTAACAACAATTCCACAATTTTGAGTTCTCCTCATTCTCTCACGATATTTTGTATGAAATCTGTATCCATTGATGAGGAAGGCACTATATCTTTTTATTACTCTGTTCGGACCTTGGGAAAGCCATTTAACTTTGTCATTGACGTCCTTCCCACTCCAAACCTATTGAATCAAAAGTAAATTGAGTAATTATAAATGAATTATCTAAAAACATTCTTATTTGATTAACTAAATTTTGCGATTATATGTAACTTATTAACTTCAGTTACATACCATTGGCTTAACCATTCATGAAAAGATTCTGTGACTAACTTATTAATCTCTCGATGTTGTAATCTTCGAGACCGTGCACGAGATCTCAAAATTTGTTTGTACTCACTTTGTTAAAAACAAGTTTAATTGGTTAGAAGATAAACAAAGCAAAACGACGAATATGTGAGGAAATTTTAGAACATACTTGCGTAACGGTTCAACTGAATCGTGGTGAAAAAGTGCATATCGATGTGCTTGTATCCACGATATATCATCTAATTCTGCAATTTCAACTTTGCCGATTGGTTCTCCATAACTTTGAAATAAATAAGTTTCGGACAAGTTATGATCATTGAGCCTAGCATTTCTACTTGGTCTATTCAATCGTGTTTCAACATCTTCTAAATATCTAGAACAGAAGGTTATGCACTCCTCTGCCAAGTAGCCTTCAGTAATTAATCCTTCTGGATAACGCTTATTACGACAATAAAACTTCAATTTGCTTAGAAACTTAAACACGATATACAATATTTATCAAAAGCACCTTTCTATAGGATACATCCATCGATAAAAAACTGGTCCACCACGTATTGCTTCGTGAGGGAGATGGATTACCAAGTGTACCATAATAGTGAAGAAGAAAGGTAGAAAGATCTTGTCCAAATTGCATAATGTTAAAGCGGCTCGATCCTGTACTTTCTCAAGTTCTTCAACATCCAAAACTTTGACACAAATAGCTTTCATTATATTGGATAATTCAATTATACAGGACTTCACATTTTTTGACATACAGCACCGTAAAGCAACTGGAGTAAATCTTGCATCAAGATGTGGTTATCATGTGATTTTAATGAATACAATCTTCGATCTTTAAGACTCACACATCTAGATATATTTGACGCATACGCATCTGGGACCTTTATATCCTTCAACAATATGCAGAACACTTCTGTCTCTTTCTTTGACATTGAAAAAATAGAAGGCGGCAATCGATATTTCCCATTCAGAAGTACTTGAGGATGAAGATCACGTCGAATTCTCATGTCAACTAAATCAAGTCGACTCTGAAGATTATCTTTTGATTTTCCAACGACATTCAAAATTGTCCCAATTATGTTCTCGCAGACATTCTTCTCAATATGCATGACATTAAAATTATGGCGTAATATGTTGTGCTCCCAATAAGGCAACTCAAAAAAATACTCCTTTTTTTCTACAAGTCCGCCTCATTAGGATCATCCTCTTTCGTCAGATTCATCATTAGATTCATCCCTCGATCTTCTCTTTGTTTGCGTGTTAGGTGGTTGATTCATCTTCCCATAACTAAAGTTGATATCTTTTAACATAAACAAGATTTCAGATCCAACGGTCTGCTCAGGAGCTCCCCTTTACTCTTCAGTACCGTCAAATAGAGTCCTCTGAAATCTAAATTTATGATTTCCATCTAACCACCGATGATGGCCCATGTAAGAGAACTTCTTCCCACTATACAACCACTTCGAACAAGTTTTGCAAAGACAACAAGGACAGCATAACGTCCTTTAGTACTCCAACCCGATAAATTAGCATAAGTCGGGAAATCATTAATTGTCCACAATAAAGCTGCACGTAAATTAAAGTTCTCCTTTCTCAATACATCATATGTCTCAACATCCGACCATAATTGTTTTAACTCTTCAATAAGTGGTTGCAAATAGATGTCAATACCATTTCCGGGACCTTTCTCTCCAGGGATAATCATTGATAAAATAAATGAAGATTGCTTCATGCAAATCCATGGAGGAAAATTGTAAGGAACAATCACTACTGAGCCAAATCGCATGTCTGAAGTACTCATGATTTTAAAAGGATTAAAGCCGTCAGCTGCTAGCCCAAGCCTCACAGTCCGAGGATCACTTGCAAAGCTTGGAAATTTACTGTCAAAAGATTTCCAAGCTAAAGAATCATCAGGATGCCTTAATAATCCTTCATCGGTTCGTTGATTATTATGCCACCTCATTGAATCGGCCGTCTTTGATGACATGAAAAGCCTTTGAAGTCTGGGTATTAGGGGAAAATATCGTAAAACCTTGACTTGCTTCTTTCTTAACTGTGCCCTACCTTCATCCGCATTCACATCTTCTGTATTCCCATTCATCCAACGAGAGTTACCGCAACATGACAAGGCTGTTGGTTCTTCTGATCACCACAGTACAACATGCAGTCATTTAGGCAACTATGAATTTTATCATACCCAAGGCCCAAATCTTTTATTAGTCTCTTTATATCTTGACAAGACTGGGGGATTTTTGCAAATGGAAACATCTCTCTCAGAAACTCTAACAGCATTGTAAAAGAGTTTCTGGTCCACCCTCCCAAATATTTTAAGTGAAATAGACAAATGCAGAAGAACAATTTTGAATATTTTGATCCCTCGTAAAGTTCTTCGTTCATTTCATTAAGTAAATTGTAGAACTTCGCCGCTTCTTCATTTGGCTCCTCATCAGGTGCACTTGTTCCCGTTTCACAAAAAATATTTCCACCAATATTACAATTATCGGATGCAATAAAGTCAGGTGGAAACGATTGCTCACCATGACTTTGCATATTAAATGCATCTCGTAACGTACCTTCCATGTCATCTTGTCTAACATACTAGTGGTAATCAGTATTAGGATAAGTCGGATTAATCGTTGAAAAAGTTCCACTAGAAGTACACTCTTCATGAAAAATCCATTTTCTATACCCCCGAATAAAGCCATCAACAATTAGATGTTCGTAGACAACTTCACGAAAATGCCAATTGATGTTGCCACACTTCTTACACGGGCAAAGAATCATATTCTCTTGGCTTGCATTTTGAAATGCAAAATTTAGAAAAGTTTGTACTCCATTTCGATAGGCGTTGCTTACCCTTGACAATTTCATCCAACTCCTATCCATTTCGTAGTTCTTGAAGTCTAAACTTGACAATAAACTACGATTACTAAAATAGATAATACATATCAAGTATCAAGTAGCTAATGGGTGTAAACTAATTCACGTAAGTTGCGGGATTTTCAACTGTATATTTATGTATTATGTAAGTTAAGTAAGTTATGATATGATATAAATTTATGTAAGGTATGTAAGTATATTATGATATGAAATATATTTATGTATTATATAAGTTATGATATGATATAAATTTATGTAAGGTATGTAAGTAAATTATGATATGAAATATATGTATGTATTATGTAAGTTATGTAAGTTTAAAATATCATGTATTTAATTATTTTAATTAAATAATATTTAAATAAATTAATTCAAATTATATAATTTAAAAAATTGTGTATAAAAAAGTCGAAAACCATATAAGATGAAATGTCAACTTTGTTCCTTGGAAAAAAAATAATAATAATAAAATTTGACGATGTGGAAAATCACATGGAAAAAAATTATTTTAATTAAATAATATTTATAAAAATTATTTTAATTAAGTAATATTTACATAAATTAATCCAAATTATATTAAGTAATTAATATTTAAATAAATTAATCCAAATTATATAATTTAAAATAAGATTGAACCTTGTTTTAATATAGACATGTCTTTTGCTTTTATTTGGCAAATCACATGTGCAGTTAAAATATAGATGTACAATAGTCCACACTTAATTTAATTTATGTTTTACAAGTCATCTTTTCTTAAGTACATGTTAAAGCATTGTGTGAACATCCGTATTTAGCTTAAAAGCTATGATTTATTTTGAATAAAAAGTTTTAACTTAAATGATAAAACGGACGATAATATTTGTGATAAAACGGACGAGAATATTTCAATAATAGTTTAAATTTAATTATAAAAATATATAAAATATTTTATTAAATATTTGTATCGGAGATGGGACATATTATACTAATAATTTAATTTATTAAAAATCGTGATAGAAATATAGAAATATTTAATCACAAATTATAAAAATAAGGTAGAAAAAATTCACGTGGTAAGCATACATGTAGAGAGGTATAATATGATTAAAAGGTTGCAAACTGAGCACTTAGGTCATGGAATACATGGCATATTTCAATGGAGAGACATCAAATAAAGATTTAGCAAATTAAATATACGTACCTCTTAGAAATTGTAAATTGGATGGTAGAGTCAATTCCAGCAAATTAAATTATACCCGCAAACAATGAACAGCTATAAAATTAAAAAATAATCTGAGGATAGACAAGAATAGTAATTTAATTTTTACATTAAAAAAATGTACAGTAATAACTTAAAAATTTATAGACTAAAATGAAAATTCAAAAACCCTTTGAAATTAGACTAACATGAGTTTACTAATACGGGTGTTACTATCTGCGTGGTATATTATACATATATTCATATTATATGTATTTGCTTAATATGGTTTCAAGTTTGTACCAAGAGAAGAGAAAGTTAGAAAGAAGATACAAATGCTCTTTTTTTTATATAAATATTGAAATGAAGCATAGGAGGACAATTATGATTGCGGTTTAAAAAACAGACTCAAATGGGTTGGAGCCACGCTTGCCATTTTACTACACTTTTGCAATCTTTTATCAACGTTATTATAATCAATCTGAGCATGTACTTACCTCCTACTTTATTATGTAACATATATCTATTCGTTTCATGTTGGTATTAGTTTTCTCTTTTAGATTATAATATGCTTAAAGTATAATATATTTATATAAAATTTATTTTATGCAATTATATTTTGTATAAAATAGATGAGCTCCCTACCTGCATCAAAGTTCGTAAAAGGAGTTTGATTTTTTGGTCCCACTCAAATCTTGTCTAATGGGTCCAAATAAGGAAATGGCTCCCAATCTTTTAAATAAAAGGCTGTGTGATCTGCTGTCATGGGGTTTGCTAAAACAGTTCTAGCAATAGGGTGCATTTAGAGGTGTGCATGGGTTGAGTCGGGCTGGGTTTGAGCTGGACCCATAGAAAATTCTAAGCCCATTTTCAAGGCTCGGCCCGAGAAAAAATTGGTAGCCCGAGCCCGGCCGACCATATTAATTTTTTTTACTTTTTTATTAAATAAAAAACTTTAAAAAATAATAATTCAAATACATTTAAAACATAAAAACAAATATTAAAACAAAAAAAATAAAAAATAAGACAAACAATTCTTAAAATAATACATAAATTAAAAATATAATAAAAAGTAGTTATATTAAAAATGAAACAAATTAGAACTAAAATAATAACCAAATTAATAACAAAACAAAAGTTTTACAATATCAAAATAATATTAAAAACGACAACATATAACATAATAAATAGCTGTAAAAGAACAATAAAACACGACAAAAAGTAGCACCAAAACAGCACCAAATAGCATCAAAACAGCACCAAAATACCATCAAAACAGCACCAAACAGCAACAAAACAGCACAAAAAACAGCATCACCAACAACACCAAAAACTTGCAAAATATAATCAACCAACCAAAATATCTATTCATTAACCAATTAACATATTTAATTTTATAACAAAATATAAATTGTAAGCTAAATTAAATTGTCAACAATTAGAAAGGAAGGTAACCTAAAAAGCAATCGAAGAAACATCGTCCTCATCGTCCTCATCGTTCTTGCAACCAATTTCTAACATGAAATAAGAATAAATAATTAGATAATCAAATTGATAAAAAAATAATATAAAATTACAACAATAAAACGAGAATAATAATTACCTGTTGAAAATCCCTTAGCTCGCATCCAATCATCCAAGCAAACAACGGCTTGAACCGTTTTTGGCTTAAGTGAACTCCTCAAAGGTGTGATAACTTTCTTACCCATACTAAAAGTCGATTCGAAAGCTACAGTTGATATTGGAATTGCCAAAAGATCACGAGCCAATAATGAAAGCTCATTATACCGAATTGAACTTTTGCTCCAATAATCCAAAACATCTATTTGACTATTCAACTCAAGCTCCGGATCTTCCAAATAAATGTCCAATTGTGACTTTTCACTCCTAGTGCTAGATTCATTTAAATACCGTTTATAATCATCACTCTCATCAAAATCTCCTCCAAAATCAACATTATTAACATTGTGTTCACCCAAACTAGAATCAACAGGATTTTTATCCAAAACATTAGAACTCCCAGCCAAAGAGGAAGACGTGGATTTGGATTTCTTAACATACTCGTCAAATAAGAGTCTAAGATTGCTAAGAATAGTTTCAACAAAATCTGAAGCATGAATACCATATATTGTAGTAAAGCAATACTGTACATAACTCACCTTGTAACGAGGATCTAAAATTGTAGCACATGATAATATCAACGAATAATCAGCCCAATATTTATTAAATTTCTCTTGCATTTGCTTAACCATTGGAGTTAAAAACGAATAAGGACCTTTAACTGTATCAAGCAAGACCTTGTGAACCTTCCAAACACCTCTAAAATAAAGATTAGCCATTGGATAATTAGAACCAAAAAAACACAAGTCACATCATAAAAGACTTTCAAAAATTTGCAAAGAATAGCAACATTTCTCCACTCCTCGTTAGAAAGTGCAAATATTTGATAATCTTTATCCCATTGGCCCCAATAATCTAGCACATCTTTATAGTAAAGAGAAGATTCAAGCATCAAATAAGTAGAATTCCATCTCACACAGACATCATGACGCACCTTTTTGGTCACATTCAAATGAAAAATTTTGTCGGCTACATCATAAAATCTTTTCCTACGAGTTCTCGACTTTTTTATGTACTTAATTCCATTTCGAATCTTAGCAACAACATCATCAGCAAGTTCCAAACCAGCTTTAACTATAAGATTCAATAAATGTGCACAACATCTAACTTGAAAAAAAGCACCATCATACAAAATAGCTCGGTTTGCACGAAAACGATTTTTAAGACAAGAAACCATAACATCATTATAAGAAGCATTATCCAAAGTGATGCTAAAAATTTTCTTGTCTATACCCCATTGAGATAAACATAAAACAAGTTCATCCGCTATGTTCAAACCATCATACGGAGGAAATAAAGCTCTAAACCTTATGATTCTCTTTTGTAGCTTCCAATTTTCGTCAACCCAATGAGCAGTAATGCAAATATATTCATCATTATTATGCTCCAAGTTCCAATTATCAGAGGTTAGACAAATTAAACCAGGTGCTTTAGCCAACTTTTCTTTAACACGATCTCTCTCTTTTGCATAATACATTAGGACATCCCTAGCAGTTGTATATCTACTTATATTCTTAAAATTAGGACTAGCAATACTCATCATGTATCTAAATCTCGGTTCTTCAACTATCCTAAATGAATGCTTGCCACACACAAGAAAAGTAGAAACAGCTTTACGACATTCATCAGCATCAAACTTGTAGTTTTTTATAAATGGAACACCTCCTAATGATGGTTGAGTGGCTATGGTGTATTGATTGATGTCCTTATTAACTTTTTTCAAACAGCTATTTAGATGACGTCTTAAATGAGAGGTTCCACTAGAAGATTTAGCAGAGAAGATAGTCTTACAGTGATTACATTGTGCCTTCAATTCATTGTTGTTCTCGCATTCAAGCTTTGTCATTTCATCCCACACCTTTGAAGTGGTAGACTTTTGACGTTTGGCAACACTTTCATACTCATTAAACCCATCGTCCACATGTATAGGACTGTTCGAACTAGCCATAGTAATAAAAACTCAAGTCCTGAAATCCAAATAAACCAAAAGATTATTAATTTTCTTACTAAAAATATCTAATAATTATGATACAATTTATAATTGAGACCAAATGGCTTCATCTTATTTAAATATCTACCACAAGCCTAACAAAATCAACTATAGTTTGGCAATAATTTAACAGTCATTGAAACCCCAACCAATCAGTTCAGTCCAACCAAAAAACAGATCAAGAAATTACAAAACACAAAAAAAGGGAGCCTAAAATCAAGTAAATCAAAATAATTACAGTAAGAAACACAGATCAACCAATAAAAAAAATACGAAACACATCTAGCTAATCTCAATCCAAAGTTTAAAAAAAAATCGAATTAAGGAGACTAACCCAATCAATATATTTACTGAAACCGTCTCTAACTTTAAAAAAAAATTTCCATATATTCGAGATAAAATTGGTAAAAACGGATCTGATTTTACCATTGTCTACAAGAAATATAGCTTAAGCCCTTTGAGGATGTAATAACAAGTGCGGTAGATCGAGATAAAACAAAGAAAATTAAAAATGGAAATTATACCAAAAAAAATTTGCGTATGCTAAGTGTAATAACCCAAATTTACCTGGGCCCGTAAAAAAATAAATAAATGAAAAACAAAAAAAACGAAAATTTATTAAAGTTTATTTACAGTCCATTAACAAAGCCCAAAATTCGGTTGGCTCAAAATTCATTAAACCTACACTCGGTTATACCCAAAACCCTTAGCCTAAATTACCCAATACCCGTTTACACCCTCAACCCAAAGCACACAAGGCCCAAGTGGCCCAACTCGTTAACAGAAGATGGAAAGGCCTAGGGTTTCAGAAACCCTAGGCACCGCAAGCGTCCCAATAGACATGCCTCTTCGCCTCACCCAGTGACTTCGGCCCCGAATCGCGCCGTAGTCGACACATAAATAACTGCCAGCGTCATCGCCTCAATCAGCGCGCCAGTGAATCGTCATCAGCGCCCGATCATCACTATTCACCGCTGGATTTTTCGTCATTACCTGCAAAGGAGGAAAGAAAAGCACAGCAAACATGGCAAGAATCGAGCAGAGAATATACCAGACTTGTAAAGAAAGGCTATAAAAGCCGAATAATTCCACTGTAACGAGGACCCCTTTTTGGATACACATACAAAATAGATATAAAAACAGGCAAACAATTGATATACACAGATAGAAAGAACTACACGCATATATACACAGAGAAAGAAAAAAGAGTAGTTTATTTTTCGAGAAAGGTGATTTAACTATATATTTTTTACAGTTTATATCTCTGTGCAATACACATAAATTGTTTTTTTTTTTAAAAAATTGTTAAAGATTAAAAAGGAAAGGTTTACCTGTGATTAGGCCGGAAAAAGCGAAGGCTTTTAGCCTTCCAACCGCCGTGTACGGTGACGCGTGGGCGCGTGTGCCCGATGATCGGGGCTTGGCCTGACGGAGGCCGGAGCCCGAAGGGCCCTTCTTTTCTCCTCTTTCAGAGGATTTTAAGTTTTTTTTTTTTAAAAAACTAACTTTGAGAATGAATTTTGGGTTAAAATTTGGCTTATATAGCCATATGTAAACAGTGTCGTTTTGCTTTAAAATAGTAACCTTCAAAACGGCATCGTTTTAAGGCCGAGGATCAGCGTGTTGACCCATAACCCGGGGAAGGATCCGCGTGTTTTTGATAAATGGGCAAATTTCTCAATCGATCCTTCCGTTTTTCAGAAATTTATAATTTTATTTTATTTTTATTTTTAAATTGGCCCTAACTTCAATGGTCATTAAAACCTATTCTGGGGGAACGACGTCATTTTTGGGACTAGGGCTAATTGCCCAGTGAGTCCCTCATTTTTAATGCGCATTTCAATTAAGCCCAAAATTTTCATTTATTTGAAAATAGCCCTAGTTTTAATTAAATTCAATTTTAGTCCCTTTTTTATATATACTTAATTTATTTTTTAAAATACTATATGTATTATTTAGTTTATAAACATTAGTTATATAAAAATAATATATTTTATTTTATTTTATATATCATATTAATATGTACGTTTCTTATAAATTTTATTATATATATATATATATTACTTTATATATTATTCATTTTACTATATTTATATATGTAAATTATTATATTATATCATTTTTATTATTTATTATTTTATTTTATGACATTTTATTATTAACTATTCATTATGTATAATTAAAATTTTGTAAATTATTATTGAAAATTACATTTTATATATCATTATTTAAAATCTAATATGTAATATTTTAAAATTTAATGTGAAATTTTGTTCTCATGTAATATATTAATATCTTTTATAAATATATACTAAATATATTAAATCATACAATACATTTATATATATATTAACCATTGTCTAAATTTTCTTTACTATTTTTTTTGCCTTAAATATTTTTCATTTATTCTTTGCAAACTATATTTAGGTTTTATCCTTTTATGTATATAATTTGTTTGTTCATTTTAATTTTTCTTTATATATTTATTTTATGTCGTTATGGTATAACAATATTATCTCATAGATTATTTGTTATTATTATATTATTTATCGTTTTTATACATTTGCATGGAATATTGTTGCACACATATATTATATAGTTATATAGTTCTATTTATTATTTGTCACAGTGTATTTTTCATGAAATGATAACGTATGAACATTTCTTATGATTATATATGCATGAAATACTAATGTATTATATGAGTTATTTATCATTTTCTATACTATATTCGCATAAAATGATAACGCATGTATTATGTAGCTAGGTTTATTTAGTATTAATTTCTTGTAATATGTAAAATACATCATTACTTTCAAAAAATCATATCTCATTTAATTCAAAAGGAATTTTAAAAAGTGAGGCAATGTTTTTAGTATTTAGGAATTCGGGAAGTAGTACCCTAACATGCTGGGTTGCGATTTCCCGTTTGTCTAAATGTCTAAAATATCCTTTTAAATAAGTTTCACAAATCACAAGATGATTTCAGTTGCGAAAGTTTAAAGATATCGTGTCCAATCATGCTAGATGTGATGTTTGTACTCTTTTGAAGCGAAGGAATCTTGATTTTTTTTTCTCGAATTATTATGGCTTTAAAAAGAGATCTTATTTCTAAATTCTTTCAAACTTTTGACGTTAAGACAAAATTATTCAATTTGGTACCAAATTTGGGCGTTGCGAGGGTGCTAATCCTTCCTCGTACGTAATCGACTCCCAAACCTGATTTCTCATAACTTCGTAGACCAAAATGTTTTATGTGGTGATCCAATCACACCTAAAAAGGTTAGTGGCGACTCCCGTTTTCAAAATACTCTCCCCATGTAAAAAGGGAGGTTTCGACAGCTTGGCGACTCCACTAGGGACAATAAGAGAGTCAAACCAAGAAATTGATTATTTTCTGTCTTAATGTCGGAAGATTGGAAAGTTTTAAAAATTGGTCCTTTTTACATGTGTTTGCTGCATATGTTTGTTATGCAGTTGTCGTACATTGCATTTGCATGACCGTCGTGGTCGCACCACTAAGTGGGAGGGAGAAGCTACGCTTTCGTGAGGTTTTCACCTCCGTATGAACTAGTGGATTGCTTCCGGGATACTGTACCTATGTCTTCGTGAGATTTTCGTCTCCGCATAGCCATAGGGAAATGTGTCCCCCTAAATTGAACTTGATCTATATGAGCCTATAATGAGTGAGGATCGAGGAATCTGCTGGTTCAGGTACCCTTGCTTTAGAACTAAAACGCACGCTTGTAGTGAACTTTAAGTACTTACCCTAGGGAGTATAGTAATAACCTCTAGTAAATTACCCTTATAGGTACTTGTTTACTATATATTTATATATGATACTTACTTATTTTATCTTGTTATCATTGCATGTCATTCAACTTTTAAAGGTGTCGATTCACGGTTCGATTTCTAAATTAGAAAGTTTTGTAATGAGGAACGAATATCTTGATAAAGTGGAGGACAATGCCTCTATCTGTACCTAGTCAGAGAAAACCCAGTTAGAGAAAGGAGATAGTGTCACCGAGGGGTATACATCAGAGTTATGGGACTTCACTCGTATTAATTTGACACAGAATAAGTTTCAGGAGTTAAGAGACATCTGGGCCCAATGGGATGACGAGGATAAGCAGCTTTTCTATCAGAATTATGGAGATCTTCCCTATTTGCTAGATATCAAGGTGGATAAGCACCTGTTTCGAGCTATGGTACAGTTTTGGAACCCTGCTTATAGTTGTTTTACATTTGGAGAGGTAGATTTAGTACTAACTTTGGAGGAATATACAACTTTGCTTCGTTGTCCAAAGATTCAAGGTAATAAAGCTTATGTCAGGGCTGCTAATCTCTTGACTTTCATAAAGAAATTGATGATGATCACAGAGATGAGTGAAGAGTGGGCTGCAGCTCGAATTCAACGAAAGGGTGATGGTAAATGCATTCCTTGGGCAAGTTTGAGGGATCTAATATTGGCACACCCAGATACGAAGAGGAGGGTCGATGTCCTGGCCTTAAGTATCTATGGTTTGGTGATTTTCCCAAAAGCTATGGGACATATAGACGAGGTAGTCGTGGATTTATTCGATCAACTAGGTAAGCAAAATACACCTGTGCCTGCAATCCTAGCTGAGACATTTAGATCCTTGAATGCATGTCGAAGAGTAGGGGAAGGAAGGTTCATTGGATGTGCACAGTTGTTGTTAGTTTGGTTCCATAGTCATTTTTGGAAGGTTGATAAGGTTCCTTGCTGAGTGTTCTTCAAAGACTGTTCTCCGTAAAGGAAGCAGTAGCTACACCGAGGAGGGATGACATTACAAAAGAAAGGTGGATAAAAATACTCCAGAACCTCCGAGAAGAAGATGTTATGTGGAAAGCCCATTGGATGACCCCTAGCAAAATTCTTTATCAGTGTGGAAGCTTTGATTGGGTACCTCTTTCTGGAATTTAGGGAGTTGTCGGTTATACACCATTACTTGTCCTAAGGCAATACAAGGCGGAGTAGTTTATACCGGCAACACAGGGACTAGCTCAGAGTGACTTCTCATACAAAGGGGATCATTATAAGAAGAAGATGCGAGAAATTTTCGAGGCTTGGAAGAAGATTTGCTGCGTGAAGACTCTGACTAAAGGACCGACGACAACTTCTGAATACAAAGGATGGTTTAGTAAGAGGGTTAATGATAACATCCTTAGACCGAGTTTGGAGGCTGCTCGATCGATGGAGGAAAATTTACGAGTGATTCCATCAGAGTTGGAGGTTATAAAACAAGAGTTTAAAAGAAAAAATCTAGAGCTTGGAAGAAACATAGAAAGGCTCGAGGAGGAAAAGATGTACCTAAGTTTAGATGTCGATGTTTAAAAAATCGAGGTTGAAAAAGTAAGGAAAGAAAAGAGAAAGATTGAGGAAGACCGAGATAACTTGAAGATGCAGTATAAGAAGACACAACGATCATTGAAGAGAGCTAGATTGGGGAAATCTTCAGAGCAATGGCAACAAGAGGTTCAGGAAGAAAGAGCCAAAGTTGAGTATTGGGAGAAGAAGTTCCAAGAAATGCAAGCGCAGAATCAAGCCTTAGAGAAGGAGAATCAAGGATTAAAAGCTAAGGTGACAGAGCTTGGACGATCTCTTCATCATCACCGAAGTCGTAATTCTGCGGTCGAGTTAAAAGCAAGTCTAAACAAGATTGAAGAAATGAAGCACAATATTGGAAGGTTGGAAGCAGCATTGCAGAACTGTGAAGTACGGATAGAGCAGCTCAAGGCAAGAGAAAGACACTGGAAGGAAGAACTTCACCATCTTCAGGATCAAGTTGGAAATAGGGATTATCTCATGGGAGAATCCATAGTCCAGATTCGAGAGGTTGTTGATCATTTACAAGACCTAGCAGCACAAGCTAATGTACTAACTACAAAGTATGAGTTAGTGATAGATAGAGGTTTAGAGTTAGCTTCGTTGTTGGATAGGATTAAAACTGTGGGCCTGAAGGCGAAGGCGTATTTTTAATTCGTTTTATGTAAAGATTTTTGTCTCTTAAATAAAGTTTTCTAAAAGGTACTGAATCAAAATCGATATCTTTTAGCATTCATGCATTTGCATCTCATTGCACTATTTGCATTCAAGTTTATAGAAAGACCCTAATTAGTTAAAATTATTAGGGAGAAAAGGAGAGTAAGAGAAAGAAAATCTGGAAGCAACACATCCTTACAGTACACGCATTAAGTCAAAGAATATGGATCAAAGACTTGAGCAGATTCAGAAGGAAATGCAAGAGCAGTTGCAGGAGCAATTGACAAAAATCCAACAAGAGATGAAGGATCAAATGTTAGAGGCTCAAAGGAATATGATGGCTGAGATGACTCAGCTGCTGAAGGGGGCGACAGATAAAGGAAAGGCCCCTGTGACCATCACTGAAGGAGATAATGAGGATCATCCTCTGGGTTTTACCCCACCCCATGTGCAATCTGAAGCATATCCTCGAAGGCCGTCCGTCACGATAAGGCCTCAACATGGGCAAGCGGATGTCGGGATACCCATGAACTTTCAAACTGGCTCGGGGTTTAACCTAGGAAAGAACCCTACTAATCCAATTATCCCTGATTTAGATGTAGCTGAGAGGGAAGAGATGAGGCTGGAATCATCAACGCAATTGGAAGAACGTTGCAAATGGTTAGAAGATAAGTTTAAGGCATTAGAAAATGCTAATAATCGTCAAAGAATCGATGCCAAAGACTTGAGTTTGGTCCCAGATTTGGTGCTTCCCCATAAATTCAAGATGCCAGAGTTTGAGAAGTATAATGGGACTACTTGCCCTGAGACCCATATCACTATGTTTTGTAGATGGATGACTGGTTATGTAAACAATGATCAACTATTGATCCACTATTTTCAAGATAGTTTGGTTAGAGCAGCGGCTAAGTGGTATAATCAATTGAGTCGTGCAAGGATTAGTTCTTGGAGAGACCTAGCGCAAGCTTTTATGCAGCAATATAATCATGTGGCCGACATGACTCCTGATAGAATCACCTTGCAGAACATGGAAAAGAAGCCTAATGAAAGTTTTGGGCAATATGCCCAGAGATGGAGGGAGGTTGCCATGCAAGTTCAACCCCTGTTCTTGGAGAAGGAAACTACTATACTGTTCATTAACACTTTGAAGGCCCCATTCATTACTCACATGATTGGAAGTACCACCAAGAGTTTTACTGATATATTTATGGTAGGAGAGATGATTGAGAATGCCATAAGGGTGGCAAGATAGAGGGGGAAACTGCCAAAAGATTGGCCCCACGGAAGAAAGATAATGAGGTGAACAATACAAGTAGTTATCATTTAAAGGCAGTTGCGGTTAGTCAGCCCAGAGTAACTACAGTTGGGCAACAGGATTCTCAAAAGCAGAGATCTGGTTCGAGATAAAATTCTGAGAAGGTCTCATTTACGCTTATCCCAGTGACGTATCGGGAGCTTTATCAAAGTTTATTTAATGCCCATGCAATAGTTCCTTTTCATTTGAAACCCTTGCAACCTCCATACCCTAAATGGTACGATGCAAACGCCAAATGTGAATACCATGCAGGGATATCGGGGCATTCGATCGAAAATTGCACTGGCTTTAAAAATATAGTGGAAAGACTTATCAAGATTGGGGTTGTAAAGTTTGATGACACCCCTAGTAATGAGAACCCGTTGCCAAATCATGGTGATCAAGGGGTAAACGTAGTTGGGGATATCAGTGCAATAAGGATTAAAGATGGCATGGCCGAGGTGAAAATGCCAATGAAAGTGATTTGGGAAGAAATAGAGAAAAAAACGATGATAATCTCTAAAGAAGGGAATAGAAGAGTGAGGGACTACTGCGAGTTCCATGCTGTAGAAGGACACGAGATCCAAGAATGTGAAGAGTTTAAGGTCTTGGTACAAGGTCTTATGGATAACAAGGAGCTAGAATTTTATGAAGTTGACTCAAATGAGGGACATATATGCATATTAGAAGGTGCACCGAAGAATCAAAACTGGCCAAGGATCATTATTTCTTTACCAGGAAATAATGAAGTTGAAATACCAACAGTACTGAAAGTCATCATTTATAAACTTGTTTCCTTTCCTTATAAGGATAACAAGAGGGTACCCTGGAATTATAACTGTCATGTGTCAATGCCGGAGAAGGAGGATATAGCTAGTGCTTCTAAGGAAGCTCAAGGTGAGGGTTCTTACACACGTAATGGGAAACGCTACGATGCAGAAGGCGTCAGAGTTGAGCCTACAAAAGCAAAGGCTTTTGACAAAGGAAAAGGGACCGAGACACTGGTTAATGAGCCAGTGAAGGAAGAAGAAGCCAGAGAATTTTTAAAATTCTTAAAGCACAGTGAGTACAACGTGGTTGAACAATTGTGCAAACAACCAGCTCGTATATCAGTGTTGGCATTGCTTCTAAGTTCAGAAGCACATCGGGAAGCATTGATGAAGGTTCTTAATGAGACTTATGTTACTAATGATATATCCGTCAACAATTTGGATCGATTGGTTAGTAACATAAGTGCTGACAATTTCATCTATTTTAATGATGATAAAATCCCACCTGGTGGCATGGGATCAGCTAAAGCTTTACACATCACCACTCGTTGTAAGGGGTATACATTGCCAAGTGTGTTTATTGATAATGGATCAGCCTTAAATGTCTTACTATTATCGACATTGAACAGATTGCCTATAGATAGTTCTCATATGAAAACATGCCATAATGTAGTGAGAGCATTTGATGGCACGGAAAGGAAGGTCATGGGAAGAATCGATATTCCTTTGATGATTGGGTCAAATACTTATGAGGTAGACTTTTTAGTGATGGACATCAAACCCTCTTACAATTTCCTGTTGGGGAGACCTTGGATACACTCGGCAGGAGCAGTGCCCTCATCTTTGCACCAGAAATTGAAGTTAGTAGCTGATGGACGGTTGGTCACTATAAACGTGGAGGAGGACATTATAGCGACAGTTACTAGTAATGCGCCTTATGTAGAAGCAAATGAGAAGGTAATTGAATGCTCTTTTCGTTCATTAGAATTTGTCAATGCAACATTCATTTCAGAAGGGAGTAAGATGTCGGTGCCCAAGATGTCCAAAACTAAAAAGATGAGTTTGCAAATGACAATGGGAAAGGGAGCCTTGCCAGGAAAAGGATTGGGAAGATATCTTCAAGGAGAGATTCAAATTCCAGAGTTAAAAGAAAAGAGAGACCGTTTTGGTTTAGGTTACAAGTCAGATCAAAAGCAAAGGAGGAGGGAAATAGAGAAGCGTCAAGAGAGGAGAAGGGCGCGTTTAAGTGGAAGAGAAGTAGAGTGAGAATTAATGATGTTCCCCCATATATCCTAAACCTTTGTATCAGGAGGGATAATTCACCCTAAAGGAGGGTTGCTTGAAGAAGGAAGTTATCATATCAATGTTGTGCATGATGAAGAGTCTGAACGAGGAAACCTTGAAGGCATTTGCCCTTACGAACCAGGAAGCTCTTTAAACAATTGGGTTGCAGAAGAAATTCCTGTAGTTTTTAAAGATTATTCAGAGTAATTTCTAGAACACTCTTACTGCTCTAAAGCCTAGGAGTAGTATGATTTCATTTCTAAAATAGGCTCATGTTTAGATATTTACATTTCAATAAAACATAACTTTTATTATCAATTCAAGTGAATATTCTTTTATACCGTTCAATATTTTCTTTTGACCTTTACATTCTTTCATTTCATTCATAATATAAAATGTTCCAAAAATTCATTTATTCTTTGTACATTCTTTCATACCCCGCAGGTCCCTAGATATCAATGATATGAGCACTGATACTACAAATCCTAGATTCTCTTTTGAGCAAGACATGTGTTTAGAAGAACTTCAGAATTTTGAAGATGACAGGGATTGTGATATGTCTCCAGATCTGTTGAAAATGGTGGAACAAGAGAAGAAACAAATCCTACCCTGTAAGAAAGAGGCAATGGAAAGTGTAGCCTTGGATGAAGGGAAGGAGGTGAAAATTGGCACACATATTACTAAAGAAACGAGGCAAGGTCTTGTTAAGCTACTACACGAATTCAAAGATATATTTGCATGGTCATATCAGGATATGCTGGGATTAAATACTGATATCGTGGTACATCATCTTCCTATAAGACAAGATTGTAAACCAGTTCAAAAAAAACTGCGAAGGATGAGACCTGATATTGTGTTGAAGATAAAAGAGGAAGTCAAAAAGCAGTTTGATGCTGGATTCCTACAAAAAGTTAAGTATTCATAATGGGTGGCTAATATTGTGCCTGTCCCTAAGAAGGATGGGAAGGTACGAATGTGCATAGATTACAGAGATTTGAACAAAGCTAGCCCAAAGGACAACTTTCCTTTACCGCACATCGACACTTTGGTAGATAATACCAGCGGGATATTCGTTGTTCTCCTTTATGGATGGTTTCTCGGGGTACAATCAGATAAAGATGCATCCTGAAGACATGGATAAAACCACCTTCATAACATTGTGGGGCACCTTCTGTTACAAGGTAATGCCCTTTGGGTTGAAGAATGCAAGGGCAACATACCAAAGGGCTATGGTGACCTTGTTCCACGATATGATGCACAAAGAAATTGAGGTGTATGTAGATGATATGATCGCCAAATCTCGAACGGAGGAGTAACATATTAAAGTTTTGAGGAAGCTGTTCCTGAGATTAAGGAAATTTTAGTTAAAACTAAATCCGGCAAAGTACACTTTCGGAGCTAGGTCGGGGAAATTACTAGGCTTTGTGGTTAGCAAAAAGGGAATAGAAGTTGACTTAGACAAAGTTAGAGCCATACGAGATTTTCCTCCACCACGTACTCAGAAGGAAGTTCGGGGTTTTCTTGGAAGGTTGAACTATATTGCTTGGTTTATTTCACAATTAACTGAGAAATGTGATCCTATATTTCGCCTCCTTAGAAAACACAACCAAGGTACTTGGGATGAGGAATGTCAGAATGCCTTTGATAAAGTCAAGCAATACTTGTTAAACGCTCCAGTACTATCTCCACCTAGTCCAGATAAACCATTAATTCTGTACTTATCAGTGTTTAGTAATTCTATGGGATGTGTGCTTGGTCAACATGACGAATCGGGAAGAAAGGAGAAAGCGATATATTACCTCAGTAAGAAATTCACTCAGTGTGAAATGAGATATTCGCCAATTGAGAAGTTGTGTTGTGCTTTGATTTGGACGACTCGAAGGTTGAGACAATATATGCTATATCATACGACTTGGCTAATTTTAAAACTCAATCCGTTAAAGAACATGATGGAGTCAACAGCCCTAAATGGAAGAATGGCAAGATGGCAAATATTGCTTTCAGAATTTGATATAGTCTATGTAAGTCAAAAGGCTATAAAGGGAAGCACGATAGCAAAATTTCTGGCTAGCAGAGCTCTAGAAGATTATGAGCGGTTGAGCTTTGATTTCCCTAATGAGAAGTTGATGTACGTGGCAGCTATTGAAGAATATCCATGGAAGTTAAACTTTGATGGCGCATCCAATGCGATAGGAAATGGGATTGGGGCAGTTTTGGTATCCCTAAATGGTGGTCATTATCCATTTACATGTAAATTGGATTTTGATTGTACGAACAACATGGCCGAATATGAAGCATGCATCATGGGGATTCAAACGGCCAAAGAACGAAAAATTAGAACCCTGGAAGTATATGGAGACTCTGCATTGGTAATTTACCAGCTTAGGGGTGAATGGGAGACAAGGGACCCCAAATTGATCAGTTATCGAAGGGTAGTTTTAGAGTTACTTGAAGAGTTTGATGATGTCACTTTCAGTTATCTCCCACGGGACGAAAATCAGATGGCAGATGCTTTGGCAACATTGGCTTCCATGATTAAAGCAAATAGACAAGAGGATATGAAACCAATTCAAATGAGCATTTCTGGGGTTCTAGCTCATTGCTGTAACATCGAAGAAGAGGAAAAGGATGACCATCCTTGGTATCAGGATATATTACGGTATGTGAGAAATCGTGAATACCCTGAGCAGGCAACTGAAAATGACAAAAGAACTTTGAGGAGGTTAGCCTGCGAATATGTGTTAGATGGAGATATCCTTTATAAAAGAAGGAAAGATCAGGTACTTTTAAGATGCGTTGATGTTGTAGAAGCTAGACAAATCCTGGAAGAAGTACATGAAGGAGTTTGCGGTACACATGCTAATGGCTTTACGATGGCAAGACAAATCATGAGATTTGGATACTATTGGTCTACTATAGAAGGAGATTGTATCAGCTATGCTAAGAAATGTCACAAATGCCAGATATACGGGGACAAGACTCATGTACCACCTTCACCCTTGCATGTTATGACTTCGCCATGGCCCTTTTCCATGTGGGGCATGGATGTCATTAGGTCAATATCACCAAAAGCTTCAAATGGGCATCGTTTCATTTTCGTGGTCATCGACTACTTCATGAAATGGGTAGAGGCAGCTTCTTATGCTAGTGTCACCAAGTCAGCAGTAGGTCGATTCTTGAAAAAGGAGATCATTTGTCGGTATAGAATGCCTGAGAGGATCATATCAGACAATGCATTAAACTTGAACAACAAAGACAACCATGAGGTCTGCAGCCAATTCAAGATTAAACATCATAATTCATCTCCATATCGCCCAAAGATGAATGGGGCAGTGGAAGCTGCTAACAAAAACATCAAGAAGATAGTGGGGAAAATGACTAAAACCTACAGAGATTGGCATCAGAAGTTACCATTTGCACTCTTGGCTTATAGAACGTCCGTCAGAACCTCTATTGGGGCAACTCCTTTCTCGTTGGTTTATGGGATGGAGGCAGTGCTACCTATTGAAGTTGAAATACCTTCTTTTCGAATTTTGTCAGAGATAAAGCTGAATGAAGCAGAATGGATTCAATCACGGTATGATCAATTGAACTTGATCAAAGAAAAGAGGCTAAAAGCTATTCGCCATGGTCAGATGTATCAGAAGCGAATGATGCGAGCCTATGACAAGAAAGTTCGTCTAAGAGAATTCCACGAAGGGGACCTTGTATTGTAAAAGATTCTCCCCATACAAAAGGACTTCAGAGGAAAATGGATGCCGAATTGGGAAGGACCATATGTTGTGAAGAAGGATTTCTCTGGTGGTACACTGATTTTGACAGAAATGGATGGGAAGAGTTTACCCAATCCAGTGAATTCAGACTCAGTCAAGAAATACTTTGCCTAAAAGGGAGGGGAATCCAAAATGAAAACCAGCAAAGGGCGCTTTGAGACTTCTACAAAAAAAATAGATAGGCCAATGTGAAAACCCGCAAAGGGCACTTCGGAACCAAAGGGGTTTTGAGTTGAAAATCTGAAAGGGCTGCTCAAATTTTAAAAGGTATGCAATGACCTTGCTATACTAGATTTAACAAGAAGCAGAGTGTGTTACATACTGGGGCATCAACAAAGTACTTTTGATCTTCTAAACACATGTTAAAAATCAAAATAGTTTTCATGGGATTTGTATACAGAAGCCCAAGCTGCGATATGTTGGGCATCAAATTTTTGTTCTAATTACTATCTTTAGATTCTTTTTCTTCTCAAAGACATGTTTTTAGATTAATTTCTTGTTGTATTCTGATGATTTATCTAACTATTCTCAAGATCAGATTATTTGTCTTCTAAAATGTGTTATATTGAAATAATGATTGATGAACTAAATATTTTTACAAATGAAGTTTTGCATATTACTCTGGGAATTGCTAGAAAATACAAGAAACTAAAACAGAACAATTGTTTGAAGAATTCCCATGAGAAAGGGTCGAAGACATCTAGGGAATTTTTTCAGTCCAAAGAATGTTTGGACAATTCAAATGATTCAATCTTAGGAGAGGATTGTTTCCAGCAGAATGGTACAAAAGGACCAATCTAATTCAGAACATAGGAGCAGAGCTTGATTGATATTCTGAGGTGGAATTTTGATGGGTAAATGAGTAAAGACACCTGAAATAGGAACCATTTTCATAACATCTTGCATCATAATAGGACCATTTTAGGGAATTTTGACTCATTTCGATCATAAGGCATAAGTACATACACATTATACAGGTTATGTCCCCTAGGGGATAATGCAGATCACCAATGGCAGATTTAGTGTCTCTGTATTGTCAGAGAGCAGATCGAAGATAGCAGATTTGGCGTCTCTATATTGTCAGAAAGCAGATCGAAGATAACATATTTAGCGTCTCTGTATTGTCAGAGAGCAGATCGAAGATAACAGATTTGGCGTCTCTGTATTGTTAGAGAGCATATCGAAGATAGCAGATTTGGCGTCTCTGTATTGTCAGAGAGCAGATCGAAGATAGCAGATTTGACGTCTCTGTATTGTCAGAAAGTAGATCGAAGATAGCAGATTTGGCGTCTCTGTTTTGTTAGAGAGCAGATCGAAGATAGCAGATTTGGCGTCTCTGTATTGTCAGAGAGCAGATCGAAGATAGCAGATTTGGCGTCTCTGTATTGTCAGAGAGCAGATCGAAGATAGCAGATTTGGCGTCTCTGTATTGTCAGAGAGCAGATCGAATATAGCAGATTTGGCGTCTCTGTATTATCAGAGAGTAGATTGAAGATAGCAGATTTGGCGTCTCTGTATTATCAGGGAGCAGATCGAAGATAGTGGATTTGGCATCTTTGTATTGTCAGAGAGTAGATCGAAGATAGCAGATTTGGCGTCTCTGTATTGTCAGGAAGTAGATCGAAGATAGTAGATTTGGCATTTCTGTATTATCAGAGAGCATATCAAAAATAACAGATTTGGCGTCTCTATTTTTTCAGAGAGCAGATCAAAGATAACAGATTTGGCGTTCCTGAGTTTGCGAGAAGCAGGTTGAAGATAGCCAATTTGACATTCCTGAAGCTATCAGAATACTTTTGAGGAAGATGAGGATCAAGATTTCGAGATTTGGCCATGCCGGGCAAATTTGGTCCTTTTGAAATCTTTGCTCTATTCCTGTTATACAGTAATAAGCAAAGAGGGGCAGCTGTAATAACCCAAATTTACCCGAGCCCGTAAAAAAATAAATAAATGAAAAACAATAAAAACGAAAATTTATTAAAGTTTATTTACAGTCCATTAACAAAGCCCAAAATTCGGTTAGCCCAAAATTTATTAAACCTACACTCGGTTATACCCAAAACCCTTAGCCTAAATTACCCAATACCCGTTTACACCCTCAACCCAAAACACACAGGGCCCAAGTGGCCCAACTCGTTAACAGAAGATGGAAAGGCCTAGGGTTTTAGAAACCCTAGGCGCCGCAAGCGTCCCAACAGACATGCCTCTTCGCCTCACCCTGTGACTTTGGCCCCGAATCGCACCATAGTCGACACGCAAATCACCGCCAGCGTCATCGCCTCAATCAGCATGCCAATGAATCGTCATCAGTGCCCAATTGTCACTGTTCACCTTCGGATTTTTCGTCGTTACCTGCAAAGGAGGAAAGAAAAGCACAGCAAACATGGCAAGAATCGAGCAGAGAATATACCAGACTTGTAAAGAAAGGCTATAAAAGCCGAATAATTCCACTGTAACGAGGACCCCTTTTTGGATACACATACAAAATAGATATAAAAACAGGCAAACAATTGAAATACACAGAGAGAAAGAAATACACGCATATATACACAGAGAAAGAAATAAGAGCAGTTTATTTTTTGAGAAAGGTGATTTAACTACATATTTTTTACAGTTTATATCTCTGTGCAATACACATAAATTGTTTTTTTTTTAACTATTAAATATTAAAAAGGAAAGGTTTACCTGTGATTAGCCCGGAAAAAGCGAAAGCTTTTAGCCTTCCAACCGCCGTGTACGGCGGCCGTGGGCACGTGTCCCCGATGATCGGGGCTTGGCCTGACGGAGGCCGAAGCCCGGAGGGCCCTTCTTTTCTCCTCTTTCAAAGAATTTTAAGTTTTTTTTTAAAAAAACTAACTTTGAGAATGACTTTTGGGTTAAAATTTGGCTTATATAGCCATACGTAAACGGTGTCGTTTTGCTTTAAAACAGTAACCTTCAAAACGGCATCGTTTTAAGGCCGAGGATCCGCGTGTTAACCCATAACCCGGGCAAGGATCCGCGTGTTTTTAATAAATGGGAAAATTTCTCAATCGATCATTCCGTTTTTCAAAAATTTATAATTTTATTTTATTTTTATTTTTAAATTGGCCCTAACTTTTATATTTATTTCAATTGGGTCCCAATGGTCATTAAAACCTATTCTGGGAGAACGACGTCATTTTTGGGACTAGGGCTAATTGTCCAGTGAGTCCCTCATTTTTAATGCGCATTTCAATTAAGCCCAAAATTTTCATTTATTTGAAAATAGCCCTAGTTTTAATTAAATTCAATTTTAGTCCCTTTTTTATATATACTTAATTTATTTTTTAAAATACTATATGTATTATTTAGTTTATAAACATTAGTTATATAAAAATAATATATTTTTTTATTTTATATATCATATTAATATGTACGTTTCTTATAAATTTTATTTTATATATATATATATATATATATATATTACTTTATATATTATTCATTTTACTATATTTATATATGTAGATTATTATATTATATCATTTTTATTATTTATTATTTTATTTTATATCATTTTATTATTAACTATTCATTATGTATAATTAAAATTTTGTAAATTATTATTGAAAATTACATTTTATATATCGTTATTTAAAATCAAATATGTAATATTTTAAAATTTAATGTGAAATTTTGTTCTCATGTAATATATTAATATCTTTTATAAATATATACTAAATATATTAAATCATACAATACATTTATATATATATTAACCATTGTCTAAATTTTCTTTACTATTTTTTTTGCCTTAAATATTTTTCATTTATTCTTTGCAAACTATATTTAGGTTTTATCCTTTTATGTATATAATTTGTTTGTTCATTTTAGTTTTTCTTTATATATTTATTTGATGTCGTTATGGTATAACAATATTATCTCATAGATTATTTGTTATTATTATATTATTTATCGTTTTTATACATTTGCATGGAATATTGTTGCACACATATATTATGTAGTTATATAGTTCTATTTATTATTTGCCACAGTGTATTTTTCATGAAATGATAATGTATGAACATTTCTTATGATTATATATGCATGAAATACTAATGTATTATATGAGTTATTTATCATTTTCTATACTATATTCGCATAAAATGAGAACGCATGTATTATGTAGCTAGGTTTATTTAGTATTAATTTCTTGTAATATGTAAAATACATAATTACTTTCAAAAAATCATATCTCATTTAATTCAAAAGGAATTTTAAAAAGTGAGGCAATGTTTTTGGTATTTAGGAATTCGGGAAGTAGTACCCTAACATGCTGGGTTGCGATTTTCCGTTTGTCTAAATGTCTAAATGTCTAAAATATCCTTTTAAATGAGTTTCACAAATCACAAGATGATTTCAGTTGCGAAAGTTTAAAGATATCGTGTTCAATCATGCTGGATGTGATGTTCGTACTCTTTTGAAGCTAAGGAATCTTGATTTTTTTTCTCGAATTATTATGGTTTTAAAAAGAGATCTTATTTCTAAATTCTTTCAAACTTTTGACGTTAAGACAAAATTATTCAATTTGGTACCAAATTTGGGCGTTGCGAGGGTGCTAATCCTTCCTCGTATGTAATCGACTCCCGAACCTGATTTCTCATAACTTCGTAGACTAAAATGTTTTATGTGGTGATCCAATCACACCTAAAAAGGTTGGTGGCGACTCCCGTTTTCAAAATACTCTCCCCACGTAAAAAGGGAGGTTTTGACACTAAGATCAGAATATTTTATATTCTCTAAAAAATATAAATATTCTTAATTAGATATAATATTTTGAATTATCTTGAAGATAACCCAAAGTTGTCCAATAAAACCCAATATATGTCATGCATCCTCTTGGAAATTAATCTTAAACTAGGAGTGTTTTTTTTAAAGACATCAAATAAAATATGGAAAAAAAATTTACATAAAGAGAAAAAGAGAAAGGGGCCCGTGGCAATTGGCAAACATAAGAATACCAACCAAATCCCATGTTTGCCTACCTTTGTGTGTGTACTGTCCAGCGACTTGAAAGTTGAATAGCATATGTATATATATTTTTTCTTTTACTTACCATTATTCTGTTCTTACTTTACTCCAACATTATTACATGGAAAACAACTTTTCCAGATTTAGATAAGACCCATTATCTATTCATTATTTATTTCATTTGGTCTATTTTCCTTCAGTATTTTAACCAAAATAATTATAGTAAGAGACATGGCAGCAGTAAAGAAGAAGAAGAAGAAGCTTACCTTGAAGAAGACAGCAAATGAAAAAGCTGAAAGACTACCGGATCGGCTACCGAGACTGCAAATGAAAAAGCTGAGCTTGAGGCTAGTTGGAGGTGGCCGACGAACAACTAGATCGGGGAGGTGGCCGACGAACAACTAGATCGGGGGAGGTGGTGGTGACCGGTGAGCTAGGGATTTGTTTAGAAATGGGAATAAGGGGAAGAAGGCAACAGTAACAGGAACTAAACGAAAATGAAAAACAAGAAGAGTAAAGTTACTTAAACTTAAAAATAAAAAGGAAAAAAATATAATATTAAAATCGGACCGGGCCGGGCCCGGGCCAAAAAATTCTTACCTGAGGCCCGACCAGTTTTCTAAACAAGCCTCGATTTTTGTCCAAGCCCATTTTTTGGGCCTATATTTTTACCCAAACCCTCTCATTTTTCGGGCGGGCCTTCAGATCGGGCCGGGCCTCCCGACCCATGCACACCTCTAGGTGCATTGTCTTTTTGTACTGTTTTTATATAATTTTTTAACAAAACAAGACTGGATATTGCTAAAAATTAAAAAATAAAAAATAAATAGAAAAGAAGGTGCTAAGTTGGGTCTACGGTGGTAGGAATATGAAGTTCAAATCTCATTGACTTAATATGGTCTCCTCATTAGCAATCCTATCTATGTAAGGCTTGAGATTTTCATAAGTAACTATGGGAACATTTTTCTTAAAGAGCATCAATGTGGCATCAATGGGCAAACAGTAACTGTTGTATATGAACAACATGAACACAAGATCTCATAACATTAACAAACTGGAAAACCCTTTTCTCAAACTCAAAAACATGAACAAACTGGAAAACCCTTTTCTCAAACTCGAAAACCCTTTTCTCAATATCTCATCATTTCCTAAACACCCAAGTAAGACACATTGTACTCACAAAAAATATATATAAATTCGAAGCTTATAAAGTAATAAAATACAACCTAACAAAATCAATATAAAGACAAATATATACCTATAGTATAGGACTCGAAAATCCAGCTGCAGCGGCGGCGAGAAGAGGCAGACGTAGACGCAGATGCAGTTAGGGAAAATGAGAGAAAAGAAATTGGGTAAATGGGGGAATGAAATCGGGTTTAAGTTGGGGAAGACGCAGTAAGGGTGCAAAATCAAAATTTTTGATTTGGGGTTATGAGAAAACTACTCATAGCAGAGCAAATCAAAGGGACTTCGGGGAAAACGATTTGAGGATATCTCTTTGAGGGAAGTTATAGGGGATTTCTAAAATTAGGGTTTGGAAGTAATGGGAAATTTTAAGGGATTTCTGAAACAGATGAAGTAAAGGGAAAATTAATCGGGGTAAACTGAACTGGGGAAAAGTAAAGGGAAATTGGGGTTCCAAAAAACAACGACGTTTTAATCTATTTATAAATATTTGTGGCGTTTTTATAAAGTGCCACCAATTAGAAGGCTAAAAACGACGCAGTTTTTGCAATCTGTTAATAATTTTTGTGGCGTTTCTATAGAAAACGTCGGTATTTCACACCTTTTGTGGCGTTTATAAAAGCGCCACTAATAAAAGGCTATAAAACGATGACATTTTGAAATCACTTTAGATGTTTTGTGGCGTTTTTCCAAAAAGCGCCACTAATAACAAGGTAATAATGGCGCCATTTTTCAATCTATTAATAGATGTTTGTGGCGTTTTCTTGTGAAAACGCCGGTAATTCACACTTATTGCGGCATTTGTAAAAGCGCCACTAATAGTAAGGATGTAAACGACGCCGTTTTACATTCTCTTAATAGATGTTTTGTGGCATTTTTTAAAAGCGCCACTAATAACAAAGCTTCAAAATGACATAGTTTAGAATATTAATACATGTTTGCGACGCTTTTTTTCTAAAACGCCACTAAGTATGCAAATTTTTTCTTCCTTTTTTTCTCTTTTATTTTTTTCTCTTTTATTATTATTATTATTATTATTATTTACTATTAATACATGGTTAAATTTTAATTTGGTCTATCTAATATATTTAAATTTCATATTTATTTGCATATACTTTAATTTTTATATCATTTAGTCTATATATTTTTATAATATTATTAATTAATCTAAACAGTTAATATTATTAACTTTTTATTAAAATATTACATGGTAATATATAATTTGAATATTTAGAGAATAGAGATTGAAATGTGGTTTCCCATTTTTTATATGTTTGTGTCGTTCTTTTACATTAATATCTATATATCAATATATATCCATATCAAATTTATTCTTATAGGTTTAGGATTTAGTATTTAAGTGTTTAAGGGTTTACTGTCTATAGTTTAAGGTTTTATGGTTCTGGATTTAAGGTTTATGGTTTAAGATTTAGGGTTTATAGTTTTAAGTTTTATAATTTAAGGTCTAGTGATTTAGGAATCTATATTTAAAGGTTTGAGGGTTTAAAGGTTTAGTGTCTATAGTTTAGGGTTTTATGGTTTAAGATTCAAGGTTTAATATTTAGGGTTTAAGGTTATAATTTATGGTTTATGACTAGAGATTTAAGGTTTTGGGATTTAAAGGGTTATTGATTTAAGGGATTAGGGGTTAGGGGTTAGGGTTTAAAGAAAGCCATAACATTGATTTTAACAGCTTCGTAACTTATTAAATGAAAACTTATAAATAGTTTATTTATCAAAGTGTAACTTTTCATAATTAAGTAACTAAAATGAAATTAGCTTTCCCATACCTAAGTGAATGGTGTAGTTAATTTATATTGTTTATAAAGTCGGTTTTAGATATGATCAAAATATAATCAAATTCAAAATAAAAATAAGACCTTGTTTAATTTGTTATGGTCCTATCCAAAATAGATAGTTACCTATCCATATCAATCTGTTACTTTTTTTTATTTATTTTTCAATAAATAATTTGTTATAATTTTAATATATTAAAATTAATATTATCTCTTTTACAATTTTATAAGAGATTATTTCATATATAAATTAAAAAACACTAATTAATCTAAACCCAACTCTTAACTACAATTTCCAAAACCTTAAATCATAAAACATAAACCATCAAACCTAAACCCCAACCCTTAAACCCATAATCCATAAACCTTAAAATAGTTTAGATCTATAGCGGCGTTTTTCAAAAAGCACCGCTAAAACTCATCTCTTGCGACGTTTTTTTGAGGAAGCGCCGCTATAATGCCACTGAAGCTCAAAATAAACGACGTCGGTCTGTTTAGTCCTTTAGCGGCATTTTTAAGAAAGCGCCGCTAATGATTGACCTATAGCGACGCTTTCTTAAAAACGCCACTAATGTTGGATTTATTGCAGCGTTTTTTGGGAAGCGCCGCTAATGCCACTGAAGCTCAAGAAAACGACGTCATTCTCTTTAATCTTTTAGTGGCGCTTTTTTAAAAAGCGCCGCTATAGATCGATCTTTAGCGACGCTTTCTTAAAAATGCCGCTAATGTTGGATCTATAGCAGCATTTTTTGAGAAGCGCCGCTAATGCCACTGAAGCTCAACGATGTCGTTCTCTTTAATCTTTTAGCGTCGTTTTTAAAAAAGCGCCTTTATAGATCGATCTTTAGTGGCGCTTTCTTAAAAACGCCGCTAATGCTCGATTTTTAGCAACGTCTCTATCTATTCGATTTTTAATGGCGTTTTCTATTCAAACACCGCTAAAACCCTATTTTGGTGTAGTGATTCACTTCTCTTAATATTTATGGCCTAATATGTGTACACAACATAATTAATTTTAATTTCATTATTATAATATTTAATTCTTAAAATTATAAAGGAAAAAAAATTTATGAAAAAAATTAATATAATATAGATTGCTCTTGTAAAATATTAAACCTAACCAATCAAGTTAAAGACTTTATGAATTATATTTAAAAAAAAGTGTTTGATTTAATTTGTTTAAAGAAGAACATCTTGATTTCTTTTTAATATAAATAAATCATTATAAATATTAAATTCGACTTTAATTAAATAACTAACTAATCAAAATAAATCACTATCATAGGGTAACTATTAACTCAACTAATTAAACTGAAAGTATTGCTCATTATGTTTGAAAACACATTTTAATTACAATTATTTTACAAAATTTGAAATAAAACATGGTAGAGAATTTGGGTTTTTTTTTTTAAATATTTCAGGGAGAGAGTGCTATTTTCATAATTTAGTAAAATGGCGACTTTTTTAAAAATGTTATTGGTTTGACTCTAATTTTCAATTAAAAATAAGGTTTAAATGTCAAAAAAGCCATCATAAAATAATTAAAAATTTATTAAACCCCTTATTAGAAATTATAATAAATTGAGCTCTTCATCAAAAGTTAGCAAACAATTAAGTCTTTGAGTATAGCTTTCCATCGAAAGTATAATGCGGCAGTTGACATAGTGACTAACATGAAAAAAAATGATGATATGAAGATTGACGTGATATTTGATGTGGAGGGCTTAAATAATTTTTTAATTATTTTATTAAGACTTAATTGATTATTAAAAATTATGAAATGATGATATGAAAAAGTTCAAAATTATTAGATTTATAAAAGAAATAGTATTTTTTATATAATTTTAATAATATTTTAAGAATTTATATAATTTTATATAATTTCCCATTTTTTATGCTTTTCTAAATTTTCTAACATTTTTCTAATTTATAATAACTTTTTAATAAAAATATACTAATTATTTTTATTTTCCCTTACACTACCATACATTATATTTAGTCTACTCTTATCAATTGTCCTCGTATTACCTCTCAATTAAAATCATCGTTGACCACTATCTTAAGCTATCAAATACTAAGCACATTGTTAAAGAAGTAGCTCGAAATTCTATACTAAGTCCAAAAACCATCATACTTCAAACTCTCCCATTAACTTTCAAAGTACATTTTTTTAATAATTTTTAACTTTTTTTACCATTTTAATAATTTGTCTAAAATTTTTCATTATTCTTTCATATTTTTTATTAAAATTAATTTCTCTATATTTTATATATTTTTATAATTGTTTTATAAATTCTAAATTTTTATATATTTTTTTGTTTTTATAATATTTATAGATTTTTTTTATAAATTTCTAATTTTTTATAATATTTTGATAATTGTTAGGCTTAAATAATTTAAAAAAATCAATTAAGCCCTCGTAAAATAATTAAAAAATAATCAAGCCCTTCACGTCGATATTTTTCCAGTTAGCTGTCACACCATTATTTTTTTCATACTAACTATCATTCTTCTACCAGATCGTCACTTAACAGTCCTTCGAAGGCTTTAATGGAAAATTATATTTTAGGAGCTCAATTGATTGCTAATTTTTAATTAATTGTAATTTTTATTAAGGGTTTAGGCTTTTTTAGCATTGAAGCTTAAAACCAAGTAAAAGATTCAATTCTTAAAAAGAAGAAGAAGAAGAAGAAGATAGGATTGCTAGTGACATCTTGGTATTGCTGGTAAAGATTGAGGCTCTAGGTCTTTGAATACTTAAATTTGAGTTCCACTCTATGCAATTATCATATGTGAGTCTCTGGTCGAACGGTATATAGTTACCATGTTTTTTCATCTGTTTGTTGTATTAATTTGATTCTAGTTTGTTATTACTCAAAAATATTCTTTTATAGTTATAATTGCATTTTATTGGGAAATTTAATTGGGCTTTGGCTTAGTTGGTATTCAAGCACGCATTTTCTTCAAGGATTATAGGTTGAACATAAAAAGAGATGGGAGTAAATTTGAAAATATAGAAGAGTACAGGGAGTGAGGGAAAGTTAAAAGCATTTTATTTTTAATTGCTGGGGGGGGCAAAGAAGTGGAAATGAGGAAAAGAAGAACAGCTTTCGAAGAAAACAAATAGTAAACGAAGAAAAGTCGTTTACTCGTTTCCGTTTCCAGAGTTTTTAGAGAGAAACAGCAAAAAAATAGAATTTAAAAAAGATCAAAGCCTTGTACGACAAATTCAGATCTGCAGGTTTGCTTCATTGCATTCAAAATTCCAAATTCTACAAGAAAAGAAATGAAATGAAACAAAACGATCCGCGTCGTTTTCGGGAATGAGCAAATTGCATTGAAATTTTTGAATATTTGCAGCAGCCATCAGGTAAGCGAGAGCGAGAGCAGCAATGGAGTCAGAAACGGCGTCGTCGGCGGATGAACAGCAAGCGGCTGGTTCAGCAGCTGATACTAGAGGCAAACATCGGATTCTTGCCCAACTCAAGCGTGTCGAACAAGAATCCAAGTTCCTCGAGGTTAGCTTCTCCTTTTCTTTTTTATTCTTTTCCATTTAAGGTTTGCTCTATACTCTTTGGGAATGCCGTTAAGAATTTTGACTTGGTCTGTCTTTTGATAAATTTAAGGATTTCTTTATGAAAAAAACGGAGCTTGAATTTTCCGTAGAAAAAGTCATAGAACATGTCAGGAGAAGAAAGTGCAAGCTTTTTCATAAGCTTTTTTCTTAAGATAATAAAAAATGGAAGCAAAAAACTTTTAGATTCTTGTATTGGATTATCCATTTAGTTGGTAAGTTGAGCTAAGTAGAGGAACATAGTGATGACTTAGAGTCATTGGAAGGGAAAGCTAAGATCTTTGTAGTGCAACTATTCAAAGCAGATCTTAAAATTGGGTGTTTAATAGATCTTCTTTTACTGGCGATCCCAATTCAATAGGCTTTTGCTCATTTTTTGGATCTTATACTAGGATACTGTAATTTCATTTTTTGCTAATTTGTTGCAAAAATTGGCCAAGATCTTGCCTATATGCGCTGCTCATCTGTTTATACTAATGCTTGGAAGTCTGTCTAGGTGGCGGAAGAAGTTCCGTATCAATCTTGCTATGGCGGCTCTACTTGTGGAAAGCGCTAAACATTGTTTGTTTTGTTGTTAATGAATTAGTCTTTTTTGGCACCGTGAACACGATAAGCCAAATGTCTTCCTATCTAGTGCTTATTAGTGGTGGTGGAATCTGTGTGTGATAGGCAAAAGAGCTTTTTTGAATTAGTTTTGACTTGTTCTTGGTCTTTGCTAAGCTTCACTTTGATTGGTCATGCTTTTCCATGAGTTGCATAAAGAAACTTTTAGCAATGTTGTGCACTTTCACCACATAAAAACCTCTATGGTGGCAGCTATTGGCCTTTGATTATATTATCCATTACTACTCCACATGAATAGATTTCCATTTAGAGTCTGATAATTTATAATGCCCCTTTTGTTCCTATGTTTGTGTGGTATTTAAATGATGTGTGCTATATCAATGGTTGTAGGCCATTGGTTCATAGACACTGGTATTGTCCCATCCCGTTTTCACATATCTTTTGCTGCAGGCAGATGATGAATTTGGTTTTTGTATCAGTGTAAAAGACACCATATTACAGCTTTGTATGTCTTATGTTTTTCCCCCCTCTTTATGTATCGTTTTCCAGGAAGAGATGGAAGAGCTTGAGAAAACAGATAACGTGTCAACCTTGTGCAAGGAGTAAGTTTTAAGAAATGAAATTTTCTTTCCCATGAACTTGCGAAACTAGAAACTGTTACTTGTCTGATTCTAAAGCATTTTCATTTATCAATATATTTTGCTGTTGGACAAGATTTTCCTGATCTAAGTATTTGCTCATCAGCTGTCGGTACACTTCTCACTATCGACATACTAGCATGTTTGGCATGACGCTTCACGCATATATTATATGGTAACTTGTTTGACCCATATTAGCACCGGCCTTTTTTTACAGATTGCTGCTTAGCATGGAGACCAGACCTGATCCACTACTTCCATTGTAACTACAAAAACTTGTCTTGTTTTTGTATTCTGTTTTAGGTAATTTTTTTTCCTCTAAACCTCTAATGCTTGGATTTGTTATTTGATTACAGAACAAATGGTCCCATAAACCCATCATGGGATGTATGGTTTGAAGGGCCTCAAACATCACAAGGTTGCAGATGCCAGATTCTGTGATTTGAAGGCAATCTAACATTTGTTTTGTTGCCAAGATATGTTATATAACATACATGTTTAACATTTTACATCTCTCAATGGTTAACAAATATTCAATTCACTCATGTCCACATTGTGCAATACCAAAATTTTGGGATGGCTCAAACTGAAATGTAAAATTTACTCTCTTTTCTATTTAATGTTGAGATGAAATTTGTATATCAGATATATAATTTACTCTTCTTTTTAATGTTTAAATTATGATTTCCAACTATCTCTATTAGATTTTTAAAGGAATATAAATATAAATATAAAAACATTAATTAAAATATATTACAAAAAATAATGTTTGGATTGAAATCTTCATATATTTTCATTCTTTAAAGTACAAATAAAAATATCTATTATATATATATATATATATATATATATATATATATCATCTATGGAATACTAAAAACTGAATTAACCAGACAGAATTATCGAATCCAGTCCTCATTTGAATTATCAAAAAATAAGAATCCGACATGTTTTTTTTTCCTACATATGATCTTTTATTACAAAACAAAATGAAATTTCTTCAGCCAAATCATCCTTATAATAAGACATGAATCCTGCTATTGGCTCTAAGGCCTAAGCTTCAACATGTAAAACCTCAATTCCTCCATATACTTTACATGTTATGTACACCTGAAAAGTTTATAACGAGGAAGGTTAAGGTGCCGCCACCCACCTGCAAGAGAGCCTCAAAGCAATTAAATCCATATGCCGTGACAAGATATAATAGACAAACATGACCGGATCATAAAACGTGAGCGGACAAAAGGTGTCTCAACTGGAGTAGGTGTTCCTCATCTGAAATGTTAAGGGAGAGGCGGAGATTTGTTAACAATGCCTCCTGCTCCCAAGTTAAAGGACCCGAAGCATACAATGCCTCTACTGTCGACTTGTAAGCACGAAGCTCTAGTTCATGGATATTGATGACTTTTTCAACAGGGGATGAGGGTAAGTCTCTTTTGCCACACAAAGATGGGAATGACGACTCGGCATCGGAATGATCAGGTGTGTTTTCCAATGGTTTAGGAGAAAGTCGGCCACCAGCAACACCATTGAAACTACAGCTAGCAACTGAGCATTGGTTGCTATTTTCAGTAGACTGAACAGACCTCGAAGAATGACATACACAGTATGGACTTGCGCCTTCCATCCTGTTATTCCTTTTAGTCGATTGCTTAATTAATGTTTCATCAATCCCTGCATTCGGGTAAGAAAAATCATCTACCTGGTTAAACCAAGGAAGTGTTCTCTTAAGAGGTGATTTCCTAGTCTTGAGGTTTCCTCCAAAGTGCTTCTCAATGTTGCATTTTTCAGATTGATGTGCGTAGACTTTATGTATGACATTATGAGCCCTGGTCTTATGTTGTCCCTCTCTATCCTTCTCTTTAGACCGCAAAGCTTTGTTCATAAGTAATGGAGTCTTGAAACGCAAGCCACCGGCACAGTACGGAGTTTTCGGTGTAAAACTGTTGGCCAAATCTTTACTTTGAGCAACCTGCAATCACATGTAGGCTGATTCAGACATATTGATAATACGGAAAAAAACAATTGCAGCTCAAGCAAGAATCAAGTTCATATCATAAAGAACAATGTGGAAGGCAACAAGAAGATATTTTCTTGAATTTATTCGAAACGACTTATCACGAGTTATTATGCTATGCTTTATCAAGAGAGAGAGAGAGAGCTCTAATAAACTTAAACATTTAGAAAAGAGAATTTAGGTCCAAAGCATGATGAATGCAAGGGGCATTTACCTTCCCAACCACCATCCATATTTTACCATGCCAAGCCTGCCTAACCCTTAAACTTGATACATGGAATTCTTTAAGTTGGATGGACCCAAACAACTTAATGACAAATGAATCATTGTTCTTTAACACCTTTGCAACCTTTCCTATCCTCCAACACTGGATATCGAACACCTCAGCTACATCCCCGACTGCCCAATTCTTCCGGTTTACATATGGAGGCAATGGTCTAACGTCTTTCCCTTTCACCGTCTCCACCACCCTTCTTCCTTCACAGTCTGTAAACAGGTTGTACCTAACAATATAGTAGTCACCATCTGCTGAAAGAATATTACCAGTAAACCAGGAACCACATGGATCATCTTCTCTTCTCAAAACCTCCACCAAGTTCCCTTTTCTGAACTTCATTTTTCTTTTGAACTCTTATTATGCTTGATCCTGAAAAACAAGACTGAAATATAAAACAAAATTAATACCACTATGATATTGTGATTGCTAAAAGTGATCCTGAGTCGAGTGGAAAGGAGCTCAATGCCAAGCAAAAATTTTGAGATCGAATCTTGTGAATGGAAAGAAAACAGTGGAGAGAGTTTTATCCCGTTTTGGGGGTCTAATTCCCAAAACATTCAATAGCAAAATATGAGAATTGTAATCTTCAAGAACTCCATCAAACTAGTTTATATAGAGATATAATCAAATCTAATTAGAAAAAATAAGATTGATGCTACAAACAGGGAACATTCTGCAACCAAACTCATATGAACTCACTCAGCCAACAGTTTTCAAAAACATCAATCAACCCATGGTTTTGCAATCCTCAAAAACACCCAGAAAAAAAGAAACTGAAATAATTAAAATAACTAGCACTTACCCAGAATTGAGCATCCTAAAATTATGAACAAAAACAAAAACAAAAACAAAATTAGAAATTGAAAAGGAATTCCAATTCAATTCAATTGAAAACTTTTAATTAATTGAATGGGACTGACCTGAGAGTAAAAGTGAAGAAATGAAAACGAACAGGACGCAGTTTAGTTGCGGTCATGACCACATCCTTACGCAAAATTGGTTTATTTTGCGCTCTCTTTTGATTATTATTTAAGTAAAAAAAAAAAAAAAAAAAAACCTACTAATCAAAGATTAACTCATTTTTGAAGAAAAAAAATGATGGGGATAATTCATAGTTTTAGACAAAATCTTTGCCATGTCGGACCATTGATTTCATTACAACCTCAGAATCGACGTGCCTTATAAGACCATTAAAAAAACAGGTCTTTAATTCCTGTACAAAATCAAAGAATACATAATCATGATTAAGCATAAATTCCATCATGATTATTTGAATTTTGATTATATTATGTTTTTAAAAAAATCCTTGTTATTTGAAATTAATGCTACATTGACACCAATAAACTAGCTTCTTGTCTTTAAACTTAGAAATAGTTTATAGTTGAAAATTACTTCAAAGCGACTATGTTGCATATGTATGACGTAAGCTGTAACCGTAACATAAAATAACATATGCCCTTATCATATCTTTTCCATGGTTTTGAAGATTTGAAATTCCATTCCTAAATAAAATGAAATTACCCCTTCTTAAATTTTACTTGTGCTCGTAAGTAGGGCTAAATAGCTAATTAAAAAAAAATCTAAATATTATTTTTAATCCGGTTTAATTTTATTAAATTTGGCTTATTATAATTTAAATATATTTCAACCGATTTTCGGTTTACAATATAAAAAAATGATATAATAATAAATTTAGTTCTTAATGTTTTTATTTTTTTCAAGTGACTCTTACTTTTTAAAAGCTAAATTTAGTTATCAACCTTTCAAAAAGAGTCGTATCGTTTTTTTCTAAAGAAAATAATGATTAAAATATTAAATTTTAACATTGTTGGCATGATAACTTACATGTCAACCTGTTCATAGGCCAGGCCACCCAGCCCAGCCTAAAGGTCCGCTCGAAAAATGAGAGGATTCTGGGCCTCGAGTAAGGCTTTTTTGGCTTGAGCCCAGCTTGAATATGCAAAAAAAATTACAGTTATTTTTCTATTTTTTATTGTTTTGTTGCTATTTTATTGTTGGCTTTTTCACTATTTTGCTACAATTTCAAATTATGTTGCTACTATTTTTTTGTTATTATTTGGATATTGTATAACTTTTATTTTATTGTTAATTTTGTTACTATTTTAAAGACATTTACTTATTAAGTTGCACATATATTTTTTACTTTTTGAAAAATCAGACTAGTATATTAATGAAAGAAAAGATAGGAATGGGCTAACAAAATCCACAAGCCCACCAAAAAATAAAAACAAAACCCAATAATGGCAAAAACTTAAAATTATTACCAAAGAAATAGATGAATTAAAATTAAACAGAAAATTAAAATAAACTTCCAATCTGATAACAGTTGGAATCCAATCAGCATTTCCGCAATTAATGCACCGATTCCAGTCCCAGAAAAGCGGTTTGCAAAATCCCACTTTCCTGTTTTCTTTCTATGCAGAGGCCCCCTATCAAATAGCCCTCAGTCAGGTTCCCTCATTCTCCGTTGATCCGCCTCCAATATTCGTTGCTCAGGGACTATTCCGATCAGGTATGCTCGCGATTCTCTTTCATCGCTTATCTAGCTAAGTTGTGAGCCATAATATTTGCAGATCTGTATGTATGTTGAAAGGTTATTTGGTGAAAAAATTGTTTTTGTTGCTGAATGTTCCGTATTATACCCCCAATCACTGATTTATTAGTCTTCTCTGAGTTATTTTTTTATTACTAATATCGAGTCTTTTTCGATGATAATTGATGTGAACCCCATCTATTTTTCCATAAACACAGCTTGGAGGCACACAAGGGCCTCCACTACAAATGAAGAGGCCACCTCCCCGTGAGCCACTGTTTTGAATGCGAGGACCTCCCCCGAAGCATTTCTAGCCACCACCCCTAAGACTGATTTTACCCGAGAGTCATCAAAAGTAGTGTTGAAATTAAGTTTGACAATGGAACCAACTGGTGGCCACCAACCTATGGACTCGTGCCTCATAGTAAAATCCCGAACCTTACACCCCTCTAGTTCCTTAATATATCTGTTTATCCATGCAGCAATTTCTAGGCTTGTACTTTTGTTTCCCTCATGTAATCATTTGTTTCTGTCCGTCCAGATCACCTACAAAGAGTAGCAAAATACTCGACATTAAATGCTGGAACTACTCTTGAACACCCAGGTAAGCCATTCCTAGTGTGACAAAATCAATTCTGTTAATACCATTTCCAGATTCAAGCTAATCCAAACTTCTCGCCTTACAGGGCATTCTCTGAAGATATGGTCAATGTTTTCAGTAATTGCTCCATATCTGGGACATACTACCACCGAGAGCAATCTCTTGCACCAAAGATTAACAAAATGAGGATTAAAATTTCAAGAAATTTTCCAGATTAGGATTTTAATTTTCCCTGGAATGTGAATGTTCCATTATTTTTTGTAAAATAAATTAGCCTCAGACTGTAAATAATTAGGAAGAAAGCCATGTAAAAGTTTATAAGCACTTCGCACAGGGAATTCTTCAAAGGCCTCTCCCTTCCATACCATGAAGTTCGCATGAGGTTCCATTGCTAAGGGAATTCACACAATTCTATTTTCCTTTTCTCTAGAGAAGGTAGAATAAATTAAATCAGACTTTCATTCTCTCTTTTGTTCATCAATAAGATCTGCCACTTTACTTAGCTCAATGGAATTCCTAATTGATTCTGCCTTATAACTTACAGTTCTAGGGAGCCACGCATCAGCAACAATTGAAATATTCTGACCCGTTCCCACCTTTCAGCAAATCACATATTTCAACAATCCTTTAGCTACCCATACACTGTTTCAGATATATGAAGGTAGTTGTCCTAACTCAGAATTAAGAAAATTCGTGAATGAGTATTAAAGTATAAAATTGAGATTGAGGTCGACCTAGTTCAATGGTGTCGCATGTGTTGCAATTGGCCAATATGGCCACACCCAGTGGGTGAGCATGGAGAGGCTAAGAGGGCCTAAGTTGGGGATGACCAATATGTCTGAATTTTCCATGTTAAGAACTTTTGTGTTGGTGCCGCAAGAGACGGTTGGCATAAACCACGTCTAGAGGGACACATCCAATGGGATGCTGCAAGAATGCGACTAGTGCCACATCTAGAGGAATTTTTTTTAGTAGTAAAGACATGATAATATTCAGTTGACAAAGAGTCATAACATTAAAGGTTCCTCAATGCTGTAACCTGATGATTATATGTTGTGACATTGAGTTCAAGTTTTCAGTGGAGGAATAAACATAGACATGACTACACCAACAATTGAAATGAGACTAAGTTCGAGTCTATGTCTGATGCGCATTAAATTGATCATAACCTTAGGCCTTAAAGGCCCAAGATGAACTTAAGACTGAAATGTCAACTCAATGCAATAAGGTTACTAAAAGTGTGGCTTCATTTCGATGAGGGAATAGATATAGTAAGTGGGGGAATGCCATTGTCCACAATTTACTATGCTAGTTATCAAGGTTGAGCTTTCCTTAAATGGTCTTGAGTGAAACTAAAGTATAATAACTTGGAAGTTAGAAATTTTTAGGATACCTTACGATCTTAAAGGAATGCTGTGATGCAAACTGGGTAACTGATAAAGTTAGCTTTTGTCACACTCGGTTCTCCATTAAGGTTCTAAAATTAAGAAAAAGTTAGGAGTCAATTGAAAGAGATAAAAGTTTGGTGGACTCTACTATAAAATCTGGAAATCTTAGTGGCTGATGGTAAATAATTGAGTTTCAATTCTGGTTTGATTAAGTTGGAATCGGCTGGTTCCTTAGTAAGAGACAAAATGATTATCGATAGATGGCTTAATTGAGGCTTTGATGACTGTGTGAGAAGGGTTATATATGTGTGAAAAGCCTTATTCAACAGACGAAATTCTTCTCAATTCTGTTTATATTTCCTCTCATCTGTAGCGTCTTTTTTCCTTGCTCTGAAAAAGAGAAAGTTAATGTATGAGGCAGCAATCAAGAGGTTTAAGTCTGGAATGTAGTGAACCAGGTATATTTTAACATGAAGCCTTTAAGGCCTCATCGACATAGTAAGTGGAGAATCTTTCTGTATTTGTAGATTTAAGAAAAAAGAAGGATTTCTGGAATCCTTAAAAAGTTTCAACATGATAATGGATTATAAGTCTTAAAACTTGAATACATTCGATTTAACCAGTATATTTGATCGTCATGCTTAGCTGCTAGGACAATGGAGGCTCCAACATTCAGACAAGCTAAGCTGGGGAGGACGAAATATAGCAAGTGAGTTTTTGTACTCCACTTTAGGTGTTTGCTATTTGAATGATCTGCTCGTATGTTTGTTTTGAGTTTAGTTTGAATTCTATGGTTGTGTGTGATCACAGTGAAGGAGTATGCTATGCATGCATAACGCTGTGAAAATATATGGATTCTTGCAAGTATGTTCTCCGGATGCCAAATATGGTTGTTTATTGATGTATGGGTAAGTGGCTTACTACATGTTACAGTAATAAGTGTAATGATATGCCTAAAATGTACGTTTATGAAATGCGGAGTACGGAGGGGGTTGCTTTAACGAGTTAGTTGAAGATAGGAAATTTAGCATAATCAAGGAATATGTAGATTGATAGGGGATTTAAAGGAGTTTAGCAGCACCATGGAATGGTTATCTACTGGCTCTTCGGAGCACCACCATATAAATGGTACATAGGCCTATGGGGTGACACTATGTAAACAATATACAAGTCCTACGAGGAAACACCGTGTAAACACTATACAGGTCATTAGGGGTGACACCTCGAAAGGTAAGAGGTTCTAGTAGAAGTGTCTTAAATGTGGTCTTATGTGAAAAGAAAGGGTGTTTCCTTTAAAGTATCGGCAAATAAGTATCCTCCATTAAGTGTCCGTTAGAGTTGACCTATAAACCATTATTTACCATGAGGTAACGAAAATGTTCTTTAGGTTTTAAATTCTAAGTGTTCATTGATAAAGAAATCGCTAGAAAAGTGGGAAACCCACCAAGGGCAATCTTAAGAAGAATGTCCACCAAGAACTATCTTAGATGGAATGTCCTTCAAGGAATATTAAAGTAAGAGGATGTTTGCCGGGACTATTTAACGCTGAGAAATCTACTAAGGACTAACTTAGGTGGAATGTCCACCAGAAATTAATAAAGAAAGTGGTTGTCCATCAACACTATCTAGCATGGGAAAGTCCACTTAAGACTATGAAATGTGAAAGTTCGGAGTGGAAAATCTAATAAAGGAAGTGGTTGTTTGGAGTATCTTAGTAGATTGTATGAAGTGGGAAAGTTCTATGGGATTATTTTTCAAGTAAGAGTTCATAAAGAAAAATGATGTTTATCTATCAACCAAATCTCATGTTCAAGATCGAAATAAGGATATTAGTAAATAGACCCTCCTTTAAAGAAGGGTCTATACACGAGCTAAGTCATAAGAATATAAATTATGGGGTAATATAGTAGGTCTATATTGATTTTAGTGTGAAAGGAAGAGATCCGAGTAAGAGTCTACCAAGGTGGCGAGGTATCAATAAGTCCACCAAAGGTAGTGGACAATCCGTGTAACTACTTGTGGGGTTGTCTTTGAATAAGTCAAACTAGCAAGGCAAACAAAGTTTTTTTATGAAGTTAGACAATGTTAAGTCACAAATGGGAGTTAGAAAGATGACAGTTTTACCTAAATCTGTTGTCATGTTCGCTAACTATCCATTCAGGAAGAACATGTAGGTGTCATCTACGCCAATCAAACTACGAAACCTCTTATATGATATAGGAAGTTTAATTATGTGTATTAGTTATTTATTCATGAGCATGAAGTCACTTACGAACACTGTTGTATAGATTCTCACTAAGTTCTTTCAAACTTACATGCAATTTTCCTTGAATGTAGGGTTAAAGGATGATTCAATGAATGATCATGTGAAGGGACCAAGCCAAACACCGTCAAGTTCACACTAATGGAGTCATGGTTGTATCATGCATATAGAGGGGCACCCTTAGAAGCTATGCCTCGGGGTTCAAATAAGTGAACCTTTATTAGAATTTTAAATTTCAAGTCATTGTACATATATAAACATATACATGTTCAATATGGAAAATTGATTGTAAGAACCTTAGTATTGGTAGGAAGTTTATTTGTAGTTATATTTTGAAACCTATTGAAATTTAAAGAAATTAGATCAAAGTTATGTGATAAATATGAAGCAATTCTGGCACTATTTTATTTGTAATAAATAAAATTAGAATTTCTATTAGTAATTCGCGTTAATTGTAATACTTAGTACTCGGACTCAGTGATAGGGTCGAGTATAGGGTGTTACAGTTTTACAAATGAGTATGTCTTTACTTTGGGTGAAGCAACTATTTTTTGTAAATCTACTAAACAGATGTTTATTACTCGCTCCACGATGGAATCAGAGCTTATAACTCTTGACAGAGTCAGGTAAGAGGCCAAGTGGCTTAGGAATCTACTTGCAGAGATTTCTTCATGGGAGAATGGAGTATTTTTTTTTGGAGTTCGTGAGGTCTGAAAAGAACCTAATTGATCCACTAACCAAAGGGTTAAGTAGGAAAATGGTTCTTAATTCATCGAGGGGGATAGGTCTTAAAGCCTAGTGGTTGAAGAATTCATGGTGGATACCCAACTTAGTTCTTTAAGTCTAATGTGGTCAAACAAAACCATGAAAAAGCTTATAGTGTTCATTCTACCTATCTCTATGGCGAACGATGTACACATACGGTTGAGTTATTACTCTTCATGATTTCATATCTCAAGATTTAGGTGGTCCTATTAAGACAGTCTTGATGAATTCACTGACAGGTGAGGTTGAGTTTATTATTCTTAATGAGTTTATATTCCAGAGTTTGGATGGCCATATTGAGACGGACTTGATGAATTCATTAAATTTAAATTTTAGAGGACGAGTTTAATAAATGCTCTTAATGATTTCATAGTCCTGATTTGGGTGGTCTATATTGAGATAGACTTGATGAAATCACCTATGTAAGTGTGAAGGACTAGCCACCTTCTATGAATGAAATTGGGCAGTCTTTCTAGAGCACTTACTAGTATCCTGAGGTGTATTAGTTAAAACTTGTTGATCTATTGCGAAATATCAATTGGATCTAAGATTAGTCATGTGTTATGAGTTAACCCCTATCTTAACAAGTTCAAAATTTGTTCACTTGTTAAAGAGAATAATCACTCATTTCACTACATACTAGTTCAAATCCACAAGATACTAGTGCTTAAGCGACTAATTTCGTTGTTGCTCTTCTCATGTTTTACCTTTTTTTCATGATTACAAAAATTACTTTGCATTGGTGGAGGAATATTTATAATGCAAAAAAGTTGATAATATATATTTTTAAAGGGTTATGATTTGACAAAATCAAAATCTAGCTTCTAAACAGTTACGAATTAACAGAATCAGAATTTGGTTGTTAAGATTTTTTAAAAAACTGAATCTGCAAATTTATTATTTTGCCCCTTCAAAAATAATATAACTAGGAGGTCATTCTCTTCATTTTTCATAGAATACAACAAGAGAAAAACAACTTCTCTCATCCTTCTGTTCTCTAAATTTTGGTGTTTTGCGAAATTACACAAGAGGGAAATTATGTTTAGGAGATTGGGTTTTAAGCAGGATCACCTGTGACCCTTTCAATATTTCCTAAGAATTGAACCTAATGTGGTTTCGTCGGTTTTCTTCCAGTTTATTTTTCGATTAGATTTTTTACCAATTGCTTTTGTTTTTTCGATTTCGATTCCTTTTGAGAAAAGCAATACCAATTGTGTTCCACCTTTTTTATTAGGTGTACGAATAACCTTGGAGGAGACGTCTATTACACGATTATACCGATTAGGGCAAATTTGCTTCTAAGGCAATGGTTCTTCCACAACATAGTGATTACTTTATTTATTTACACTTAGATTGACTTCTTGTCAACGCTAACAGTTTTGTTTTACAGTAGTATATTTCCAACATGACTGAGTAAAAGAAATCAAGAAATTAAAAGATTGATTCCAACAGATGGTATGTCGACTTTTTAACAAATTAAAAAAATATATATGATTAATCAAATTAAATTATATTTATATTTAATTTATAATTTTTTATACTGTAAAAATATGTTTTATATTTAAAATGGTGAAATAACTTTAAATTATAATATAAATGATTAGAGATAAATCTCAAACTGTATATGAACTTTGATTCAATGTGCAATTTGATACATGAACTTTCATTTTATTCAATCATACACATAAAACTTTTTTTTTATGGGAAACATATAGGTTTTATTAAGGGGGATAAAAAAAAAAAACCAAGTTTGAAACAGTTTTTGGCTTAAGACCCAACAACCCACAAAATAGCCTAAAAATAAAATGGAAAAACAAAAACGAAAAGCCTAAACTAAACCTAATCCCTTTCATTGTTACTATCCCAATATGATCTGTGGCCTTCCTAACTCCTTAAAGCATTTTAATACATTTTTATTTCAAAGATTACTTTTCCCTTTCTTCAATGGTTGAAGGAGCCCCTCTTGGATGATCAATCGCCTTTTTTTGCCTATTAAGCATTTCCTGATTTGGTTAGCCTCCTCTTTGCTATCTCTACTACTCGACCCCTACTTCATTTCTTCTTTTTTCATGTGGCATCATGCTTTCCTCTTCACTATTTCTGTTGCTCAACCCTTATTTATTTTCTTTTTTCGGTGGTAACATATCTTTCCTCAACTGTTTTTATCTTTGCCGCTTCTGGATTTCCTTCATTTGGTTTCGTTTTGCAGCCGAAACAATAGTTTCTTCCGTAGATCGATGTTGGCAGCCAACAGACCCAACAAACTTTATCTTATCGCTATCATTTGATTTTTAATTTAGCATTCTTAGCTCTAGTGAAAGGAGCTTCTTTTTGTTGAAAGATGTTGGTTGCCATCGGACCCAGCAAAACATTTCTTTCCGATTCTTCCTCCTATCTCGACCACCAGCAAATCTGCTTCTATTCATCCGTCTCTTATTCGCAGTCTGTCCCTCTCCACTGCGTCAGCCACCTACTCTAGCATTTCAGTTCCCAAATAAGTGTACCTTTCATCTTTTAAAGTCTTTCTTGCTAAAATGTGTGCCACCTTATTCCCGGATCTTGGCGTGTAATTAAACTTGCATGTTCGAAAGCTTTTGCTCATTTCTTTCAGATCTACAATGTAAGCCATTATTAGTGATCTATCTGGTTTGTTTGCTTGCAATTTTTTAACTATTGTTCGAGCATTACCTTTCACGGTTAGATCTCTTAGCCTTATCTCTGCTCCCATATTGACAGCTTGGATACATGCAAGAGCTTCGACAGCACATACCAAAGGTATATAGTCATTTCTGATTGTTCGGATTCCAATCACATGTTCGCTTGGGTCTCTAGCCACTAACCCCGTACATGACTTTAGCAAATGGGCTTTGATAGGCAGCGTCATAATTTATTTTTACCATTGTTCGTTCTAGAGGCTTTCAGCTATCGCAATAAATTTTTCTGTTACATGTTTTCGCACTTACCTCATCTATTTTCGCAATTTAGGCCATGACTTTTTTTGCTATCTCCTTGGCTATAAGCATCGTTTTTATTTTTGTATATGAATTTGTTTCTTGTTATCTAACTAACCTACAGAACACATGCCACTTTCCTACACACTTGTGTGGAATTGTTCGTAAAGAGGCTGGTCATTTAGTTATGATGGTTTAAATCTGAGCTTTCTTGAGGCCATTGCACATTTAATTCCTGCCATGTTTGTCTTGTTGTTTAGTAGTCCCTGAAGACATGTTAAACGGTTTCTGGACCATTAGAACATCTGGGGCACTCCGTCGTGTTGGTTAGGCGCTTTTGGTAGAGGTTATGAAAGTGAGGAATTTAATTTTTAAAGATCCGCCAATTGTAATTGGGTTAAATATAATATTAGTACCTGAACTTGTCCATTTCTCTTAGATCGGTATCTATGGTTTTTTTTATCCCAGATTGGTACCCAATTTTTTTTTTTTTGCCTACTGGTTTGGTACCTGAGCCTAACGTTAACATTTTGCTGATATGGCAGCACTGGCCACTCGTGCACTGCCACATGTTGCAATTCCAACACCTCTTTTGATCCGTGTTTCTTTTTTTTTACCCGACCCTTTGGAAGTTTTTGTTTTAAATTTTTTTCCCTTTAAAGTTATTTTTCACCATCATCTTCATCATTTTCCAACAGTTTTCTCTTTCGTTTTCTCTGCATCTATTTTTTGACCATCATCTTCAACATTTGCCCTCTATTTCTCTTTCATTTTTCAACATCCTTCATTTTTCCCTATTTTGTTTTCTATTAAATTTTATCCTCTTTCATTCCATGTTTTCTTTCATTTTCTTCAATTCCTATCTCCTACATTTTCCATTTCGTTCACGTCTTCACCATGACTTCTTCTACGAACAGAAAATCAAGTCGGTAGAGAAGTGTTGTGTACTACCATTGCGGGTTAAAGGTTCTCGTTTGCAACGCGAATATTCCAAAGAACAAAGGGGAAAAAATTCTTTGGGTGTTCGAACTTCAAAGAGGTTAATTAGGGTTTATGTTTTTCATCTACCATTTTGTTGCAATTTTGGTTTAAGATATAATCTTAGTTTTTTAATATTATAGTTTTTGTTTTGTTGAATGTGATAAATGAATACCGAAGGATGCGGTTTTTTTCAATGGGTTGAAGGTAACAGTGAGGGGATGAACTCAACTACAAAAGAAAAAGGATGCAAAATCCATGAAATAATGCTAGAAAATAAGAATTTATTGAAGAGAACAGGAGATTAAGACTTGAGAACGATGGGTTCATATTGACGAAATGTGAAGAATATGATTGAGGGTAACTCGTTTAGAAGAGAAGATAAAATTGTACAAGGAAAAAATGTCAAGGAATAACAAATTAATGGTTGCTTATAAGTTGTTGTTAATTGTATAATGGATGATGTTTTTTGGTTATTTTGCTTGTGGATGGTGAAATATTGTCTATATATTTGCATTAGTTATTAAGAATGAATGAATTGAATAATGTTATTGTATAATGTTATTGTAAAAGTATATGCATATACGAAAATTGACATCAACAAAATCGAACCATCCGTTACCACCATCATATATAAAGGATAAATATAAATTGTCCATCAAAATATAACCATCAGAATGATTCAACAAAACTAAACCGTCCATCAAAATGATCCAACAAAAACAAACCATCCATCGTATGTTAACAAATTAAAACCATCAAATTAAACATATATTGACATCAACTATCTCCATGGCTTACGATTGTGCTTGGGTGGGATTTTAGACTTAGCCTTTTTTGTGTTTCTAAGTTTTTGAGTCCCACCAGCAGTGTCTTTGTTGATGTTTCCCTTTATTTTATTGGAGTACTTGGTTGGTGTAGTCACCATGGTTTCCCCTCTCATACCAGGCTACAATGCATAAAACACATAATTAAAAAACATGTCACCAAAATACAATAAACAGTTTAACAATCAACTACTTACATTCAAAATTGGCATCATTATCCTCTCATCGGTGTATAACTCAATCTCTTGCATAGCTTGTTTTACCCTGCTATAAAGTCTTGTAAGTATTTGCTATGTTGAAAATGTTGCAATGGTAGGAAGAGTTATCTATGTTGAAGGAGTTGGTGATGATGCAGATGCTTCGAATGCAACAGTTTAAGAAAGAGCTAGTAGAGCAAGATCAAAAAGAGCTGGTGGAGGTGTACTCTATAAATTTAAACATGCTAATAGTTCTCAAATTAAACATATGTTGCATTAAAATAAAATTCTTAGGACAAAGTTACACTTATAGTAAATGAAGTTTGATAGCTTCTAGAGTTGTGTCCAACCATTGAACACTTGTGGCACTCCCTCTTCTAAATAGTTTACTCCCACTCCTCTCTCCCCCTCTTCTTTGACTCTATTCTTTTTTGGTCTCCCAGGAATTTTTCTTGGAATAGGAGGTCAATTGGTCTTATATCGGTTTTCAACCAACATTTCTCACTCGATCACTCGAGACAGTAGACAATACAAAACCATAGAATCTTTCAAACACATATTTTTTAAACTCCTTATATACAAAATTAGAAATATCAACTTTTTTTCCACAGGATGGCTGCAACAACATTTGAACATGGGATGCCAATGAGATCCTATCTCCTACAACTACATGACCACTGAAATAAATCAACAACTACTACATCACCAAAGTTTGCCACTTTAAACCCTTCTACTCCATTCCATTTAACATGACAATATGAACTCATTTGGATACTTGTGTAACTTCTCACATATCTTAGGATAGAATTTATCATTCTAATTTTTACATTTGGCCAAATTGTTTACAATCCTCCCCATAACTATCTATTTCTTCTAACATGGAAATTATCTACATTGATCTAGATCCTAAAATTATTACATTAAATGACTCGACAAAATTGTTGTCAATTGCATCTCATATGGACCTACCAAAAAAAAAGCCTTTGACCATTGCTCAAGATCAGTACTAAGTAAACTTAACTTGGCACTAAGTTTGATAGGTCAATCTTTTCGATGTGATCTTCAAAGTCAGTAGTTATGTATGATTTGCAGGCTTCCTAAAATGCTTGTTGCAAGTCTCCTCCAGGATTTTCTTTCCTCCAGCTGGCATATAGATGCTTTACACAGACTCTATGCTCAACCCTTGGCAACAACTCAGAAATCTTCTTCATCAGTCCCTAAATACAAACAAAAACAAAGGTATTAGATGGTTGGTTTAATAAAGTAAGCATAAAATAATAAGAATGATTTAAGTAATGTCTCTAACATACCTTATGTTTATCAGTCATAAAAGTGAATCCAAAACCATCACCAATTTGTAAATCTGAAATAAGATTACTAAGAAACCATGATATTCATTGTCCCCAATCTACGAACGTTTCAGCTTATGATATTCATTGTGTTTGGTCAGTCTGTCCCTTAGCAGCCATCGATATATTGTGCTTTATTTTTTAGTACATGTCTCACTTCCTTCCGACTTTTCTTCCCATCCTAACCTATTATTCGAAATAATGGATTGCCTTGGCCTTTTCTTGCATTCCGCTCCCTCGATGGGGTTGTCTTCTGAGTCGTGTTCAATTAGATCTCCCTTCGCTCCTTTAACATCCCTTATTGCCTCATACTCCCTTCCAGATTCAAACCCAACATGAAATTACTTTTCCCCTTCTCATCTGCTAGGTTAATTTCCCTTAATTACCTACTAGAAGCATTCTCCATAGGAAATCGATTTGGAAAGCTTGGCTCACAATCCACTTTTATCCATGCGCTCTTTGTTGTTATGGCCCTTCTTCTCAAAGCTCGAAGTGAGATATCCCATCCTATATCTAATTTTTTTGAAATATTTCCTTAATCGGGCAGGACAAAAACTATCTTCGTGACCCAAGAAGCCATATAAAGAGCATAACAAAGTGAGTTTCTCATATCGGAACCTGACGTATGTATGATTCTAAGGGGAAAGTTGGATTTTCTTTTGACGTTTCAACGAAGTTCTCACATCTAGCCTAACCCTGATTTGTAAATAGTCTCTAAACCCATATCTTATTTATTTTGTATCATTTTCTTCAAATGGACCTATAAATTTTCGAATTGTATGGCAATGTTCTCGAAGAAAAATCCTGGTGGGAGATCATGAACTTGTACCTAGAAATAATTGTAGATTACTGTTACTTGCATTGGATCTTCGTTAGCGCCAAGATAATGAAAAACTAAGATGTGGTTGTTGTCCATGGAACCCCTTTAGCCATTCTATCAATATCTACCTTGTGATAAAACCTGAACAAGAATCTTTCTCACCCCGGTCTGAAATCTAAACACCCCCTTATTAGGTTCCATAAATTCGCCAGCATGTTCTGCATTACGGGAAAGTGAACCACACTAGATGTGAGAAAGAATCCGACTAGACATAGATCATAGTCCAGTTGTTGCAGGTTGGAGTCCTCATATAGTTGCCATGCCTCTTCTTCCTCATTCGTGATCTGGAGCCCTGTTAATACCTCTTCCATGATGAGCTTTTCGGCAACGATTCGTTGTGGATTATGCAGATTGGTGCAATCGATAACCCAAACATTAAATCAAGGTGTTATTTCATGTGGGTAAAAAATTGAAAAACAAAAAAGCGGAAACCTTAAAACAGGGATAATCAATGTGCCAAACAGCTCCAAAAGAGAAATTAGAATCGTATAATCCAAATCTTCAATCCCAAAAAACAAAATACAAAACTAAAAGAAACCTAGATCAAAATTGGCATGCTACTTTAGCAGACAAAATCGTGCCAATCGACAAACATTTCCACATAAAACTTTTATCGTGGCTCAAATATATATATAAAACTTTATTCAACTATATATACATATTTAAAGAAATATATACATTAATTTATTTATATGTATGCAACATGTAAACGTAAAATGGTTCTATATTGATAATCGTATTAGTGATTTGTGAAAATTGAATCGAATGAAAATTTTATGTATAAAATTGTACAAAATCAAAGTTCATGTGTAACAATATAAGTTTAATCAAAGTTCATATATGATTTTAAGATTTATCAAAAATATATATATAAGAGTTATTGATTTTCTTTTATTTACTTAAAAAATATTTTCAAAATGTATTTATGAAAAAGACATAAAAAAAATTATCAAATAATGTTCAAAACTAATAAAACAAAGCCCATTTTGTAAAATAAAAAATCAAAACCCAAATTTAACTAGAAAAGTTAAAAATCAGATCAAATTATCAGAGATGACTCGAGAAAAAAAAATCCATCGAATTAAATCTAACTCAATTCTAGTAATAAAAAGTTCAATACCTTTTAAGTAAAGTCTCGAATTAATTATTGTAGACAAAATTTCCCACCTCTAAATTTAATTTGGACTTGGGATACTAAAAAATCTATTTATTAAAATGTGGCTTATTGTTGGGCTGCTTTTTGTAAGCTGGCCTTTAATAGATAGCATCGACCCAACAATGAAACGTTACATCCTGATGATTGCTAAGCCCTGAAGTCTGAACAACCCCAAGCATTTAAACCGGCATTGATATGCCCATAAACAAAGATTAATAAAAAGCATTTAAACCCAAAATAGTCGTCCTTAAATTTGATTTGTTGGTTGACTATTAACTCAACTAGCATAGGTGTTGTTGTTAATGTAAGAGGATATAGGTTAGAGTGCGTTGAAACATACTATCCTCGTATTTATAGATTGGGAAAAAATTATTGGTAATTCTAAATATTGTGTTAAAAAATTAATTTGATTTGATTTTATAATAAGTAATCAATAATTCTTTATTTTATTTAGTTAAAAAAAAAAAAAACTTAGATAACCACATTTTCAGTTCAATTACGATTTTACGAAACATTATTGAAAATCAATTTTACGAATATTCGTTATTCAAATCTGGCAATGGTTAATTAGTTTATAAGATTTACTCATGCTATATGTACAATTTATATGCTACAACGTTTCAAATTAACTACTATCTAAATAATTTTACCAAAATAAGTCTATAATATAAATTTGAGTTACCATTGTTAAAAAAGATAAAAGTTATCCCTTATTTTTATTTACTTAAATTAATTTTTTTAAATATTTATGAAAAATATTTTAAAACCCTGTCAAATATGGACCAACAACCATAAAACAAAACTTATGCTGTGAAAATAAAATTTAGGCTTTTTTACTGAAATAAATTAAAAAATTTTATTTATCAAAATAGGTTGTCAGCCCGATTATATACGAAAATAAGGTGTTTTTTTCATTCGCGCCTATCTGACAGGCGCGATTCATTATTTTATATTAAATTATTTTTTTAAATAAAATATTGTTTTTTTATTTTTATTAAAAATATTTAAATATATATACGGGTAAAAATACGGTTTAACGAGTCAAAATACGAGTAAAAACGGGTCGCGCCTGGCAACTAGGCTCAAATGGGCTGCCTGCACAGTCCCCCTCCAACTGCTGCATGCCGCCCACGCCGCTGGCCCTTTTGCCCGCACAGTGCCTCCCTGCAGCCTCTGCATGCATGCCCCCCTCTCTAGCTCCATCTGCCAGCAGCTGTTGTTGCACCATGCTGCCGTCTAGTCCCTTCAATGGGAAAAAGCTGCAAATGGGGGACCTTATAAGTATGGTCCCCCAAACCCCATCCACACACCGGAAGAGAGAAAGGAAAGAGAGAAAGGAGAAGAAAAAAAGAAGAAGAAGAAAGAAAGAAAAAAAGGTAATGTATTTTTTAGTAAATAATTTTGTTTATAATTTAAAGAGTTTAATTAAGATATTGTGATTTTTTTTTGTTATTAATTATTAATTATAAAATATTTATGTTTAGTGTTTATAGTTTTGGATTAATATTTTGTAGGGTTTTTTACCCAAATAATATAAAAAATAAAATAAAATACCAAAATAGGTTGTTTCAAAAATTAAGTACCAAAATTGTACATTTGTCTTGGTGGAGGGTGGTGCACAGGCAGCACCACTTTGAATTTCTGACCCAAAACAGTAAAAAATCATTTTTGAATGATTTAAAAGATTCAAATTTACATCAACATAAGATGTGAATTAGTTGCGGACATTAGTATTTAAGGCAAACTTGTGGATTATATAGTCGATGAAAGTTGGTAATATTATAAAGTTATTCTTAATACTGGATTTTATTAGGTATAAGTTTTTAAAATTTTGTTTTTGTAATGTGATACATGCGTAAAATATATATATATATAATCATATTAGTGAATCTGCTAATACATACTTCATCCGGGTAAAGTATGCATTATTAAAATTAAATTAAAATATTAAATAAGAAATAAAATTATAAAACAATATGTTAATTGGAAAATAACTATTATTGTAATGAGATACATGTTTTATTAGGTACAAGTATTTAAATTTTTTTTTTTGTAATGTGATACATGCGTAAATATATATATTTATAATCATATTAGTGAATCTACTAATATATACTTCATCCGGATAAAGTATGCATTTTAATAACACATGAAAGATGTGGACATTAATATTTAAGGCAAACTTGTGGATTATATAGTCGATGAAAGTTGGTAATATTATAAAGTTATTTTTAATACTCGGTTTTATTAGGGATAAGTATTTAAAATTTTGTGAATTAATTTATATATTTTTTAAATAGATTTACTTTGGGTAAAATATATTTACTTTAATATTAAAATATAGGGCTTTAATGAGTAAAAACCATAAGTAAAGGGCTTATTTAACTACAAAAGTTATAAAATCTTAATTCAAATCACTATTATATATAATTAATTTTCATGTGTTTGATTTTTCAATACAATATTTGAAAAAGTTATAAAGTATTTGTTATGCAGTGTAATTTTATTTGATTTTTCATTTAGTTGACAATTTTTGTTGATTTATTAAAATATTGATTAAATTTGTTGTTATTTTTATAGGTTGTTTGTTTGAAAGAAATTAATCAGGTATGTTTCTATTTCTATTTTTATTTTTTTTGTAGACACTCAATTTTGCCCGGGCCCAGAAATAAGTCCAAAAACAAAAATAATAAACTCCAAAAAAAAACGAAATCCAAGTTCAGTCCAGAATTACAAATATAATTTGGCCCGATCGGAATAGCCCATTACTTGAAAAGATTTAAGGTCCATCTACAAGCTTGACTCATATGGAAATATAATCTTCAATGATATGCAATCTTAGATGTGATATGCAATCTTAGATATGATACAATCTTAGATATGATATGCAATCTTAGATATGATATGCAATCTTAGAAGATATGATTTTGTAATCTTAGAGATTTAATTTGTAGATACCTTTTAATCTTAACTGTTGATGTAATTGATCTGTACCGTTGGATTTGAGGAGGTTCAACTATAAATAAAGGCATCTCCCTTCATTGTAAAGACACTGGAGTTTTGGGAAACAATAAAATTTTTGAGAGCTTTCACTCAAATTTCTCTCCCTCTTATGTTCTTATTTTCTATGGTTTGTTTTTTATTTTATTCTTTGTTCATCTTCGTTTTTTAACCCTTTTTATTTTGATTTAATCCATGTTTCCCTGATTTTTTTTATATTTTTTAATTTTTTAATAATTTTAGTATCATATCAAACTATTTCATTTTTAATAATTTTTTTTTAGTATTACTCTTAGTAATTTATTTTTTAAAATTTTACTCAAATCATTATTTTAAAAAATATATTTTATTTAATTGTCATATTTTATCCAAAAATTTTTCTAAAATGAGGCAATATTTTTCGTATTTAGGAATTCGGGAAATAGTGCCCTAACATGCTGGGTTGCGATTTTCCCTTTGTCTAAATGCCTAAAGTATCCTTCTAAATAGATTTTGTAAATCACGAGATGATTTCAATTACGAGAGTTTAAGAATATCGTGTCCTATCATGTTGGATGTGATGTTTGTATTCTTTCGGAGCTAAAGAATCTCGATTTTTCAACTTAATAATTTCAGTTTTAAAAAAGGGATCTTATTTTTAAATCCTTTCAAATTTTTGACAATAAGACAGAAATGTATTCAATTTGGTACCAATCTTGGGCGTTGCGAGGGTACTAATCCTTCCTCGTACGTAACCGACTCCCGAACCTGTTTTCTTAATTTTCGTAGACCAAAACGTTTTATAAGGTGATCTAATCACACCAAAAAAGGTTGGTCGCGACTCCCGTTTTCGTTTTTCAAAAGTCAATCCCCGTTTTTCAAACATCCCTTTAAAAAAATGGTTTCGACATTTTTAATTCGTATGTTTTTATGTTTACATAGTTTATATTAATTTTAATTATATTATTATTTTAATCTAGTATAATTTTTTTTACTGTAGGTAAATTATGGGAAATTATTAGATATTTACCGTGTTTTGTTTCTGAAATTTGAAATAATTTATTATATTTTTTGAAACAAATTAAATGAATTTGTAGACCCAATTTTTAGCCCGGGCCCATATACGTACAAAAAACAAAAACAAAATTGAAACAATCCAAGTCCGGTTACACCTGGCCCAAAGAATAAATTTAAAAGCCCAAATTTTACAATTGCCCAGGTTTTGGAGTTTTGCAAACCCTAGGGTTTCATTTGCCTCGCGCCTCAGCTGCCGCAACCGGGGAGGTCCACAAGCATCGCACGTCGCGCTTCCATCCACGTCATACGCTCCTCTACTAGGCCACATCAAAGACGTGCTCAATCGTACCTGCAAATACGAAAAACAAGTTGTAAAAAAGGGCTATAAAAGCCATCGAAAACAATGTAAAAATGGATCTATTTTTCCCCCCGATTTTGACAGACACGAAAGCAGAATATATAAAAGCAAACCAGATCAATAGAAATCAGATTGAGGTTGTTCTTAATTCTCTCCCCTTTCACATTTTCTTTTTCTTTCTTTTTTTTTTTTTTACAAATTGATACAAAATAAAAGGGAGGAAGGGGTTTTACATGGTGCTTTCGTGCTTCAAAAAAGGGATATTTTTTATGCCAAATGGCCTATTCGGCCTAACGTCGGCCATTGGGCAAGGGGAAAGCAGGCGATGGCTTTCTCTTTGCGCCGAAACTTTAGCAAACAAGGGTTTGCTTTGCTGCCTGCGAAAATGGCTAATGGCCATTCAGTTTTTTAGGGTTTTGAAACCCCCCAAAAAAACGACGTCGTTTGGACTACTGCTGGACCCGCGCGTCAACCCGACCCGTAAGGGGGTCCGCGCGTTTTTGGCTTGAATGGGGGATTTGCACGTTTAGTCCCCCTCTTTCGCACTGTCTTCTAATTAACCCTATTCGCATTTCATTCGTTTTTTTTTAACTTTTCCTGAAGTTTTTGTGTTATGGCAATTTAGTCTGCGCTGATCTAACTTAATCCATGCTTACACGCAGCGCTTTGGGGTTTGGGTTATTTACATTTTTAATCCTCGAACATTTGAAAGCATTTTATTTTGGCCCTCAACTCTGTTAAAATAATTTGTTTTGTTTATAAATTATCCCTTTAACTTTTTTTTCTTTCAATTGAGTTTTAGCTATTCATTTTACAAAAAAAAAAAAAAAAAAACATACTATTTTGCATCATTTTGTTGATTTCACACTATTTCTTTATTTTATTTTTCATGTGCATATTTGTCTATTCCAAACACTTTCATGTAGCATTATATTTATATATATGTATTATCAATATTAGGTTTTTTCATTTCATATATTATTTATTTAAATGTATATATATCACTTTGAGTATTACTACTCTAACCTTTATATATTATCCATTTTGAAATTTCATTTAGAAATCAATATATTATCTATTTTTGTTTTTATTTTTAATACATTGCGAACTTTCAAGTAAATTATTTACTTTATGATATTTATTTTAAAACTCATTTGTATAACACTTTTTAATATATTACTTTTTTTTTTCTTATTTAAATTTTTATATTTATGATTTGTTTTAAAATCCTTGTATTGTTGTATAATAATATTTTTTAAATTTGCCTTCCTCCCTATTATTTTTTTTTATCTTATTTTGAAATTGATAATTGTATAGTTTGCTTAGAATTTCTTTTGGATTAAGCCTTCGGATATTAGCGTATGTATTTATTTAGTGTATGATATGTTGTTAATGCATGTAACTTGTTCCTTTGGTTTTTTTTTCACTATGCATGTAATATTATAGTTGCATATCTTTTTATCATTCGATGCTCGTGTGACTACTGTTTTTATCGGACTTTAAACTCCTAATTTTCGCCCAACATCGATTGTTTTTTATTCCCTAAACAAACCCAAACAAGTATATTTTGACTCGGTTTTTATCATCGTTAATTCGAACCCTTTCAACTTAAGAAATTATTTCGTGTTTGGAGGTCCGAGAAATCATGCCCAATCGTGCTGGGTTTCGATTTTTCGTTCAAATGAAATACAGAATATCCTTTGAAAATTCCGTCTATGATTTTTAAAATTAAAACGAGGCAATATTTCGTATTTGGGGAGTTTGAGAGATCGGGCCCAATCGTGCTGGATTTCGATTTTTCATTCGACTAAGATACGGAATATCCTTTTAACATTTAATCCATGTTTTCTTAAATTTAAATGAGGTAATATTTCGTATTTGGAAATTTGATAAATCGTGCCCAACCGTGCTGGGTTTCGTTGTTTGGCCAACTAACCAAATATCTTTTTGAAATTTCAAAGGCATGAGTTTTGAAAATTACGAGATGATCTTGTATTGATGGTTTGAAATATTGTATCCAATCGTGCTGGACATGATATTTTATTCCTTCTGAACAAGAGAATCTCGACATCCAATTCAAGTTATATAAACGTAATCTTTTTCAAATTTTCAACATGAGGACATAGATTAATCAATTTGGTACCAATTTTGGGCGTTGAGAGGGTGCTAATCCTTCCTCGCGCGTAACCAACTCTTGAATCCGTTTTCTAGTTTTTCGCAGACCAAAACACGTTGTTTTAATAAACCAAAATGCTTTATTAAAATGATCAATCACAGGGTGACCCGATCACACATAAACAAAAAAGATGGGTGACTACTCCATACCTCATTTAAAAGTCGATCCCCATTTTTCAAAATAAAAAATAGTTTCAACAGCTTGGCGACTCCACTGGGGACATAAGAGAGTCGGGCCGATAAATTGATTACTTTTTATCCTTTTGCCAGAAAATTAAAAATCTGATTTGAAAAATCATGCTTCTTTTGTCGCATTTGTTGATGTCGTGTCATTTGTTTGTTGATTTAAGAATATTCCTGCATCATCTTACATGACCGTTACGGTCACACCTTTTAAGTGGGAGTAAGAAACTATGCTTTAAGAAACTATGCTTTCGTGAGGTTTTCACCTCCGCATGGGCTAATGGACTGCTTCCGAGATACATCCGTACCTATGTCTTCGTGAGGTTTTCACCTCCGCATGGCATAGGGAAATGTGTCCCTCTGAACTGAACTCGATTTGTATGAGCCTATAATGGGTGAGGGTCGAGGAATCTACTGGTTTGAGTACCCTTTTCTTTAGAACTGAGCCACATATAGTGAACCCTAGGAGTCCATCCTAGATATAACTATGTTGAACTTTAGCGGTTACCCAGATAAGTGTTTGACTATTTTCTATTTATTTTGGATTTTATTATTTGGTACTAACTCGTTGTGTTTTAATGTGGCCATAATTGCATATCATTCCATATTTAGAGAGGTGTCGATTCCTATTCAGTTACTAAGTTAGAGAGCTTGCTATGGAGAACGAATCCCTTGATAAAGTAGAAGATAATGCGACTGTCCGTATATGGTCAAAGAAGATGCGACTTGAGAAAGGGGATAGCCTAGCTGAGGGGTATACATAAAAGTTGTGGGGCTTCACCCAGATTAGTGTGACACAGAATGAGTTCCAAAAATTGAGGGGTATATGGGCCAGTTGGGGCGATGAGACTAAGCAACTGTTTTATCAAAATTTTGGCGACCTACCTTACCTGCACGACATTAAGGTAGACAAGAATTTATTCCGGGTCATAACTCAATTTTGGAATCCCGCGTATAGTTATTTCACTTTTGGGAAGGTGGACTTGGCGCCTACTATAGAGAAGTATACAGCTTTTTTTCATTGTCCAAAGGTTCAAATCGATAGAGTTTATTTTAAAGCTGCTAATGCCCAACCTTTTGTGAAGAAATTAATGAGTATCACCGGGATGAGTGAACAGTGGGTTACAGCCCGAATTCAGCAAATAGGTGATGGTAAATATATTCCTTGAGTGAGTTTGAGGGATCTGATCGTAGCACATCCATATATGAAGAAGAAGGTTGACATCTTCGCCTTAAGTATCTATGGTTTGGTAATTTTTCCAAAAGCTCTAAGGCATATAGACGAAGCGGTAGCCGATTTATTTGATCAACTTGACAAAGGAGCCACACCGATGCCGGCGATTCTAGTTGAGACATTTAGATCCTTGAGTGCATGCTGGAAGGCAGGAGAAGGCAGATTTATAGGATGCGCGCAGTTATTGTCGGTATGGTTTTATTGCCATTTCTGAAGGGTGGATAAAGCTTCTTATCGGGTTTTCTCCGAAAATTATTCCCTGCTAAAGGAGATAACAGCCACGCCCAGAAGAGACGATATATCAGAGGAGAATTGAATCGTGCTTTTTTGAAATCTCCGGGAAGAAGACGTTGAGTGGAAAGCTCCTTGGTTGGTGCCCGATAAGGTCCTTTATCGGTGTGGGAGTTTTGATTGGTTACCTCTGCCCAGAATTTTAGAAGACGTTGGATATGCCCTTTTGCTTGTATTGAGGCAATACAAATCGAGACAGTTTATACCGATAACGCATGGGTCAGCTCGGAGTGAGTTTTCTTATACGGGGGACCACTATAAGAAGAGGGTCCGAGAGATTGCTGATGCGTGAAGACAGACACGCTAGATGAAGAGATTAGTTATAGGTTCGATGACGACCCCAGAATACGAGGGGTGGTTGTATAGAAGGATCAATGATAATGTCCTTAAGCCGAGTTTAGGAGGCGTTCAGTCGATGGATGAATACCTGCAAGTAATCCCTTCTGAGCTAGAAATCATCAAGCGAGACTTCGAGAAAAGAAGTTCGGAGTTAGGAAAGAAGATAGAGCAATTGGAGGAAGAAAAGATGCATTTGAGGTTGGATGTTGATGTCTAAAAACTCGAGGCCGGGAAGTTAGGAAAAGGAAAGAGAAAAAGATGCATTTGAGGTTGGATATTGATGTCCAAAAACTCGAGGCCGAGAAGTTAAGAAAAGGAAAGAGAAAAGCTGAAGAAGAGTTGGACAGTTTAAAAACTGATTACAAAAAGTTACGCATGTCGATGAGAGTAGCTAGATTAGAGAAGACTTCGGAGCAGTGGCGACAAGAAGTTCAAGAGGAAAAGGTTAGAGCTGATCATTGGAAGAAGAGGTTCCGCGACGCTCAAGCACGTGAAAATGCCTTGATGAAAAGTTTGGCCGAAGGCCAAGATGAGAAACAGATATTAGCAGCTCGTGTAGCGCAGTTAGAAGGGGTGCTGTATCAGAGTCATGGTCGTAACTTTGATATTGAACTAAGGGCAAGCTTGAGCAGGGTCGAGGATTTGAAAGGAAAGGTAGAAGAACTTGAGGCTGCGTTATAGAATTGTGAGCTTCGAATTAAATTCTTTGAGTTGAATAATGAGAAATGGAAGGAACAGCTTCGTCGATCGCAGGACCAGGTCAGGGATAGAGATCATATCATGGGCTAAGCTATGGCACAGATTCGATCAGTAGCCGATCGTTTGCAGACTTTAGCGATTCAGGCTGATGTGCTAAGTGTGAAGTATGAGTTAGAGTCAGACCGGGGTCGTGAGTTGGCTTGCCTTCTTGAGAAAGTTAAAACTTTGAACATTAGGGCAAAGTTGTATATATAATCTATTTTATGTAAAGGATTTTGTTTTCTAAGAAAGTTTTTAAATGGAATTAGATCAGAATTGAAGCCCTTTTAGTTTTGTATTCATTTCATGCATTTGCATTTCATCGCATCACATGCATTAAGTTTCCAAAAAAAAAAACCCTTAATTAATCTAAAATTATATTATAGTTACCCTGGAACATTAATACTACACGCGCAAAAAAACCAAAGCTATGGATCAAAGGCTGGACAAGTTGGAACAAATGCAGAAAGAGATGCAGGAACAGATGCAAGTACAGATGCAAGAAAAATTGGCCAAGATTCAACAAAATATGAAGGATCAAATGCTGGAATCTCAAAAGGATATGATGAGCTAATTGACTCGGCTATTAGTTGGAAGGCTGGAAAAAAGGAAGAGTCTCATAATCAATGCTGAGGATGATAGCGAGATCCTTGCTTACCCTCCAGGCTTCACCCCAGAAAACACCCCACCATAAAGGGTGTCTGTCAGTATCAAACCCTATAATCAGGCTGGTATCTCGGCACCGATAAATTTCTCGACGAGTTCGTGCTCTAAACCTGAAGAAAATCTAGCAAATCCTACAGTCCTTGACTTCGACAAGGTAGTGGAGGCAGAAAAAGTAAAAGTGAAATTTCCCAAGCAACTGAAGGACCAATATAAATGGTTGGTGGAGAAATTCAAGGCGTTGGAAAGCGTTGATAATTATTACGGAATGGATGCCAAAGATTTGAGCCTGGTCCCAGATTTGGTACTCCCTTCCAAGTTCAAAACGCCAGAATTTGAAAAATACAACAGAACTAGTTGCCCTGAGGCTCACATCACGATGTTTTGTCGGAGGATGACGGGTCATGTCAATGATGATCAGTTATTGATTCACTGTTTTCAAGACAGTTTGGCCGGGACTGCGGCCAAATGGTACAATCAGTTGAGTCGTACCCTAGTTAAATCATGGAAAGACTTAGCACAGGCCTTCATGAAGCAATATGGCTATGTGACTGACATAGCACCTAACAGGATCACATTACAGAACATAGAGAAGAAGTCAAATAAGAGTTTCAGGCAATATACTCGGAGGTGGAGAGAAGTTGCTACACAAGTCCAACCTCTACTGTTGGAAAAAGAAACAGCTATGCTTTTCATCAATACATTGAAAGCACATTTTATTAATCACATGCTGGGAAGCGCAACTAAGAGTTTTACGAACATAGTTATGTCCAGAGAAATGATAGGGAACACAATAAGGTGCGAAAAGATAAAGGCTTGGGAAGGCACCAGAAGGACGGCCCCGAAAAAGAGAGAAAGTGAAGTCAGCAATGTAAGTATGGGTTATACGAAACCAATCACGGTAAATCAACCAAAAGCAGTAGCCACGGGTCAGCAAGCGTCGACAAGGCAAGAGCCCAATACAAAGTAGAATAAGGAGAAGCCCCAGTTTACTCCCATTCTTATAACGTATCGGAAGCTGTACAAAAATTTATTTGATACGTCGTATCCCCGTTCTACTTAAAACCGTTGCAGCCCCTATACCCCAAGTGGTATGATGCAAGTGCCAAATGTGAATATCATGCGGGCATCGCGGGACATTCGATAGAGAACTGCACCTCTTTCAAAAGAGTAGTCAAAAGGCTCATCAACATGGGTGTTGTAAAGTTCGATGATGCACCTGATGTAAGAAACCCGTTACCCAATCATACTGTTAATGGGGTAAACGTAGTAGTCGAAGATACGGGAAGGCGAATTAAGTGGATATAGCAGAAGTGAAACCCCGATGAGGGAGGTTTTAAAGAAGATGGTAGAGAGAGGTCTAACCATGCAAGACTTTGAGAGCAAATTTCGAGAAGCAGGGAACTATTGTGAGTTCCACGGAGAGGAGGACCATGAGATTGAAACATGCGATGAATTCAGAGCCCTAGTACAAGGTCTAATAGACAACAAGGAGCTGGAGTTCTTTGAGTTTGCTGAGGAAAAAGATGTGTGCGCCTCGGAGGAGGGGCTAATAAAGAGGGTCTGTGAGGTCAATCACCCAGGGGTGATCATTTCACGACTGAGAATAAATGAAGTTGGAGCAAGAATGACGCCAAAAGTAGTGATTCAAAAACCGGTGGCTTTTCATTACAAGGATAACAAAATGGTGCCTTTGAATTATAATTGTAATGTGACGTCACCAGGAGAGGGGAGGCTGGTCAGCACACCAAATACGAAAGCCGAGCCTGCAAAAGAGAAATCTTTGATGTTTGAACAAGGAGAAGAAAAGACAAAATCACTGGTTAATGAACCGGTAACAGCGGATGAAGCTAAAGAATTTCTGAAGTTCTTGAAACACAGTGAGTATAGTGTTGTGGAGCAGTTGCACAAGCAGCCAGCTCACACCTCGATACTAGCTTTGTTCCAAAATTCGAAGGTACACCGTCATGCTTTAATGAAGGTGTTGAATGAAACCTATATCGCTGAAGACATTTTGGTGAACAAGCTAGACCATCTCGTCAGTAATATTAGTGCTGATAACTTCATTTCTTTCAGCGTTGATGAGATACCGCCAGGTGGCATAGGGTCCACCAAAGCTCTGCACATCACTACCCGGTGCAAAGGGTATACATTACCGGGGGTATTGATTGACAATGGGTCGGCGCTGAATGTCCTGCCCTTATCTATATTGAACAGGTTACCCATAGATAGCTCTTATATGAAGACATACCAGAACATAGTGAGAGCATTCGATGGCACCGAGAGGAAAGTAATGGGTAGGATTGAGATTCCCCTTCTAATCGGACCTAACACGTGTGAGGTAGACTTTCTCGTGATGGACATCAGGCCCTCTTATAATTGTTTACTGGGGAGGCCTTGGATTCACTCAGCAGGAGCAGTACTGTCATCATTGCACCAGAAGCTGAAGTTAGTGACAGAGGGCCGATTGATAATCGTAAATGCAGAGGAAGATATCATCACATCTGTTGCTGGTGATGCGCCATACATCGAGAGTGATGATGAAGCAATTGAGTGTTCCTTTCGGTCATTGGAGTTTGTAAACGTAACTTTCATCATTGAATGAGGCAAGATTCCAACGTCAGAGATATCTGAAGCTACAAGGATGAGCTTACGACTGATGGTAGGAAAAGGAACATTGCCCGGAAGGGGGCTCAAAAAATACCTCCACGGACGAGTCGAAGTACCGGGTTTGGTTGGCAAGCGGGATCGTTTTGGCTTGGGACATAAGCCAAATGCCAAACAGAAGAAGAAAGAGTTAGAGAGGAAACAGGATAGACGAAGGGCACGATTGAATAGGGCAGAGGTCAAGTAGGAGTCGATGACTTTTCCCTACATATCCAATACATTCGTGTCGGGAGAAATTATCCATCTTGAATCGGAGATGACAAGAGAAGGGACAGTTGAAGATTTGATGGGCAATTTAAGCATTAATACCCTATCTGAGGAGGGAACGGAGGAATGAGACTTATCAGGCATTCGTCCTTATGAGCCTGGCAGTGTTCTAAACAATTGGAATGTGGAAGAAATTCCTATAGTTCTTAGAGCTAAGAAAGAGTAATGTTTAGAACACACTTATTGTTTTAAGCCTAGAAACAATAAGAATCTTTTGTGAAATAGGCTCATGTTCAAACATCTTTATTGTCAATAAGAAATGCATTCTTGTGTCTCATTTTGGGCAAATATTCTTTCATATTCTCATCACATTCATAATCATGCCATGCAAATAAGCCACCCTTAGATTCATTCTTTAGATATTTCTTTCGTGTTATAATAGGTCTCTAGATATCAATATCACGAGTGACACTATTACGGACCCAGAATCCCCTTTTGAGCAAGATACGTGTTTAGAGGGATCTCAAGATTTTGAAGATAACGAAGATTGTGAGTTATCTCTGAATTTGTTAAGGATGGTAGAACGGAAAGAGAAACAAATTCTACCCCATAAAGAGTCAACCGAGAATGTGACTTTGGAAGAAGGGAAAGAAGTGAAAATCAGAACTTGCATAACCGAGGAAACAAAGCGAGACCTTGTTAAACTGCTACAAAAGTTAAAAGATATCTTCGCATGGTCGTATCAAGACATGCCTGGGTTAAACGCTGACATTGCTGTACATCGAGTCCCCATAAAAGAAGAGTACAAGCCTGTTCAATAGAAGCTTTAAAGGATGAGACCTGATGTTGCAGTAAAAATAAGGGAAGAGGTCAGGAAACAATTCGATGCTGGGTTTTTACAAGTGGTGAATTACTCGGAATGGGTAGTCAATGTCGTCCCCGTCCCTAAGAAAGATGGAAAAGTGCGGATGTGTGTGGATTACAAAAACCTAAACAAGGCCAGCCCAAAGGACAACTTTTCGCTATCGACACTCTGGTGGATAATACGGCAGGTTACTCACTGTTCTCTTTCATGGACGATTTCTCGGGATATAATCAGATAAAGATGCATCCTGCAGATATGGAAAAGACCACATTCATAACCTTGTGGGGAACATTTTGCTATAAAGTAATACCATTTGAATTAAAAAATGCGGGAGTAACGTATCAAAGAGCCATGGTAACATTATTTTACGACATGATGCACAAGGAGATTGAGGTTTACATTGATGATATGATCGTAAAATTCCGAACAGAAAAAGAGTACATACAGGTTTTGAGGAAATTGTTCTTGAGGCTGAGAAAGTTCCAGCTAAAGCTTAATCTAACAAAATGTACTTTCGGGGCTAGATCAGGAAAGTTGCTCGGTTTCGTCGTCAGTGAAAAAGAAATTGAAGTTGACCCCAACAAAGTCAAGGCTATACAGCAATTGCCCCCGCCACGCCCTCAGAAGGAAGTTTGAGGTTTTTTGGGAAGACTAAATTACATCGCCTGGTTTATTTCGTAACTAACTGAGAAATGCGACCCCATATTTCGTCTTCTCAAGAAACACAACCCAGACGTTTGGGATGAAGAGTGCCAAAAGACCTTTGACAGAGTTAAACAATATTTGTCCAATCCCCTAGTGTTAACACCTTCTAGCTTGGGTAGACCATTAATATTGTATTTGACAGTATTTGACCACTCAATGGGATGTATGCTTGGTCAACACGATGAAACGAGAAAGAAAGAAAAGGCAATATACTGTCGCAGTAAGAAATTCACTGAGCATGACATGAGATATTCACCAATTGAGAAGCTATTTGAGAAGCTACGTTGTGCTTTGGTCTGGACAACTCGGAGATTGAGGCATTACATGTATTATATGACTTGGTTAATCTCGAGATTAGATCCTCTTAAGTACATGATGGAGTCAACCGCTCTGAATGGAAGGATGGCCCGATGGCAAATTCTGCTTTCTGAATTCGACATAATTTATATGAATCAGAAGGCTGTAAAAGTGAGTGCAATAGCAGATTTTTTAGCCAGTAGAGCTTTAGAAGATTACGAGCCTTTGAACTTTAATTTTCCCACTGAAGATCTAATGTATGTGGCAACCACTCAAGAAGACACTCCAGAAGATCATCCTTGGAAACTGAATTTCGGCAGAGTATCAAACGCCGTTAGTAATAGAATTGGGGCAGTTCTGATATCACCAAATAGATATAATTATCCGTTTACATGCAAATTAGATTTTGATTGTACAAATAATATGGCAGAGTACGAAGCATGTATCATGGGTATCCGTGCGGCCATAGAACACAAACTCAGGGTGTTAGCGGTGTATGGGGATTCTACACTGGTGATCTATCAGCTCAAGAGTGAATGGGAAACAAAGTTGATCAACTACCGAGCGCTGATTCTGGATTTAATCAAAGTCTTTGATGATATCACTTTTCATTACCTTCCACGTGATGAAAATCAGATGGCTGATACTCTGACTACGTTAGCTTCCATGATCAGAGCAAATAAACAAGAGGATATGAAGCCAATCCAGATGAGTATTTGTGACGCTCCAGCTCATTGCTGTAATATCAACGAAGAAGAGGAGATGGATGATTATTCTTGGTATTAGGATGTTCTACGATATATGAAAAATCGTATATATCCTGATCAGACAACTGAAAATGATAAAAGAACATTGAGGAGGCTGGCCAGTGACTATGTCTTAGATGGAGAAATCCTGTATAAAAGAAGGAAAGACCAAGTGCTGCTAAGATGTGTTAACGTTGTTGAAGCAAAAAAAATTCTGGAAGAAGTCCATGAAGGTGTCTGCGGGACGCATGCCAATGGGTTCACAATGGCCAGGCAAATCATGAGATTCGGGTATTACTAGTCTACAATGGAGGGAGATTGCATCAACTATGCCAAGAAATGCTATAAGTGCCAAATTTATAGTGACAAGATCCATGTGCCTTTTTCACCTCTTCATGTTATGACCTCCCCATAGCCTTTCTCCATGTAGGGCATGGACGTCATTAGACCGATTTCACCGAGGGCTTCTAACGGACATCGTTTCATTTTTGTGGTTATCGATTATTTCATCAAGTGGGTGGAAGCTGCATCATATGCCAACGTCACGAAGTCGGCGATCAGTAAATTTTTGAAAAAGGAAATCATATGTCGATATGGCATACCAGAGAAGATCACATCTGACAACACGTTAAATTTAAATAACAGCGTGATAGTGGAGGTCTGCAATCAATTCAAAATTAAGCACCACAACTCGTCACCATATCGCCTGAAAATGAATGGGCCAGTTGAGGCAGCTAATAAAAATATAAAGAGGATCGTGGGGAAAATGGTTGAGACTTACAGGGATTGGCATGAAAAATTACCATTTGCCCTTTAAGCCTATCGAACATCGGTCAGAACTTCTACCGGGGTAACACCTTTCTCATTAGTTTATGGGATGGAGGCAGTTTTGCCTATTGAAGTCGAGATTCCTTCTCTTTGGGTTTTATCTGAATTGAAGTTAGATAAAGCAGAATGGGTTCAATCCCGGTACGATCAACTGAACTTGATTGAAGAAAAGAGGCTGAAGGCTATCCGTCATGGTCAAATGTACCAGAAACGAATGATGCAAGCTTACAATAAGAGATTTCACCCAAGAGTATTCCAGGAAAGGGATTTGGTATTGAAAAAGACTTTCTCTATGCAAAAGAATTTCAGAGGGAAATGGATGCCACACTGGGAGGGACCTTATGTAGTGAAGAAGACTTTTTCTAGAGGGGCACTGATATTAGCAGAAATGGATGGCAAAAGCTTCCACAACCCAGTAAATTCAAATTCGGTCAGGAAGTACTTCACCTGAAAAGAAAAGGCCAATGCGAAAACCCGCAAAGGGCACTTTAAAAATAAAAGAGAAAAAAAAAATGGAGAGGCCAAGGTGAAAACCCACAAAGGGCGCATTGAGACCAAAGGGGTTTAGAGTTGAAAACTAGGAAAAGGGCAGCTCAAATTGTTATCAAAGATGGGGCATGTGGTGGCCTTGTTCTTCCAGAGTTAACAAGAAAAAAGAACATTACATCTTAGGGCATCAATGAAATATTTCGGATCTCTTAGGCGCATATCTGGCTCCCAATGGTTTTTTTTGAACAGTCTGAATAGAAAAGCTCACGCTGCGACATCTGGGGTACCTATTTTTTCCATCTTATACATTTTTTGTACCTTAGCAAAATTTGTTATCTTGATTAGTTTTCTACTTCGAGCTTTGCTCTTAATAGAGTTTCAGCTTGTCCATCTTGATAATCTTTTTCAAGCATTTCCTATTAAAATATTGATTAATAGACTAATAACACTTTCATAAAAGGTGTCCTGTATATTACTCTAGAAGCTTCTAAGTAGTGCAAGAACCTGAAACAGGTCAATTATACAGAACTCTCCAAGCTTAAGGGTTAGAGTTACTGGAGAAGTAAAAAGTAAGTTGAGACTACTGCTTCAGATGGCTGTTAAAGATATCAGTTGAATGAGAAGAAATATGTCAATAGCAAATAGCGAGCAATAACGACCTAAACATTAAAAAGGGCATTCTTGTCTACGTTCATACAAATGTCATTCACGATACGTCTAGTTAGGAGCATCTGATTCATTTTTATCATAGTATTCTGATTATTTGTCATAAGTATTACATCTAGTTAGGGGCTTTTGACATAACATCCTAAATTATTTGACATAAGCATAGATATAGGAAACCAATTTTACAGATCATGTTCCTCAGAAGGCAGTGCAGTGGCATCGGTGAATTTACGAGCCTTAACCCCCTAAGTAGTAGGGTAACAGACTGAAAATTACAGATCTTATCTCCATGTATCGGCTATGGAGCAGATCGAAAATGGCGAGTCTTATCTCCATGTATCGGCTATGGAGTAGATTTTAGCCATCAGCCTTATCTCTCTGAGGTAGCAAGAGAGCAGGTTGAAGATACAAGTCTTATCTTCCTGAGGTAGCAAGGAAGCGAACTGAAAATTACATATCTTATCTCTATGGAGCAGATCAAAAATGACAAGTCTTATCTTCATGTATCGGCTATGGAGTAGATTTTAGCCACCAGCCTTATCTCTCTGAGGTAGCAAGAGAGCAGGTTGAAGACACAAGTTTTATCTTCCTGAAGTTGCAGGAAGCAGACTGAAAATTACAGATTTTATCTCCATGTATCGACTATGGAGCAGATGGAAAATGGCGAATCTTGTCTCCATGTATCGGCTATGGACCAGATTTTAGCCACCAACCTTATCTCTCTGGGGTAGCAAGAGAGCAAGTTGAAGATACAAGTCTTATCTTCCTGAAGTTGCAGGAAGCAGACTGAAAATTACAGATCTTATCTCCATGTATCGACTATAGAGCAGATCGAAAATGGTGAGTCTTATCTCTATGTATCGGCTATGGAGCAGATTTTAGCCATTAACCTTATCTTCCTGAAGTTGCAGTGGAGCAGGTTGAAGTTACAAGTATTATCTTCTTCAAGTTGCTGTAAGACTACTTGAAGAAGAGAAGCACCAAAGAAGTCGAAGATTTGGCAAGACTGGGCAAAATTGGCCCTATTTGAAGTCTTTGCTCTATTCTCGTTACACGACAATAAGCAAAGAGGGGCAACTGTAGACCCAATTTTTAGCTCGGGCCCATACACATACAAAAAACAAAAACAAAATTGAAACAATCCAAGTCCGGTTACACTAGGCCCAAAGAATAAATTTAAAAGCCCAAATTTTACAATAGCCCAGGTTTTGGAGTTTTGCAAACCCTAGGGTTTCATTTGCCTCGCGCCTCACCTGCCGTAACCGGGGAGTCCCCAAGCACCGCACGTCGTGTGTCTATTCGCGTCATGCGCTCCTTTACTAGGCCACATCAGAGACGTGCTCGATCGTACCTGCAAATACGAAAAACAAGTTGTAAAAAAAGGCTATAAAAGCCATCGAAAACAATGTAAAAAGGGATCTTTTTTTCCCTCCGATTTTGATAGACACGAAAGCAGAATACATAAAAGCAAACCAGATCAATAGAAATCAGATTGAGGTTGTTCTTAATTCTCTCCCCTTTCGCATTTTCTTTCTCTTTCTTTTATTTTTTTTACAAATTGATACAAAATAAAAGGGAGGAAGGGGTTTTACCTGGTGCTTTCGTGCTTCGGAAAGGGGATATTTTTATGCCAAATGGCCCATTCGGCCTAACGTAGGCCATTGGGCAAGGGGAAAGCAGGCGATGGATTTCTCTTTGCGCCGAAACTTCAGCAACAAGGGTTTGCTTTGCTGCCTGCGAAAATGGCTAATGGTCATTCAGTTTTTTAGGGTTTTGAAACCCCAAAATAAAATGATACCGTTTGGATTAGTGCTGGACCCGCGCGTCGACCCGACCCGCAAGGGGGTCTGCGCATTTCTGGCTTGAATGGGGGATTTGCACATTTAGTCCCCCTCTTTCGCACCGTCTTCTAATTAGCCCTATTCGCATTTCATTCATTTTTTTTAAATTTTTCCTGAAGTTTTTGTGTTATGGCAATTTAGTCCGCGCTGATCTAACTTAATCCATGCTTACACGCAGCGTTTTGGGGTTTGGGTTATTTACATTTTTAGTCCTCGAACATTTGAAACCATTTTATTTTGGCCCCCAATTCTGTTAAAATAATTTGTTTTGTTTATAAATTATCCCTTTGACTTTGTTTTTCTTTCAATTGAGTTTTAGCTATTCATTTAAAAAAAAAGTATTATTTTGCATCATTTTGTTGATTTCACACTGTTTCTTTATTTTATTTTTCATGTGCATATTTGTCTATTCCAAACACTTTCATGTAGCATTATATTTCTATATATGTATTATCAATATTAGGTTTTTTCATTTCATATATTATTTATTTAAATGTATATATATCACTTTGAGTATTACTACTCTAACCTTTATATATTATCCATTTTGAAATTTCATTTAGACATCAATATATTATCTATTTTTGTTTTTATTTTTAATACATTGCGAATTTTCATGTAAATTATTTACTTTATGATATTTATTTTAAAACTCATTTGTATATCACTTTTTAATATATTACTTTTTTTATTTCTTATTTTAATTTTTATATTTATGATTTGTTTTAAAATCCTTGTATTGTTGTATAATAATGTTTTTTAAATTTGCCTTCCTCCCTATTATTTTTTTTATCTTATTTTGAACTTGATAATTGTATAGTTTGCTTAGAATTTCTTTTGGATTAAGCCTCCGGATATTAGCGTATGTATTTATTTAGTGTATGATATGTTGTTAATGCATGTAACTTGTTCCTTTGTTTTTTTTTTTTTTTCACTATGCATGTAATATTATAGTTGCATATCTTTTTATCATTCGATGCTCGTGTGACTACTATTTTTATCGGACTTTAAAATCCTAATTTTCGCCCAACATCGATTGTTTTTTATTCCCTAAACAAACTCAAACAAGTATATTAATTCGAACCCTTTCAACTTAAGGAATTATTTTGTGCTTGGAGGTCCGAGAAATAGTTCTCAATCGTGCTGGGTTTCAATTTTTCATTCAACTGAAATACAGAATATCCTTTGAAAATCCCGTCCATGATTTTTAAAATTAAAATGAGGCAATATTTCGTATTTGGGGAGTTTGAGAAATCGTGCCCAATCGTGCTGGGTTTCAATTTTTCATTCGACTAAGATACGAAATATCCTTTTAACATTTAATCCATATTTTCTTAAATTTAAATGAGGCAATATTTCGTATTTGGAAATTCGATAAATCGTACCCAATCGTGCTGGGTTTTGATGTTTGGCCAACTAACCAAATATCCTTTTGAAATTTCAAAGGCATGAGTTTTGGAAATTACGAGATGATCTTGTATTGATGGTTTGAAATATTGTATCCAATTGTGCTGGATATGATATTTTATTCCTTCTGAACGAGAGAATCTCGACATTCAAATCAAGTTATCTAAACGTTTTAAAGGAATTGTATTTTAAAATCTTTTTCAAATTTTCAACATGAGGACATAGATTAATCAATTAGGTACCAATTTTGGGCGTTGCGAGGGTGCTAATCCTTCCTCGTGCATAACCGACTCCCGATTCCGTTTTCTAGTTTTTCGCAGACCAAAACACGTTGTTTTAATAAACCAAAATACTTTATTAAAATGATCAATCACAGGGTGACCCGATCACACCTAAACAAAAAAGATGGGTGGCGACTTCACTGGGTACTCCACTGGGGACATAAGAGTCGATCCTTGTTTTTCAAAATAAAAAAATAGTTTCGACAGCTTGGCGACTCCACTGGGGACATAAGAGAGTCAGGCCAAAAAATTAATTATTTTTTGTCCTTTTGTCGGAAATTGAAAATCTAATTTGAAAAATCATGCTTCTTTTGTCGCATTTGTTGATGTCGTGTCATTTGTTTGTTGATTTAAGGATATTCCTACATCATCTTGCATGACCGTTGTGGTCACACCTTTTAAGTGGGAGTAAGAAACTATGCTTTCGTGAGGTTTTCACCTCTGCATGGGCTAGTGGAATACTTCCGGGATACATCTGTACCTATGTCTTCGTGAGATTTTCACCTCCACATGGCATATGGAAATGTGTCCCCCTGAACCAAACTCGATCCGTATGAGCCTATAATGGGTGAGGGTCGAGGAATCTGCTGGTTCGGGTACCTTTTTCTTTAGAACTGAGCCACATATAGTGAACCCTAGGAGTCCACCCTAGATATAACTATGTTGAACTTTAGCGGTTACCCAGATAAGTGTTTGACTATTTTTTATTTGTTTTGGATTTTATTATTTGGTACTAACTCGTTGTGTTTTGATGTGGCCATAATTGCATATCATTCCATATTTAGAGAGGTGTCGATTCCTATTCAGTTACTAAGTTAGAGAGCTTGCTATGGAGAACGAATTCCATGATAAAGTAGAAGATAATGCGGCTGTCCGTATATGGTCAGAGAAGATGTAACTTGAGAAAGGGGATAGCCTAGCTGAGGGGTATACATAAGAGTTGTGGGACTTCACCCGGATTAGTATGACACAGAATGAGTTCCAGGAATTGAGGGGTATATGGGCCAGTTAGGGCGATGAGACTAAGCAACTGTTTTATCAAAATTTCGGTGACCTACCCTACCTGCTCAACATTAAGGTAGACAAGAATTTGTTCCGGGCCATAATTCAGTTTTGGAATCCCGCGTATAGTTGTTTCACTTTTGGGAAGGTGGACTTGGTGCCTACTGTGGAGGAGTATACAGCTTTGCTTCGTTGTCCAAAGGTTCAAATCGATAGAGTTTAATTTAAAGCTGCTAATGCCCAACCTTTTGTAAAGAAATTAATGAGTATCACCGGGATGAGTGAACAGTGGGTTACAGCCCGAATTCAACAAAAATGTGATGGTAACTGTATTCCTTGAGTGAGTTTGAGGGATCTGATGGTAGCACATCCATATATGAAGAAGAAGGTTGACATCTTCGCCTTGAGTATCTATGGTTTGGTAATTTTCCCAAAAGCTCTAAGGCATATAGACGAAGCGGTGGCCGATTTATTTGACCGGCTTGACAAAGGAGCCACATCGGTACCGGCGATTCTAGTTGAGACGTTTACATCCTTGAGTGCATGCCGGAAGGCAGGAGAAGGCAGATTTGTAGGATGCGCGCAGTTATTGTCGGTATGGTTCCATAGCCATTTCTAGAGGGTGGATAAAGTTTTTTATCGAATTTTCTCCGAAAATTATTTCCCGCAACAGGCATGTGGGCCCCACAACTATTTGCGCCTCTGGGATAGGCACAACCATTTGCGCCTTAGAGAAAAGCTCGATTAGTCGCGCCTCTTAGGTAGGCACAACTTGATTCGTATTTATACCCGGTTCATATTGATCCGAAAATTAAAAAAATATTTTATTTAAAAAAACAAAAAAAATATAATATAAAATAATGAATCGCATCTGTCAGATAGGCGCGAATGAAAAAAAACCCCATTTTCGTATATAATCGGACTGACAACCTATTTTGATAAATAAATTTTTTTTAATTTATTTCAGTAAAAAAGACGAAAATTTGACATCCGAGCCGAATACTTATGGTTTGGTTATATCTGGTTATCTTGGTCTATCGATTGGTTATGGTTTGGAAAATGAAAAAAAAATGATTATCTTGATTATATTAAAATTATTTAACATTATTTATATTTAAATCGAATCAAACTCAGTCTGGATTGAAATGACAAAATTAATGTTTAATATAATATTTGATAGTTAAACTTGATTTTTTTTTCAATTTCGTACTTAAACTTGACATTTTTTTCTAATTTTGTATTTAAGCTTTTTTTAACATTTCGGAGATTGAGATTATTATTAATTTAGACCAACATACATTGTCAAATATTCTACCACAAGCAAAGAAAAGCGTCAATTCATTCACTCGTGTATCTTTCTCCTTTGAGTAATCTCTTTTTATTTTTCTTATATAAATATATCACTTATAATACCTAAAGAAATATTTTAGAGGTCACCTAGTTCAAAGTTCTTATGCGATGATTTGCATAATTAATTCTAAATACTATATTATTGTTTATCCCTTAAATTTTGTAGGTCGTATTCTTGTATCAGTATCAAAAGAAGTGTCTCTCTTCCCAAACTGTTTACAGCTCTTGATAAAAGGTGGGGGATAAAATCTCTACATGAGAACAAGACCTTTCATTATTAAAAATTTAATCGATTATCAAATAGGTGATATCTAAAAAAAATTTCTTCTAACTTTATTTAAAGAAAAAAACACATAAGGTACTGGCTAACAAGTGATTGAAAAGAAGAAAACTTCTATTGAATTTTAAATGCTTAAATTAATGATAGTAATAAATTTTCATGAGAATCAACTAGTTGTTGATTGAGGCATTAGTGATTTCGTTACTGTTAAAACTCAAATTCGATAAGATATAATCTTAAGTTTAAAGTAAGTTCTTAAATTTTCTTCTTAAAAAAAAAAAAAAAGGAATCTTTAAGTGGCATAAAATAAAGGGTGCAAGTGCAGCAACCAATGGAGGAAACAGATTCCTTAACGCCCTTCATTTTCAAAGGTGGCAGCTGGCCATCCACTTTGATTCCTTTTGGAACTGTAGTAACTGTATCCATCGTCTAACAAGGAGCAGCCAATCAGTTCATACGTTCGCCACGTGCCAGGCTATCAAAGTCCATATACCTCAACCGCTAACTGCAGCCACTTATAATGGAAGTTTTGGATCAGCTCGGCCACCCATTATGTCAAGCCGGCTGGCGGTGGCTAGTGGCGAATGTTTTATTCTTTAATCTTTATTTATTTTTGGTCTACTCAAGGTTATGCTTGGATTCTGAAAATTCCCACTACTCACGGACTGCACTTTAATTACTACAATATCGTCCATCATTTTAACCAAAATAATATTTAATTTTTAACAAATATATCACATAAATATTTTTATCTACATTGTAAGTTAAATGTGCACATTACAGGTGTCATTACAATGTACGTTCTCGTGATTCACGTTAATGGCTTCACCCTCTTATCCATATTCATCTTGCTTTTAAATGATTCATATGCACCTTCAAAGGGAAATAATTATTTTATGGTTATTAACATTTTTAAATGGTATCATCTCGGGGGGCAAAACTGGTTGTAAGCAAGACATAAAATGGAGGCAATAAAGGTTGTGGTCAGTCGTTCAAAGGCACGAAAATTAAGGGAGAAAATGAATGACAGGTTAGGAGAAAGCATTGGCCTAGCTGCGGGGTCCAGTGTCAGTGCCAACAAACTTTTTTGTTGGTGGACTCAACTTAGCACATTTTCAGTTTATAATATTTTTGTTTTCTTGGTTTATAAGTTTCAGATTAAATAGTTTGTACTTTCAAAAACAAAGATTTAAATTAGATATTTTGAATATTTATATTTTGTCGTTACTTCTTATCATAACACCCATTTAATATTGTATTTTATTTGAAAAATAAAAATTTTACGTCATCGAATTTACAGTAAAGGTCAAGTTGCGTACAAGTGACGAGAGATGCATCTGTCCCCACACCACTGCTCTTTTTGTTCCTTAACGTGGTCCACCCTTTTAAAGACCATAAAAGCGGGAGAATGAAGTATGAATATAAAGGCTGCACTGTTGTGTTGCGGTTAAACTCAGCCACACAGTGACAGCAAGAAACTTGCAAAAGATGAAGAGAGAAATGGAAAAATAGTAATTCAAAGAAAATATAAAGTTGAGTGAAAGAGAAGGGGGTATTATTGTTGAGTTCCAACGGAGATTTTTCTTTTGTTTTGAATGATGGCGGGGATGGTGCAAGAGCAAAATATTGAGAAGAAAATAGATGAGAAACAAAAGGGTTGCATGGCTGGTTTTTTTCGGATCTTTGATTGTCACCACCTAGCCGGCAAACGCCTTTACGCTGTTAAGCGCCTCCCTTCCACGACGGTTGGTTTCCTTTTTTTCCCCCTATTTATGATGTGCATGTGGACTTCTACTGAAATGTAATTTTACTTTACGGTTTTTTTCTCAGTCCAGAGAAATGACATCGGAGCAAGAGAAGAACGTTGAGTCACCACTAGCAATATCTAAAATGATAGAGAAGCTGCCGTCACCGGAACCTTCCATTGCCATGGGGAGCCAGAACAAGTCACCTCGCGGCCGTCCAATTTTCGAATTCAACGAAGACGGCGCAAGTTCGCCATGGAAATTCTCCAAAGAAGCTCCAAGGCTTTCTCTCGATAGCAGAGCCGTGGTCAATGCAACTGGAAGCCTTAAGCCACGAGAGATCCGTACGAATACCGCCATTCTACCTTCCAACCAATGCGAAAGCAGTAGAGAAGAAGACGGAGTGGATGGTATCGACAAACAACGACGTTCACCTAGCGTAGTCGCAAGGCTCATGGGACTTGAGGCGCCGTTACCGGCTTCAGATCCCGAACCGAATAAAAGAGCGGAGCTCCGGAGATCCGCTTCGGAAGCAAGAGGCAGAGATCTATTTCAGTATCGTTTTATAGATAGAATTAATTTCCATTTCAATGGGGGGATTTCGAGCAATGTGGTAACTAAAAATGGTGCCGAGCAAGATGAAGTAATAAGAAATGGAACAGAAGGCTCAAGCATTGTGAGAAGTGAACCAGTTAAAACTCCGGTTCGAGGAACGGTTCAAACTAAACGTTTTTACAATTCAGTTGATTTCTTTCCGAAGACAAAGGAAACAGTTTCCATCAATGGAGAGATTGAGAAAGAGCTTAAGCTCCGAGGAATTGACGAGCCGTCGAAAGATCTCGAGAATCTTAAGCGAATCCTCGAAGCTTTGCAACTTAAAGGCCTTTTACATACTACGAAACCACCAAACCAAAGGAATAAAGGGAGCTTTGTTTATGAACAATCTCCAATTGTTGTTATTAGACCGGAAAGATCATCACCAATCAGGAGAAGCAGCAACGGTTCACCTCCTCCGGCTTACAGATCAAAAAATGGAGCTCGCCGGAACTCGAAACTGGAGCCGCCGCCGCCGAGTCCAAGACGTGATCGACCGGATACTGGAAGGAACTCACGGAACCAAAGCAGAATAAGTGGCATCAGGAGTCCAAGCAGAAGGCCTTTGAGGATTGAAACGCAGAGAGGGAATGGCAATGTTGAACAGAGAAGAATGTCTCCGGTTCAGTCTGCTAGAATTAATGTGAGAAGAACCGAACTAGATCAGGCGAATAGATCAGCGGGAAACAGGAAATCAACGGCTGAGAAAGTATTTATCCCAGCGGAGGATGAAACATCAACTGTTTCTGAAAGTAGCGCTAGCTCATCTTCTCAAACTGATGCTGAGGTAAAATTGCTCAATTATTAAACTAAATGGTTAGTTAATCACCTTAATTTATTTTAATGGCATGCACAGAAATCGAAGGTGGAGGAATATAAGGAAGGGAGAAGCCTATTGGAAAGGTGTGATAAGTTGCTTCACAGCATAGCAAAGATGAACGCAGCTCAAACTGAGTTGCAGCCGAGTCCTGTTTCGGTACTCCACGCGTCCTTTTACAAAGATGATTCGTCTCCTTCCCCTGTGATGAAACGAAGAATGGATTTCAAAGGTAAGAGAAAAAATCTTCGAGTACTCGTAAATCTCTTTATCTACGTGTAGATTTCATATAGTTTCATTAATTTGGTAGACCACAGTAAAAGCAAATAATTTTAGAAGAAGACGAATGGAGATGTCGTAAAAAGGAAAGTAATTGAAACATCCTCCCTTTTTTACTGCAAACCAAAGTTACCTGAGTGAGAAAAAGAATATACTTACCGCTGTAAAACTTTGCCTGACAACTGGGTTAGAGCATCCCATTAATGCTAGTCTTGGAAAGTGGTGGAAATGTCCCCACCTCTGTTAATTTTGTTTGAAGTTAAAAGACTACAGTCCATATTGGAAAGAGAGTGAAGGCAACGACATATTTGGTCCTCTTTGTCCTTCATACATTCATTTAATCATCTGTTTTCTGTCAGTGTATTAGCCCTTCGTTACTCTCGTAATCCCTACCCTTATTGACTTTGTTTCTCTATGGCCCCATTTTATTTCGATTTATATGCTTTTTTAAATAGTAAAAAGTTTTCGAAAAAATAAAAATATTAATTTTTTGAGATTAACTTAATTAAATACTCTTTCTTCTCCATTCAACTTATCACATGGTAAAGTATTTTTACTTTAACCTTTTATTCTTTAAAAAAGTATTATGCATAAAAATTTGAAAACTTTCAATGAATTAATTTTAAATATATATATTTTTATAAAATATATATAGTAATTGATGTCAAAGTTTAAAAATTTTAAAAAAAGAAAAACAACTGTCACAAGACAAAGTGAGTAATATAAAATTATTTTTAAAATATGTCGTAATATATTTATTAGATTGTAACATAAAAATTCTTAACTATTAACCCGTGAATAAGGTATGAAATCAAGTCAAGTTAATTACAATTAGAGATAAATATTTAATTTATACATGAGTTTTGATTTAATATGTACTTTGATACATAAATTTTAGTTTTTACAATTATACAAATGAAATTTGAATTGTAATTTATATGTGTACATGAAACTTTAATTTTGATTCAATTGTACTCATTTAAAGAAATACATATATATGTTTTCATATTGGTTTAATATAATTGTTTGTGTATGCAATACATCAATGTAAAATGGTGTTAATTTGATAATGTTGTTAGTAACTTGTGAAAATTAAATCAAACTAAAATTTGATGTATAAAATCGCACCAAATCAAAGTGCATATATGATGTTGTACATTGAAACAAAGTTTTTGATATTTGATAATGATTTTTCTCATTTTAGAAGCAATCTACACTATAGTAAGCAAGTATTCGTTGAATGGAGAATTTTGTGATTCGACTTGAGATTTTAAATTTTCAGACCAAGTTGTTGAATCAGAAGATGAACTTTGGAGTCCTGCTAGTGCCATGTCAACCGCTGAATCAAAATCATCAGATAAATCAGACGATTGTGATTTCAACTACATTTCCGATATCCTCAAAGCATCCAATTACTTGCCTGATGATACTGACGTCTTTCTGTTGCTTGAGAAGCAACAGAACCTTAAAGGGAAAGACACCTCCAAAGTGTATACACTCCAAAGGAAGCTTATATTCGATACCATAAATGAAATTCTCAATGGAAAGGGAGAATTACCGCCATGGAAGCTTAAATATCCATGGTCAGGAGAGGCATCGCTGCAACAAATTTGGTCCGAATTTGAAAAGATTCGAAGGAGGGACTCAGCAGATGACTTGTTTGAGGTGATTTGTGGTGTGTTAAGAAAGGACCTTGCAGGGGATGCCATTAACGGTTGGGGAGATTACCCCATTGAGATGTCTGACGCAGTCCTCTATATCGAACGACAAATATTTAAAGACCTGATCGTCGAAACCATCCGAGATCTGATTGGTTTTTCTGGAAAAAGTAATGAAGTCCCAACAAGTCGAAGGAAGTTGGTGTTCTGAATCTTGAATTTTGTTGCTTTTTATCATAGGTGTAGGCTTTCACGTTGTGGCTTTATTGCGTCGTTGGTCATCACATATCATATATATTATTTTCTAGGTAAATTATACAGTAAGTCACCCAACTATGGTGAAGTTTCTCTTTCCAGACAAGTTACAAAATGATTATCTAACTAATTATGTTCGTCTTTCTTTGTGACAGAAAGATGATGTGACAACTCTAAAATCGACACAATAAAAAATTTAACCCTTACTATTTTTACATTGTCAATTTGATCATAATTCTAAAAGAAAAATCAATGCTTGACATTGTTTTAAAATTAGGATCAAAATTGAATCAATGTTGAAGATTAATATTTTTAGAGTCATGACCAAATTGACACTATGTATAAACATTATGCACTAAACTTGTTATTATACCTATTTTAGAACTGTCACTCTTAAGAGAAGTTAACAAAATTAGACTAGAAAAGACAAACACAATTAGTTTAATAACCATTTTGTAATTTTTTATAATTAGGTGTCTGAAAAAGAAAGTTGAGAGTAATTGGATGACTTGTGTTGTAGTTGAAAAGCCCATCCAGAATTGAAGTCTTAAACTCAAAATCAAGATAGCCCAACCCAATTGAGACACTGAGCCCAACGTGGCTGCCCTTCTATATGCACTACGGCCTCAGTGGTGCCCCAAAAGTATTGGACAAGTGAAAAAGCTTATATCAACCTTTCAAATCACAATTTCCTTACACCATTACCTTCTCACTTTTGCCCCGTCATTTCATCTTTTTAACCCTTCACGATGTTGGAATTTGACTAATAGATAAAAATTGTTTGGTTTAATATTTTAACTAGAATTATATAATCGAGTTCTGAAAAAAATAGGATAAAATGGTTTAAAATTTCAATGTTATTGTTATAAAATGAATATTTATATTACTATTATTATTTATTTATGATTTATTAATTTTTTCAAAAAAAATGTTTTCTTTTTTAAAAATATGTTAAATACTGATGTAACAATTTAAGTTATTGAATAAATTATGTGATGAGTCAACTATCAGTCTAATTTCAACACTGCACCCTCCACCTCATACAAGCTTTGAATTTGAAAGAAACAAAGGCGTCGACTTTAATCATCTTTGGAAATGGGGTAAAACAAAGGAAAGAGAAGGAAAAGGAAAGCAACACTAGCTAAGAATCAATCACCAAATTTCAAAAGAGATGGGGAGGGGGAGGGGGAGGGTGAGGGGGGTGGGGGGACCAAAGAGAGTGACATCTTTCATTAGCTTTATTTATTTGCACTCATGACTTGGGTTAAATTAAGTTCATTAAAGAAAAAAAAAAGAATAAAATCATGAAAAGAAAAGGAAACCCCCAAGACTTTGATGATAGTATCCAATTGTGGTTAAAAAGGCGACAATGGTGTCAACCTCCCATATCTTGCCACGCCCACGGCTAAAAGTTTAACCAACAATTTCAGAGATATATATTCAACAAAAGGTAGAACAAGATAATGTCGAACAACAAAAGGAACCCAAACTATTGAGGAAATTACGTATAAATGGGAGGGGGATAAAGCTCATATGGGTCACTTGTTTCTTAAAATCGAGAATTTTATAATTTCTTTTTGTATATTTAAAATAAAAACTTTTGTTCAATCTCGAAAGCTTGCATGGTAATTATGAGGATTTGGTTAAAAAATATTAAACTTAAAAAATGGGTTTAAATAGAAATATTAGATTCGTTTACAATATGATTCAAGCTTGGTCTCTAATATTTATAACTTGAAATCTTGCCCGTAACTAAATTTATAATATATATATATTTTTAAATTTTAATATTTATATTATAATATAGTAAAATTTCATTACTAATATACTGTTGAATACTAAAATCTATATTTTAAATAAAATTAAACTTGAAGTATTGGTACCTTATCCCAACTATAACACTTCATTTTTTTTCTTTTTGATATTTTTCATGTTCAGAATTTGAAACTATCCTTTTTAATAATGTCATTTTTCAGATTCCAACCTTATTTTCGATATCTCTAATCTTTTTAACTCACAAGTGTAGAAAAGAGGGTAATGAAAAGAGGTTTGGTGAAGTAGAGGCTGTTTTTCACAAAGGGAAATCAGCCATTGGAACTCATAAATAGCTGGTCCCAATTCCCAAATCAACACGAATGCTTTTACTAAGATTGTGAGGGCATTTTATTTTGCTAGTTTCTTTGATTTATTCATCAGACAACTAGGGATCTTTATCGCCTTTTATGACTTTTCAATAAATGCAACATTGCTTTTTTGTTCCACACATCACAAATTTAATGTACATAGGCAACGGAGAGGGATAAAACAATGGGTTCTGAAATTAATAACCTAGACTAAGTAATGGGTTTAATTAGCAAATTAGCATCAATGAATTTACTTGATAATGCATTTCTCACATGATATAAAATGCTTTAGTTGAGATTTAGGAGATACTTAAACATGAATCTTTCATTATTACTATTATGATTCAATATAGCTGTTAGAGATGCGATATAAATTTATGATAAAATAAAATACAAGTGGTGTGTGCAAAAGAAGTTCAAATAGAAGTATACTTCCTCTGTTTAATGTTAATTTGAATAATGTGTTTTAATTTTACTGCATCACTTTTATTTTATTTTGATTAGAATATGGTTTTACACATCTATAAATAGACATAGTCTACTTCTCTTGTAATCATTCGAATTTGACATAACAAATTATTTTCTCCTTTGCCTCGTAAAAATTTGTGTGCTTTTTATTTTTTTCTTTTTTCTGCTATACATTATTATTATTTACATTTTATTTTTCACAAAAACAAATCCTTCTATGTTTAAAGGAATATGGAAGCTTTGATTAGGTTGGAGTAGTTTGAAGCAATCAATTTTTACTTCATAGCTTTTTCTTTATTTAGAGTCCAATAACACTTGATATTTGATCTCAAAATTCAATTTTTTTTACTACAATTGCAAAATAATAATATTTATCTTTTTGGATAGAGATGGTAAACGGGTGAAGTTGGATTCAATTTATTTGGATTATTTTATTTTCATTATCTCAAGTTAGAATCGGTTTGGACTCAAAAAATTTTCGGTTTAAGTTTTTTTAGATTCAAAATTTTTAAGCTCAAATTTTCTTAGATTTGGATGGAGTATTTTTCGACAAATTTAAATAATTGAGATGTTTTATAAGTTATAAAATTTTTTATTTTGAATGTAATAATTAATTTTACTTTTACGTAACAATAAAACAATATAAATTTTATATAGATATTTTGTTATAATATAAATATTTTATAAACCATAACTAAAAGTGCTTTAGTATATGTAATATTTATGATTATCTAATATATATGAATTTTACAAACATAAATGATATTATTATATTATATTATATATATCTCAATTTTATATGTAATATTTACAAACATAATTGTATAAGAATTTTATATATTTGAAATATTATCTACAATATACATAAAGCATAAGTTTGGAAAAACATTTAAACTAATAAAATATTCTTTATTAGTTATTATATTACTACATTCACATTTGAATAGTTTATATTTTGAACTACATTGAACTTGTATATTTGCATGTAATATTTATGTTTTGCAAATTATTGGCAATAACTTGAAGCAAGTAAGAAACATAAGTAAGAAAAAGAAAAAAATATAAGTTTTGAAAGTGTGTGATTTAGTCAAACATGAATTATTCAAGGGTTTATGATTTGATGTGATGAGAAGGTAGGTGAAGTTGAGAAATTCAGATTGAATTATGTTGATCTTGCTACTTTTGAAGAATTTCGTTGACTTTAAGGTTTCAACGTTTTCTTATGATATTACCACTTTATTTTTGGGTAAAAATTATCCTACTGCTAATTTGTATACCAAAAATGTGTGGCAAATGCAATATATGTTGAAAATTTGCTCGTGTTTAAAGTTTCATTAATGGAAGAAAAGATGGATGGTATATTTTGCAAGTATGGGGATGATTGTAGTATAGCATTATCATTTATTGTTATATTTCATCATCACATTAATTTGCAACTTCTACAAATTCAAGTTTCAAAATTGGGTATTGAATACAAATACAAGTGGATTGATATTCATGAATATTGAAGGTACTTTTCAAGGAGTACAAGAATAAAGTCATAATGACACCAAATTAGTCCAAGAAAAATTTAGGAAGAAATTAGTTTTAGTTTAATATTTTCTAAATTACTTTGTTAATTTATTATTTTATTCTATATTTGTTAATTGTCACAAAGTCTAAGAATTTTTTCACTCCTATGACAAAAGCACATTTGGCCAGGTTCAACCTCTATTAACAAGCTTTTAGTGAACATGTTATCAACGTAAACGTCTACGCTTCGTCTAATCTTATTCTCTTATTAATTTCTATTGCCCTAAAATAGTTACTAAATCTGCAAGTAAAAAAGTGTGAGTAGAAATAGTTATGGAAGTGGGCACTTTTGCAAAAATTGTGACAAGCACAATGTAAACATGAGACAAGAAAATTGTTTATGCAGTTCGATTTCTCTACGTTTTTGGAGCCCAGCTTAGTGAGATGAATCCACTATCCTTGAAGAAAATACAACAATTGATCCTAGTTTTAACACATCCCATTAAAGAATCTTTACTTTTGTATCTTAACGACTAGATCTCTCACCACTAAATTCTCCAATTGAGAATTTAGCCTGTAAAACCAATTGCACAAAAGTTTTACAATCATAAACATAATCTCATAAATAACGTTCCTAAGTGAATAGATAAGTTTTTTTGAAAAATCAATATATCAATCTATATAAGTCTCTCAATTATATAAGGTTTTCGAGACTTGTTAACAAAATAAAGATCAATCACGACCCCTACTAAATAGTATCTAAAATAGCTTAATACAATATAATATAAACACTCCAAGTAAAATGAACTACTAGTAAATGTGTCTTCAATGGTTCGATTCGATCCAACTTCCTTTATGCAAAGGATTCAATCCACGATTCAATCCAATCCAATCCAATCTTCTGGACATGTTTCTCCAAGTGAATTGATATTGATTGATGGGCTTGAATCATTGTACAATATTAGCACAACCCAAAGATTTGGTTCAATAAATTGATAGTCTTCAAAATATGACAAAGTTATTATTTTGTCGTAGTGGTGAAGAAAGTGGACACTTCCTTTAGCACATTACAACTACTTCAAATATTTCAATAATCTCCCCTTTTAACAATGTTTTGAACAAAACAAACTTATGATAAGAAGCTTTAAACAAAAACCAACCGAAATCTCATCCTTAGCATAATCCCCTTAGTCTAGCAATCTTAATAAATAATTAAGTAATTCAACTATCAATCCACAGTCTGAAGATCACAACAACAACAACAACAACAACATTATACCTAAGTATTTTGTGAACAAGAAAATATGCACCAATGTAAACAATCATCCACCTAATAATATTTGAGTTCAAATCAATATAGTTGATTTTGCATCGGCGATGCGTGTTATAACTTGTTTTTTAGTGGTGTCGGAAACAATGGTTTTAGAATTACAATTTTGACGAGTGAGTTCGTAAATGTTATTATTTAATATTTACGAGTTAAATATGGTGTTATTGTGATTTTCGATTTCATAGATTTTATTAATTGAATAGTTAGTTAAGGTACAAGTGGTGCGTACCGAAAGTCAGTGGTTTTGGAAAAATAAGATATCAGGACCTTGTTTTCATAAAACAGGCATCAAGTTTGGTCCGATAATTGCAATGATTTGATAGTTAATTAAGGAAAAATGACTAAATTGTAAAAGTGGTAAAAGTTATTTGCTATGGATTTTTAAATAATTAGAGAACCAAATGAACAATAAGACCATTTCTAAATGGTCAAACAATGGTGGATGAGTTACAATCCACTAAGTTTTTCTAATTAAGCTTAAGTTTTAATTAAATAAATTCTAAATTATATAATTATGATTAATTAAAATTTAATTAAATATATAAGTTAAAATAAAACAAATAAATGGTCATTTTCATCATTCTTCTTCTCCACCGAAGAACCAAAGAAAGAAAACCCTCCTTGAAGTTTCAAAGTTTCAGCCACTAATTAAGTATGACTATTAAGTCATTTTCTTATAATTTTTATGTTTTTGAGATCGTTGCAACTGGGTCTAGCTAATTTGTGTCTCTATTTTCAAAACTTTTTAAGTTTTAAAATGTTGCCATTGGTTGTTCGGTTAAATATAAAATTAGTACCCAAACTTGTCCATTTCTCCCAGATTGGTACTTATGGTTCTTTTTGCCTCAGATTAGTACCCGAACTTATTTTCTGTCAACTAAATTGATACCTGAGTCTAACGCTGTTAAGTCTAGGATACGTGGCAGAATAAGATTGTGACACATGGCATAAAGACATCATGCTAATGTCATAATCTTAAAAAAAAAAAACTTTTTTTTTCTTTAGATTTTTCTCATCCCCTTAATTTTTTTTGTCATTCCTTTTTTTCCCTTCTTTCTTCTTCTTCATCTTCTTCTTCACTCAACCTAATTTTCTTCTTGTTTAGTAGTGACAGAATTGCTCCACACTAGACGAGGACATTTTTCTTTGAAATGCTATAATAAAGTCGTATCCCTATAGACGTGAGGCACATCAAGCTTTTATCATTCTCTCTTTGATGCTTGAGAATGAAGTTCTTTTTAATAAATTCTCGTTGTCTTTGGTACTTAAAGCCTGCTCTCGATTGGGTTTATTAAAGGAAGGAATACAGATTCATGGTTTGCTAAGAAAGTTGAATTTTGGGTCTGATTTATTTTTGCAAAATTGTTTGATTTCTTATTATTTACGCTATGGGTTTATTGGATATGCAAGTCAATTATTTGATAAAATGTCTATGCGGGATTTTGTTTCATATAATTCGATGATTGATGGGTATATTAAAAGGGGGATGATTGATTTAGCAAGGGAGTTGTTTGACATTATGCCATCAGAGGTAAGAATTTGATAACTTGGAGTTCTTAGTGGTTATACTCAATTGAAAGATGGGATGTATTTGGCTTTGGAACTCTTTGAGAAAATGCCTGATAGAGATTTGATTTCTTGGAATTCAATAATTAATGGGTTTGTAAAGTGTGGGAACATGGAAGATGCCCAGATTTTGATCGATAAGATGTTGAGATACTTAGATAGGTTTCCCTTGAAAGCAAAGTCATAAATGAGAAAACATTCACCTCTGCCCTTTGAACAACAAAACTCCTGAAACCTGACGAGCTTTTCATGTATCAAGGAGGTTAATAAGTACAAGCCTTTAACAAACTCTGCTTCTTTTGATTTGTAGTTGGTCACATTTATGCTTCTAATGGCTACAACAAAACCGTCTCTTAGTACTTCTTTGTACACTGATGAGAAATTGGTCTTTCCTAGTAAGTTTAACTCGAAAAATTACCGAGTTGAGGACTTGACTTCTTCTAGGTTGAATCTGAACTTAACTAAATGTTCCTTGGAAAATCCAATGTTGTCCCATCCATCACCTAATGGATCCCATCCATATGGATATTTAAGTATTACAAGTGGAGAAACACTTCCATTCTTTTGAAGTTCTTTTGCTTGGTGGTTAATGTTAAGGTGCTTTTTAGAAGATTTACATGTGCTTCCAATATTTTATTTCTTTTTACGGTAGTGGAAAATTGCAAGAAATAAAACAACCATAAAAACGAAATCGACTATAATAACCCCTGTAATAATAGGTAATTTTGGGAATTTCAGTGAATTCGAGCAATGAGGTTGCAATGTTCTTGGTTATCTACCATATGCGAGTTAACCCTTGGAACTTTGTCATTCAGATCAAATCGAAAAGGTTCAAGCTGGTTGATGTCCATATTGTCAAAACGTGTACAGACTCTCAATGTTGGAAAAATTGTTCCACATAGACCTCTATTGTTGTCGCTAAGAAACCCTCCATTTAATCTCTTAAGACCTTGGTTTTCATTCATTACAGATCAAAAATCAATATAAGTTGACATGAAGAACATGAATTATTATATATTGATTGTCACTCGCGATAAGTTTTAAAATTTATAATTGATCGTACTTGAAACTAACTATTATCACGATGAAGCAAGCGTACCTATCGAATAGTAGTATAGTTTTAGCAAGACCGGATGTTGAACCCAAAGGAACTAAAAGTACTAGTATTAACTTTCTTTTTATTATCTAGCTTAAGAATAATGGGGGTTGTTTTATCTAAACTAATTAACTAACCTAAGAATGCACAGAAAGTAAATTCGGGAAATACTTTTGGAAAACTGATTGATTTAGACAATACCCAAGGAAGAATCCACCTAGACTTCACTTGTTATTCGACTCTGAACCAAACAATTTATTCACTTAACTTGATCCATAGAAATCCCTAAGTTATATTATTATCCCTATTCAAGACTAATAACGTCTAACCCTAGGTTGATTAATTGAAATCTCTTTCTAATTAAAACCCCTACTTTTGCATTAACTCGATCTATAGATTCCCTTATTAGATTTGACTCTAATCCGGCAGATTTATGTCATCCTATCTCTAGGATTGCATGCAACTCCGCTTAATTATGAATGATCTACTCTTAGACAGGGACTATTTATCCTCCGAATAAGCACATCAATACTTGAATCAATATCCTGGAATATTCAAACAAGAGTTAAAATCATAATTAAGAACAAATCAAGTATTTATCATATAGTTCAAAAAATATTAACAAGATCCGTCTTAGGTTTCATCCCCCTTAGGTATTTAGGGGATTTAGTTCATAATTATAAAAGACAACATCTCAGAAGAATAATGACAAAACATAAAGAAAACCCAAAAACCCCTGAAGGAACTTCAAGGGAAATTTTCAGTCTTGAAGGAGAATCCGACTTCTGAGATGGATCAATCGGCTTTCTTTGAGTATTACTTGCTTCTTACTCTGTGTGTTCCTCAATCCTCCTCTAGGGTGTTTTAAATAGGCTTTAGAATGCCCAAAATAGTCCAAAAGTAGCCTTTTCCGAGTAGAACTAGACTTGGGTTTGACAAGGCCACGGCCGTGTGCCACGCCTGTGTATAAATGCTTCAAACCGTGTTCAAGGCTGTGAAATAGACACGCCCGTGTTGGTGTGACTTTGGGTCGTGTTGAACTCTTCTAGAAAGACACGAGCATGTGGTCTACTCGTGTGAGGAAGTCCAGGTAATGTTGATTTCCCACATTGGCCCATTTTATCTGTTTTTGGCCCGTTTCTCACTCTTTTTACTTTCTTATGCTCACCTAAGTATAAGATGTGAAAACAAAGGATTAGGAGTATCAAATTCCACAAATCTAATGATAAATCATCCAAGAAATGTGCTAAGCATGAGATAAAATATGTATAAATTATGACTTATCAAATACCCCTACACTTAAGCGTTTGCTAGTCCTCAAGCAAAATCCTCAATTCACAATTAAATATTCATTTTTCTAAACTTATAATTCCTATCAATAATATCTCAAAATAATCCATAAGAATCATACATTGAGAATTCAACTAGAAGAACATTAAAGTTTCAAACATTCCAAGTTGAGCATTTTGTCACGAAAAATATAGGTGTCTCCCCTCATCTAAGTAATCACCTTTGATTCAAAATAACACAGAGTTTAACATCCTCACTAAGGATTCACTCAAATCACTTGAGGTGTTTAAGGACAATAAATTTAGCACTCAACAGTCAATATGAAAAGTTATTACCATTCGCTTGCGTGAAAATCAAATCTCCACCACTATATATTGAAATGATACATCAATCAAAAGGTCTTTAGAGGGTTGTAACGTGGCTTTGATTAGGGGGTGTGGTCACAAGCTGAAAGAGAAGGTTAGAATCGAGATTAAATTGAAAAAATTACCTAACTAGAAAAATACTAAAACTGACAAACTAAATTCCTAATTAGAAGGTCTAGAATGGAGCTTTTCTTCATAGATAATAGCATTTTGACCCAAGCATTACATAATTTCATTTTTTCATTTTTTTAAAGAACAAATTAAGTAGCATAACTAACTATCAAAAGTAAAACATAGCTAAGCCATTTATTCAAATCAAATTTTGACAAAAATAGGGATCAAATTAATTTAGGGGATTTCAACAATAATGGGTTATGGGTTAATATTGGGGGTAAATCAATGAATGGCTTGTTAGACTCAAGGGGGTTCACTAAGGGTTAATTATGAAGGTAGGCTTTTATGGAGTGAGTGGGTTAAACCTAAGTGCCTTTATCATCTTGATATATCAAATCAATAGTGTGGTCTTGACATGCATAATCGAAGCAAGTTCTAGAATAACAAATCAATATTGACTTACTCATAGCAAAAATAAGAGCGAGCATGAAAGAAATAGTATATGCTCTAAAGGCTCAAAGTCTCACAAAAATTATGGCTTTTTGATGTTAACCCTGTGAATTTCAATTCTAAAATAATACCTAAACTTGGGGAAATAACCTAAAATTTTAATACTTCAAAAATCAACTTATCATGCTTGATTCTCTAATTACTTAAAGTTTGAACCATCAATGCATAAATACCTATGTTTTAATTCAAGAAATATCAATAAAAATCATATATTAATCAAAATTCATTCTAATAGTGATATGAGTGATTCACAAGAGAATAAGATAAAATTCAGGGATTTTTCTGATAGTGCTATAAATAACCCCCCCACACTTAAGATGTACATTGCCCTTAATGTATAAAGATAAAGTTAGTGGAAAATATAAATATAAGATCATAAGATAGGGAGAGAAGTGAAACTTCCTGAATGTTAAATGGATTCCTTGAATAGTAGTTATGAAAAGTGATTGGCTAAGGCAAAGAGGAGGCTACTTCGGTGGTGGTAGGGTTCTACAACCACAGTGTCCAGCGAAGATGTTATCGTGGTGGTCGGGCAGGACATGACAGTCGTGGAGGACCTTTTCCAGTGGAGTTGTAATTTCCTAAATAAAATTGAGCTTTGGAGCTCTTTATAACTGCGATAAAATCAATAATTCTTTAGGAATATAGAGAAGCATGATTACTCATAAAGAGATAGCAGAAAACATCAATTAAGTAATATAAATTGTAATACCTAAAAATGAAATAAAAATAGTTTTAAATAAAATAAAAAAATATAGATATTGGGGCACACGGCCGTGGGGCACGCCCGTGTACCTTCATTTCAGCCCGTGTTTATCGTGGTTTTCAGCTTTGGGTTGTTGGTGCACATGGCAGTGTCGCACGGCCGTGTTTTGCTTCGTTTACGTCTCCCACGCCCGTGTATATATGCACACGTTCGTGTTAATTTGACAGGTTTGACCACGGGTGGTGAGCACGGGCGTGTCGCACTCCCGTATTGATTTGGTAGGATTGCCCATGGCCATGTCGCACGGCCATGGCAACTTATCGCATCCCGTGGTTTGGGTAAAATTCTTGCTTTGTTTTTACATGGTTGTATCACACGACCATGTCGCTTTTTATGAGTACGGCCTAAGGCACGCCCGTGTACCTAGCCGTGTGGATTTGGGAAACCTGTGTTCAAAGACTCAGTCAGTGATTCAGATGTTAAAACTAAAATTTAAATAAATCAAAACCACTAGTACTCGAGTTACCTCCCGAGAAGCGCTTGTTTATAGTCTAAGCTCGACTTTACCTTGTAGGTGTATTTAGGGAGGTTTGTGGAGTCGTAGCTCCTCTCCATCGTCTTTAAAATTCTCACCGTTATAAAGTTTGAGATGATGTCCATTTACCTTGAAAGTGCCTTATGATGGGTGACTTACCTCTATTGTGCCATATGGACAAACAGATTGAATTACGAAAGGCTTTGACCATCGTAATTTAAGCTTTCCAGGAAACAATTTGAGCCTTGAATTATATAACAGGACAAGATCTCCAACTTCAAATTGTTTGCGTTGTTTTAAATAAGCGTCGTGGCGGCGCTTTTTTACTTCCTTGTATAGGCGTGAGTTTTCATATGCATTAGCTTGCCACTCATCTAACTCTTTCAACTGCATCAACCTGTTTTCACTGCAAGTTTGGGATCAAGGTTTAGAAATTTAATAGCCCAGAAGGCTTTATGTTCTAGTTCGAATGGTAAATGACAACTTTTTCCATAAACAAGTCTGTAAGGTGATGTTCCAATGAGAGTCTTAAAAGTAGTTCTATAAGTCCATAAAGCATCATCTACTTTCATCGTCCAATCCTTCCTGTTTGATTCTACTGTCTTTTCTAGAATCTGTTTAATCTCTCGGTTTGCCACTTCGACTTGTCCACTAGTTTGAGGATGGTAAGGGGTGGTTGTTTTGTGATGAACTCCGTATTTCTTAAGGGTTTTCTCAAATTGGGCGTTACAAAAATAAGTACCCCTATCACTGATAATTGCTCTAGCTGTTCTGAATCTAGAGAAGAGTTTCTTAAGGAATCGTACTACCACTCTAGCATCATTAGTAGGTAAGGCTTGGGCCTCCACCCATTTGGACATATAATCAACTGCTACTAAGATGTATTTATTTCCAAATGAACTAGGGAATGGACCCATGAAGTCGATACCCCAAATGTCAAATATTTCACATGAAAGTATATATGTTTGAGGCATTTCATCACGTTTGGAGATATTACCTGTCCTTTGCCATTTGTCATAAGAAGTAACATACCTGTTGGCGTCTTTGAATAACGTGGGCCAATAAAAACTTGATTCAAGCATTTTATGTGCGGTCTTAGTTCCACTGTAGTGTCCTCCAGTCGGTCCTGAGTGGCAATGTTCCAAGATTTTCGATGCTTCTGACCTTGTAACATATTTTCTAATAACTTGATCTGCACATATATGAAAAAGAAAAGAGTCGTCCCAAAATAGTTTTTCACATCATTAAAGAATTGCTTCTTTTGCTGGTGTGTCAACCCTTTTGGGATAATGTTGGCTACTAAAAAATTCGCAATGTCTACAAACCAAGGTACCCCAGAATCAAATATAGCATAGAATTGTTCTTCAAAGAACGGATCATTTATTTCAATTTCATCTATATCTTTGGTATTTGAGTTCTCAAGCTTGGAAAGATGATCAGCTGCGAGATTTTTAGCTCGTTTCTTATTTTGAATCTCCAAGTCAAACTCCTACAATAACAGAATCCATCGAATGAGTCAAGGTTTTGCATCAGTTTTAGTTAGAAGGTAGCGAAGGGCAGAGTAGTCAGTATAAATGAAAACTTTAGACAATATTAGATATGACCGAAATTTATTGAATGCAAGAACCATAGCTAGCAACTCTTTCTCCGTGGTGGTGTAGTTTTCTTGTGTAGCTGTCAAAGTTTTGCTAGCATAATAGATAGGTTGAAAATGCTTGTCTCTTTGTTTTCCCAAAATCACGCCTACTGTAAAATCACTCGCATCGCACATTAGTTCAAAAGGCAAATTCCAATCAGGTGCAATTATAATTGGAGCATTAATTAATTTATCTTTTAAAGTATTAAATGCTTCTAAACATTCCTGATCGAAATTAAAAGGCACATCTTTTTCTAGCAATTTAGTCAAAGGCTTAGCTATTTTAGGAAAGTCCTTAATAAATCTTCTGTAAAAACCAGCATGTCCTAAAAAGCTTCAAATAGACTTGACCGAACTAGGGGGAGGTAATTTTTTGATGGTTTAAATTTTAGATTTATCAACTTCAATCCTTTTACTAGAAATTTTATGTCCCAACACAATACCTTCTTAAACCATCAAGTGACATTTTTCCCAGTTAAGCACAAGGTTCGTTTCCTCACATCTTATTAAAACTCGTTTTAAATTTTTAAGGCAAAGATGGAAATAGATACTGAATACCAAGAAGTCGTCTATAAATACCTCCATGATGTCTTCTACGAGTTCGTTAAAGATGGCTATCATACAACGCTGAAAAGTAGCAGGAGCATTACATAATCCAAAAGGCATTCTACGATAAGCAAACGTACCATATGGACATAGAAATGTCGTCTTTTCTTGATCTTCAGGAGCTATTGGGATTTGGAAATAACCAGAGAGTCCGTCTAGAAAGCAGTAGTACATGTGCCTTGATAATCTTTCCAACATTTGGTCAATGAATGGCAAGGGAAAGTGATCTTTTCTCGTGGCATCATTCAGCTTCCTGTAGGCAATGCAAACTCTCCAACCTGTGACTGTTCTTGTCGAGATTAATTCATTCTTCTCGTTGGTTACAACAGTCATGCCTCCTTTCTTAGGAACAACCTGCACTGGACTTACCCAAGAACTGTCAGAAATAGGATAAATAATGCCAGCATCTAGAAGTTTATTTACCTCAGTTTTAACAACTTCTTTCATGTTGGGGTTCAGTCGTCTTTGAGCTTACACACATTGCTTATATTCATCTTCCATTAAAATTTTGTGGGTGCAAAAAGAAAGGCTGATTCCTTTGATGTCAGAAATTTTCCAAGCTATGGCTCTTTTATGTTCTCTTAATACTTGGAGTAATTTCTTTTTCTCCTTGGGTTGCAAGTCAGAAGCAATAATCACTGGTAATGTAGAATTATTTTCGAGGAATGCGTATTCCAAGTGATTTGACAACTATTTAAGTTCCAGTTTGGGGGGTTCTTCAATAGAGGGTTTTTGCTTAAGTTTATCGTTTTTCTTGATACCCTCATATTCTACTTGTCTTGAGACAGATTTGTTAGAGTTCAGTTCAGTTTTTACCTTACCCATCTCAGAATCATCATCATCTACCTCCTCGCTTTGGGCAAGACACAGTTCTAACGTGTCCTCATGTATGATTTCCTGAAAAGAACCTTAAGTAGCATGATCAATAGAGTCAATAAAATAGCATGAGTCATCTTGCTCCCTAGAAAATCTCATGGCATCATAGATTTTAAAAATAATCTCTTCGTCACCTACTCTAAGCATAAGTTTACCATCTCCCACATTAATAACAGCCCTAGCAGTGGCTAAAAATGGACGACCTAAAATTAAAGGTACTTCAACATCCTCATCCATGTCAAGCACAACAAAATCAACATGAAATATAAATTTATCTACTTTCACAAGTACATCTTCTATGATACCCCTAGGATATTTAATATATCTATCAGCTAATTGAATACTCATCCTAGTGGGTTTAGGTTCCCTAAGACCAAGTTGTTTAAACATCTTATATGGCATCAAATTAATGTTAGCGCTTAAATCAGCTAGTGCCTTCTTAACATTTAAACTACCAATTAAGCAGGGAATAGTAAAACTTCCTGGGTCTTTCAGTTTGGTTGGCAGTTTATTTTAGAGTATGGCTGAGGATTCCTCTTTGAGTTCCACTGTAGATAAGTCCTCAAACTTCCTATTATTTGTTAGAAGCTCCTTTAAAAATTTTGCGTATGTAGGCATCTGCGAGATAGCTTCAACAAAAGGTAGGTTGATGTGTAATTGCTTAAAAAGTTCAAGAAATTTACCAAATTATGCATCCATGCGGTCTTTCTTCAACTTTGCTGGGTATGGGACTGGTGGTTTATATTCCTTTGGCACTGGTTTGTCATGGTTTTTGGGTTTTACCTCCTCTTCTTCGTTTCTATCGGCTTCTTGTGGTGGCTACTTTTCAGATTCAGCTAACACTTTTCCACTCCTTATGTAACTGCTTTCACATGCTCTATTGAATTGGATTCGGTGTTACTGGGTAGACTTCTTGATGATCTCTTTGAAATCATCTTAGCCAGCTGTCCAATTTGATTCTCGAGCCCTTGAATCGATGCTTGTTGATTTTTGAGTGCAGTTTCAGTGTTCTGAAAATGATTTTCTGCTACTGAAATAAATTTTGTCATTATCTCCTCAAGGTTCAGATTTTTTTCTTGCTGGTAAGATTGTTGTTGGAAGCCTAGAGGGGGTGGTGGTCTTTGATTTCCTTGGCCTCCCCATGAGAAATTTCGGTGGTTCCTCTAACCTGCATTGTAATTGTTACTGTAAGGATTATTTTGAGGTCTAGATTTGTTACCCGTGTAATTCAATTGTTTGTTCTCCATTTTGTGGCCATAGGTTGGATATTCTAGATTGCTCATTCCACCTCCACTTGCATTACACTGTATAACTGGCTGTACCTGCGTGGAACCAAGTAAACCATCAATCTTTTTATTTAAAAGTTCTACCTGATTTGACAACAAAGTAACTGAGTCGACATTATAAACGCCTACTGCATTGGTTGGCTTAGTTCTCATGATTTGCCACTGATAGTTATTCAGTGACATCTCCTCAATGAATTCGTAAGCCTCTTCAGGTGTTTTGTTGCTAATGGTCCCACTAGCGGCTGCATCAATCATCTGTCTCGTCAAGGGGTTCACACCATTGTAAAATGTTTGAACTTGCTGCCACAGAGCTAATCCATGATGAGGGCACCTTCGCAGTAGGTCATTGTATCTCTCCCATGCATCGTAGAGAGCTTCTAAATCCATCTGCACAAAAGAAGATATATCATTCCTTAGTTTAGCTGTTTTAGCATGTGGAAAATATTTGAGTAAAAACATTTCAGTCATTTGTTCCCAAGTAGTGATTGACCCTCGTGGTAATGAGTTCAACCACTATTTAGCTTTATTCTTCAACGAAAAGGGAAATAACCGAAGGCGAATGGCATCATCAGAAACACCAATGATTTTAAATGTGTCGTAGAGTTCCAGAAAATTGGCCAAATGAGTATTTGGGCTCTCGTCCTGCAAACCATCAAACTGAACAAACTGTTGTATCATTTGAATTGTGTTAGGTTTCAATTCAAAATTATTTGCAGCAATAGCAGGCCTAACTATACTCGATTCAGTTCCTGTTAAAGTAGGTTTAGCATAATCATATATAGAATAAGGAGCAGGATTCTGATTTACTGGATCAGCAGCAATCGCAGGAGGTAGCAGATTATTCTGATTATCAGCCATCTCCTCGGTTGTAGTTGGAGTATCTTCCTCTTGCCCTTCTTCTATGTATTGTAAGCTTCTCCTAATTTCTCTTCAGTTTCTGCGAATTGTGCTTTCAATATCACTATCAAAGAATAATGGTCCTGACGGGTTTCTTCTAGTCATAAATTGTGAAAACCTGTCAGAAGAAAATAAAACAAAATTTGATAAAACAAAATTAAATAAAATAAGAAAATAATCGCTAAAGTAATAAAAATTGAGTGTTCCTAATATCTTAGTTCCCCGGTAACAGCGCCAAAAACTTAATTGTCACTCGCGATAAGTTTTAAAATTTATATTTGATCGTACTTGAAACTAACTATTATCACAATGAAGGCAAGCGTACCTATCGAACAATAGTATAGTTTTAGCAAGACTGGATGTTGAACCCAAAGGAATTAAAAGTAATAGTATTAACTTTCTTTTTATTATCTAGCCTAAGAATAATGGGGGTTGTTTTATCTAAACTAATTAACTAACCTAAGAATGCACAGAAAGGAAATTGGAGAAATACTTTTAGAAAACTGATTGATTTAGACAATACCCAAGGAAGAATCCACCTAGACTTCACTTGTTATTCGACTCTGAACCAGACGATTTATTCACTTGACTTGATCCGTAGAAATCCCTAAGTTATATTATTATCCCTATTCAAGATTAAGAACGTCTAACCCTAGGTTGATTAATTGAAATCTCTTTCTAATTAAAACCCCTAGTTTTGCATTAACTCGATCTATGGATTCTCTTATTAGATTTGACTCTAATCCGGCAGATTTATGTCGTCTTATCTCTAGGATTGCATGCAACTCCGCTTAATTATGAATGATCTACTCTTAGACAGAGACTATTCATCCTCTGAATAAGCACATCAATACGTGAATCAATATCCTGGAATATTCAAACAAGAGTTAAAATCATAATTAAGAACAAATCAAGTATTTATCGTATAGTTCAAAAAATATTAACAAGATCCGTCTTAGGTTTCATCCCCCTTAGGTATTTAGGCAATTTAGTTCATAATTATAAAAGACAACATCTCAGAAGAATAATGACCAAACATAAAGAAAACCCAAAAACCCCTGAAGGAACTTGAAGGGAGATCTTCAGTCTTGAAGGAGAATCCAGCTTCTGAGATGGATCAATCGACTTTCTTCGAGTATTCCTTGCTTCCTACTCCGTGTGTCCCTCAATCCTCCTCTAGGGTATTTTAAATAGGATTTAGAATGCACAAAATAGTTCAAAAGTAGCCTTTTTTCGAGTAGAACTGGACTTGGGCTCGACAGGGCCATGACCGTATGCCACGCTCGTGTGCAACTGCTTCAAACCATGTTCAAGGCTTTGAAATAGACACGCCCGTGTTGGGGTGACTTTAGGCCATGTTGAAGTCTTCTAGAAAGACACGGGTGTGTAGTCTACCCGTGTGAGGAAGTCCAGGCCGTGTTGATTTCCCACGTTGGCCCATTTCTCCCTTTTTGGCCCGTTTCTTGTTCTTTTTACTTTCTTATGCTCACCTAAGTATAAGATGTGAAAATAAAGTATTAGGAGCATCAAATTCGACAAATCTAATGATAAATCGTCCAAGAAATGTGCTAAGCATGGGATGAAAATATGTATAAATTACGACTTATCATATATGAACAATATTTAATCAATATTACCTGAAGAGATGTTTTCCAGAGTTTCGAATTGTAGAATATTAACTAGTGTTGTAAGAATTTCACCAAAGATACGATTGTAGCTCGAATCAAGTCTTCTTAACATTACCAAGTTCCCTAAGCTAGCTGGAATTTTACCATCTAGTCTATTTCATTGCAAAGAAAGAACACTTAATCCCTTCAAATCCCCTATCTCTATAGGTATATTTTCTGTAAACTGATTGCAACATAAATCCACAACTACAAGGAAAAACATTTATTGTTACTACTTTGAAAACTAAAAATAAACAAAAATTTAGAAGCAAAATGATGAATTAACCTTCTAAGGCAGCCATGTTACCAATATGAGAAGGAATGGTACCAGATAGAGCATTATTATTAAGATAAAGATTAGTTAACTCTTGAAGATTTGAGAGTTCTCTAGGTATCTCCCCAAACAAAGAATTGTAATGCAAGTACAAACCAGAGAGACATTTGAGCCCCGTAATAGTAAGCAAGACTTGACCAGAAAGATCCTTTGCCAGTAACAAAATGTATGCCCAATCGAGAGCCGACTTTAAGCACCAAAGACAATGAGAATTTATTAAAAGGAACCTCGTTCTCAAGCATCAAACAAAGAATGATAAAATCTTGTTGCGCCTCACGTCAATGAGAATATGACTTTATTATAGCATTCCATAAAAAAAGGGTCCTAGTCTAGTGTGGAGCAATTTTGTCACTACCAAACAAGAAAAAAAAACTTGGGTTGAATGAAGAAGAAGAAGAAGAAGAAAGAATGAAATAAAAAGGAACAACAGAAAAAATTGGGGGGGAAGAGAAAAGTCAAAAGAAAAAAAAGTTTTTTTTTTAAATTTTTTAAGATTATTACATCAACTTGACGTAATTTATGCCACATGTCACAATCTTATTCTGCCACATTTTCTAGACTTAACGGCGTTAGACTCAAGTACCGATTTAGTTGACCGAAAAAAGTTCGGGTATCAATCTAGGAAAAAAATCATAAGTACCAACCTGGGAGAATTGGAAAATTTTGGGTACTAATTTTATTTTAACCTTTGATTGTTTGAAAGATTTTTTATGTTTAATGGTAGGATTTGAAGCATAGAAATGTAATAGAACTAATTTGTAAAGTGAAATTTGTTAATTGAGTTTATAGACTAAATTGGGAATATCTTGAAATCAGTATGATATTTTTGTAAATTGTAATAATAGGAGGTTATATATGGACATATTAGGAGTTAGTTTAAAATTTGGAGTTCAAATTTGGAAGATATAATAAATCTGGTATTAGAGACTAAATTGAATAAAATGTAAAACTTTAGGGGCAGTTGAATAATGAAATTGAGTTGATATATGTTTATAATTGGATGAAATAAGAGGGTTGAAATTGATAAATTGAATTGAATAACATAGATCGGGAATTAGACCAAATCAAAATTAATCAAGAAAAAAAAAACAAATTTGTTGATTAGTCTTTAGAGAAATTGACTATTTGTTTGTTTTTCTAGGTAAGTTCACATAGTATGATTATAATTAATTTTTTTTCATGTCATGTGTGAATTTTTATTTGTTTGATAATAGTTTGAATTGTTCATAATTTAGTACAACAGGTTAGTTATGGATTAAATCGTAGTGAAATGATAAAATGACGAATAAAATTTAACATGATGAATTAGAATATGAGATAAAAATGAATTGATAGTTGGTTGTAACTGATTGAATTGTAATGGTATGAAATTGATGGATTGTCTACGCCAAGACTGAATTGAATTGATTTGAAATTATTGTATGGTGAAGTAAAATACAAAATCAATTTTGCATTGAGAAGAATTATGTTGATATATTGATATGTATTGATGATTGGTTACTGAAAAAATATTATTGAATTGATAAATTGGCTTGTAATGGAAATCAAATGGGCACCAAAATGTCTGAAATAATAGTCCAAAACTTCATAATAGTGACTGAGCAAGAAACAAATAACTCAAATTTAAAGCCCGTGAGTCTTAAGGAATAATAATCATGTAAAAAACTGTAATAGCCTATTTTCACTGAAATCAGAATAGTAGTTTTAGGACCACAAATATGATACAGAAATATGTATTTTATTATTATTTTGATGTTAATAGGACTATATTAAGGTCCTGTTAAAATTTCGTTAAGAAATTTTGACGTTTGCATGCTTAGTTAAGTAAAAAGGACTAAATTGTAAAAGGTGCAAAAGTAGAGTTCTAATAGCTAAAGGTATCTATTAGCTATGAAATAAAATTTTTAAGAGATTTATGTAGTAATTATACCATTTTTATTATGAGTGGACTTTTATGGACATCCTTTAAATGATTTTAAAGGTTAATTACCAAGGTTAATTAAGTAAATTAATAAATAAGTTAAATAAAAATAAAAGAAAACAATTTATCATCTTTCTTAATGAATTACTCCAGCAAAATTGAAAAGAAAGAAACCTCCATGGAAGCTTGCTAGGTTCGGCCAAGCTTTCTTTGTGCATGTGAGTGAAATTTCATGTTTTTTTAATGATTTTTATGTTTTTTAAGTCGTTGTAGCTTAATCTAGCTAACCAAGGGACTAATTTGTGAAACTGTTAAAGGATTAGGTTTTTTCCATGAATGTATTTTTGTGATTCTTGAAAATTTATAAAAGATTACGACTCCTTGTTGTTAAATAAACAACTTTTGTTAAGTGAATTTTGATGAAATTATCATTTAGGGACTTATGTGTAAAAGTAGTAAAATATCACGATGAAATTGTGAGTTGATGATCTGTGTGGGTTGATATGAGTCCCTAGGTAAATCGACAAGCATGATATAGGGATGAAATTGCATAAATGTTAATTTACGAGCTTAAGGACTAAATTGTAAAGAAATTAAAATAGCAGGGCAAACGTGTAATCTTGCAAAAGTATGAATTTTGGGCGAAATTGAATGGAATGAATATTAAGTGAATTAAATTTGCTTATTTAGATTTAGATAGACCTCGTGCGGATTTAGATCAGGATAAAGTTAAAGCTTGGGATTAGTCGACTTCGTTTCTACGCCTTAATTGTTCGTAAAATTGTGTAATGTTTTAATGTTATGTTTTGAGCTATATGAAATATATTGATTGTTATGTAACTATATAATGTAATCCAACGATGTTACGATAATTACCGAGCCCCGTTTAAACCTTAGGAATCCGTAGGATACAAATGACATGTCATTAGGGTTTTCATGTTTCGGGTGCTGGTCTTGAATGTCCTACCAATGGCTGAGGTCCTGCATTTGTTACAGATACTCCACAACTCGTGTGAGTAGCATCATATAGCTTACATTCCGGCCCACAACACGTGTGAGCATGCCCATTTCACAGCTCGTACAAGAAATGTTATAAAGGAAAGGAAAAGTTACGGTTATATGTTTAGCACACTTCATGTGAGCTATCCTGTGTATCCGATGATATTCTAAATGGTTCAACAGGCATGAAATGGAAATGAAATGGTAAGTGTTCAATATGAACCATTTTATGTATTTATGAAAAGGATTGAAATGGTAAGATACATTGAAAGATGTTATGTTATGGAAGATGATGAATCCAATTGAATTATGTTCATGTGTAATGGTTTATCTATGTTAAACTCGTATGGATTATGTTTAAGTATGCTAACATGTGTTGTGGTTGATGCTTAGGCTTGTGCCAAGCTTATGGTTGGATTGTATTATGCATAAATTTAATGTTATGTAATGAAATGGTAAGTTATGTTTTATGTTTTGCGAACTTACTAAGCATTATATGCTTACGTAGTTTTATTTCCTATGTTTTATAGTTAATCGGAAGCTCGTCAGAGACCTATCATACTATCCTATAGATATATCGGTAGATTTCAATGTTTTAGCCACAGTTATAATGGCATATATAGGAAACTTATGTTTAAAGTTTAAGTTCAATGCTAAGTATTGAATTTGGTATGTATATATATGATAGTTATTTTGGTACCATTTGGAAATGGTTAGTTTTGTGTCATTTAGATGATTTTTATGTATGTATGAAATAGCCCAAATGGTAAGGTTATTTTGATATGACATGAATCTAGTATGGTATGGTTGAATTGTGATATGTTTTGATATGGATATAGGTTAGTTGATGAATGGTTAAGTATGCACATGTATAGGTATATTTGATGTATGTGCTTGAGATGCCTATATAGCATATTGGTTGTATGGATCATTAGCCTATTGTATGGGTCTTTTTATGCAGGTTTTAAGCTTGTTTTGAAGCCTTGGTCATGTGTGCAAGTGTACTTGTGCATATGCTTGAGAAGGTTGAAAAGAATGGCTTGATTTTGGCCATTTTCCTATCCATACAGCCATGCAATACGGTTGTGTGTCCCCTTTAGGTTTAAAAGGGTTACAAGTTAGGCAATTACACGGCCTAGCACACAGCCTGACACACGGGCGTGTGAGGCTATTTCGAAAGTTACATGGCCTGGCACATGGGCGTGTGGCTTGGCCGTGTGACCCAAGTCAGAGAGTTAGACGGGCATGGACACGGGCTGGGACATGACCGTGTGTCCTTATTTTGAATTTTACACGGCCTGGCCATACGCCCGTGTGACCCTTGCAGTATGAAATTTTCTAACTTTTTTCTTAATGTTTCAAATGTTCCCAATTTAGTCTCGAATCGTTTCTAAAGTGTTTCTAAGGCCTTGAGGTCTCAAATAAGGGACATTATGCTTATGTTTGAATGAATTATGCTATGATTTATGAAATGTTTGAATGTGAATGTTTTAAGTTATGTTTTTACGGTAATGCTTTGTAATCATATTCCGGCGATGGATACGAGTTAGGGGCAACAACTTAAAAGTTATAGCAAAACCAACATATAGTCTACCACATTGTTTTATTCTCAAATCGTAAACGAATAGATAATAAACACCTACGAAGTAACATATAGACTTGCTTGGATCACTCCATGAGAACCACGCTGGCACACAACTAATCTGCAATGGGTAAAGAAGGGAGTGAGTGAGTGTAACAAGCTCAGTGAATGCCTAGAGCAACTACCATGCAAACAGTTCATCAAGCATTGGTGAAACATATAAGTAACATAATTATAACAGCCTAAACTCAGTTGACACATTTTACATCTTTTGCATATTCAATAGCCTATTTATAGAGTTATCATATACACATTCATGCATACATCGCAATACATATAAACATATTTACAATTTAAAATTTAAGATAATTTGACATTTAGGCTATGAAACGTAAAAGTGGGCACTATCACAACTCACTGGATACACGGATCTCCAACACACCTGTAACAGCCCGTTTTTAGTCGGAATAGTGGTTTTGAGACCACAAATTTGAGGTCGGAAGAAAATTTATTTTAATATTATTTTGTAGTCTTTGGTATGATAGAAATGACGTATGAAAGTTTTGGTAAGAAAAAATTTATCGATTATAAGTTTAATTGTTAGAAAGGACCAAATTGTATAAAGTGCAAAAGTTGAATTCTAGTAGCTAGAAGGATTAAATAGCTATGGAATTCAAAATTTGGGGTCTTTATAAGTTAAATATACCATTAAGAGAAGTTAGTAGATAATTATGATGATTCATCCATGGAAATTTAAGAAAAGAAAAGGACTAAATTGGAAAGTGGAAAAATAAAAGATGATGATTAATTAAAAGACAGAATGTCATCTTATTTCATCATCTTCCCCAAATTATTTTCATGGAAACCCTAGCTAAGAGAAAATAATTCAATCAAGCTTAATTGGATCCAGATAACTCAAATACGAAGTTAGATCGTGGAAAAGAAAAAGTGTCGGATTAGTAGATTTCAACTACACGAACATTTATCAAGATAAGTTCGTGTAACTAAATTGTATATTTATATGTTTTAATTGTATGTAATGTATGTGAATTGTGTATTTTCCATGTATGAAAATCATTCGCATATCCGATAATATTCGATAAATGATAATTCCCGATTGAATAAATGAAATTCAATGGATATAGAGTTCCTGAATTGGTTGTAGTCATGCATATGTTGCGGACACACCACAGCTTGAAAGACTGTCCTGTTATTAGCCTTCTCGAGCTTACCGTTATATGGTTCTTGCGAGTTTCCTGTTAATAGCTCTTCAGAGCTCCCGATCAGTTGTGATCCTGCATGTGTTGTGAACACGCCGCAGCTCTTATGAGCGTTCTGTTATATGGCTCTTCGTGAGCTTCCCGATTAAAAGCTCTTTGTAAGCTTCCTGTTAATGACTCTCCAGAGTTTCCTGATATGACTAGCTTGAACTTCCTGATACACGGTTATTCGGAGCTTTCCGATTAATGGTTCTTCGGAGCTACCCGTTATTGGCTCGGATGAGCTTCCAAATTATGGCTCTTATGAGTTTCCCATTATATAGCCCGAATAAGCTTCCCGTTATACGGCTCACATGAGCTTCCTGTTATATGGCTCGAGAGAGAGCTTCTCGATTATGTGCTTTAATGAGCCATCCATTTTCGGGGCTAGTTGATTCGGCAGGTGAGTTGTTACACACTCCTTAGCGGATTTCGACTTCCATGACCACTGTCCTGCAGTCTTAATTGACCAACACCCTTTGTGTCTTAATCGACCAACACTCTGAATGTCAAAGTGAAGAAATTCAACCAAGCAAAATGGCGTATCCTTGGCATCCTTATTTATAAATGTTCATAAACCATTCCACAAAACAACTTGTAGGTTAATTCCTCACATAACAAGATCATGGGATTTAAATTCATATATATGTACAACCAAATTACTATATGCCATAATATCCAACCTTGTTCGATACTAAAACACATAAATGGAATTCACATTCAATCTTTCTTCGATGTTGCTCACTCAAGCAATCGAGGATCCCCAACATGTGTTGGATCTCAACCATCGATAAAGAATAATTTGATTTGCTGACAGAAGTTGTGATATTTGGGTTGCTCACACAAGCTATAGGTCAGTTTTACTTTTGCAAACTATATTCAATGTGTTCCACTCAAGCTATCGAGAATCCGCAACACATGTTGGATCTCAGTCATGATAAAGAAATCCCTAACTAACACTCGAATTGTTTTTTAACCTTAATGCCATACCATTCGTATCCTAATCGTTCACTAAGTTCATACGGGCACTATTATCATTTCTATATCATTTCAAACCCTGAAACCATATGCTCACTTTTTACAATTAAAATAACAATCCATATACATTCTTAACCTTGTAATGCCATCATATTCATATCATTCATCCATATATACATTTCAATTCCATTCAATACATCATATCTATTTATGGTGATCATATCATTCATTCTTTACGATTTAGTCCTTTAGATGCCAAATTCACCAAAATAACATAATAATTTAAACTAATAAGTAAAAAATAAAATACGAACATATCATGAATTAAATAAGTAAGTCTCATATATACTTACCTAAAAAACAAAAACAAAAACTAACAAGACACTAATAACTAATTTGCAATTTTTCCTTACCATGCAAGTGGGCAAAAGTTTTGCTTTAAAAGAAATGACTTCTTTGGTTTTCTTGGTCTCCAAACGGTGAAGAAAAAGAAAGAAAGATGAAGATGACAACTTATTTATGTTTTATTAATTTATTATATTATAATATACTTAAATTTTAATAATTCTATAACAAATTAATCATCTATCGTCCACTCACTTCTAAAAATGGCTTATTTGTCATATTAGGCCCTTAATTAATACTATTTTAGTCCTTTAACAAATAAAAATTTACAGTGATTAACTTTTACCACTTTTACAATTTAGTTCTTGTTGTTAGAGAATGCCAAAAGACCAATCATGAGATGATTGTAATCACATACTCGTTTTACCTTATTTATTAATATAAAGCATTGCCATTATTATTTCAGTTTATTTTTCTGTGTATATAAATAAACTGAATTGTAATAAAGTTCTAAGAAAATATGATTATTCTTAAAAGGTCCTTAGTCAAATATTATTGTGGGCTTGTACAACAATAATGCATTGAGACTAATGTGTAGTTGATTGGTGACAAAGAGTTGTCATTGATGACAAAGAGTTGTCATTGACAAAGGGATGTCAAAATCAATACATGAGTATGTGTTAGAGAACAACATATTGGATTGACCTGTTATGAGTATGTTTCTAGGATTATTATGTAATAATCACAATATTACTCATAGTGATAACTATGTATATGATCATCAGACTTGAGATCATCATTGTCCCAACATCGTGAGTCGTATATTTTGATACAGTCAAAACTTTTACCGTGACAGGTTGTACTATAAAGACTAATGTTGGATATACCACAATCCATGAGGTGGGATATGGTTGATCAAGATAGGATTTAACCTTCCTACACAATGGGAGCAATATCTTAGGCCTCTTGATGGAGTGAGACTAGAAATGCATGACAATGCTCGAATAAGTTGATGTAAGTTATCACACCTATTTGTTTATTATAGTCTGCTCAGAAAATCAAGAAATATGATATTGGATTGTACAAGTGTGACTATTCCATGTCTTGTGTCCAATCTAGATATTAAGGATAAAAGGATATAATACATGAAAATATTATCACAGAAAGGTTATATCAAGTCACGGCTTCTTCTAACTTGGGTGGCAATGATGCATTGCTAGATGACACTCATTGCTTGTAATGTTAAAAACGTTCTAGTATTACTACCAATGTTATAAGAGCTCACAAGGTTACACCCTATAGTTGAAACGAACAAAATCCAAATACATTTGGTATTGTATTTAGTTGTCACATGAATTAAATTAATTATTGAATTAATTTTATAGTTAAATATTAAACACACTATATGTACAAACTTGTTGTACACAAATAGAGAACAAAGATAAAATTAATATATGAATTTGATTCATACAAAATATTAATTGTATAAATATTATACTGAATTTATTAATATAAACAGTTATATTAATTAATTTCAGGCAAAATATAAAAGACATGAAAATTAATATTCTTTTGGAAAGAATATAATTAATATATGAATTTGAGTCATACAAAATATTAATTGTATATATTTTACCGAATTTATTAATATAAACAGTTATATTAATTAATTTCAGTCAAAATATAAAAGACATGAAAATTAATATTCATTTGGAAAAAGAATATAATTAATATATGAATTTGAGTCATACAAAATATTAATTGTATATATTTTACTTAATTTATTAATATAAACAGTTATATTAATTAATTTCAGTCAAAATATAAAAGACATGGAAATCAATATTCTTTTGGAAAGAATATAATTAATATATGAATTTGAGTCATACAAAATATTAATTGTATATATTTTACCAAATTTATTAATATAAACAGTTATATTAATTAATTTCAGTCAAAATATAAAAGACATGAAAATTAATATTCATTTGGAAAAAGAATATAATTAATATATGAATTTGAGTCATACAAAATATTAATTGTATATATTTTACCGAATTTATTACTATAAACAGTTATATTAATTAACTTCTGTCAAAATATAAAAGACATGGAAGTCAATATTCTTTTGAAAAGAATATATTTAATATACGAATTTGGTTCATACAAAATATAATTATATTTATTTTACCGAATTTATAAATATAAATAATTATATTAATTAATTTCGGTCAAAATATAAAACACATGGAAATTAATATTCTTTTGGAAAGAATATAATTGTTTTTTGCAACTTTCCATTTGCCTTCTCTATTAATAAGGGAATAATTCTATATTCATTTTTCTAGCTTTCCTCTTGCCTTCTCTATTAATAAAGGAATAATCTTGGTTTTCGTTTTAATATGTGATATCAAAGAGGATAAAAGGATGATAATCTCTCAGTGCAATAAGGTTACCAACCTAATAATTTAAAAGGTCTAGCTACCGTTTTTAATTCTCTCTGAAAAGTTTAAGAGAAAGTAGTTGTTCGCTTTTTACAGGCTGGACTACGTAGAGATCGGGGCATTTTCGTTGTGGCTTGGAATCGACATCGAATCAGCAACATCATTTCAACATTTTCAGTAAAGAAGGTATATTTTCAACCCTATTTCATCCTGATGCATTCCTCATACATGGACCATTGGTTGTGGATCATTGGAATAATTTTTTCGCTGTGCCACAGGGCGTATTGGAGGTCCCAACACTTGTACCTTAATTAATCACTAATTCAACAAAATTACCTATCCAAAATTCAATTCACCTATAAAATAGCTTCATAAATATTTAATAAAAATATTTACGAGTTTAGTTTACTGAAATGGGGTCTCGATACCTCATTTTTCAACACCACTAACTTTAGGGTCAAAACACTTTTACTTAACTAACTATACAATTAACAAATTCATCAAATCAAAATTCAATATAACACTATAATTGACTCGTAAATATTAATAATTAATATTTACGGTCTCGATTACCGGAGGACGAGGTTTCGAAACCACCATTTTTTGCACCATTGAAAAACGAGTTGTTACAAAATTAATCTCAATGAGATCCTTCTACAGCCCTCTAATATCTATAATTATATAAATTTAACATCAATTTTGAATTCTTTACACTTTAGTCCTTATGTTCAAACCTAATAACTTTCACTTTACAAATTAGTACTTTTTCACTTCTAAGCTTAAAATCTAACAAATTAACATTAATTTCATCAAGTATTCAACAATGGTAACTTTTGAAAACTTTAAAAATTTTACAAATTGATACATGGGCTAGTTAAATCAAGCTTTTTGAACTTAAAAAACATAAAAATTACAAGAAACAGACTTAAAATTTCTTACCAATTGGGTGATTAAAGTTTGAAACCCAAACCTCTATTCTTTCTTTCTTGTTTTGGCCAAAGGTAGAAGATGAACAAAACTTGTCATCTTTTTTTTTTTTTTTTACTTATATATTTACTTTAACTTTTAATTAATTGTAATTAGTTTAATTAACCTTTAATTAACTAAATTTAAACTTAATTATGAAGGTGGATGGCTTACAACTAGCCTCCACCACCGTTTGGCATAATAAAAAGGGTCCAATTGCTCAATTGGTCACTCAGTTCCTCAATTAATTTAAAAATATATAGCTATTAAATTTTATTACTTTTATAATTTAATCCTTATACCTTAATTAACTATCAGATTAACAAAATTAAGGGACCAAACTTTAATTAAACTTTATACTAACCTTAATATTAATATTTACGGACTCGAACATCAAAAATGGGGAAACCATAATTTTTAACACCACTAAAAAATGGGTTGTCACAACTCTCCCCATTTAAGAAATTTCATCCTCAAAATTTTTTTTCACTCGAGAAAAGGTTAGGGAATTAGACCAATCTTTTTGGGAATTTCATATAGCCTTATAAATCTTGGACTAAGATTTGCTTTTCTGTTGAAACGCAGAACTTTCTTCCAGAGCAAAACTTTCAGAAACATTTTCTCACCATTTGAAACTATCTTTCTTATCAAATCAACATACGGTTTCTGTCGGTCTGAGGCAGTCTTCAAATAGTCTTGTATAACTCTGATCTTTTCTTCTGTCTCTCGTATCAGATCAATTCTTGCTAACTTTCTTTCATTCAACTTTGACCAATACAATGAAGTTCTGTATTTATGTCTGTATAAAGCTTTGTACGATGCCATTTTAATACTTCACTGATAGTTGTTACTATACGCAATTTAGCTAACGATAGAAATTTCTCCCTAGTTGCCTTCAAATTCAATTATACAACATTACTAAATAACTTCTAATATATGAATCATTTGTTTTGATTGCTCATTAGTCTGAGGAAGAAAGGTTGTACTGAAATTCAATTCTATGGCTAAAGTTTCATGTAACTTACTCCAACATCTGGAGGAAATTCTCGGTTCTCTATCTGAAATGATAGAAAGTGGTAAATCTACGATTCTAGATAATATAAAAAACTTATGAAAATTCATACATTTAATTCAAGCCCAATTCAAAATACATTACAAATACAGTTTTTATAAATATCTTCCATTATTCCATTTCTTATACTTTTATACCATTCGGCATTATAGATTGAAAGTTACATAATCATTTCATCCTACCATCATATATATACACAGTTGTTCATATTTCATGTTACAGTTTAATTATATGCATAACCATTTAGGTACTTCAATTTTATGCATCGCTACTCAATGTTATTTCATTTCCTTTAATCACTTCTGAACTTAAGAGCTCATTGATTCAATTGGCCCTCAAATCTTGTTTTTAGCTCATTTCACATATTTTCATATTTCACATTTCATTCTGTTCATTACCATTCAACCAATTCACATGTTTATAACCCTATTAACTCAACATGGACTCAAAACGGATATCCAAATCTGTTACCATGAGTTGCCCAGCAACGATAACGCTATAACGATACATAATACCATCCCGAATTGTCCAAAAATATTGGTTTTCTCATTTGAATCAATCTGTCACCTCGGGCTACCTAAAAAAGGTGGCTTAATACACAATATCTACCACTCTACATTGCCTGGCAACAATGGTTTCACTCAGTAGTCTGACCTTATTGTATGCCAACTATATCTAACTCGGTCCGAACAACTAGTAGGGTATTTAATTTCCATCTCATTACATATAGTTGAATTTACATTTCATTAAACCCAATTCAACTACATGTGTCAATATAAATTCTTGCCTAATTTCAAATATCAAATAATTTATACTTTACTCAATTTAGTTTCTGCCTTAAAGTCAATCTCAAACATATCAATTCAATTCAAGTAGCCATTAATAACTCACCTCGAATTCCATATAATGCAAAATGACATACATATGCAGAAAATTAAGTTTTCCTGAGTCATAGAAATAAAAACTGAAATTCAGAGCTACTCTTCGATGGCTTTAGAATTTTTTTACCCTCTAGATAAATGCAAATCAACGTTAGCTACGAATTAACATAAAACATATAGCACTATCAATTCCCAATCAATTATCAATTTATACAAATTTTGCAATTTATTCAATTTAGTCTCTAAATCTGAGACTAACCTAACTTTCAATTTACAGCTCCAAATTGAAATCTAATTTCACATATATTCATCAAGCTCCTCCTATTTCCTATTCTTGCTATCAATTTTATATTTTATTCAATTTCATCCCTAATGTACGAAACTATCAATTAGCTTTGCAATTTAGTCCTTTTTCACATCTAAGCATAAAATCTATCAATTTAACACCTAAAACTTCAAGAAATCAACAATGAAAACTTTCTAAAACTCTAAAAATTTTACAAATTGGTACATGGGCTAGCTAAATCGAGTTCCCACGACCTCAAAAACATAAGAATTGCAAGAAAATAACTTGAAATCACATACCAAATGAAGGTCGAATACTTTGAAGTTTTATTGTAACAGCCCGGTTCTAGCTAAATCGGAATAGTGGTTTTGAAACCACAAATTTGAGGTTGTAAAATTATTTTAGTATTATTTCTAGTGTTTACAACTTGTGAATATGTATGTGTGAAAATTTCAAGAGCTAATTTTATCGTTTAATAGCTCAATTTGAGAAAAAAGGTCTTAATCGCGTAAAATGCAAAAGTAGCATGCTATAAGTTAAAAGTGTCTATTTGCTATGGTTAGTATATTAAGTTAATATTAACTAAAACAAAGTGAAAATAAACCATATTATTATCATTCATAGCCAAAAATCAGCAAAAGGAAATAGGGTTTGAGCTTTCATCTATTCGGCTAGCTTGTTCTTTAATTAAGGTATGTATTTTACTCGGTTTTTGATGATTTCTATGTTTTTCGGATCGTTGCTTTGAGTGCTAGCTAGCCCATGCCTCAATTTTTGAATTTATTCATGAATTTTTGAGTTTCCATTGAGGAATGCTTGAGCTTTGTGATAGATGATGATGAAAAATAAATAATTGTTGATAGTTTTACATGTTTTGTAAAGTGATTTTTAGTGAAATTGCAAAAAAGGGACTAATTTGTGAAAAGTGTAAAATATGTGGTTAAATGTATGAAATATTGATAAATATGGGCTGTTATGGAGTCTATAGATATTCGGCTAGCTTGGGTTTTGTTGAAATTATTGTAAATTGTATTTTTTTGAAACAGGGACTAAATTGAGAAAATGTAAAATTATAGGGGTTAATGTGTAAAATATCCCAAATTGTGTGTTTTGGATGAAATTGAATGAATTGAGGAATAAAAGAGTTAATTTTTAATTCATATAGATCAAGAACGAAAGAAATCAGATTTAGATCGAGGGAAATCTAAAGTTATCGAGTAATCGATCCAATTCGTCTATTTCGACTACGAGGTAAGTTCATATGCAAATATATGTCTTTAAATTGAATTATATGTGTATTATTGTCGTTGAATTGTTTTGAATGTCAAAAGAACAATTACAAGAATGAATCGACAAAGTTACGACATCCAAAAGTCCCGTACGAACCTTAGGAATAGTATAGGATACGAATGTCATGACATTAGCCTATCGAGATGTGATTACATGTAAGACCATATCTAGAACATTGGAATCGTTAATCAATTTCATGTAAGACCCTTTCTGGGACGGTGGCATCGATATGTGATAACATGTAAGACCATATCTGGAATATGGCATTGTACGAGCTTATGTGATTTCCAAGTATCCTTATTAATTTCGAACAGTTCAACGGGAAAAGTCAGTCGAGAAAGAATATGTAAATGAGCTAAGTGATTCAGGTACGTACGAAATTCATACAAGCTTTGAGAAGAGAAGGTAATTGATGAATTGGTTTAAGACATTGAATATATGTTCAATGAGAAAGGTTTGTGAATTTTGAATGTGATTAGCTATATTTAGCATATTTGAATTGATATGCAAAGGCTTATATGATAGTTTTATTTGTATATGGCTAGTTTTATTTATATATGGCTTACTAAGCTTTTAAAGCTTACTTTGTGTGTTCTTTCTATGTTTTATAGATTATCGAAGCTAGCTCAGACATCGGGGATCATCGGGAACCATCATCACACTATTGACTACTTGTTGGTCTTTTTGGATGCTTATAAATATAGTATATGGCATGTATAGACTATTGTGTTGATGATATGTTTTGAGATATGGAATAGCCATGAGATTTGGCTTGTAAATGTTAGTGTGTATGGCCATTTAAGTTGGCTTGAATTATGTGCTTGTTAAGTGATATATATGTGATGTATATAATGCCTAATGTGTTGGCTTGTTTGGTATGATTTATAGAAGAAGAAATATGGCTTGAAAGTTGGCATAATATGGTTTGATTTTGAGATGATATTATAATGTGTTATGTGATATGGAATAAATGATAAGATAATGAATTAATGTATTTGGAACTTATGTAAGTTGTGATGAATTTTGCATAATGGTTTGGTATGTTTGAATATGGAATTGAGTAGTTGAAATTATTGTGGATAAATAGAATGGTATGTGTATTAATTGGTATGTTTTGGCTGCTTATAATTGTATTGAAATGGTATCAATTAGGTTGCTATGTGTGCCTGTGGAAAGGGTGGCAAATTTGCTTTACAAATGACCTATTTTTGTCCATACGGGCAGAGACAAGGGCGTGTGTCTTAGCCGTGTGCGACACACAGTTATGTTACACAGTCGTGTGTCCCCTGGGTACCCTTTCGAATTAAGGCAGTATACCCTACAGTTTTGACACAGCCTAGACACACGGGTGTGTTTACTGGTCGTGTGTGACACACGGGCTGGCACATGGGCGTGTGGCCAGCCTTGTGACCTAAGTCAGTAACCTCTCTTAGGTTTCACACGGCCTGACACACGGGCGTGTCCTCGGCCGTGTGCTGCAAGTCAGTATATATGCCCTGTTTTTACACAACCTGTGACATAGGCGTGTCTGGTAGCCTTGTGAGGCACACGGCCTGTTCACACGGGCGTGTGACCCTTAAATGTTAGAAAATTTTCTAAGTTTCTCAAAGTTTTTAATTGTTATCGGTTTAGTCCCGAACCACTTCTAAGCATGTTTTAAGGTTCTGTAAGACCTTATAAGGGACAATGTGAATGAATTGATTGGATTTTGATAATAATTGTATAAATGTATGTAAATGATGTGTATTATCTGGAAATGCCTCGTAATCCTATTCTGGTGACGGATTCGGGTTAGGAGTGTTACATTTATAACACCCTATAACTGACCCGATCCTCAGGTCCGAGCTACAATGTGTCACATTCATTGCCAAAGCAACTATGATCAATTTAGATACATATACACATAATAAATCATGCAAATATAAGATTTATTGACAACCAATGTAATAATTATACATTCTAGAGTCCTGTACGAGCTTACAAAAGCTTTAAAATTTATTTGAGATCGAATTAAGGACTGAATTGTAAAATTTTCAAAACACAGGATTGACGTCATGACGTCAATACTATCATGTCGTGACGTCACCAAAATAGTTTTTCACGTCATGATGTCACTCACCATTTGGCCTTATTGAGACTATGGTGTTCCTTGTCTCAACATGACATTACATGCCTTTTCACGTAGAGACGACATTCAAATGACATTGCGGCCTCATGTAATAACCCTTTTTCTAGTAGTACCAAAAATGGCTGTTTTGGATCCCCGTTCTCCGATGATCAAGTCCGTAGATATTAATATTTAATAACCATTTGTTCAATATAGTGTTATATGAAATATTAGTTCAAAAAATTTAATTGATTAGAGAGTTGATCATAGTACAAGGATGAAATCGTAAAGGTGGTAAAAGTTGACCATTATGGATTTTTTTTTTTGCTAATGATAATACGTTAATCGATTAAAGAATAAAATGATAATTTAGCCATTTTTGTAGATAGTGGTCAAACAAGTGTTGGCTTTACCTACCTATAATGATGCTAATTTTAATTAATAATGTAACACCCCAAACCCGGCCCAGACGTTATGGCCGAATCTGGCGTGTCACATTGAAGTGTTTTTTGAAAACCTTGTTTTCATTGAAAACCCTTCTTTAAAATAAAAACCTTGAGTAAAATCTCAGCTTGTATTTGTTGCTTTCAAAGCGAGGTGTATTTAAAAAAAAAAACTAATCCTTCTTGTATGATAATAATTACTTTGTAAAATCTCTTTTTAGTTGCGGAAGCTTTATTTAAAACAGGTGATCTATGAAAACTTGTCATTTAAAGATTGAGTTGCGAAAACGTAGTATTTGAAAATGGTTATGGTTTAGGAAAACCATGTTCTACTTCTAATAAATATAAAGCATAATAATAATAATAAACCTAATTTGAAATAATAACTAGAGGAAAGGCCTTATTACAACCCAAATAAAAAAATTAAAATATTAAAAATTAAATAAAAGACTAAGTCTAAACTTTTTGCTAGTTGGCCACCTCCGAGCCCCTTCATCTGTCGAACCGCCCACTGAGGATCACCTTAAAAATTTAAAAGGAGGGGGGTGAGTTTTGAAAACTCAGAGTGTACAATCCTCAACGAGTATAAAGCAATCATCAGTCATTTTGGGGCCTGAGCGCAATTCAATAATGGTGGCCTTTGGGCCTTAGCCCATATTAGCCTTAGTTGGGCCGAAGCCCATATCACAATAATATTACAATAATATCATACATGCAATGCTGTGCAACCCACCCCAATAATCCAACCACTACACACCAACTCCGTCCCCCGGTACACATCATGTGAGGATATAAATATCGACCCACCCATCCAATACACATCAATGTTAGCCCGGTTGCGGTACTACCTTTATTGCAGCAAGTTGCTAAACAAATATTGGGCTTAATAGCCATCGGTGGATCCAGGGTCGTCAAGCAACCATGCGATCCTCATATACTTCATCCGTTCAAACAACTATTGGGCTTAATAGCCATCAGTGGATCCACGGTCGTCAAGCAACCATGCGATCCTCATATACTTCCTCCATTCCATAATTCCCAACCCATATGCAACCTAAACAGAATGTCATATGAATGCAGCAGGTATACATGTAACATCCATAAATCTTACATTCAACACATAGGGGTATTTTAGTCCTTATCGCACTTAGGGCATTTTGGTCATTTCTCATCATTATGGGTCTAATTACTTACCTTGGCCCGTTAACAAGTCCCCATTGGCTAAAGTGAATAGATACTATGCACCAGGTAGGATTCCAGAGAAGAGGAGGTGAGTCATTAAGACCGCTTAAGTACCAAGCTCTCCCTAGATCCAATCCTAGACATGCATATACCCATTGCCACACCTTAACCTTATGACTTGTCCACGGTCGCAATTAATTAATTATTTAAGTTTTATGTCTGTTTAAGTAGTTATCAGATACTAGGCTCAAAACCCTTTACAAAGCCCAAACAAGTCTACATACATGTATATGGCCCACTAGGCCCAATCTCATTCATATGGCCGATTAGGCCTAAATCACATTCATATGGCCCATCTGGCCCGAGTCAATTCCAAGCCATGTAACCAACATGACTAGTTCATCACTTATTACCAAATCAACAAATTCGCTTATGTTGGGCCCACGGCCCGTCGGGCCCATTAGCCCATTCCGGCCCAGTTGGCCTAAGTACGGCCCAGATCTATGAGATCGCTTATGGGGCCTCATATAACGTACCGGTTTTCCCCTTACGAGTGTTCACACACTCGCAAGACTATCGTAGCCAGACTTTCAGCTTTTTGGCATTTCAGAATTTGCCGATCTAACGTGTGTGCAGTGTTTGTACACACCTTCGGCTTTATACCAAGCTATCATAGGGTAGAAGTACACACCTTATCACCTGTAGTACTAAGTATTCATAATCGCCAGAACCTTGACTAGATTCATCGGTTGCGATCTGCCTATGTAACTCGAAATCTGACGTAGTCCCCCTTCTGCATCTAGGAGAAAAGTCCCGAACACCTGACACCTTACGTCACTTAAACTTGGGAGCCTCTATCCCAACCTCTCTACTATAACCCCCTTTTTCCATCAACTAATACTTAGCTAGCGATCACACTCTTGAATGATAGGGAGAAAGAGAACTAAATGGAGAAACCATAGGTTAACGAAAGTAATGGTATTGGAAAGGATAAAGAAAAATCAGCTTTTAAAAGTGTAGAAACGAAAGAACTTAGAAATATTTAACAAAAGCCGAAGAAGATCTAATTTACTTACCGATTGTGAGATCGCTTGCCAACAAGAAATCAAACACCCAAAGTGTATGAATCGGCTTTTAAATGAAAAATAAGCAATCAGCTAAGTTAAAGAGGGAAGAGGTTGATTCGATTAAAATAGGGAAGAAAAGATCAAGAGTTTGGCTTAAAGAAAAGAGGAGATGAAGGGTTTGAGATTACTCAGGTATTTGCAAAAAAAAGAACAAAACAAAAGATTCAAGAGGTTGGAAGAAATTTCCCCCAAGAATATGCGACTGAAAAATACAAACCTACACTCCTATACGACACACATATATATATACTAAAATAAATAAATAAATAAATAAAATACAAACCTACACTCCCCAATCGACTTAAACTTGTCAAGTTAAATTCCCTTCAATTTCTCTAATTTTATCACCATCATATCCACACTTAATCCTCATCCTTATCTCCACCTTAACCTTGATTTTAGCCAATAATTCCAATTTGAATTGCATTCAAATTTCTTCCACCAAAATGGCAATCCTTCCTTGCGTTGAGCAGCAAAATTGAATTCCCTTTTGTGCATGAAACCACTTGAACTCCAGCCCTCCAACTTCCCAACATGCTGTTGGCCACTGCACCGCCACCTATCTTGTGCTACCATTCGACCACAATTAACTATAAGGCTTATATGCCTAAGCCTCAGTTTCCTTAAAGAATAAAAATTTAAAACTTTGCCAGGCCTGTGATTCGAACTTGCAACGTCTTAGATCCATAGCATGCTTCTCGCCACTGCCCCCAAGGCGCTCTTGTCTCATATTTCATCCCTAACTATTTTTAAGGCCTATTAACCCTCAACCAGGTTATCCTAAAAATATTTTCTACCATTCAAATTCGAACCCCCAATCTCTTGGCTGCGCTATACGTCCCTTGCCACCACGGTACCTACCTTATTTGTGTCATTTCTCCTCCCAAAAAAACCACCACAACTTTTTCTCATGTCGCGACTTGAACCCAGCGCCTCTCCTTACTCCTAACGCCATCATACCACTGGTCCAAGCACATCCTTTGTGTCAAATTTCCACCAAACATATTTAGAAGGCCTAAACGCTAGCTTCCCTACTAATCATATGCGTAATAAAAATTTTCGCCAAGGCCAAGACTTGAACTCTGGACTTCTTGCTTGCTACCAACGTCTTTTGCCACTAGGCTAAGTGTATCCTTGCGTCAAATTTTACCAGGCCTTATTAATAAGCCTTCCACCTAATGCTCAGGGTTCTTTAGAAAAAAAATGCAAAATTTCGCTAAAGCCGTGAATCGAAACCAAAACTTTTTCCACACTACTAACCCTTCCTAAATCACTTAACAATTAAACTAAACATGCAATTACAAAATATTTCAACACATTTAAGTTATTTAAGCCGCCTTCTAATTAATCCCAAACTCAAGGCCCATTACTTCTAGGCTCAAAATTTAGGGTGTTACAGATAATTAGATTAGACATATATATATACCGTAGCATAATGTATAGAGGGAAGGAAAAATTCATTTTTTTTTCTTTCATCTTCTTCATCACCTTCTAGCTTGGATTTGATGTTTTTGTGATTGTTGTGCTTCAACATAGTTAGTGGTGGTATTTGTTTTCAAAATTGTTAGAGATGAAGTTACCATTATCAAATGCTTAAAATTGCGATGTTAAATTATTAGATTAGATAAGTTATGAAAAAGGACCACTTGGTAAGGTGAGAATTGATTAGTTTCGAATATCAGGACTAAAGTGTAGACATTTTGAAACCAACTTAAGATTTCTATAAACTTTGTTAAAAATGACTCGGCTAGTGAAAGTGATAGGTTTAAGGGAATCTAGAGTAATGGAATTGTACTGAATTATATGTTCCATAAGCTGATGAACGATAAAAATTGATAAAAATTGAATAAAATTATGTTATAGATCAATATTTGAATTTAGCGAGAAAAGATTGTGGGAAAGAAAAAGTTGTTGAATAAACTCTACCGTGGTGTGTTATAATTCCGCTAAGCAAGTTCATACAATCAAAACATTGTTTAACTTTAAGTTCATATAATAAAAACATTATTTAACTTTCTTTTCTTTTTTTCTTTAATCATATAATTGAAAATTTGGGAAGTCAGATTTGGTTTGTTAAATATATAGAGAGGAAATATTGAATTATGATACAAAGGAATGTGAATGAGATCACAAAATGAACGCATCCTGATGAACTTAGTAAAAGACTCATACACATGGTTAAATGTTATTTTCTGATGGTTTCGAGATCCAGCATTTGTTGTGGACTCGAAGATACATATGACACAAATTTAGCCTGGACCGGTTATCTGATGCCAGTTTAAAGGTTTAGTCTAAACTAGTAACCTTACATGTATATACAACTCTGGCCAGGCTTTCATTGTGTTGATAAAGTTTTAGCTTGGATAGGTAACCTGACAACTCTGTATGTGATTAGTTTAGATGAGCCTCTAATGTGAAGTGTACCTGTGTTTTGATTTATTTTACAATGTTCATCGGGTAATATAAAACATGTGAGATGTGAAATCGGCGAGTTAATGAATGAGGAGTAATGAAAAACTTGAATATTATAATTGGAGCCCACACCAGAGAAAGGTATGTGAATGAATCGTATATGAAAAGTGTTAGCACGTTGTGTTGCGTACTAAATATACGATATGTGATAAAGTATATGCACTTACCTTGTTGACAAATTGTGTTGGTTGATAGGTAAAACATGTTTGTATATTAAATTATCACATAATTATTATGAGAGGTAAGTTAATTATTAAATTTGTATGAGCTTACTAAGTATTCTGAATACTTATGCCTAGGTTGCTTTTATCTTGTAAATTTTGAAAGTCCAGAGCGTGTTGATCAGATCAGTAAGAAGTTCACACTATCCGCCAAGTATTGTGGTAGACTTTGGATTTTGTTTTGGTTCATTTAAGTGTCTTGTATATAAACAATTTGTTATCTTGTCAGCAAATATATTAAATATTAAAAGTGTTTAATTTAGACTCTCTTGATGTATGGAAATAAAATGAACTCAAGTTCTGTTAAGTTTCATAGGACCTATCACAGTATGGGGTATCCATGAAACAGTTCACCATTTAAATATTCTTAGGAAATTATGAAATTAGATGTCTGCCTTACTTTCTATAATATGTGTCCACAAGATAATCCACAGTTTAGCCATTTGAAATTCATTACATAATTGGACAACTTGCAGGATCGGTCCACCACATATTTGTCAGTGTCACGGTCTGCCATGTATATATGATGTGTTTGTTATGTGAGTCTCGCGTGGTAACCTCCTATAGCTCAGGTCTTATGATTGGATTGGACGAGGGGTGTTACATTTAATGCTATCAGGGCTATGATTTAGTCGATTTTCGGATTGAAACGTAGCTCGTATGAGTCTTGAAATACATGCCGCTTGTAACTAATAATAGTGCGATGACTTTTGATCCGATCTAATTTTTGTTTTTTTATATAGATAAAAGATGTAAGTTGAGTTTAATCATGCTACACCTGATGAAGTAGATAGTACTGTACCAGGTCTTGAGCAAGGAGCTGCTCTAAGTGTGTCCTCAACTCAAGGGCATGAAAGTGAAACGCGTTGTGCCTTCTTCCAGATGATGAATGAGTGGTATGCAAAGTTCTAGCGAACTCACCCAATGGTTTCGCAACCTCCACCCCTCAATGTGCCTCACCGAGCAACCTTACATCCTCAAGCTTTATACCCAGTAAATGTTCACATGCCTCTAATCGATAAAATTTGAAAATATAGAGCTGAGGAATTTCGAGGAAAATAAGTTGGCGATCCAACTAAGGCCGAATATTGGCTAAAAAATACATAATGGGTTCAAGATGAGTTTATGTGTCTACCAAATGATTGTTTGAGGTGTGTTATCTTGTTATTGAGAGATAAAGTGTATCAGTGGTGGACTACGCTAATCGCAATGGTTCCAAAAGAAAGAGTAGACTAGACTTGATTATGGTTCGGGTCACCCGACTCGACCCGAAGGCTCGCTCAAAAAGTAGAAGGGTTTGGTTAATAATTTAGGTCTGAAAAACAAGCGTGGACAAACAATGAGGCCCAATTTCAAAATGGGCTGGGCCTTGGGTATGATTTTTTGGCCCGTACCCGGGCTGGATTTGTAATATTAATTTTAATATTATTCTTTATTTTCATACTAATTAGTACTTATTAATACTAGCCTCTCGTGTCCTGTCCTTAATTTGTCATAATATGGTGTAGTACATTAAACTAGCTTTCGTGCTTAAAGAGCACAAGCATTTTTATTATGTTTTAGTGAAGTTTTTCATATTACCTTTAAATTCAATAAAATGTGTATTTTAAGTCATTTAATGACCTTAAGGGCCAAATGAGGCCTAAATGTGAGCTAACGTACTCAATGGTTGTACAAAATACCATTCAAATGTATAGGAACTTAAGATTGGTCACTGTGTTGCAACACGGGAAGTTTGATGTTACAACAGAGGGAGCAGAATACAAGAATTGCAATATTGCCTTTGGTGTCACAACATAGCCATAGGATGTCGTGACACACCGTTGAAGCCAAGACTGAACTAGAGTATACTGCCTTCAATCTCGCGACATAGGCACTAGGTATCACGACATCGGCCTTGTAAGGGAAATAAATGTGAAGCAAGGGCATTTTAGTTCACACAATGGAAATTAACACGAAAACATCAACTAACTTAGGATTGAGGACAACGACAACCAACCCTAACTCTATAAATAGGCTCTTCAAACACTTGATTAGGGACACTTTTTATATTCTTAGTTTTCTCTATAATTTTGTTTTCATTTTTTGATTCTTTTAGGTGTTAGATTTATTTTCTAGTTCTTTTCACTTGTGTTCTTCGGAAGACTTGGTTTGAAAACGTGATCAAGCGCTAGTGGTTAATGCACTTCATCAATCAAATACAATCAGGATTACCTAAAATTTATTTTTGATTTATTCTTTATGCATATCTTTATTATCAAGTTTATGATGTTTACATATTCCATGAGGAAATAATCCTTGTATGGGTGGTTAGTGAGTGGAGGTGTGATTAACTAATTGTTATGTAGGGTTTTCTTAGTGAATCAACTGTTTGGGAGAGGAAAAACTTAAACCCTAGGCTTGAAAACCCTAGGAAGTTGTTTAGGTGGAATGTAACATCCTGAAATAGGGCCTAGTCGAAATAGGAAAAACTTAAACCCTAGACGTTAGTACGTCCAAAGGCAATCAGTCTTCCCTCCTCCCCTTAGCCTTCCCAAATCCCAAATCAATTTCAAAACAAAAAAAAACCCTAAGTGCTTCCATCAAGACACCGCCGTATCCTCTAGTCAAGTTGTTGCTTCTTATGTCGTCAGCATTCTTCCACCATACAGTCACGTACCCACCAGTCCATCGTCATTCACCATAGTCGCAGTAGGATTGAGAACCCAAACCCAAACCTAATTCAAGTTAGGATTCTCCCTTTCCATTTCATCGTTGTTCTCCCGTTTGATTTAGTGTCCCTAAATTTAAAATTTTAGGGTTCTCTCCCTTTCCCTTTCCCTTTCATTCTTTTCTTTTATCTCTTTGCTCTAATTATACTCTCAATCCTCTTTTGTTCCCAAAATGCAATCATTTTTTGCTTTTCCCTCTTTCACTCTCGTTTGTCTTAAGGTAGTTTTTGATTTGCATTAGTAGTCTTCTTGTTTTACTGTGTTATAGAAAATCAAATATATTATATAGAAATTAAAATTGTAGAGCTTGCCTGTTTGATTTACACGGATCGAATGAATGATATTTCACATAGCATCATGATAAAAGCTTAAATACTAGATTTAATAGCAATTCAAATGTATAAGAAGCTTTTAAATACTTAAGGGGCTATTATCAATAGACCCTACGTTGATTCAATAAAGTATTCTTTCTAATGATGAAAATGTGTGAATTCCATCCAATTTTTTTAGTTATGATTTTCTCATATCAAAATAAACATGCATTTGAAATACCAAGACATCAAAATGACACCCATTTTATGCATGTTCATGTCTGTAATTTTGTACAGAAGCTTGATATTTACCCAAATCTATATTGGGTGCTAAAGAATCAGGAAAATGTGTGGAAAGACTATATCTAACTCAAAACAGTATATCTAACTCAAACAACTGCCTATGAATGAAGTTGTTAAATATAGCTAACCCAAAACACTATATTTAACCCAAATCCTCTTTCTTTCTTTTTTTCATATAGCTGGAACCTTGCTATCATATTTAAAATATTTAGAGTAAATCAAACAACAAATGATCAAATTATGCTAAAAATTAAAATTCATGATTATTCAATTATTTGTTATTCTCTTTTTAAAATATTGAAAATATTTTGGTTTATCTTTGAAATTTGATTAGCTCCTTATCTTTGAAAATATTTTGGTTTATTTGGATTTCAAGACTTGAGTTTTTATGATGATGGCTAGTTTGAACACATGAATATCTTTGGATGATTGATTTAATGAATATGAAAGTGCTCTCAAAGGTTAAAAGTTTACTACTTCAAAGGTGGGGGATGAAATGAGAAAGCTTGAATGTAAGAAAAAAAACAAATTGAAGGCACAATGTAATCACTGTAAGGGTCTTTTCTCTGCTAAATCTTTTAGTGGAACATCCTATTTAAGACGTCATCTAAATAGCTATTTGAAAATTTTTAATAAGGACTTCACTCAATACACCATAGCCACTCAACCATCATTAGCAGGTGGTCCATTTATAAAAAAAATAACTACAAGTTTGATGTTGATGAGTGTCGTCAAGCTATTTCTACTTTTCTTGTGTGTAGAAAGCATTCATTTAGGATAGTTAAAGAATTGAGATTTAGATACATGATAAGCATTGTTACTCCTAATTTTAAGAATATAAGTAGATATACAATTGCTATGGATGTCCTAATGTATTATGCAAAAGAAAGAGGTCATGTTAAAGAAGAGTTGGCTAAAGCACTTAGTTTAATTTGTCTAGCTTCTGATAATTAGAACTATGAGCATACTAATGATGAATACATTTTCATTATTGCTCATTCGCTTGAAAAACATTGTAAGCTACACAAAAGAATCATAAGGTATCCTAAGGTTTAAAGCTTTATCTCCTCTATATGATAGTTTGAACATAGCAGATGAGCTTGTTTTATGTTTATCTCAGTGGGGTATAGACAACAAAATTTTTAGCATCACTTTGGAACATATATTGAATCTTATAGTTCAAGTTTGTTTGGAATTTGTTGATGATGTTGTTGGTAAGATTCGAAATGAAATTAAATACATTAAAAAGTCAAGAATTCGTAGGAAAAGATTTTATGATATGGCCGAAAAAAGCTTTCATTTGAATGTGACCAAAAAGTTATGTCAAGATGTGTGTGCGTGTGAGATGGAATTCTACTTATTTGATGCTTGAATCTTTTGTTTACTATAAAGATGTACTAGATTATTAAGGCCAACGAGATAAAAATTATCAAATATTTGCCTTTTTAATGAGGAGTAGAGAAATGTTGTTATTCTTTGCAAATTTTTAAAAGTCTTTTATGATGTGACTTTTTTTTCTAGTTCTAATTATCCAACGACTAATCTTTATTTTAGTGGAGTTTGGAAAGTTTACAAGGTCTTGCTTGATACATTTAAAGGTCCTCATTCTTTTTTAACTTCAATGGTTAAGCAAATGCAAGAGAATTTTAATAAATGTTGGGTTGAGTATTTGTTGATATTGTCATGTGCTACAATTTTAAATCCTCGTTACAAGTTAAATTATGTGCAGTATTGCTTTACTACAATCTATGGTATTCATGCTTAAAATTTTGTGCAAACCATTCTTAATAATCTTAGTCTCTTGCTTGATTAATATGTTAAGAAATTCAAATCCACGTCTTCCTCTTTAGTTGAGAGTTTTAATGTTTCGAACAATGATCCTGTTGATTCTAGTTTGTATCAACACAATGTTAATATGGCTGATTTGGGGGGAGATTATGATGAGGGTGATGATTATAAACGGTACTTAAATGAATCTAGCTCTAAGAGTGAAAAGTTACAGTTGGACATTTATTTGGAAGAACTAGAGCTTAGTTGAATAGCCAAATAGATGTTTTAGATTATTGGAGCAAAAGTTCAATTCAATATAATGAGCTTTCATTATTAGCTCATGATCTTTTGGCAATTCTAACATCAATTGTAGCTTTCGAGTCGGCTTTTAGCATGGGGAAGAAAGTTATCACACCTTTGATGATTCACTTAAGCCAAAAACAGTTCAAGTTGTTGTTTGCTTTGATGATTGGATGCCAGCTAAGTGATTTTCAATGGATAATTATTATTATCGTTTTATTGTTATAATTTTATAACATTTTTTTCAATTTGATTATCTAACTATAACACCCTTAACCCATCTTCGTCGTCGGATTAAGGTTACGGAATATTATCGATCAATCAAAAAATATTTATCATCATAACATTCATTAATTTAATCTCATTCAAAATATATCAAACATAAGCATTTAGTCCCTAAATCGAGCCTTTGAAGCCCTAAAAATAGCTTATAGGCAATTCGGGACTAATTTAAAACAAATAAAAAATTTCAGGAAAATATGAAAATTTTCAAAAATAGGGGACACATAGCAGTGTGGAATGCCCCAGACCGTGTAACATTCGAAATAGGGACACACGACTATGTCCCAGCCCCTGTAACTCACTGAGTTGGGCCACACGACTGTGTCACAAACCGTGTGCCAAACCGTGTAACTCTTTGTCTAGTGACACACTGTCGTGTGCTAGACCGTGTAACACGACTATATGCTAGACCATGTAACACATTGAGCTAATCCACACGGCTGTGTCTCAGACCGTGTGTGGCACATGGCCAAGTGGCATGGACGTGTCCCAGGCCGTGTGTACCTAAATGAACCTTAAACATCAAGTTTACCATTTCAAGTTTTCTTGGACACTAAGTAACCTATTTAACAGCCATTAGACCTATTCATACTCATATTAAAAAGCTCAAATCATGCTATTTCATTCATCTTAAGTGCCTAACCAATGTACCCTCATTAGTACCACAAGTATACACACTTACACAACAATATAAATCATCAACCAAAACTTACCAATTCACACAACTTAACTTCTAGCCAATATGCCTATCATAGGCACCTCAAACCACAACAATTCAAATAGACATTTTAGTCATGCATATACTACAAGTTTAACCAAAAACATCTTCCGACATTCATAATCCATAACCAGTCATTATCTAAAAGTTTGCCAAGTAAACATCAAGGTCATGTAGTGATGCTCAAGTAACCAACTTGCACTTAGACTCACTCTTTACATATATACATACCAAAAAAAAAGTACTAACAAAACAAGCCTATTACAGGCTATATAATCCAAAACAAACGTTCAAAAGCTATTGAAATCAAAGGATAGTGTGACTTGAGTGCTGATTCGATTATCCAACCTTCAAAAGTATCTACAAGAAATAGAAATTTACACAAATAAGCTTATTAAAGCTTATAAGTTCGACAAAAAAACAATAAATCTTACCAAAGTAAATATAACAATTCAATCAAATATAATTCAACAAGTGTTTCATGTCATCCACAATGTCAAACCGGTGAATTGTATAATTCAATTCAAAGCTCAAATGGTAATTTCCAAGAAAACATATATATCCACAATTGGGTCAATTTAAGATGTCAAATACAATCCATGCCATTCAAAATCATTAAATAAGTTATAATACAACGATTTACAACCTGATGAACGACTTACACAAGTAATCCAACCGAAACATGCCAGTCACTCATAAGAGCTAATCCACCCGATAACATGTCAAATCGAGATAGTATAACATGAGGGTTGTTGAACCTCGATATACTCAAGAATAAATATATCACACCACATCAATCTCCACTCCAGCCCCACGTAACATGCTGTCATTTAGTTGTACTCTATCTCGCGTTCAACCAGCCCAAGTATCGATATTAGTCACATTTTCCAATACAACTTGCATTATCAATAGAATAATTTATAACCATTATTTCATATCATAACATCATACAAGTCATATAGATATTAAATTACGAACCGTACAAATTTACCTAGACTGACTTATAATAGTTGCAGAAGTTTAGGGACTATTTTGTAATTTTTTTCCTTTTCCACATAAATCAACAAGGTCTTGATCTAAAACGTAAAATTTCTCAATTATTAGCTTACAATTCACATTCCAATTTATTCTACATTTTATACCCTTTTATTTTTTTTGAAATTACACAATTGCCCCTAACTTTTAACACTTTTGTAATTTAGTCCTTTAACCCGAAAATAATCAAATTAACCATTTTCTCAAGTCAAAGTTTACAGCCAAATATCCAAGGCTTCTAAACAGTCCACAAAACACTTCTTATTCACAAATAAACCTTGAAATTTTGACATTTAAACAATTTAATCCTTAAATCAAAATCTAATAAAAACCACTTTACAAAACAATCAAATACCACAATCAAAGCTTCAAACACATAATTATCAAAAAAAAAATTCAAGATTCATCATTGGCAACTTCTAAAATTTTTAACAGATTTAAAAACGAAGGTACGAGCTAGCTGGACTTAGGTGCAACGATCTCAAAAACATAAAAAATACAATAAATAGATGAGAATTAAGCTTACATGCGCAAGGAAAGATGAAACCAAAGCTTGGAGCTCTCGTCAATGGTGTTTTGGCATCAATATGAAGAAATGAAGAAGAAATTTTTTTTTCTTCATTTAATTTTGTTTTAATTTTTTATGTTATTTACCATTTTGCCATTAAAACATGTATTATTTTATGATTTTCATTCATAATGCCGTCCAACGTTAATAATTAGGGGCTAATTGCTACATAAGTCCTTCCTAATTTTAGTAATTAAGCTATTTATTCACTTAAATGCGATAATCACTAAGTTTTGTACCTTTTTCAATTTGGTCATTTTTCTTAAATCAACTATCTAAACGTTAAAATCTCTTAACCAAATTTTAATACGACTCTAATGACTCCATAAATATTATATAACTAATATTTATGGGCCAACATAATGGAAATTTGTGGTCCCAAAACAACTGTTCTGTCACTACTGAAAAATGGGTTGTTACACTAACTATTTATTCTTATTTGATATTAGAAATTTATTGCAAGAATGATGAGAATGATGATGACGATGAGGATGGGGATGATGTTTCTTCGATTTCTTTCTAGGTTACCTTCCTAATTGTTGACAATTTAATTTAGCTAGGTTTATTCGACTTAGCAAATATGCTCAAGAGATAGTTCTTACCAAAGTTTATATGTGCACTCGCTTTGAGTGGGGTTTGAACGAATGGATTGCCCAACAACAATAGTTTTCACAATTCCATAATTTTTCATTTAGGGTGCCTCGACAACGATAACTTACCACCCCGGATTGCCTGACAATGATGATTTTCATAGTTCAATGAATCTGTCATCCTAGGTTGCCTGACAACGATGATCTACCATCCCGGATTGCCTGACAATGATGGTTTACCACATTTTATTGCCCGGCAACGATGGTTTTCACAATTCAACAAATCTATCATCTCGGGTTGCCCGACAACGATATCCTACCATCCTGGATTACCCAAGAACGATGGTTTACCACCTTGGATTTTCCAGCAATGATGGTTTTCACAGTTCAACGAATCTGTCATCTCGAGTTGCTCGAAAACAATGACCTACCATCCTGAATTTCCTGGCAATGATGGTTTTCACAGTTCAACAAATCTGTCATCTCGGGTTGCCCAACAACGATGACTTAACTTAAAGTTTCGATCATGTAACACATTAGCTATTCCCTACATGTTCTATATGACTAATGGTTAAATTGTTTTTCTATTTCATTATATAATAACTAAATCACCTTCCTTTCTATCTAAAATTCATCATCAATTTATCAAATAACATATATTCCAACATAGTTCAATTCAATCTCAATTACACCAAATTGATTCAATTTATCATTGTCGACTTGTCTCAACAATATATATAATGTACATAACACAAAAGTACGGAGATTACAAAAGAGTTAAATCATAGGAATACATACCAGAAACTCCAATCTATTCGTCGATGACTTTAAGTTTTCCTTTTCCTCTTGAGGAATTCGGATCGACGTTAGTTGTGGATTAACATAAACACATAAAACCATAAATATACAACCAAATTCACAATCATTTTATACAAATTTTGCATTTTATTTAATTTAGTCCCTAATATCGGGACTAGCATAACTTTCCAATTAGAACTTCAATTTGCTTTTCGATTTCACTACTGTTTATTAGGGAGTTCATATTTTTCATTTCTACATTCAATTTTATAATTTATTCAATTTAGTACTTAATGTATGAAACTATCACTTAACTTCACAATTTAGTCCCTTTTTTTTTTACATCGAAACTTAAAAGGTATCAATTTAACACCTACAACTTCAAGAACTCAACAATGACAACTTTCTAAAATGTTAACAGGTTCACAAATTGGTAGGGCTAGCTAAATCAAGCTCCCATGACTTCAAAAACATAAAAATTACAAGAAAAAAACTAAATTAAACCAACCAATTAAAGTTTTAAGGTTTGAAACCCTAGGCCAAAAGTTTTCTTCTCCTCTTTTTTTAATTTCGGTGATGAGAATGAGAAAGACAATGTTTTCTTTCTCTTTCTCTCCATTTTTTTATTAAACCATATTTTATTTTATGTTTTACAATTTAATTCATTTAAATTAAAACTTTGTAACATATAAATAATGTTTAGCGTCCACTATACATAATTCAATATATTCTAATTGCTATTTTAGTCTTTTGGTTAATTGCAATTTAAATACTTAGTTCATTTTCTATTTAAAAATCTAGAGCAATTTGACTTTACAATTTAGTCCCTGGCGCTAATTAATCTCTAATTCAACAAATTATTTATCAAAAAATCAATCCACCTACATAATAACCCTATAAATATTTCTATTAAATATTAATAGGATCAATTTACAAAAACGAGATCCGGAAATCGTATTTTCTGACACCGTTGACTTTCGAATCATTACAAGTTTTCTCTAGGTTTTCTTCTCTTATGGAGGGTAAGGAGATGACAAAAAATTGAGGTGATGGTCTATTTACTATTAATATATATACTAGAGGTGTGCATGAGCCGGGCTACTCGGCCCGGCCCGAAGGCCCGCCCAAAAAATGGGAGGGTTCGAGTAAAAATATAGGCCCGAAATATAGGTTTGGGCAAAAAAAAGGCCCGTTTAGAAAACGGGCCGGGCTCGAGTAAAATTTTTTTAGCCCGGGCCCGGTCGAATTATATACTAAATATATATTTTTTATTTTTAATCATATTTACATTTTATTTTTAATTTTAATATAATCACTTTTTGTTATATGTTCAACTTGTGTATTGTTTTAATATCATTTTTTATTTGTTTTTTGTTTTAATATTTGTTTTAAATGTATTTGATGATTTATTATATTTTAAAATTTTTTATTTAATGAAATAAGTTAAAAAACTTTAATATGGGCCGAGCCGGGCTGGGCTCGGGCTTAACAATTTTATTTCGGGTCGAGCTTGGACAAATTTTTAGGCCCATATTTCGGGACGGGTCGGGCCCGAGCCTAGAAAAGGGGCCTAAAATTTTGTCTGAGCCCGGCCTGAACCCGGCTCGGCCCATGCATACCTCTAATATATACATATATTAAGGTCTAATTTTAATTAATTAATAAACCAATCTTACCACTAATCTAGCTTATTAATTCTTAATCTTTATCGTCCACTATAACATTTCTAAAATGGTTTATTTACTATTTTAGATCTTAGGTTAATTGCAATTTAAGTCTTCAAGACATTTTCTAAAAAATCTATATCGATTGGACTTTACAATTTAGTCCTTAGCCCCTAATTAAACATAATTTCGACTAAATTACTTATCTAAAATTTGATTCGCCTATATAATAACATTGCCTCTCTCCGACACCACTAGAAACCAAGTTGCTACTCTAGGGAAGTGGGCACTGATCGCCTCCGAACATACCAACGTCTAGAGTAAGAAACTTGCACAAAAGATATGAAATAAGCACTATCCGCAAGTATACGAGTCAGGTTATAATATAGTTACAACAAAGTAAATGGGTGCTCCAAGGATCATACCCATGAGAGACGAATACTAAACTAATCCTAATCTAAATGCAAATAGATATAATTATACTTTAAATAAATTATATTACAAATAAACATAAAGAGTGATTTTTGGGGTTTTTATAACAATACAAAAATAACATAAATAAAGAGACTTTAGGAAACTAATTATGTAAACTGAATCAAATCTAAGCATTAGCGATTAGCTTGCTTTTGTAATCATAATTAACTGTCGCTACGAGTTTTTATTCAATCAAATAGTCATCACCCTAGCAGGATCTCTCAATCTTCCACTAAATTGACGAGTTGACAAGAACTACTTATCACTCGACCTCACAGTCCAGATTGGCTCAAGGCTAAGGTATTCTCGGATAAGCCATACTAATTTTGGGTTAATTCTCACCTAAATGACTTTCTAGGATCGTCAAGCCTAGGGTTTAAGTTCTCTCCCAAACAGTTGATTTACGAAGAAATCCCTACACGACAATTAATTTGTCATACCTCCACTCGCTAATCCCCCATAAGAGGATTAGTTCCTCATGGATTCCATATACACAATAAACTTGATGCGAATGATAAACATGAATAATGAATTAAGAGAAAAGGTTTAAGAGAATCCTGAATTGTATTGAATGAAGTGCAGAATCCACAAAGAGTTGGCTGAGTCTACAAATCAAATCTACTGACAAATACAAAGATAAAAACTAGAAATAACCTAAAACCTAAGGTAAAAACTAAAAATTGAAATTACAAAGAAAATTCTAAAGTATGAAAAGTTGTCTCTAACAAGTGTCAAATGAGCCTATTTATAGATGTAGGGTTGTTGTCGTTCTCAACCCTAGGTCAGCTGATGCTCTCGTATTAAACATTTGATTATGTGGACCAAAATGCCCCTAACTCGTAAGTGTTTCTTGTACAAGACTAAAGTCGCGACACCTTAGTGCCCGTGTTGCCACATCAAAGGTAGTACGCTCAAAGTCAATGTGGCTTCAAAGGTGTGTTGCCACATTCCTTGGCTGTGTCGCAACAACGAAGGCAGTCTCTGAATTCTTGTACTCTACTCCCTATGTTGTGACATCAAACTCCCCGTGTTGCAACACAGTGACCAATATTGAGTTTGTACGCCTTCTGATAGTCTCCTACACACCCACTAAGTATATTAGCTCACCCTTAGGACTTATTCAGCCCCTAAGGTCTATAAAAGGCTCAAATTACACTTTTTCTTAAATGTAAACGAAGCTAGGAAAACTTACTTAAAACATAATAAAAGTGCTTGTATTCAAGCTCCTCAAGTGTGAAAACTAGTTTAATCTTCTATATTGAATTACAGAAGATCAGTCACTTCTCTATCCTGAGGCACCTCCTCTTAATCATCATTCTCGGTGCTTATTGGTACTTCATTTAGTCCATTAATAGTATGTTTTCCCTTTGGCCACTTTTGGGAAAATTTAAGTTCAAGTATTGGCTTTTCATAGTGCTTAGTGGTATAGACAATTTAAGGGTTTTGTTTATAGAGGACTTAAAAGATCAGGGAAAGGAATGGCAATAGATATCTTCCACGCACCTTTTCTGCATGCTTGATGATTTCATCAAAAATCATTTAGCTTAGATCAAACTCTACAATTTATAGAATTTTTCTTAGAAGGACAGTAACTGGCACATTAATTCACCCTGGTTGTTAGGAAGCCAATTCTTTATGTTCAATAGCATATAGAACGGCATAAACTGTAGATAGGGACGAAGCATGAATAGTACATTTCTTAGACCAAGTTAGATGCATATTGTTGGTGATGGCAATAGTAGTTTGATCCATGGTTTCATTTAGCTTGACCATGTTTTGGCAATAACAGTTGAACACCTTTCTAATTACTATTGGGCTGAAATCATACCACTTACCCTTGACAAAGTCTTTGTGATGGATTTTTTTGTTCTCATCACTAATGTTGCAAAGCATATTAGCATAGAATTCCAAGACACGACTGTAGACATAGGGTTTGACAAAACTAACTGAACCTATTAACTCATTATTTTCAAGAAGAGTAATTTTCTTAGTGTTTTGCTTTTTAATAAAACTTTTCTTTAACATAGAGACATACTTCTTTGAACAGGAATGATTTAGGAACACTTGATTCCTCTTTTCAACCAGACGTTTTTTTTCCTTCTTGATAGCATCTACAACATCTACCATGTAATACCCCTAACCCTTCTCTATCGCCAGAATAGGGTTACAAAGTATTCTGGCATAAATCAAATCAAATAATGTCATTAAACCATCTCAATATTAAATTAAATATCAATATTCAATCCACATATTAAGCATAGCATAAATACACTAACATGCCTTAAATCAAGCTTACAGGACCTTTAAAATAGTTTAGGAACAATTAGGGACTAATATGAAACAAAACAAAAAAAATGGAAAAGACTTAAAAATTTTAGAAACAAGAGTCACACAGCTGTGTGACAGAGCCCAAACCGTATGGCTCAGTAACATGGCTGTGTGGCCAAATGTGTAAAATTCGAAGTAAGGGTCATATAACCATGTCGCAGCCTATGTGCCTGCTTGTGTACAAATCGAAATAAGGTCACATAGCCATGTAATAGCCTATTGTCGTGTGGAAAATCCTGCACTTAAAATCAAGATGACACACGACTGTGTGACGACCTGTGTCCCAGTTCAAGTCGTGTGCACCTTAAATAGCTTTCAAAACAAGGCAAAGCTTCATCCAAACTTAGGCACCAAGCCAAACCCAAAAACAACCATTTCCATACATTCAAAACAACTTGAAACCTACTTAAAACATATCAAAACATTCAACCTAAGTGCCTAACCAATGTGCCCTCATTGACACCACAATTCAATTACCAAATCAAAATCACATTTCATACCAAACTAATTTGCATTCAAAGTTCAAAAGTTCATACATTAACACATGTCAAACTTAACATTTCATCCAATCCATTCATATCTACTTCTACCATAACCTATTCATTCACAAATAGCATAAACCAAAATGACAAAACTTATATATATGGAACTTTACAAACCAAAAGCTAAAGACATAAACAAGTAAACCAAAAACCAAGTTAAAACAACATCATCCAAGTACAAAACGCATCACAAGGGATAAGTATTCAAAACACATACAAAACTCCTATTACATGACATATAACCTTAAGATAAACATGTCAAAATCTACCGATAGGTCTCTGGATAGTGTGATCTTCAGGTTGATCTGATCGTCTGATTCCACAAAACGATATCTACAAAGAAACATAAAAATGATGCAAGTAAGCTTCTATAGAGCTTAGTAAGTTCAACCGTTAAAATGATAAAACTTACCGTATAAACATAGCAATTTCATTAACAAGATTAATAAAATATATAAATCATGTCAACCACAGTCATTCAACAAGTGAGTTTATACATATACATTTATGAGTTGCATAATATGTTCAATCACATGAGATCATTTAATATCAAGTCATGATAATATCAGATAATCGTGTAATCCATTATACAATTCACTAACAAGTCAACTATCATTAAAAATTTGCCTAATGAACGATATAACAGATACGAGTACACAGTTATCCACCTGAAACACACCAAAAAGCTCAAACGAGCCAATCCAACCGGAAACATGCCTCGGCACCAAGTGCCTAGCTCATAAGCTATCATCCCTCCGAAAACACGCGTGGACACCAATTGCCAAGCCCAAAGGCATTATATCTACCACCGGTAACACACCAAAATCACTGTAAATATAACACGATAATCCATAACAAATGTTGGACTTCAGTATATTCAGTGGACAGTATCAAGTCAATAATCATCATCTCATCACAAGCCAATCCCATACACGCGCATTATAACCTATTGGCATGCCAGTTGTACTCTATCCTACATTCATCCGACTTAAAACATATCATCGTTTAACATCATTCAAAACAAATACTTACTCAATTCATAACCAATTTCAAAATCAATATAACAGTTCAATTTATACTAAACTAAACCGAACGAACTTACCAGAGCTAAACTACAGAGATAGTAAAGTTCAGGGGCTAGTTAGCAACTTTCCTTTTTCCTCGATTATCTACTAGTTCTTGATTTATAGAGTAATTTATTTCAATTCATTAGCCTCAATTTCATACAATATTCAATTTAATGCATTTGGCTTCCTATTTACAATTTTTCACATTTGCCTCAAACTTTTACATTTTATACAATTTAGTCTCTAAACCTAAAACATTCAAATTTATCACAAATTCATAATTTTTTATGCAACCCAAATTTTCACTCATATTCGTATAGCCCATAATTATTCAAAATTCACAATAATTTCATGTCAATTTTAATATTTTATCAATTCAATCCTTTAACTAAAAACTAACTAAAATCACTTTACAAAATAGTTTTAATCAACAACCAAGATTAATATTCTACCATTAAACTTAAAAAACACACCAAAATCATCAATGGTATCTTCCAAAACATTTAATAGTTTTACAAATGAACCCCCAGGTTAGCTAGATTAAGCTAAAACAATTACAAAAATATAAAAATTACTAAGAACTGGTGAAAATAAGCTTACATGCAAAGAAATGGACAGACAAGACCGAAGCTTCCCTCTCCCTGACAATGGTGTTCGACCATGGAATGAGAGAAAGAAGAAGATGATAGCACCTAATTTTTCTTTTCAACTTATATTCATTTTATTTTAACCTATTTAATTAATTCAAAACATATAAATTATAAAAACACTAAAGTTTAGCCGGCCAGTAACCTTAACAATGGCATAATTTCCCTATGAAACCATCCACTTATACATTCATAACCACTTCTCATGCAATCCTTAATAACAATTACTTTTGAAATTTTTACAATTTAGTTCTTTTTACTTAATTAACTATTTAAACGTTAAAATTACCTAACCAAATTTTAATACAATAAATGACTTTGTTACAGACTCACACATTGAAATTATGGTCCCGAAGCCAGTAGAAAACGGACTGATACATTCCAGTAGCTTTAGAATTCCACATTGTTTCAATTTTTTGTTTTTCTTTTCATAACTGATAGGAACATAAGGGTGACTTGAAACATGGTAGCTTATAGATAGACAAGCATATTTATATAAAAAAAGGGTTGGGAGGTAGATTTCCCTTGCACATAAAATTTATTGTTAAAATAATGTATTGTATAATTATATATTTTATATAATCATTAAATTTAAATTTTATAAATTTGAATAATTATTAATTTTTCATATTTGTTATGTATACATAATTCTTGTATTAAAATATATTTTATATTCATAATTAATATTATTTAAACGAATTTTAATTTATAATTTAACGTAAAATTTCATATAAATACTTTTATTGTTAATAATTTTTAATATAATTATATAATATTTATAAATGCATTTTCATAAATTGAATAATTAGCATTTATTTATATTTTATTTTTAATTTAAATATTATCATATAATTATATTTATCATCAATGTCTATTTAGTTATAAATTTGAGTATTTTAGGTTTAGGATCATATCTATCTCAGACCTAAATCGTTCTTTGCTTAAATTTTTGTGGGCTCAACGTCAGTTTTCTTAGACTTTAATAAGCTAAAGCTCAAATTCTTTTAACTCTAATTTTTTTTAGCTTAAATTTTCTTGGAATTTGATCGTTATAAATTTGGATTTTTTCGAACTCAAATTATTAAGGGTTTGAATCAAACAAACATACTTTTGGGCTTAATCCTATTTTACCGACTTTACAATTGTGTTTTTTTTATTAAAAAATTTATACACAAACATTTATAATTAAATTCAAATGATATTCACTATTATTAAATAGTAAATTAGATGTTTCCATATAAAACAATAAAGATAACAAAATTTTAAGCAATAAATATATGGTTTGGGGTTAAAATAGCGAAGGATTTTAAAATTAGACCGATGGTTAAATCAAATAAAATTAATTTAATTAGTTTATCTATTTTAGTGAAAATTCATTTAAAAGTATATTAAAAATAAATAAATAAAAAATCGATTTGATTATTGATTCAATCAATCTAATCTTTTTATTTCAAATCAGTCAACATTCCATTGAAATGTTGAAAGTGGTGGAATTTATATTCATTTGTCTACAAAATCAAATGAAGAAAAAGAAAATCCTAACTAGGGTGTAGGGTAAAACTAAGACCATGGTTGGTGGATTGAAATAAAGAGTAGGCAGTTACCAAAATAATGATAATAAATTAATAATTATTTGCTTTTGTGGGTTGCCCTTTTTATTTTTTCTACTCCACACTCTCTAGACTTGGAATCGATATGATATTGGGACCATTATGTGACCATGTTGTACAACCCAAATGTTGCGGAAGGCATATCAATATTATCGCCGCTAGAATGTACATACCCTTCACTTTCTTGTGGGGTCCTCACTGTGAAACTCACACATCTTACCTTTCTTACTTCTTTGCCCCTAATTTCTTTTTGGTAGGATTTTTTTGATTTCATTTGTAAACTTAAAAAGTTGATAAAATGGAGATATATAGCCCTTAAATTGAGGAGATATCATTCCTTAACAAGGCCCATAATAAGAGAGATGTGTGTTGGGATCAAAACACATGGCTGTCCTTTCTTCTCCTTGGAGCCCCCACACAATAATATATCAATGGCCCATCACATACTCAATTACTCCCAACTAATATCATATCAAACAAGTAGAAAGATAAAGAGTTTGTAAAGGTGTCAGATTGTCCTTCAAAACCAAGTATATTTTAAACAATAATCAACCCAATTTTAATAAAAAAATAATATTTTATAAGAAGATATATAAATATGAATACATGCGCTTCACACATATATTATTCATAAAAATATAATAATTGATTTTCTTCTTTTCTAATAAAAAAAATGTGCCATTTAACCGCCAAATCACAATTTTTAAAATTAAAATGATTAAATTGTATTTTTTATTATTATTTAAAACATCACTCTTTTATTTACTGACAACTTTTTAAGCAATTTTTATTTTGACTTTGAAAAACCAAGAGAGAGAGAGATGAACATAGATATTAAATCAATTCTCCATTCCGATTTGACTACATAAAATTTTAATAAAAATGTTACGTGTCATGTGGGACATCAAATAAAACTTATTTGCAAATATGAAACCAACCTTGGAGAAAATACCTGTTAATATTCTAATTTATACACAAACAACCCCCATCTCACTCCATCAAATGCAATCCATGTGTTTTGATCAAGTTTGACATTAAGACCATGTATTTAAATAAATTTAAAATTATTTTTTTAATTTAAAATTTTGAACTAATCATTAAAATTATTAATATTTTTTTATCAAAATTTACCATAATAGCATGTTAATTAAACTATAATAAGGCATATGATTGTTAAAAATTAAATATAATACGATGACAATTTTTTTACAAAAAAAATTACTAACTATTAGGATATTTAAATTGAAAAAGTAAAATAATTTAATTTTTTAAATACAGGGTCTATATCTTAAACATTTTTAAAGTATAGGAACTTGGGAATAGATTTTGACCACGCAATAAATGACCTCTCATTCGTAACCCAAACAACTCGTGTCCACCTTAATCCTAAACGACATCAGGTAACTGGTTTAATGCATCGGGAGGAAAAGTCCACTGATTTCCCTATTTAGCCCCCCCACAGTCTTCCCGTTTTACTTTAACACCCCCCTTTAATCCCAAAAAAGCAATAAAACCAATTGTCATTGATTTGTGGACCTTACCTTTTCCCATGTACTTGTACTTTCCAGTTTTAACCTCCCCTATCACTTTCCCACAAATTTACCATAATTTAATGAAAAGACTATCCTGCCCACACTCTCATTGCTTTTTCCTAGTCATGATGACTATTGACGTAACAAATTAACCACAACCCTTGAGGTCCAATTAGGTAATTTTATCTAAACCCTATTAAATTAACTTCACTAATTAACAGCTCCTGAGTACCGTGGGACTCCATTACGGAAACCGGTACCTTATCGTCACGCTCCTTTACGTGGCATCGTGTAACCACCACTAAAAACGAACCGGGTTCACGGTTCAACACGTAGCCCAAATTCAACGGATTAAATATTTCGCCACGTAGGACTTCAAAAATTTGTCAACAGGCCCACGTCAGAGATCCCTACCCCTCCACCCTTTATAAGCCCCTGGACCACTGCCCCTGCTAACAGTCTCATCTCATTTCCATTTTCTGGCCTTTTCACCACCTCTTGTTTCATCGGTTTTTTTTTCTTAATTCTCGTTCTCTTCGCCGGCGAGTTGTTGCCGGAAAAATGGACTCGCTGGTCACTCACAATCTTCGCGTGAATTCCCATGGAAATAACATTATGTTCTCGGGCTGTTGCGTGTTTCGTTAACTTTAACCGTATCTGAAAAAAAGGTGAAAAAAAAAAACTCGTAAGCAAAGCGACTCTACTTAGCAGAGTTTTGAAGTTATTCCATCCCTTGTTTGGCAAATGAGAAGCAAATAAGTGTATATTATAATCAACGTTAAGACTTAAGAGTCTCGTGTCTTGATTAACTGCATTATTTTTGTCTCCAACATGAATTTCTGTGTCAATTGCGTGTGCTGATCTCATCAGAAAGAGAAGAATCAACGAGAGTTTCAAGTGTTACCGTAGTAAAGGTAGAAGCGGTTTTTTTTTCTTTTTTTTTTTGAAGACTGAGAAACATGCCTTTCCCAATGAAGATCCAGCCGATCGATTTCAACACGCTAGAAGAGGCAGCGCTGCCGCGGTCGGAAACAGTAAAGCCGTTGGTGAAATCGCGGTTCAAGCGGCTGTTTGAACGGCCGTTCCCTAGCGTTCTAAGAAATTCCACGACGGATAAGATTGGTACCGTCGCCGCCGATGAGCTTCCTTTAAGCAAGGAATGCGCCGGTGAGTTCGAGCCGAGCTCTGTTTGCTTGGCGAAGATGGTTCAGAATTTCATAGAAGAAAACAACGAGAAACAACAATCTTGTGCAGTTAGATGCAGCCGTAACCGCTGTAACTGCTTCAACCGTAACTGCAGCGACAGCTCCGAAGACGATATGGATAGTTTCTTTGGTGACTCCAATCTTAATTCTCCCGCTGAAGCATCTGAAATCCTAAAGGTATTACAATATTTTCCTCCTTTTTCCTTAAATTGTAAAATTGTAGCTTATTTTTTAAATGTGTAACTCATCTTTTATGGAACAGAATTTGATTTGTCCTATGAGTGTGAGTGAAAAGATTTTATTGGCGGATACAGCGAAGATTGTGGAGAAGAACAAGATCTGTAAGAGTAAAGATGATTTTTGCAGGAAAATGGTCACTGATGGATTACTGACCCTTGGATATGATGCTTCTATCTGCAAATCTTGCTGGGAAAAATCTCCCTCTTGCCCCTCCGGTACTTTCTTTCTCCCTTTTTATTTGTATTATTAACCCGTCTTCAAATTTGTCATACAGATATTTATGGTAGCATCCGATTCCTATGCTAATGGCTTGATTTTATTTTATTTTAACAATTTAGAAATAATAACACTTTCTATTTTTATTTAGCAGGGGAGTACGAATACATAGACGTGATAATTGAGGGGGAACGAATGTTGATCGACATCGATTTCAGATCAGAGTTCGAACTCGCCCGATCAACGAAGACTTACAAATCAATCCTCCAAATGCTTCCCTTCATCTTCGTTGGCAAAGCTGATCGTCTCCAGAAGATAATTGTTACTGTTTCCGAGGCGGTAAAGCAATGCCTGAAGAAGAAGGGAATGTATATTCCTCCATGGCGAAAGGCCGAGTATATCAAGGCCAAATGGCTTTCTCCTTATAATCGAATCACGCCTTCACCTTCACCTTCACCTATTCCAACATCAACATCTATAACCGGAACGCTCAAAGAATTTGAGCTTGATCCCAAAGCTAAAGAACAATGCCAACCTTTGTTTGAATTGAATCCTGAGGGTAAAAACTCCGTTGACGATACTGATTTGGGGGAACCCATATTTGCTTTGTCAGAGAGTTCTGAAGAAGAACGGAATGAAAAAAAAAGTGAAGAAAGAAGAAAGGAAGCCACCTCATATAAATCCCAGGAGCTCACAGATTGGGGTTAAGATCGTGGCTGGTTTGGCTTCAGCAATTGAAGATGAACAATAAATTTTGGACTCTTTTTTTTTTTTTTTTTTTTTTTTTTTTACTTTTTTTCCCATTTGGGTTATTGGAAAATCAAATACACTATGGTACATGATTTAACTGTTTGAATCCCCTTCAGTTTTTTTATGTAAGGGTTGATCTGATTTTTACTAATATGAATAATTTTTGTTATAAAAATAGTAAAGAACAAAGTAAAAAATATGTATTATTTTCCGTTGGTGCCTCTTATTCTTTCTTCCATTTCAGGTTCATTTTTGTATTCTCATGTAATTGTATTCTTGTTGGGGTTTTTTTTTTAAATATATATATATTATCTCTCCAGGTGTGGAACCAAAGCAAAGAGAAAAAGGTGATTTCGCCCCCCTCCATTTCATTTTGTATTACAGAATTTATCATTTCCAGATTTTTATTTACTGTTCTTATCTTTAAAGGAGCAGAGGAACTAAATTTTATAATGATGGAAGCAGCCTCGTGCAGTCTCGAGCTTTGTGAGGTTAGTCCTGACTCTTAAGCTGTTTTTTATTTGCTTCTTCAACTGATTCTTTGCTCTTTACATTTTTCTATGCATTATTTTATTTTATTGATAGCATGAAATAATTTTGCAATTATTTGTCTGGCTAGATGGTTTTCGATTAAGCTCCTCCTTTTACCTTGCTTTCTCATCATTGGACCAAGTCCATTTCCTAATTACGTTTGCTTAGAAAGATAGATATGTGAGCCTAACGGTCATTTGTGGCTGTGTTTGTCGGTGTTAAGATAAAGCGTTGAAATAACTTCTATTGACGGTAATTAAAGTTTAAAGGGATATGATTTTGATAGTAATATTTCTTGCTTTGAAAGAATACAAGATAAGATATTCTAATTGCAGATTAATTTGGGTTCATTTCTTGTAGTACAAATTTAATATTTGGTTAATATTGGCTTCTGAATGAAGTTTTCTCATTTCTGTGTATCTAGTAGTTGAGGATTTTCTATATATTTATCCTGACTTTGATTTATTGCCAGATGCCCATATGAATGTGGCCTAGTGTCGGTTTTCTTACCTTTTTCTTTTTCCCTTTTTTTTTTCTTTTATTTTTTTGTCGCCCAATATGAAGGAAAGGATGTGAAACTGAAAACAGCATAATCTCCATTTGAATAATGGATCTATCAACTGACTTCGAAGACCTGTGTTAGGTAGCTATTGAGGGGTGGAGCCACCTTGTGGCTTTGGTGGGTGTTGTTGGTCCCCTACCTAGAGATTTTAAAGACTCGTGCTTCAGTTCCTACCTTTAGTTAACTGGTAGGGGAGGATGATAGTCCAAAGATATCCATAAGAATGTGAATTTCTGAAACTGCTTTTACCACAAGTTCCCTTGTTTTAACTTTTTGGATAATTCCCGAATTTAAGGACCTAATTTCACAGTGGGGATAGTGGGAGTGCTTTTGTTTGGAAAAACAAAATGTCTTTTACTTGCAAGTCGGGCAATCGGTTTGCAATTCTGTGACTTGTGGAAACTTCCTACCTGCAAGAACATATTAATTTTGTGATCCTGTAATTGTATATAGTTATTGTTTCGGATATACTGTTGACTTCTTTTTTTTCCCATTTTTCTATAAATATATAAAATTAATTAATAAAATGGATGAAACTGAAACTACACGCAATTCACAAAAGCAACTATAAATATAATGGTTAATTTTCAAATTAAGCAAATAAAGAAATTAAAAAAAAGGAGAGATTAAATTTCAAAGCGGAGGCAGAATTGGATCTAAATCTAATTTCTTTGGTTTCAGTTATTAGTAAGGTGCAGCAAATGGTGTTAATTTATGTGCCTCGTACTGATGTTGGGGGGGGGGGGTTGTTTCCACAGAGTATCTTGGAAATTGCAGTAGAGGAAGGCCGTTTGATTATATATTTTATTTTAATTAAAAACTCCAGGATCAATCATTACGTTTGAGAAGTGAATGATATAAAGCGGTGTTATTTGATATGTACAAAGTTTGACATTATGCGACATATTATATAGTATTTTATTTTATTTTACATTTATATCTGTGAAAGTAACGTCGCACCTACTCTCTATCCCTTTCTATATGTTGATATGCATCAGCTTAAGGCTGTCGTTGGATGCACAGTGGGTTGGTTTTGCAGGTGACTTTACTTTTTTTTCTCTAAAATATAAAAAATGGGATCATAACTAGTTTGTAAAAAGAAAAGACAAATCTGATTCCTTTTATTTTTGTCACAATATTTGTTTTTTATATCTGTCTTTGAGTGTCTTTTATTTGTGGCTCATTCTGTTTTTAGTATTTTAAAGCTTTCATTAAAGATGGAATTTAAAATAAATTAAATTATGATGAAAAAGTTACATTATAAATTAAATATCAAATGAAAAATTATGTTAATAACTTCACAAACACAATTAAAGCTTCACATATAATATATATATATTTTTTTATTTACTTAAAAGATAAGAATGATAGTGATATAATCCATAGCAAGTGTTGAAAATGAAACCAGAAAGTAGTAATTAAAAGAAGAAAAAAGTACAGGATTAACGAAAATCTTAGCACAAAGTAGTTGGGTTTTAAAATTACTATTATATTATCTATTGATTTTGTTCTTCTCTATAAAAAGTCTGGAGTCCCTCCTTATTTTAAGTTAATAAGCAGCCTTGCGGTTGTAAAAGTCTGAAGCAGAAGATACTCCCTCAAAAAGCTTTCGCATGCAGTAGCAGCAGCGGCATCTGGAAGAAACAAGGTTATAATTTCTATAAATGTTTCTAAATTTTATGTTATTTTTATGAAGGAAATATTAAGTAAAAAAAAAATTGTAATGTTCTGAATGAATATATCACAATATTATTAAACAGGTTGTATAAAATGAAGTGAAATGACTACTTGTATGGTTTGAAACAAAATAAGAGAAAGGGTGGGTGGAAGTGTTGAGTCCACTCTCCCTCTCATTTAAGATTTCAGTCTTTCCATGAAGCTCATAAACTCACACTATAAGGTGAATCTCTCATGTTTGTCCTTTTTTGTTCTCACTGCATTTTATTGCTTAACGTTGCCTCCATTATTCTTTTGAAAAAACCTAGATTAACTGTAATATTCCTACTTACATACCTAATTATTCATAACATGAATGGTATGGGTCACCTACAACAAAGACTTTTATACTATTTTTTATTTAATCATAGACTGTAGTATTTATCACTAGAAGAAATAGAAACATTAAGAATATTTTTAAAAAGAGGATGGATTTTCGAATATTTATAAATATAGTTTAGATTGGGTAAAAGAACCAAACCTTGACCTTGACCTCATGCACAAGTAACCTACCTTCCAACCATTTTATTACTTTTTCTAACAAGCAAATGTTTTGGCCAATTGGAATTTATTTTTCGATTCACATTACTTAACCTTCAAAGTATGTTTACCCATTGGAATCCTTATATGTAGATCTCTTGTCGTAAGCAAATATATTTCAATTTTTTACATATTCATATTTCCTAAATATGAGCCTAAAGCATATGGTAAATAAATTTCCGTAACTCTGTTACCTCTCTGTATTTACAATATATTGTGTTATATTAAAGTAATATGTTTGCTTAAAAATATTTATAATTTTTTTCCTCCACTAAAAAAAGGAATTGCTATGTTTGCATAAAGAACGCCTAAAAATAGCTGCAAACTGAACCCTACGGTTTGGGAATTAATAATTGATATGATATGGCTTCCTTGAACTCATCAGTTGGTATTTATTGGACTATGATGATGGGTTTTGGCTCTAATAAAGGTGATTGCACACTGGAAACGCATTTCAATGTTTATATATCTCATTTACTAGGTTATATACGGTTTCACTAAGATCGGTTGAGTCTAGTTGCGAAAATGGCTCCCAACCAACCACACCCAGCTCATAAATGACAAGGCTCAATGTTTGGTACTTCTAAATGACCCAGTTTATCAAACCAAATTCCTATTACGCTTAATCAAAGTATATTATTCTTTGGGGGGTACATCATGAAATTATATGTTAAATTGCAGCCAATAACACCGTTTGTGATATTTTTTTTTATTATAAAGTATGCGTGCATTTAGTAATTGAGTTTATTTTGGTATTAATATTTTTTTCACTTTTACTTAATATTAGTATGCATAAACTAAAGCCGTTACAAATCAACTAGAAATGATGCGAGAAAGAAATCAGGGGCAAAGCCAAAAAAAAAATTTAGGGGGGTCGAATGAAATTTTAACTTTTAATAGTCTATATCTTTATAATTTTAAAATGATTAAATCAAATTTTTATAATTTTAGAGGGGGCAAATTGTAATTCTACATTTACTAAGCCTAAATAGCAATTTTCCATTTTAGGGGGGTCAGGGCTCCTGCCAACCCCCTTAGATTTGCCTCTGACAGAAACAGTGAAGAATCATACAAAATTTCTTCGTATATGCATTAACCTACATTCATTGTTTTCTATTTATACTAACCAACTACGCATTAACAAACTAACTAAGCTTGCAAATAACTATTTCTAATTGATTAACAGTTGAATTCTTTACACTCCTCCGAAGGGTGAAAAACATCTTTTACCCCCAACTTGGGAACTAGATAACTGTGTTGTTGAACTCCTAGTGCTTTTGTCATAAAGTGTGTTAGTTGCTTCTTAGCACATGTTGCATTTGTGTCAATCTTTGTTATATCTTCTCTCTTATAAAATGACAATCTATTTTAATATTTTTTGTTCTTTTTCTTGGATATGGTATCATATGAGAGAAAACCCACTTATAATAGTGACCCTTCGATACCCATTTATGTGAGAAAACTAGAGGAAGGCTTGCATTTGGTACAAGTAGATGTGTGCCTAATGTGAGGTCAATTAGCCCAAATTTTCCATATGCTGCAAAGCAACTCTTCCTCTAGTATACCGAGCAATATTGAACTAAACCCAAAAAGGGAAGAGAAAGAACACGCTAAGGCCATTACCATTAGATGTGGAGCAATGGTTAAAAACCCTATTAGACTGATGAGTGGAGAGGAGGAAGTAGAGAAGGAAAAGAGCACTTGCATTCCTAGTGTTCGAGATCAGGTGGAAGAGGGAGTAGAAGCGGAAGTTGAAGCCAAACAACCCGAGCCTTAGGATAAGCCAACCGTACTACCGAGTCAAGTGCCCGTAGCTTTTTCGACCCGTCTAGAGGAAAGAAAAAAATGAGAGAGTGAGGAATTTTTAAGTTTCCTCAACATGTTTAAGGCGTTGAATGTTAATCTCTCATTATTAGAGCTCTTAGAGAAAATGTCAAAATCTGCTAAGTTCCTTAGGGAAGTTATGTCTAGAATGAGAAAGATCGAGAGAAGAGAGCAAATAGCTCTTAACGCCGAGTGTAGAGTGGTTGTGTTTAGAAAAGTTCCCCCCAAAACTTAAAGACTCGGGCAACTTTAGAGTCCCTATAAAAATAAGATGAGTGAATTTTGGGAAAGCCCTTTGCGGTTTAGGGGCTAGTATCAACCTCATGCCATTATCGATCTATTAGAGGTTAGGGTTAAGGGAACTTAAAGAGACTTCAATGACTTTGAAATTTGTCGATTGCTCTTTAGTCTGTCCCAAGGGAATCTTTGAGGACGTATTAATGAGAGTTAGACAATTTATTCTCTTGGTGGACTTCATTGTATTGGACTTCGAGGAGGATCTTGAGATTCTGATATTGCTAGGAAGGGCATTTTTTGCCACCTCTAGAGCTACTATAGACATAGGGAAAGGGGATTTGACCATGGATATAGATGGTAAAGAGGAAATCTTTAAGTGCGTCGACCCTGAGTTTAGTTCTAGGGAGAGGTCACCTTATTGGGGACATGAGTGTCAAGCCGTCCATTTATCATCTGATTATGCCACTAATCATGCAGTTGTTATGAAATGGTTTGAACCTGTAGGTTTTAGCTCGATACGAAAAGGGAACCGAAAACTAAAGAAATTCATTAAGCCATGTCGATCCTCGAGTAGGCTCTGTCAAGTCATGAACAAGAGGCGCATCAAAGTATCGAGTACGCCATATCAGTACCACTTCGGGGGCGTAACCGATCACCCCAGAGTTAATTTATAATTTTGTTCAGAAGGCAATTCAAACTAAAATTGTAAATATTTGAATGATTCGAGCATTGACTCTGTTTACTTTTCTTGTTTAGCTTAGGTTTAAATTCATTGCATGTTTAATTTTTGGACTTAATAGGTTAGACTTTGTGTAATTGGGAGTTAAAGATGGAATTTTTGAAAGTTTTTATGGTGTCATACAATGGTATCGTGATATCCAAGTAGGGATATTGCGATATGTTGACCAATTTCGAAGGGAGGCCAAAAGTTTTCTGGATACCGCGATACTGATCCCTTGGTATCGTAATATCTTGAGCAATTTCAAAAATAAAAAATTTGGCAAAACACCCAATGTATCGCGATACTGACCGTGTCGTGCATGCACGCAAAAAAAAATAATTTTATAAAGCAATTTAAAAGTGCGATTTTAACTGCAAGCAGACAGTGTCTGTTGTAATATTTATAGTTTCAATGGAACACTAAGTTTTCCAAGGGGTCGAACCCAAAGGATTTCCAAGTGGGTAAATGTGTTTATCAAGTTAATTACAAGTTAAGAAAAAACTAATCTAATCGAGTTAGAAATTATTATGCAAATCCAAATAAAATTGTTTATAAACTAAAATTGAACTATTAATTAAACTAACTAAGCGAAACTTTCTTCCTAATGTTTTAGAAAATGTAAATGATTAAATTATGGTCCATTGATTAGTTGAATATTATTTAAACTGATGAAGCTATACCGATTATATCAGTTGCCACTTTTAGTTAAGAATCTCCTTCTGATCTCATCCTAGACTAAAAGATACCATCTAAGATTACCTCCCGATCTCACCTAGGCATATAGATTACCTCTTGATCTCACTACTCGGTACAATCATATCGAACTATCTAAGGATAAACTCTTCTCTCGATCTCGTTTATCTAGGTTTTCCATTAGAGGCATCAATTCTAGCGTATTAAACATTTCAATATAATCGAACAACCAATCAATTAAGAATAGACATTAATTTAAGCTAACAAACAACCAATCAACCAACCATCTAATTTTAGCACATCCTCAAACTCAAATTCCAAACAAGCATTTAATCAAACATATTGTAAGCATAAAATGAAAGTAAAAGGTTTAAGAAAATGCTCATTTAATTGATGAAGTTCCATTGAAGCCCAAGAGTTTGTCCATCTTTGCTTACAAAATCATTAATAATAAGGAAAAAAGTAAACAAAAAAACTAAAATCTAACCTAAAAAGAAAAGAGAAAACCTAAACTAAAAATGAAAAGAAAAAGAAAAGAAGCATCAATCTTAACCTAAAACTAAGGAAAAAGATGATAGAAGCAAAAGTGAAAAGCTCTTTCCTTTCATAAAGTGGCTTTAAATAGATGGTTTTAACTACCCTAAATGCTTAATCCTGATTGGTGTGGTTGTTGGAAAAAACTACCTTTGCAGTCATTTCTTTTTGCGTCAAGCTTGGATATCGCGATACCCAAGTCAGTATTGAAATTTGAAACCTTAGGGGTCTCAATATCATGATACCCATCCTTGGTATCACGATACTACTGTAGGTGGCCTCTATTCTCTTCATTTTAGCACTGCCAGGGATATCATAACTTCCATGTTTCCTCTCAATTTTTCTCTCAAATCTCCCTTCAATTTCTTCTTAAATTTTCTCCTTTTTGTTATTTTTGTTATCTTTCTTCTTCTTTGCAGGTTTTCTTTTTTCTTATTTTGGGAATGACAGAGATACATTTTTCTCAATCCATTTTGCTATCACCTTCAACAAATTTTTATAGTTTAAAATTCATTCTCTTTTATTTTTTTTGAAATTTTTGTTTTTGTTATTTTTATTTTTTTATTGCATTGTTGTTGTTGTTGGCTTGTTGTTTAGAGTTTTATTTTGATAATATTATTTGATTTAAGTTTGAGGAAATCTAGTTGTCAAAATACCGCCTAGACAAACTAAAAGAACAAGGTCCCAATTCGACCCTTCTTTCCCATCGACGGTGGTTCTGGAATGATTTACAAACAAAGACGTGGAAACTATTTTATGTCAATCCAAGGGCAGATGTTCATTGTTGAATGTGGTTTCAACGTGACTACTTCTCTTTCTATTGAGATTTGGGACTTAGTCTGTGACCAAGGGTGGCTCAATTTTTGTCTAATCCCAAAATCGACCATGGTTATCCCCATTGTTCTTGAGTTTTATTCAAATTTAAAAGTTTATGGTGGAAATCGAGTACCAGTTTGGGGACAAGAGATTGACATTTCCCCAAGTGCTATTAGCGAATACTATGATGTTCCATGGTATTAACAAGATAATATTAAACAGATGGATTTAGAATTTTATAAAAATACTGACATGGACGTCATTCTTGCTTACCTAATAGAAGAGGGAAGTGGAAGCAAGAACAATACAAAAACTTTCCTCTATCTTTTAATCAAGAAATAATGTTCCTGTTAGTAAAAAAGTGGATGCAATTTATCTCAAACCGTGTTAGTCTCGTGCTCAACCCTAACATAGTTAACGTTTTTTAGTAATTTTTTTTATTTTGCAGGGAAAATGGGTTTGTTTAGGGACATGGATCAATCGTGATATGAAAAAGTGCGTTGGGGAAGCAAAGTTGGCTTATATTTCCCTCATCTAATTATGGACTTGTATGATAAGAAGAGGGTGAGGATGGGCCCGGCTTTGTAGTTTCACCACCCTACGCGGAGTATTATAGGTGATACCATGATGCTTTAGTTCCGCGAACTACAACAGAAACAAATTCAAAAGTGGAATCAAAGGTGCAAGCACAAAATAGAAATGCCTCTAACCTTAAATAAGAAAACCACAACAAGGAAGGACGACGAAGGCATACAATGGCAACATAAGTTATTTTGTGAGGTGCGCTACAACACTCGACTGCTTGAAGCGATGAAACCATTTATAGGCAGTTTTACGACAAGTCAGGGGATAGAGGGCCTACAGTGGCTCAAACGATCAAGCGATACATCAACTAGGGGCAAGGAAGAAGAAGGAAAAATAGAAGAAGAGGAAGCAAATGAAGATGATGAACAGACAAAAGACAATTTCCCCGCACCGTATGTTGACAATTTTGAGGCGATGTTCGCTCTCGAGTGACCTGCCATAACAAGGGTAGTCTTCAAAGGCCTGAGACCATTGACGCATCAGCGCTACAAAAGTTTGGCTAACAATTGCAAAGGAAAAGGGATAGCTAGATCGAAGTTGGGATCCATGATGACTAATTACATGTTTTCGCATTTTTTTCATTTTATTTTATGCGGCATGTAAATATTAAACTACTGAATTATTATTTTTTTAGTTTGGACTTGGTTTTTATTTTTATTTGCTTTTATTATTAGTATTTGTTTGTGTTTATGTTTGTGTTTGTGTTTGTATGTTTTTTTCTTTTGTGCAGCCACTCACTCGGGGTTACACAATACTTTCAAGCTTCAACGAGAAGAGAGACAACCCAAGCTAGTCTGACGCTCCTTTTGGGAAGTTTGGTACCTTTTAATTTTTTATTTTGGGCACTCATTAGGGACAATGTGTAACTTAAGTATGGAGGGATGCACATTGTTTTTAATTGTTTTGTTTTTGTGTGTTTAATTGCATGTTTTCGGTTTTTAGGTTAAATTTTCAAAAAATATATTCAAAAATATTGTTCTTTTGCTTCTTTGATTTTCTTGGTGATTACATGGTGCTTGGACAATAATTGAGCAATAGGTCATTAGTTGTAAATATTGAATAAGTACTTTTGGATTGTCGAGCATGTAAACTTTGAGTGATATTAGATAATTTGGCATTCTTAAAAGTAGACAAATTATTTCAATAAGTTAATTTGCTTAATAGATTAGAGGCAACCGTTCTTAATGAAAAATGTGTAAATTGTGTCATAAGATAAATGGATTGTGTAGATACTTGTAGATAAATAAAGCTTGAATTGTTAATTGTTCATTCAAATAATTGTAAGCATGATAAAGAATGTAACTTGTGAAATATTTTGGGAAAGACCTTAGACATTGTTTGATGAGCCTAGAGCCAAAAAGATTTACCCTTATGCTCTTGAACATCAGTTCCCATACTTTGCGCCTCAAGTATCCATTTCTGGATGAGCCTTATCGTGGAAGCCTTGAGCCTAAATACACCCTCTTTGTCCAGTACTAAAATGCACTATGAAATGGACGACAGGCCATAGATATTAAAGGTAGGTAGGAACATTATAGTGGCTTCGACTTGTACGTGAGAGAAAAAGAAAAGATTATATGATATGATATGATATATGTAAAACCTTGCTAAGAAAACTAGTATAAAAAAATCATATAAATTGTGTAAATAAAAGCAATGTGAGAGTAAAAGCATTGAGTGAAAGAGTGCAACAAATAGAAAGAAAAAAAAAAGAGCTAAAAAAAGATCAAACTCGAGCTTCAAAAGAAACCTTTCATGTCATAATGTGTTTGTACTTGTATTTTACTGTACGTACCAATATCATGTAGTCTCTTATAAGTTTCTGGAGAGATAAGGAAGGGAGGAGAAGGAGAAATAAGGAGGCGAGATTTACAAATATTTTGGGGGCGATTGAGGGACAATGTAATACCCAATTTTCAGTGGTAACGAAACAATGGTTTCAAGACCATAAAATTCCAAAGCGTCGACTTGTAAATATTATTTATAGAATATTTATAGAGTCATTGGAGTCATTAAAATTTGATTAAGAAATTTTAACGTTTAGATAGTTAATTAAAGAAAGAGAACTAATTTGAAAAAACTACAAAACATAGTAATTATTGTATTTAGATTATTTCATAGTTAATTGATAAAGGTGGAAGGACCAATAAAGAAATTAAAGAAAATTGGTTTGATGGCAATTTTGTAAATTATTCAAAATTAATAAAACAAATTGAATTAAAGGCTTTATTTTTTTTTTCATTTTTATCTTCTTCTTAGCCGAACCTCACCATTGAAGACTTTGGAAGCTTTGTTCATATTTTATCTTTGTATGGTATGGAGATTGACCCGTTTTATAGCAATTTTTATGTTTTTGACATCGTTACAACTAGGTCCAACTAGCCCATACCTTCGTTTTGGAATCTGTTAAAAATTTTAAAAGTTTCCATTGATGAATCTTGAATGTTTTTTTGTGATAACCATGTATTTAAAGCTTTGATTGTGTTGTTTGCTGATTTTGTAAAGTGATTTTCTTAGAAATTAATTTTAGGATTAAATTGTAAAAATGTCAAAATTTCAAGTTTTGATAGTGAATTTGATGTTTAGTAGGGACTACATACGAGATTGGTATATTTTGATATAATTTTAACTTGAAAAAATTAGTTAATTTGATGATTTTTGGGTTAAGGGACTAAATTGTAAAAATTATAAAAGTTTGGGGTAATTGTGTAAATTTAGAAATTAAAAGGGAATTAAATGTAAAATAAATTGGAATTTGAAATGTAAGCTGATAATTGAAAAATTTTACGTTTTAAATCAAGATCTAGTAAATACTCGTGGAAAAGGAAAAATTACGAAATAGTCATTGAACTTCTGCAACTACCACAATTCAGTCTAGGTAAGTTCGTCAATTTACAATTTAACATCTATATGATTTTTTGAATGGTTTAAGATTGTAACACCACAAATAATATATTTTTGCTTCTGTAAATTTTTGACACAAAATATGTATCTACTTCAGTGGTTAAGTGTTCTGGGTGTGTGGGGGAGGTCCCAAGTTCAAGCCCTAGCTTGGGCAAATTTCGTTATTTTTGGAATTAAGCCCTATCTCTATTCAGTGGGCTTATATTTAATTATCTGTAAATTCATATCAGAATGAGCCTGTTGGTTCGAGTGGTAAGGGGTTAGTAAGCTGGAGATCCTGTGTTCGAATATCTACGCAAGCATGTGTAATTATTTTTGGTTCGATTCTGTGAGGGAGTTCTGATGGAATTAGAATTCTGATAGTGGTTGGTTATGATAGTAGATGTAGTGGGATTTGGGTAAAACTCAGTTTTCTCAAAAATCTCTCCCTTTGGACTCTAACGTTTCTGTTTCCTCTCCCTACGTCTCTTTTTCTTTTTTTTTTCTTTTTGCTTTCTTGCGGTTGGAATCCAGTCGAAATTTTGCCTTCAATTCTAATTTTTTATTCTTCATTGCTCTTGTGCGTTTGGTAAGTAGAATCGTGAGGAACGGGGCTCTCCTGTGGCTGAATCGTAGTTAGTATTGCTCAAAATGTTGGGGTTCTGGTGGTCTCAGGGCTGGTTTCACATCAAAACTGTACCAAGTGTATACCCTAAACGCGAGAAATTAAGTTTAAGAAAAAGCCAAAAATTGGTCGCCCGTGTGGTAGGCCGTGTGCGAGGACACGGCCTTGTGATCGACGAAAGCATGGCTGTGTGGGCCACACGAGCTAAGCTATGTTGGCATTTGGGCCTACACGGGCATTTCACACAGACGTGTGGATTATTGGGCTAGGCCATGTGGACCACACGGGCATATGGACCCATTTTACTGAAATTATCTGTAGGGTCGCACGGGTTGTCCTAATCTATTGTGGGCCAACCGTAGGGTCGGTAGAGGCTAACTGAACCTTAAGCCTATATGATCTATAAAACTGAAACACTGTTTTGAGTTTGATTATGTCATGTGTACCTATTATTTGATTATATAAGCATGTTAAGCATGACCTATCTGTTAAATTTGTATGTATGCTCTGTAATTTTTTTGGGGTGGGATTTGTATATGAGAAGGAAGTACTCTGATCGGTGTTAAAAGTCTACATTCTGGTAGCTTAGCTGCATATTATATCCGATATGTGTCTTAGTGACACGATGTGGTGTGTAGGGATGGGTAGGTTTTTTTTAACCCCACATTATGTGATGGGATGGACAGAGATGGTGTGTAGAGGATGGGGGTAGGATTTTACATATCTGTAATTGTATCTGATTCTATTACTATAATTGAAAAGGACATGAGTCCGGATCGGCATCTGCTACTGGCTATGTATTTGATGATTTTGTGCTTGCATGCTTAATTCTGTTAATTTACACAGTGAGTTTACGTAAACTCATCTCTGTTTCTTTGCTTATGTTCAGTTACTCCACAAACTTAGGCGGATCAGTGCAGTAAAGGCTCAGTGGTGACCACATTACAGTAAAACTATTTTAAACTTGGTATTTGGTTATTTTAAATTTTGGACTGATTTAAGAGTTGTAATTTTTGAGGACTCTATGGACTGTTGGTTTTAACTTGGTTTGGACTTAATTACTTTGGTAAAACATTTTATTAAAAAAAATGGTTTTATGCAAACAATGATTTTCCTAAAAACGACTGCGTTATCGAACATGAATGATTAAAGCTTCCGCTATAATAAGTAATTGTCAAATAAACTGCTAAGTAATGTTTTATGTATTAATCACGACAAAATGTGGGTTTTAAAAATGATTGATTAACTGAGTTAACTCGTCTTCAAAATCTTCCCATGTGACATCACCAAATTTGGCCATAACATCTTGGCCAGGTTTGGGGTGTTACAAAGATGATACAATAGATATATTTAATTGTTTTTTATGAAAGGTTAATTGAGAAATATTATTAAATTTTGATGTTTGGATCGAATTGAACGTAGGGTAGAGTACTACCGAGATATGGTGTGTTATGGGGGCTTGGAGTGAAGATTATTGTGGAGAATGTTTCCCGAGTGGACTGAGGTTTAGCATTTGTTGCAAACTCTTGTGTCATACTCTCTGTTTTCTTATGATTCGGTTGGACTAGCTCTTATGAGTATTGGTGTGTTTCGGAGGGACTAGCTCTTATGAGCATTGGTGTGTTTCAGAGGGATTAGCTCTTATGAGCATTAGTGTGTTTCAGAGGGATTAACTCTTATGAGCATTGGTGTGTCAGACGGATTGGCTCTTGTGAGCAACTGGTGTGTTTTGGTTGGATTGTCGATGTACTCGTATCTATAAGTCGTTCAACAAATTAAAAATCTTGGTAAGGTAACTTGTTTATGATTATGATGGTTTTGCTATATATATTAGAGTACTGATTTGAACTTTTATGATTTATCAGTTGAAGTTGTGGATGTACAGGAAACATTTATGGTTGAAATATTATTTGAATTGTTGTACTTACTTCGGTAAGATTTATTGTTTTAACACGTCCAACTTACTAAGCTTTATTGAGCTTACTTGTGTATTTATTGTTCTTATAGATGCTCGAAAGTTTGGATGATCAGATCGGCACACGAGTCACACTATCCATAAATCTTGGTAGTTTTTGAAATGTTCATTTTAGATTACATAGCATGTAATAGGCTTTTTTGTTATTATTACTAATGTTTTGGGATATGTAAATATTAAGTATGATCTTTTGTGTAAATTGTCAACTTATATGATACATGTGAATGAGGTAAGGTTCCAATACTAATATGAATGATATGTGTTAATGATATATCATGATTGAGGTACCTATGATAGGTACATTGGTTAGATGTTAGATTGGATAAATTGTGTTTAAAGTTTTATTTTGATATATAGTTGTATATACTTGTGGTAACTATGAAGATACATTGGTTAGGAACTTAGGATGTTGATTTGGCATGTTTTAGGTTGTTTAAAGTCACTTTGAATAGGTCTTTTGGCTAGTAAATGGATTTGTTAGAGTCTAAGTAAGCTTGAAATGGTAAACTTGTTATTTAAGGCTAATTTTGGGTCCACACGGGCGTGTGACTCAGCCGTGTGTGACACACGGCCTAGCGGCATGGCTGTGTGTCCCCTGTAGGTTTTAATGTATGCAAGTCAAACAATTACACGACCTAGCATACGAGCGTGTGGGGCTATTTTGAGAGTTACATGGCCTGTCACACTGGTGTGTGACACAACCATGTGACCCTACTCAATGAGTTACACGGGTGAAGACACGACCATGTATCCCTAGTTCGATTGTTACATAGCCTGAGACATGGGCCTGTGTCTCAGTCGTGTGAGGCACACGGCCGTGTAACCCCTATAGTCAAAATTTTTTGACTTTTGTATAAACTTTTCAAATGATTTCAAATTGGTCCCGAATTGTTTCTAAAGTAATTTTTGGGCCTCGAGGCTCGATTTAAGGACATTAAACTTGTGAATGATTGATTTATAATATGTATTGGATAATGTATGAAATGTATGTTTAAACATTTTGTTTGTACGGTAATGCTTTATAACCCTAATTCGATGACAGATACAGGTTAGAGGTGTTACATTTAGTGATATCAAAGCTACGGTTTAGTCGATTCTCAGACTGAACATAACGTGTGAAATGTTTAGAATTACATGTCATATAACACGTGATAGTGTGACGTGTTTGATCCGATCTAACCTTTGTTTTTCTTTTAGATCGTAAAGATGTCAGACAGATCTGATCGTGCTGGCACTAATAAGATTAATAGTAATGTACTGACCTCTGATCATGAGACGAGTAGTAATATACTGATTCTACAAGTATAGGAACAAGAACTTAAAAACATGTTATTTGGATTTATGTACCAGTGGTTCAACGAGTTTATGCAAATGAATACTCTGGCTCAACGACCTCTACCCCCCGTCATACCTCCTGTTATACTTTCGACTGTACCTCCACCTCTTCTTGTGATTGAGCCTAGTCAACATATTCCAATAGAGAAGCTTAGAAAGTGTGGTGCCGAAGAATTTAAAGGTAGATCGGAAGATGACCCAGTTAAAGTTGAGTATTGGCTTTAGAATATTTTGTGAGTTTTCGAAGAAATGGCATGCCCTCTTGAGGATTTTCTCATATGTGACGTTTCATTATTAAAAGAGGAAGCATACAGTTGGTGGACTGCGTTGGTAGCTATAGTACCGAGAGAGAAAAAGTCTTTGAATTTCTTTCAAATTGAGTTTAAAAAAAAGTATGTCGGGAAATGGTATCTGGACAAGAAAAAAAGAGAATTTCTTAAGTTACGACAAGGAAATAAATCAGTGGCTGAGTAGGAGAGAGAGTTTATGTATCTTAGTAAATATGTTTGGGAAATTGTACCTACTGAAGAAGAGATGTGCATTCGGTTTGAAGATGGCCTGAATGATGAAATCCGAATGATGATTAGCGATAATAAAATTCAAGAATTTGTTTTTTTATCTAATCGTGCATAGAAAATGGAAGAAGTGTACAACCGCAAAATACAAAGGAATAGACGGATTAGAGAGTTTCACAAAAGAAGTTGTTCTAAGTCTTTTTCTGTATCACCGGCAAAGAAGACTAAAGAAGATTTTAGTTGAGCTACTTCAGTGTCCGAGTATCCAAACAAAAATAAATTGATTCAGCATGATGTTAAAACTCCTACCAAACCGGTTGGTAGTGTAGGAAGTGTAAGAAATTTTCCAAAGCCCAATTGTAGACATTGTGGAAAATATGATCCTAGAGAGTGTATAGCTAAGTCGGGAGCCTGTTATAGATGTAGGTTAACTGAACACTTTCTTCAAAATTATTCTAAACAGTTAAAAGAAAATGAAAAATAGAATGAAAAACAAATGTCTACATCTTAGAAAAGTAGACGTCCGGGCTAGAACAATACTGCTGGGACTACTCATATGGGAGCAAAAGACACCATTGTTCGGTCAAAGGCTAGAGCACCCGCTCGTACATATGCTATTCGAGCCAGAGAGGAAGCTGCTTCACCTGATGTGATTGCAGGTATATTTTATCTCTTTAATGTTTTTGTGTATGCACTGATTGACCCTGGATCAACTCATTCTTATATTTGCACTGCATTAGTAATGGAAAAGAAATTACTTGTTGAATTAACTGAATATGATATTCAAGTTACTAATCCGCTAGGTCAGAGTGTGATAGTTAACTTAGTTTGTCGTAAATGTCCACTGAAAGTTAGAGGCTTTGAATTCCTTACTGATTTGATATTATTGCCCTTTCAGGAATTTGATATTATTCTGGGTATGGATTGGCTATCATTGCATAATGCTATGGTAAACTATAGGCAGAAGCAGATTGATTTGAGATATCAGACAGGAAAGATGATTTTAGTTGAATCTGATGGGTCGAATACTGCTGTTAGAATCATTTCAGCTATTTCTGTACAGAGATTAATACGTAAAGGTAGTGAAGCATTTTTAGCATACATTCTTGATACCAAAGATTCAAAATTGAAGTCAGATGAGTTACCGGTTGTTAGTGAGTTTATTGATGTGTTTTCTAAAAAGTTACTGGGTTTGCCTCCTAATCATGAAGTTGAGTTTGTGATTGATTTGGTTCCAGGAACTACACCGATACCAATACCATCATATCGCATAGAATCAGTTGAATTAAAAGAGTTGAAAACATAGTTGCAAGAGTTGTTAGACAAAGGGTTTATTCGACCCAGCGTATCTTCCTTTGGTTCACCTGTATTGTTTGTGAAAAAGAAATACGGCTCTTTGAGATTGCGTATAGACTACAAACAGTTGAACAAAGTCACGATAAAAAATAAGTACCCCTTGCCACGTATTAACAATTTATTTGATCAATTAAAATGTGTCATAGTGTTCTCAAAGATAGATCTCAGATCCGGATATTATCAATTGAAGGTTAAAGACTGTAATGTGTCAAAGACTACTTTTAGAACCCGTTACGGTCATTATGAGTTTCTGGTAATGCCATTTGATTTGACAAATGCCCCTATTGCTTTTATGGATTTGATGAATTGGGTTTTTCATAATCATTTGGGCAGATTTGCGGTTGTGTTTATCGATGATATACTAATCTATTCTAAGACAGAATCTGAGCATGCTCAACACTTGAGAATCATATTACAAACTTTGAGAGAAAAACAATTGTATGTAAAGTTCAGCAAATGTGAATTCTGGCTTCGTGAAGTTGGATTTTTAGGTCACATAGTATCATCTGACAGGATTCGAGTCGATCTGAGTAAAGTTTCTACTGTGATGAATCGGAAAACTTAGAAGAATGTTTATAATATGCGAAGTTTTCTAGGTTTAGCAGGTTACTACCATCGTCTTGTTAAAAACTTTTCGATCATTGCTTCACCGATGACTAGATTACTACAGAAAAATGTTAAGTTTGTTTGGTCTGATAAGTGCCAACAGATTTTTGATTAGCTGAGAAACATGTTAACAGAAGCTCTAGTATTGACATAGCCTAAGTTTGGGGTAGTATATGTTGTCTATAGTGATGCGTCTCTCAACGGTTTAGGTTGTGTGTTGATGTAGGGAGGAAAATTAGTAGCTTATGCTTCTCGACAGTTAAAGCCACATGAAAAGAATTATCCTACTCATGATCTTGAATTGGTCGAGATTGTATTCGCTTTGAAGATTTGGAGACATTATTTATATGGCAAAAAATTTCACATGTTTAGGGATCACAAAAGTTTAAAGTATTTGATAACTCAAAAAGAACTGAACTTGAGACAGAGATGTTGGTTAGAGCTACTGAAAGATTACGATATGGTTATTGATCATCATCTAGGAAAGGCTAATGCAGTTGCGGCTGCAGATGTACTCAAGTCAAAAGTCATCATTATTTTCACTTCGAGCGTTGAACGCTCATTTAGTTATGAATGAAAATGGTTCTGTTCTGACAGAGTTGAAAACTAAACCCTTGTTTCTACAACGAATTCAAAAATTGCAAAATGATGATCCGAAGTTGATGTTGAAACGACAACTGGTTTAGAATAATTTGAATACTGAGTACAGTGTTGATGGTAATGGTACATTGCATTATCATGATAGGATTTGCGTTCCGAATGATCTAGATTTGGAACATGATATTCTGTCTAAAGCTCACAGTAGTACGTATTCTATTCATCTAGGAAGCACGAAGATGTATTGGTGGACAAGTATGAAACGTGAAATTTGTGAGTTCGTAGCTAAATGTTTAATATGTCAGCAGGTAAAAACAGAGTGTCAAGTACTATCAGTTTTACTACAACCTATTATGATTCTTGAATAAAAGTGGGAGCGAGTCACGATTGATTTTGTGTCTAGTTTACCTATAACTCCTGAAAAAAAAATTGATTTTGCTGATTATTGATAGATTGACTAAATTGGCAGAGTATATTCCAGTTAGAATAGATTTCTCTCTTGAGAGGTTAGCGAAATTATATGTGTCTAAGATAGTGAGATTACATAGATTTCTGACATCTATTATTTCTGATTGTAATCCGAGATTTACATCGAGATTTTGGAACAAACTTCAGGAGTCTTTGGGCACTAAGATTAATTTCAGCACCACATTTCATCCTCAGACAGACGGGCAATCAGAATGACTGATACATATTTTGGAAGAGATGCTGAGATGTTATATACTCTAGTTTGAAAGTAGCTGAGAAAAGTATCTTGTAACACCCTAACCCGTATCCGTCGCCGGAACAGGGTCGTAAGGCATTACTGAATTAAAATACAAACTCAAACGAACACATGCATATATATGTATAATTAATCACAAACGTAAGTCTCAAAGGTTAATTAAAACTTACTTCATAAATTAATACTACTTTTAAATTAGAACATTTCACCTCATGTATATGTGAACAGTTATATTATTCATATGAAATAACAATATTAAATATAATCTATATATTGCATTATACCCATTCACTACTTACACTTATTTACCAAGTTCCTATAACCATATGTATACAGGTAATAAGCACTCATAATCATAAAAACTTTACATACATACACGGTATGCGAAAACCAAAAATAACATAACAAGTCTAAATATCACGTACGCATGTCTCAACCTAGTTCATAAATAAACTTCAAAATTTGTAATAATCCAATGTCTTTAATAATGGGATATATGACCGAATGTGTATATTATTAAAACAAGTCAAGTGTATATTATGATTACACCCTCGATATAAACTTAATATAAAACAAAACATTTATATTTAACTTATTCATCATAAATGCATGCAAGATGCACATTTACCCAAAAGCCAAGGCTGTACCAAACATTTAAACATCAATTTTATATAACAATTAATCAACTAGGTTAATCATGAATTACACACATTATTTGCCGCCTATTAATTAAACTAACCAAGATAGAACATAACCACCCATCATTGAAACAATGCCGCATTTAATGTTCTCCATCACACGTTAATAAACATACTAAACACACGTTGAGCTAATGCACTTCCATGGCCGAATCCTGCTGTTTAAATAGTCACTTACACATCCAAATTTCCAACATCAATTACTAATAGACAAGGTCATTAAGCATTTGACAGAGAATTTACACAACCTAATTTAAAATAATACGCAAGCCATTATCAAAACATATGGTGCTCATCACATATATTATGCATTTAAGGCACACAACTAAGTAATCGAGATTAATATAAGTTTTACCTATCATAACCAAACACTAATATATTAATTTAGCCATTTTCGCATGGCTTATATACACAACCAAAATAAATCTAACCTTTCAAAAACATAAACCAACTTATACATGCCATAATTCAAGTTTGACTTATAAAGGTACCAAAATAGCTGATAGTGTGATGAACTTGGCTGACGGTCCCTGAGCTTGTAGCTTGACTCCAAATTTATAAAATAAATACAAATATACACACAGTAAACTACTTAAGCTTAGTAAGTCATAAGCAAATAAACAAGCCGATAATATAATTAACTTAATTTAACCAAATTTCAATATCATTAACAAGCTTACTCTCAACTTATATCTTCAATTATAATATACCAACCACATATATTTATTACTTTAGCCGAATATTCTCAAGTTAAGTAATAAAACCACTACTCAATTTTCAAAAGCCAAAATGTCATAACTAATCAACCACTGCACAATTATATAAGTCCAAGAACCGTAATTCAATATTATGTACATATACTCTTATAAGACCAATTATTTATGATCACTTATATATGCATAACCAAAAATTAATTCCATAATATACTTACATTTGTTCAAAGCTGAATACACTTATTTAATTCATGTATATATTTAACCTTACATCACATATAATTTATCAACTATCAAGTTACATACATACCTTATTATCGATAGCTAACAAGCTTAATCATACCTGGCCTTTTAGCCCATTATACACATTCGATCACGATTTACCTTTGCCCGATGAACCATTCGGAATTGGATAGGAAACTTGGATAATCACATAAATCGTACAATGCCAACGTCCCAGACGTGGTCTTACATGCAGCTACAAATCGATGCCACTGTCCCAGACAGAGTCCTACTCGTAAACACATATCGGAACCATATATCGATGCCATGGTCTTACTCACACACATATATCGGAAGCCTATGTCATGACATATGTATCCTAACTATTACTAAGGTTCATACGAGGCTTTTAGAAGCCGTAACTCGGTCGAATCGAACTCGGAAGTGTAGTAGCCAAATTTAATCATGTTCGGCCATAGCATATTTAAATTCTAAACAAGTCTATTTGCTTATAAACTTACCTCGGACAACGAAAAACCGGTACGGATCGACTAGTCGACAACTTTTGACTTTCCCCAGTCCAAATCTGATATCTTTAGTTCTTGATCTAAACATATTCAAATGAAGCTCATTCAAACATATTTTCATTCAATTTAGTCCAAAAACACATAAATAGACAAATTACCATTTTACCCTTGACATTTATAATTTTTACAGTTTAATCCCTATTGCACAAAACACAAAATACACCAAATTTCTCTATACTTATGTTGGGCCGAATTTTACCCACTCTTAAACAAGTCCATATATTCAATTTATTTCATTAGTCCCTCAAATTATTATTTTTGCAATTTAGTCCTAATTACTCAAAATCATCAACAACTCCAATACAAAATATGTTAATCTAAAACATATCTTTCATTTTTCATCATCAAACAACAAAAATCACAAGCTATCAACAATGGCACAACTAAAAATATTCATCAAAATCAAAAATTCAAGAATGGGTTTTGTAGTACTTGAAGCAACGATCTCAAAAACGTAAAAATTATCAAAAACCGACTAAAAACGAACCTTGAACTTGAACTTGAGAGATGGCCGAACCTAGTTTCTTCTCTTTTTTTTCTTCTTTTGTTTATAATCGGCTATGGTGATATTATAAGAGCACTTAGGCTTATTTTATTTTATAACATATATTATATAAATTAAAGGTTGGCTTCCTAAATTACCCTTTTAAAAATTAACAACTAAAGCTTATAAGCCAAGGACATATTCGTCCATGTCACATGCACATGGTTTCTAACTCGTTACTTATTTTATATACATATAATTATATACATTTTATTATTATAACAAATACATATATATTGTACATATTAAATAAGAAAATATATTCAACTTAGTTAATGCCGTCCACTAGTATATAGAAAAAAAAATTGGACTTTTTGCATCATGAGTGCTTCCATTTAAGAAGCCATTACCAAAACAGTTCTTACAATTAAAACTAGCTAATTTTCAATTTATGCGATTAAGTCCTTTCATTTAATCGGATACCCAAACGATAAAATTAAATCACAAAAATTTCATAGATATAAATTCACACAAAATAAACACGAAAAATAATTTAAAATTATTTTTCTGACTAGGATTCGTGGTCCCGAAACCACCGTTCCGATTAGGGTCTAAATTGGGCTGTTACAACTCTCCCCCTTAGGGATTTTTGTTCCCGAAAATCTTACTGGTGAATAGGTTCGAATAACGTTCTTTCATTATATCCTCTGGCTCCCATGTTGCTTCTTCAACACCATGAGTCAAGATGCGAACCGGTTCTTCTTCGTAGGTCATATCGGACTGAATTTAATCTCAGATGGACTAATCACATGTGAAGGATCAGATCGATATCTTCGAAGCATCGAAACGTGAAACACATTGTGGATCTTTTCTAACTCAGGTGGCAACGATAATCTGTAAGCAGCCGGTCTGATACACTCTATAACTTCATACGACCCAATAAACCTCGGACTCAATTTGCCTTTACGACCAAACCTGAGTATTTTCTTCCACGATGACACTTTCAAGAAGACTTTGTCTCCAATCTGAAACTCTATATCTTTACGTTTCAAGTCTCCGCATAAGATTTCTGACGATCTGATGCTGCTTTTAAACTTTCACGGATCACTTTCACTTTCTGTTCAGTTTCTCTGATCAAATTGACCCCATGTGTAATGACCCAAATTTTACGGTTATCGGGAAAGTGAATTTTCGGGTCTCCGTTTCTGAAAAATGAATCCGTAAATATTTATTAAAAATATTTACAAAGTCAATTGAGCGGTTAATTAGACTTTAATTAAGTAAATTTAGCTTAATTAAGAGTAATTAGTGGAAAGGATTAAATTAAATTAAGTGTGAAAGTTTAATTATAAATTAAAGAAAAGTTAAAGGGACTAAATAGGTAAATATACCAAGTCCCATAAATGAGGCGGCAAATGTGGATAAAAATCTTAGATTTTTTTTTTTATGAATGTATTATTTAATAAGGCTATATTATTATTTTATTATATTGTATTTTATATTAATGATATTATAATATTATTTTAACAATTGTATGGTAATTATAAATACATGTGTAATAAATTAAATACATACACTTGTAATACAACTAAAAAATTACTTAAAATATAAGAAATTGTTATTATATTATATTATTATTATATTATAGTATATTATATTATATAAATAAGTAAAGAAACATAAGAAACAGAATGAAATTGAAACGAAACAGAGAAGGAACAGGGGGAAAGAAAGAAAGAAAAAGAAAAAGGAAAATTTAGGGTTTCAAGGTTCAAAGTTAATTTGGTAAGTCAATTTAATCCCTTTTCTTGTAAATTTTGAGTTTATGGAATCCTAGAGATGAATACTACTTGATTTAAGTGAAAATTTTGAAAGTTGTTAGATTTCTAGATATTGTTATTTTTGAATAAAAAGATGAACTAAGGGCTAAATTGATAGAAATTCAAGTTAGAAATGAAATAAGGATTGAATTGTAAAGTGATTCATAAGTTTTATGCTTTAAGGACTAAATTGAAAGAATTTTGAAATTATGACTTTATGATGAAAAATGGATAATTATGTCTAAGTTTGGTTAAAAATTGAGTAGAAATAAAGTATGAATTAAGATAGAAAAGTAACTGAATTTAGTTAGGATTAAATTGAAATTAAAAGGAGAAATTGAATGGAAATTGTATTAATTAGATATAAATTAGTAATGAATTAACGAATATGAATTGTTTTAATTCCCGTAGCTAATGTTGTCTCGGGAAATCTCGGCTAAGCAAGGAAAAAGACGAGGTCAACGAGGGTTAGCTTGAGAATTACGGTTTGTATTTCTATAATCCGAACTTAGTCTTTAATTGTTGTATTTTTATTTAATGCATATAGAAATTGTTAGTGTTAGAATTATTGTGTTTTATAATTGAAATGGATTGATTTGATATATAATGAATTTATTGAATTTATTGAATTTATATTGATTGAAATTATTTTGATTGAATTTATATTGATTGAATTATATAATATATATGATTTATGTAAAAATTTGAATATTGAATGAATGTTATATTGAAAAATATATTGATTGGAAATATGAGGAAATTGATATGAATATATGAGATTTGTGATATTTGAATATTTGATATTGAAAAGTGAATTGAATTGTATTGAATTATGAATTAATGTGAATAATTGAAATATATTTGTTGAATTGAATGAAAATGTATGAAATTGTGAAAATGTGTGAATATATGTGATTATTAGAATGGTATATTGATGAAAGAATTATTGAATTGAGAAAGTGAATCAAATACCCTATTAACATGATGATCGGGCTAGGTAGGATATAGTTGGCATGCCATAGGATTGGAAGTGTTCAGGGGATACTTCGATCATGAGTCGATGAGACACTTCGGGTGTCACTATATTTCTCTGGATAGATTCGATGAGGTCTTTGGGTACCAACTTTACTTCGGCTAGGGTGATGAGACCTTTGGGTGTCAAATATTGCTTTGAACTATCCGATGAGGCACTGGGTGCCATATTGGTGTGTTTGGTTGGATCCGTGTATCCGCCAAGGTCCGAGTCTTGTTAATAGGGGTAAATAAGTGAAAAGATAAATCGAATGAATTTGATTGATTGAGCTATTGGAATGAAATGAGAAATTGAATTGAGAATTGAAATGTGAGATATGACATTGAAAGCATGAACCAAAGGTTCATGAAATGATTGAAATTTGAATTGATGATATATGATGCTATTTGATAAATTGAAATGTGGTCTGAGATCTATAAATCACATTTATACAGTGAAAGCTATACAGGTTTGTAAGTGAAAAGAATGGAATGAGTTATAATGAGTTTATCTATGAATTAAATAATTGATTAATTGTAATTGTTTTATGATTTTAAGTGTTAGTTATATTTTATTAAGTGTTTGAATTATAGGAATACCACTGAGTATACCATACTCAGCGTACGGTTTGTTTCCGTGCGCAGGTTAATCAAAGTTAGAATGTTGAATCAGCATCCCAGGCCGATCCCGAATTCAATGAGGTAAAGCGTGTTAATAGTTGGTAATGGCATGTGCCTAGGATGTCTTAAGTGTGTCCTTTGGATTGTGAATGTAATGGTGAAATAAGTAAGTTTAGGTTTGATAATGGCATGTATAGGGTTTGATTGAAAGGAAGTGAATGTGTTATAAACTTAGTTATCAACATTTTTCACTAAAACAGTTTTGGACAGCAGTAGTAGTCTAATTTTGAAAAATCATTAAAAATTGTGAAAATCGACTTAGAGGTTGAATAAAATATTAAATTAAATCTTATTGAGCCTATTTTTATATGAAAGAAACAGAGTAAGCAAAAGAAGTGTATATTAAGAAATATTTCAATTTTAGTGAGACAGGGTCAGAGCAATTTTTGAATCCCCTGTTCTAACTTTATAAATTCACTAAAAATATTACAAAACGAATTAGGAGTTATAGTTTATATTTCTAGATTCCTGTGAATATACTTTCAAAAGAAACAAACAGCATGGTTATTTGAATTCTGTACAGGGAGAAAATTGATTCGAAGTGAGGAGAGGTCAGAATAGTATAACAGTGCAGCAGGGGAAAATTTAACTAATAAACTGTACTAATTGGCTAGGCCAAAAATTCTAGAAAAAAATTAGTAAGGAGATATATGAGTCTAGTTTCATAGAAAATTTACGTATTTGAATTTTGAGTTTCGTAACTCGAGTTATGATTTATTTAGTGACTATGACGCAGATGGATAGTTTACTTGTGAAAGATGAAATAAATTGTTTCGATTTGTTTAAGTGATCGGAAAATTTTTATTAATTCCGGTTTGTTCCCGAACCGTTTCAATTACATGTTTTAGGGTCTTGAGGGTCCTTTTTAGGAACATATTGAATGAATATAAATAAATTATTTTTAAAAGCAAATTTTATGCTTGAATTAGTAAGCTAAGTCCGATGCGCCTCGTGTGCTCGACTCTCGCGGCGAGTCTGTAAGTAAGGGTGTTACACCATGTATCTTATTTTCACTGAGCTCAGTCCAGTACAATGGCATACAGCATTTACGACCATACAAAGCCTCATAAGGTGCCATTTTGGTACTCGATTGATAACTGTTATTATATGCAAATTCAATCAGAGGCAGGTATCGTTCCCATGTACCTTTGAACTCGAGAATGCAACATCTCAACATATCCTCAAGTATCTGAATAATTCGCTCAGACTAGCCATCTGTTTGCGGATGGAAAGCAGTACTGAAATGTAATTTCGTACCTAGTGCATCTTGCAGTTTCTTCCAAAATCGCGATGTAAACCTCGGATCTCTATCCGAAACAATGGATATAGGCACACCATGTAATCTCACAATCTGATAGACATACAATTCAGAGAACTTATCCAGTGAGTAATCTGTATGTATCGGAATAAATGAGCCGATTTAGTCAATCTATCAACAACAACCCAGATTGTATCTTTCTTGCTCGGTGTCAACGGTAAACCAGATACAAAGTCCATCGTGACTCTATCCCACTTCCACTCGGGTATCATGATAGGCTGAAGTAATCCTGAAGGTACCTGATGCTCGGCTTTTACCTGTTGACAGACTAAACATCTCGTAACAAAGTCAGAGATGTCTCGCTTCATATCATGCCACCAGTAAAGTTGTTTCAGATCATTATACATCTTTGTACTACTTGGATGAACAGATAACCGGCTACTATGTGCTTCATTCAAAATCATCTGAATCAACTCTGAATTCCTCGAAACACATATTCGGTCTCTGAATCTCAAACAGTCATCCGCATCAACTCTGAACTTTAAATCAACATCCATCTCACACTGAGCTCGTTTTGCGATCAATTCATTATCAACCTTCTGGGCATTACATATTTGTTGAACAAATAACGGTCTCTATCGCACCATCATCTGACATAGCCAAATGTGTATTTATTGCACGCAAAGTAAACAGTGACTTTCGGCTTAAAGCATCAGCAACAACGTTAGCCTTTCCCGGGTGATAGTTAATTACAAGCTCGTAGTCTTTTAGTAATTCTAACCATCGGCGTTGTCTCAAATTCAGATCTTTCTGAGTCATCAAATATTTCAGGCTTTTAAGATCAGACTAAACATGACATTTCTCACCGAACAGATAGTGACGCCAAATTTTCAGTGTGAACACAATGGCTGCCAGTTCCAAGTCATGTGTGAGATAATTCTTTTCATGTGGCTTTAACTGTCTCGAGGCATAAGCTATCACTCTGCCTTCCTACATCAGAACACATCCCAAACCATTTAATGATGCATTACTATAAATAACAAATTCTGTACCCGACTCTGGCTGAACTAGCACTGGAGCTTCAGTCAAAAGGGCTTTCAATTGTTCAAAACCTTTTCTGACACTTTTCTGACCACTCAAACTTATCTTCTTTCCGCAATAGCTTTGTCATGGGAGCTGCAATCATAGAAAAACCTTTCACGAATCGTCTGTAATAACCAGCAAGTCCTAGAAAGCTTCAGAATTTAGAAACATTCTTCGGAGGTTTCTAATCCAATATAGCTGAAATTTTGCTCAGATCAACCCGAATACCTGATGCTGATACTACATGGCCCAGAAAACAGACTTCATTTAACCAGAACTCACATTTACTAAATTTTGCATATAATTGTTTATCTCGTAGAGTCTCGTTCTGAACGCAGTCTTTGGTATATCTGAATCTTTAACTCGCAATAGATAGTAGCCTGATCTCAAATCTATCTTCGAAAATATTGTAGCCCCTTTCAGTTGGTCAAACAGATCATCAATCTGTGGCAACGGATACTTATTCTCTATAGTCACCTTATTAAGCTGTCTGTAATCGATGCACATTCTCATAGTTCCGTCTTTCTTTTTCACAAACAACATAGGTGCACCCCACGGAGAGAAACTCGGTGGTGCAAAACCTCTATTTGTCAATTCTTGTAACTGAGCTTTCAATTCTTTTAATTCTGTAGGTGCCATTCTGTACGGAGTTATAGATATCGGAGTCGTCCCAGGCATTAACTCAATACCAAACTCTACTTCCTGAATAGGTGGCAAACCCGGTAATTCTTCTGGAAATACATATATTTCTGAGCTAGCATCGAAGATATCACTGCTGGTAAACCATACAAGTCACTAGATTCAACCCGAATGACTTCATCATTCTGACTCCGTAGATCAATGATCTTTCTTTTACAGTTCACAACAGCATCATGTAAAGTCAGCCAATCTATACCCAGAATTATATCAAACTCATCAAACGGCAGCAACATCAAATCAGTCGGAAAGCACAGATCTCGAACCATCAAGGGACAATTCTTGCACACTTTATCAACCATAACACACCGGCCCAAGGGATTTGACACTCTAATCACAAACTCAGTAGACTCAACAGGTAGAGTCTTGCTGAATACTAATGTCTCACATAAATAAAAATGAGTAGAACCAGGATCAATCAATGCAATTACATTAGTATCATAAAGAGTGAATGTACCAGTAATGACATCTGGGGATGAAGCCTCCTCTCGTGCACGTATAGCATACGCTTTGGCAGGTGCGCGAGCCTCAGATCTGTTTGCTGTATTTTTATTTCCTCTCTGATTGCCACTCACATTACTCGCATTTCTCGGTGGTCTACCCCGAGCCGTAGTATTACTCGATCTCGAGTTCTGCATTGGATTCTCTTCAGCTAACCTTGGGCAATCTCAAATATAGTGCTCTGTCGACCCGCATTTAAAACAGGCCCGATCATGTAATCTGCAACTGCCAGGATGTCGTTTACCATAATGCTCACACTCAGGTTGATTAGATCTGACATTACCCACAGTGGCTACCGAGGTAACTCTCGAACTCACAGGTGGTCTGTTCTGATCTCGTCGAGAATAACCCGAAATGGCTTTTGAACAACTAAAATCATCTCGGGACTTCCTCGATGCCGACTGGAATGACTTACCGGGTGTTCTTTTGCGTGCATCTCTAGCTTCAAAGTCAACTTTTCTTTTCTCTTTACCAAGCTCTTCAGCTTTGCAGGCTCGCTCAACAAGCACCACAAACTCTTTTATCTCGAGTATGCCAACTAACAGTTTGATCTCTTCATTCAATTCATCTTCAAATCTTTTACACATTATGGATTCAGTAGAAACACACTCTCGGGCATACCGACTGAGTCTCACAAATTTCTGTTCATACTCCGTCACTGTCATCCGACCCTATTTTAGCTCCAGAAATTCTTTACGCTTCTGATCTATAAATCTCTGACTGATATATTTCTTACGGAACTCAGTCTGAAAGAATTCCTAAGTTACCTGCTCTCTCGGAACTACTGATACTATGGTATTCCACCAGTGATATGTTGTGTCTTGAAGTAAAGATATGGCACATTTCAAACACTCATCTAGGGTGCAGGATAACTCATCAAACACGCGGATGGTGTTATCAAGCCAGAACTCAGCCCGCTCAGCATCATTATCATCAGTGGCTTTAAACTCTTCAACTCCATGTTTTCTAATTTTATCGATAGGTGGTCTATTCAATCGCAATGGATCACTTACTTGAGGTATAGCAGGCATGGAAGACAAATTAATCGGGGGTAGAGGTTGTTGTGTAGCCGGGTTAGTCCGGATATATTGAGTGAACCAGTCATTCATCATTTGATAGAAGGCTTGTTTAGCCTCACTTTTTGGATTACTCGAAGTCGGTCAAGAATCAGCCTGCGCTATCCCTTGCGCGGGAGCAGGCGCAGCACTCTCGACATCATCAGCTACAGCTCTGTCGAGATCCATTTACTATATGAAAACACATTTCAAATGTCAAAAGTCATCACACTATCACAGTATATAATTATGGCATGTATAGCTAAACTCATACGCGCTACGTTAGTCCTAGAACCGACTAAACTATAGCTCTGATACCAATAAAATATAACACCCCTAACCCGTATCAGTCACCGAAATAGGGTCGTAAGGTATTACTGAATTAAAATACAAACTCAAACGAACACATGCATATATATGTATAATTAATCACAAACGTAAGTCTCAAAGGTTAATTAAAGCTTACTTCATAAATTAATACTACTTTTAAATTAGAACATTTCATCTCATGTATATGTGAACAGTCATATTATCCACATGAAATAACAATATTAAATATAATCTATATATTACATTATACCCATTCACTACTTACACTTATTTACCAAGTTCTTATATGTAACACCCCAAACCCAGCCCAGACGTTATGACCGAATCCGACGTGTCACATTGATACGTTACTAGAAAAGTAATGTTTTACCTAAAGTCTTTCTTAGTTGTTAAAGAATATCTTCGTTATAGATTAAAGTGAATGGAAGCTGTGCACCAGGTAGGATGCTAGAAAAGAGGAGGTGAGTCAATTAGACCGCTTAAGTACCCAGCTCTCCGCGGATCCACTCCTAGACATGCACACAACCATTGCCACACTTTAACTGAGTGATTGTTCATGGAAAACTAATTCGTTTAAAACCATTTAAAAAGGGTATTAATTTTGAAAACATTTTCGTTGCGGAAGTTTTGCTTTGTTATCGTGATATTTTGAAATCAAGTAACCTTTTTAAAACGCGCCCTAAAGCTATTCAATTTCAAACGATTAAAAAAATATCAATCTAAGCTAACAAAAAATACTAAAAACAATTAAAAATAATTAAAGCGGCCTTATTACAACTTAAACCCAAACTATTAAAGTAAATAAAAGCTGATCAAATCGCAAGAAGAAAAACTGAATTTGCAGAACATGTGGCCACTCCGAATCCCTCCAGCTCCAAGTCCACCGATCTAAGGCTCACCTGCAAAGATGGGAAAAAGGGGGTGAGTTTGGAAAACTCAGTGCATAAAATAAACCCAACTAGAGCCTATATCGGTTCAAGCTTTACTGGGCCTGAGCCCTATCCAGAAATCAGTGTTAACTGGGCCCTAGCCCATATCAATATTAATCTGGGCCATAGCCCCTTACAGTATCAGAGTATACTGGGCCTAGCCCATATCAGTATCAATCTGGGCTGTAGCCCTATTACAAGTTGAGATATATTGGGCCTTGCCCATATCAACACAGTTGGGTCCATTTCAATACAGTTGGCCTATAACAAAACAGTCTCATATGATTAATGCATGATAACCCCATCCAACCTGCGCACTTGCCTCCGTCCATCCCTACACTTCCCGTGGGAATAAATCACCCACGCCATCCCTACACTTACGGTGTTAGCACGAAGCCACGGTGACTAACTATAATTCGCGCAGCAAAGCTACTTATATCGTAATATGTGCTTTGACCACCGAAGCAGGTTCATCCTCCATAACAAAACCCAACCCCATGCAAAAGATGACATGTATGCGAGAATATATATAATTAACAAGGCATGCTTCAGAAAGACAGTCAGATTATAGTGTAAGAACAATTATTTACCCATGAGGGGCGTAATCGTAAACTTACCCCTTCAGGGGTATTACGGTAATTCTACCTTACAGAGGTATTTCAGTGATTTTATCAGTCTTTTTAGGGTTTCATGCTCATTACAGTTATTAATGTATTAACAGAAACACTTACCGAGTGTTTTTACCGGTTTGGGCCCGTTGGCCCATTAACCTAATTTCGACCAATTAAGCCCAAATATACCGAAGTGCACGAAATTGCGCACTCTGCAATCTTACCGCTTGAGATTACCAAAATTAACAAACAATTATCTCACGAGCGCTCGCACGCTCGCAAGTCCACCAAAATGCCGGCTCTTCGACTTTTCAGCTTTTCGGCTTTTGCCGATCTAGTCTATAAGTGGGTGTCGTTTACACACCTGATTAATAACGATACATTAGCGAGATCCACACACGAACTGCCTACAATTGGATTGCTAACACGTCAGTGTAAATATCGAAAACAACTACGTATTTATCCCCTACCATATTCGGCCAATAATGCCTTAGGCCTTAGAGTTCTTACCTTTCTGCCAAAATATGGATTAGATCTAGAGAGCCAACCAAATTAGTCTTCAAGCCCTTCGCTACATGTCCCCTTGTCCACGCTAACGCTTTATACAACCAAACAGAAAGAAGCACAAAAGCCCTTAGTCCAAACGCCAGCCACCCTTAAGGGTTTCGGCTTTTTCTTCCTAAAAGCAATAATACTAACGAAAGTTTGTTCGAAAGACTTACCTATCGTTATTCGGCCCAGAAGAATGTTCCTATTTATGATCTTATCTCCAATCCATCGTAGTCACGAGAAGAAGCAAATTCAAATAGTCAAAGATTCGGCCACCTTCACCACAGGTATGTAGGTTTCGATTTTTTTTTAAAGAAGAAAAAGAAAAAGGTTCGGCTACCACAGGATTCGACTATTGAGGGATAATGAAGATAGAAAAATAAAAGAAGAGACAGAGAAAGAAGAGTATGGGTTCGACTATTAGCAAAGGTAAAAGTCGACAAGAGAAGAAAAGAGAAAAGAAGATAGGTTCGGTTCTTGATGAAGAAGAGATGGAAAAAAAATGAAGGTCGATCTCAAAAATACTAGTAAATGTGAATGGCCCCAACCTAAATCGACTAATCACTTAAAAATACCCAAAACTAAAAAAAGAAAAAAGACTCCTAAAGGCCAAAGATATACGGCACGGCCGAATGAGTGTATTTCGGCATAGGAATTCTTCCTAAATTCCAAGTCCCCGAATTGCTCCTTGATTTTTGGCCAAATTCAATGTTTGAATTTCATTCAAACTCCTAACCGATCATCAGCCCACCGCTTGCACCATTTCAGCACGCTGCCAAGAGTCTTGATCAGACCCCAACTCCTTCCCCACGCGTGCAGCAAAAATCCCAGCCTTAAGTACGCGAGATGAGGCTCGAACCCCAGACCTTCGTCCACCTTGCACCCTTGCACCTTCGCCCAAGCTGCTGGCCACTGCACCATGCTTCTTCCTTTACTAATATATGGTCACAATTAATCTTAAACTTTACCCGCTTCAGTTCTAGCTCGTTAAAAATAAAACAAAATTCGCCTTCCCCTGGAATCGAACCCATAACCTCCCGACAAGCCTAGCACGCTGCTACCACTGCACTGAAGCTCTTCTCATGATATAATCTACTCACAATTAATTTTAAGACTTATCTGCTGTAGTCCCAGTTCGTTTAAAAATAAAACAAAACATCACTACTTACCAGACTCGAACCCGTACCCTTAAGCTACACCATCCGTACCTTACCACCACGCCACTTGCTCGATTGTGTCACCTTTCCTTCCGAGATAATTATAAGGCCTCCTTGCGGCAATCCCTGATTGTAAAAAAAAAAAAACAACCATTTGCGCACGCCGTACCTTGAACCCAGGCACCTGCCACGCCTTCCTAGCTTACTTAGCCACTGGGCCAGGTGCTCCTTTATGCTAAAACTCAGCCCAATTTATTGATAAGGCCTACTGCCCAGATTCTCTTTAGAGGCAAAATTTAAGAATTTCGCTAAAGCTATGGGCCGAGCCCTGGACTTTTTCCTACACCATAAATCCTTCGTAATTTATTTAATTACTAACTAAATAATTATAATTAATTAGAACATCCAAACTATTTGGGTCGTCTTCTACCCGAACCCACACTCAAGGCCCAATACCTTTTAGCCCTAAAAATTGGGGCGTTACACTATAACCATATGTATACAGGTAATAAGCACTCATAATCATAAAAACTTTACATACATACGCGATATGCAAAAACCATAAATAACATAACAAGTCTAAATATCACGTACGCATGTCTCAGCCTAGTTAATAAATAAACTTCAAAATTTGTAATAATCCAATGTATTTAATAATGGAATATATGATCGAATGTGTATATTATTAAAACAAGTCAAATGTATATTATAATTACTCCCTTGATATAAACTTAATATAAAACAAAACATTTATATTTAACTTATTCATCAATTTAAACATCAATTTTATATAACAATTAATCAACTAGGTTAATCATGAATTACACACATTATTTGTCGCCTATTAATCAAACTAACCAAGCTAGAACATAACCACCCATCATTGAAACAATGCCGCATTTAATGTTCTCCATCACACATTAATAAACATACTAAACACACGTTGAGCTAATGCACTTCCAGGCCGGATCCTGCTGTTTAAATAGTCACTTACACATCCAAATTTCCAACATCAATTACTAATAGACAAGGTCATTAAGCATTTGATAAAGAATTTACACAACCTAATTTAAAATAATATGCAAGCCATTATCAAAACATATGGTGCTCATCACATATATTATGCATTTAAGGCACACAACTAAGTAATCGAGATTAATATAAGTTTTACCTATCATAACCAAACACTAATATATTAATTTAGCCATTTTCGCATGGCTTATATACACAACCAAAATAAATCCAACCTTTCAAAAACATAAACCAACTTATACATGCCATAATTCAAGTTTGACTTATAAAGGTACCAAAATAGCTGATAGTGTGATGAACTTGGCTGACGGTCCCTGAGCTTGTAGCTTGACTCCAAATTTATAAAATAAATACAAATATACACACAGTAAACTACTTAAGCTTAGTAAGTCATAAGCAAATAAACAAGCCGATAATATAATTAACTTAATTTAACCAAATTTCAATATCATTAACAAGCTTACTCTCAACTTATATCTTCAATTATAATATACCAACCACATATATTTATTACTTTAGCCGAATATTCTCAAGTTAAGTAATAAAACCACTGCTCAATTTTTAAAAGCCAAAACGTCATAATTAATCAACCACTGCACAATTATATAAGTCCAAGAACCGTAATTCAATATTATGTACATATACTCTTATAAGACTAGTTATTTAAGATCACTTATATATGCACAACCAAAAATTAATTCCATAAGATACTTACATTTGTTCAAAGCCGACTACACTTATTTAATTCATGTATATATTTAACCTTACATCACATAAAATTTATCAACTATCAAGTCACATACATACCTTATTATCGATAGCTAACAAGCTTAATCATACCTGGCCTTTTAGCCCATTTTACACATTCGATCACGATTTACCTTTGCCCGATGAACCATTCGAAATTGGATAGGACACTTGGATAATCACATAAATCGTACAATGCCAACGTCCCAGACGTGGTCTTACATGTAGCCACAAATCAATGCCACTGTCCCAGACAGGGTCTTACTCGTAAACACATATCGGAACCATATATCGATGCCATGGTCTTACTTGCACACATATATTGGAATTCTATGTCATGACATATGTATCCTAACTATTCCTAAGGTTCATATGAGGCTTTTGGACGTCGTAACTCGGTCGAATCGAACTCGGAAGTGTAGTAGCCAAATTTAATCATGTTCGGCCATAGCATATTTAAATTCTAATATTTCATAACAGCATATAAATATAACATTAAATTTCCAAATAAACACATATATTTGCTTATAAACTTACCTCGGACAATGAAAAACTGGTACGGATCGACTAGTCGACAACTTTTGACTTTCCCCAGTCCAAATATGATTTCTTTAGTTCTTGATCTAAACATATTCAAATGAAGCTCATTCAAACATATTTTCATTCAATTTAGTCCAAAAACACATAAATAGACAAATTACCATTTTACCCCTGACATTTATAATTTTTACAATTTAATCCCTATTGCACAAAACACAAAATACACCAAATTTCTCCATACTTATGTTGGGCCGAATTTTACACACTCTCAAACAAGCCCATATATTCAATTTATTTCATTAGTCCCTCAAATTATTATTTTTGCAATTTAGTCCTAATTACTCAAAATCATCAAAAACTCTAATACAAAATATGTTAATCTAAAACATATCTTTCATTTTTCATCATCAAACAACAAAAATCACAAGCTATCAACAATGGCACAACTAAAAATATTCATCAAAATCAAAAATTCAAGCATGGGCTTTGTAGTACTCGAAGCAACGATCTCAAAAACGTAAAAATTATCAAAAATCGACTAAAAACGAACCTTGAATTTGAACTTGAGAGATGGCCGATCCTAATTTCTTCTCTTTTTTTTCTTCTTTTGTTTATAATCGGCTATGGTGATATTATAAGAGCACTTAGGCTTATTTTATTTTATAACATATATTATATAAATTAAAGGTTGGCTTCCTAAATTACCCTTTTAAAAATTAACAACTAAAGCTTATAAGCCAAGGACATATTCGTCCATGTCACATGCACATGGTTTCTAACTCATTACTTATTTTATATACATATAATTATATACATTTTATTATTATAACAAATACATATATATTGTACATATTAAATAAGAAAATATATTCAACTTAGTTAATGCCGTCCACTAGTATATATAGAAAAAAAATTGGACTTTTTGCATCATGAGTGCTTCCATTTAAGAAGCCATTACCAAAACAGTCCTTACAATTAAAACTAGCTAATTTTTAATTTATGCGATTAAGTTCTTTCATTTAATCGAATACCCAAACGATAAAATTAAATCATGAAAATTTCACAGATATAAATTCACACAAAATAAACACGGAAAATAATTTAGAAATATTTTTCTGACTCAAATTCGTGATCCCGAAACCATCATTTCGATTAGGGTCTAAATCGGGCTGTTACATATCTACCGTAGGTAAATTCGCTTATAATAATAGTTATGAGTCCAATATAAAAACGGCACCATTTGAAGCTCTTTACGAGAGAAAGTGTAAAACACTGTTGTATTGGTCTGAATTGAGTGAATCTAAAATGCTAGGAATTGATTTGATCCAAAAAACTAAAAACAAAGTTTGAATTATTTGAGAAGTTGCATCTGATCGTCAGAAATCGTACATGGATCCAAAAAAAAGGATATAGATTTTGCAGTTGGCGATCGAGTATTTCTAAAAGTTTCTCCATGGAAGAAAGTACTATTTTTTGACAGGAAAGGAAAGCTGAGTTCAAGATTCATTGGACCATATGAGATTATTGAAAGAATCGGCCCTGTAACCTACAGATTAGCTTTGCCCTTTAAACTCGAGAAAATTCATAATGTATTCCACGTTTCAATGCTGAGATGGTACAGACCTAATCCTTCACATGTGATTCCTCATAGTGACATTGAGTTACAACCAAATTTAACGTATTCAGGGGAACAAGTGAAAATTTTAGGCTTGGGAAGTTAAAGAACTATGGAATAAACATGTATCGTTAGTAAAAGTCTTGTGGCATCGTCATGGAATAGAAGAAGCTACCTGGGAAACCAAGGAATCAATGAGACTACAGTATCTAAATCTATTCTCAAGTAACAATTTCGATGACGAAATTTCCTAAGGGTTGAAACAGCCTGATTTTTAGTGGTAACGGAACTATGGTTTCGAGACCACAAATTTTCGTAGTGTCTACTCATAAATATTGTTTTTAGAATATTTATAGAGTCATTAGAGTTGTATTAAAATTTGGTCAAGAAATTTTAACGTTTAAATAGTTAATTAAAGAAAAAGGACTAATTTGAAAAAAATGCAAAAGTTAGTAATTATTGTAGTTAGATGATTTAATATATTAATTAATAAAGGTGGAAGGACCAATAAGGAAATTAGACCTTATTAGTTAGTACTGGATGGTAATGGGGTTAATAATTAAAGAAACATTTAAAGAAAATTGGTTACATGGCAATTTTGTAAATTATTCAAAATAAAAAAATTGAATCAAAGGCTTTATTTTTTTTTCCTTTTTTTCTTCTTCTTGGCCGAACCTCACCATTGAAGACTTTGGAAGCTTTGTTCATCTCTTAACTTTGCATGGTATGGAGATTTACCCGTTTTATTGTAATTTTTATATTTTTAATTTTGTTGCAACTAGAGGTGTGCATGGGTCGGGCCGGGCCGGGCTCGGACAAAAGTTTAGGCCCATTTTCTATGCCCGAGCCCAGTCCGACCCGAAATATGGGCCTAAAAATTTGTCCAAGCCAGGCCCAAAGTGAAATTATTAAGCCCGAGCCCGGCCCATATTAATTTTTTTAACTTATTTCATTAAATAAAAATTTTAAAATATAATAAATCATCAAATACATTTAAACAAATATTAAAACAAGAAACAAATAAAAAATGATATTAAAACAATTCTTAAAACAATACACAAATTGAAAATATAGTAAAAAGTGATTATATTAAAATTAAAAATAAAATATAAATATGATTAAAAATAAAAATATATATATTTAATATATAATTCGGGTTGGACCCGGGCAAAAAGAGTTTTACCTGAGCCCGACCCGTTTTCTAAACGGGTCTCTTTTTTTGCCCAAACTCATATTTCGGGCCTATATTTTTACCCGAACCCTCCCATTTTTCGGGCGGGCCTTCAGGCTGGTTGCAACTAGGTCCAACTAGCCCACACCTTCGTTTTTGAATATGTTAAAAATTTTAGAAGTTTCCATTGATGAATCTTAAATGTTTTTTTATGATAACCATATATTTGAAGCTTTGATTGCGTTGTTTGATGATTTTGTAAAGTGATTTTTGTTAGATTTAAATTTTAGGATTAAATTATGAAAATGTCAAAATTTTAGGATTTGATAGTAAATTTGATGTTTAGTAGGGACTGTATAAAGGCCTAGTATATTCGGCTATAATTTTGACTTGAGAAAAATAATTAATTTGATGATTTTCGGGTTAAGGGATTAAATTGTAAAAATTGTAAAATTTTAGAGTAATTGTGTAAATTTAGAAATTAAAAGGGTATTAAATGTAAAATGAATTGGAATTTGAAACGCAAGCTGATAATTGAGAAATTTTACATTTTAAATCAAGATCCAGCAGATACTCGTCGAAAAGGAAAAATTATAGAATAGTCCCTAAACTTCTACAACTGCCACAATTCAATCCAAGTAAGTTAGTACAGTTTAAAATTTAATATGTATATGAATTTTTAAACAATTTAAGATGATACAATAGATATATTTAATTGTTGTTGATGAAAGGTTAATTGAGAAATGTTATCAAATTTTGATGTTTGGATCGGATTGAATGCAGGGTAGAGTATTATCGAGATATGGTGTGTTATGGGGGTTTGGAGTGGAGATTGTTGTGGAGAATGTTTCCGGAGTGGACCAAGGTTCAGCATTTGTTGCGAACTCTCGTGTTATACTCTTTGTTTTCGTGTGATTCGGTTGGACTAGCTCTTATGAGTATTGGTATGTCTTAGAGGGACTAGCTCTTATGAGCATTGGTATGTTTTGGAGGGATTAGCTCTTATGAGAATTAGTGTGTTTCAGAGGGATTAACTCTTTTGAGCATTTGTGTGTCAGACGGATTGGCTCTTATGAGCATCTGGTGTGTTTTGGTTAGATTGTCGATGTACTCGTATCCGTAAGTCGTTCAACAAATTGGAAATCTTGGTAAAGTAACTTGTTTTATGATTATGATGTTTTTACTATATTTATTGGAGTATTGATTTGAACTTTTATGATTTATCGATTGAGGTTGTGGACGTACAGAAAGCATTCATGGTTGAAATATTATTATTTGAATTGTTGTACTTACTTAGGTAAGATTTATTGTTTTAACACGTCCAACTTACTAAGCTTCATTGAGCTTACTTGTGTATTTATTGTTCTTATAGATACTCAGAAGGTTGGATGATCGGATTGGCACACGAGTCACACTATCCATAAATCTCGGTAGTTTTTGAAATGTTCATTTCGGATTATATGGCATGTAATAGGCTTTTGTGTTATTATTACTAATATTTTTGGATATGTAAATATTAAGTGTGATCTTTTGTGTAAATTGCCAGCTTATATGATACATGTGAATGAGGTAAGGTTCCAGTGCTAAAATGAATGATATGTGTTAATGATATATTGTGATTGAGGTACCTATGATAGGTACATTGGTTAGATGTTAGATTGGATGAATTGATAAGTTGTGTTTGAAGTTTTATTTTGATGTATAGTTGTATATACTTGTGGTATCTATGAGGATACATTGGTTAGGCACTTAGGATGTTAATTTGGCATGTTTTGGCTCGTTTAAAGTCACTTTGAATAGGTCTTTTGGCTTGTAAGTAGATTGCTTAGAGTCCAAGTAAGCTTGAAATGATAAACTTGTTGTTTAAGGTTCATTTTGGGTCCACACGGCCTGAGACATGGGTGTGTGACTCAGCCGTGTGTGATACATAGCCTAATGATATGGCCGTGTGTCCCTTCTAGGTTTTAATGCATGCAAGTCAGGCAATTACACGGCCTAGCACACAGGCATGTGGGGCTATTTCAAGAGTTACACAGCCTGGCACACAAGCATGTGACACAGCCGTGTGACCCTACTCAGTGAGTTACACGAGTGAGGAAAAGGGCTGAGACACAGCCATGTGTCCTTAATTCGATTATTACACGGCCTGAGACATGAGCGTGTGTCTCAATCGTGTGAGGCACATGGCCGTGTGACCCCTACAGTCAAATTTTTCTAACTTTTGCATAAACTTTCCAAATGATTTCAAATTGGTCCCGAATTGTTTCTAATGTAATTTTTGGGCCTCGAGGGCTCGATTTAAGGACATTATGTATGTGAATTATTAATTTATAATGCGTATTGGATAATGTATGAAATGTACGTTTAAACGTTTTGTTTGTATGGTAATGCTCTATAACCCTAATCTGGTGATGGATACGGGTTAGGAGTGTTACAGACAATGTCATGTGTTTCACTGTTTCTAGTTCTTGAAACTATTTAGAGAGGCATTTTGTTTGAATTCCGAGCTGTCCTAAGACTCTAAACATTACAAGCTTAAAAGACCTTTTGGAACCTGAATATTCCACTAGCACATTTCTCTTAACTTGTTGCATTATTTTGGATGAATGCTTTCAATTTGCTTTATATATCGGTATTGTATCCACATAGACCGTTTTTATGGATAACACAATTATAAATATACTCATTTGGATTGCTTCTAGATTTTTTAGCCTTTTAATTTGTTGAATTGATTTGTATTTGCTTTAATGTAGGGAAATTTGATCTACCGTAATTTGATATGTCAAAATAGGCTTCCCTATTATACTTAGAGAGCTAGTTTTCGAGTAAATTTTTGTCTTTTATGTAGTTTAGCATAGTTTTAAAATTTTCTATTTAATAAGTGTTTAATGTGTTTTTGTACTCGTTTTGAGACCCAAATTGGCCAAATGTGTCATTTGGGTCCTAACAATTGATTGAGTACTATAGGAATTCAATGGTGGCGTAGCTTTAAGCAAAAACATCACTAAGGAGGGGGTATCACGATATCAAAAACTAGGTATCATGATATTCTCAATAGTCATGAAGACCACCTATAGTGGTATTACAATATCCTCAGGTATCGCAATACCCAGCCTTCAAAGGGAACTCCCGATTTTGAAACCACCAATGGTATTACAATATCCAGACCATTGGTATTGTAATATCACTGTCATGGAGGGATAAAAATTGACATCAGAGGTAGTCTTTGTCCAACCAGAGCACCAATAAAAAAGACACATTGTGGGGCATTTTGGTCAAGAACAAAAAGTCAAAATTGCTACTAAAAAGAGCCAAAAATTGGTTGGAGGGAAGGAAGATGCATTAGACACAATTTTAGTTCATCTTTTTAGTTTCTCTCATTTTTAAGGCTTTAGTTCTTCTCCTCCATAGCTTAGGATTTTAATTTTCTGCAATTTCCTTATTCTCTTTTCTTTTCCATTCTTAGTGTTAGTTAACATTGTAGCATGTTTACTACCTTAAACTTGGTTGTAATCACATTTTAATCTCTAGTTTAATGTTATTTCAATTTGCTTTCTTTTCATCTGTCAAAAATCTTAACTTTAGTGTTCTTGGTTATTTATTTTGTTTCTAGTTGTTTGGCTTAACATTTTTCCAAGTAAAAATTAAAACTTTAATCTTTTTATTGAGTTTTATGTCAATGGCTTTCATGGTTGCTTCCTTGATGTTTGTTAGCTTAGAAATGGGCATGGTAACTAAACCCTATGGGGGTTGGTTGATGGAAATGTGGGTAACATAATTTTTGCGTTAGGAACTAAATTGCAATAAATTGGACTAAGTTGAATGAACCTCAAAACTTAGGATTGACGCCCGTAAGGTAAATCAAGACAAGTGACCGAGAGGTAATCTTATTAGGCACCAATTCATTAGTCCTGTGTTAGTCGGGTGAGATCAAGAGATAAACCAGACTAATTTGTCTAATTTGGTAAATTTGAGACCAAGAGGTAAAATGGAGCCACTTTAGGAGTTCAAGCAATTTAGATCCCTAATTTGATTACTAATGAACCACATTGAAGTCAACCAACCACCGTTCATATTTGATTAGATAGGTTTATAACTTTGCATGCTTTACGGTTTAATCCTTTTGTTAAGTAGTTAATTAATTAGTTTAATTAAACTCAAATTCATGGTTTGTCGTACTACGTTATCTAGCGACTAGTTGTTTGGACTCTTTAATTGCATGTTTGTAGCTAGAATTCACTCAATCGCCGACTCCTATAAGTTTGATCCTCGGAGTACTCTTGTACCATGTTGTATAAATTATATTTCAACTGACTTGCCACACTTGTAGACACCGCACATAGTATTTCTTATTTGATTGTTGTATTAGTATTGATTCTCGCTCAGCCATGGTGTCTGCACGCTGGAGGCTGGCGAGACGGTCGAACAATATAAGAGAAAATAAAATAATTAAAATATATATTTTTAAAATTTTATATGGGAGATTGGTCTGTTATTGGTTGGAACTTTTTTTAACGGATATAACATTTTGGTGTAAAATGGGTGATGGAAGAATAATTTAGGTATTACTTAGGACAAAAAAAATTAAGGTACTAACTTGGAAAAATGGTATAGTTTAAGTACTAATTTGTAGGTTAAGCATTTTTTTTAAAATAGACTTAACAAGTTGACTAACATTGGACTATTGGAGATATCAAATTGCGAACAAAAAAAGTTGTTTTGGTCTCATTATAAGTACTGGTCATGTCTGTTCTTTTTGTTAGACAATACCTAGAACTACCTAAAGCCCCTCTCCAACACATAAATAACAGGATAATGCGCTTCACGCACTCGAACTCACGTCCTCCTGCATTGGCAACAATGTCATGCCAATCGAGCTAAAACTAAATCGACATGAATGTTAGCTTTCAATCATGTTAAGATAGATTTTAAATATCACTTATGCTACGTCCGGTAGGAGTATTTCTTTTTACATGTTTATTCACGAATTAGGTATAAATTAACTACAATTGGTAATTTTTAGCAACACACATTACTTGTTTGTGACAAAGAGAGATTTTTTATTTTATTTTGAAGAGATTTATAACAGTTCTTACTCATCATTCTAATTTCACATTTAAATTTTTATTCTTTATTTTATATCTAACTTTTCTAACACATGTATTGAATAAGCCATTTCCTTGTGTTATTATACTAGTAACAAACTTCTTCTTTTTTAAAAGGATTAATATACCATTTGGTATCTATATTTGACTTCAATGTTCAATTTGATACCTAAACCAAACAATATCGTGTGGCCCAATAAATATTTGACATATGTGCTTTAGTAAAACATTATAGATACTTAATTTGGACAAAAGCAAACTCATGTACCAAATAAAACATTGAAATCAAACTTAAGTACTTGTATAGGACAAAAAAAACTTAATTGCCGAACTAAACATTAAAGTCAAACTCAAATACTAAATTAAAACATAAAAAAGAAAATTTAAATGCCAAATTGAATATTAAAATTAAATATAAGTACGATATAGTATATTATCGTTGTTATTTATTTTTTTCATAATAGTTCAGATTCGTTCTTTTAACCCTTTTTTCTTTCTTTATTTGTTTCTTGTCTTCCTTGCTTAATAATTAGAAATTGGTTTTCAGAATTATCATTAATTCCTATAACTTTACATGTTTTTACCTTTCATTTTCTTAAAATATAATTTTAAAGAAAAAATTTAAGTTGAAAAACTAATAAAAATGCTCCAATTGATGTTTCTGTGACTTTACCATCTACAATTGTTTTTATTTCCTTCAATATTTCTTCATTTTTATTTTGCACCAACAGTTTTTCAATCACCAAATTGATACATTTTATTCGAAATATGCGCTGCCTGGCAGCAACTGTGGGGCTGCAGCAATGCTTCATGACCGAGCAGCACTCTTGTTTCAAACTATTGGCATTGCTGCACTGCAATGCATTCAGTCCCACGAGGTTGTTTAAACTGGTGAAATCAATTGGATTGAAAATAAATTAGAGTATCAATTTAGAGAGAGATTTTAAAACGGTTGATTCAAGAATTAGTCTGAATCGATTGAATCAAATAAAAAATTAATTGAACTAAATTTTTAATGATTTATTTAATTTTTAAAATTAATTAAATATTGACATGTCATCCACATGTATCTCATGTCAACAAAGTTAATAAACGTTAACTTTTTCATCCATTTTGAGATGCTTAGACAAAAAAACACAAATTTAAAGACTAAAAAAGCCCAAAAAAAATAAATAGAGGGTTAAAATAATTTTTTTTTGTAAAATTTGAAGGTAAAAAAAATCATTATGCCTATATTAAATAATTTCACAAACAAAATTGGGGTATGACAAGTTTACATATAATAAAAAAATTTTAAAAATATAAAAATATTAAATAAATGAAACACGTGGCAAATTTATAATTTTATTTATAGAATTAAAAGTAGTACTCACCCATACAAAAATGCGTGAAAATGTGAAATATGCCTTCCCCATTAAGAAAAAAAACTAAGGCCACGTTTGGTTGGAGGGAATGGAATAGCCATTCCCTCCTTATTCTTAAATGAATAGTTAAGCCATCGATTGCTTCACCGTTTTCTTCATTCGACGAATGGCTATCCCTCTCCTATTCATCTGATTTGCCGAATCATCATTCGGTGAAGGGGGCTAAGAGTAGCCTATTCAACAACGGACGTAATAGCAAAATTTTCCCCCAGACAATTTTACCCTGTATTTGTTCAACCATCGTTTGTCAATTTCGTCGTTGTTGTGAAAGTGGTGCCTCTGTCGATTCTGTCATTAAGAACCGTCGATTCATCTCCGACTCATTCCCTGCCTCCGCAAAGCTGCCTCCTTTCCCTTGTGAGAACCTCTGTAAGTTCCCATTTTTTCTTCCTCTTCTTGTTTTATAATTTCAACTATGTTTGTATTATTGGTTTTGTTTTTCCTCTTTTCTTTCGAATTTTTTTTCAATTATCATTGTTATAAGAATCACCAAGAAGAATAGTGAGAAATCTAGTTCACATTAAGTCATTATTTTCCATAACTTTCTTGAATTTTGAAGAAAAATGGAATTTTTTTAACGTTCCTCTCTTAAAATCTTCCAAAGTGGCATTTGGGTTACATTTTCATTGTCTCGAATCTTATTTTTCTTGAAGTTCTTCGTTCATGTATAATGTTGTCTGAATCTGTGTTTATGGGGATGAGCAGAGAATTTGGACCAATTTGAATGTGATGGGTTTATAGTGGATGATGAAGAGGAGGAGGAAGACGAAAACAATCAAGTTTTGAAAAGCAAGAAGACGAAAAAGAAAAAGAGGGAAAGGTAAACTTTATATCCCAATGTGTTATGTTGATTGATTTTAATCTTATGACTATCTTTGCCATTTATGAAGTGCTACTGGCTTTTAATTCTCTAGGAGATCAGTGAAGGATCCTGTTATGTATGATGATGATGGTGAATTTGTTTAAGAAAACAGAATTTCAGGCATTTGTCAATTTCCAAAAGTAAACATTGAACTTGATCCATACACTCAATTTTATTCGTTGCTATCATTTGTGTTACTAATCATTGTAAGATAGTTCTAGCATTCTTAAGAAAAATTCCTATGTTTGACATTTGATATGAAGTTGCCGAGGTTACAATATCCATGATTTTTCCCCGATGGTTTTGTTGGATGAAAATTTACTCAGAAGCTGAAATGTTTAAGCGGCTTAAAAGAAATTTGGAAACGTACTAAGGTGGTTGAGCAACTGGTTCTTCCGATGATGAGGGTAATTTCCTACTCGATTTGAGTAATCTTTCTCTTGTTTCTGCTGAATGATGTTGGAAACAATTTTACTTCTTTGTTTGCCTCGATTGTCACTAATTGCTCAAATGTTTTAACTTGCCTATGCATTGCCTACCAAGAAAGAATGAATGAATAAAGCGTTATTAATGTAGTTAGATATTGTAGGCCTGCTATTTGATAATATATTCGGAGAAGAGAAAGCTTCATTCTGTGGTCAAAACTATGAGATGAGTGATTTTATTGTGGGTGAGGAAAAATCTTATGGAGAGGGATCATCTCTAAGGTACATATTACTCATCATAAAGTCACTTTTTATGAAGCTTTTGACAAACATTAAGTACCTTGAATATTGGTTGAGTGTTAAATATTTTACCTTATCTTATCTGTTTGTTAATGCTAACTATCTTTGTAGGTGGTTGAAGATGAACAAAAAGAAGATGGAGCAAGTCATAACCATTTGTTCATCTACCTTAGATGACAAGGTTCCTACATCGATGATGGCAATCGGACACTGAATCATCGAAGCAAGTTCAAGCTTCAAAAGTGAACATGGATAATTCTAGTGAGTTTGAGCCCTTTTTTTCTAGCCAACAAGTATACAACTGAGAGGGATGATCTTATCAGGCAGACTGATATCCCAGAGAGGATGCAGGTATATTTTGTTGCATTCAATCCCTTAAGGTACTAGACTTGTATTAATTTAACTATTTCTTTTCCTTAGATGATTGAAGAAATCGTGGGGCCTCCTTCACTTGATAAAAGGAGCATAAAAGAGGGGACTATTTGGATACATAATCAACTTGTAATGAATTCATATATATTGTTCTGCAAGAAAAGAACTGAAGAAAGATCTCAGTAGAGAGGTATCTTCTCTCTTGAACAAAATTAAGAAGGAAGATATTATGAGGTTCTGGAATTGCATCATGTGGAGAAGTTTGATGTAAGTATACTAAAACTTTTGTTCAAAGTTTGAAATTAAAATGCAAACTTACATGCATGTTTTCTCTCTATGCTAGGTTCCATTTATTGTCATGTATCGAAAGGAGCAATGTCTGAGTCTGCTGGATGATTTTGAGCAAAATAAGGCTGAGAATTAAGATAATAATGATGTTGGACAAGCAGGGCAATTGAAGTGGCATAAGGTAAGTTTTTTATTAAATTTTTGCTAATGTGCCAAGAGTCGAGGGTGGCTCAGATGCCTTAATCAATGGCCGAGCCATAATAATGGTCTCTATAATGTGATGGTATACTGAAAGTGTGACTTCCAAGAACAAGTTCTATTTTTATGCATTATTTTTGTGGTACTTTGGATTATAAAAGAATTAGACATGTGGTTGCTCCTTCAGAAGCGTATGAGTGTGCTTCAGATGCACCAAAGAAAAATTTACGATGAGGAATGTCTGAAGATTGATAACAGTGAAAAGTATACTTTGAATAAGCAGTTATTCGAATCAATATCAAAGTCTCTCAATGAAGCTGAAACGAAGGAAGAGATTGATGACGTGGATGCAAAGTATACTCTGAATAAGCTGTTATCTGGGTCAACATAATCTGCACCATCTACAATTTATGTTATTTGGATTCATTCGATTGTAGGTGTTGAGTAGGGTATGTATGATGTATCTAGTGTAGGTCTATTCATTATTTTTTAGATTTTTATATACAAAATTCTTAAAAGATCCATGTTTAAATGTTAATAATACTATATGTTATTTGCTCAAAAAAATGAATTTGACAAAATGAAAAAAAAAAATTGGTAGCTCCGTAGTAGAATCACTAGTCTATCTCTCTGGCATGTAATAATTTTGAGAAAGAAAATATTGGTATAGTTATTGTTTCATTTTTGTATTCACATGTACGTATCGATTCAAAGTTTTTAATATTATTCCATACTAAGATTTTTTTAATAATCTTTTTACTTTTTCTATTTTTTAATGAATTTCGGATAATATTGTTGAAATATAATTTTGTAAGTTTTATAATTGATTGGATTTAATATATTCCTCATATAGATATTATGCAAAGGTATTCCTTCGATTAAATTCAATTTATATTGTAATAATAAAGTCATGAAGACTTGACTCTCCCAAAATGGTAAATTTATTATAAAAACCTTTTAAATTTTATCAAATCATAAATTAATATAATTATAAAATTATAATTTGATCTCTTATAAATTAATTATTCATTTTTAATCCTTAAAATAATTTTTTAACTTCTCCTTTGCTTTTAGCACATTTTGTAATTGTAATGCAGTTTAAAAATAATAAAGTAGATTATATATTATTTTAATAATATTATATATTATGATTTTTGAATTCATATAATAATTATATTAAGAATATTATTAAATTGTATATTATTTTATTAAATTATATTTAACAATAATTATGTTAAAATATGATTAAATTATTTATTATTTTTATTAAATTATTTTTAATAATAATCTTATTAAAATTTAATAATAATAACAATAATCATCTACCTAACAAAAAAATTCTACTAAGGGTATTCTAGTTATTTTAGTTTTTTTTCTTATTCTATTACAACATCATTCCATTCAACCAAACATAAGAATACTATTACAGTTCTATTCTATTCCATTCAACCAAACAGTTGAATTACTGATTACAGCTCTATTCCATTACAGTTCTATTCAATTACAGCCCTATTCTATTACAGTGAACCAAACGTGCTGTAAAGATATTAAGGTAAGAAGATACCATCTTACATTTACGTTTTCCGGGGTTCAAATTTTGTCATCCCCTTTCCCTTTTAAAATACTATAATGATAAAAAGATTGCACTCGTGGATGATTTTTTAACTACTTAATAATTGAAACACCGGAGTGGAGTATGAACTTAATATGATTTTCATACATAATAATTTACCAAAATAAAGTTCACTGTCTGGACTAATAACTAAGTGATGACAAGATGTTAAATACAAAAATTTAGTCACTGGTTTTTTAACTAACACTACACCACCACCACCAGCAGCAGCTATGCTTCTTAAACCCCATCTCAGAAAACAGGACGGGAAGGACACCACCAACCTTCAATTTTGCTTCTTGTTCTTTGCAGCTGCATGTTGTTGAGGCTCCCACCCAGACATATGCTGACTGACACCAGGGCCGATCTGATCTTGAACGCGCTCTGACCTGGGTGTGTGCTGCAATGCAGATGTTTCATTGACATGTTTCACTCCTTCAGTTCGTGAATTCACGATAGGAGGAACCATGGTGTTCCCCATGAAACCGTTTTCCATTCTCTGATGATGCAAGGGAACTGGCTGGTGAAAAAACTGATTAGTGTTTGGCTGCAATGGAACAGGAGCAGTTGAAGATGTTTCCAATGGGCTGCTAACAAAAGGCATGCCAACACTAGCTACATTGTGCCTAGATAGAAGACCAGAGTTAAAGTTAATCCCCGTCACCCGCTTAACTGTTTCTTCAGCCATTTTTACCTGAAAATTTCAAGTATAACAATCAACATGATAGGCATGGAATTAAAGTTGCATCAATCGGCATCAATAGTGATTCATAAAAAAAAACCAAAATGGCTACAACCAATCGCAGCAGTTTCAGGCATAAAAGATGCAAGACTGTGCTTCACAGTTTGCAACGGTCCAAACACTGACATTAACATCTGATGTCCAACAAGGTAACTCCAGTGCATTAAGAAGAGAGATCATGTCAGTATCCATTATGTAAATTTCAGAGAGACATACAAATCATAAATAATTTCAAGTATATTAACAGTCGAACACACCATAGAACTGAGTGTGTCAGTACTGGACAAGTCCAGCAGATCCCTGAAATGGAGAACATACAGATCACCAAAACCAAATTAATCTCCCTTCACCGAGAGAATTGCAGCTACTAAATTCTGAAAGCTCATTTTCTATTTCATCCTTTCATCCTAGATTAAGGAAAATGAATTACCCATGGCTTTTCAGAATTTGACCGACTAATCTTCACAAACTTCATGATGTCACAATAACATATTCTCCTGTCATTTATATGGAAGTAAATTTTGAACTTTCAGCAGGAACCATAAGTCAAACTAACTGAAGAATAACTGGACCAAAGTAAGAAAAGGCAAATTAGGCAATGGTGATAATGACGAACTGATGCTGATGGTTTACCTTTGCTCTTAATGTTTCGATATCAGCCTTCAGAATTCTATTGTCCACAGCAGCTTCGTCATACTTGTGATTCGTGTCAGTGAGACTCTTGAGTAATGTAGAATGTTCAACTCTTAGTTGGCCAACCTAGAAAAAATCACTTAGAGGATTAAAAATAACAATAAAACAAACTGCACCAGACCATTAAGGGGTAGGAGGAATGATGTAGTAAAACCTGCGCTTCAAGTTCATTCATATGTGCTTGCTTTCTTCTCCTTGAGCGTCTAGCTGATTCTCGATTTGACCGCATTCTGAGCCATCAACAATATACCAATTAATTCAGGGCAATTTTGTGATTTCATCACCAACTCAAAGATTGAATTTAGTGAGAATTTACTAATTCACATGTCTAGTAGTAAGATAAGTAATTACTGCTTAGAATGTTTGTGCTTTAAACCAAGATATTGATTTAAGAAAACACAAAAAGAAAAATCCCTGAGCCAAGAGCTGAGATTAATTCTTGAAAAAGACAACAGAACTATGTTCGACTAAGAGGTATAGAATTGTAAGTTCAAGCTCTATTTGCAAAATAAATATTTGATCTTTTTGAAGATAAGAAATTAGTTCTTATAGCTATTACTTAAAAGAGATGCTAGTCTTTTTAATTAGGATAAAAAGAAGAGAAAAGGAAATCAAACATGTTAAGCGAAAGAGAATAAATAACAGAAAGCATTTCAAACTCCTCAAAACAATCAATAATACAAGTCAAAAATAGAAAACATGATTACCTCCTTGCACGTTTTGCATCAGCCGGATCCATGTTGTCAGTAGTTTCAGTATCTCTAAGTTCATCATCATCTGAATCTTCTCCTGATGACACACTTGTTGTTTGCCTCATTTGTACCTTTGATTTTTTCTGTGTAGTAGACATAGCCAAGACTTCACTAGGTGTAGCATCTAGTTCACCCTGTCCTTGAGCCTTTGAGGAACCTACAATGGTAGAATCTGTATCAGCTAGATATTATTATATGTAAAGCAGTCATTAAAAAAGGAGAACGAAATTAATGCAAGAAGAGCTCCAAAGATCTTTACAATATTTTCTACAGATTAGATATTAGGAAATGTGAAGAAAAAGAAGCAGGAAGGAAAATGGAGAAGTGGAGAAAAATGAAAAATAAACTGGATAATATTTCATTTCTTGTTTGAATGCCTATGTAAAGTTTATAAGAAACTAATAAAAATTATCAAATCTAGTAAAGAAAATTAATTCCATTTTTATGTATCCCTCCATCTTTCTTCTCATATTCCTTTCCTTCACTCTTTCAGAACAAACATGAATCAAAGATTGAGTTACGTTGCACCTTGTGAAGACAGAAAACATTAGTAACTTGCAGTTATTATTTATTAGGAATAATCATGCATGATTCGTGCAGGATGGCTCCAGTAAAAACTAAATGAAAAACAATGCTTTCCTATAGTTCACCAAGAAGCAAAAAAATCATTGATGTAGTTAACTTAAAGGATCCAAACTACAGAAACATTCATGTCATTCATTCTGCTACTATCTCACCCTCAACAAATCACAAACTAGATGAACTACATTTGATTCAAAACCATATAGACTTTTCATAGTATAGATGGGGCTGACTGCCATCAGAAAAACTAAACCTGTTGAAGCAGTGCAGCCTCCTAATACAATGAAACATGCTTATGGGATAGAAACTGCTGATCTCCCAGTACAAGACTAGTGATCTTCCCAACTGCACTCCAACTCCAATTGAATTTGAGTAAGGCAGATGCCTTTATCAGTTTGCCGAAATACAAGTATTCAGAGCAAATTTTTACAGAAATCCTAGTTCTCCTTCGATAAAAAACACATATTACAAATAAAAATTGACTCCCTTAAAATCTAACTACTGCTCAGGAATACAATTACCCCTTAGAACTAACATGAAATCGGCTCCTTAAAATTTGAAACGTAAGGAAATAACTAAAATTAATTTACAGGGTTGCGTAAGTCGTATGCTTATATCACAGAAGTTGCATTCAAATATCAGAGTCAATAAGAAACGTGAAAGGTCCTTCATCCTTACTCTAAACAAGTTCAATCTATTGCATTTGAGAAAAAAGGTAAGTCTAAAAAACTCGAATTCATTAAAAAGAACAAGTCAAATCAGAGGCATGCAAAGCAAAAGCTTACCTTGAATTTGGGATCTCGATTGAAGCGCTTGATCTTCAGCTTGCGCAGAGAAAACTTCTGCCTTCACAGATGATGCCTGAATAATATTTATTTTTCAGAAAAAATATCTAATATACTTATAATATTTAATAATAAATCCAATTGGAAATCGAGATTGGAGAGAGAAGAATACACGAGAGAGAGCAACAGCTGCGCAGGCTTGATGGAGCTTGTCCTTGAGGATCGCGCGGTACTCATCCGAGTCAATCGAGAACGTCGGTGCCAGATCGGACGGCGGACTGTTATGATTCTGATTACCAGGTCTTTTGATCTCCACCACGTCACCTTCACCATCGGCTTCTTCAGATTTCGAAACGGACGGCCGAGGTTCTGCCAAGGATGGACCGATCACACTCTCGTCCGAACGCGACACCGGGATCGCCCCGCCCGAACCAGAAAACTCTTCAATAAAATTGTCAAAAGCCCACTCCGATTGGCTTCGGCTCATCCCCGGCGGAGCCGCCCAAAAGGAGTCCGAGAAATCGTCAACTGAGAACTCAGTATGCATCGTTTTCAGTGAAATCCTTTTCCCTTCTTTTTCTCCACAATGCAATTCGCCTTCCTCTCTCTTTCTTCCAGCTTGTTTTTATCATTTAAAATTATATGCGGGAACAAACAGAATATATCCACTAACATTCCACTGGTCAAATTTTGATTTTAGTCCTTTTACTATAATCAAACTAAAAATTTAGTTCATATAGTATAATTCGACATAACTTTTTAATCTCAGTATTTTAGTAACATCATTAATTAATCCAACTATTTATATATTTTAATTAATAAAGTAGCGTAATAAGTTGAAAAACGTGTTTTTTATTAAAAATATAAGTCAATTAAACTAATTGATTAATAAAATCATATAAAAATAAAAAGAAAATAAAACCCTTGAAGACTCAGGTTTGAGTAATTATGATGTGTGAGTCTCCTTTTTACTTTGTGAATATGCCTTATATGAGTTGTGTTCAATTCGTTTTGAATTAGTCCTCGTCCTCTTTGTATTGTATTGGTTGAAATCTATATTATTGTCCATGGAACATATATTTGTACCAATCTTGTGATGTTTTTGAACTAGTGAAACTTTAAAAAGAATATACAGGGATAAAATCCTAAATTTGAGCACAATAAAAAGTACCAAAACCATAATTTGATCAGTTCTTACAATTAATACACGTGTTAGTTAATAAATGGGTGGGGAGGGCGGCTATGGGTAGAAATTGGAACACTTGATGATGTGCGCGGGCTAAGACAGTAAAAAAGAGAAGATGGGAGCAAAAGGTGTAGTGTACGTATTAGGGAAAAGTTGAAAATAGGGCCCAGTCGGTGGTGAGTTTCAACTTTCAACTTGGGTTTGGGCAAAAAGTAAATAAAGATTGTAGCTGTCATTGACAATACAGAAAGAAAGCAAGACGATAGGCCCAGTCATTTTACTGTACGGCTTCACACGTAATATCTTATTTCCCTATGTCTTAAGCAATGTATATTTTATCGTACCTTCGCTTTCAAACAAAACACTTTTCCCTGCCTTCTTACCGCCATGCCGGCACGACCGGCCTTTGGGCGGGTCGTTGTTAACATATCTCCCTTTATTTCTCTTTTTCGCTTTTTTTCCTACCCCTTTCCATAAAATAATCCAAGCTCTCTCCTTCCCTATGCTCTTTGACGCCGGAATGGAGGGAGAGAAACTCGACCACCTCGTGGCTTTCCACGACCTCTTTATGGAGTTGATCCCTTTTCTCCTATCGGGATTTCTTCGGCCTATTTTTGCTACTGCTCTTGACAAGATTCGTCGTCGCAGACAACTAAAAGCCTTCGCAAGCTCGAATATGGTGAAGCCGATCTAGTGAAATCAAATTCTTGTAGTCTGGTGACCGGTGCCGGTAACCAAGGTTGTGGCATCCTTTTTATTAGTGGTCCTGATGGTCTCCACGGTCATGACGGCGCTTCTTCTACCCGATCTTGCTGCAGTCTCAGCTTTCCCTTAGTGGTATTGGAGGCATGGCAACTTCTTGTCTCTCAAGCAGCTCAAATGGTCTTCTCCTCTCCCGCTGTGGCGACTGGCTGCGGGTGGTGGGCAATTCGGCTAGGGTTTGGGCTTGGGTTAAACGCATGTATTGACTGCTTGATCTCTTGAGCTTATTTAGCCCATCTGCTTGTAATCTTAACTAGTGAAATGAAGTTCATATTTCTTTGTTAAAAAAAAAAAAAAAATTGTATATTTTAACCCCTCATACTTTATAAAAAAAATATTTTGTTCTTCCATTTAATTTTATTAAAATATACTCATATTCCCTATACTATTCGTTATTTAAGAATTTCATCTTCGTATTTTTATTTTCAAAATTTTAACCCCTAAAAATTCTTATCTAATTAATAACTCTATTAAAATTTTCTGTTATCTATTCTGACATGGAATTTATAAATAAAATAAGGCTTTTAGAAGGTAAATTTTTAAAAGAAAAAATATAAAAATCTAAAAAAGTAACAATGTTCTTCATCTTCTTCGTACACCTTCCACCATACAATCGAAACAACAACCCAAAGATCCTCCATCTTCTTCTTCACTGATCCTAAGCGTAGAAACCTTTGAAATCGAAACCTTAAAATTATAATAAAAAACATTAAACTCATTTCATTTGTTATAGTTTTTCATTGAAATCTTGAACTCATTTTCCAAAAACCCATACCAATGTTCTTCATCTTCTTACACCTTCCACCAATATAATCTCTCTCATCTATTAAACCTGAAAAAATATAATATGTGGATGAACTTTCACAAATTTCGATTAAGGTAAGGAGGCTATAAATTGGGGATTTCGTCGATTAAAGGTTTTGAAGGAAATTTTCGATTTCAAAGTTTGGAATTTCGGGGGTCGTAAGGGCAACTGGAAATGAGTTAGGGATTTCGAAAATAAAAAACCCATAAAAATTATATTATCGATTTCAAGGATTCTTGTAAGGTTTCAAATTTCATGGGAGATCAGTAGTAGATAAGAAGATGGAGTAAAGAAAAAGCGATTTTTCGGGATGAGATTAAAAGTTTTGAAGCAATTCTATTTACTGTTTGACTTTTATGTGATTACTTTTTTAAATTTTACATTTTAAATTCCACCTAACTATTATTTTATCAGTAAATTTCATGTCAAGGTATCGGAGATTTTAAAAAAAGTTAAATTAATATTTGAAAATAAAATTAGGATAATTAAATTCCTCAATGAAAAGTATAGGGACAAAGAGTATATTATAGAGATATTTAATTAATTAAAAAATTTACATGCGTGATAAATGTAAATATCTTAATAAATTTAGCATTAATCATATAAAAAATTATTAAAATATGTAAAAAAATTAATTTTATATCGATATAACTAGATTCATTCCCTTAAACAAATTTCAATAAGGAAGTAATTGCATACACTATATCAACATTACATAAAATGCATTAGATTATAAATAAGCTTTTGATTTTTAAAATTATCTATTTAACCTTACTTATAATTCTAAAAATGATTTTAAAAATAATATTAAAAGTCTAAAATTTTATATCGGTATCTTAAAATTTAAAATTTCGTTTAGCATTACTTCTTAAAATTATTTTTGAGTAAAAATTAAATTTTTTTGGTTCTGCTTTTACAATGCATCTTTTATCTTGTTTAGTAATGTTTTTATCTTAAAAATATTTCTTAAAAATAATACTAAACTGACACTTAGTTAGAGTTGTGATTATTATTGATACCTAAAATAAATTTTGATAATACAAATTTTCCAAATTACATATTTTACTTTAAACTTATATGATAACAAAAGCCAATCCAATCCCTACACAAGAAGTAATCCATGTCAGTTGCGTTTCAATTAAGGCTTGGATTACACGTGACGTAAATGCCATCAGCTTTTCTTTATTTTAAACAAAAGAAAAGTAACTACTCCGTTTTCGTATTTTACTTTGTTTTATTTCTCACTTTTCCTCAAAAACGAAAAGGGTTGATATGATCTATTAATGTAACCTAAAGTATTAACATCCTTAAATTTATATGTCCACTTGATAGACGAATGTCACAAGGTTGGTTTTGTTGAACCGGCGGCTACAACGGAGTCGCGGCGAACCGGCAGTGAACCCCTAGGCCGGACTAAAAAAAATTGAGAGAAAATGTTTTTTGGAATTCTTTTTTTAAAAACAATATTCAGAATGAATATTTGGTAAAAATTTTAATTTATATAGGCCGTCTTAAACAACGTCGTTTTGATCGGAGTCCATAAGTCCCAAAACAACGTCATTTTGGGACCAAACCCAAAATCTGACCCGATCCTTTAATAAGATTCGCGTGTTTTAAAAAATGACCTAATTTCGCCTTTGGTCCTTCCGCTTTTGCGGCTTGTTTCAATCTAGTCATGTTTTATGTCTCTCTTTTTTTGCCACTTGATTCTATTTTACTTTCATTTTGGTTCTTGGACCATTTTAAGAGATGGGTACCTGAAACGATGTTGTTTCAGTCGAACCGAGACCCGACCCAAGATCCGACCCAAACCACTCCTAGGATCCGCGTGTTTTTTCTTGGGGGATATTTACACTTTCAATCTTTTCGCCTTTTAAGTTATTTTAATTAGGTCCTAATTCCATTTATTTTTTTTAGAAATTATACCATTTAATATTTTGTTTGTTTCAATTTAAACCTCACTCTCCTGCCCTCTAGGGAATGATGCATGCCCCAAGGGTTTGGGATAATTGCTCGCTTAGTCCCTAGTTATTTTTAGCGCGTTACATTTTAATCCTTATTAGTTTTTTTATTTATTTACAATTTACACCCCTTAATTTCATTAAAATTCCAATTAAGCCCTCTATTTATTTAATTTCAACCTTTTTACAAGTTGATTTATTTATTTATTCATTTATTTGTTTATTACTTTTTTTTCTTACACTTAAAAATTAAATTGTTTATATTCTTTTATTTGTGCAAAATTTTTATTATTGCCGTCATTATATTATTTTTATTTTTATTATTTCTTGTTATTTTATTATTTCTTTATTTATTTTTTGATATTTTCATGTTATTTTTTTTTAAATCATGCATAATCCACTTTTTTTATTTTTATCTTAAATTACATCATTTATTTATTATTACCATGACATGATTATTAATGTCAATGTTATTATTATAATTATGATATTGCTATTATAATATTTATTCATTTACTTATTATTTATCATTCTATCTGCATAGTCATTTTAAATTATCTCATTTTCACTATATCATACATTAAGGTTCAAACATTTATCCATTTGTATATCACGCCCGAATAAATTAAAAGCATGTCACCTTAAGTGTTACGTTTGTTTTTTCACGCGATGCATACAAAAAGAAAATTTTTAAACTGAGGTAAATGTTCATTATTTTGAATTTAGAAAAGTTGTGTTCCTAACTTACGGAATATGACTTCCTTCTAAAACCGAGATAGTCGAATATTTACTTTAAAATAAATAAAAACGATATTTAAGTAACGATCAATTGGTGTTTATTCTTATTTTAAGGCATTGTGTTCTAACTTACGGGACATGATCTTTTTTCTCGCTTAACTTGAAATAAGTCATTTTCGCGAAAATTACTTTAGTTAGGTAGTGCCTTAATACAAAAAGGATCGTGTTTTAAACTCTTTTTAAATTTTCAATTCACAACACTAAGACATTAATTAATCATCTAGGTACCAATTTTGGGCGTTATGAGGGTGTTAATCTTTTCTCGTGCGTAACCAACTCCCGAACCCATTTCCTGAATTTTGTAAACCAAAAATCGTTGTTTTAGTAAATTAAACCGTTTATTAAAACGATCAAATTATGAGGTGATCCGATCACACCTCATAAAAAAGGATTGGTGGCGACTCCCATTTTTGTTTTTAAATAAAAAGTCGATTTTAAAAAAAAAAAGGTTTCGACAAGACCTTTATTTCATGATTACTTATTTTTAAAGTTCAATCTTAGGCTCGGTTTAAAGTGTGGACCAAATATAACATCTTTAAATGTTTAAATCAATAAATAAGATTAGATTTGATGTGACAATTATCTTTAATTGTGTCGCAATTCGTCATGGCTATGCCTTGACAGTGTTACTATGATGTCCCTTAAACATTTGTCATGGTGTGGCATCCAGCATGGAAGGTATCCTAACGTAGGGGTATAATAATTGTCCTCTAATTGAAGAGAAGTTTATAAAGTAAGCATCTTTGAGACTAATGATTTAGAGTGATAACGTGTTTTTTCTTTGTTAAAGATAGAGGTTGTTGTCGTTTGAGATACCAGTGTTGATGTGCATTGATTACTTGTGTGGTATTCTCAAAACTTTCAAAACGGCACCTTTAATGGGCATGATTGCTCAACTTTGATGTGGCACCCTTTAATTGGTCAACAATTACTACTCTTTTGAGGCCTTTTTTTTTCTTTGGTCGTTTCACCATCTTGTTGCTCCTTTCTTTATAATAAACTTAGGGTTCTTTAGAAGGCATTTTTATTTAGTCTTTCTTAATGAAAAACTAGCAATTTTTTCATAACTATCATCATAAATATGCATGAAATTTAATTCAAAATCCAACCATTCAAGCTCATAAAACGTTTCATTTACAATTACTCATATAATTTCTCTAAATAATTAACAAATGGAATAATATAAAACGTATGAACTAAATCAATCTGAATAACCATAAAGTTCATTGGTTTGTTAACATAAATTTGCATACTAAATATGTTTTAATCAAATATATTATTTAATTATAAAACCTACTATAGTGACATAAATAAATCAGTTAATATTCATTTTCATGAACAAATGAAATGCTTAAAACAATATGTAATCCATGTAATCAAAACTTAAAAAGAAGACTATATCAAATCTTTAAACCATATATCAAGTTGATTTAATATTTAAAGATGTACCTTTTTTTTGTTCTACGTTGAGTCTTGATGATAAAAGTAAGTAAATTAAACTTTAGTAGTAGACTTTGAATTCAATCAAAATCTTTTAATAGCAAACTTTGAGAGTGAATCTTATTTTTCAAGTGTACAATAGGTACATAACCAATGACTCTTCATAAATAAATTCTCTCTTCTTAAAAAGTTATTAGAAATTCTTGTTCTTTTCTTGCTTTCTTCATTTTTCACTTCTAGTGGTGAGAAAATTTATTACGACAATCCCCCATGACTATTATTATAGTGCAATTTACTACATCTACGTTAAAGATTATGTCTTTCGAATTTATTACATATTGTTACATTTCCTTCAGGGAATGATTAGGTTTCGTGGTTAAAAACTTTTGTTCAATCATAAGAAAAAAATTTTATGATATTGCTACCGTAGGAGCACGTTTGAATCCTGAAAAGTTGAATAAGTTCTCTCTTACAAGGTTCTCATCAATAATACTTTTCCACATAATTTTAATTGAAAACTTATTTTGAATACTATAGAGTTATACTCACAGTTTTAAAAAACTTGCAACTTCAGGTGCATCCAACCATGACGAGCTTTAGATAGAATTACTATATTATATTACTCATATGTAACAACCCGTTTTTCAGTAGTATAGGAAACAATGATTTCAGGATCACAAATCTGATAAGTTCGTATAATTAATATTTAAATTATAAAAGTCAATAGTAACTTTTATATTGAATTTTGATTTGATGATTTTAAACAATTGAATTAAAGTTAGTATAAGTGATTTGGTTCAAAAGTCAAATGGTTATTGAAAATGAGGTATTAGGACCTCATTTCTGTAATATAAAGCCGTAAATATTTTTATTAAATATTTCTAGAGTCGTATTATATGTGAATTGAAGTTGGGTTCGGTAATTTTGATGATTTATTGCTTAACTGAGTAAAAGGATTAAATTGTAAAAGAGGTAAAAGTTAATTGCTATAGATTTAAAATAGTAAAAGGATCAAAATGGTAATTAAACCATAGTCAAAAAGTCCAAGCGGTGGTGGATGTTAATCATTCCACAAACTTTTGGTTTATTTATTTATTTAGTCCTAATTAGTTTAAGGCCAAATTGTAAATAAGTTTATTTAATTAGAATTTAATATAATTGAAGGACTAATGGTGTAATTGTACCCTCCTTAAGTGACCTGATACTAGAAATGATATGAATTCTCTAGATTTTGGTAAATTGCATTTAATTCCTAATTAATTTGTTTTCCTGTATGATTGGAAATGATAGTTTCGGGGTCACAATTTTGATGTGTCATACCGTAAATATTAAATAATTAATATTTACAGGGTTATTAATGTCATTTTAAAATTTGATTATGAAATTTTATCATTTAGATAGTTAATTAAGTGAAAAGGACTGAATCATAAAAACTGCAAAAGTGGAATTCTATAGATTAAAAGCATCAAATGATAATGGGAAAGAAAGACAAGACCCCTAAATGGTAAATAGACCATTAGAAGAGATAGTGGACGGTATTGGGCTTTAAAATGTTAAATTTAATGAGTAATTAAAAAGGACAATTTGGTAAATTAGGAATTAAGGTAAATGTAATAGATAAATAAGTTAAAAATCAATTTAATTTCATCTTCTTATTCAGAAATGAAATCCGAAACCCTAGGTTAAGAAGAGTATTGCATTCAGCCAACTTTGAATCCTTAATAGGTAAGTGAAATTTCATCAATTTTGAGTAATTTTTATGTCTCTAAGCTCGTATTAGCTTAATCTAGCTAAACCGATGATTAATTTGTAAAACTGTCAGATGTTTAGGATAATGCCATTGATGAAATTGATATTTTATGAAGTTTTATGTTAGATTATTAAGTTTAGTTGCTAGATAAGACTATTTTGTAAAGTAATTTTTGATGATTTCAATGTTTAAGGACTAAATTGTTAAAGTGGTAAAATAACATATATTTGAGGAGAAATAATTGAAAATGGTCATAGATGATTTGACTGAATTGGGTTTTAAGAAAAAAAATGGTTAAATTGCATGTTTGGGGCTTAGGGACTAAATTGAATAAAAATAAAATGTTGGGGGAAATTTTGTAAAAAAATAAAAAAGGACTTAATTGCATAAATGAATTAATTTTTTCTGTTAGAATTAGTGAATTGAATGGAATTATTATTTTAGATCCTAAACGAGTGGAGAATTGAGGAAGAAGAAATTACCAAATAGCCACTGTACTTTGTCATTGTTACACTTTAGTCAGGTAAGTTCATACGGTCTAATTTTAGGACATTTTTAAATGTATTATAGGAACCTAATTGCATAATATTGGATTATATTGATGTGCGTAATTGAAAATGGAAATAATGAATTGAAATGACATTGATCACTGAGTGAGATACTATGAGTCGTTATTGTGAATCAACCATGTAAGTTCACGCATTTATTTATACTTCTAATAATCCTTATACTAGTTATTAATATACTGTTATTGAATGTTATATTATATATCGAATGAGATCAGCGAGCATTACCAACTGATATACTGATTGGTGCTCAAACGAGCGATACCTACTGAATCTACTGAAATGTATGTGCTTTTGAGACATACCTATTGAATCTAATGAAAAGAAAGCTATATCGAGTAAAAGAATCTACTAATATACTGAATAAATCTCAAGGAAAGTTATCCACTGATATACTGAAGAAGCTTAGTCGAGCGGAACCTACTAATTTCCTGAGTAAAGTTCAAACGAGCATTATCCACTCAATTTACTGAACTACTATATTGGTTGTTAATTATTGATAAAGGTTGTGTTTTATAGAATTTCAACATTTAATTTTAATTTATTTCTATGTTTAATTGGAAAGGTTTAACATTATATACAAACGAACTTAATAAGCTTTATTCAAGCTTACCTGTATTTGTCTCATTTTGTAGATTACGTTTTGAAGGCTTAAAAGATCGGGTCAACACAAGAAATCACACTATCCAGGAGATCTTCGGTAGACTTTGTTTTAGCTTGGTATATATGGCATGTACTAGGACCTCTTTGTATGTATAATGTTGAATCCTAGTTTGAGCAAGTTTACTTAAGTTTGTGTTATGTGTTATGACAAATGAAATTATGCATGTTTCATTTAAGTTTAAGTGTTAAGCATGATGGTGGAAAACATTGACAATATGTGAGATTATGGTTTGAAATGAATTGATGTTTTGATTTGTAACTATATCTTGTATATGCAACCTTGAAGATGAAATGTTATGAAATTATTTGTGGTGTCAATGAGGGCACATTGGTTTGATATACAGGTTGAATCCATTGACATGTTTTGAATGTGTTTGAAGATGGTTTTTTTTTTTAGCCGATGAAAGTGTGTATTTGAATGTGTTTAAGCTCCTAAGCAAATGGGTGAAAATTTAGCTTGAAATTGATCATTTTTGGCTCACACGGGCAGCCCATATGGACGTGTGGCCAGAACGTGTTTAAAAATAATGTAGGTGCATTTCTCACACGAGTAGACATATAGCCTACGACATGGCCGTGTGAAGGTATTTCAAATGTTACACGGGCTAACACACGACCTGTGACACGACTGTGTGATCTAAATTAGAGAGATACACGGTCCATGCACATGGGTATGTAGGTTAACCACATGGCCATGTTTGGAGCCACACGGGTTGGACTCTGTCACACAGCCTAGACACACTGCTGTGTAACCCCTAACTTACAAATTTTTAAAATTTTCCTAAAAGTTCTTATTTGTTCCGATTCGGCCCTGAATGTTTGTAACTTTTTTTTGTAGAGCTTAAAAAGTTCGATTTAATACTTGAAATTGAATGATCTCTTTCATATTGAATATTACTTGTAATTATGGAATTGAATTGATTATTGAATGTAAATCGTATTAACTGTTCCAACTTGACTGGTAATATCTGGTATCCTATTCCGGCAACAGAAACGGGATATGGGTGTTACATCATAAGTAGATCTTTCACAGTCAAATATTTTACTTTCAACCCCTTAACGGGAATGGTGACAAAAGAAGATCACAAAAATAGTCACAATCAATTCAATTTAATAACAAGAGTAATCAATAACTCAATCCTCCCTTTTTTTCTTCATCTTTTCAAAATAGATATTTATAACAATAGTGATTTATATGAAATATAATTTTTTCTTCATTCATAATCTCAATATGAGATCCATTACAATTAATATCTTTTAAAACCAATGCATTAACCATCACAAATTTTGTTTTTTCAGATATTGATATATTAACTCTTCTGGAGCTTTTAACTAATTTTGTACTATCAAATATTGAAATAATATTTGTTTGTTTCAGTACCAAATAAGATAAATATTTTCTATCTGTAATGATATAATTCATTACTACATTCTTATATCATTCCTCAAATAATATTAACATAAACAAAATATTTGGAATACGTCACATATGGGGCCAATAAACTTTCATATCACATTGATAACATAATTTATCTTTACCCTTTAAAGAGTTATATTGAGAACTTTCATTGTTCTCTTATTTATTACTATATTCTCACTTTTAGATGTCCATGATTACATCTTTTATTTTCTTTATGATTACATCTTTTATTTTCTTTATGTTTACATTCTCTTCGGGGAATGCAACAAATCTGGTAGGACAGACTTCTAAACGCCTCCATTGATTCCTTATTTTATAACCACCATCACAAAACATACGTGAATTACAAATCAAAATCTATTTATCATGATTAATCTCAAATTATAATAAACATGATATAATAAATCATAGTAAAATATACCTGAGATTCTTTAACATCATTGTTATCATCCTGACTATTATCACGAACACTATTACAAGTAGTAAAACAACTTTATTTTTATAATAACATTTATAATATAATAGTAAAAAAATCATTTAATAAACAAAATCAAAAGTTTTGTGTACGATGCTTGAAAATTATCTTATATACATTGTATAAAATTTCAATACCACATATATGTTATAAAATATTATGATGCTCGAATCAAATATTTATAAATTCAATTTAAAAGATATAATACAATAATTTCAAGCATATTTAATAAAAATAATTTAATCATAAAAAAAAAGATCATCCAAATATCATACATACTATAATTTAATAAAAGAATCTTAGTTTAAAAGAAACCTTAAAGTAATAATATTTTTCATAAAATAATTTTACCAAAAATCAATCAACAAAGAAGAAAAACATACCATGTAAGGATTATATAAATTTCTCTACATAATGATTACCCATAATGCGCAGGCCTCAACGGAAGACTGAAATAATAGTAACTCTAGAAGGCAATCGACAATAGTTTGAGTAGTAAATTTTAGTGACCGGCTACTGCATTGGTTGTTGCATGAAATGGGTAAGGCTTGGTGGAAGGGAAAATTTTTTGTGACTTATGGAGAAAAACAATTAAAAATAATCGTATTGATAACGTGTTATAAAAATAAAAGAAAGAGAATAAAGAACAAAGAGAATGGGAGAGCAAAGAGAGCGTATTTTTATTGATCAATCGGGATATTTATAAAGTTTCTCCAACGTCTTTATTTATAGGCATGAGAAGTATAAATGAAGTAAAGATCTACTCCTAATGACTATTAAAATTTAAAGTACATTAAAACTAATCTTGATTTTGATGAACATCCACTTAATAAGATATTTATAATAGCTATATGTTTTTAATATTTTTTATACTTTTTAAATAATTTTCTATAGTACTTTTATAATTTTTAATAATTGTTTAACAATTATGTTGGTATGAATTTAGACAAATGAATGAATTGAACATCTATTTATCCTTAGTGATATCAAATTTTTATTAATTAAAATTTTTTTTGCTAAGATGACAAAATCCTACATTAACATGATCTACATGTGACACAGCATTTGACATCATTCTATGTCATTGTTTGCCACTTAGTAAAATGTAACGGTGAATTTTAATGGAGGGTTCAATTAACTGAAAATTTTCTATAAAAGTGTAATTAATATTTTATTTTTTTAATTAATTTTTACAAAATTCAAAATTATTAATTTTTGTCAAAGATTACTTTTAAAAACAATTGTGGAATAAAAGTGTTAGACAGTAAATAAAGAAAATGTTACCGAATTACAGTGACCTAGTTGTAAAATTTTAAAGATTTGAGTAACAACATTATAAAAATTGTGGTGATAGAACGGTTTTAGTGGAGGATGAAAAATGAATATTTTTTATAAATTAACCAAGACTCCACAACCACTCAGATGGCCCCATCTGTCAATCGAGTATAGCAAAGTAAAATCAATTTTTTTAACTCCAAGTGAAAATAGAAAGCTCTTACCGGCAAATCCTGAATCTTAAAGGGAAACTGGAATTATCGAGAACCTTCCTCAATCTTCAAGGCCCGAAGCGCCCCCAAAAAAAAAAAAAAAGTCCATTTGATATTTTCTAATCTTTTAAGGGTAAAATGGGAATTCAATTAAAATCTGAAATACTAAGAATAAATCGTAATTTCTCTTGTTTTTCTTTTCCTCTTCTTCAACAAAACTAAAAGTCCAGAATTAGGGTTTCGATAACCCTAACCCCAGCATAGCCCCTGCGACTCCGACATAATTTGGGTCCCTTTGTCCTTCAATTAGATCACAGCTTTTCGTTCAAAAATATATTCTCTTGTTATTGTTCTTAATTTCAAGCAACAATGGCGGAGCACTTGGCCTCAATCTTCGGTACGGAGAAGGACCGCGTGAATTGCCCCTTCTATTTCAAGATTGGAGCATGCCGGCACGGGGACAGGTGTTCACGGCTCCACAACCGGCCGACGATCTCTCCGACTCTCCTCCTTTCCAACATGTACCAGCGCCCGGACATGATCACTCCCGGAGTGGATGCCCAGGGCCAGCCCATCGATCCCCGCAAGATCCAGGAGCACTTCGAGGACTTCTACGAGGACATCTTCGAGGAGCTCAGCAAGTTTGGTGAGATCGAGAGCCTCAACGTTTGTGACAACCTCGCCGACCACATGATTGGAAACGTGTATGTTCAGTTCAGGGAGGAAGACCAGGCCGCAGCTGCCCTCCAGGCTCTTCAAGGAAGGTTCTACTCTGGTCGTCCTATCATTGCGGATTTTTCCCCGGTCACCGATTTCCGCGAAGCAACTTGTCGGCAATACGAGGAGAATAGCTGTAACCGTGGGGGATACTGTAACTTTATGCATGTCAAGGTAATTGGAAGGGAGCTGAGAAGGAAGCTGTTTGGGAGGCACCGCATGTATAGAGGGAGTCGGAGCAGGAGCAGGAGCGCCAGTCCTCGCCACCGACGTGAGAGGGAATATAGGGAAAAGTCTCGAGATCGAGACCGAGATGATCATCGTGATAGAAATGGGCGAAGACCGGATAGGGATAGGGATAGGTATGACCGTGAGAGCGGGAGTAGGAGAAAGCATGGGAGTCCTAGGCGAAGCAGAAGCCCTCCACCTGCTAGGGAAGGAAGTGAGGAGCGGAGAGCCAGGATTGAACAATGGAACCGTGAGAGGGAAGAGAAGGTGTAAGAAAAGATTGTTGGGTATCATGTGTTTACTTTTGGGTAATCATTTCTAATTATCATGTTTTTGTTATGTTTCTGCAACTTGGATTGAACTTAAATCTTCCTTTAGGATGAGTGGAACGATCTTAGCTGTTACAAATGGTCCTTTTTTTCTTCTTAGTGTCAGCTTTTAATGCAGTGCTTGTATCTCTGTTGAATAGTTCTCTTTTGATTTAGTCCATGGTTAGAGTTTCAAGCCACTTTCTTCTCACCTTTATCATGGATTATTGAGGTATTCATTCAGATTCTTGTGCTTTACATTATGTTCAACTTGTAAACCTGCTTTAGGCTGATTGTATGGTAGTGCTTATGGTTGCTGCTTGCTCAGTTTCACTGCTACTGCCTCATAAAAAAATCTACTTTTCTGAGCAACTTTTGTCCTTAAATTATGAATTATGTAATTATGTGCTTTGCTTTTCTTAATGTATTTAATCTTATGAATCAGTGTTTGAGGCTGCACTTAGTGGAGACGGTGAAGGGCTGCTACTATTTTTGCACTCTCTCACTCAATGCTACTGCTGTTAATTTATTACTTCCTGTTACTTTGTTTTGCTATGAATTTCATTGGTTGCCATGGAATATCCAGGGAAGAGACCTTATGCAAAATTGTAGAACTATTTTCACTTGCCAAAAATATTTCCCTAGAACACCATCATATATGTCATTCATGGCCTGCACCTGTCTCCTATACAATTTATGTCAAAGGGAAAAATCCATTTTTTGACTCTATGGAAATTGCATCCCCCCCCCCTCTCTCTCTCTCTTTTCCTTCACATGTAGTCTCTCCTAGGTTGTCTTCTAACTGGTCGAAGTTAAAACAGGATGGCTTTTTAAATTTGTTGCCAATGTTTGAAGCAAACTCTAATTGAATCATTATGTGACGGTTCATTGCTACTATGTAAAATTTCTTCTTCATAATTTGTTGCTTAGAGGTAAAAAGAGCTTCTTTGTCATTTAATGCTTCCACTAGAATGCGAAATGGTATTAGAGAATGTGTTTCTTCAACTGCTGCTTTGTTTATTGGTACAATTCTAAGTTTCACATTATGTGCTTAATATACATGCGTCCATGCAAATCTCTATTATGGCTTACAATTGTGGCTTTTGAACTATTCTTTCCCATGTCAGTTGTTATGTATGGATATAAAGAAGCAGCCTTTACTCTTTGATATCTTGTTCGTTTTCTAAACAGAGGATTGGAATTTAGTTGTATTTGCCCTTGACCTGCAAATAATTTAGCATATAGCTTTTTGTTTGAATAAAAAAAGTTGAAATTATAGATTATGAATTTTATTTTAAAATATTTATAATATAATAGAACCTGAGTTTTTTTTTTTTTTTTTTTTTTTTTTTTTTATGGTGTATAGTAAAGATCATATCAATAGATCAAGTCTTGACAGTAGCAATTTAGGCCACACGAATTACAATCTTTTGGTTTGAGAAGTTACGGCACATGAAAAGTGCAATTGGAAATTTACATATAACAAATTAGAAAAACAATACAATAATGTATTTAAACAAACAAAATTAACATAATAATATTGTATCTAAATTACTATATACGTTTTTCTTCAAAATGTTTACATTAATTAAACAAGTTAGCATTAGTTTTAAACGTGGCATGACTAGCTGCTGCTGCTTCTTCTTCATCTTCTTCTTCTTCTTTTTGTGTATACTATGTTTGATTTTTTTCATAGCCACTGGCAAGGCGTCGGCCTTTCGCCCTTGGTAAGTTGCTCGGACTGCCTCTTTTCTAATTTTTAGGTTAAGAGTACAAACACATTTAAGTATGCATGAACGTACATTTTATTTGTCAATGGTATGGTTATTTATTTATTTATTCAGATTGGTAATCGAAATTGATTTTTATGATATATTTAAGTAAACTTTTTTAATGTGGTTAAAATAAGATGACATGAAAATTAATATATAATTAATAAAATATAATATTTTAATTCATAATTAAATATTATTTAGGATTGAACTGGCTTTTGTATATATATTTTTAAAAATAATTGGATGAATAGTGAAATTCATTTATCCAAGAATGCAATTAAATTGCTACAAAAGAATAAAAAACATTGTACAATTATTTTAAGCTATACAAACAAATTAACCAATGATACCCCAAAAAGCACAAAGTGAAGCATTAACAGGTTTAGTTCTATTGAATGGTCTTCCTCCTAAATGAGCCTGCACAATCTCTTTAATTTGCATGAGGATATACCTTCAGTCAATAAAGATGCACCAAAATACTTCTTATTCTTTTGTCTCTTTATCACATACAAACATGCACTCTAGGTAAGCTTGAGTATAACAAGCAGCAAGGACTTTCCTTTAAGTTTCAATATCGCCCAAGCTAACTCTTGCCTCCAAGTTCCCATAACCTTATGAGTGGAGTAAAGCCGCAAAACTGACTGCCACACCTGCTTTGAAAAACTGCACTTAAGGAAAATGTGATCACGTCCCTCTGTAGCATTCATACAGAAAAAGCAACAAGTATTAACCAAAATCCCAAAAATAAGTAAACGATCTCGGGTTGGTAGTTTATTAAGAATGACTATCCTGGCAATAAAAGAATGCTTAGGATTATGTAAAGGGAACCATAGAAAACAGTGTCATTCCACCTTCATACCACGAGTTCTAATTGCCTCCCACAATCGAGAAGTACTCATATTATCATTAGCAAATTGTTTAGAAGTGATAGCAACTAAAGGTTTTAACTTAAGCATCCTTCGCCAATTTTAGGTACTCATTGAAATAGGAGCCACATCCAGAAAACTTCTTCCCTTTAACACATATTTACTAACCCAAGCAATCCAAAGAGACCCCTCTCCTGCAAGCAAGACACGAATAAGCTGCAAAATACAAGATTGATTCTATTATACCACATTTTTTAGTCCTAAGCCCCCCTCAAATTTAAGCAAACAAATCACCTTCCACCAAATACGAGCCCCTCGACCCGAGCCAACCTTCCCTTTCAAAAGAAGCTAAGACGGTATTGATAAATCTTTTTAAGAACACTTTTAGGCATTAGAAGTTAACGTAGGCTTGCACACTAAAGATCATAGCCTTAATGAGTTGCAGTCTACCAACATAACTCAAGTGCTTAGTAGACCACCTTTGAATCTTGTCCAGAATCCTATTGTTAAAACAGTACAGTCAGACTGAGATAGCTTTCGAGAAACAAAAGGAACACCAAGGTACCTCATTGGTAGCCTACCAACTTTAAACCCTGTGCAAGTAGTCACAAGAGCCAACTCCTCTTGAGGCACCCCAACAATAAACAATTCACTTTTGGAGGCATTGAGTTGCAACCCAAAAAGTAAGTAAAACTACTGGAGAACATAATAAACACCAGTCACCGAATCAACAATACTCTTAGAAAAAAATAAGAAGATCATCATCAAATATTAGATAAGTCAACCACACTCGAAGGCACTTAGGATGATACTTAAAGAGAGCATTTATGGTAGAAACATCCAATAACCTGGATAACACATCCATTGCAAGCACAAAGAGGTAAGGAGAGAGAGGATCTCCTTGCCTAATACATTTCCTCCCTCGAAAGAACCCCACAATGCTTCCATTAAGGGAGATAGAGAATCGATGAGTAGTTAAAAAAACTTCAATCCACTTCAAGAACTTTTCAATAAACCCTTGAGCTCTGAATACTGAAAGCAAAAACCCCAGTGTAAAAAATCAAACGGCTTTTGAAGATCAACCTTCAAGGTACATCTAGGAGAAATATGTTTTCTACCATACCCTCGCATTAGATTATGAGCCAACATGGTATTATTAGTGATACTGCACCCTCTAATAAAGGCACTTTGACTATTAGAAATCAAAACAGACAGAAAATGAGTCATTTTATTAACTAAAACCTTGGTTATGCACTTATAAATTGCACTGCAACAAGAAATTGGTCGAAAATCCTTTACATAGCTAAAATTATCACACTTGGGAACCAAGAAAATTATAGTATTAAAGGCAGCCAAGAGAGTGGAGGATGCAAAAAAATACTGGACAGCCTCAAGAAAACCAGGCCCTACTGTACCCCATGCAGATTTAAAGAAGAAAGCTGTGAAACCGTCAAGACCAGGGACTTTCTCATTCCCCTGTCCAAAACTAGTTGCCTTTATCTCCTTATTGGTAATAGGGCTAGTCAACTCACAATAAGCATCGTTAGACAATTTAGGCAGTAACTCTTGAAATAAAGAATTTGGGCACTCAACAACATTAGAATCAACTGCATCAAGAAGATTATAATAAAACCCCAAAATCTCTATAGAAATTTGATCAAAATATTCCAACCGATTACCAGTTGCATCAAAAAGAGAAGTAACAGTGTGCTTATTCCTCTTAACTCTAACAGTACTATGAAAAAAGTTTAGTGCTTTGATCCCCCTCCTTGATCCACTGTACCCGAGCTTTTTGTTGATAAAAACATGTTTCAGCCTCTTACAAAACCAAAAGATCATCTCTTACTTGATCAATATGACCATTTCTAACTAGATCACACTGCAACAAAGTAAGCTGCAGGCTCTCCTTAGCCTTAACTTGAGCATGAATATTACCAAAAGTCTCAGTTTTGGGCATATTTAAGACAAGATTAAGTCTCTTAAGCTTGGTAAATAACTTCAACATAGGATCACCTACCACAGTTGTAACAGTCCAGTTTTGACCCTAGTCCGTATAGTGGTTTTGGGACCACAAATTCGAGTCAGATAAATGTTTTAATATTATTTTTCGTGTTTATGATGTGTGAATTAGCATGTGTGAAAGTTTCGTCTGAAAATTTAATCGTATGTGTGTTTAATTTGATAAAATAACCTAATCGCGTAAAATGTAAAAGTTGTGTACTAGATGTTAAAAGTGCCTATTTGACTTGGCTTTATAATTGAGAGGCCCTTCTGTGGTTATTATGCCATTTACATGTATAATGGACAATTTTAACCTTAATATATGTGAATTTATAAAGGTTTAATAAAACAAAGGCATGAAAATCAAGCCATTAGTGTTCATCTTTGCCAAATATTAGAAAAGAAATAGGGTTTGGAAAGCTTTGTTCATTCAGCCATAATTGAAGCTTGATTCAAGGTTCGTTTTTGATCCGTTTTTGATAATTTCTACGTTTTTTAAATCGTTGCTTTAATATATTATTGAACCCATGCCTCAATTTCTGATTTTGTTGATGATTTTGAAATGTGCCATGGATGAATTCATGAGATTTGTGATGTTATATGTTGAAATATGAAAGCTTGATGTTGGGTTTACATGTTTTGTCTTTGGATTTTTTATGAATTTGAGTAATTTGGGCTAAATTGTAAAAATGTTATTTTGAAGGACTAAAATGTGAAATAAATGAAATGTATGGACTTGTATGAGAGCTATGAAAATTTGGCTAAGCTTTTGTATAAGCAAATTATGTGTATTTTGTAATTTTGTGATTTAGGGACTAAAGTGTCGAAATGTGAAAATGTGAAGGCTATTTTGCAAAATTCCCTAATTGTGTGTATATGGATTGATTTGAATGATTTAGTGAATAAAAAGGATTATTTTAAATACATAGATCAAGAAAAGAGGAATTCGGATTTAGATCGAGGAAAGTCGAAGATTATAGAGCAGACGATTCGAGTCGACAATTTCAAGTACGAGGTAAGTTCGTACGTAAAATATGATGTTATAAGTATGTTTTGATTTTTTTTTATACATAGATTGTATATAAATTTAGTTTGGATGAATACGATTATAAATCAATGATATTTGGCACTAAGTGTGCAATTTAAACTAGCTTCGGCTATATGAGGCACTAAGTGTGCGATACCGATATAGCTTTGGTTAATTTCAGATGGCACTAAGTGTGTGGAATCATTTTAGCCTCGGCTAATCTTTAAAGTACTAAGTGTGCGGATGTTTAAAGCATTGGCAATCTTTGAAAAGTTGTAAAATATTCGAACAAGAGGTGAGAATGGAAATGAATGAATACGAGAATGTTCAAGTAAGTATAATACCTATGTGATAGATGGTATTATGCATATAAAGTTTATTGAATTGGTATAAATATATGGATGATGTTGGTATGGAATTGATAGATGAGTTGAGAACTTATAAGTACTTATGTGTTGATGTTTCATATTTTATATACTGTTGATGGTTTTGTTACGAGCTTACCAAGCTTTTGAAAGCTTACTTTGTGTGTGTTTGCGTTGTTTTATAGATATCGAAGCTACTGTGAGCTCAGGGATCGTCAAGGATCATCACCACATTATCAAACCTCATTTTGGTACTTTGAAAATGTATAGTTTGAAGTATGGCATGTATAGGCTAGTAGTTGTAAGATTATATATATATTTAGCCATGTGATTTGGCTAGTTTATGTTTGAAATTATAGCTTGATAATGGTATATAATATGTGATGCCAATGTTCAATTTTGGTATATTTGGGTTGGTTAAAAAAGATGGTAAGTTTGGTAGGTTCATAGTATGAGATTGAATGATGTTTTGATATGATCTTACCTTATGTTTTGGTATAAATTGGTAAGGTTTATGAGTATGTAATTGGTTGATAATGTTATGGTATGAATTATGAATGATTTGGTATAGATATTGGCTAAAATGGTTGATCAAATATGCTTGTTTCTTTGCTTGTAGGTTGACCCATATTGGGTGGCAAATTGGCTATTCAAATAGCCTATTTTTGTCCACATGGGCAGAGACACAGGTGTGTGTCTCAGCAGTGTGCGACACACGGTCACATTATACGGCCGTGTGTCCCCTAGGGTACCCTATGAATTAAAGACAGTATACCCTCCAGTTTTGACACGTCCTAGACACATGGGGGTGTCTATTGGTTGTGTGTGGCACACGGGTTGGCACACGAGCGTGTGGTCGGCCGTGTGGCCAAGTCAGTAGCCTCTCTAATTTTCACACGGCCTGGCACACGGGCGTGTCTTGTGGCCGTATAGACAAGTCAGTATGTATGCCCTGTTTCGCCACGGCTTGGACACACAGGCGCGTCTAAGGCCGTGTAAGACACACGGCCTGTTCACACGAGCGTGTGACCTTTTAAAAGTTGAAAATTTTTCTAAGTTCTGAAATTTTCATATGTTATCGAATTGATCCTGAATGCATGATTTAGATGTTGTATGATCGTTTAAAGTTCATGTTGAATATGAATTATCTATGTTTTTTGAAATGAGAGGATATTTGATATTCGTTTGTTTTGATCTGTGTTATGAGCCCGGTAATGCCTCTTAACCTATTCCGGTGACGGTTACGGGTTAGGGTGTTACAACAGTAAGCTGACAAGATTCAACAACAAGCTGTAAAAACCTATCATGCTTAGCCCAAAAATTAAAAAAATTGCAAAGATTTTGGCAAGGATTGCACAAGCTGCTCCGACCAGACAATATAAGGATAATGATCCGAACAACCAGGAACAACAAACTCAACCCGTGAATGAGGAAGAAACCACAACCAAGTTGTATTAATAAGAACTCTGTCAAGCTTCTTCGCAATCGGCCTATCTAGTTGATGATTAGACCAAGTGAAAATAAGAACAAAATAAGCATGATCAAAGACTTCAATCTCCCTAACCAAAGCTTAAAAATCTTTCATATCAATAGTAAAAGACTGATAACTATTGAAAGAAGAACTCTCCTCAGGCGAAAGCGTTACATTAAGGTCACCACCCAACAACCATATAGCATCACCAACTTGGCCATTCATAGAACACAAGTGAGACCATAGCTCTCAACGAGAAACACCATCATTACAAGCATAAACGGCTGAAAAGAAGACATTCTAATGTTGCACTTGCACACTGCATGTAACACATTGACCAAAGACATAAAACACATCCATAATATAAGCACTCTTCTAAATAAGCCAAATTCGACCATTAACAGCATAATCATAATTGCAAACAAAGTTTCACCTTTGAAAATACTTCTCCAAAATAACCGAAGCATTAGTACACTTAACTCTAATTTCCAACAAACAACAAACATCAATCTTCAATCTAACTAACCTATCAACTACAAGTTTTTGCTTTAGAGGATTATTAAACCCCTTAATATTCCAAAAGAAAATAATCATAGAACACGAGGAGAATGTGTACCTCTCTTACCACCTCTTTTACCACCTCCTTTTTCTCGCCCTTTAGCAGGAGAATTATTTATCTTCTGCTTACCTTTGTCAAGGTTCTCTTGCTTTGTAGCAATCAAAGATCTCACAAGAAGAGCTACTGCTAGTGAGACCAACTTAGGCTTCCGAGGAGAAAACTCAAGCTATCTAATTTCATTATCATCATCAACAGCATCTTGCTCAGCATCAATATCATCATCAACGACATCATTAGAATCCTAAAGCTCAACACTCAAAGTCTCAAATTTATTACTAGATCCCGCAAGACAAACATGTTTCGATTTAAGAGTAGGGGAAAGATCTACAACCACGGCTTTACCCTTAAAGGAGACTTCAAAAGTTGAAGTCAAAGCTGCACCACTATTAGGAGCACTCTTATTTCAAATCGCAACAGATTTTTCAAGAATAGAAATTTGAGTAGTGTTTGCACCATCTTGCTTAACCCTTCAAACTTTCACCTCATTCTTCTTAGAACAGTACTTACCAAAATGACTGAAAGATCGACACTGTAAACAGCGCATTAGCAGCCATGGTACTTCAACTCCAATAAAAAAAAAGGAACCATCACGCAATTCAACATTAATAAAACGAGGGAGTTCAAAATTAATAGAAACCTCAACACACACCTTCACATAAGTAATACGTTGTAAAGCTTTGATAATATCCATGTAAAGGGGAGGACCGAACACACTTGCAATGTAGTTAAACCCCTTTTGAGTAAAAATCTATAAAGGGACCCAACTGAACTGAACTCAAATCGGCATACTATCAATAGAGAAATCCAATTTTTGGAGATTAGGCTCCCACTTTCTCAGCACCATCGACTTGTTCTGGATGTGCTAAGGGCCATGATCCAGAACCCAATCTTGAGCAGCAGAAGAAGAAGAAGATTGAAAAATAAACATATTTTCACCTACCATCTTGACTTCAACAGCCCCCTGTTTACTCCAAAGCATATCAACCAACTTCTGCAGAGAACAAAATTGAGAGGCCGCTTAAGAAATTGAGCCACCACTGAGTGCTGTCACTTTTAAACCCTTTCTTTAAACACCTTAGCTAGAGGTTTGACAGTAATAGAACCACCATGGACTTCCGGTGGAAAAAACTCCAAACTTTGTTCAAAAGACAAATAAAAAAGCTTCCTCCAATCCAGAGCTTGTGTAGAGGACATAACACAAAATCAAAGCCAAGAAGCAACAAAAAACACAAATCAACAAGAAAATGAAGAAAATCAAGCCAACCCCCTAAGAAAAAATCAAGAAGAAACAATAAGGAACCAAGAGAACTCTCGTGTGCCAAAAGCCAACTAATGTGCACCGAGAGGATTCTCTTAATGTAATACCTAGCTTCGAACACTAAGAAGAAGCATTGTTTCTATTCTATTAGGAATTTCATCGAACACATTTGACGCACCTTTGGCTTAGAGAAAAAAGAGAGAGAACCAATTATTTTTTATATATATTTGAAATTTTAATTCCTAACAATTTATCAAAAGTTTTACGGTTATACAAAAAATTCTAATGCTTCAACAATATTTCTAAGTGTTTACCAATATTCTAAAGATTTTCTTAGCATCTTAGACTTGATCAACTCAACAATTTGGTGTACCAGAATTTCTAACGCTTTATTAGTATTTTTAAAGATTTCCGTAGTGTCCTAATGTCACAAACCTAATCAACTCAACATTTTGGCATACCAAAATTTTTAAATATTTATCGATATTTTTAAAGGTTTACCAAAATTTCTAAGGTTTTACCAAAATTTATAAGGATTTTCAAAAAATTTCTAAAGCTTTACCAAAATTTATAAGGATTTCAAAAAATTTCTAAGGTTGAATCAAAATATCTAGGGGTTTACCAAAAATTCTAAGGGCATTTTGGTATAATCTTAAAAATTTGGTAAATTATTAGATATTTTCATACAACCTTAGAAATTTTAGTAAATTCTTAGATTTTTTTATAGGCCAAAATATTGAGGTGATCGAGTAAGGGATATTAGGAAAATCTTTAGAAACAACGATAAACTTTTAGAAATATTGTTAAATCCTTAGAAATTTTTGTAATGCCTTCGAAATATTGATAAATACTTAGATATTTTGTTATAATCTTAAATTTTTTTGTAAATCCTTAGATATTAGTAAAACCTTAGAAATTTTGGTACATCGTTAAATTTTTTTGGTAGGCAGGTCAAAATATTAAGTTGATCAAGTTTGGGGCATTAAGGAAATCTTTAAAAATTTTGGTAAATCTTTAGCAATTTTGGTATGCCAAAATGTTAAGTTGATCGAGATTGAGACACTAAGGAGATTTTTAGAAATTTTGGTAAACCCTTTGAGATTTTGGTAAGGCTTTAGAAATTTTGATACTCTTAGATATTTTGGTATAACCTTATAAATTTTGGTAAATCTTTAAAATTTTTGGTAAAATCTTACAAATTTTGGTTAATGCTTAACAAGATTAGTATCCAAAATGTTGAGTTGATCGAGTTTGGGACACCAAAGAAATCTTTAGAAATATTAGTAAACTCCTGAAATTTGGTAAATCCTTAGAAATTTTGGTATATCCTTAAAATTCAAGTAAATCCTTAGATATTTTAGTATAACCTAATAAATTATGGTAAATCCTTAGATATCTTTGTATAAACATAGAAATTTTGATAAATCCTCAAATATTTTTGTAAATCTTTACAAATTTTCGTAAATCTTTAGAAATTTTGGTATGTCATAATGTTGAGTTGATTGGGTTTGGCACATTAAGGAAATTTTGGTAAAGTCTTAAAAATATTGGTAAATCCATATATATTTTGAAATGGCAAAATGTTGAGTTAATTGGGTTTGGGACACTAAGAAAATCTTTGGTAGAGCCTTAGAAATATTGGTAAAGTTTTAGAAATTTTTGTATAACCTTGTAATTTCGATAAATTATTAGAAGTTTTTGTAACTATTTAGAAATTTTTATAAATCTTTAAAAATCTGGTATTTCGATAAATTGTTTGGAAATTTGGTAACTACTTCGAAATTTCTATAAATCTTTTGGTATTATCGCCTTAGAAAAATTTAAATATATACAAAAATTAGTTTCCAATCCTAAATAACATTTAATCAGATTAAATATATTGTGTTTTATTTATTATTTATTAGTTTTCATGTCATTTTATTTTAATGGTGTTAAGAAAATGGATCTAAATATGTGATATAAACCAAATTCGATTATCTGTACCAATTTGAAAATTGAAATAAAATTCAGATACTAAAAAATATAATTTCTCTTTATTTTTTTCTTTCCCGTTAACATTTAAAGGGAGCTCATGGAAAGCTCTTTGTAAGGACTAGAGGTGTGCATGGGCCGGGCGGCCCGGCCCGGCCCGAAGGCCCGCCCGAAAAATGGGAGGGTTTGGGTAAAAATATAGGCCCGAAAAATGGGCTTGGGCAAAAAAAGAGGCCCGTTTAGAAAGCGGGCGGGCCTCGAGCAAGATTTTTTTAGCCGGGCCCGGCCGATTTTAATATTAAATTATTTTTAAATTTTTTTATTTTAAATTTTAAGTAACTTTAGTTTTTTTTACTTTAGGTTTTTTTTATTGTTTTTAATGTTATTTTGATATTGTAAAATTTTTGTTATTAATATAATTTAGTTCTAATTTATTTCAATTTTTAATTTTAATATAATTATTTTTTATTATATTTTTAATTTATATATTATTTTAAGAATTATTTTAGTCCCATTTTTTTAATATTTTTTTTTATGTTTTAAATGCATTTGATTTATTATATTTTAAAGTTTTTTTATTTAATAAAAAAAAGTAAATTTTTTTTTAATATGGCCGGGCCGGGCCGGGCCGGGCTCGGGCCTATCATTTTTTTCTCGGGCCAGGCTTGGACAAAATTCTAGGCCCATATTTCGGGCCGGGCCGGGCCTTGAAAACGGGCCGAAAATTTTTTATGGGCCCGGCCCGGCCCGGCCCATGCACACCTCTAGTAAGGACCAAGGAGCGCTCCCTTTCGTCCAACAAAATGTATATTCTATATTTTTATACTTGTATTTTATTTATTTGGTATAAAAGTGATTGTGTCAAATGGTTCGAAATTCAAATAGCATTAGACATATAATGTTTTTTTTTCTCAAATCAAAAAAATAATTTTTTTAATCTAAAGAAATTAACATTAATATAAAAAAATTGAATGAAATTATAAATAGAGTTGGCCATGGGTTAGGTTAGATCGAATTTGACTCGAGTTAAGTATAATATTAATATATTTTATATTTATCCAAGCTTGATTAACCTAAAATTTTGTCTAAGCCTATCCAAATTATTTTTTATTTTTATTTTGAAAAATATGTCTATTATTTTTAATTTAATATTTAATAATTTTATATATTTTTCATTCATTAAAATTTTATAGATTGAAATTTAACATTCTAAATGTTTACATTATAATATTATATATTACTATAGATTTAATTTTTGTGTATTATAAATTACATAAAATACATAAAAATAACATAATATAATATGTTTCAAACTTGGAAACGAGTCAGCTCGGGTTCAAGCCTTAAATATTTAAGTTCAGTCTAACTCATATTTTAAATAGGTATATATATATATATATATTTGTTGGTTTAAGCTAATTTTTAAGTCTAATATTTTTATCTAAACTCTTAAATTTTAGTATAACTTTTCAACTTAGAAAAATAACTTAACTCATGAATAAATTTAAATAAAAATTAATGATAAAATTAAATGTTAAAGCTTACTAGAATTTTGAAATCTCAAATTCATATAATACTTTTGTTTAGATTTTATTGTAATTGTTAAAAATACCTATACCTATATATAAAAAGAATCCCAATGAGAGGAGGCAGCGACAGCTGTCCTTGTTTTGTCATTTCAAGGTATGGTTTATTTTCAGTTTTGGTGGTTCTATTATGTTAAAATTTAAAATTTAATCCTTACACTTTAATTTGATTTAGTTTGATCGCTTCACTTTTATAATGTCATTAATTTGTTAGCCCGAATAATTTTACTCTTTATAAGGCAATGGTCAATTTTCAGTTTTGTGCCTCTATCATGTTCAAATTTGAGATTTAGTCCTTATATTTTAATCTGACATAATTTAATTATCTTACTTTATAATATCATTTGTTAGTTCAAATAGTTAATATCGGTAACTACTTCGGTTAGAATGCTAAAGTGAATTTCATTTAAAATACCATTCCAACACAATAATTATATATTCAACATGATAAGTTAGAATTTCTGATTTTAAGGGAAAAAAATCTATGTAAGCATTTTAACAGGAATAGTTAATTATTTGTACTAACTAATGATATTATAAAAATAGAGCGACAAAACTTTGTCAAATTAAAATATAGTGGCTGAATCCCAAATTTAGCAAGAGCAAAGAGACCGCAATCTTAATTTGATCTAAAATAATTTACATTGAGAGAATATATATTTTTCTTTATACAAATGTATATAGAGTCATTAAATATATAATAAATTCAATATTCAAATGTTTGATTCATAATTTATATGAATCAAAGAATGATTACCCAAATTTATTTTGACTAAATCAAACATTTTAGATATTTAAATTCATTAGTAAAATATGAATTACTCATACAAAAAGGAATTTGATATTCAAATTGAGTATCGTTTTATATATTTAAAGTTATTGTTTAAACTGAAATTTTTATTTTCAAAAATTATAATATTTCAAGAATTTAATTAATGATTTTTTTAGTTCTATAAGTGTAAGCAATGTGCAGTGATATTATAATAACAATATTATTAAATGTAACATTTATTTTTATTTTTTACGTATATATAAATTTTTTTTAAGAATTTGATAATGGTAATAAAAAAAATGGATGAATGAAATTTATTAAATCATTTAAAACTGATTATGTAACAGCCTATTTTTAGTGAAATTGGAACAGTAGTTTTGGGATCACAAATCCGAGTCCAGAAGAAAATTTATTTTAATATTATTTCATGCTCTGTATTATGATAGAAATGTCATATGCAAATTTCGTAAAGAAATTTTATTGATTTTATGTCTAATTAGATAAAAAGGACTAAATTGCATAAAATGTAAAAGTTGAGTTCTAGTAGCTAAAGGGATCAAATAACTATGGAATTCAAAATTTGAGGTCCTTATTTTGAAATTAGACTATTAAGAGGAGTTAGTAGATAAGTATGATGATTTATCCATGAAAATTTAATTAAAGAAAAGGATGAAATTAGAAAGTTGAAAAATTAAAAGATGATAAATTAATAAAATAAGAAAATATCATCATTTATGTAATCTTTCCCAAAAGATAAACATGGAAACCCTACCTAAGAGAAAAGAGTTCAAGCAAGCTTAATTGGCTTAATTGGGTAAGTATTCTTGTCCCATTTTTAGTAATTTTCATATTTCCGAGATCGTAATAGCTTAATTTAGCTATCTTGAGGATTTACTTGCAAAGTTATTAAAGTATTAGGGTTTTTCCATGGATGAATATGCATGAATTATAAAATTTATGGTAGAAAATGAAAGGTTGTTGATAGATAAACAACTTTTGTAAAGTGAATTTTTATGAAATTGTGATTTAGGGACTAAATTGTAAAGATGTAAAATTCATAGAAAAATTCTGAATTTTATGAATTACATGAGCTGTAAATGTTATATGCAAAAATCAGTTAGGCTTGGAATAATGATTAAATTGCATGAATTTTATTTTTCGAGCCTAGGGACGATATCATTATTAATTAAAAGTATAAGGGCAAAATGATAATTTTGCCTAAGATGTGAATTGGATGGATTTGAATGTGAATAGTATTAAATTAAGTTAAATTTACTCGTATAGATTTGGATAGACCTAATACGGAATTGGATCGAGAAAAATAAAAAATATCGAATTAGTACCCTACAAACACGAACATTGTAACACCTTTAACCTATATCCATCACCGGAATAAGGTTATGGAGTATTATCGGAGTTTACAAATCAAACACAGTTAACTCATTTTATTTACTATTCATATCCAAAATTAAACATATTGTCCCTTAAATGGGACCTCGAGGCCCAAAATATATATTAGAATCAAGTCGGGACTAAACCGAAAATTCTGAGAATTTTTCGTGAAATTTCAAAATTTTGCCTAGGTGCAGGGGACACACGCCCGTGTGGCCAAGCCATGTGGCTCACACGGCTAAGTGACACACCCGTGTTCTAGGTTGTGTGGGCATTCGATGTGAGGCACACGGTCGTGTCTCAACCCGTGTCTATACCAATGTAATTCTCTGACTTGGGTCACACGGCGAAGCCACACGCCCATGTGCTAGGCCGTGTGTAGGAGCAGGGGTCACACGGCCAAGTCACACGCCCGTGTGAAAAATCCTGAGTATTTTGTTTTGAATTTTCAAGATGCAGTGGACACACGGCCAAAACACACGCCCATGTGCTAGGCCGTGTGTCACACACGGCTGAGACACACGCCCGTATCTTTGCCCGTGTGGACAAAATAAGGTCATTTCCAAGTCTTATTCCTCACCCAATTTGTCTTCCACCTACATCAACATTTTAAAACATTCACCAACCAATTTAAGACATTAAAACCAAGCCAAAACTAAGTCTTATACGTGGTATATCACAACATTTGTTTAATCATCCAACTTACTCAAATGATCATATACTTACTTAAATATGTTTATACCTAAAATACCAATCTAAGAACACTCACATACCATACCAAACATAATACAACCTTATGCATATATATACACATCAAACATACCATCACTAGCCATTCCAATGGCTAATTACAACCAAAACGTTTCATTATTTGACCTAACTTAGCTTATACATGCCATTATGCTAAAAGTAATATACTAACTATACCAAAGTGAGTTGAAGAATAGTGCGATCTTGTTCCGACCTACTTCCAACCTTTACGAGCTCCAAGTACTATAAAATAGAGGAAATAAATAGTGTAAGCATTTAATACTTAGAAAGTTCGTATAACAAGAATTTAACTTACCAATCATGTTCATTTAAAGTAAGGATACAAAATATGCATCCAAAACATTTTGGCCAATTGCCTAATCATATGTTCTCATCAAACAAGTTAGTCGTATAATTTACATATATATATATATATCAAGAAAACAGAGATGAGTTCATCGTATAACAATTCTCAGGTATTTCAAGAACATTTGAGAAATAATTTATTTAAAACTTATATTTTATCACATCAAGATTTTTGTCCATTGAATCATTGAAATATCGATGGATATCCGAGTAGTACACACGAGGTGTACAAATCGGTGATCCATCAACTCATATTCAGGGGGTGCTTATTCAAGCACATAATCGGGAAGCACTCTCTCGAGCTATATAATGGGAAGCTCATGTGAGCTATGTAACAGGAAACTTATCTGAGATATATAACGGGAAGCTCACGAATAGCCATATAACGGGACGCTCATAAGAGCTGTGATGTGTTTACAACACATGCAGAATCACAACTATTCGGGACGCTTTGAAGAGCTATTAACGGGAAGCTCGCAAGAACCATATAACGGGAAGCTCGAGAGGGCTTATAACCGGATGCTCTTTCGAGCTATGTGTGTCCACAACATATGCAAGACCATAACCAATACGGGAAAATTTTGTATCCATCGAATTCCATTTATTCAAACGGGAATTATCATTTATTGGACATTATTGGATATGTGATCAATTTTATACATATAACATTTACACAATTTACATATACAACATTCAATTCAAATATATAAATATACACAATTTAGTTACACGAACTTACCTCGATACTTGTTCGTATACGAGAATCTACTAATCCGATACTTTTTGTTTTCCTCAATCCAATTCCGTACTAAGTCTATCCGAATCTATATGAGTAAATTTAACTCAATTTAATGAAATTCATATTCAATTCAATCAAATTCACATTTTAGGAAAAAGTACCATTTTGCCCCTATACTTTTAATTAATTCCAGTTTCATCCCTAGGCTCAGAATATAAAATTCATGCAATTTAATCCTTTTTTCAAGCCTAGCCAAATTTTTCATATAATAATAACAGTCCATGTATTTCACAAAAATTAAAAAAATTTCATGGATTTTACATCTTTTCAATTTAGTCCCTAAATCATAATTTCATGAAAATTTCCTTTACAAAAGTTGTTTATCTATCAACAACCTTTCATTTTCTACCATAAATTTCAAAATTTCAGCATACTCATCTATGGAAAGATTTTAATACTTTGATAACTTTGCAAATTAATCCCCAAAGTAGCTAGATTAGATTATTACGATCTCGGAAATATAAAAATTACTAGAAAAGGGACATGATTACTTACCCAATTAAGCTTGCTTGAAGTTCTTTCTCTTAGCTAAGGTTTCTATAGAAAAATTTGGGGAATATAATGAAAATAAAATTTAGTTTATTCATTTAATTAACCTATCATCTTTTTAATTTTTCAACTTTCTAATTTCATCATTTTCTTTAATTAATTTTCCATGGATGAATCATCATAAATATCTACTAACTTTGATAATAGTCTATTTTCCTTATAAGGACCTCAAGTTTTGAATTCTGTAGCTATTTAATCCCTCTTGCTACTAGAATTCAACTTTTGCACTTTATGCAATTTGGTCTTTTCTAGCAATTAAACATGTAATAGATAAAATTTTCTTAATGAAATTTTCACATTTCATCCCTATCATAATGTAGACCATACAATAATATTAGAAAAAATTTTCTTTTTGACTCGGATTTGTGGTCCTGAAATTACTATTTTGATTTCACTAAAAATGGGCTGTTATAAATATTATCGAAGTAAGTTCGTGTAACTAAATTGTATATTTATGTGTTATGCTTCATTTATATGAATGTAATTTGTATAACTGTTAAGTATGAAAACAAATCACATATCCGATAATGTCCGATAAGAAATAAGTCTCATTTGAACAAATGAAATTAGATGGATATAGGGTTCCCGAAGTGGTTGTGGTTCTGCATATATTGCAAACACAACATAGCTCGCAAGAGCGTCTCGTTATAGCTCACATGAGCATCCCAATATAAGCTCTCTTGAGCTTTCTGATACATGGTTCTTCCAAGCTTCCCATTTTTATGCTTTTATGAGCATTTTGATCAGTAGTGATTTTACATGTGTTGCGGACACACCACAGCTCTTATGAGCGTCCCGATATATATATGGCTATCTGGAGCTTCCCAATTAAAAGCTCTTTCATGAGCTTCTTGATAATAACTTTTGGAAGTTACCCGTTAAGATCGCATGAACTTTTTGATTTAAGCTCTTATGAGCTTTCTGTTATTAAGGCCGAATAAGCTTCATGTTACAAGCTCACATGAGCTTTCTGTTATTTGGCTTGGAAGAGCTTCCCGTTTAAATGCTTAATGAGCATTCTTGAATATGAATTGATAGATTTCAGACTCGTACACTTCATGTGTACTACTCTTGTATCCATCGATATTTTAAATGATTCAATGGGTAAAGTTCTGACATGAGATGATATGAATTCGAGATGAATTGCTATGAAAAATATTTGAAGTACAAAGATATGATATGTACATGTTCACATATACTTGAAGTGATAAATACATTTATGTGGAAATTGAATACTGATGAGCTCATTCATGTTTCTTGGTATTTATGTGAACCATATGACTAACATGCTTGATGATGATATATGTTTAGGCAATTGGCCAAATTGATTTGAGCATGTTCAGTTAGCTTACATTAATGTGATATAAATGTTAAGTTAATTTCCTGTTATACGGACTTACTAAGCTTTAAAGCTTACTCTGTTTTATTTTTTTTATTTTATAATATTCGAAAGCTCGTAAAGGTTGGAAGCGGGTCGGAGCAACATCACACTATCCTTCAACTCGTTTTGGTATAATAAATTTTTTTTGAATATAATGGCATGTATAGGTTAAATTGGCCAAATGATGGCATATAAATATTTAGTTGTAACTAGCCATTGGTATGGCTTGTGTTTGGTATATTTTGATATATAAATATATGACCTAAACATGTTTGATGTGTGTGTTTGAAATGGTTAAATGGTGGAAAGTTTATAGATCTATTAATGGTTACGTTTGAGATAGCATAATTAGTAAAATATGTCTATATGCACATATGTGTATTTGGTAAGTTTGAACACTTGAACATATGTGATAATATGTCATGCATAAGACTTAGTTTTGGGCTGGTTTTAATGTCTTGAATTGGTTGGTGAATGTATTAAAGTGTTGATGTAGGTGGAAGACAAATTGAGTGAGAAATATGGCCTTGGAAAGGGCCTATTTTTGTCCATACGGGCGTGTGTCTCAGCCATGTGTGACAAACGGTCTAGCACATGGGCGTGTGTCCCATGCATATTAAAAATTCAAAATAGAATGCTTAGGATTTGTAACACAGCCTGGCACATGGGTGGGTGACTTGGCCGTGTAGCCTATGTGTCATGGGTTGTGCATGGAAACCTGCAACCATGACGAATTTGTACGACCCATCGCATTCGAGGGAGACCATTTGGCCCAATTAGACTGGTCCATTACTTGGAGAGATTGAAAGCCCATCTCTAGAGCTTGGTAAATATGGAAAGTGATTTTCAAAGATATATTTGGCAAATATGGAAGATGATCTTCAAATATATGTGATCCTAGATATTAAATGTAATCTTTAGAAGATACGATTCTGTAATCTTAGAGATTTGATATCTAGATAGCTTTGAATCTTAGCCATTGATGTATTTTGATTTGTACCGTTGATATTGGGGAGGCTCAGCTATAAATAGAGGCCTCTCCCCCTCATTGTAATTCATTCAGTTATTAATAGAATTTTGAGAGCATTCACTCAAACTTTTCTCTCAAGTGTTCTTACTTTTCTGTGGCTTTTGTTTATCTTTCAAGTTTGTTTGTACTTCGTTCTTCTGTTGTTCTTTGTGGGTGCTTTAGAGGAGTTCTGTTGAATCCTCAATTGTTGTGAGTTAGGCTGACTTAGGCATTTTTGAGCGAAGAAACTGCCTAAGGTCGCATGGATTACTTGTGAAAATTCTAAGTCTGTGATAGTTGGTATCTGAGCTAGCATTCGAAGGCACCGTTGAAAGATGTCGAAAGAAGTTGCTGAAAATGTTGAGAGAATGAAGACCTATGGGAGGGCTATAAAAGCTAGCCGTTTGAGGGACATACTTTCGGCTTTGGAAGATCGAGTCGTCACTCTCAAGGAATCCATGGGGGATATCAAGAAGATGATTGATGATATTGATGATATGGTCAATGATAGGTTGCTATCCGTGAAGGAGCAACTTAGAGATTATGTGTTGGACTCTGTTGAAAAGCTAATTGGTAGGGATGATGCCATTGAGGCTATGATGACAGCCTTGAAAGAGGAAATTGCAGAGCTTAAGAGTGAACTCACAATCTACAAGGCTGCTTTAGACAATGGAGTGTTAGCTGCTGTTGCACTCAAGCCCAGTGTTGATGTTTCCAAGCCCAAAAAATTTAAGGGAACAAGGTTCGCAAGAGATATGGATAACTTTCTGTGGAGAGTCAAGCAATAATTTCGTGCCAAAGGCATCACGGATGATGCCATTAAAGTAATTACTACTGTTATGTATCTTACTGACGTTGCCTTATTGTGGTGGCATCGTAGGTCCACCGATGTGAGATGTGGTGGGACTGAAATTGAGACTTGAGAGGAGTTCCAATGCGAGTTCAAGGTACATTTATCCAAAGTATACCGAGGATAAAGCTTGAGCAAAATTGCGTCAGCTTTCACAACAAGGAACTGTAAAGGAGTATGTGTAGGAGTTTAGCAAACTCATACTTCAAATCTCATATATGGGTGAAAAAGAGGCATTCTTTTCCTTCATGGATGGGTTGAAACCATGGGCGAAGCAAGAGTTGCAACGCCAAAGAGTCCAAGAGCTTACCAATGCCATGTCTATAGCAGAATCATTGGCCAAATTTGGTAGGAAGAAAGACAGATCTGAGTCTTCTAAGTCGAAATTTAATCTAAAGGGAAATAGTGGGGGAGATAGAGAAAGGCCCACTAGGAATGGCAATGGTAGGAAGCCTTGAGACAAAAGGAAGGGTGGGCCTATAAGTTGCTTCCATTGTGATGGTCCACATATGATTAAGGACTATCCAAAGAAGGCTGCACTCTCTGCTATGGAGGCAAAAGTGGAGTGAGATATAGAGGATAACAATCTTGGTTCAATACTAAGGGGTGTCGAAAATAGGACAGGTCGTAGGCTGATGTTTGCGGAAATCATAGTGGCTGGCAGAAAGTTGAATGAACTTGTCGACACATGGGGCGTCTGATTTGTTCATGTCTGAAGGGTCTGTTCATAAACTTGGCCTCAAGATTGAAAATGAGTTAGGTCGGATCAAAACGGTGAACTCAGAAAGTGTTCCAATTAAGGGGGTTACAAAGGGAGTAGATCTCCAACTTGGAGATTAGATCTGTAAAGTATCTATTAAGGTAATACCACTTGATGACTCTGATCTTGTGGTTGGATTAAGTTTCTTTGATCGAGTTAATGCGTCTATTTTTCCTTCCAATAATTACATGGTGATTTCAGGTTTGAACCACCAACCCATAATGAGATTGATAAGAAATGGAAGTATGGAGGGAAAAACATTATCCATAATCCAATTTGTTAAGGGAGTATGTAGAGGTGAAGTCTCCTATTTAGCTAGCTTAAAGATGGAGGAAACCGTTAAGTCTGTTGGTGAGATCCCTAAAGAAGTGGACCAAATATTATATTCATTTCGAGATGTGATGCTCGCGAAGTTGCCAAAGAATTTTCCACCCAAGAGGGAGGTGGACCACATGATCAAATTCATGTCCAACATGGTGCTGCCAGCTAGGGCCCCATATTGTATGTCTCCACCAGAATTGAAAGAACTGTGGAAACAGTTGAATGAGCTGTTAGATGCGGGATTCATTAGGCCATCTAAATCTCTGTATGGTGAGTCGATGTTGTTTCAAAAGAAACATGATAGGTCGTTAAGGATGTGCATCGATTATCGGGCTCTAAACATGATCACCGTGAAAAATAGGTACTCTATTCCTCTTATTACAGATTTGTTTGATCAGCTTGGTAGTGCGATATAGTTTACCAAGATGGACTTAAGATCGAGGTACCATCAAGTTCGGATAATCGAGAGGGACGAGCCAAAGATAGCTTGTGTGATGCAGTATGATTCGTATAAGTTCTTGGTGATGCCCTTCGGACTCACGAATGCCCTAGCTACATTCTGCACCCTGATGAATAAGGTACTTCAACCTTTTCTTGATCATTTTGTGGTTGTTTATCTTGACGATATTATGGTGTACAGTAAGTCACTCGACGGGTATGTGGAACATTTGAGGGAAATGTTCCAAACTTTGAGGGAAAAAAAGCTGTTTGTCAAAGAGGAGAAATGCTCATTTGCTCAACGAGAAGTGCCATTTTTAGGCTACATTGTGGGAGGTGGTAAGATCCGGATGGATGAGAGCAAGATTTAGACTATTGTTGAGTGGAAGTCTCCAACCAAGGTGATAGAGTTGAGATCTTTCCTTGGGTTGGCAAACTACTATTGACGCTTTATCGAAGGCTACTCTAGAATTACCGCACCCTTGACAGACATGTTGAAAAAGGGTAAAGTATGAGATTAGAATCCATAGTATGAGAGGGCCTTTAATCAATTGAAGCAAGTGATGACAAGGGAGCCCGTACTTGCATTGTTAGATTACTCGAAGACTTATGAGGTAGACACAGATGCATCAGATTATGCCATTGGAAAAGTACTGATGTAAGATGGGCATCCAATTACTTTCGAGAGTCGAAAGCTTAATGAGACAGAGTGGAGATACAAGGTCTAAGAAAAGGAGATGACCACTGTGGTGCATTACTTGTACACATGGAGGCATTATTTACTGGGTTCTAGGTTCGTGGTCATTACCGATAATGTTGCCAACAATTATTTTCTAACCTAGAAAAAGTTGTTTCCCAAACATGCTCGTTAGCAGGTCTTCCTATCGGAGTTGGATTTCACAATGGAGTATAAGCCAGAGAGGGCCAACATTGTGGCCGATGCACTTAGCCGAAAGATGAAATTTGCGACAATCAACCAACTCAATGGGTTCTTATTGGAACACATTCGAAAGGGATTGTCCCATGACCCCACAACCAAAAGCTTGGTTGAACTTGCCAAGGAGGGGAAAACGAAGAGATTTTGGCTTGATGGAGAACTACTATACACTCATGGGCACTGCTTCTATGTGCCTCATTATGGAAAATTGCGCAAGGAAGTCATGAAGGAATGTTATGACTCAAGATGGGCGAGCCATCCGGGAATGCGCCGTACCTTGGCCCTTTTGGAAGATCGTTACTATTGGCCTCACATGGGTGAAGATGTGAAGACCTATGTGAAGACTTGTCTAGTATGTCAACAAGATAAGGTCGAGTTAAAGAGTCCGACCGATTTGCTACAACCCTTGCCCGTTCCGGAAAGACCATGGGAGAGTGTATCCATGATTTTATTGCTGGTTTGCCTAAGTTTGATGGGTTTGCAAGTATTCTTGTTGTGGTGGACAAGTTTTCAAAGTATGTGACGTTTATTCTAGCTACCAAGGAGTACCTTGCTGAAGAGGCAGCCCATTTATTTCTTAGACACGTGATGAATATTGGGGAGTGCACTGTCTATTATCAGTGATCGAGATGGGTGATTTAGGGTTGATTCTGGACGTAATTGTTCAAGTCAATGGGCTCAGACTTAAACTTTTCCACAAGTATGCATCTACAAACAGATGGACAAGCCGAACGAGTGAATACGTTATTGGCGACATATCTTCAGCACTATGTGAGTGCCACACAAAGGGATTGGCCAAAGTTGTTGGATGTTGCCTAATTTTTGTACAATTTACAGCAAAGTGGAGCCACAAATCAAAGCTCGTTCGAGATAGTGATGGGCCAACATCCACTCACACCCAACGCTGTTGTGACCTGTTATACAAGGCCAAATCTTGCAGTTTATCGATTTGCGAAGGATTGGCAATAGAAGAATGACTTGGCTAGAGCTTGTTTACACAAAGCAAGCAAGCACAACAAGAAGTGGGCCGATCAGAATCGAAGAGATGTGTAATTTTAGGTGGGTGACTCAGTCCTTGCCAAACTACACTTGATGTTGCGATATACAGGTTTGCACAAGGGGCTGTGTGAAGGTACGAAGGGCCGTTTAAAGTTTTGAAGAGAGTAGGCAAGGTAGCCTACAAGTTTGAGTTGCCAGCAAAGCTCAAAGTCCACCCAGTGTTTCATGTAAGCATGCTTAAGCCATTTCATGGGGATTAAGAGGATCCGAATCGAGGTAAGTCCGAACGAGCACCAATGGGCGTAAAGGTCTCTTACGATCGTGAAGTTGAAAACATTGAGGCACATCGTGTGATTAGACAAAAGTACCATCGACTGCAGCATGAATACTTGGTTTGATGGAATGGACTTTCTAACAACGAAGCAAGTTGGGAACTTGTCAAGGCATTGTGGCAGTTCCAAGGAAAGATAGACCAGTTCCATAAGGGGAACGCGACAAGGGCATAGCTAGAACAAGTGAGGGAGAATGTCATGGGTTGCGCATGGGAACCTGCAACCATGACGAACTTGAATGATCCATCGCATTTGAGGAAAGTTATTCGGCCCAATTAGACTGGTCTATTGCTTGGAGAGATTGAAAGCCCATCTCCGGAGCTTGGTAAATATGGAAAGTGATCTTTAAAGATATGCTTGGCAAATATGGAAGGTGATCTTCAAAGATATGTGATCCTAGACATTAAATGTAATCTTTAGAAGATACGATTCTGTAATCTTAGAGATTTGATATCTAAATAGCTTTGAATCTTAGCCATTGATGTATTTCGATCTATACCTTTGATATTGGGGAGGCTCATCTATAAATAGAGGCCTCTCCCTCTCATTGTAATTCATTCAATTATTAATAGAAATTTGAGAGCATTCACTCAAACTTTTCTCTCAAGTGTTCTTGCTTTTTTGTGGCTTTTGTTCATCTTTCAAGTTTGTTCTTACTTTTTTCTTCTGCTGTTCTTCGTGGGTGCCTTAGAGGAGTTCTGTTGAATCCTCAATTATTGCGAGTTAGGCTGACTTAGGCATTTTTGAACGAAGAAACTGTTTAAGGCCGCACAGATTGCTTGTGAAAACTTTAATTCCGTGACACCTGCACCTAATTAATGTAAATTAAAATGTTCACACGGCCTAGCATACAGGCGCGTGGCTAGATCGTGTGACCCAAGTCAATAACCACCCTAATTTGGATACGGGCTGGGATACGGCCGTGTGTCCTTATTTCGAATGTTCACACGACCTGAGACACGGGTGTTTCTCTTGGTCGTGTGTGCTACACGGCTTAACGACATGGGCATGTGTACCTTGCACCTAGGAAAAAAATTGAAATTTTGCGAAAAAAAATTCTCTGAGTACCTGGATTAGTCCCGACTTGTTTCTAATGTATGTTTTGGGTCTCGAGCGCTCATATAAGAGACTTTATGAATAATATTTGACATGGATGTTAAATAATTTGAAATGTCTGTTTTTGATTTGTTTATTCCGGTAATGCTCCGTAAGCCTGTTCCGGCGACGAATATGAGTTAGGGATGTTATAAATTGTGGTTTAAAAATTAATTTAGTTAAATTGAAATTATCTTTATAATTTTAATAATAAAAAATTATACAAATTTAATGATTAATATTCTTATTAGTGTTTATAATATTTTTTGCTTTAATTTTTTTAGTTTCTAGAATAATATTTTAAAGGGATTGATTTATATGATAATTAGTATGTTAGAAGCTGATTTAGGATCCAAGAAAAAAGTAGATATTATTTTATTGATAATTTCAATTATTATTTTTTAAATGATGTATTTAAAAATATTTATATGCAAGGTAATTTATGAATAAATTTAATATTTTTACTCGACTTAAAAAAATTCAGAGTTTAATTTATTAATTGTTTTTAGTTAAAAAAATAGGAAAAGATTTGGATTTATATAGAAATAAAAATTAATTGTCATTTTTTTTATGGCTGTTGACAATTTGATCGCTGGAGAATTCGACTGTAGGATAAAAATGTGTCCCTCTTCAAAACTACTCTATTCCAATAAATATGCTACAAATTGATTTAATTTAATTGTTGAATTAATTTTTAAAACCAACATTTTTATCCAATTTAAAAGCCCATGATGGATACTATTTAAAGTTTAAAAAATAAATTGAACCCTTTTTTGGTGATACAATAAATTAACTTAGATTTATGATTGTTAAGAAATAGTTCTACATTGGATAAAATTGTGCTAATACATAAATAAATTAAAATTAAATTTCTTTTTATTTTTTCAAGAATTTCGTTCATAAAATTGTTTTAATTTTTAATATTTTATTTAAATTAATTTATTATCAATATTTAAAATATAAAATATTTTAAAGACTTTTTTTTATTTTAAAATCATCATAGAATGAGAAAAAATTCAATATTCAAACAAGACATTATAATGATGTTATATAAGGCCAGTTTAGATGAACGGTGCGTTTAACTGAAGTTAGCATAAAAACAACAGTCATTATAAAGTGAGACAAAAAAAAAAAGTTAAACACGTCGCATCATCTATCTAAACTCAGATAAAGTGCTTGATTTACTGTGTAAAAAACAAGAGAGAAAGAAATTACAGAGAGAAAAAAAAAAAGGGTTGCCACGTAATTTTGGTGAAACTCGAAGCCCTTTAACAAAAAGCGTTATGTTTTTAACCGCGATTCAAAGAGAGGAGAAGAAAAATAATATAAAAGCACTCTCCTTTTTCCTTCCCTCTTTTTCTTTGTATATATTTGTCTTTTTCTGATACTCTCTCAGAGCTGAAGAAAAAAAGAAGAGGAAAGCCAAAACTCCAAACTTTCTATTTTGCTTTGTTATTATATTTTTTTTGGTTCAATTCAGTTTCGCCATTTCCTTTGCATGTAGATGCTCTTTGGTTAGTCCCTATCGCCGCTACTTGGACTCACTTTCCGCTGTTATCTTTTTTTCGGCTTTCTCATGGCTAATAACACCAACGAGGCCCCCGCCGCCGATGATTTCCTCGAGCAAATCCTTGGCCTCCCTAACTTTGCGCCCTCTGAAACGGGTTTAGCTGGATCCGACGCTGGATTGGCTGCAACCGCTGCTGGAGCTGGAGCTCCAATGTTTTTGCAGCTCAGCTCCGGTGATGGCGCCGCTCATATCGGCGGAATCGGCGGCGGTGCGTTTCATGGGCAGGTTTTCCCCTTGGGCTTGAGCTTGGAGCAAGGGAAAGGCGGGTTTTTGAAACCCGAGGAAGCTTCCGGTAGTGGGAAGCGGTTTCGGAACGGGGTCGTTGATGACCGAGCTTCTTCTGTAAAAAATGTAAGAAAAATAGTACTTTGTCACTTAAAAAAAAACTTTTTCCCTCTAAAAGTTTTTTCCCCCTTTTTATATATGAATTTCCTTTCAGGAGCTTGACTTAGAAGCTAGGTTTTATGGTGCTGATAACTAAATATAATTATCTTTAATTATTGTCAATTTTCTCCTCTGTAAATGGAGTTTGTGCATTTGTCCTTTTTGGATTATTTTAAGTTTTAGATTGTCAAACTTGGGGTGACAGCATATTTGTCTGTTTGATCTTTTATCATGTTACTATACCATGCCTGTTTCTGTCTGATAGCAGAGAAGACAAAGGAAAACATGACAGGGTTTGGTGGGAGTTACTATTGTGGGATGCCAAGTTTTGATATTTGACAAAGGATACAGTTCATCAATGTCTTAGAGTTGCTTAAGTCATAGCAGAGTAAGATTATTCAATCATTGAAGACTATTCAACTGCTGATTTGCTGTAAACCTGAATCCAAATTTAAACAAGAGTTGGTACTTCACAAGTTAATTTTTTTTTCAAGAATTGAAGGGCATGTATTTGGAACTTGAAAGCTAGGGTCATAGTAGTGAAATAAAAATCTATAAAATCTTCTGTAAAATTACTACTAGTTGATTCCTTGATTTGTAGTTAAGTAAACCAGTCTTTGTTTAATGGCCCCATCTACCAGGAGAAACTGGTTTAATGTCTAGTAGGTTTCATGTTCATAGCTTCCAAAAATTGTCAACATCGTATGAGTTGAGTTTTTGGTGGAAGATGTCAAATTTCAGAACATTCTCTTGTTATTATCATAAAATATGTATGAAAGTTAAAATTATGACAGAAGAAAGATGGATCTGTGTTCTCATTTGTTGATTTACTATAGTTTTTAAAGTATCACTGTCTCAGCCGTGGTCAAGACATTCTATCAACTTGAGTAATTGCTTTTGTATTTGGTTATTTATGCCGTCAGGTTATTCAACAAATTGTATGGGAAGTGTTCTGCAAAAGTTTTAAGACTCTAAAAGTCCAATTCTGGCAAGATTTCTGTTGTTTGTCCATTGCTATATGCTTTGATTCCAAAAACCTGCTTTTATATAAAATCAAAACAATTATGGACTAAGTGATTTTTCTCCATTCACTGTTCTTTCCTTGTTATGGGTTGGCGGGAAAGAAAATGGTATTGGTGTTAGTTCTATCTTATCTATAAATTTGCATCATTGATGATGTGACTTATATAACTTTCCAGGTTTTCCATGGCCAACCTATGCAAGCAACTGTTTCTGCAGCACCACATCCACCGACAATGCGTCCAAGGGTGCGCGCTAGACGAGGACAGGCCACGGATCCTCACAGCATTGCTGAACGGGTATGCTTAATTTATTATAAATAACCATGCCAAACATGGGAATAAGTTTAATTTATTGAATGTCAGTAATCCAGATTTGTGTTTCTGGTCTAGAGTCAAAAGGCATGAGTAAGTTTCTTAGCAAGGAAAATTTTGAAAGGATAGAAATCTGATAAATTGAATTGATTGTGACTGGTTCATGCAATGTAGATCGTCATCTAATTGAGAAAAATCTTTTTTTTTCCTTTCAAAAAGAGCTATAGACTATAATAAGTTAAAAAGTACTATATTGCCTCTTGTACATATCTAGAAAAGGCAAGAATATATGGAAATATGAAAACATATAGACCCCATGTAATCATCTTTTAGGAGGGGATCTAGCAGCTTATAAAGCTGCACTTGGTTGCCACCTCTCTGATACTTGGACCCTTCAAAAGTGGAGGAGTATCTGTGTCGGCATGACACAATCCTCAACACAGTATAGGATCTGTGTCAAACATGACAAATAATAATTTGGACACTTCACAGCAGAGGTTGCTCAATGCTGGTTTCAATTAATTTTTTCCTCAAATATTGTTTTTCGGCTAGATGCTAGAAATCCAAAAAGAAAAAAGAGAAGATAATAAAGATAAAAGTCAAAAGTTGTAAATCCCAAAAAAAAGAGAAGATGGGAAAAGAGAAAACATAGATGAAAAGGAAGATGGGTGGGTGAGTTTGGTTGTTGTTGTGAAGAGTAGGATAAAGGGAGTAGCTGTTGAACTATGTTGCAACTGTGTTAACATTCTGAGTCATTCAATTTTCTCCTTTGCTACAGTTGCGCAGGGAGAGAATTACTGAAAGAATCAGGGCATTGCAGGAACTTGTTCCTAGTGTTAACAAGGTGAGTCCTTTTTTTATCACTTCGTAAGTTCAGTTGTGAAATGACTTGCATATTTCCAGTATGTTTTTCTGGAATGGTCAGATATTACTATTAACTGGTTATTCTTTAAACTAACATTGCAAGGAGCTCGCTCCTACTGACAGCAGGGATCTATTAATGCCATTTGTCACTTATCTTATCAGCCCCTAATCGCTGATCTGCTCAATCTTGTTGTCCAACGTTGCAATAGTTTTATGACTAACCTTTAAACGTGAAGGCTGAAAAATTAGTTTTCAGTATCATTGTCTGAGGGTTTGTATGCTTCCTTAATCCCAAGCTAACATTATTGTCTGTTAAATAGCGTGCATATAATGAATGGATTGGTGTCCTAACTCCTCAGCTATTAACTTAATAGTAGACAATTGTTGTTTAACCTAGCTAAGCTCAATTGATTATTGTTATAGGGGTATCATTGAGACATGGGTGACTTTATGGTAGATTTGTCTGACTTGGGGTGTAAACCATGAGAAAGTTTAACCATGTGTGATGCATGTAACTTCATTTTTTACTGACATACATTTCTGTTTGCAGACTGATAGGGCAGTCATGCTTGATGAAATTGTAGATTATGTCAAGTTCCTGAGGCTTCAAGTTAAGGTATCATTAACTCTGTTCAACTGTTTGATTTTCATATTTCACTGCAAATCGTGGTGCTGCTCATTTTTATCAAACCAGTATGCAATCTCTCTGTAGTTTCCTGTCAATATAGTCGGGGCATGTTGCTTTTAAAGGAGATAATATACTATTGTTTCATTTGATATATTCTCCCCTAATAATGAATTTGATTATTTAACAGGTTTTGAGCATGAGTAGGTTGGGCGGAGCTGGTGCAGTGGCACCGCTTGTAACAGACATTCCACTATCATCAGTAGAGGTAATAAATAAGTAATCATGCATATGTTGCATATTTTTATATTCAATATTCTATTCATTAATACAAATTGAGCTTCCGTCAGTATGAAAGCGGTGAAGGTGGAAGAAGCCAGCCAGCATGGGAGAAGTGGTCAAATGATGGCACAGAGCAACAGGTAGCTAAGCTGATGGAAGAAAACGTTGGAGCTGCCATGCAATTCCTCCAATCAAAGTCTCTTTGCATTATGCCTATCTCACTAGCCACTGCAATTTACCACACACAGGTACCAGATACCTCCTCTGTTGTTAAGCCAGAAACAAATCCTCCTGCATAGACCTGAGGGGAAAAAAAGGGTAGGCATCCCACAGTCCATCCTTCATCCCGCCTTTTATTTGTCCTATTCTAACACACCCACTCCCTCCCTCTCTGGCTTGAAAATGCCATCAAAGTCGGATGCCATAGCTCTTGCTTTTTGCCTTCCTTTCCAGCTCTTTTTCGATTTTTCAAAACAGGGTTTGATGTCAATGCCTTAAAAAAATCAGAGACAGGCAATTGATGTCTCGACAAGTTCGAGTAAAGGGGAAGAATTGTCAAATTTCACTTGATATGCTCTTCTTTTTTGTATCAAAAGGGGGATAGTGGACAATGATGGGAGCACTTTTGTAGTGGGGCTCTGATTTTGTGGTTAGTGGATTGTGGGACCTGCAAAAAAAAAAGGAAAAAGGATAGAGATGATCCAGAGTATAATATTGTTATTGTAACAATGTATTTTGAAGATAAAATCGAATGCAAAAGTAGAAGAATTGATATTATATTGTTATAATAACAATATATATATATTTCTAAAATGCTTGTTGCTATAGATAGTCCAACTCATACTTGATAGTGTGTTTGTTTATAATTTTTAGTGGGGGAGCATGAGTTATATTTCGGCAAGTAACCTGACTTCCTTTTTCTAACCTTACTGACTCATTTATTGGATATTTATGTCATTTTGACAATAAGGAGAAAGATAATGGGCAGGTGGCTGAGGGCTGAGGGCTGGGTTTCACCGTCAGATTTTACAATTTCCTTTTTGGCAACATGAAATGAATACTAGTATGAATGATAATTGAGGTTGAAAATTATTTTCTGATTTAAATTATGATTAAAATTGTTGATGAACGATCCCATTAAGTAACGAAAAAATAAAAATAGAGGAAAAAATTGAAAGATTGAACACACAAATTCAACGTAAAAAAATTTCTCTAAAGGTTATAAAAATTTACGGGCAAAGAAAATTTAATTATAATGAAAAAAGAACGAAAAGTATAAAAGATGGATATAAAATTAAATTTTGAAATCCAAAAACAAAGAATCTTTAAAACATAAGCACAAATGAATTATGCTAATAAATGTTAAGTATATTATACTAATAAATACTAAATCATCTAGAAAGAAAATATATTTTGTTTAATTTGACTTTCAAGTAGTTTCTTATTTGACTGAAATATGTGGCATACTGAACAAATCTTCGCCTTGATTGTTATTTCCACAACGCCATCTTTGTCAAAGCCTGCCACGCGCCTATCTTGAATTATGCAGGGATTTAATTGAGTCGAACTTGTGCTTAGAATCTGGAAGACTTCTAGCCTTCAACTTGTGCATTGCCAAATCAAAACTAACCCGGGTCTAATTTTCACAAACACAATGCCCTAACTTTTCAAAACCTGCATCCAAAAGAGAACTTGAGTTATGCATCCAAAACACAATGCCTTATCTTGAATTATGCAGGGAATTAATTGAGTCGAACTTGTGCTTAGAAGCTAGAAGACTTCTAGCCTTCAACTTGTGCATTGCCAAATCAAAACTAACTTGGGTCTAATTTTCACAAACACAATGCCTTAACTTTTCAAAACCTGCATCCAAAAGAGAACCTCTTTTCAATGAAACAGTCATACCTATTTCCCTCCTATGACCAAGTTGACTCCGCTCCAAACGAGTTGACTTCGACTCCGTAACGGATGACGGACGTCCGATTTCACTGGCTACTATAGAGCCTTCTAGAAATAAAGATTGTCGGTCCTTTTACCTTTTAACAAAATAATAGCCCCACGAGACATCTTAATGCCACTCGACTTGATATTGATTCTGCAACCTTTCAAGTCTAAAATACTTAAAGAGATGAGATTCTTTCGTAAATCAGGTACATACCTAACATCTGAAAATGTCCTAATAATCCTATCGAGCATCTTAATTTTAACAGTACCAATCCAATTACCTTATTGGATGAATCGTTTCCCATGCGCACAATTCCACCTTCAATCGAATTATACGTAGAAAACTATTCTCTATTGGGACACGTGTGGAAAAAAATCCCAAATCTAGGATCCATTCGAACGTAAGCTCGGAGCTTTTACTCGTTGACACTAAAAAGAAATCATCACTGCTTTCGTAGGTCAAATTAACACCAGCTACATCTTCCTCGTTACTTTCAGCAGCCTTTTTATTTTGCAGTTAATAACAATTTGCTTTGACGTGACCTAACTTCTTACAATAGTGACACTTTTTGTCTTGCTTCTTTGATGCTACCAAAACGGAAGCTTACCTATTTGCATTGCTATCCGACCAAACTCATTGTTAAGTTTGTCTTTACTTAACATATGACCCTTTACATCCTCGAACGAGAGTTTGTCTCTACCATAAATCAGGGTCTCCCTGAAAAACTTGTATGAATGGGGTAAAGAATACAATAATAGCGTAACCTGATCTTCATCGTCAATCTGAACATCAACGTTATTTAAATCATTTAAAAGAGTAATGAATTGACTGATGCGATCTCTAAAAAGCTCACATTCGTTCATGTGAAACGTAAATAGACGTTGTTTCAACACTAAATGATTAACCAGAAACTTAGTTGCATAAAGAGTTTCTAACTTTTTCCACAAGGCGAATGAGGTATTGAAACTTAGTCGCATAAAGAGTTTCTAACCTTTTCCACAAGGCAAATCAGGTATTCTCCATCAATACCTCTTACAATACCTTATTAGCGAGGCACATCTAGATTGCAGACATGACATTTTCATCAAGCTCTTCCCATTTTGACTGATCTAGATTCTCGGGTTTTTTCCCAATAACGATATTTTTCAGGTTGGTTTGAACTAGAATTGCCATCATCTGAACTTTCCACAAATTGAAATTTGTGACACCATAATTTCTTAATGTCAAACCTTGTTGTTGCCATCTTTAAACATGCTGATTTGCGAAAATTAAACTAGCTCTGATACCACTTGTTAGAGATCGACTCTATTAAGTAACAAACAAGTAAAAATAGCAGAAGAAATTGAGAAATTGAACACAATTTAACTTGGAAAAACCCTCCAAAGAGGATAAAAAACTACGGGCAAATATAATTTTACTATAATGGCAAAAAGAATGAAGAGTACAAAAGATGGGGAAAAAACTAAACTCCGAAACTCGGAAACAAAGAACCCTCAAAACATAAACACAAAATTCTTCAAAAGTGTTATGAATTCTAATCTCTAATGGGTGTATTTTCTAAAGTTAGAAAATAGTCTATTTATAGGCTAAATTTGTAGGTCAAATTAATTATACTAATAAATGCTAAATATATTATACTAATAAATACTAAATTTTCTAAAAAGAAAATATATTTTGTTTAGCTTGACTTGCAATAAATCTCTTATTTGACTGAAATATGAGGCATACTTAATAAAAATAAATAAATAAACAAATAGTTTTTCAAATCAAATTTTAATTTTAAACTGAGATTTTAAGTCATGTTAAAAGGTTTTTTTGGAAAAGTGTTTTTCAATAAAATCATTATTTTATCCTCTCGTTAAATATTTTATTTTACAACATTATGTCTACAATTGACATTTTATCTTTTCAAAAACATTTGTGGACAATAATGATAAATACTATCAAATTTTTTTAAAAACACTTAAATTTCAATGGTAAACTTGTCCTCAAAGCTTCAATAAAGAAGTCCAAAATGCCGCGGCCTACAACCGTTCATCAAGCAAAACAATGAACCAAAAAACCTGAGACTAATCCAGAAAAGAACATAAAAAATAATTGGTAAAATGATTTTTCTGTCCCTATCAAGTTTGATATTGAGCAAATTGGTTTTCTAAAAAAATAGAATAATTTAACCCCTACTAATTTCGAAAGTGAACAACTAAGGACATCATTAATGTCTTCCGTCAATTGAACATAATTTTGATTGGTATAGTAATAAATTTAGCCTTCGATGTTTACATATTTTGTCATTTTGACCTTAATTCTGAAAAATTCAACAAATTCAACCTCAACATTTACATAGTTACACAAATCTTGCAATATAAATTTGTTAAATTAGGACCAACTTAACAGAATGTGTAAATTTTGAGAGCTAAAGTTATTATTATACCAATCAAAATTGACCTTATTTGCTCACTTTCAAAATTGACAAAGATTAAATGATTTTAAATTCTTTTGAAAGGAAACAATTTGCTTAATTTCAAAGTTAAGAGGGATTGGGGAGTATTTTACCAAAATAATTCCAGTTGCCGAAGAGAAACAGGGTCCAATTCTCAAAACAGAGGCAAAGTATGAAGTAGCAGCAACCTCTTAAGGCTGGAGTTTCAACATGTTTTCAATAATGGGAAGAGCAGCTATTCAAGCTTATAGTCATGCCGGTTGTGTCAGCTCAGCCATCAGTGTATTGATGCGTTGAGTCCCCTTGGTATGTATGTCGAAGCGAGGTTATGGGTTTAAATCGAGCTAGATAATGTTCCTTGTAAGCTGTAGTAGTCACCTGATGACTCCTTTTTATACCAAAAAAATCTAGTATGGGATATATTAGATATTAATTTTATTAATGAAGTAAATACTCTTAATAGATAAAACTCTTTAGTAAATAATATTTTTTTGGTGATATGAGTAGAGTTTTATTCAAAAAAAAAAAAAAAAGTAAGGTAGAGCTAATCTTTTAAGGTTTTTTTTGAAGAAAAATATCTGTTAAAAAACAAAAGTGGTCGAAATAGTTATAAAAAAATATTTAGTTGCCAATTGAGTTTTAGCTTGATTGGTATCAATATTATTATCAGTGCAGAAAAATATGGGTTCGAGTGCGCTGAAACACATTATCCTCTTATTTATAGGTTGATACCGTATTGATTATGCTAAGTATTAATAAAAGGTGATTATATTAAACCGTGACATGTTTTTACTTTTTTTCTTACAGCTTCAAGAGGCATTTCGATGCTACAATTATGGCCTTCTTACATGCAAGTCACAAGTTCATTAATCATCCGGTACAAAGCAACTTGGGTCAATCTCATAACTTATACCACAGTTGAAATTGTATGGAAAATCCACTAAACATCATCCATGTTGGCATTAAATACAGAAAATGATGAGGTTTTCAACAACGAGATACATTCTAGAGAAGCCTACAGCAACATCCAAGCTTTGCATTATTAGACACAAAATTATGCCTTTATTTAATTGCTCTTGACTTTCTAAATTATGCCATCAGTTGGTAAAGAACCAAATTCTGCCGACTGTTTTAGTTCAAAGGTTGCTTTCACACCGAACCTTATTATTTGACAGTATTGATAATTTCAACTTAAACATGATGAATTCAAGATGGAACCTGCCCTTGTCCTTGTTCTCAACCTTCTGTTTTTTTTTTTTTTTTTTTTTTTTCTGTAAATCTTACTTTTAGATGATATGGTTTCTCTATTCCACAAAAAGAATACGTGGATGTCATGAGTTAAAAGAACTAAGCCAGTTTGATTTCATACAAACAACCATAGTATGTTTGCTCTAAAATTCTAATCAAAACAGTACATGCATAAACTGTATTCTATTGCCTTTTTATTTAATCTTTGTATACTGGAAAAAATGATAAAGCAATAGTGTATGTCGTTTTGTACAATTGGATTGGATCTTAACTATTCTTTAATATCGTGCCTTTTTGGTTTTGTGCTATAAAGCAAGTATAGATATTTGACATGCATAGAGGAGGCTAAAAAGGCCAGCCATGTTATCAAATCTTTGAGAAATTTTTCTCTAGCAAATAGCCCCCTCACTTTCCAGGAAGACCAAATTGATCTTCCTTGTAGAATTTGGATTATCCAAAGCCAAAGAAAACTTTCCTAAATAATTTGGTGGCTCATACACAGCCCAACCCTCTAGCTTCTGATCCTTTCATGATTCTCAGCCTCTTGCAGGAGGAAATGAACATCCTGTAAACAAATGAGAGAATAAAAAAGAGAGTTTATTGGTAATTATAACTAAAGGAATTCAATATATATTCAAGTATGGAGAAAAAAACCTACTCCCAGGGAACATCTCCAACAAGCATCCAGTCACCATCTTTGTCTTCATAAGTAGGAGCATAGTCAGATCCATTGTCGCCTTCCCTCTTTGAGTATGCACCTTTAAAATTGCAGATCAATAAGCCAATCAGAACTATAGCTTTTTTATCATAGGGTTGATTTAATTTAATTTAATTTAATTTGTCAAGGGAAATCTTACCAATGGTGAGCTTGAACATATTTTCCAAAGCTTTGAGGAGTTGAGGATAGCTCCCATAAACCTTGAGATCAATCTTTCTGAGATAAGGAGCTCCATCAACGCTTACTTTCACATACATCCCCATCCCTTCAACTTCATTTCTCTTGGAACTTTGTAAGCAATTTTTCCTGTATGATCGGATTGGTGGCCATCCTACAACTTGTTCCCTGCATTAATCCATGGAATTTTACGTTAAGATTCTGTTATCAGCCTTACCCTATAGTCTTCACCGGTAAATATATACTTACTTGGCAGGAGGGGGACTGTCTTGGTCATCACTCCCAGACATTGTAATGCTAGAATTGCTCTCAGAACTCGATACCTCAGAAATCTCAGGTGCAGTTCTTTTATTATTTCTGATACTGGGATTTGTTTTTCTTTGGGGCTCATCATAACCACAACCAGGCAATCCCAATCTTAGCTCAGTTGCCATGAGATTGAGATCATTCTCGTAATTCACTCTCCTTTCCATTGCTATATCCTTCAATGTTGCTCCAAATCTTGTACAAGTTGATGAATTTTCTTTTGCAGATTCCTTTTAAAAACTCTTTTAACTCTCCTTTTTTTGTGGTTGCTGTAACTGTATGTTGATGATGATGAAGATGGGGAGGGCAGGGTAACTAGTTTTATAGGGGGGCTTGAAAGGGACAATTTCTGGGCTGTAGGTGACTTTGCTTTCTCCTGCATGTATTTCGTTGATGAGAAATGATAAATGGTTATCCCGCGAACGCGGTGTACTACGCGCTTCCTCCACGACACAATGGCTTGGGATTCGGGGACACGTTGAGCAAAGCGCGTGGATTGGGATCCCAGACAACTATAGATATGGCTGCCTGTTACATGTGGGGCAGTGTCGAGTTTGGGTGCACCAAATGAAGGGGACAAAGGAGGGACAACCACACCCGATGATATTGTGAAGAATGTGGACCGAATTGGATGGCTAAGATTGGGGGTCTGAGGGTGAGGATTTCATCGGAGAGTCTAATTATGAAATTCATCCCTTTACTTTACAAAACTTAGATATTAGCCCTTTGATTTTCCTTTATATCTGAAAATTGAGAAGTTAATTCAGTTGTTGATTTTTAGGTCAATGATTTGACAGTAAGAATTAACAATATTATTCAAAGTATGAAGATCAAATTGTAAGGGACTAAATGATTAATTTTCATAAAATAGGGATGAAATTCAAAATTAGAAAAATTTGGTAGGATCACGAGGGGGGGTTGGGAACAGCAACATGTGAAGAGGGGGTCCCACGTAGATGTGATTTGATAGTTAAGGCAAATTACATGTGGGGTTGATAAAGTGATACCTTTCTTTAATTGATGACTTGTAAAATGTAACGTGTCATGTTGCACTGCCAGTGCTGCTACCTCTTTGTTTTTGTGTCTCTAAGGTTGGTTGAGTCCTATTGTATTTGTGTAAGTTGAGTGATAGAAATTGCCGGCTTGTCCAGTTCACAAATTTTGATCTTCAAATATCTCATTGGATTGGAAATAGAAGGAGATCCCCCAAATCTCATCCTCTTCTCCACAAATTAAAATATAATATAGCCTTGCTTTTGAAAAAATACATTTTTAGAAATTTAGTCGTTTATTTTATAAAATTTAAAATTTAATTAAAATTATTTTATTAAATTTATGTTCATTACTAAATTATTTTTTTACAAGGCTACCAAGTGAGTTTTTTTTTTTAATTTCAAAATGTCACACTAATAAATTTAACAAAAAAAAAAGTTAACATTGTTAATAGTTGGACCTGAATTTTGAAATTTAAAAAGTTGAGGAAATAAATTCTAAAAATAAAAATATAGGGACTAAATTCTAAAATTTAGAAGAGTACATGGACCTATGCAAATTCTAACTTCAAAAGTATTTTTAAGGTCATAAGTAACGTTAAATAAACAACTTTTGAAGTAAAAAATAATTTTGGACTCAAATGCAAAAGATATAATTATTAGCTTTTGCATTTGAAAAAGAAAACTTTTGAAATCAAATGATATTTTAACCTTCTTTTATAATTCAATATATTTTATGTAATATTTATATGAGGTATACAATTATTTTTTTATTAAAATTTGTTTCAAATATATGATATTATATACTTGAATTTATAATAATTATATTTTAATATTTAAAATATAGTTTATACATTCAAATCAAATTCTACAAGCAATTAACATTAATAGCTTAAAAATATTTAAATTTATATTTTACATATTAAGATATTAATAATGAGTTATAATAAATTATTTTTTTATATTTTATTAAAATACCATAATGTTAACAAATTTAAATATCATTTAAATACATTTTTTTTACTTTACAACATTATATCTATAATGAATATTTTTATTTCTCAAAAATATTTTTTGATAACAATACTCAACACTTAAATGTTAAATTAAAATTTGATAATTAGGGAGGGAATGAAGTTGCTCGAGATAAAACCCAAAATCTCATAATTATAACATACTGCTCTTATCACTGGGTCACGAGATTATCGACATTAAATCAAACTTTTTAAAAATAACTTTTACAGCAGTTTTCAAAAACACATTTTAAATCAAAGCTAAATTAGACCTCAAATTTAAAAACTTATTAGAGATATAAAATAAGATTCTCCATTATCCTAAAAATCTCTCAAGATTCCACATATTTACAGAAAAATAGCAATAAATTTAAGAATGCAATACGCTACTACCAAATCACATGATATTTTTTATACTAATTCTTTTTTTTATTATTCTAAATTTCAAATTTAATCTACTTTCTACTCCTAAATGGAATGGCACAAACTGCTTTAAAGCATCTTAAAGTGGAAACAAAGACCAAACTATGCTTAATTGTTGTAGCACCGGTTGGCGGTGCCCCAATATAGATGGCACAAGAACTAACCAAACCATCCCTTAACTTTGGAATTATCTCAAACAGCCTTTTTGGATAATGGGGCAGCTTTGATTGCCATGTACTCAAACACCAAATTTCTTTAGCCTACCATAACATATCCTCACTCAAATCAATATGCATCTCACATATTCTGATATCAATTTTATTTTTTAATGGGATAAATCTCGTATTTATATATGAATTTTAGTTTAATGTGTAATTTTCTACATGAGATTTTGATTTAGTCTAATTCTTACAAATTATTAACGCAATTAGTAATATAACATTATTTTATATTTATATATTACATACACAAATAATTATATCCATCTAATTTAAAAATAAATTGATATATTTATTTCTTTAAATGTGTATGATTGAATCAAAATTAATGTTTCATGTATACATTTGAACTACAATCAAAGTTTTATGTGTATAATTGCAACAAATTAAAGTTTATACATAAAAGTGCACATTGAATTAGAATTGAAGTTCATGTATAATTTTCAGGTTTGTTCCTTTTTAAAAAATAAATGTTTATTTCATTCCATAAAAAAGAGAAATGAATTATAAATAAATTAATGAGGACAATTGGCTCTTATAAACAAAGGCTAACAACTCTACAAATCTGGTTACACAACGAAGAAAGCAGTTGAGACCTTAGCCTTGTACAAGAGAAAGCCTCGAAAGGCATGTAAAACCTAATACAAGTGAGCCTCTATTACGTGAATCAAGTTTCCCTGTTGATAAGTGGGAGCAAGGAGAAACCCCGACATGTACTCATGACCCTCTCATCCATCAAAGAAGCAAAACCTTGATGCGGTGAGTCTCTATGCAAATTATTGTTGCTGTAGTAGTGGAAACATCTCTGACTTAAAACAAAAAATGCAATGAAAATCCAGCCAAAAACGAGTTTCACCGGAAACTCAAGAAACCAAGTCATTAATGAATAGAGAAATCGAGTCATCACGGGACTCGAGCTCTACAACTATCACCAAGTGAAGCCTAAGCACGACCCAACACATGGACCAAAGTTATTATTCCGACAACATTGCTGAAAAATTGGCTGGAGATCGACATCAAGACATGGCTAGGATCGTTAGGTGATGGCGACCGACTATTCAATGATCAAACTTCTAGCCATCATGAAACAACTAGGGAAATATTGGTATTTTAGTAAAAAATATGAAACACAGAAAATGTGAAAGAAAGATATATTAGGAACACATTATAATCTGTTGTATTGTTCATATTATATAGCAAAAAAAAAAAAAAAAAAAAAAGAAACCTGTTAAACTTACTTTTAAAATCATGTGACAAAAAATTAAAAATTAAAAATCCTTAAAGCCTTGGTCTACAAACCTATTATTAAGCAAGTCTAAGGCATATTTTCAACACTCCTCATTTCCTTAGTAATTGCAAAAGCCTAATTTACTTTTTAAAACTTTAAATCTAACTTTTGGAAGGGCTTGGTTAACATATTTGCTATCTGCTCTCCAGTCTTGCAAAAAATAGACTTGATTTCACCAATCTTCTGTTCTTCCAAATGATATTCATCAATCCTACTGTACTAGGCCCCAGAAGTTTGTTTAAGACTTTATGAGGCATTGTTTAACATGCTAACTTTCTCCTCCTGTCCCTTGACTTGGAATGCCTCAAGCTTCTTTTCTCTCATTGTTTTAACCCGCTTGTTATCCTTCTCAGCTTCTTTAAACTCAACAGACTCAAATACAACAGCATTGCACATTTCATAAATTTTAGATAAAGATCTTGTGTCACGAACTGGAATATCATCTATGTTGTCATCAAAGTACTAAGGAGTCTCTAGCAATTGTTTCATTGCTGGTTTCTCCTCCATTAGATTTAGAGCAAAGCTTTTTGCTTTCATTTTTACTTTGAATACATCTCTACCTTTTGAGTCTTTGATCAAGCACCATTTATCTTCAAATATGACATTGAAACCTTTTTCAATCAATTGCCTAACACTAAGAAGATTTTGGTCAATGTTAGGCACATATAGAACATTAGTTATATGTTTCAAACCTGTTAAACTTTTAATAGCCACTGTTCTTTTTCCCTTAACTGGAATAAACTCACCATTTCCAACTTTTATTTAGGAAATGATAGTTTTATCAAGTTCTTTGAAAAGTGTTGGGTCATTGGTCATGTGATTTGTGCAACCGCTATCGATCAACCAGGAATAACTGGATCTATTACTTGTAGAGAAACGTGTCGCCTCTAAAAAGAACTTATCTGGTTGTTGCTCAATAGATGCTTTTGCCTCTTCACATTGTTGAGATTTATAGACACACTCTATGTGCCCAATACTGCCACATTTCCTACATTGGATATTAGGCTTCCACTAACACCTCTTTTCCAAGTGATTTGTCTTTCTTACAATATGGATGTAATAGCCCAAATTTATCCGGGCCCGTAGATAAATAAATAAAAACAAATAAAAAACAAAAAATAATAGTTTTTATAACAGTCCATGTACAAAAGCCCAAGACTCGATTACATTTTTAGCCCAAAACCCTATACCGGTTACACCCTAAGCCCTTAACCCGTTTACACCCTCAACCTAAAGCATATAGAGCCCAAACAGCCCAAGATGTTGACAGGAGACAGAAGGCCTAGGGTTTCTGAAACCCTAGGCGCCGTAAGCGTCCCAACAGTCACGCTGTTTCATCTCGCGTCGTTCCAGTTACCCACCATCAGTGCCGTAATTCTAGGCCATGATTCCAGGCTTCGAATCATGCCGAGATCGACGTCTAAATCAACACCGGTGTGCTGTCATCAGCGTTCGTTCATTGCTAAATCTCCTCGCTGATACCTGCAAAAGAAAGAAGGAACTACAACAGAAAAGAAACAAACTCGGAAAGAAATCGAACAAATTCTTTCTTAAAATGTATCCAGGGGTTATAAAACCTCTCTTTTTTGATTTGTAAGATAGGTTTTTTTCTAAAGAAATATAAAAACAGTTGATACACACACAGAGAAACATCAACAGATTATCAAACAGAGGTGAATATTTCATTTTTTTTACAAATACATGCTGGTATCATAAAAATAGAAAAGAGGAGACGAACCGTTTCTGATTTGCGTTGAAATGGGAAGCTTTCCAACTTCCGATCGTCGCACGTGGCGGCGTTGACGGTGGCGCGTGAGCGCGTGTAAATCTCTGAACGGAGGCTCGATAGCACTCCGAGAACCCACCCCGAAGCCCTCCTTCAGAGGGTTTTCTTTTTTTTTTTAATCAGATTGCAAAAATGATTTCAAAGCTGAAAATTTGGCTTATATAGCCATACGTAAACAGTGTCGTTTTGCTTTAAACGGTAACCTTCAAAACGGCATCGCTTTAAGGTCGAAGATCCACGTGTCGACCCGAAACCCGGACAAAATTCGCGTGTTTTCGATTAAAGGGGAAATTGTCCAATCGATCCTTCCGTGTTTTAAAATTTTAAAATTTCATTTTACTTTTATTTTAAATTGGCCCTAACTTCCATATTTGTTTCAATTTAGTCCCAATGGCCATTAAAACTTATTCTGAGGAACGACGTTGTTTTCTGGGATTAGGGCTAATTGCCCAATGAGTCCCTCTGATTCGATGCACCTTCTAATTTGGCCCAAAATTTTTATTTATTTGTAATTAACCTTAAAATTTTAAATTAAATTAAATTTTAATCCTTTTTATATATTTAATTTATTTCAAATACCTTATTGTTTTTATAAATACTAGTTATATAAAACAGTACATATTATTTTTTGTATTATCCATTATATTATTTATATTATTATTATACATTTTATTTATAAATTTTATTATATATGATATTTTACTATATATTATTCCTTGTATTTTTATTGTAAATTATGTATTATTTTATTATTCATTAATTGTCTAAAATTTTAAATATTTTAAAAAAATTATTATTAAATAATAGTATATATTACCCTTATTTATATGATATTTACCGTATTATTTATATTTCATTATATTTTATCTATATATTTTATCACATATCATATATTATTGTATATTATTCCCTATATTATCTTCCTTTTATTATATATTATTTCATTAATTATTATTTATTAGTATATAAAATTAAATTTGTAAATTATTATAAACTAATACATATATTATTATTATATATTTAATGTTTAGTATTTTAAAATTTACTACAAAATTTTATTCTGATTTAACATATCTTTATATGTATATTAAGTTATTATATCGTGTAATGTATTTTATATATATATATATATATATATATATATTAATCATCTCTAAGGAAACTCACCTTCATCATTTATACCTTGTTTTAAATATTTTATTAAATACTTCATCTATTTTTTAAACATTTTGTATTCATTTTCTTATCTTCATTTCTGGTTTGTATATTCATAATTTTGTTTATTTATTTTATGTATCTTATTATATTTACTTAATATTATTTTAAAATGGTAATAATATCTCACCACCTATTTGTTATTTTTATATTTATTTGTTTACCACATTTACATAAGAATTGATTATTTATGTTGTTTTAAGTTATATTTTCATAGAATATTGTTATATATTATGTAATTTATATATTACTAGATTCATTGCTTTCTATGTTATATTTTGTATGAAATATTATTATGTATGTATTATGTAATCTATATTGTTATTCTCATTGTTTTCTATGATTATAACTGCATGAAATGATAATGTATATTATAATTTATGTCGTCATTCATTATTTACTTTATTATATTTGTATGTAGTGTTAAAGTATGTAGTTTATATTGTTAGTATTGATATCAAAGTATGTTAAATGCATCATTGTTTTTCTAAAGAAATTTTATTTCGTCTAATCTAAATTTTTTTTTAAAAAAATAAGGCAATATTTTTGGTAGTTAGGAATTCGGGAAATAGTGCCCTAACATGCTGGGTTGCGATTTCCCGTTTGTCTAAATAGCTAAAATATCCTTCTAAATAAGTTTTGACCTTGAAAATATCAAGATGATTTTAGTTACAAAGGTTTAAAAATATCGTGTCCAATCATGCTGGATGTGATGTTTATATTCTTTGGAAGTAATGGAATCTTGATTTTTTTTTAAGTTAAATTATTACGGTTTGAAAGAAACCTCATTTCTAAATTCTTTCAAACTTTTGACATTAAGACAAAATTATTCAATTTGGTACCAATTTTGGGCGTTACGAGGGTGCTAAGCCTTCCTCGTACGTAACCGATTCCCGAACCTGTTTTCTTATAATTTCGTAGACCAAAATGTTTTATAAAGTGATCCAATCACACTTTAAAAGGTTGGTGGTGACTCCCGTCTTTTAAAAATCTCATTTTTTAAAAAAGAGGTTTCGACAGCTTGGCGACTCCACTGGGGAATTAAGAGAGTCGAGCCAAGAAATTGATTATTTTCTGTCTTAATGTCAGAAGTTTAGAAAATTTAAAATTTTATCATTTTTACATGTGTTTGCTGCATATGTTTGTTATCCTATTTCCGTACATTGCATTTGCATGACTGTTGTGGTCGCACCCTTAAGTGGGAGTGAGAAGCTACTCTTTCGTGAGGTTTTCACCTTCGTATGAGTTAGTGGATTGCTTCCGGGATACTGTACCTATGTCTTCGTGAGATTTTCATCTCTATATGGCCATAGGGAAATATGTCCCCCTGAACTAAAGCCTATAATGGGTGAAGACCGAGGAATCTGCTGGTTCAGGTACCCTTGTTTTAGAGCTAAAACTCATATAGTGAACTTTAAGTGCTTACCCTAGGGAAATAGAGATAGCATTTAGTAAGCTACCCTTATAAGTACTTATTTATCAATTTTTTATATGACACTGACCTATTTTTATTTTGCTGTCATTGCATGTCATTCAGCATTTAAGGGTGTCGATTCACGGTTCAATTTCTAGATTAGAAAGTTTTGTAATGAGGAACGAATATCTTGATAAAGTGGAGGACAATGCCTCTGACTGTACCTGGTTAGAGAAAACCCAGTTAGAGAAAGGAGATAGTGTCACCGAGGGGTATACATCAGAGTTATGGGACTTTAGTCGTATTAATTCGACACAGAATGACTTTCAGGAGTTCAGAGCATCTGGGCCCAATGGGATGACGAGGTTAAGCAGCTTTTCTATTAGAATTATGCAGATCTGCCCTATCTGCTAGACGTCAAGGTGGATAAGCATCTATTTCGAGCTATGGTACAGTTTTGGAACCCTGCTTATAGTTGTTTTACATTCAGAGAGGTAGATTTTGTGCCTACTTTGAAGGAGTATACGACTTTACTTTGTTGTCCGAAGATTCAAGGTAACAAAGCTTATGTTAGGCCTGCCAATCTTCCTACTTTCATGAAGAAATCAATGATGATCACAGGGATGAGTGAGCAGTGGGTTGCAGCTCAAATCCAACAAAAAGGTGATAGCAAGTGCGTTCCATGGGCCGTTTTGAGGGATTTGATATCGACACTTCCAGACGTAAAAAAAAAGGTTGATGTCCTGGCTTTAAGTATTTATGGTTTAGTGATCTTCCCAAAGGCTTTGGGGCACATAGATTAGGCAGTTGCGGATTTATTCGATCGACTTGGTAAACAGAACACACCTGTGCCTGCAATCCTAGCTGAGACGTTTAGATCCTTGAGTGCATGTCAACGAGCTAGTGAAGGAAGGTTCATTGGATGTGCACAGTTGCTGTTGGTTTGGTTTCACAGTCATTTTTGGAAGGTTGATAAGGTTCCTTGCCGAGTGTTCTTCAAAGACTACTCTCCGCTAAAGGAAGCAGTAGATATGCCTAGGAGAGATGACATTTCATAGGAGAGGTGGATAGACATTCTTCAGAATCTTCGAGAGGAAGATGTTATGTGGAAGGCTCCTTGGTTGGTTCCTAGTGAAGTGCTTTACCGCTGTTGAAATCTTGATTGGGTCCCTCTACCAGGAATTTGGAGAGTTGTTGGATATGCACCATTGCTTGTTCTAAGGCAATATCGAGCGAGGCAGTTCATACCGGCTACACAGGGTTTAGCTCAGAGTGATTTCTCTTATAAAGGAGATCACTATAAGAAGAGGATGCGAGAGATTTCTGAGGCTTGAAAGAAGCCTTTCTGTATGAAGATCTTGACCGAAGGCTCGACGTCAACCCTTGAGTATAAAGGGTGGTTTAATAGGAGAGTCAACGGTAATGTCCCTAGGCCAATTTTGGGGGTGGCTCGATCATTAGAGGAGAGCTTACGTGTGATTCCATCAGAGTTGAAGGTTATGAAGCAAGAGTTCGAGAGAAAGAATTTGGAGCTTGAAAATAGGATTGAAAAGCTCAAGGAGGAAAAGATGTACCTAAGTTTAGACGTCGATGTTCAGAAAATCGAGGTCGAAAAAATGAGGAAAGAAAAGAGGAAGATTAAGGAAGACCGAGATGACTTGAAGACGCAGTATAAGAAGACATAGTTATCATTGAAGAGAGCTGGATTAGGGAAATCTTCAGAGCAATGGCAACAAGAGGTTCAAGAAGAAAGAGCCAAAGTTGAGTATTAGGAGAAGAAGTTCCAAGAGATGCAAGCGCAGAATCAAGCCTTAGAGTAGGAGAATCAATGATTAAAAGCTAAGGTGACAGAGCTTGGACGATCTCTTCATCATCATGGAAGTCGTAACTCTGCGGTCGAGTTGAAAGCAAGTCTGAACAAGATTGAAGAAATGAAGCACAATATTGGAAGGTTGGAAGCAGCACTACAGGACTGTGAGCTACGGATTGAGTAGCTCGAGGCAAGAGAAGAACAGTGGAAGGGAGAACTTCACCATCTTCGGGATCAAATGGGAGATAGGAATTATCTCATGGGAGAAGCTATAGTCCAGATTTGAGAAGTTGCTGATCATTTACAAGGCCTAGCAGCACAAGCTAATGTATTGAGTACAAAATATGAGTTAGTGTCAGATAGAGGTCTAGAGTTAGCTTTGTTGTTAGATAGGGTTAAAACCTTGGGCCTAAAGGCAAAGGCATATTTGTAATCCGTTTTATGTAAATATTTTTGTTTCTTAAATAACGTTTTCTAAAAAGAAACTGAATCAGAATCGATATCTTTTAGCATTCATGCATTTGCATCTCATCGCATCATATGCATTCAAGTTTATAGAAAGACCCTAATTAGTTAAAATTATTAGGGAGAAAGAGAGTAAGAGAAAGAAAATCTGGAAGCAACACATCCTTACGGTACACGCGCTAAGTCGAAAAATATGGATCAAAGGTTTGAGCAGATTCAGAAAGAAATGCAAGAGCAGTTGCAGGAGCAACTGGTAAAAATCCAACAAGAGATGAAGGATCAAATGTTGGAGGCTCAGAGGAATATGATGGCTGAGATGGCTCAGCTACTGAAGGGGGAAACAAATAAAGGAAAGGCCCCTATGACTATTACTGAAGGAGATAATGAGGATCCTCCTCCGGGTTTCACCCGCCTCATGTGCAGACTCAACCTGAGGTATATCCCCGAGGGCCGTCTGTCACAATAAGGCCTCAACAGGGTCAAGTCGATACTGAAATACCCATGAACTTTCAAACTGGTTCGGGATTCAATCCTGGAGACAATCCTGCCAATCTAGTTATCCCCGATCTAGATATAACTGAGAGAGAAGAAGTGAGACTCGAATCATCAATGCAATTAGAGGAACGTTGCAGATGGTTAGAGGAGAAATTTAGGGCACTAGAAAACACTGATAATCGTCAGGGAATAGATGCTAAGGACTTAAGTTTAGTCCCAGATTTGGTGCTTCCCCATAAGTTTAAAATGCCGGAATTCGAGAAGTACAATGGGACTACTTGCCCGAAAGCCCATATTACCATGTCCTGCAGACAGATGACTGATTATGTAAACAATGATCAATTATTGATCCATTTTTTCTAGGATAGTTTGGTTGGGGCAGCGGCCAAGTGGTATAATCAACTGAGCCGGGCCAAAATAAGTTCATGGAGGGATCTTGCACAAGCCTTCATGCAGCAGTACAATCATGTGACTGACATGACTCCGGATAGAATCACGCTGCAAAACATGGAGAAAAAGCCTAATGAAAATTTTAGGCAATATGCACAAAGAAGGAGAGATGTGGCAATACAAGTTCAACCGCTGTTGTTGGAGAAGGAGACTATCATGTTGTTCATCAATACTCTAAAGGCTCCATTCATCACTCACATGATTGAGAGCACCAATAAAAGCTTTGCGAATATAGTCATGGTGGGAGAGATAATCGAGAATGCCATAAGGGGTGGCAAAATCAAGGGGGAAGCGACTAAAAGATTGGCCCCAAGGAGAAAGGATAGTGAAGTGAATAACACAAGCACCTTTAACACGAAGGCAATCACAGTTGGTCAACCTAAAACAGCTGCGGTTGAGCAACAAAGTTCTCAAAGGTAGGAATCGGGTATAAGGCAGAATTCCAAAAGGATGCAGTTCACACCTATCCCCGTGACGTATCGTGAGTTTTATCAAAGCTTATACGATGTACATGCTATTTCTCCTTCTCACTTGAAACCACTACAGCCCCCATATCCCAAATGGTATGACGCAAATGCCAGATGCGAATACCATGCTGGAATATCGAGGCACTCAATCGAAAACTGTACCTATTTTAAGAAGGCCGTAGAGAGGCTTATTAAAATATTGGTAGTGAAGTTCGACAATACCCCTAACACTGAAAACTCATTGCCAAATCATAGCGATCAAAGAGTGAATGTCATTGGCGAAGCCAGTGAGAGGAGAATGAAGGAAGATGTTGCTGAGGTGAGGATGCCTATGAAGGTGATTTGGGAGGAGATGATGAAGAGATGTATGTTAACCTCTAAAAACGAGAGAAGAGACTATGGTGAGTTCCATAAGAAAGAAGGACATGAAATTCAAGATTGTGAAGAATTCAAGGCCTTAGCGCAAGGCTTTATAGACAACAAAGAGCTACAAATTTTTGAAGGTAGCTCTTGTGAAAAACAAGTATGTGTGCTGGAGGATGAACAGAAAGGAACTAGCCGGCTAAGGATCATTATTTCCCTGCTGAGGAATAATGAAGTGGGGGCACAAATGGTGCCTAAGGTCATTATCCATAAGCCTACGATTTTTTCTTATAAGGATAGCAAGAGGGTACCATGGAGTTATGACTGCAGTGTGACAGTACCGAGGGAGGAGAATGTAGCCAGTACGTCTAAGGATGTACAAGTTGAGGGTTTCTATACACGAAGTGAAAAGTGGTATGATACGGTGGGCATCAGAGAGGAGCTCACAAAAATAAAGAATGTTAGTACAGAGAAGGAGAAAGAGGCTGAAGTGCCTGTCAAGGAGCCAATAAATGAGGAGGAGGCTAAGGAATTTCTAAAGTTCCTTAAGCATAGTGAGTATAGCGTGGTCGAGCAGTTGCGTAGGCAGCCGGATCGCATATTAGTATTGGCTCTACTTTTGAGTTCTGAGGTGCATCGGAATGTATTGATGAAGGTGCTCAACGAAACATATGTCACCCATGACATATCTGTTAACAAGCTGGACCGGTTGGTGAATAACATAAGTGCAGATAATTTCATCTACTTTAATGATGATGAAATCCCACCGGGGGGTAGGGGTCAACTAAAGCCTTGCACATCACCACTCGATGCAAGGGGTACACACTCCCAAGCGTGCTCGTCGATAATGGATTGGCCTTGAATGTTCTACCATTGCCTATATTAAACAGATTACCCATTGACGATTCTCACATGAAGACATATCAAAATGTGGTAAGAGCTTTCGACGGAACAAAAAGGAAGGTGATGGAAAGGATTGACATCCCCTTGGAAATTAGGCTGAGTATATATGAAGTAGACTTCTTGGTGATGGATATCAAGCCCTCCTACAATTGCTTATTAGGGAGGCCATGGATACACTCAGCGGGAGCGGTGCCCTCATCGTTGCACCAGAAATTAAAGTTAGTGACGGATGGACAGTTAGTAACCATCAATGCGGAGAAGGACATTATAGCCGCAGTCACTAGCAAGGCCCCTTATGTCGAGACGAATGAAGAGTCTATTGAGTGTTCCTTTCGCTTTTTAGAATTTATGAATGCGACCTTCATTTCGGAAGGGAGTGAGCTACTGGTGCCAAAGATAGCAAGAGCTACGAGGATGGCTCTACAAATAATGGTGGGAAAGGGAGTCTTACCAGGAAAAGGGTTAGGAAAATACCTGCAAGGAGGGACTCAAATCCCAGAACTGAAAGAGAAGAGAGATCGCTTCGGTCTGGGCTTCAAGCCAGACTATAAGCAAAGGAGGAAGGAAGTTGAGAAGCGCCAAGAGGGAAGAAGGGCATGCCTTAATGGAAGAGAAGTGGAGTGGAAGCCAATGACATTCCCTCCAATATCCCAAACTTACATATCAGGAGGGTTACTTATAGAAGAAAGTCATCAGATTAATGCTATACACGACGAAGGATCGGAGCAAGAAAACCTTGAGGGCATTCGCCTTTACGAACCGAGAAGCTCTCTGAACAATTGGACTGTGGAGGAACTTCCTGTAGTCTTTAGGAATTTTTCAGAGTAATTCTCGAAACATTTTTTTTACTCTAGAGCCTAGGAGTAATAGGATTACATTTGTGAAATGGGCTTACGATCATTTATTATTTTTTAATGAAACATAACTTTTATCAATTTGAACGAGTATTATTTCATTTTTATCAACCAATATTTTGTTAAACTTTTGTAATTCTTATTCTTTCATTCATAGCACATAAATAATCATTCTTAAATTCATTCATTCTTTGTATATTCTTTATACTTCACAAGTCCTTAGATATCAATGACATGAGCAATGATATTACAAATCCTGATTTTTCTCTCGAGCAAGGCATGTGTTTAGAGGAATCTCAGGATTTTGGAGATGTCCAGGATTGTAATGTGTCTCTAGATCTGTTGAGGATGGTAAAACAGGAGGAGAAACAAATCATGCCCCATGAGAAAGAGGCAATAGAGAATGTAGCCCTAGAGGAAGGGAAAGAGGTGAAAATTGGCACGCATATTGCCAAGGACACAAGGCAAGGACTGATTGAGTTGCTACGTGAGTTTAAGGATATCTTCGCATGGTCCTATCAAGATATGCCAGGGTTAAATACCGATATGGTGGTGCATCGTCTTCCAATAAGACAGGATTGTAAGCCAGTCCAACAGAACTTACGAAAAATGAGGCCAAATATCGTATTAAAAATAAAGGACGAAGTCAAAAAGCAGTTCGATGTAGGATTCTTACAAGAGGTGAAGTACTCTGAATGGGTAGTTAACATTGTACCAGTCTCTAAGAAAGATGAGAAGGTACGAATGTGCGTTGATTACAGAGATCTGAACAAAGCTAGCCCAAAAGATAATTTCCCTCTGCCATACATAGACACTTTGGTAGACAACACAGCGGGATATTCGTTGTTCTCCTTCATGGATGGTTTCTCAGGGTACAATCAGATAAAGATGCATCCTGAGGACATGGATAAAACCACCTTTATAACATTGTGGGGCACCTTTTGTTACAAGGTAATGCCCTTCGGGCTAAAGAATGCAGGGGCAACATACTAAAGGGCTATGGTGACTTTATTCCACGATATGATGCACAAAAAAATTAAGGTATATGTCGATGACATGATTGCTAAATCTTGAACAGAGAAGGAACATATTGAAGTTTTGAGGAAGTTATTCCTGAGATTAAGAAAATTTCAGTTGAAGCTCAATCCGGCAAAGTGCATCTTCGGAGCTAGGTCGGGGAAGTTATTAGGCTTTGTAGTCAGCGAAAAGGGAATGGAAGTTGACTCAGACAAAGTTAGAGCCATACGAGAATTGCCTCCACCACGTACTCAGAAGGAAGTTCAGAGTTTTCTTGGAAGATTGAATTATATTGCTCGGTTTATTTCACAATTAACCGAGAAATGTGATCCTATATTTCGCCTCCTTAGAAAACACAACCAAGGTACTTGGGATGAGGAATGCCAGAATGCTTTTGATAAGATTAAGCAATACTTATTAAATGCTCCAGTGTTATCTCCACCTAGTCCAGATAGACCATTAATTCTGTACTTATCAGTGTTTAGTAATTCTATGGGATGTGTGCTTAGCCAACATGACGAGTCGGAAAGAAAGGAGAAGGCGAGCAGAGTGTGAGATAAGATATTCGCCAATTGAGAAATCGTATTGTGCTTTAATCTAGACGACTCGAAGGTTAAGACAGTACATGCTAAATCATACTACTTGGCTTATTTCAAAACTTGATCCTTTGAAGTATATGATGGAGTCAACAGCTTTGAATGAGAGAGTGGCGAGGTGGCAAATTCTGCTTTCAGAGTTTGACATAGTCTATGTGAGCCAGAAGGCTATAAAAGGAAGCGCAATAGCGGAATTTTTGGCTAGTAGAGCTCTAGAGGATTATGAGCCGTTCAATTTTGATTTCCCAAATGAGGAGTTGATGTGTGTAGCAACTACAGAGGATTATCCTTGGAAGTTGAGCTTTGATGGGGCATCTAATGCGGTGGGAAATGGAATTGGGGCAGTCCTAGTATCCCCAAATGGCGGACTGCCCTAAATGGCGATTATTATCCATTCACGTGTAAGTTGGATTTTGATTGCACAAACAATATGGCTGAGTATGAAGCATGCATCATGGGACTCTGAGCGGCTATAGAGCGAGGAATAAGAACCTTGGAAGTATATGGAGACTCTGCATTGGTGATTTACCAGCTTAAAGGTGAATGAGAGACAAGGGATCTTAAATTGATCATTTATCGAAAGGTAGTTTTGTGGTTACTTGAGGAGTTCGATGACATCACTTTCAATTATATCCCACAAGACGAAAACCAGATGGCAGATGCTCTAGCAACCTTGGCTTCAATGATTAAAGAAAATAAAGAGGAGGAGATGAGACCCATTCAGATGGGTATCTTTGAGGCTCCAGCTCGCTGTTGTAACATTGAGGAAGAAGAAAAGGATGATAACCCTTGGTATCAGGATATATTGCGATATGTGAGAGATCGTAAATACCCAAAATAGACAACTGAAAATGATAAGCGAACTTTAAGGAGATTAGCCTGCGATTACGTTTTGGATGAGGACATCTTGTACAAAAGAAAAAATGACCAAGTACTGTTGAGATGTGTTGACGCCATAGAAGCTAAGTTAATCTTGAAAGAAGTTCACGAGGGTGTTTGTGGGACGCACGCTAATGGTTTCACGATGGCTAGACAAATCATGAGGTTTGGATATTATTGGTCTACTATGGAAAGGGATTGTATCAACTACGTCAAGAAATGAAATAAATGTCAGATTTGTGGAGACAAGATTCATGTACCACTTTCACCTCTACATGTTCTGACTTCTCCATGGCCTTTTTCCATGTGGGGCATGGATGTCATTGGGCCAATATCACCAAAAGCTTTAAATGGGCATCGCTTTATTTTTGTGGTCATTGATTACTTCATGAAGTGGGTAGAGGCTGCTTCTTATGCAAATGTTACTAGGTTATCTATAAGTCAATTCTTGAAGAAAGAGATCATTTGTCGGTATGGGATGCCTGAAAGGATCATATTAGGCAATACATTGAACTTGAACAACAGAACTATAGCAGAAATTTGCAGTCAGTTCAAGATTAAGCATCATAACTCTTCTCCGTATCGCCCAAAAATGAATGGGGCAGTAGAAGCAGCCAACAAGAATATCAAGAGGATAGTGGCGAAGATGACTGAGACTTATAGAGATTGATATGAGAAACTACCATTTGCACTATTTGCCTATCAAATATCTATCAGAACCTCTACGGGGGTAACTCCTTTCTCGTTGGTTTATGGGATAGAAGCAGTGTTACCCATTGAAGTGGAAATACCGTCTCTCGAGTCTTGTCAGAAATAAAGTTGGATGAAGCTAAATGGATACAATCGTGATATGATCAGTTGAACTTGATTGAGGAAAAGAGGCTAAGGGCCATTCGTCATGGTCATATGTATCAGAAGCAAATGATGCGAGCTTATGACAAGAAAGTGAAACCAAGAGAATTCCACGAGGGGGATCTTATGCTGAAAAAGATCCTTCCCATTTAGAAGGGCTTTAGAGGAAAATGGATGCCAAATTGGGAAGGGCCGTATGTCGTGAAGAAGGCCTTCTCTGGGGGTGCATTGATCTTAACGGAAATGGATAGGAAGAGTTTACCTAATCCAGTGAATTCAGACTTAGTCAAAAAGTACTTTGTTTAAAGGAGAGGAGAATCCATGGTGAAAACCCGCAAAGGGCACCTTGAGTTTTCGAAAAAAAAGGGAGAGACCAAGGTGAAAACCCGCAAAGGGCGCCTTGTGACCAAAGGGGTTTTGAGTTGAAAATCCGAAAGGGCAGCTCAAATTTTGAAGAGCAGATGGTAATCTTGCTATATCTGATTCAACAAAGAGCGAAGCGCGTTGCATATCGGTGCATCAACAAAGTACTTTGGATCTTCTAAACACATGTTGAACTCAAGAAAGTCTTCATGGAGCTGGTGTATAGACGCTCAAGCGGAGATATCTAGGGTATTTAACTTTTGTCCTGTTTACTATCTTTAGATTCTCTTTCTTCTCAAAGATAAGCTATCAGATTAATTTCCTTTGTATTTTTGACAAATTCATTCAAATCTAATTATTCTCAAGATTATATTCATCTTCCATTATTCTTAAAGTATGTTGCATTAAAATAATGATAGATGAACTAAATAATTTTCACAAATGAAGTTTTGCTCATTACTCTGGAAATTTTTAGATAATACAAGAAACTAAAACAGAATGATTGTTCGAGGAATTCACGTAAGTGAGGTTTTGAGGAAATTCTTTCTTTAGTCCAAAATGATGATTGGACAAATCAAATGATTCGATCCTAGGGGAGGATCATCTTACAGACATTTTCGGTGGGTCATAGCATTTGAAGAATGGTACAAACCCACAGGCTGGGTAGGAATGATACTTCGAGATAAACTTCGACGAAGGAATGAGTGGTGACGTCTGGAATAGGGGTCATATTCATAAACATTTTGCATTATAACAGGTTTAATTAGGAGTATTTGACTCACTTCGATCATAGCATCCTAATCATTAGGCATGAACTCATACGCATTATACAAGTTATGTCCTTCAAGGGACAATGAAGATTGATGCACTTTAACCCCCTAAACAGTAGGGTAACAGGCTAAAGCATAGCAGATCTAACCTTCGGATGTTTTCACATCGAAGTAGATCCAAGATGATTTGGCATCCTTGTGTTTACAAGGAGCAGATCGAAGACATAGTAGATTTGGCTTTCATGTGTTTACGCTGAAGCAGATCTAAGATGATTTGGCATCTCTGTATTGTTAGAGAACAAATCGAAGAAACAGATTTGGCATCTCCATATTCGATGGAGAGCAGATCAGAGACATAGCAGATCTGACCTTCGGATGTTTTCACATCGAAGCAGATCCAAGATAACAGATTTGGCATCTCCATATTCGACGGAGAGCAGATCGAAGACATAGCAGATCTAACCTTCTGATGTTTTCACATCGAAGCAGATTGAAGATAGCAGATTTGGTGTCTCTGTATTGTCAGAGAGCAGATCGAAGATAACAGATTTGGCGTCTCTGTATTGTCAGAGAGCAAATTGAAGATAGCAGATTTGGTGTCTTTGTATTGTCAGAGAACAGATCGAAGAAAACAGATTTGGCGTTCCTGAGTTTGCAAAATTCAGATTAAAGATAGCCAATTTGACATTCCTGAAGCTATTAGAATATCTTTGAGGAAGATGAGGATCAAGATTTCGAGGCTTGGCCAGGCCGGGCAAATTTGGTCCTTTTATAATCTTTGCTCTATTCTTGGTATATAGTAATAAGCAAAGAGGGGCAGCTGTAATAGCCCAAATTTACCCTGGCCCGTAAATAAATAAATAAAAACAAATAAAAAAACAAAAAATAATAATTTTTATAACAGTCCATATACAAAAGCCCAAGATTCGATTACATTTTTAGCCCAAAACCCTATACCCGGTTACACCCAAAGCCCTCAGCCCGTTTACACCCTCAACCCGAAACATACAGAGCCCAAACGGCCCAAGATGTTGATAGGAGACAAAAGGCCTAGGGTTTCTGAAACCCTAGGCACCGTAAGCGTCCCAACAGTCACGCCGTTTTATCTCGCGTCGTTCTAGTTACCCACCATCAGTGCCGTAATTCCAGGCCATGATTCCAGGCTTCGAATCATGCCGAGATCGACGCCTAAATCAACGCCGGTGTGCTGTCATCAGCGTTCGTTCATTGCTAAATCTCCTCGCTGATACCTGCAAAAGAAAGAAGGAACTACGACAGAAAAGAAACAAACTCGGAAAGAATTCGAATAGATTCTTTCCCAAAATGTATCCAGGGGTTATAAAACCTCTCTTTTTTGATTTGTAAGATAGGTTTTTTTTAAGGAAATATAAAAACAGTTGATACATGCATAGAGAAACATCAACAGGTTATCAAACAGAGGTGAATATTTCATTTTTTTTACAAATACATGCTGGTATCATAAAAATAGAAAAGAGGAGACGAACCGTTTCTGATCTGCGTTGAAACGGGAAGCTTTCCAGCTTCTGACCGCCCCACGTGGCGGCGTTGACGGTGGAACGTGAGCGCGTGTAAATCTCTGAATGGAGGCTCGATAGCACTCCGCGAACCCACCCCTAAGCCCTCCTTCAGAGGGTTTTCTTTGTTTTTTTTAAATTAGATTGCAAAAATGATTTCAAAGCTGAAAATTTGTCTTATATAGCCATACGTAAACGGTGTCGTTTTGCTTTAAACGGTAACCTTCAAAATGACATCGCTTTAAGGCCGAAGATCCGCGTGTCGACCTGAAACCCGGACAAGATCCGCGTGTTTTCGATTAAAGGGGAAATTGTCCAATCGATCCTTCCGTGTTTTAAAATTTTAAAATTTCATTTTACTTTTATTTTAAATTGGGCCTAACTTCCATATTTGTTTCAATTTAGTCCCAATAGCCATTAAAACTTATTCTGAGGAACGACGTCGTTTTCTGGGATTAGGGCTAATTACCCAATGAGTCCCTTTGATTCGACGCACCTTTTAATTTGGCCCAAAATTTTTATTTATTTGTAATTAACCCTAAATTTTTAAATTAAATTAAATTTTAATCCTTTTTATATATTTAATTTATTTCAAATACCTTATTGTTTTTATAAATACTAGTTATATAAATAGTACATATTATTTTTTGCATTATCCATTATATTATTTATATTATTATTATACATTTTATTTATAAATTTTATTATATATGATATTTTACTATATATTATTCCTTGTATTTTTATTATAAATTATGTATTATTTTATTATTCATTAATTGTCTAAAATTTTAAATATTTTAAAAAAATTATTATTAAATAGTAGTATATATATTACCCTTATTTATATGATATTTATCGTATTATTTATATTTCATTATATTTTATCTGTATATTTTATCACATATCATATATTATTGTATATTATTCCCTATATTATCTTCCTTTTATTATATATTATTTCATTAATTATTATTTATTAGTATATAAATTAAATTTGTAAATTATTATAAACTAATACATATATTATTGTTATATATTTAATGTTTAGTATTTTAAAATTTACTACAAAATTTTATTTCGATTTAACATATCTTTATATGTATATTAAGTTATTATATCGTGTAATGTATTTTTATATATATATATATATATATATATATATATATATATATATATTAATCATCTCTAAGGAAACTCACCTTTATCATTTATACCTTGTTTTAAATATTTTATTAAATACTTCATCTATTTTTTAAAAATTTTGTATTCATTTTCTTATCTTCATTTCTGGTTTGTATATTCATAATTTTGTTTATTTATTTTATGTATCTTATTATATTTACTTAATATTATTTTAAAATGGTAATAATATCTCACCACCTATTTGTTATTTTTATATTTATTTGTTTACCACATTTACATAAGAATTGATTATTTATGTTGTTTTAAGTTATATTTTCATAGAATATTGTTATATATTATGTAATTTATATATTACTAGATTCATTGCTTTCTATGTTATATTTTGTATGAAATATTATTATGTATGTATTATGTAATCTATATTGTTATTCTCATTGTTTTCTATGATTATAACTGCATGAAATGATAATGTATATTATAATTTATGTCGTCATTCATTATTTACTTTATTATATTTGTATGAAGTGTTAAAGTATGTAGTTTATATTGTTAGTATTGATATCAAAGTATGTTAAATGCATCATTGTTTTTCTTAAAGAAATTTTATTTCGTCTAATCTAAATTTTTTTTTAAAAAATAAGGCAATATTTTTGGTAGTTAGGAATTCGGAAAATATTACCCTAACATGCTGGGTTGCGATTTCCCATTTGTCTAAATAGCTAAAATATCCTTCTAAATAAGTTTTGACCTTGAAAATATCAAGATGATTTTAGTTACAAAGGTTTAAAAATATCGTGTCCAATCATGCTGGATGTGATGTTTATATTCTTTGGAAGCAATGTAATCTTGATTTTTTTTTAACTCAAATTATTACGGTTTGAAAGAAACCTCATTTCTAAATTCTTTCAAACTTTTGACATTAAGACAAAATTATTCAATTTGGTACCAATTTTGGGCATTACGAGGGTGCTAATCCTTCCTCGTACGTAACCGATTCTCGAACCTGTTTTTTCGTAATTTCGTAGACCAAAATGTTTTATAAAGTGATCCAATCACACTTTAAAAGGTTGGTGGCGACTCCCGTCTTTCAAAAATCTCATTTTTAAAAAAGGAGGTTTCGACAATGGACATGGTGGACATGTCTCATTGTTGTTATTATTGCTAGTCTTATCTTTAGTTTTCTTGTCTTTACCTCCCGAATTTTTAAACTTTGCCTGAAAAACACCCTCTACTGATGCTTCTTGTCTTATCTTTCTCCTTTGTTTTGGAGCCTGGAATGCATTCACTAATTTTACCCAGGATAGACTTGACAAATCCTTAGATTCTTCTACTGAAGAAATTTTAGACTCATATTTTTCCGGCAAAGTGACAGGAATTTTTTGCACTATTCGATCATCGGAAAGATCCTTACCCAACAATCTTACCTTGTTTACTATGCCTTCCAACTTGTCAGAATAGTCTTTAATGGTTTCTGTCTCCTTCATTTTCATAATTTCGAACTCTCTGATCAGATTGAGCACTTGCATATTTTTTGTTCTTTCATTGCCCTGGTATTCTTTCTTAACGTAGTCCCAAATTTCTTTTGTTGACCTCAAATTCATGATTCTTGTAAATATTTTGCTTGAAACAACAGAGAAAAGACATGCTTTAGTTTTGAACTTCCTTGTCTTCTCTCTATGAGTCTTCAGTTGATTAATCGTTGGATTTGCTGGCAAAGACGAAACATCGTAGTTTTCTTCTACTACTTCGCAATGATTCATCGCATCAAGATAGATTGTCATTCTAATAGCCTAAGCTTAATAGTTATTGTAACACCCCAAACCCGGCCTAGATGTTATGGCTGAATCTGGCGATGTCAAATGAGAGTGCTTTTTAGAAAACCTTAGCAAGTTAAAAATCATCCAAATTATTATCTTTTCTTAAGTCATGAAATCCCTATTCCCATTATTACTTGAAAATGTTCTTATAACGCGGAAGTTAAATCTTCAATCATTTTTATACGAAAACCATAAGTTAAATTTCTAAAACGTATTTATGGTGTCGCGGTTCATAAGAAAACAACCTTAACAATTAAAAATCCTAAAAACCAAAATAAATAGTTCGTGTCCAAATACATAATTAATCCCAAAACAAATATAAAAATAAAACAGATGAAATAAATGTTACTCAAAAATCCATAAGCGTCTAACAGTGGTCACCATCGAGCCCTCTGTCGCATCGATCCATCTATTGTTGAGGATTACCTGACAGATAAAATAAATAAAGGGGGTGAGTTTTCACAACTCAGTGTATACATCCCCACAAGCAACATGTATACAAACAGATAACAGAACACAGATATTCGGCCTTAGCCTTACAGATATCGCATGCATAACAAATCAAATATCAGAAATTAGAAATCATGCCCACCAACCCTGTACGCTATCTCCATCCAGCCCAACACACCATGTGGTGATAAAATTAACCCACCCAGCCCTACACACCAAGTATGGGGATATAATCAACCCATCCAACCCTACACACCAAAAGATACCGTATAACAGTACATAACAGATAAGCGCGGCGTAGCTGCAGATATCAGGCTAATCGCCTCTCAGACTTCCTTCTCTTCACAACAATCCCAACCTAATGCAATGCAACATAAATATCATGGCATGCTTATATGCAGATATCTGAACATATCAATATCATGGCAAAATAGATATACGGAATCAGACGGATGCACATGCTTATAATAACATGCTTTTTCCTACAATTCAGTAACCAATCAGAGTATGGGGTCTAAGTAACGCTTACCACCCCTACAACCAGGTCATAGTCGAATTAGGCGACCCGTGCAACCTTACAAAACATTTCACATTAAATTGAGCTCACACACCCATGTGCCATGCCCGTGTGGGCCCACACGGCCCAAAATAGCTTTGCCTATTTGGATCACACAACCAGGCCCAAAACTCTACATGCCCGTGTGGTTCACCCGTGTGACCTACACGCCCGTGTGGCCTACACGACCCAAATGGTCGAGCCCGTGCCTCGCACACGGCCTAGCCAACTTCACACGCCTGTGTCCGTCGCGCCCGTATGGTGCGCGCACGGCCTCCCTCGTCAGTCACACGCCCGTGTCTCGCGACGTAGGCTACCACACGGGCAGACCACACGCTTGTGTGGCGTCGATAGTCAGCTTTTTAGCTTTCTCCGAAGCTCATTTTCTGCGTAATCGGAGTACACACCTAGTTCATTTCCGCTGCTAATCCAACCACGAGCACTCCAAATCCTTGAAGAATAGGGTTTTCTTGCTTTTTAGAACTCGATTACTAATCTACAGAGCCTTAAATAATCCCTAAACAGTAACCAAAACCCTTTTACGCAATCCCCAAATAAAATCTCGTAACTTTAGTTAAACGTTACTTACCAAATCGACGAATTCACTACCGAAATGCCAAAGCCTATCGAAAAAGAAGAAAAATGACGGAGAAAAGGGAAAAAGAATAGAATTTGGCAGCAAGAGGAAATTAGGGAAAAAGAAGACGGTAGAGAAATGTGTTTTGCCAAAAAGGAGAAAAATAAGAACACCCTAAGTTTTCCCTAAAGCCTACAACTCAGACTTTTAATAAAACCCACACTTAACTAAAACTTGCAGCAAAAATAATCCCATCGCCACTGCAAGGAACCAAACCCCTGACCATAAGTATAATTCCCTTGCCACTTAACCATTAGACCAGCAGGCCCATTCTGTTAAGTTTTACTACCAAATCCTTATAAGCCCACTGGCCTCAAGTCAAGTTTTATTCAAATAAAGCCCAAAATTTAGCCCAAGTTAACACTTAAACTTGGGACCTCCCAAACACACCCCAGAGCACATAACCACTCAAACCCACATATTTTTAAGCTTAAATAACACGAAGCACAAGTTCAGACACTTCTAAGCCCAATAATCTTAAAAGCTAACAATAAAAAATTTAGGGTGTTACAACTCTACCCCCCTTAAAGAAAATTTGTCCACAAATTTTACCTGATCAGAAAAGATGAGGATACTGCTAACGCATTGAATCCTCTGGCTCCCAAGTAGCTTCTTCAGTACTATGATTCCTCCACAACACCTTCACTAAGGGAATAGACTTCCTATGCAGAACCTTGATGCCACGATCCAAAATCTGAACTGGCTACTCCTCGAACGTCAAATCTGACCTAACCTCAATCTCCTCTACAGGCATTATGTGAGCAGGATCAGAGCGATACTGTCTCAACATCGATACGTGATATATGTCATGAATACGATCCAACTCTGGAGGAAGCTCCAACTGATATATGACTGGCCCCACTCGCTTCAGAATCCTGTACTACCCAATAAATCGGAGACTCAACTTGCCCTTACGGCCGAACCTCAGAACATTTTTCCATGGCGAGACCTTAAGAAAAACTATGTCTCCTACAGAATACTCAATGCCATTCCTTTTTAAATCCGCATAAGACTTCTGTTTATCAGAAGCTGCTTTCAGTCGATCCCGAATCAAGCGAACCTTATCCTCAGTCTCTGAAACCAACTCCGGACCTAGAACACGTCGCTCACTCAACTCAGTCTAGCACAAAAGAGTGCAACACTTACGACCATAAAGTGCCTTGTACGGTGCCATCTGAATACTAGACTGATAGCTGTTATTGTAAGCAAACTCTGCCAAAGGCAAGTACTCCTTCCAATATCTCAGAAATCTATGACAGAACCCCTCAACATATCCTCCAATATCTGAATCACCATCTCCGATTGACCATCTGTTTGAGGACAGAAAGCAGTACTGAAGTCAAGTCGAGAACCCAAAGCCTCATAAAGTTTCTACCAAAATCGAGACGTAAAACGAGGATCCCTATCAGAGATGATCGAAACAGGAACCCCATACAACCTCATTATCTCGGAGATGTAGAGCTTAGCCAGCTTTTGCAAGGAGTAGTCCATCCTAACTGGAATGAAATGTGCGGACTTGGTCAATCGGTCCATGTCAACCGAGACAGAATCCTTCTTCGTGGGCGTCAAAGGCAACCCACTAGCGAAGTCCATCGTCACTCGCTCCCATTTCCATATCGGTATCTTTACTAGCTGTAGCAAACCCAAAGGTAACTGATGCTCAGCTTTAACTTGCTGGCAAGTCAAACAACGAGCAACGAAGTCGGTTACCTCACGTTTCAATCTTGGCCACCAATACAACTCATAGAGATCTTTATACATCTTGTTCCTACTAGGATGCATAGCGTAAGGACTACTATGCGCTTCCCTCAGAATCGACAGTCTTAGATCCTCATCATTAGGTACACAGATCCTATCTCGAAAACGCAATACTCTATCACTGTTAACCACAAAATCAGAAGTAGTTCCAGCCTCAACCTGATGGAAACGTAACTCAAGAGACTTATCTCCCAACTGCTTGTCCTTAATCTGATCCAACCATAACAGTCTAATCTACAACTCAGCCAGAAGACTCCTATCATCATAAAGACTCAGTCTAGCGAACATCACCCTTAAATTGGTCACTATCCTACGGCTTAATGCGTCTACCACCACATTAGCTTTACCTGGATGGTACTCGATAACGCAATTATAATCCTTAAATAGCTCCACCCAGCGACGCTGTCTAAGATTTAACTCCTTCTGAGTGAGGAGATACTTGAGGCTCTTGTGATCAGTGTAGATGATACACTTCTCACCCTACAAGTAATACCTCCAGATCTTAAGAGCAAAAACCACCGCTGCCAACTCCAAATCATGCGTCGGATAATTAGTCTCGTGAGTCTTGAGCTTACGAGATGCATATGAGACCACTTTACCATCCTGCATCAAGACGCAACCCAAACCACATGTGACCCATCATTGTAAACCACGAAATCCTTGCCAGTCTCAGGTTGTATCAAAACTGGAGCCTGAAACAGAACTGTCTTGAGCTTCTCAAAGCTCTCTTACTAAGCGGCAGTCCAAACGAAGGGGACTCTGTTATGCAGCAACTTAGTCAACGACGCTGCTATCAATGAGAACCCTTCTACAAATCGTCGGTAATATCCTGCCAGTCCCAGAAAAATGCGGACTTCTAACACACTCTTCATCTGTTTCCAATCTAACACATCCTCAATCTTACAACGATCCACTCTAATCCCCTCTGCAGAAACTACATGTCCCAGAAATGTCATTTCTCGAAGCCAGAATTCACACTTACTGAACTTCGCATATAGTTATTTTTCACGAAGAATTTACAGAACTACTCGCAAATGCATATCGTGCTCATCCTCAGTCCTAGAGTATACCAAGATGTCGTCGATGAATACTACCATAAATTGATCTAAGTAGGGCTGAAACACTCGATTCATCAGATCCATGAACGCCGCTGGTGCATTAGTCAACCCAAAAGGTATTATTAGGAACTTGTAATGTCCATACCGAGTCTTAAATGCTGTCTTATGCACATCGGCCTCCTTCACTCTCAACTGATGATAACCTGACCGCAGATCGATCATAGAAAACACAGAAGCTCCCCTAAACTGATCGAATAAATTATCTATCCTCGGAAGTAGGTATTTTTTCTTGACCGTCAACTTATTCAACTGACGATAGTTGAAGCACATCCTCATCGTACCGTCTTTCTTCTTTACAAACAGAACCGGTGCTCCCCAAGGAGACACACTGGGCTGAATAAATCCACGATCCAATAACTCCTGAATTTGAGCCTTAAGTTCAATCAGCTTCTTCGGTGCCATACGATAAGGGGTGATAGACACTGGAGTTGTACTAGAAATTAACTCAATCCCAAAATCCACCTCACGACTCGAAGGTAACCCTGGTAATTCTTCTGGAAAAAATCTGGAAAGTCCCTCACAGTACGGATGTCTTTGAAAGAAGAGTCCACAGAATCAGAAACACTGACATAGGCTAAGTACGCCTTACATACTTTCCTCACGAGCTTCTCTGCTACTATAACAGATATTACATTACTCAGATAATTTCGTCACTCTCCAATCACAACTACCTCATTATCCTCATCGGTCCTCAGAACCACCCTCTTTTTAGCACAATCCAGACTTATACGATGCTTCACCAACTAATCCATACCTAGAATTAAGTCGAACTTCCCAAACGAAAGTTCCATCAGATCAGCCAGAAATATTTTACCTTGGACTTCCAAAGGAACATCCCTGAACAGTTTACTAACCCTAGTGGACTACCCCAACGGTCTTACCACAGAAATCTCACTAGAAGTACTCTCATACGGAATCCCCAAAGTCTCAGACACAGAACATGCCACATAAGAGTGAGTAGAGCCTATCTCTATCAGTGCAACATAAGGTACGTTAATAATGAAAAACATGCCCGTGATGACGTCTGGAGTATCTCCATCTTTACGACGACGTACAGCATAAACAAGTACAGGCTGCCTCGCCTCAGTCGGCCCAGCACCCCTGCCAAGTGCTCTCTGACCTCGACCCATACCATTACCACCCCTAACTTGTCCTCGGCACTAGGTGGCTGCTGTAATCCTCTCGGCGGCTGCACAGTCTCAACAGCCAGAGCTTGCATCTGATTACCCATTAGTGGGCAATCCTTAACTCGGTACTCAATAAAACCACATCTCAAACCAGCCCCAGTAGATCTCGAACACTCGCCTGCATGGCGTCTATTACACAGCTGACAGATCGCCACCTCAGTAGGCGCAACAGTAGGCCCAACTCTCACGGGCCCGTGAGTCTTGCCTTTTTCTTAGGCCTCATCCCAGAACCAGTAGACTCAGAATCTCTCTTAACCTTTCCTTTCTTACGGTTTTAGCGCTCAGGCCGTTTCACCTCTTCGACTATATTGGCCTTATCGACCAAGACTGAGAAATCTCGCTCCCTCTAAGGAGCTATCAGAACCTGCATACTATCTCGCAGATCATCCTCAAATCAGACATAGCGCTCATACTTGGTCGTCACTGTACCTCTCGCATAGCGACTCAGTCTCAGAAATTTGGCCTCATACTCAGCCACTGAACGGTTTCCCTAAGTGAGGTTTAGAAACTCACGTCGCTTAGCGTCATTATAGCTAGCTCCCACATACTTGCTCTGGTAGGTGGTCTTAAACAGATCCCAAATCAACCTATCAGGCTGAGTACCCTCATTAACGGTCAACCACCACTGATATGCCTCATCACGAAGCAAAGACACAGCTCCCTTAAGCTTCTGCTTATCAGAAAAGTCCAGATCATCCATAATGCGTTTGTGGCCTCTATCCAATACTCGTCCACACTCGGAGAAACTCCAGTGATGCCCCTAAATATCTCAGCCCCATTCGATTAGATTTGTTCCGTAACCGACGCTTGGCCTCCAAATCCAACATTAGCCCCAGCGACCCCCTCCAAAATTCGCAGCATAGCCTGGGACAGTGTATCGTCCCCAGTTGCACGGTCAGCAGACTCAGCACCAGTCTCAGTAGCAAGTGATACTGGTGTCCCACTAGAGTCCAAATTAGGGATCGTATCGGATGCGCGAGACTCAGCTCGAATCCCTCAACGGCCTCTAGTACCCCTTCCACGAGTACCACATGTGCTCATCGTAAATATCGAATTAATCTGTGTTTTAAAAGTTTTATGCATATCAGTTTACAGTTCTGATAATTATTAGCAAATATTTTATGTAGAACAACATCAGAGTTTCAGAATCAGTTATTGCGAGTAATAGGCTCACTATGTTCCCAGTTTACACTACCTAAAGTGTTTTAGTAAAGTACTACCTATAGAGGTCTCACAATACATACATAGTATTTCAGAAAGACACAGATAACTTTCAGTATAAGCATGCTTTCAAACAGTACATATCAGAGTTTCAGAGAACTTACAAGATCGGCGCCGGAGACTCGGTGAACCACTAATTTATCAAAACATTTCAAATTACTTTACCACTTACTTTTCCAAACCTATTTTTCTACTGCCCAAATCCACAGCCGAGTTTTTATAAACCTAGCTCTGATACCACTAAATATAACACCCCAAACCCGGCCTAAACGTTATGGCCGAATCTTGGGGCGTCACATGAAAGTGCTTTTTAGAAAACCTTAGCAAGTTAAAAATCGTCCAAATTATTATCTTTTCTCAAGTCATGAAATCCCTATTCCCATTATTACTTAAAAACATTCTTATAACGCAGAAGCTAAATCGTTAATCATTTTTATATGAAAACCATAAGTTAAATTTCTAAAACATATTTATGGTGTCGCGGTTCACAAGAAAACAACCTTAATAGTTAAAAATCCCAAAAACCAAAATAAATAGTTCGTGTCCAAATACATAATTAATCCCAAAGAAAATATAAAAATAAAGCAGATGAAATAAATGTTACTCAAAAATCCATAAGCATTTACCAGTGGTCACCATCGAGCCCTCCGTCGCACCGATCCGTCTACTGCTGAGGATTACCTGACAGATAAAATAAATAAAGGGGGTGAGTTTTCACAATTCAGTGTGTACATCCCCACAAGCTGCATGCATACAAACAGATAACATAATATAGATATTCGGTCTTAGCCTTACAGATATCGTATGCATAATAGATCAGATATCAGAAATTAGAAATCATGCCCACCAACCCTACAAACCATCTCCATCCAGCCCAACACACCATGTAGGGATAAAATCAACCCACCTAGCCCTACACACCAAGTATGGGAATATAATCAACCCATACAACCCTACACACCAAAAGGTACTGTATAACAGTACATAACAGATAAGCGCAGCATAGCTGCCAGATATCAGGCTAATCGCCTCTCAGACTTCCTTCTCTTCACAACAATCCCAACCTAATGCAATGCAACATAAATATCATGGCATGCTTATATGCAGATATCTGAACATATTAATATCATGGCAAAACAGATATACAGAATCAGACAGATACACATGCTTATAATAATATGCTTTTGCCAAAAATTCAGTAACCAATCAGAGTATGGGGTCTAAGTAACGCTTACCACCCCTACAACCAAGTCATAGTCGACTTAGGTGACCCGTGCAACCTTACAGAACATTTTACATTAAATTGAGCTCACAAGCCCGTGTGCCCTGCCCGTGTGGCCCACACAGCCCAAAATAGCATTGCCTGTGTGGATCACACAGCCTGACCCAAAACCCTACACGTCCGTGTGGTTCACCCGTGTGACCCACACGCCCTTGTAGTCTACACGACCCAAATGGTCGAGCCCGTGCCTCGCACACGGCCTAGCCAGCTTCACACGATAGTGTCCGTCGCGCCCGTGTAGCGCGCGCACGGCCTCGCTTGTCTGTCACACGTCTGTGTCTCGTGACACAGGCTACCACACGGGCAGACCACACGCCCGTGTGGCATCGACAGTCAGCTTTTCAGATTTTACCGAAGCTCATTTTTTGCGTAATCGGAGTACACACCTAGTTCGTTTCAGCTGCTAATCCAACCACGAGTACTCCAAAGCCTTCGATGAAGAACAGGGTTTCCTTACTATTTAGAACTCGATTACTAATCTACAGATCCTTGAATAATCCCTAAATCGTAACCAAAACCCTTTTACACAATCCTCAAATGAAATATCATAACTTTAGTTAAACGTTACTTACTGAATCGACGAACTCACTGCCGAAACACCAAAGCTTATCGAGAAAGAAGAAAAACAACGGAAAAAGAATAGAATTTAGCAGCAAGGGGAAATTAGGGAAAAAAAAGACGACAGAGAAAGGTGTTTTGCCAAAAAGAGAAAAATAAAAAAACCCTAAGTTTTCCCTAAAGCCCACAACTCAGACTTTTAATAAAACCCACACTTAACTGAAACTTGCAGCAAAAATAATCCTATCGCCACTGCAGGGAATCGAACCCCTGACCCTAAGCATAATTCCCTTGCCACTTAACCACTAGACTAGCAGGCCCATTCTATTAAGTTTTACTACCAAATCCTTATAAGCCCACTGGCCTCAAGTCAGGTTTTATTTAAATAAAACCCAAAATTTAGCTCAAGTTAACACTTAAACTTGAGACCTTCCAACCACACCCCAGAGCACATAACCACTTAAACCCACATATTTTTAAGCCAAAATAACACGAAGCACAAATTCAGACACTTCCAAGCCCAATAATCTTAAAAGCTGACAATCAAAAATTTGGGGCGTTACAGTTATCACCATAAAAAATTGGTGGAACAATATGAGAAAACATTGTGTAAAGTTTCATATCTAAAGCTTATACGTTTCTCTTAACTAATAGGTCCCTTAAGATAAAAGATCAGATAACAATTGCTGGTATTTTAGTAAAAAATATAAAACACAGAAAATGTGAAAGAAAGATAAATTGGAAGTACATTATAATCCATTGTATTGTTTAGATTATTTAGGCAAAAAAAAGAAAAGAAAAAAGAAACCTATTAAACTTACTCCTAAAATCATATGACAAAAAATTAAAAATTAAAAATCCCTAAAGACTTGGCTTACAGACCTATTATTAAGTAAGTCTAAATTGTGTCACTTGGGACCTCCAATTGGAGATCCAAGTGGTCAAACACCATAATTGGCCAAGAAAGCTAATGCCTAAAGGCTTGTGACGATTGACTGATCGACTGCCAGTTAACAGGTAGTTCCTTCAAGCTTGAGAGTAAAGATTTGATAGACTCTAGTTAGATAGAAGGGAGAAATACCTAGAAATAGAAGAGAAGACAATGGCTAGAATCGCTAGATGGTTGATGCCTATGAAGACTTCATCGAGAGAGAGAGAAGAGAAAGTAAGGGATGAAAAGTTAAAAGGTTAAAATATATTGTTGGTCCCTGTACTTTGATAAAATTTAAGATTTAGCCCCTATACTTAAAAAGTTACCCGTCCTATTTTTTTTATTTAAAAATCACAATCCAATCATTAAAAGCGTAAGTATTTTCTATCAAAATTTGTAAACTTAGAATTTTGATTAGATTGTTCTCATATGACGTAACATATGATTGACAAAATAAACATGTTAAATTAACATTTTTTTTATAGAAACTACCAACGACGATAATGATTGGACTAGAATTTTTAAATTGAAAAAACAATAGTATTAAAATTTTAACTTCTAAAGTATAGAGACCAAACCTCAAATACTATACAAGCATAGGGACTAGCAACAGATTTTAACCAATTATTATAGTTTTTGACTTTTACCAACTATTAATTTTGCTATTGGAAGACTGCAAGGCATAGCATACGGCATGCCCCACTCTGATCACAACTAAGATATCTTGGAATTGCATTGTAATATAAGGATCACATACATACAGGAAAATGGGTCCATAGCCATTTATAATTTCCATAACAATACTAAAATTTCGTTCCATCAGTTTAGACCCTACAATCCAACAATTGTGTAGTTGTATGTATCCTTTAATTGTTCGCTGCTTTGGTACCAAAATAAATTCCCAATATTAAAGAGAAAGTCCTTAGAACAAAGAAATCCACACACTAAAAACATAAATCACTGCTCTCTTTCATTGGTATAAATCCCGTTAGGTGTTCCTTAAACTTTGGTAGATTTTTACATCAAATTTTGGAGAGTCTAATTAAAATTATCAAAATTTTAATTAAGAAAATTTTTAAAAACTTTAGAGAGTACAATTAAAATTTTCAAAAAATTTGAGAAGTTAATAATAATTTCCAGAAAAATATAAAAGGTGTAATACCCCAATTTTGCCCGGCCCATTGGAAGCCAAGGCATAAGTCCAAATTATCAAAAAGAAATAAAAGTTTTAACAGTCCTTTTACAAATCTTAAAAAACTAGCAGACCCCAAATACACTCGAAGCCCAAAACCAAATAGCCCAAATTTATCAAACCTATTTACACCCCAAAAATAACCCAGATCCAATAAACCTTAAACCAACCCTTTACCCTAACCGGTTTTGACTCAGCAGCCTGTTTACAATGGCCCAATGATGATGATGTTTGGCCTGGTGCCCGGATAGTTTCAAGAAACCTAGGGTTTCCTGGGAAACCCTCGCGCCGCAGCAAAATAACATGGCCCCATGTCACGCCGCAATCGACGCATGGATTGGACCCCACCGCCAGAGATCATGCCATTAACCTGCAAGAAAAGGAAAAAAGCAAGCAATCAACCAATAAAGAGCAAATTCAGAATCGGGGTTTATTTATTTAGATTCATTTGTAAATAGTATAAATGGGTGTAAAAACAGTAAAAGAAGGGTACGATTTACTACGCAAACAGAAACCCAAACAGTAGAGGAGAAATAAAAACTCACGGCAGATTTAAAGGTTTTACTATTTTTATTCTCTATTATTTCTTTTTTATATATACATATATTTTTAGTACAACAAACGATCCAAAAACAGATTTGAAAACCAAAAGGAAAATAGTTCATTTCCAAACTGTAATACACAAAAATACTTTTAAAAATAAGAGGAGAAATACTACATGTGTTTCACCTGAAAAGGGGAGAAATTTTGAACCTCCGACCACCGCGCGCGTGCGGTGGTGCGTGGAGGCAGCGTCTTGGCGATGGGCGCAATCGTCACCGAGCTCGGGCCGGAGGGACGGGAGAGAGTTTCAGAGTGTTTTTTTTTTGTTTTTTTTTTAAATAGGATGTTAGAAATGAAGTTTAAAATTAAATTTTAACTTATATAGGGCCCATGATCTGACGCGATCCGACCCGGAGGATCCGCGTGTTTTGAGAAAATGGGATATTTATCCCTTTAGTCCTTCTGTCTTTTCATTTTTTTAAATTAAGTTTATTGCATTTTTTTAATTTTTGCCCATTATTTTTATTTTAGTTTCAATTTGATACCCGATCCTTTTAAACACAGATTAAAAGCGTTGTCGTTTTGGGAATAGGCAATCGCCTGATGAGCCCTTTGGATTTTTGCGCGTTTTAAATAGGGCCTTAATTCAGTTCTATTCCTTTCAAAATTAGCCTCGTAATTTTGCTAAATTTTAAAATTAGTCCTTCATTTATTTTATTATCCTATACATTTATTATTTGTTTTATTTTAATTTTACTTCTATATTATACATTATAAGATTATTTTATTATAAGGGTTATTTTTATTATATGTATTATTATTATTTATTATTTTTCTCAAATTATTATTTTATATCATTTTATATATATATTGTTATATTTTCACATATATTATATATTTATTATTATTTATATATATTATTTTACATATAAACTTCCATTATTTTATGCTATGTTTATTATATTTCTTATTTCCCATATATTTTATTATATAACATTTATTATGTTTTATTTTTATATTACTTATTATTTTTTATATATATTATATATCACATATTACCAATTATACTATTTATGTTATATCATATATATATTATTTAGAATTTGTAAATTATTATTATTAAATCATATTTTAAACTCATATTATATACACATTTCATTATTATTTATTTATTTATTTATTATATATTATTTCATTTTAAATTAATATTGTTATATTATGAATTCTCTTATATACTCTTAAACCAATATATTACCATATAATTATTATTCTTTTGTAAATATTCTTGTTATTATATTATATATTATATATTAAATACTATTTTAAAATTGTTATGAAATATCTTATCTTTAATTATGTATCTATTTTGTTAGTAATCAATCATTCTTATTTTTTTTAGTTCTTTAAGATATTTTTATATTATATGTATCAAGTATGTGTTAAATGTTATTTTTATTATTATTATTATATGTTATATTTTGTGAACATGCATTTCATCTATTTGTATATCATACATTATTTGGTTATTGCTTTTTTTTTATATCATGCATCATTTAATTATTATTTTGTATGTTTGTCTATTAGTTTATTCATTCTCGATACATGCTATATGTATCTTTATATGTATATTGTTAATATTTGCTTTATATGTATTATGTTATATGTATATATCTAATGCACGATCTTTATATTGTTGCCATTACTTTGTTTAAATGTATGCGTTATTTACCTATTACAATAATATGTTATTATGTATGATTTATAATGCAATATAATTCCCCACACATCACTTTAAAAAGAGGGGGCATCAAAGTCTTCAAAAATACAAAAAGGCAATGCTTGATGTTTGGAAACTTCGAGAAAGTAGTGCCCTAACTTATTGGGTTGCGACTCTTCTCGACGAGTTCGAATAATCAAGTACCCTTCTAAGTTTTTAAAGGTTTTCAAAATGTAAGCGACTGTCTTGGAATTTCAAAGCAATATGTCCTAACTTACTGGATGTGGCGTTTTGTTGTTTCGAGATAGGGATTTCCAAAAGGCTAACTCAGTATCAATATTTTGGTACGAGTGAACTCCAATTTTCAAAATAAAAAATGTTTCAAAGAGGATTGCATCTTAAAATTTTCAAAATAATCAATTTGGTACCAATTTTTGGGCGTTACGAGGGTGCTAACCCTTCCTCGTACGTAACCGACTCCCGAACCCGTTCTTTTGATTTCATAGACCAAAACCGATGATTTTTTTTAAAAAACAAAAAAATGTTTTAAAGGTGACCCAATCACACCTAAAAAGATTGGTGGCGACTCCCGTTTTCGTCTTTAAAGTCGATTCCCATTTTCAAAAACTCGATTCAAAGATGGTCTTGACAGCTTGGCGACTCCACTGGGGACGTTAAGAGAGTTAAGCCGTGTAATTGATTATCTCTTGTATTAATGTCGAAAATTAAAAATTTTAAAATTTAATCCTCTTTGCATTACATGTGTTTGTATTATTGCATGTGTTGCTATATTCTGATACGCATTGCATTTGCATGACCGTTGTGGTCACACCCTTAAGTGGGAGTGAAGCTACGCGCCGTGAGGTTCTCGCCTCCGTGCAGGATAGTGGATCACTTTCGGGATACATCCGTACCTATGGTTTCGTGAGATTTTCATCTCCGTGTAGCCATATGGAAATGTGCCCCCTTGAACTGAACTCGATTCAAATGAGCCTATAATGGGTGAGGATCGAGGAATCTGCTAGTTCAGGTACCTCAAACTTTAGAACCAACCTCATTTAGAAAAAATCGTAAGAACCCAACTTAGATAGAGTTAAACTTTAGATATTACCCTTATAAATTATTGTTGAGATTTATTGATATCATGTGATACTGACTATTTCTTTTCCTTTGTTTGCATGACATTTTGCATTTACAAAGGTATCGATTCACTGATCGATTTCTAAGTTAGAGAGTTTTATTATGGAGAACGGACTTCTTGATAGAGTGGAGGGCAACGCGCAACGCGTCCATAGATGGTCCGAGCAAACTCAATTAGAAAAGGAGATAGTATAGTCATTGCGGGATACATGTTAGAGCTATCGGAATACACTCGCATCAGTGTCACACAGAATAATCTCTAAGAGCTTAAAGAGATTTGGGATCAATGGGGCAACGAGACCAAACAGTTATTCTACGGTAATTACAGAGACTTACCTTACTTGCTCGATGTTCAGGTAGATGAGTATTTGTTCCGAGCCCTCGTTCAGTTTTGGAACCCACCGTACAGTTGTTTCACTTTTGGAGAGGTAGACTTGGTGCCTACCGTAGAGGAGTACAACGCCTTGTTACGTTGTCCCAAGTTCCGAGTTGATAGAATCTATTCTCGAGCTACTAATGTCCCTACCTTTTGGAAGAAATTGATGGCTATTATAGGGATGAGCGAGCGGTGGATTACCGCGAATTAAAGAGAAGGCGAGTGCAAGTGCATTTCATGGGATGCTTTGAAGGGTCTGATTTTGACACACCCTGATGAAACAAAGAGGGTAGATGTTTTTGCCTTAAGTTTGTACGGATTGATGGTGTTCCCTAGGGCTTTGGGATATGTGGATGAGGCAACCACGGATCTTTTCCATAGACTCAGTAAGAGGGTCACTTCTGTCCCTACAATTTTTGCAGAGACATTCAGGTCCTTAGGTACATGTAGGAAAGCTGGTGTAGGAAGGTTTGTTGGTTGTGCACAATTACTTCTAGCTTGGCTCTATAGTTATTTTCGGTTGATAGATAAGGTCGTTTGTCGGGTTTTCTTCGAGGATTACTTACCGCTGAAGGACATAGTCGCTTCAACTAGGAGAGTTCATGTTCCAGAGGAGAATTGGATAGCATTACTTTAAAATCTTCAGTCGAAAGATGTTGAGTGGAGAGCTCCGTGGATGATTCATGGTGAGATTCTTTACCGTTGCGACAGTTTCGATTGGGTCCCTTTATTAGGAATTTGGGGTGCCATTGGTTATGCCCCCTTGCTCGTGTTGAGGCAATTCGGTTTGAGGCAGTTTATGCCAGCAACTCATGGGCTAACTCAAAGTGAGTTTGCATATAGAGGAGCCGATTACAAAAAAAGGGTTAGTGAGATCTCTAGCGCTTGGAACAAGACGTGTCGGTTGAAAGGAGTAGCTATTGGCCCTGATACGACTTTAGAATATGTTGAATGGAGAGGTAGAAGGATCAATAATAATATTCCTGAGCCAAATGTGGAAGGAGCTCGACCGATGGAGAAATATCTGCAAGTGATGCCCTCGGAGTTGGAAATTATGAAGTAAGAATTTGAGAGGAAAAATTTAGAGCTTGAGAAAAGGATAGCAAAACTCGAAGAAGAAAAGATATACTTGAGTTTAGATATCGATGTCCAGAAGATGGAGGTTGAAAAAGAAAGAAAGGAAAAGAGGAAAATTGAAGAGGATAGAGATGATTTGAAGGAACACTACAAAAAGGCACAGGTATCCTTGAGAAGAGCGAAAGTAGGAGGTCTCTTGGATCGGGTTGCGAGAAAGAGGTCCAAGAAGGAAAGGCTAGAGTGAGTAATCTTGGGAGAAGAAGTTTCAGGAGATGCAATCGAAATTTGGCATTAGAAGAAGAGAATAAAGGGTTGAAATCTAAAATAACTGAGCTTCGAAGATCCCTTCGTTGGCATCGCAACCACGATTCTACAGTCGAGTTAAAAGAGCTAAAGAGTAAAGTTGAAGATTTGGAAGCGACATTGCGGGAAGGTAAACCGGATCGAGCAACTCAAGACTCAAGGAGATTATCTAAAGGGAGAGCTTCATCGATCCAGAGGCGAGTTAGAAAGGGATCATGTCATGGGAGAAGCCATAGCCCCATTCGAGAGGTTTTGAATATATGCGAGGACTTGGCGATGCGAGGTGATGTATTGAGTCTGATGTGTGGGTCGTCGTCAGACATAGGAAGAGAGTTAGCCCTTTTATTAGATAGAGTTAAAACTTTGGGCATTAGGGCGAAAGTGTACTTGTAATCCATTTATATGTAAAGTTATTCTTTTTCTAAATAAAGTTTTCTAAATGAGATTGAATCGAGATTGATGCCTTTGTTGCATTCATGCATTTGCATTACATCATATCATATGCATTCAAGGTTATAGAAAGACCCTAATTAGTTAAAGTTTTTTTATAAAGGTAGAAAAGAAAATCTGGAAATCACACATCCTTACGGCACTCGCACTAAAACTAAGAACATGGATCAAAGGTTTGAGCAGTTGCAAAAGGATATGCAAGACCAATTGCAATAGCAGTTGGCTAAAATGCAGAATGAGATGAGGGAGCAAATGATGGAAGCTCAGAGGAATATGATGGCCGAAATGGCTCAGTTACTGAGGGCCACTGATAAGGGAAAGGCTCCTATGGCCATCACTGAAGAGGAAAATGAGGGTCCTCCTCTAGGTTTTACACCATCGCATGTACCATTGCAAACTGAGGCACCTCCTAGAAGACCATCTACTACTGTGAGGCCTTAGCATGGGCCAATTGATACTGGTGTCCATGTGAATTTCCCAGTTGGTTCAGGGTTTAATATGGGTGACAATCCTACAAATCCTCTTGTTCCCGATCTAGATATGGTGGAAAAGGAGGATTTGAAGGCCGAAGCTGCAAGGCAATTGGATGAATGCAGCAGATGGTTAGAAGAAAAGTTCAAGGCTTTGGAAGGCACTGGCAATAATCATGGGGTTGATGCCAAGGACTTAACTCTGGTCCCAAACCTAATGTTACCTCACAAATTCAAAATGCCAGAATTTGAAAAGTACAATGGCACTACTTGCCCAGAGGCCCACATCACAATGTTTTGCAGAAGGATGACTGGGTATGTAAACAATGATCAACTGTTGATCCATTGTTTTCAAGATAGTTTGATAGGAGCGGTAGCCAGATGGTACAATCAGTTGAGCCGGGCTAGAATAAGTTCATGGAGGGATCTTGCACAAGCCTTCATGCTACAGTACAATCATGTAACAGACATGACCCCTGACAGGATTACCCTGTAAAACATGGAGAAGAGGCCTAATAAGAATTTTAGGCAATATGCACAGAGGTGGAGAGAGGTAGCGATGCAGGTTCAACCACCACTGTTGGAGAAAAAGACCACTATGTTATTCATTAATACTCTGAAAGCCCCATTTATTACTCATATGATTGGAAGCACTACTAAAAGTTTTGCGGACATAGTTATGGCAGGAGAGATGATAGAGAATGCCATAAGAGGGGGAAGAATTGAGGGTGAGGGAGCCAAAAGATCAACCCCAAGAAGAAAAGACAATGAGGTAAACAATACAAGTGGTTTTAATTCAAAAGCAGTCACAGTTAGCCAGCCCAAAGTAGCCACAGTTGGGAAACAAGGCTCTCAAAAGCAGGAATCCAATACTAGGCATGAGAGGATGCAATTTACACCTATACCTGTGACGTATAGGGAGCTCTATCAAAATCTATATGATGCGCATGTTGTAGCCCCTTTCCATTTAAAACCATTACAACCTCCGTATCTTAAATGGTATGATGCAAATGCCAGATGTGAGTATCATGCTGGAATATCGGGGCACTCAATCGAGAATTATCTTGGATTCAAGAAAGCCGCCAGAGAGGTTGATCAAGAATGGGGTTTTGAAATTTGAGAGTACCTCAAATACTGAGAATCCTTTACCGAACCATGACAATCAGGGAGTAAATGCCATTGGTAAAGCCGGTGGAAAAAGGGAAAAGGAAAATATTGATGAGATAAGGATGCCTATGAGGGTAATCTGGGAGGAGATGATGAAGAGAGGTATGTTGACCTCTAAAAATACGAAAGAAAGAGAATTGGGACTACGGTGAGTTAAAGTGAAGATTGCGAGGAATTCAAGGCCTTGGTGCAAGGCTTTATAGACAACAAAGAGCTACGAGGTTTATGAAGGTAGCTCTAGTGAAAAGCAAGTATGTGTCTTTGGAAAATGAACAAAGAAAGAACCAAAGAGACTAAGGATCATTATCTCCTGCGGGGAATAATGAAATGGGGACACCAGCAGCACCCAAGGTTATTATCCATACACCTACTCCTTTCCCTTACAAGGATAGTAAGAAAGTACCATGGAGTTATGATTGTAGCGTGACGGTGCCGGAAGAAGGAAATATAGCCAGCGCATCTAAAGATGTACGAGATGAAGGTTTCCATACGCAGAGTGGGAAGCGTTATGATATGGGGGACGTCAGAGTGGAGCCCACAAAACCCAAGAATGTTGAAATTGAAAAAAAGAGTAAAGTACCTGTTAACGAGCCAGTGAGGGAGGAGGAAGCTAAGAAATTTCTAAAGTTCCTTAAGCATAATGAGTACAGTGTGGTCGAGCAGTTGCGTAAGCAACCAGTACGCATATCGGTTTTAGCCTTACTGCTAAGCTCTGAAGTGCATCGAGAAGCATTGTTGAAGGTACTCAACGAGACATATGTCACTCATGATACATCTGTCAATAAGTTAGACCGGTTGATAAATAACATCAGTGCTGATAATTTCATCTACTTCAATGATGATGAAATTCCACCTAGGGGCATAGGGTCAACTAAGGCTTTGCACATCACCACTCGTTGCAAAGGATACACGCTTCCAAGTGTACTCATTGATAATGGGTCCGCTTTGAACGTCTTTCCATTATCTACATTGAACAGATTACCCATCGATAGTTCACACATGAAGACATGTCATAATGTGGTAAGAGCCTTTGACGGAACTGAAAGGAAAGTAATGGGACGAATTGACATCCCTCTAGAGATTGGACCAAATACGTATGAAGTTGACTTCCTGGTAATGGATATCAAGCCCTCCTATAATTGTTTGTTGGCTAGGCCATGGATACACTCGGCAGGAGCGGTGCCTTCTTCACTACACTAAAAATTGAAGTTGGTGATAGATGGACGCTTGATAACCATCAATGCAGAGGAGGACATCATAGCAGCCGTCACTAGTAAATCTCCTTATGTGGAGACAAATGAGGAGGCTATCGAGTGTTCTTTTCGTTCCTTGGAAATTGTTAATGCTACCTTCATTTCGGAGGGAAGCAAGGTGCCGGTTCCCAAAATGTCTGGAGCTACAAGGATGGCCCTGCAAATGATGATGGGAAAGGGGGCATCACTGGGAAAAGGACTAGGAAAATAGTTGCAATGAGGGATTCAAATCCCAAAACTGACGGAGAAGAAGAATCGTTTTGGTTTGGGTTTCAAGCCAGACCATAAACATAAGAGACAGGAGATGGAAAAGCGTCAAGCAAGAAGGAAGGTGCGTTTGAACGGAGGAGAAGTAGAGTGGGAACCGATGACATTTCCACCTATATCCAAATCCTTTAAGTCAGGAGCGTTGCTAGTAGAAGAGAGTCATCAAATCAATGTTGTACATAGTGAGTGGTCGGGACAGGAAAACCTTGAGGGTATTCGCCCTTACGAACCAGGGAGCTCTCTCGAACAATTGATCATGGAGGATCTTCCTGTAGTCTTTAGAAATTTTTCAGAGTAATTCTCGAAACATGTTTATTACTCTAGGGCCTAGGAGTAGTAAGATTACATTTTTGAAAATAGGCTTATGTTCATCTATTATTATTCAAATAAAACATAACTTTTACCAATTTAAAAGAGTATTGCCTCATTTTTATCAACCAATATTCCCTTAAATTCTAACAACTCTTATTCTTTTATTCATAGCACATAAACGATCATTTTTAAATTCATTCATTCTTTGTATATTCTTTCATACCCCTCACAGGTCTCTAGATATCAATGATATGAGCGCTAATACTGCCGCTCCTGATTTCTCTTGTGAGCAAGACATGTGTTTAGAGGAGCCTCAGGATTTTGAAGATGTTCAAGATTGTGACGTATCTCTCAATCTATTAAGAATGGTAAAACAGGAGGAGAAACAAATCATGCCACATGAAAAAGAGGCAATAGAGAATATAGCCCTAGAGGAAGGGAAGGAGGTGAAAATTGGAACACTGATCACTAATGACACAAGGCGTAGCTTGATTGAGTTGCTTCAGGAATTCAAGGATATCTTTGCATGGTCTTATTAGGATATGCCCAGATTGAGTACTGAGATTGTAGTACATCGTCTTTCGATAAGACAAGAATGTAAACCAGTCCAACAGAAGTTGCGATGAATGCGGCCAGACATTGTCCTGAAAATAAAAGATGAGGTCACGAATCAGTTTGATGCAGGATTCTTGCAGGAAGTGAAGTACTCTGAATGGGTAGCTAATATTGTACCTGTCCCTAAGAAGGACGGGAAGGTACAAATGTGCGTTGATTACAGAGATCTAAACAAAGCAAGCCCAAAGGATAATTTTCATCTGCCACACATCGACACTTTAGTAGACAACACAGCGGGATATTCGTTGTTCTCCTTCATGGACGGCTTCTGAGGATACAATCAAATAAAGACGCATCCAAAGGATATAGATAAAACTACTTTCGTAACATTGTAGGGCACCTTTTGTTATAAAGTAATGCCGTTTGGGCTGAAGAACGCAGGGGCAACATACCAACGAGCCACAGTAAACTTATTTCACGACATGATGCATAAGGATATTAAGGTATACGTTGATGATATTATTGCCAAGTCGCAAACAGAAAAAGAACACATTGAGGTCTTGAGAAGATTGTTCTTAAGGTTGAGAAAATTTCAGTCGAAGCTCAATCCAGCAAAGTGCACCTTTGGAGCCAGATCGGGGAAGTTATTAGGCTTCGTAGTCAGTGAAAAGGGAATTGAAGTTGACTCAGACAAGGTCAGAGCCATACGAGAGTTGCCTCCGCCACGTACTCAAAAAGAAGTTCGAGGATTCCTAGGAAAGTTGAATTACATTACTCAGTTCATTTCACAATTGACTGAGAAATGTAATCCTATCTTTCGCCTCCTCAGAAAGCACAATCAAGGTACTTGGGATGAAGAATGCCAGAATGCTTTTGAGAAAGTCAAGCAGTATTTGTTGAATGCTCCAGTGTTATCTCCACCTAGTCCAGATAAACCGTTAATACTATACTTGTCAGTGTTCAGCAATTCTATGGGATATGTGCTTGGTCAGCATGATGAGTCAGGGAAAAGGGAAAAGGCAATTTATTATCTCAGTAAGAAATTCACTGACTGTGAAATGAGATATTCACCAATCGAAAAGTTGTGTTGTGCGTTGATTTAGACCACACGGAGATTAAGACAGTACATGCTATACCATACTACTTGGCTCATCTCAAAACTAGATCCATTAAAATACATGATGGAATCAACGGCTCTAAATGGAAGAATGGCGAGATAGCAAATTTTGCTTTCAGAGTTCGATATAGTTTATGTAAGTTAGAAGGCTATCAAAGGAAGTGCGGTGGTAGACTTCTTGGGCAGTAGAGCTTTGGAGGATTACGAGCCATTGAATTTTAATTTTCCAAATGAGGAGCTAATGTGTATAGCAGCAACTGAAGATTCTCCATGGAAGCTAAATTTTGATGGGGCTTCTAATGCAGTCGGAAATGGAATTGGGGCAGTCTTGGTATCCCCAAATAGCGACCATTACCCGTTCACGTGCAAGTTGGATTTTGACTGTACAAATAATATGGCTGAATAGGAAGCATGCATCATGGGGTCCAAGCAGCCATAGAAAGAGGCATAAAAACCCTAGAAGTATATGGAGATTCTGCGTTGGTAATCTATCAGCTAAGAGGTGAATGGGAGACAAGAGACCCTAAATTGATCAATTATCAAATAGTAGTTTTGGGGTTACTAAGAGAGTTCGATGACATCACCTTCAACTATCTCCCACAAGATGAGAATCAGATGGCAGATATTTTAGCAACCTTGGCTTCAATGATTAAGGCAAACAAAGAGGAAGAGATGAGACCAATTCAAATGAGTGTCTATAAGGCCCTAGCTCATTGTTGCAATATTGAGGAGGAGGAAAAAGATGATAACCCTTGGTATCAAGATATATTGCGATATGTAAGGGATCGTAAATATCCAGAGCAGGCAACCGAAAATGACAAACGAACTTTGAGAAGGTTAGCTTGTGACTATGTTTTGGATGGGGAGGTTCTGTACAAGAGAAGGAAAGACCAATTACTTTTGAGATATGTCGATGCTGTGGAAGCCAAGCTAATTCTAGAAGAGGTTCATGAAGGTGTATGTGGTACGCATGCAAATGGGTTCACAATGGCAAGACAAATCATGAGGTTTGGCTATTACTGGGCCACTATGGAAGGAGACTGCATCAACTATGCCAAAAAATGCCATAAGTGTCAGATTTATGGGGACAAAATTCATGTGCCACCCTTACCTTTACATGTCATGACGTCTCCATGGCCGTTTTCCATGTGGGGCATGGATGTCATCAGACCAATATCACCGAAAGCTTTGAATGGACATCGGTTTATCTTCGTAGTGATTGATTACTTTACAAAATGGGTAGAGGCTGCTTCTTACACAAATGTTACTAAGTCAGCTGTAAGTCAATTTTTGAAGAAGGAAATCATTTGTCGGTATGAAATGCCTAAGAGGATCATATCCGACAATGCCTTGAATTTGAACAACAAAACGATAGCAGAGGTTTGCGACCAGTTCAAAATCAAGCATCACAACTCTTCACCCTATCGTCCAAAGATGAATGGGGCAGTGGAGGCTGCCAATAAGAACATTAAGAAAATAGTGGGAAAGATGACTGAGACTTGTAAGGATTGGCATGAAAAGCTACCGTTCGCACTCTTGGCCTATCGAACATCTGTCAGAACTTCTACTGGAGAAACCCTGTTCTCGTTAGTTTACGGGACGAAAGCAGTATTACCTATTGAAGTAGAAATACCTTCTCTCCGAATTTTAACAGAGATAAGGTTAGATGAAGCGGAATGGGTTCAGTCCTGATATGACCAGCTAAACTTGATTGAGGAAAAGAGGCTGAAAGCTATCCGACATGGTCAGATGTACCAGAAGCGTATGATGCGAGCTTATGATAAAAAGGTTCGTCCAAGGGAATTCCATGAGAGGGACCTTGTGCTAAAGAAAATCCTTCCCATCCAGAAGGACTTTAGAGGAAAATGGATGCCAAATTGGGAGGGGCCATACGTCGTGAAGAAGGCTTTTTCTGGCGGTGCATTAATTTTGACAGAAATGGATGGAAAGAGCCTACCCAATCCGGTGGACTCAGACTCAGTCAAAAAGTATTTTGTCTAAAGGAGAAAAGAATCCAAGGTGAAAACCCGCAAAGGGCGCCTTGAATTTTCAAAAAAAAAAAAAAATAGAGAGGCCAAGGTGAAAACCCGCAAAGGGCACCTTGTGACCAAAGGGGTTTTGGGTTGAAAACCCTAAAAGGCAGCTCAAATTTTGAAGGGCATACAACAATTTGGCTATATCTGACTCGGCAGAGAGTAAAACATGATGTACATTGGGGCATCAACAAAGTACTTTGGATCTTTTAAACACATATCGAACTCAAGAAAGGCTTCGGAGAACTACTATATAGACGCTCAAACGGCGATATTTAGAGCATCTAATTTTTATCATGTTTGCTATCTTTAGATTCTATTTCTTCTTAAAGATATGCTATCAGACTTATTTCCTTTGTACTGTTAACAATTCAAATCCAATTATCCTCAAAGATTTACTCATCTTCAGATATTTTTAAAGTATGTTGCATTGAAATAATGATAGATGAACTAAAATATTTTCACAAACGAAGTTTTGCACATTACTTTGGATTTTCTAGATAATGCAAGAAACTAAAACAGGACAATTGTTCGAGAAATTCACGTAAGTGAGGGATGAAAGAACTCAAGGGATTTCTTTCTTCCAGTCCAAAAGGAAATGGATGATTCAATTCTTACAGACATCCTCAGTAGATCATAGTATTGGAGGAAGGCCTACAAGCTGAGTAAGAATAAAATTTTGAGAAAATAAAGACAAATGAAGGAATGAATGGTGACACTTAAGATAGGGGTCATATTCACAGCACTTTGCATCATAACATGTTAAGGACTTTCGACTCATTTCAATCATAGCATACTTAGGCATAGGCACATACTCATTCTACAGGTCATGTCCTCTAGGGGACAATGAAGATCAAAGATTTCAACATGGCATCCCTGTGCTTATGGGAAACAAATTGAAGATGGCAGATCTAGACTTCAGACATTTATGCTGAAGTAGATCCAAGATGATTTGGTATTCTTGTGTTTACAAGAAACAAATCGAGGACATAGTAGATTTGACTCTCAAATGTTCTCAGATATAGCAGATCTAGACTTCAGACATTTATGCTGAAGCAGATCCAAGATGATTTGGTATTCTTGTGTTTACAAGAAACAAATCGAGGACATAGTAGATTTGACTCTCAGATGTTCTCAGATATAGCAGATCTAGACTTCAGACATTTATGTTGAAACAGATCCAAGATGATTTGGTATTCTTATGCTTACAAAGAACAAATTGAGGACATAGCAGATTTGACTCTCAGATGTTCTCAGATATAGCAGATCAAGCCTTCAGACATTTATGCTAAAGCAGATCCAAAATGATTTGGTATTCTTGTGTTTACAAGAAACAAATCGAGGACATAGTAGATTTGACTCTCAGATGTTTTCAGATATAGCAGATCTAGACTTCAGACATTTATGCTGAAGCAGATCCAAGATGATTTGGTATTCTTGTGCTTACAAGGAACAAGTCGAGGACATAGCAGATTTGAATCTCAGATGTTCTCAGATATAGCAGATCAAGCCTTCAGATGTTTATACTGAAGTAGATCCAAGATGATTTGGTATTCTTGTGCTTACAGGGAACAAGTCGAGGACATAGCAGATTTGACTCTCAGATGTTCTCAGATATAGTAGATCAAGCCTTCAGATGTTTATACTGAAGTAGATCCAAGATGATTTGGTATTCTTGTATTTACAAGGAACAAATCGAGGACATAGCAGATTGACTCTCAGATGTTCTCAGATATAGCAGATCAAGCCTTCAGATGTTTATACTGAAGTAGATCCAAGATGATTTGGTATTCTTGTATTTACAAGGAACAAATCGAGGACATAGCAGATTTGACTCTCAGATGTTCTCAGATATAGAAAATCAAGCCTTCAGATGTTTATACTAAAGTAGACCCAAGATGATTTGGTATTCTTGTACTTACAAGGAACTAATCGAGAACATAGCAGATTTGACTCTAAGATGTTCTCAAAATAAATCCAAGATGATTCGGCATCCTTATGCTTACAAAGAGAAGATCGAAGACATAGTTGATTTGGCTTTTGCATGCTTACGCTGAAGCAAATTTAAGAGGATGATTTGACATCTCTGTATTCAACGTGGAGCAGATCGAAGAATTCAAGACTCGACGAGCCCGGGCAAAATTGGTTCTTTTATGTCTTTGCTCTATTCCTGTTACACAACAAAGAGCAAAGAGGGGCAGCTGTAATACCTCAATTTTGCCCGGCCCATTGGAAGCCAAGGCATAAGTCCAAATTATAAAAAAGAAATAAAAGTTTTAACAGTCCTTTTACAAATCTTAAAAAACTAGCAGACCCCAAATACACCCGAAGCCCAAAACCAAATAGCCCAAATTTATCATACCCATTTACACCCCAAAAATAACCCAGATCCAATAAACCTTAAACCAACCCTTTACCCTAACCCGTTTTGACTCAGCAGCCTGTTTACAATGGCCCAATGATGATGATGTTTGGCCTGGTGCCCGGATAGTTTCAAGAAACCTAGGGTTTCCTGGGAAACCCTCGCGCCGCAGCAAAACAACATGGCCCCATATCACGCGCGCAATCGGCGCATGGATTACACCCACCTTGAGAGATCGTGCCATTAACTCGCAAGAAAAGGAAAAAAAGCAATCAACCAATAAAGAGAAAATTCAGAATCGGGGTTTATTTATTTAAATTCATTTGTAAATAGTATAAATGGGTGTAAAAACAGTAAAAGAAGGGTACGACTTACTACGCAAACAGAAAACCAAACAGTAGAGGAGAAATAAAAACTCACGGCAGTTTCAAAGGTTTTACTGTTTTTATTCTCTATTATTTCTTTTTTATATATACATATATTTTTAGTACAACAAACAATCCAAAAACAGATTTGAAAACCAAAAGGAAAACAGTTCATTTCCAAGCTGTAATACACAAAAATACTTTTAAAAATAAGAGGAGAAATACTACCTGTGTTTACTTTGAAAAGGAGAAATTTTGAACCTCCGACCACCGCGTACGGTGGTGCGTGAGGCACGTGAGTGGCGCGTCTTTGCAGTGGCGGCAATCGTCACCGAGCTCGGGCGGAGGGCGGGAGAGAGTTTCAGAGTTTTTTTGTTTTTTTTTAAATAGGATGTTAGAAATGAAGTTTAAAATTAAATTTTAACTTATATAGGGCCCATGATCCGACCCGATCCGACCCGGAGGATCCGCGTGTTTTGAGAAAATGGGATGTTTATCCCTTTAGTCCTTCCGCCTTTTCATTTTTTTTTAAATTAAGTTTATTGCATTTTTTTAATTTTTGCCCATTATTTTTATTTTAGTTTCAATTTGATACCCGATCCTTTTAAACACAGATTAAAACGTTGTCGTTTTGGGAATAGGCAATGCCTTGATGAGCCCTTTGGATTTTGCGCGCGTTTTAAATAGGGCCTTAATTCAGCTCTATTCCTTTCAAAATTAGCCTCGTAATTTTGCTAAATTTTAAAATTAGTCCTTCATTTATTTTATTATCCTATACATTTATTATTTGTTTTATTTTAATTTTACTTCTATATTATACATTATAAGATTATTTTATTATAAGGGTTATTTTTATTATATGTATTATTATTATTTATTATTTTTCTCAAATTATTATTTTATATCATTTTATATATATATTGTTATATTTTCACATATATTATATATTTATTATTATTTATATATTATTTTACATATAAACTTCCATTATTTTATGCTATGTTTATTATATTTCTTATTTCCCATATATTTTATTATATAACATTTATTATGTTTTATTTTTATATTACTTATTATTTTTTATATATATTATATATCACATATTACCAATTATACTATTTATGTTATATCATATATATATTATTTAGAATTTGTAAATTATTATTATTAAATCATATTTTAAACTCATATTATATACACATTTCATTATTATTTATTTATTTATTTATTATATATTATTTCATTTTAAATTAATATTGTTATATTATGAATTCTCTTATATACTCTTAAACCAATATATTACCATATAATTATTATTCTTTTGTAAATATTCTTGTTATTATATTATATATTATATATTAAATACTATTTTAAAATTGTTATGAAATATCTTATCTTTAATTATGTATCTATTTTGTTAGTAACCAATCATTCTTATTTTTTTTTTTAGTTCTTTAAGATATTTTTATATTATATGTATCAAGTATGTGTTAAATGTTATTTTTGTTATTATTATTATATGTTATATTTTGTGAACATGCATTTCATCTATTTGTATATCATACATTATTTGGTTATTGCTTTTTTTTTATATCATGCATCATTTAATTATTATTTTGTATGTTTGTATATTAGTTTATTCATTCTCGATACATGCTATATATATCTTTATATGTATATTGTTAATATTTGCTTTATATGTATTATGTTATATGTATATATCTAATGCACGATCTTTATATTGTTACCATTACTTTGTTTAAATGTATGCATTATTTACCTATTACAATAATATGTTATTATGTATGATTTATAATGCAATATAATTCCCCACACATCACTTTAAAAAGAAGGGGCATCAAAGTCTTCAAAAATACAAAAAGGCAATGCTTGATGTTTGGAAACTTCGAGAAAGTAGTGCCCTAACTTATTGGGTTGTGACTCTTCTCGTCGAGTTCGAATAATCAAGTACCCTTCTAAGTTTTTAAAGGTTTTCAAAATGTAAGCGACTGTCTTGGAATTTCAAAGCAATATGTCCTAACTTACTTTGGATGTGGCGTTTTGTTGTTTGAGATAGGGATTTCCAAAAGGCTAACTTTCGATTATCAATATTTTGATACGAGTGAACTCCAATTTTCAAAATAAAAAATGTTTCAAAGAGGATTGCATCTTAAAATTTCTCAATTCCGACCTTAAAGACATTTGATAATCAATTTGGTACCAATTTTTGGGCGTTACGAGGGTGCTAACCCTTCCTCATACGTAACCGACTCCCGAACCCGTTCTTTTGATTTTGTAGACCAAAACCGATGATTTTTTTTAAAAAACAAAAAAATGTTTTAAAGGTGACCCAATCACACCTAAAAAGATTGGTGGCGACTCCCGTTTTCGTCTTTAAAGTCGATTCCCATTTTCAAAAACTCGATTCAAAGATGGTCTCGACAAAAGGTCTAATTTAATTTTTTTTAATTTTAAAAAGCTTAATAAAAATTTAAAATATTTTAAAATATTCTCAAAATTTTAATTTTTTTTTTTTTTTGGAAATTTGGATTTTTCCACTTCAAGAAGCATTTAATAAATAGGGGACCATTGGACACATAATATATAAAGCATTGTTGTAAAATGGATGTCGATATAACTCCCAAAACCCCAAGAATTCATTTTTTTGTAGCTCTTGTAATCCCTAAAAATTTATAAGGTACCTTAATTATATGTTTGTAACCTATAGTGATTGAGGTCCTATAAATAGAGCACATGTATAAGCTTTTTGATATCCCAAGTGAAAGTTGAATCATCCTTTCATTTCTTTGTCTTTTTTTCTTTTTTAATCTTTGTATTCTTATTTTAGTTTTATAATATATTATTAGCACGATTTTATTCAAGAATAATATGTTTTTAGTTTGTGTCAAAATTTTGTTGGGATTCAAGCATTGAAATTTAATTGTTTAGTTTAAGAATCATTAGAATCATGACTATTTGATATTTACTTGGGGTAATCTCTTTCTCTTCATTACAAATGATGCTTATAATCACTATTTCTCATCCATGGTAACATAAACCAGTCTAATCAACTTCTTTTGAAATTTGATTTGATTTCTATTAAAAAAATTTAATTTATATAATTCGCTATTCGTATCTCTATGAATTTATAAAATCTTTCACGCATTTAGTATTGAGATTTTTATGTGGAGATAAATGTTTTTATTTTTATGTGGTTCATTTTTAATAAAAGTGATTGATTTAATTTTAATTTTGATTAAGATATATGATTATTGCAGAATAAGAGTAAAGGTACTTGTCATAAACTTTGGATATTCACCCTGTCTGGATAGTTTCATGATTATTATAAAATTTGAAATGAACTTTGGTTAGAAAATGTTTATGTTAAAATAAATAAAAATAAAATAAAGAACACACAGATTTTACGTAGAAACCCTTTCGAGAAAAAACCACGGACAGAGGAGAAGAAAATTCACTATGTCGAATTCGAATAATTATAAGAGGAATAGACTATGTCTATTTATAGGCTTGTAAAGCCATATTCTAATAGGAGTGTAGTAAGATTGAAACACCTTATTCTAATCAATATAAAATAGATGGAGTTTAATAAGGTTTAAAAAACCTTATTCTAAAATAAAATAAAAGAAGTGTAGTTCTATATGGATTTTACTTTTATTTTACTTTACCACTGTATTTCATTTAAATAAGGATTCAAGTCACCTAATTCTAACAATCTCCACCTTGACACGAATTCTCAATGAACAAGTTCTTCATTGCGAACTCTTAACGAACAAGTTCTCCACCTCTTCCATAAAACCCCTTAAGGGTTTAACTTCAACAATGAACACCAACCAAGTCTAAGCAATGCTCAAATTTGTTTATAAGAAGTGACTTAGTCATCATATCTGTAGGATTTTCATGAGTACTAATTTTGCTCACAACAATATCACCACGAGCAATAATATCACGAATAAAATAATACCAAACATCAATGTGTTTTGTTCTCTTATGAAACATTTGATCTTTTGTAAGGAAGATTATACTCTGACTGTCACAAAATACTGTACTGATTTGAAGGTCTTCATTGAGTTTACTAAGAGTCCCTTCAACCAAATAGCTTCTTTACAAGCCTCAGTAATCGCCATGTACTCAGCTTCAGTGGTAGACAAAGTGACTGTAATTTGCAAAGTGGCTTTCCAACTGATTGCACAACCTCCTATTATAAAGACATAACCTGTGAGAGATCTTTTTCTATCAAGGTCTCTAGCAAAATCAATATCAACATACCCAATGACTCTATCTCTAGTTCTTCCAAACTGTAAGCAAACATCAGTAGTACTTCGTAAGTATATTAAAATCCACTGAACTGCTTTCCAATGTTCTTTACCGGGATTCTCCATGTATCTTCTAACTGCACTGATTGTATATGATAAATTTGGACGTGAACAAACCATAGCATACATGAGAGATCCCACTGTACTAAAGTATGGAACATGTGACATGTACTCAATCTTATCATCTGATTGTGGAGACAAAGCCGATGAAAGTTTGAAATAGGCAGCTAAAGGAGTACTAACAGGCTTAGCACTCTACATATTAAACCTGTAAAGAACTTTCTCAATGTACGCCTTCTGACTTAGGTACAATTTACTTGGTTTTCTATCTCTGAGAATCTCCATACCAAGTATCTTTTTTGCTGGTCCCAAATCTTTTATCTTAAATTCTTCACTTAGTTGGGCTTTGACTTTTATTATCTCTCATTTATCTTTTGTTGCTATTAACATGTCATCAACATGAAGAAGTAGATACACAAAAGAACCAACATTGTTTTTCTTAAAGTAAACACAACTGTCAAAACTAATTCTTTTGAAATCATGGGAAGTCATAAATGAATCAAACCTCTTGTACCACTGTCTTGGTGACTGTTTCAAACTGTAAACGGACTTTTTCAACAAGCAAACATAGTCCTCTTTTTTTGAGACTGTAAAATCCTTTGGTTGTTGCATGTAAATATTCTTATCAAGTTTTCCATGCAAAAATACAGTTTTTACATCTAACTACTCAAGCTCCAAATCATGCATGGTCACAATACCAAGCAAAGCTCGAATCGAACTATGCTTCACAATTGGGGAGAACACATCTATGAAGTCGACTCCTGAAATTTGACTGTAACCCTTTGCAACAAGTCTTGCTTTATATTTGGGTTCTTTAACTCCTGGAGTCTCTTCTTTCTTTTTAAACACTCATTTACAACGAACAGCCTTTTTACTTTTAGGAAGTTTCACAAGATACCATGTTCTGTTTTTGTGAAGTGATTTCATCTCCTCTTGCATAGCAAACATCCACTTTTCTGAGTCTTTAAAGCTAACTGCCTCAGAATAATTAGATGGCTCTTGGTTTGCATCTATATCTTTAGCTACATTTAAAGCATAAGCAGCTAGATCAGCCTCGGAATACTTCTTTGGAGGTTTAATTTCTCTTCTAGTTCTATTTTTGGCGATAGAGTATTGTGTTGAAGAAGTAACTCTATTATCAATTTTTGTACTAGCTTGAGGAGTCAACTCTGTATTAATCTGATGCTCCACCTGTTTTCGGTTTTCTTTATTGGAAGAGTCTTTAAGAGATAAGTTAGGTAGCATAGCAGTTTCATCAAAAATAACATCTCTGCTAATCAATATAAAATAGATGAAGTTTAATAAGGTTTAAAAAACCTTATTCTAAAATAAAATAAAAGAAGTGTAGTTCTATATGGATTTTACTTTTATTTTATTTTACCACTGTATTTTATTTAAATAAGGATTCAAGTCACTTAATTTTAACAGTTTGTGTTTAAACCTTTATAGCTATAAAGTTACTTTAATATGACATTATAATATTTTATATTTTGTTGTGTTATGGTATATAAATTTTTTTTTTATCTAACCATAGTGATTTATTAGTAACATGAATTTATAAGTTTGTTATGCTTAATATATGTTTTATTTATACCTATTCATTTTATTTTTATAAATTTATTATTTGTTATGTTTAATATATGTTTTTATTTATACCTATTCATTTTATTTTATAGGAATAAATAAAGTTTTTAAAGATAAATTTTTTTTTTATCATTCATGTTGAAAAGAAGTGAAAAAGTGTATATTATTTAAAATAAATTAAGCATTCATTAAGGCTATATAAAAAATGATTACATGCTCTTGAAGAGCTAATATGACATCAAATTGTAAAAAGCTCTTTAAGAGCTAATATTTTACCTCCTTGTGATGCAAAATTTTGTAAAATATAATATTATTTTTTAGATCAAGAAGATATTCTTGAAGGAATACATTACACTTATATGATTGAAATATCTAATGTGCTTTTGCAGTAGCAATATTGTGAAAGAGACTTTAAAAAGTATTTTGAAACGATCTCATACCTTTTAGTGGCTAAGCAAACTAAGAAGTTACTGATGAAAAACCATGAAATTTTTTCCATTAGTTCTACTCCATTCCCTGAAGTGAATGTTGTACATAACAATTATGAAAAATGAAAACATAGAGATTGTAGTTGTCGTTATAATTGAGGATGTGGTTGGAAACGTACTAATAATTGTTATCATGGTGGTTCTAATAGTGATACTTCTAACCACTAGAAAAAGAATAATAATGAAAAACAAGAAAATGATGATCAAAATAATCAAAGGTTATCGAAAATTCAAGCTACCGATGTGGTATGAAAATGCATTGATCACATACATGTCGTACATTTAAGCATCTAGTAAAAATTTATCAAAGCATCTATTAAAAAAAAAAAGAAGGAAAACAATATTGAGATAAATTTCATTATCCAAAATGATGAAATGGAGAATAATTTTTTGACAAAAGATGAAAATTTTTATTATGGTGCTAAAGCTAACCATGCATACAAGGATGATGCTTTTAAAAGTCTTAATGATATAGCTCACTTGTATGTTTTTAATTTTCCTTCATAAGAAATAGTTTTATATATTTTCTTATGACTATCTGCAATATTTTTTAAATAATGTTTTCTTTTTTAAGGAAAAATATGAAAATTTTTTGTTCTTTCGTTAAACCTAATAATAAAGACACATGTCACGTAAATTTTGCTACTACGTATTCTATATTTAAAGGTAAAAGATTATTCTCATTTAATATCATATTAGATAAATACCAAAGTAATAAAAGGCTCCAGAAGAACTATGATAATATTATTTCAAGGGTAAAATATATTATAGATGATGTATTGTTTTCGTCTAAGTCTCAAATAAATTTAGCTTTATAGATATTCACTGAAATGGATATCATGAAATGGATATCATATCGAGACTAAAAATGAGAAAAAAATATTGAATATCTATATATTGAATGTGAAAAGAAATATGTATTAGAAAGACTACCTGCTTTTTCATCATGTTTAGATTATACGCATATTAGTGAAATTAAGACACATGTTACTACAAACTAGATGTTTGTAGAACCACATACTTTTACTATTTGGCATGACCAGTTAAGCCATCTAGGATCGTATATGATGCAAAAATTAATTGAGAATTCATATGGATTTTCATTAAAAAACCAAAAGATTCTGTAATTTAAAAGAATTCTAATGTGTTGCTTGTTCTCAATGAAAATTGATTATTAGAAACTCACTAGCTAACATTTAGATTTAATGTCTAGCATTTTTGAAATGAATATGGGTCCATTCATCCACCATGTGGATGATTTTGATATTATATGATTTTGGTAGATGCATCTGCAAAATAATCACATATGCGATATCAACTTGCAGCTTGTTGTTTGTGAGATTTCTTGTTAAATAATTAATTTCAGATTATACAATTAAGACAATTCATTTTGCTAATGCTGGTGAGTTTACATCCCAAGTTTTCAATGATTATTTATTTCAATTGGGATAAAAATTGAACATCCTGTAGCTTATGTTTACACACAAAATGGTTTAGCTAAATCGTTTATCAAACGCCTCCAAATAATAGCTAGGTCATTACTTATGAGCACAAAACTCCTTGTTATAGCTTGAGGATGTGCTATTTTGCATGCAACAACACTTGTGCGTATCAGGCTAATAGCTTATAATAAATACTTCCTATTACAATTGACTTTTGGTTAGGAGCCAAATAATTTCCATATTAGAATTTTTTGGATGTACGGTAGTATATGTTCCAATTGTTCCACCACAACGCACAATGATGAGTAAGTCCACATAGGAGGTTGGGAATGTATATTGATATAAATCTCCTTCTGTTAATAATATATCTTTGAGATATTAATTGGATATTTAGTTATGACATAACTTGTCAATTATTATAAGATAATTTTCCCAACATTAGATGGAGAGAATAAAAAGCTGGAAGAATAAAATACTTGGAATGAATTATCATTATCTAAGATCCTCATAAAAGTGATGTGAACCAGAAGTTCAGTAAATAATTTATTTTACAAATAAACTGCCAGATTCATTTACTAACCCAAAAAGAATTACAAAATCTCACATACCAGCTGAAAATGCTCTAATACAAATTGATGTTCCTATAGGGCCAAATATTAGTGTAAAAGAAAGTAATCCACACTTGTAGCGTGGAAGACCAATCGGTTCCAAAGATAAAAATCCTCATAAAAGAAAAAGGAAAAAATATTCAAGATAGTCATATTATGGAGGCAAGTGCTCAAGAAGAGGCCAAAGATGTAAATAATAATAACACTTGAAGAGGTTTAGGTACCTAAAAATGGTGATAACAAAGAGATCTCGATACGTTATGTTACTTCAAGAAAAAGATGGACCCAGAAAAATATAGTTGTCGAAAATAATTTTACTTTTAATGTTGCTATTGAAATAGCAAAAGAAAATGAGGATTCTGAGTTTAAATCTATTGAGGAATGTAGAAATATAAAAGATTGGCCAAAATTGAAAGATGCAATTCAAGCAGAATTGAATTCACTTTCTAAACGTGAGGTTTTTGGACCTGTAGTCTAAACTCCTAAAGATGTAAAGTGGATAGGATATAAATGAGTATTTTTGTGAAAAAGAAATGAGAAAAATGAAGTAGTAAGATATAAAGCACGACTTGTTGTACAAGGATTTTTGTAAAGGCCCTACATTGATTATGAAGAGATATATTCTCCTGTGGTGGATGCAATCACGTTTAGATACCTTATTAGTCTGGCAGTACGTGAAAAACTTGACATGTGTCTAATGTATGTTGTTACAACCTATTTGTATGGTACAATTGATAGTGAAATTTATATGAAAATCCCTGAAAGATTTAAAATCTAGAAAGATATAGAGATTCTCGGGAAAATTTCTTGATTAGATTAAAGAAAAAATTATATAGGTTAAAAAAATTTGGACGTATGTGGTACAATCATCTTAGTGAATATTTGTTAAAAGAAGGTTATAAAATGATCAAATTTGTTTATGTGTTTTTATAAAAAGGTTTGGATCGGATTTTGAGATAATTGCTATTTATGTTGATGATCTAAATATTATTGGAACTCCTAAAGAGCTTCAAAATGCATTAAATTATTTAAAGAAAGAATTTGAGATGAAAGATTTTGGAAAAGTAAAGTTTTGTCTTGTCTTGCAGATTGAACATTTAAAAGATGGAATTCATGTCTATCAGTCAACTTATAAGAAAAAGATCTTAAAGAAATTTTACATATATAAATCCCATCCATTGAGTACCTTAATGGTTATATGATCTTTAGATGTGAATAAAGATCAATTTTGTCTTTGTGAGAATGATTAAGAGTTTCTTGACCATGAAGTATCATATCTAAATGTCATAAGGGCATTGATGGATCTTGCAAACAACACAAGACCTGATATAGCTTTCGCTATAAACTTGTTAGCAAGATTTAGTTATTTTTACCAACACATAGACATTGAAATGCATCGACTCAAAATGTAATGTGATGTTGTCACTAGGGGGAGTCAAATACACGTTGCACTCTTCTCCTTTAACCAAGGTTTTGTCCCACTCGATTTTTCTAGTAAAGGTTTTTAACAAGACAACTTGTAATAAGAGATTGTGTACTTTTTTTTCCTTCATTAGGTTTTTATCCCACATGATTTTCTCTAATAAAGTTTTAACGAGGCACACTTTCATTGACGGACATCCAAGGGGGAGTGTTGCAAAATGGATGTCCATATAACTCCCATAATCCCCAAGAATTCATTTTCTTATAACTCTTTTAAACCTTAAAAATTTGTAGGATACCTTAATTATATGTTTGTAACCTATGATGATCGAGGCCCTATAAATAGATGGCATGTATAAACTTTTTAATATCCCAAGTGAAAGTTGAATCATCATTTCATTTCTTTATCTTTCTTTCTCTTAATCTTTGAATTCTCCTTTTAATTTTATAATAAGCATGAGTGATGTATACCATCTAATTGCACCAACACTAAACTTGGTGTGGGATCATATATGTGCCAATTAATATATGAGAATTTAATATATAGGCTTAATGCATAATTGGTATCTAAATTTGATGATTTTTTAATGTGTTATTTATGCTAATTTTTTGTCTAATGTAATATTTAGATTTGACAAAAGTTATACATTTTGAGGCTTGAAGATAAAAATGTTAACTTTTTAGTGTTTAATTCATCAAATCAATCCTAAAACTCAAATTAAATCACATTCATTAGGTTGTATTTGACAAATTAAACACAAAATTAAATAAAGTCACAATTAACACTAAATTTATTCTATTAAAAAATAAAAAAATTCAAACCTAATAATACTATTAATTATTTTAATCAAATAAACCATAAAACCCTAATCAAACACTCCACTGGGTAGTGGGGGGATTGATGATTGCCAGTGTAGCTAATTTCTATAAGCTATACACCAACTTAGGAATTCTCTAGACACCTGTAAGTTATACACCAACTCAAAATACCTTTACTGTAACAACCTGATTTTGGGCCTAGTCGAATCAGTAATTTCGGGACCACAAATTCGATGCAGAAAAATTTATTTTTCTTATATTTTTATAGACTACAGTTTTATGGAATGATTTTGTGAAAATTTCGTTCAAAATTTTTGACGTTTGAGCACTCAATTTGAGCACTCAATTTTTGACGTTTGAGCACTCAATTTAGCAAAAAGTGCAAAACTTGAGTTCTATAAGCTAGCGGTGTCTAATTACTATGAAAATTTAAATTAGAGGTCCTTAAATGGTAATTAGACCATTACTTAAGTTAGTGGACAAAAATGGACATGAAGTAAGGGAATTTTTATGTTTTAAGTTAGGGGCATTTTGGTCATTTGTTTAATAAATGAATTAATAAGCAAAATAAAAGCCAACTTTTGCTCATCTTCTATCCCTTGCTAGAAATTTACAAGAGGAAGACATAGCTAGGTTTTTCAAGCTTCCAAGCTCGATTGTAAGTCTGTTCTAGCCCCGTTTTTAATGATTTTCATGTTTTTGCGGTCCTTGCAACCTAATCTAGCTTATTCAAGGACTGGCTTGAAAGAAAGATGAAGTTTAAAATTTTACCCATGTTATATATTTGTGTATTTTGATGTCTAATGGTAGAAAATGCATGTTCGGTGTTAGATAAACAACTTTTCCTAGGTGATTTTTGATGGAAATGTTAAAAAATGACCTATTTGTAAAAGTTATAAAATAAGTAGTAAAAGTGTGATTAAGTGAAAAATGTGGGCTGGTATAAGTATGAAAATGATTTGGCTAGGCTTGGGTTATGAAGAAATTGAATACATTTCAATTTACGAGCCTAGGGACTAAATTGTAAAAATGTGAAACATTAGGGGCAAAAATATAATTTTTCCATAATATGATTTTTGGTCTGAATTGAACAATATGAATATTAAACGAGTTAAATTTGTTATTATAGACTAAGAAAAACGAGATTCGGACCTAGATCGGGGGAAAAACAAAGTGTTTGACGATTAGGTCTCATTTTTACTATTTTTGTACCGAGGTAAGTTCGTATATAAAAAATGCATCGTTATACTTATGTTTTATATGCTTTAATATTGTATGAATTATGATTGACTCTTGGACGTATTCGACAGTTTCGACAAGCGAGAATTCTCGTTTGAGCCTTAGGAATAGAATAGGATACGAGTGACATGTCACTAGGAACCCATGTGTTTATGTAATCCGAGTGTTAGTCTCGTACGTCCTACCAGTGGCTGGGTAGTCCGACATGAGTTGCGGATACCTGACAGCTTGTGTGAGCAGCACTATGTAGCTACGTCCTGACTGATAGCTTATGTGAGAAGGTCCATGAATAGCTCAAAAACGAGCCTATAAGTATTATGAGATGTGAGGTAGCTATGGCTACATATGTCACTTATGTGTAAGATTTTCAAGTATTCGTTAATATTCCTAGTGTTTAACGGGAACGTCAAATTTGTGAAGGACTCTGGTTATGATGTGAGCTGATACAGGTATGTACGTAAAACTCATACGTAATGAGCTCGATATGTGATGAACCCTTGGTAAGGTTGTGATTGAGTAAGTTATGACTAAAAGAATTTAATGACATTCATGCCATATTTCATCATGTTAATTGTATGTTAAATGTGTGGTTATGGTGCTTATTATTTGCATAGGAACTTGCTAAGCTTTATAGCTTACTCCCCTTCCTTTCCCTTGTCTTATAGTGTCACCAAGCTAGCTTGGGATCGGAGACTGTCGGAGATTCACTCACACTATCAACAATTATTTTGGTATCAATGATTTCAACATTTTGAGTTATGGCATGTATAAGGGGCTTGGTCATTTTGTTATATGTCATAATTGAATTGGCCAAATGTGTTGGCTTATATTGGTTGAAAGTTCATTTTTTATAAGGCCATTTGAAATTGGCTACTATTGGTATAAGTAATCTATATGATGATGCCTTTCATGGATGTGGGAAGTTGCATGATTTGAGCTGATAAGTATGAGATGTTTGGGTATGATAGATGGTAGCATTTGAATGATGTGTTGATGTCTTGGTTGCGGCTGATTTGGTTGTATGTAAATGCTTGGATTAGTGCTATGTTGTGTTGTGTAGGTGTGTGCATCAAAGGGTGGCAAAATGGCTTGGTAAATAACCCTATTTTTGTCCACACGGGTAGACATATGGGCGTGTGTCTAGGCCGTGTGTGACACACGGTTTGCCACACGGGCATGTGTTTAGGCCATGTGTCCCTTGCACCCTAATTTTTGCAAAACAGAATGCTCAGAATTGAGCACACGGGCAGAGACACGGGCGCGTGTCTCAGCCATGTGGATGACACGACCTAAGGCACGGGCATGTGTCCTGGGCGTGTGAAGTCTGCACCTATTTTATGAAAAATCATAAATTTTAAATCGACCACATGGCCTGGCACAGGGGCGTGTGACTTGGCTGTGTGTCTTCAATTTGTTCTTGGGTGGCAAACAGAGAGTTACACGAGTTAGGGACACGGGCGTGTGTGCCCTCACGGCCTGCCCACATGGGCTTGTCCCATATCCACACGGGCGTGTGACCCCTGCTTGGTGAAAAATTTTCTAAGTGTTGTGAAATTTTCTAAGGTTCTCAGTTTAGTCCCAAACTGCTTTCAAAACATGTTTTGGGCATCGTAGGCTCGTATTAGGGATTTTATGGTTAAATACAAAAATTTTTAATTTGGAAAAGAATTCATGGCTCGAAAATGTATGTTTGCTTGTGTTTAAGTCCAGTAATGCCTAGTACCCTGTTCCGGCGTCGAATACGGGTAAGGGGTGTTACATTTACCTTGATAACCATCTTACTTGTGGCCACTAGATCCATTGGCAACTGAAATAGGCTATTGAACTCCATTAACTAAAGAGTTTTTAACCACTACTTCTTTGCAATTTATTTTAGCAATTACTTGCAAAAGTATTTTTACGGTGTTAGTAGTTAGATTAGTTTTAGTATTACTCTTTTATTATTTTTGTAGGTAGTTTAGTTAATATATAAATTTAATTTTTAGTTAGTTTAACTAGTTAAGGAAGTTTTATATTTCGAGTTACAAATCTCTTTGTAGGTTCGATCTTCAGAATACTTTCTTTCAACAAAACCATTTTATTTTAATTTATTACTTGACATCAATCTTATGTACTTGCAACTAGTTGGGGAAAGTGATAACTATTTTTAGCTTTAAAATTATTTATCATATTTTTTACTATTTTCATCACCACCTTTCACAACATCGCTTATGTAACGACCTGATTTTTAGTGGTATAAAAAAAATGGTTTCAGGACCCCATTTCCATAAATCGAGTCCGTAAATATTAATATAAAAATAAATTAAAGATTGGTCGAGTAATTTTGTCAATTAAAATATTAATATAAAAATATATTAAAGATTGGTCGAGCAATTTTATCAATTAAATAGTTAATTAAGGCCTAGGGGCTAAATTGTAAAAGTTCAATCACAATAGGTTTTAATTTTGCCAAAAGCTTAGGGAGTTAAATAGAAATTAGCCAAAAGTTTAAAATGATAATTAAACCATTTTGCTATAGGAATTGGTGGATGATGATGAAAGATTCCACTAAACTTGATTAAAGATGGATTAAGTTAATTAAAACATGATTAAATTAATTAAGTTAAGTAATTAAGGATTAATTAAGGTGTAAAAGAAAAAAGATAGTGGAATGTTACCATCTTCTTCACTTCTTTTAATCGTACAAGCATAGAAAACCTAAAGAAGAAACCATTTTTGAAGCTTTCATATTTGGCCATCAATTAGTAAGTGATTTCAAATCATTTTCTTGTAATTTTTATAGATTTGAGGTAATGAGAGCTTAATTTAGCTAGGTCATGGGAACTTCGAAAGTTGTCATTTTGATTCTTGAAGAATTAGGCTTGAAATTGATAGATTTTAAGCTTAGAATATGACAAGGATTAGATTGTAAAGTTAATTTAGCTTATTGTTAACTTTGTTACATTAGGAATCAAATTGAATAAATGTAAAACTTGTCATGAAATTATGTTAGAAATAGAAAGTATAAGGTCTTTAATGAAAATAAATGAAATCATATTTTAATCCGAAGCTAGGAACTAGAAGTTATGCTTATCCTGAGTTCAGGGACTAAATTGAATAAAATATAAATTTTGAGGGAAATCAAAAAATAAATTTGTATAAGATCATGCATATCATAGCATAGTATGGAAATATTTGGAATTCATTGATGATATAAAATAATTGTATAGATCAAGAATTGGATCGAAGTGAAGTTCATATTACAAAGTCCCTAAAGTATCCTCTTTTCACATTTTAAACAAATAAGTTCATATGGAAGTTACTATCTTGTTTTATATTATGTGTGAATTGTGTTTGGTTTCATCTATATGTTTAGTTATAAGTAGAATTTAGTGAATTTGGCATGTGGCTTAAAATGGACTGAATTGAAAAGTCATGTAAATATTGACTATTATGAAACAATACATCGTGCAAAATGTAAAAGTTGATTGATTATAGAACTTGTAAATGAAATAAGAAATTATGTATCGAGATTAGTAATGACATATGTACGAAAACAATGCCCGTATGAACTTAGTAAAAAGTCGCATATACTCATCCAAATGTAGATTAGGTGCACTATATTAATACATATTATTAGGAATCACCATTCAATGAGTATGGTCAAATACAGAATATTGAATGCTGCTAGATATCGATGCTGTGATAGGCTCGTATAGATCATCCAAAGGTACATTTAGATTGATACTCAACCCGCACACTATCATATCCTCTGAGACGTTGATGGTATATCTATGTGGGGTTCTTGAATTTCAAGTTCATGACCCATTGTTGGGGAATTATTCACAGGTAATCTAGATGAATCCGGAGCTTCAACTATCGCATTTCTGTGCTACGCATTATTGCAATATTTCCGGTTGTATGATGAACCATTGTAATTGTCTAGACATCTTTAATATTGATAAGCTCAAGTTAGTTATGCATGACAGGAGTTGACGACGTCATGAATTTATAAAAGATTATGGATAATATCCACCCACGTAGAGCTACAATTTTAGTCACAATCTTCAATTTGACTCATGACGGTAGATACTCTTTTTAAACCTTATACTAAATTTACATATCAATTCGAATACAACGTCAATTTTAGTGTAATAAATTTGTTCATTTTAAGGTGAGTTTGAATGGACAGTGCGTTTACTTACGATTAGTGTAAAAATAACAGTGATAGTAAGATTAAATACTGCAACGATATTGTAGTATAAGACAAAAAGTAAACTAAACGCACCGCACCTTATTGTCCATCCAAATTCACCTTTAATAGACCTTGATAGTAAAATAATTACTCATCTTTATTTTTTTATAAAATATAATAAATTTAAAAATTATTTTGTGAAGTAGGCTAACTTTTTTTATTATTTAGAAAATTAAGGTAGTTTAATTCAAATTTTATTTTTGGAAAAAAAAAAGAACTACACAATTTTTTTTTTGATAATAAAAAAGTTATCCTTAAATAATATTTTATTTACTATATTCTTATTAAGAAAACCTGAAAGGGTCAACCAGCTTTTCTTCCAAGATAAATGCCAACTGCCAAGTTATCATATCATCGAAACACACGTGGTGTATTAATTGCTGATGTTGATAGTAAGGCCGAAAACAATTAAGAGCAGTCCCCACCCTGCCCCTTCTTGTGTTGCTATGATTATTGTTGGGTTTGGTATTTGCTTCCCATGCCCATCCACTATTTCAACCCATTCTGACAAATTTAGTTTTGATATTTATATATTTTTTTAATTTAATATTTATCTTTTAATTAAATTCGTTTATTATTTTTTTAAAAATTAATCTTTTAATGGAAATGATAAATAAAAAATTAATTTTTTAACGTCATTGGCTTGGCAACTCGCATGATAATTCATGTGCACATCATGTTAACATAATATTATTTGTTTTATATTTAAAGTCAATAAATAATTTAAAATTTATAAAAATCAAAAAATCAAAATTAAAAGTAAAAAATATATAAAAAGCTCATAAAATTTTCTAAAAAATTAACATGAAATGCATGTGAACTGTTATCGTATTTAAAAATTCAACATTTTAATTAGTATTTTCATTAAAGAAAAATTATTTTCTCTCAAAAATTGATGATCAATTTTAGTTCTTTTTAAAAGGTTAAAAAGTTGAATTTATCTTTAAGAAATAATTAAGCTTTCATTATCTTAAAAAAGAATTCTAATTTTATGGACTTAAATTACGTTTTTAGCATATTGATAGAAAAAAGCTTCTTTTTGCCATATCAGTATTAAAAGTGGCAACACCAATATCTTTTCTTATTTTCTGGTGCTACCTATTAATGTAGAAATAAAACTTACAAAACAGGTTTTTATATAGACTCAAAGCCTCATTTCTATTATTTTCTTAAACAGTGTGGGATATGTGTATATATAGACTCGTAATCTATTTGTAGCTTGTTCCTAGACAACGTGGGATTGCTTACTCTTTTAACTAACGACATAAGATTAAATACTACACTATATTTTATAAATTTTTATTTTCTTTCATTTTTTATCATAAAAATTTTATACATTCCTACCGCATTTGTAACAGCCTAATTTTCAGTGGTGTCGGAATAATGATTCGAGATCACTAAATCCGACAAATGAGTAGGAAATATTATTAATTTAGTGAGTATAAGTTAAATGTGAAGTTAGGAAAAATTTTGAAATAGTGAATAGTGTACTAAAAATAAATATTAAAATAATTAGAATCGAAAACGAGGTATCGAGACCTCGAGAATTTTAAATCGAGCCATAAATATTTTTATAAATATTTATGGAGTGTTAATAAGTTAGTATTAAAGTTTCGTCAAGAAATTTTAAAGCTCTGATAGTTAATTGAACAAAAAGGACTAAATTGTATCAAATGCAAAATTGTGGGAAATGATTAAATAGCTTAAATGATAAAAGAAAGAGGGTTTAAAAGGAAAATAGACCCAAGTTCTATTTGGGCTGGACGGTAAGAGCATGAAATCAGAACGAAAATAAAGAGAATTAAGGGCAAAATTGGAAAATTGCAAAATTTACTTAATAAAGCTAGGACTAAAGTGGAATTATCTAGATTTCTCTTTATTTTTCTGCATTCTCATCAGAAACATGGAAGAGTTCCCTTAAGCTGGTTTTTCATATTTTTACTTCAAGTAAGTTCAATTCTTGATTATTTCTTGAAAATTTTGTGTTTTTGTGACTTTTACAACTAGGTCCACTTGTTGAATTCATTAGTTTTTGATTCTATGAAAGAAATTGAAAGTTGCTATGAATATGTGCTGGAAGTATATGATGATTTGGCATGGAATTAGAGCTTTAAGTTGTTTATATGCTGATTTTATTGAAAGAATTGAATAAAAAGTGAATGTTTGGGACCTAATTGTAAAAGAGTTTGAAGTTAGAGTTTTATGTGGAAATTCTGAATTTTAGTAGTTATGAAATAACTTATAATGTCTTGGAAAATTATTAATTGAAAAAATTATCTTAATTGAGGGGTTAATTGAGCAAGGACTGAATTGTATGAATTGTGAAATTTGAGGCAAAATGGAAATCAACATTTTGCACTAAAACTGTTTTGGACAGCAGCAGTAGTCTAACTTTGAAAAATCACCAAAAATTTTAGAAATGGAATTAGAGGATGAATAAAATATTAAATTAAAGCTTATTGAGTCTAGTTTCTTATAGAAGAAATGATGTAAGCAATGGAATTGTAAATCATGAGATATGATAAATTTTGTGAGACAAGGTCAGAATGATTTCGGGTTCCCCTGTTCTGTTTTTGTAAAATCATCAAAAATTGGATAAAAATAATTAAGGGCTTAAATTTATATGTTTATAATCCTGATGAGTCTATTTTCAAGAGAAATAAACGAGAACATTATTCAAACCCTGTACGATGAGATAATTAATTTTAAGTGAAAAAGGGTCGGAACTGTCAGATAGCAGAACAGGGGAGACTTTAATGAATAAACTGTATTAATTGGCCAAACCAAAAATTATGAAATTTTTATGGTAAGAAGACATATGAGTCTTATTTCTGGGAAAATTTATGGATCTTAATTTGGAGTTTTGTATCTCAAGATAAAAATAATTTAGTGACTATGACACAGATGAATAGCTTGAATATTCACATAAGTAAATAGTGAAAATTATGGATAATGTTACTTACAAGTGTGTTATTTATACTAAAGATGTGGATCGAGAGGAGGAGAAGGAAAAATATACATATATATATGAATGACTCGTGTATAAATTGATCACATGCCCGATTATAATCGATAAGTGTTGAATTAGAAATGATATAATGTTGTATTTGGAATATTTATTACGAAATTATGATTATTGTTATAATACAAAAATCAAACTTTTGAGTTTATATGGCTAAATTTTAGTGATCATTTGTTAGTTTTATGAATTTCATGATGTGTTATTTCATATATATTGATGATAAAATCGTGAATAATATAAATGCATGAAAATTGAATAAATGGTCAAATTGAGCATTTCAGTTCAATGACAAGATGAATTGAAGGAAAAGACCATGGTTGGACCATGGCAACAAGTGATAAGTGATAGCTTCGGTTACACTTATCTGATCAAGGACAAGTGAAAGTGATAAGTGATAGCTTCGGCTACACTTATCTGATCAATGACAAATGACAAGTAAAAAGTGGTAGCTTCGGCTACCTGATCAGTGAAAAGTGGTAGCTTCGGCTACCTGATCATCAGCTACTTGATCTGTGAAAAATGGTAGCTCCGGCTACTTGATCAGTGAATAGTGGTAGCTTCGGCTACAAGTGACAAGTGATTTCTGCGTAAGACCATATCTGAGATATGTCATCAGTGTGATATGTGTATAAGATGTAAGACCATAGCTGAGCTATGGCATTCTAGTGAAAAGACCATAGCTATGCTATGGCATCAGTGATTATCAGTGAAATTCAGTACATACTGGTGCAGACCAATTCCGTAAGACGTTCACTAATTTGAAGAAGTTTGGTAAGTATTACATGGAATTATGTGACATAAGAAAATATGAGTTGATGAGACATAAGCATAAAACTTGGTTGATGAATGAGTTCATTTGTGATTATATATTTCTACACCTTGAGTGTATTATCCATATGAATTAGTATTCCAAATGAGTTAATGAGAAAACTTCTAGTATGAAATAATCTGAGTTCAAAATGAAATATCATGAAAACATACTTGAAATACATTGGTATGTTTTGTATATGCTATTTGAATTCATAAATGTGGAAAGTAAATGTATGTGGAAATATGAGATGATGATATCTGTACATGGAATTTATTGATGAATACGTACATCTAAATTTATATGATAGATTTTAGTGAACATTGAAATTGGGCCCAATAAGTGGTTTGGCAATTTAAATCGTGATTGGTAGAAAGAGTTAATGAATTGCATATTTATGAATTGTTACACGTATTTGTCTGAAATACGAGGAAGTGATGGTAATTGATACATGGAAATATGAAACTATGATATATATAAAAGCATGGAATATGTTTGATAAATATGTTCATTCATAATTATGGAATTATGTACCTCATATGTGCTATTTGCATAAAGATGATATTTCAAATACTTTGGTGAATAAAGCTTAAATATGAAATAGTAGGAAATTGAAAGAAATTGTTATGAAAATGTATTTAAATTATCTGTAAGTGTTTCGTGCTTTCCGGTAATGCCTCGTACTCTATTCCGGTGACGATACGGGTAGGAGGTGTTACAGCATTTGTGTTATTTTTCGTTTTAAAACCATGTATTAATTTATAATTAAAAATATTATTTACACTTGCAATTTTTTTTCTTTTTTCTTTTTTTATATTTAGAAATAACAATATAAGATTAAAGGTTATGCAAATTTGTTTTCTCTATAGAAATATAGGGAGTATTCTAGAATATATATTAAATTGAAAACAAAAAGATAAGAATGTAGAGTGTTGTATTTTTTTTATATTGAAATTTTATTTATTTTTAATAATTTTTGTTGAGTTCATTTCACTTAATTCATAACCAATTTTGAAGTTTTAGTATTTGTATAAACACTAATGAAAATGTATCTTATGATCCCTTAATTATCGCTGATAGCCATGTTTGTTTTGTTTCTTTTATTATTATCATGTTTTGAATTATACTTGTATACTATTGTTGTATAAAATAAAAGTTGAAATAAGTAACCTTTAAATTTTATATATTTTTTGGTTAGATATTTAAATTTATTTTTTTGTCAAAAAAATGATCTAAACTATTGTAATAACCTAAATTTGCCCGGCCCATAAATAAATAAATAAATAAAAATTTATTCCATTTACAGTCTATTTACAGTCCAAAACTAGGTTAGCCCAAACTAACCCTATACCCGTTTACATTTGTAACCCAAAATACCCCAAGACCCAATAAGCCTACACCAGGTTATTCTAGCCCGTTACACCCTTGACCCAACTCAGTGAAGTCCAGTACGGCCCAATCCTCAAGATGAATCAGGAAACCCCAGGGTTTCTAGAAGCTTCGCGCTGCAAGCATCCCAATCGCCACGACTTTTCGTCTCACGTCGGTCCAGTGGATTTTCATCGGCACCATGACTCCGGCCCCGTATCGCGCCGTAATCGACGCATGGATCAATGCCAGCACACTCCTCGCCGTGAGGTCCTCGATATCACCTGCAAAAGAGGAAAGAAACGACAGAGACGAAACAAATATAGCAAGAAATAAAATAAAGATTGTAAATGTATTGTTTTCAGTGGCTATAAAAAGCCTGAATCAAGAACGATGTAGGACACGTTTTTTGGATACATACAGATTCAATAAAAAGAAAAGGTTTTTACACATATATGCAATAAAAAGAGAATCACAGTTGATCAAAGAACAGAGGTGATACTTTTTTTCCACTTTCTTTTCATTACATATTTCTTAACAGCATATAGTAAAAATAATACATTATAAAAATAATAAGAAGGTTACCCTTTCGATTCGCCATGAAAAACGAAGCTTTTAAGAATCTCGACCGCCGAATAAGGCGGATCCGATGGTGGCGCGTGGGCGCGGAGGCACCTGGAGACAGAGGCTCGACGAAGCCCGAACGGCCTTCTCTCATTTCAAAGAATTTCAAAGTTTTTTTTTTAAGAACGGCTTCTAAACTGAGTTTAAGGCTATAAAACTGACTTAAATAGTGTAATTAAAACGGTGTCGTTTTACTTAATCTGATAAGTTCCAAAACGGCACCGTTTAAGCCAGGATCCGCGTGTTGACCCGAAACCTGGATGAGATCCGCGCGTTTTTATTAAATGGGCAAATTGCTCAATCGATCCTTCTGTTTTATCAGAAATTTCTAATTTTATTTTATTTTTATTTTAAATTAACCCCACTATTTTATAATTAATTCAATTTAGTTCCTCTGGTCATTATAAGACCTATTCTGAAAACGACGTCGTTCTTGGCATTAGGGCTAATTGCCTAATGAGTCCCTCTGATTTAACGCACCTTTCAATTAGGCCCAAAACTTTTCATTTATTTGTAATTAGCCCTAGTTTTTTAAATTAAATTTAATTTTAGTCCTTATTTATATATTTAATTGGTTTTAAAATAATATATGTATTATTTATTTTTTTAATAATATTATTTTTATTTATGTATATTATATTATTATATATGTTTCTTATAAACTTTATATACATTTTACTTTATATATTACATACTTCACTATATTTATATATGAAAATTATTATATATTATATCATTTTTATTATTTATTTTCATACCATTTTATTATTAACTATTTATTATATATGTTTCTTATAAATTTTATATACATTTTACTTTATATATATTACTTATTTTACTATATTTATATATGTAAAATATTATATATTATATCATTTTATTATTAATTATTTATTATGATTAAATTTTATAAATTATTATTACAAATTACATTTTTATATATTATTATTTAGAAGTTAGTATGTAATATTTTTTTATATGAAATTTTGTTCCTATTTGACATATTAATATTTTTATAGATATATTAAGTTATTAAATCATGTAATATATTTATATATTAACCAGTTTTTTAATTTTTTTACTTATATATTGTTTTAGGTTTTTACCTCATTTATTCTTTTTAAATTTGTATTTAGATTTTACCCCTTTTTACGTACATTTTGTTAACTTATTTTAGCATCTTGTTCGTATTTATTTAATACTATCTTAATATAATAACCTTATCACGTAAATTATTTGTTATTTTTTTATATCATTTATTGTTTTCGTACATTTGCATGAAATATTATTGCATATATGTTAAGAAATTATATTGTTCTATTTATTATTCGCTACATTGTACTTTACATGAAATGATAGTATATGTATATTTCTGTCTTTATATGCATGAGATATTAATGTAAATTATGTTAGTTGTGTCACTATTTATCATTTTTTAAACTATATTCACATGAAATGATAAAGCATGTATTATGTAGCTAAGTTTATTTAGTATTAATTTCTTGTAATGTGTAAAACACATCATTACTTTCAAAAAATCATATCTCATTAAATTCAAAAGGAATTTTTAAAAGTGAGGCAATATTTTGGTATTTTGGAATTCGGAAAGTAGTGCCCTAACACGCTGGGTTGCGATTTCCTGTTTGTCTAAATGTTTAAAAATATCTTTTTAAAAGAGTTTCACAAATCACAAGATGATTTCAGTTGCGAAAGTTTAAAGATATCGTGTCCAATCATGCTGGATGTGATGTTTGTACTCTTTTGAAGCGAAGGAATCTTGATTCTTTCTAACTCAAATTATTACGGTTTTAAAGGAAGTCTTATTTCTAAATTCTTTCAAACTTTTGACATTAAGACAAAATTATTCAATTTGGTACCAATTTTGGGCGTTACGAGGGTGCTAATCCTTCCTCGTACGTAACCGACTCCCGAACCTGTTTTCTCGTAATTTCGTAGACCAAAACGTTTTATAAAGTGATCCAATCACACTTTAAAAGGTTGGTGGCGACTCACGTTTTCAAAATACCCTCCCCATCTATAAAGAGGTTTCGACAGCTTGGTGACTCCACTGGGGATTTAAAAGAGTCGAGCCAAGAAATTGATTATTTTTTGTCTTAATGTCGGAAGGTTGGAAAATTTAAAATTTGATCTTTTTTACATGTGTTTGCTGCATATGTTTGTTATCTTATTGCCGTACATTGCATTTGCATGACCGTTGTGGTCGCACCCTTAAGTGGGAGTGAGAAGCTACGCTTTCGTGAGGTTTTCACCTTCGTATGGGCTAGTGGACTGCTTCCGGGATACTGTACCTATGTCTTCGTGAGATTTTCATCTCCGTATGGTCATAGGGAAATGTGTCCCCCTGAACTAAACTTGGTCTATATGAGCCTATAATGGGTGAAGATCGAGGAATCTGCTGGTTTAGGTATCCTCGTTTTAGAACTGAAACTCATATAGTGAACTGTAAGCGCTTACCCTAGGGGTTATGGTGATAACTCTTAGTAAACAACCCTTTTAAGTGTTTGTTATACTTTTATACGATACTAATTTATTTTGTTTTGCTATTATTGCATGACATTCAATATTCAAAGGTATCGATTCACGGTTCAATTTCTGGGTTAGAAAGTTTTGTAATGGGGAACGAATATCTTGATAAAGTGGAGGACAATGCCTCTGTCTGTACCTGGTTAGAGAAAACCCAGTTAGAGAAAGGAGATAGTGTCACTAAGGGGCATATATCAGAGTTATGGGACTTCACCCGTATTAATTCGACGCAGAATGAGTTTCAGGAGTTGAGAGACATTTGGGCCCAATGGGATGACGAGGCTAAGCAGCTTTTCTAGCAGAATTATGGAGACCTTCCCTATTTGCTAGACGTCAAAGTAGATAGGCACTTGTTTCGAGCTATGGTACAGTTCTGGAACCTCGCTTATTGTTGTATTACATTTGGTGATGTTGATCTTGTACCTACTTTAGAGGAGTATACAGTTTTACTGCGTTGCCCGAGGATTCAAGGTTACAAGGCTTATGTTAGGCCTGCTAACCTTCCAAATTTTACGAAGAAGTTGGTAATGATTACTGGGATGAGTGAGTAGTGGGCTGTAGCTCGTGTGCAGCACAAGGGTGATAGTAAGTGCGTTCCATAGGCCGTTTTGAGGGATTTGATATCGACACATCCAGACGTAAAGAAAAGGGTTAATGTCCTGGCTTTAAGTGTTTATGGTCTAGTGATCTTCCCAAAGGCTTTGAGACACATAGATGAGGCAGTTGCGGATTTATTCAATCGACTTGGTAAACAGAACACACCTGTGCCTGCAATCCTAGTTGAGACGTTTAGATCCTTGAGTGCATGTCAAAGAGCTGGTGAAGGAAGGTTCATTGGATGTGCACAATTGCTGTTGGTTTGGTTTCACAGTCATTTTTGGAAGGTTGATAAGGTTTCTTGTCGAGTGTTCTTCAAAGACTACTCACCACTAAAGGAAGCAGTAGACATGCCTATGAGAGATGACATTTCAGAGGAGAGGTGGATAGACATTCTTCAGAATCTTTGAGAAGAAGATGTTATGTGGAAGGATCCTTGGTTGGTTTCTAGTGAAGTCCTTCATCACTGTGACAGTTTTGATTGGGTCCCTCTACCAGGAATTTGGAGAGTTGTTGGATATGCACATTTGTTTGTTCTAAGGCAATATCGAGTGAGGCAGTTTATACCGGCTACACAAGGTTTAGCTCAGAGTGATTTCTCTTATAAAAGAGATCACTATAAGAAGAGGATGCGAGAGATTTATGAGGCTTGGAAGAAGCTTTTCTGTATGAAGATCTTGACCGAAGGCTCGACGTCAACCCTTGAGTATAAAGGGTGGTTTAGTAGGAGAGTCAACGATAATGTCCCTAGGCCAATTTTGGGGGTGGCTCAATCATTAGAGGAGAGCTTACGTGTGATTCCATCAGAGTTGGAGGTTATGAAGCAAGAGTTCGAGAGAAAGAATTCGGAGCTTAAAAAGAGGATTGAGAAGCTCAAGGAGGAAAAGATGTACCTAAGTTTAAATGTCGATGTTTAGAAAATCGAGGTTTAAAAAGTAAGGAAAGAAAAAAGAAAGATTGAGAAAGACCGAGATGACTTGAAGACGTAGTATAAGAAGACACAGTTATCATTGAAGAGAGCTGGATTAGGGAAATCTTCAGAGCAATTGCAACAAGAGGTTCAAGAAGAAAGAGCCAAAGTTGAGTGTTGGGATAAGAAGTTCCAAGAGATACAAGTGCAGAATCAGGCCTTAGAGAAGGAGAATCAAGGATTAAAAGCTAAGGTAACAGAGCTTGGACGATCTCTTCATCAGCATCGAAGTCGTAATTCTGTGGTCGAGTTAAAAGCAAGTCTGAACAAGATCGAGGAAATGAAGCACAGTATTAAAGAAATAGAAGCAGCATTGCAGAATTGTGAACTTCAAATTGAGCAGCTTGAGGCAAGAGAGGGATATTGGAAAGGAGAGCTTCACCATTCTCAAGATCAAGTCAGAGATAGAGACCACCTTATGGGAGAAGCCATAGCCCAGATTCGAGAGGTTGCTGACTATTTACAAGATATGGCAATGCAAGCCTATGTATTAAGTACAAAGTATGAGTCAGTGTCAGATAAAGGTCAAGAGTTAGCTTTGTTATTAGATAGGGTTAAAACTCTGGGCCTGAGGGCAAAGGCGTATTTGTAATCCGTTTTGTATAAAGATTTTTGTTTCTCAAATAACATTTTCTAAAAGAAACTGAATCAGAATCGATATCTTTCACATTCATGCATTTACATCTCATCGCATCATATGCATTCCAATTTATAGAAAGACCCTAATTAGTTAAAATTATTAAGAAGAAAGAGAGAGTAAGAGAAAAAAAATCTGAAAGCAACACATCCTTACTGTACACACGCTAAGTCAAAAAATATGGATCAAAGGCTTGAGCAGATTCAGAAGGAAATGCAAGAGTAGTTACAGGAGCAACTGGCAAAAATCCAACAAGAGATGAAGGACCAAATGTTGAAGGCTCAGAGGAATATGATGGTTGAGATGGCTCAGCTGTTGAAGGGGACAACGGATAAAGGAAAGGCCCCTATGACCATTACTGAAGGAGATAATAAGGATCATCCTTCGGGTTTTACCCCTCCTCATATGCAGACTCAACCTGAGGCATATCCCCGAGGGTCGTCCATCACAATAAGGCCTCAACAGGGACAAGTTGATGTTGGAATACCCATGAAGTTTCAAACTGGTTTGGGATTCAACCTTGGAGACAACCTTGCTAATCTAGTTATTTCTGATCTAGATGTAGCTGAGAGGGAGGAGATGAGACTCGAATCATCAAGGAAATTGGAGGAACGTTGCAGATGGTTAGAGGAGAAATTTAAGGTACTAGAAAATACTGATAATCGTCAGGGAATTGATGCTAAGGACTTGAGTCTGGTCCCAGATTTGGTGTTTCCCCATAAGTTCAAAATGCCGGAGTTCGAGAAGTACAATTGGACTACTTGCCCAGAAGCCCATATCACCATGTTCTGCAGACGAATGGCTGGTTATGTAAACAATGATCAATTATTGATCCATTATTTTCAGGATAGTTTGGTTGGGGAAGCGGCCAAGTGGTATAATCAACTGAGCCGGTCCAAAAAAAGTTCATGGAGGGATCTTGCACAAGCCTTCATGCAGCAGTACAATCATGTGACTGACATAACTCCGGATAAGATCACGCTGCAAAACATGGAGATAAAGCCTAATGAAAATTTTAGGCAATATGCACAGAGATGGAGAGAGGTGGCAATACAAGTTTAACTACCGTTGTTGGAGAAGGAGACTACCATGTTGTTCATCAACACTCTAAAGGATCCATTCATCACTCACATGATTGGGAGCACCACTAAAAGCTTTGCGGATATAGTCATGGCGAGAGAGATGATCGAGAATGCCAAAAGGGGTGGCAAAATCGAGGGGGAAGTGACCAAAAGATTGGCCCCAAAGAGAAATGATAGTGAAGTGAATAATACAAGCACTTTCAACACGAGGGCAATCACAGTTGGTCAACCTAAAATAGCTGCGGTTGAGCAATAGAGTTCTCAAAGACAGGAGTCGGGTACAAGGCAGAATTCTGAAAGGATGTAATTCACACCTATCCCCGTGATGTATCGTGAGCTTTATCAAAGCTTATACTATGCTTATGCTATTTCTCTTTTCACTTGAAACCACTGCAGCCCCTATATCCCAAATGGTATGACGCAAACGCCAGATGTGAATACCATGCTGGAATACCGAGGCATTCGATCTAAAATTGTACCGGTTTTAAGAAGGCCGTAGAGAGGCTTATTAAGATGGGGGTAGTGAAGTTCGATAATACCCCTAATACTGAAAACCCGTTGCCAAATCATAGTGATCAAGGAGTGAATGCCATTGGTAAAGCCAGTGAGAGGAGAATGAAGGAAGATGTTGCTGAGGTGAGGATACCTATGAAAGTGATTTGGGAGGAGATGATGAAGAGAGGTATGTTAACCTCTAAAAACGAGAGAACAAAAATAAGAACTATGGTGAGTTCCATGAGAAAGAAGGATATGAAGTTCAAGATTGTGAAGAATTCAAGACCTTGGTGCAAGGCTTTATAGACAACAAAGAGCTACAAATTTTTGAACGTAGCTCTTGTGAAAAATAAGCATGTGTGCTGGAGGATGAACAGAAAGGAACTAGCCGGCCAAGGATTATTATTTCCCTGCTTGGGAATAATGAAGTGGGGGCACAAACGGTGCCTAAGGTCATTATCCATAGGCCTACGCTTTTCCCTTATAAGGATAGCAAGAGGGTACCATAGAGTTATGACTGCAGTGTGACAGTGCCGGAGAAGGAGAGTATAGTCAGTACGTCTAAAGATGTACAAATTGAGGGTTCCCGTACACGGAGTGAGAAGCGGTATGATACGGTGGGCGTCAAAGAAGAGCCCACAAAAACAAAGAATGTTAGTGCGGAGAAGGAGAAAGAGGCTGAAGTGCCTGTCAAGGAGCCAGTAAAGGAGGAGGAGGCTAAGGAATTTCTAAAGTTCCTTAAGCATAGCGAGTATAGCGTGGTCGAGCAATTGCGTAGGCAGCCGGCTCGCATATCAGTATTGGCTCTACTTCTGAGTTCTGAGGTACATCGGGATGCATTGATGAAGGTGCTCAACGAAACATATGTGACCCATGACATATCCGTTAACAAGCTGAACCAGTTGGTGAATAACATAAGTGCGGATAATTTTATCTACTTTAATGATGATGAAATCCCACCGGGGGGCAGGGGATCAACTAAGGCCTTGCACATCACTACTCGATATAAGGGGTACACACTCCCAAGCGTGCTTGTCAATAACGGATCGGCCTTGAATATTCTACTGTTGCCTACATTAAACAGATTACCCATTGACGATTCTCACATGAAGACATGTCAAAATGTGGTAAGAGCCTTCGACAGTACAGAAAGGAAGGTGATGGGAAAGATTGACATCCCCTTGAAAATTGGGCCGAGTATATACGAAATAGACTCTTGGTGATGGATATCAAGCCCTCTTACAATTGCTTATTAGGGAGGTCATGGATACACTCAGCGGGAGCGGTGCCCTCATCGTTGCACCAGAAATTAAAGTTAGTGACGGATGGATGGTTAGTAACCATCAATGCAGAAGAGGACATTATAGCCACAGTCACTAGTAAGGCCCCTTATGTCGAGACGAACGAAGAGTCTGTTGAATGTTTCTTTCGCTCTTTAGAATTTGTGAATGCAACCTTCATTTTAGAAGGGAGTGAGCTACCGGTGCCAAAGATAGCAAGAGCTACGAGGATGGCTCTATAAATGATGGTGGGAAAGGGAGTCTTATTAGGAAGAGGGTTAGGAAAATACCTGCAAGGAGGGACTCAAATCCTAGAACTGAAAGAGAAGAGAGATCGCTTTGGTCTGGGCTTCAAGCCAGACTATAAGCAAAAGAGGAAGGCAGTTGAGAAGTGCCAAGAGGGAAGAAGGGCGCGCCTTAATGGAAGAGAAGTGGAGTGAGAGCCAATGACATTCCCTCTAATATCCCAAACCTTCATATCGGGAGGGCTACTTATAGAAGAAAGTCATCAGATTAATGCTATATACGACGAAGGATCGGAGCAAGGAAACCTTAAGGGCATTCGCCCTTACGAACCGGGAAGCTCTCTGAACAATTGGACTGTGGAGGAACTTCCTGTAGTCTTTAGGAATTTTTCAGAGTAATTCTCGAAACGTTCTTGTTACTCTAGAGCCTAGGAGTAATAGGATTACATTTGTGAAATAGGCTTACGATTATCTATTATTTTTTTAATAAAACATAACTTTTATCAATTTGAACGAGTATTGTTTCATTTTTATCAACCAATATTCCGTTAAACTTTTGCAATTCTTATTCTTTTATTCATAGCACATAAATAATCATTCTTAAATTCATTCATTCTTTGTATATTCTTTATACTTCACAGGTCCCTAGATATCAATGACATGAGTACTGATATTACCAATCTTGATTTTTCTCGCGAGCAAGACATGTGTTTAGAGGAATCTCAGGATTTTGGAGATGTCCAGGATTGTGATGTGTCTCTGGATCTGTTGAGGATGGTAAAACAGGAGGAGAAACAAATCATGCCCCATGAGAAAGAGGCAATAGAGAATGTAGCCCTAGAGAAAGGGAAAGAGGTGAAAATTGGCACGTATATTGCCGAAGACACAAGGCAAGGACTGATTGAGTTGCTACGTGAGTTCAATGATATCTTCGCATGGTCCTATCAAGATATGCCAGGGTTAAATACTGATATTGTGGTGCATCGTCTTCCAATAAGACAGGATTGTAAGCCAGTCCAATAGAAGTTGCGAAGAATGAGGCCAGATATCGTATTGAAAATAAAGGACGAAGTCAAGAAGCAGTTCGATGCAGGATTCTTACAAGAGGTTAAGTACTCGGAATGGGTAGCTAACATTGTACCAGTCCCTAAGAAGGATGGGAAGGTACGAATGTGCGTTGATTACAGAGATCTAAACAAAGCTAGCCCAAAAGATAATTTCTCTTTGCCATACATAGACACTTTGGTAGACAATACAGTGGGATATTCGTTGTTCTCCTTCATAGATGGTTTCTCAGGGTACAATCAGATAAAGATGCATCCTGAGGACATGGATAAAACTACCTTTATAATATTGTGGGACACCTTTTGTTACAAGATAATGCCCTTCGGGCTAAAGAATGTAGGGGCAACATACCAAAGGGCTATGGTGACTTTATTCCACGATATGATGCACAAAGAAATTGAGGTTTATATTGATTACATGATTGCTAAATCTCGAACAGAGAAGGAACATAATGAAGTTTTGAGGAAGTTGTTCCTGAGATTAAGGAAATTTCAGTTGAAGCTTAATCCGGCAAAGTGCATCTTCGGAGCTAGGTCGGGGAAGTTATTAGGCTTTGTGGTCAGTGAAAAGGAAATAGAAGTTGACTCAGACAAAGTTAGAGCCATACGAGAATTGCCTCCACCACGTACTCAGAAGGAAGTTCGGGATTTTTTTAGAAGATTGAATTATATTGCTCGTTTTATTTCACAATTAATCGAGAAATGTGATCCTATATTTCGCCTCCTTAGAAAACACAACCAAGGTACTTGGGACGAGAAATGCCAGAATGCTTTTGATAAGGTTAAGCAATACTTGTTAAATGCTCCAGTGTTATTTCTGCCTAGTCCAGATAGATCATTAATTCTATACTTATCAATGTTTAGTAATTCTATGAGATATTTGCTTGGCCAACATGACGAGTCGGGAAGAAAGAAAAATGCGATATACTATCTCAGTAAGAAATTCACGGAGTGTGAGATGAGATATTCGCCAATTGAGAAATTGTGTTATGCTTTAATCTGGACGACTCAAAGGTTAAGACAGTACATGCTATATTATACTACTTGGCTTATTTCAAAACTTGATCCTTTGAAGTATATGATGGAGTCAACAGCTTTGAATGGGAGAATGGCGAGGTGGCAAATTCTGCTTTCAGAATTTGACATAATCTATGTGAGCCAGAAGGCTATAAAAGGAAGCACAATAGCGGAATTTCTGGTTAGTAGAGCTCTAGAGGACTATGAGCCGTTGAATTTTGATTTCCCAAATGAGAAGTTGATGTGCGTAGCAACTACAGAGGATTATCCTTGGAAGTTAAGCTTTGATAGGGCATCCAATGCTGTGGGAAATGGAATTGGGGCAGTCTTGGTATCCCCAAATGGCGATTATTATCCATTCACGTGCAAGTTAGATTTCGATTGCATAAATAATATGGCCGAGTATGAAGCATGCATCATGGGACTCCAAGCGGCTATAGAGTGATGAATAAGAACCTTGGAAGTATATGGAGACTCTACGTTGGTAATTTACCAACTTAAAGGTGAATGGGAGACAAGGGATCCTAAATTGATGAATTATCGAAAGGTAGTTTTGGGGTTACTTGAGGAGTTCGATGACATCACTTTCAATTATATCTCACGAGACGAAAACCAGATGGCAGATGCTCTAGCAACCTTGGCTTCAATGATTAAAGCGAATAAAGAGGTGGAGATGAGACCCATTCAGATAAGTATCTTTGAGGCTTCAGCTCGCTGTTGTAACATTGAGGAAGAAGAAAAGGATGATAACCCTTGGTATTAGGATATATTGCGATATGTGAGAGATTGTAAATACCGAAAACAGGAAACTGAAAATGATAAGCGAACTTTAAGGAGATTAGCCTGCGATTACGTTTTGAATGGGGACATCTTGTACAAAAGAAGAAAGGACCAAGTAATATTGAGATGTGTTGATGCCGTGGAAGCTAAGTTAATCTTGGAAGAAGTTCACGAGGGTGTTTGTCAGACACACGCTAATGGTTTCACGATGGCTAGACAAATCATGAGGTTTGGATATTATTGGTCTACTATGGAAGGGGGTTGTATCAGCTATGCTAAGAAATGTCACAAATGCCAGATATACGGGGACAAGATTTATGTACCACATTCACCCTTGCATGTTATGACTTCGCCATGGCCCTTTTCCATGTGAGGCATAGATGTCATTGGGCTAATATCACCAAAAGTGTCGAATGGGCATCGTTTCATTTTCTTAGTCATCGACTATTTCATGAAATGGGTAGAGGCAGCTTCTTACGCTAGTGTCACTAAGTCAGCAGTAGGACGATTCTTGAAAAAGGAGATCATTTGTCAGTATGGAATGCCTGAGAGGATCATATCAGACAACGTATTAAACTTGAACAACAGCACGATTGCGGAAGTCTACAGCCAATTCAAGATTAAACATCATAATTCATCTCCGTATTGTCCAAAGATGAATGGGGCAGTAGAAGCTGTTAATAAAAATATCAAGAAGATAGTGGGGAAAATGACTGGAACCTACAGAGATTGGCATGAGAAGTTACCATTTGTACTCTTAGCCTATAGAACGTCTGTCAAAACCTCTACTGGGGCAACTCCTTTCTCATTGGTTTATGGGATGGAGGCAGTGTTACCCATTGAAGTTGAAATACCTTCTCTTCGAATTTTGTCGGAGATAAAGCTGGATGAAGCGGAATGGGTTCAATCGCGGTATAATCAGTTGAACTTGATTGAGGAAAAGAGGCTAAGGGCCATTCGTCATGGTCAGATGTATCAGAAGCAAATGATGCGAGCTTATGACAAGAAAGTGCGACCAAGAGATTCCACGAAGAGAATCTTGTGCTGAAAAAGATCCTTCCTATTCAGAAAGACTTTAGAGGAAAATGGATGCCAAATTGGGAAGGGCCGTATGTCGTGAAGAAAGCCTTCTCCAGGGGTGCATTGATCTTAATGGAAATGGATGGGAAAAGTTTACCCAATCCAGTGAATTCAGACTCATTTCAAAAGTACTTTGTCTAAAGGGGAGGAGAATCCATGGTGAAAACCCGCAAAGGGCGCCTTGAGTTTTCCAAAAAAAAAGAGAAAAAAAAGAAAATGGAGAGGTCAAGGTGAAAACCCGCAAAGGGCGCCTTGTGACCAAAGGGGTTTTGAGTTGAAAACCCGAAAGGGCAGCTCAAATTTTGAAGAGCACACGGTAATCTTGCTATATCGGATTCAACAAAGAGCGAAGCGCGTTGCATATCGGTGCATCAACAAAGTACTTTGGATCTTTTAAATACATGTTGAACTCAAGAAAGTCTTCATAGATTTGGTGTATAGACGCTCAAGCGGCGATATCTAGGGCATCTAACTTTTGTCCTGTTTGTTATCTTTAGATTTTCTTTCTTCTCAAAGATAGGCTATCGGATTAATTTCCTTTGTATTTTTTGAAAAATTCATTCAAATCTAATTATTCTCAAGATTAAATTCATCTTCCATTATTCTTAAAGTATGCTACATTAAAATAATGATAGATGAACTAAATAATTTTCACAAATGAAGTTTTGCATATTACTCTGGAAATCTCTAGAGAATAAAAGAAACTAAAACAGAACAATTGTTTGAAGAATTCCCATGAGTAAATGCTAGAGGTACTCGAGGAGATTTCTTTTTCAGTCCAAAGGATGATTGGACAATTCAAACGATTCAAGCGTGGGAGAGGATCGCCTTCAGTAGGTTTTAATGTTAGGATTTAAAACACATGAGCGGAGTATGCTGGATACTTGGAGTAAAATAAAAGTGAAAAGACGTCCGAAATAGGAATCATTTCCATAACATTTTGCATAATTAGGAGCATTTGATTCATTTCGAGTATGACATTTTAATCATCAGACATGAGTACATATGCATTCTACAGGTTATGTCCTTTAAGGAACAATGTAGATCACCGATAGCAGATTTGGCGTCTCTGTATTGTCAGAGAACATATCACAGATAGCTGATTTGGCATCTCTGTATTGTCAGAGAGCAGATCAAGGATAGCAGATTTGGCGTCTCTGTATTGTCAGAGAGCAGATCAAAGATAGAAGATTTGGCATCTCTGTATTGTCAGAGAGCAGATCGAAGATAGCAGATTTGGCGTCTCAGTATTGCTAGAGAGCAGATCGAAGATAACCGATTTGGCGTCTCTGTATTGTTAGAGAGCAGATCAAAGATGACAGATTTGGCGTCTCTGTATTGCCAGAGAGCAGATCGAAGATAGCTGATTTGGCGTCTCTGTATTGCTAGAGAGTAGATCGAAGACAGTAGATTTGGCGTCTCTGTATTGCCAGAGAGCAGATCAAAGACAACTGATTTGGCGTCTCTGTATTGTCAGAGAGTAGATCAAAGATGACAAATTTGGCGTCTCTATATTAGCAGAGAGCAGATCGAAGATAACAGATTTGGCGTCTCTGTATTGTCAGAGAGCAAATCGAGGATAGCAGATTTGGCGTCTCTGTATTGTCAGAGAGCAAGTTGAAGATAGCAGATTTAGTGTCTCTATATTGTCAAAGAGCAGGTCGAAGATAATAGATTTGGCGTCTCTGTATTGTCAGAGAGCAGGTTGAAGATAGCAGATTTAGCGTATCTGTATTGTTAGAGAGTAAATCGAAGATAGCAGATACGGCGTCCCTGTATTGTCAGAGAGCAAGTTGAAGAGCAGATTTGGCCTTTTTGTCAGAGAGCAGATCGAAGATAACGGATTTGGCGTTCCTGAGTTTGCAAGAAGCAGGTTGAAGATAGCCAATTTGACATTCCTGAAGCTATCAGAATACTTTTAAGGAAAATGAGGATCAAGATTTCGAAACTTGGCCAGGCCGGACAAAATAGGTCATTTTATAGTCTTTGCTCTATTCCTGTTACACAGTAATAAGCAAAGAGGGGCAGCTGTAATAACCCAAATTTGCCCTGCCCATAAATAAATAAATAAATAAATAAAAATTTATTCCATTTACAGTCCAAAACTTGGTTAGCCCAAATTAACCCTATACCCGTTTACATTTGTAACCCAAAATATCCCAAGACCCAATAAGCCTACACTCGGTTATACTAGCCCGTTACACCCTTGACCCAACTCAGTGAAGCCCAGTACGGCCCAATCCTTAAGCTGAATCAGGAAACCCTAGGGTTTCCAGAAGGTTCGCGCCGCAAGCATCCCAATCGCCACGACTTTTCGTCTCACGTCGGTCCAGTGGACTTTCATCGGCACCGTGACTCTGGCCCCGTATCGCGCTGTAATCGACGTACGGATCAACGCCAGCACACTCCTCGCCGTGAGGTCCTCGATATCACCTGCAAAAGAGGAAAGAAACGACAGAGACGAAACAAATATAGCAAGAAATAAAATAAAGATTGTAAATGTATTGTTTTCAGTGGCTATAAAAAGCCTGAATCAAGAACGATGTAGGACACGTTTTTTGGATACATACAGATTCAATAAAAAGAACAAGTTTTTACACATATATGTAATAAAAGGAGAATCACAGTTGATCAAAGAACAGAGGTGATACTTTTTTTCTACTTTCTTTTCATTACTTATTTCTTAACAGCATATAGTAAAAATAATACATTATAAAAATAATAAGAAGGTTACCCTTTCGATTCGCCACGAAAAACGGAGCTTTTGAGAATCTCGACCGCCGAATAAAGTGGATCCGACGGTGGCGCGTGAGCGCGTAGGCACCTGGAGACGGAGGCTCGACGAAGCCCGAACGGCCTTCTCTTCTCTCATTTCAGAGAATTTCAAAGTTTTTTTTTTAAGAACGGCTTCTAAAATGAGTTTAAGGCTATAAAACTGACTTAAATAGTGTAATTAAAACGGTGTCGTTTTACTTAATCTGATAAGTACCAAAACGGCACCGTTTAAGCCAGGATCCGCGTGTTGACCAGAAACCTGGATGAGATTCGCATGTTTTTATTAAATGAGCAAATTGCTCAATCGATCCTTCCATTTTTTTAGAAATTTATAATTTTATTTTATTTTTATTTTAAATTAACCCCACTATTTTATAATTAATTCAATTTAGTCCCTCTGGTCATTATAAGACCTATTCTGAAAACGACGCCATTTTTTAGATTAGGGCTAATTGCCCAGTGAGTCCCTCTGATTTAACGCGCCTTTCAATTAGGCCCAAAACTTTTCATTTATTTGTAATTAGCCCTAGTTTTTTAAATTAAATTCAATTTTAGTCCTTATTTATATATTTAATTGGTTTTAATATAATATATGTATTATTTATTTTTTTAATAATATTATTTTTATTTATGTATATTATATTATTATATATGTTTCTTATAAATTTTATATACATTTTACGTTATATATTACATACTTCACTATATTTATATATGAAAATTATTATATATTATATCATTTTTATTATTTATTTTCATACCATTTTATTATTAACTATTTATTATATATGTTTCTTATAAATTTTATATACATTTTACTTTATATATATTACTTATTTTACTATATTTATATATGTAAAATATTATATATTATATCATTTTATTATTAATTATTTATTATGATTAAATTTTATAAATTATTATTACAAATTACATTTTTATATATTATTATTTATAAGTTAGTATGTAATATTTTTTTTATATGAAATTTTGTTCCTATTTGACATATTAATATTTTTATAGATATATTAAGTTTTTAAATCATGTAATATATTTATATATTAACCATGTTTTTTAATTTTTTTACTTATATATTGTTTTAGGTTTTCACCTCATTTATTCTTTTTAAATTTGTATTTAGATTTTACCCCTTTTTACGTACATTTTGTTAACTTATTTTAGCATCCTGTTCGTATTTATTTAATACTATCTTAATATAATAACCTTATCACGTAAATTATTTGTTATTTTTTTATATCATTTATTGTTTTCGTACATTTGCATGAAATATTATTGCATATATGTTAAGAAATTATATTGTTCTATTTATTATTCGCTACATTGTACTTTACATGAAATGATAGTATATGTATATTTGCGTCTTTATATGCATGAGATATTAATGTATATTATGTTAGTTGTGTCACTATTTATCATTTTTTATACTATATTCACATGAAATGATAAAGCATGTATTATGTAGCTAGGTTTATTTAGTATTAATTTCTTGTAATGTGTAAAACACATCATTACTTTCAAAAAATCATATCTCATTAAATTCAAAAGGAATTTTTAAAAGTGAGGCAGTGTTTTGGTATTTTGGAATTTGGAAAGTAGTGCCCTAACATGTAGGGTTGCGATTTCCCGCTTGTCTAAATGTCTAAAAATATCTTTTTAAAAGAGTTTCACAAATCACAAGATGATTTCAGTTGCGAAAGTTTAAAGATATCGTGTCCAATCATGCTGGATGTGATGTTTGTACTCTTTTGAAGCGAAGGAATCTTGATTTTTTTTAACTCAAATTATTACGGTTTTAAAGGAAGTCTTATTTCTAAATTTTTTCAAACTTTTGATATTAAGACAAAATTATTCAATTTGGTACCAATTTTGGGCGTTACGAGGGTGCTAATCCTTCCTAAATGACGTAACCGACTCCAAACTCGCTTTTCTCGTAATTTCGTAGACCAAAATATTTTATAAAGTGATCCAATCATACTTTAAAAGGTTGGTGGCGACTCCCGTTTTTAAAATACCCTCCCCATTTATAAAGAGGTTTCGACAACTATAATTTCATAACTATTATGACCTATATTATTATACTTGCTAGAAAAATTCTTTCAACTAATTAACAATTGATACATGACATTTTTAATAATATTAAAAAATAAAATAAAATAGAATTATTATTTAATAATATCTCTAACACACACATCTTCACTTCTCTCTCCCTTTATTCACAACACCAAACAGGAGAAAAGATGTTCGTATAAGAGTAAAAAATTCCACATTATCTAGGAACAAGATGCAAATGGATTATGAGTCTATATATATCTATCTCCCATATCCACATCGCTTAAGAAAACAAGGGAATAATGACCTGTTTTGTAAATTTTATTTTCACATTAATAGGTGACACTAAGAAATAAAAAAAAAATTGACGCTGTTACTTTTAGTGCTGATGTGGTAGAAAGCACTTTCAGCTGAAAGTAATTTTATGCATTTCACTTGAAAATACTTCTAACTAAACACATTTTCGTAAAATCAACCTAATCTAATAATTTTTTCAAAAATCGTTACATTTTTGACATTTATAAGTATTTACATCAAATTTATGACTAATCAAACCAAATAATTAACCACCTTTTAGAAAAGCTTATCTAATTTAAAAATTGGGAAATCAAAGTCATCAAATTTTCGTCAAAATATTCTCAAATCTCAAGTACGCGTGACGTAAATGTTGTGGGTACTTAATTAATTAATAGCGGAAACTGGGTTACCATTCATGCTTATATTTGGCCCAAATTAGCACTTCAACAGCTCCTCCATGAAGAGTTTAATCAGCCTGGACCAAATTTGCCGCCTCGTTACCTTTACTATAAATATGTTGCTTCCATCGATCATGATTCGAAAAAAGCCACTCTTCCAAAGCAGAGAAAGTCTGTTATAGATGGCCCAAAGTTCGGACTGTTAAACAATGCAGCAGCCCTGTTTTCGTGCCCATCTCTTGCTAAATCCCCTGTCGATGCATGACCAGAAATTCTTCTATTTTTCTGTCTTGTAATTTTTGGTTCTTTGATCATTGTTTGGTTAATATATACTTATGATTTTTTGTTATAAATTTTAGTTTTATGATTGTTGGCATAGTATGAGTATTATGGGAATGATGTTTGGGAGGGGCTATTCCTTGCGGCGTTGAATTGTTCGTTCTGAGTGGGGAGGCCCTAATAGCTATTGCAGCCATATTCCTGTTTTGCACGGAATAGACAATTCCCCCCAACTTACTGTACATTACGGTTTCAGCCCGGAATAAATTGGCTATTCGTGCCAACCAAACAGACCGCAAAGGAACTTACAATCTCAACATTGTAATGAGACTGCAAATTCAAATGCAAAGCTTAGTACGATCCTCTGCGATCGAAGTGAAACCAGCGAGGGCATCACAAGACCAGTAATCACGCTCAGATCACACAGTCGTAGTTCATCAACCAGACTTGGAATTTTGTCTCCTTAGAACTTAAAGATACAGAGGTTCAAGCCTATAAAACAGATCCTGTTCAAGTAAGGTCGTGCCTAATTAAGGCTTGATTCTATTTTAAATACGACTGGGCTTTGTCTTTCTTTTCGGATGTGGGATACTGATCAGCTTCTGACAAAACCAATCCGTGTTTTGTCTGTTCCGTAATTTCTCGCCGCCATCCATTCAACAAAGTTAGATATATCTCTATTCAGCCCTAAATAGAATATAGTTTACATATATATCATCCCAGCTATTACATTAACTTGATTTACTGGAGTCTGTTCATGGCTCATTAGCCTGTTTCATGCTTTCTTCATAATTTTCTCTTTAGAAAATGCTTGTCTATAGACTAAGCTAATAAAATAATTTACTGGACCAAATAGAAATAATTTTTAAGGACTCTGCAGCAGAGGGTGTAGTTGTTAGCAATGTGTAGGTCTTCACTCAACTGATGGGAAGTGAATACAGTCGATGATGATGGTAATTTGCTGTGTTGGTTTGGTGATTGGAAGGTAGAATGATAATTTCTGTTTTATGTATTAATCTAAAACTCAGTTGACAATCAATCATACACTTTATCTCCCACTCAACGACAGCCACTCTTCAATTAATATAATGCTTTGGGCTTTTTCTTTTACCTGCATTTTAGGAGTAGGAAAATAGGGGAAGCGTAATTGAGTTTTTGTATTTGATTTGGATTTGCATTTGCAGTATTTGTCACTCATTCTCTGATTTAAATTGCGATCAAATATATATTAGTCATCTTGTGTTTCCTACGGTTGTGATCATGATAAATATTATTTATTTATTTATAATAATTAATGTTTACAAAAATATTTATATGCATGTAATTTTTTTTATGATAAATTTAATTATTATTTAGTCATATTGAGGGGTTAAAAAATTGACATTTATCTTTTATTTTTTTAAATATAAATTAAAGATATTATGAAGTTAAAAAATTTCACCACAAATGTAAAAAATAACGTGTTTTGATGTTTAAACTAACTTTTCGTTTCAATTTGGCCTATTATTGGTTTCAAGAAGTGATGAAAATGGAAAATGGAACATGTATGGGGATGTTCGGTAAAATAAGGAAGGTCCTCCCTTGTTTAATTTGGGTAGTAATTTAGAATACCTATAGATAATTAATTTATGTTTTGTGGATTCAAATAATATTTGGATTCAAAATTTAAAATTATTATATGTAGCGGATTGTTTCACAATAGAAGTTTTTATCCATAAAGACAATTTGGTATGTAGTTGGCTTACTATGCGAATTAATCTTTTAAGTATGACTTCTTTTTGTCCACGTAACTAATTAAAAATTTGATTAAAGCAAGTATACCTATCAATTAATAATATAGCTATGATAAGCAAATATATTGTTCCTACGGAGACTAAAAGTGCTAATAATTACTGTCTTTCTATTATTTAACCGAATAATTCGAGTGATTGATTAAAAATTAAAATTAACTAATTTAATTAACTACCGAACACGACAAAGAACAAATCACGAAAATAAACAAGTAACAACCAAGAAGCGAAACAATACCCATGAAAGAATTCACCTAGATTTCATCTGTCACTATCAATCTAAATTACGCAATTTCTTTACTTAGTAACTTGATCCGTAGAAATTCTTAAATTATGCTAATATCTCTTTCGAGAGTAAGAACAACTAACTCTAGGTTGATTAATTAAAATTTTTTTCCTAATTAAAATCTCTATTATCACATTAACTCATCATATGGATTCTCCTATTAGATTTGACTCTAATCCTATAGATTTATATTATCCAATTTCTAGGATTACATGCAACTCCACTCAATTATGCAAGATTTACTCTTATACAAAGTCAATTCAACCTCCGATAACTAAATTTTGCAGATATTGGTTAAGATAATTCCATGTCCATTCCCTTTTCTCATCAACCATGTCAAATACATAAATTTTATTGTTTACATTAACTAATTTTGCACAATGATTATCCAAATGACCCAAGTCCGTGATCCATACATCTAAAACTTGTCACTTTTACCATCTCCAGTTGACCAACATAAATTATCACATGAGAGGAGCCAAACCTTTTCCAAAGATCTCTATAAAAATGAGCATTTCGACCTCTCTATGTTCACTGGGCACTTTTTAACTATCTTGATCTTCGATCTTATAACTCGTACCTAGAGCATCTCCTTATATGCCACGAAGTAAACTGCCATTTTCATTAAGAATGATTTATTCTACTCGTCAACACTTCTAAACCCAAGTCTACTGTTTGCATTCACTTGACAATAAGATCTCCAACTAAAAAGTGCTGACTTTTTATTAGAATCAGATGATCCCTAGATAAATTTTTGAGCTAGTTTATCAATTTCATCTGATACATGCATAAATGAGGTGAAAATTATTAAATTCCATTCACCGAAGTTGCTAATTTTCAAGTTTGAGAAATCAACAGACTTGCAATGACTTTTTGGATAGGATCGAGGTATTTCTGGGTTGAGATGTTTCATGACGTTCGAAGATCTATCTCTTATCTTTGAAACACACTTTAAATAACTCGATTTTTAGTTTGGGAGCTCAAGTTATGATTATTTTAGTGAAGACTATGTGAGCAAAATTTCTAGACGGGATTATAATGAGAGTTACGAGTTTCGGGCTTTTAACTTAAGTTTAAATCATATCGGGTTCGGGTTTTGGGATTAATTTTTATTATATATGAGCCTAATATTGTATTTATTAGCTCTTATTATTTTATTATTTTATTATTCCAAAATTTTAATAATTATTTAATAGTTTAAGTTATTTAGCAGTTTTATGTCAACTACTTCTTGTTTAGATTAATTAAAGTTCTAGTATACTTAAGAGTTTTATTTAGATTTATTTAGCTAGCCTATATATAGGCCTTTGCATTGTACACAAATCAGAGAATTGTTTTCATTAATAAAGTTTTCAACTCTGCGAGTTTGTTTCTTGTGCAAGATTTCTTTCTTGTGATTTTTAGAAGTAGTTTTTCTCTCGATTTACTTTAAAGGGTCATGGGAATTCATTTTTTATCCTTCAATTTGCCAAAGATTATTTATTGGAAGGTTGATTAGATCAATTAATTGAGTTTGTTGAGATTTATATCTCAAAGAGTTCAATTGGACATTTATCCTTTTATCCATCATATCCATCGATTTATCGTTCCATCTTCCACTTTACTTTAATTTATATTTTCACTATTTAGTTATTATTTTGAATATTTGTCCTTTATTTATTTTTGTTAAGTTTTCTTATTTCCTTTGTTATTTTCTAAATTTATTTGGTTTCTTCCTTTCAGATTATATCCAAATCTTTCCTACTTAAGTCAAACAACTTGAATTCGATCCTTCTTCCGCTTCCTCCGCTTCAATTCTGTATCATCATTCCTAAGCCAAAACGACTTAACTAGCCATAGAAAGGGGCATCACATCCCAACTATTCAATCTATTTCTAACCTTCTCGAACTTAAAATTATTATTATTGGTGAATCTTTGGTGGAACAAATACATGCCCAAATAAATATCCAAATTTGTGACTTATTGATATCCCAATTTATCATATATATAACTCGACAACCCTATCTTAGTATTATTAGAGAAGTAAACTTGCACCTTCAGCGCATTATCTATGTGTCCAGAAAGGCGACTAAACTGATTAAGTAGTCTTTTAGCTATGTTTGCTTATGGTAAATCAGCCTTCCAAGATAAGACAAGATCACCTGCAAAAACAAATGCAATATTGGTGGCCTCTTCCTTGCCAAGACAATTGGACTCTAGCGCTTATCCTTTATTGCTTTACGTATACTCTTCCAAGTCATTCCATGCTAAACATGAACAAATAAATGGATAAGGTGCATCCTTGATAAATACCCCTAAAAGGTTTGAGATCCTTAGTCATACTACTGTTCCATAAAATTTGCATAGAAGAGGCATTGATACAATTCGTTATTATCCTAATTAAGTTCCTTGAGTAGATTGTATCAATTAAAGAATCTTGTGTGAATTCCCATAAGCTTTTTCTAAGTCCACTTTGATTGCCATCCAACATTCCTTATCTCATTTCATTCTCATCAAATGTATGAACTCTTGAGCAACTAAAATATTATCAGTGATGTTCCTACCAGCCATAAAATCTACTTAGTTAAGTGCAATCAATCTCAAAACCACAATTTTAAAGTGGTTAGCAATCACCATTTTGTATAATATCGTACAAAGACTCATGCGTAGAAATTTCATAAAAGACTCTAGTAGGCTACAAGTCTTACAAATAATGACCAAAAGGCTTATTAAGAGATGGTTCCACAATGTTACATACGAAAATGCCTTTTATCCATTCGCAAATTGAATGATGATAGATACTTTCTAAATCTACAACCCAAGTGCATGTTATATTCAAGTAATAAAGTCTTGGGTATTCGAGGTCGATCCACATAGAAGTTGATTAGAACTTACAACATTACAAGTATTATGTTAGAACAAATATTTAACACATAACTTTGAAATAAGTGTCAAAAATGAAAGTAGGAGCAAGAAACACTAGAAATAAAAATAAAAATCAACAAAAGAAATTAACTAAACAAATAAATATTTGGAAGAAAATATGCTGAGGTTAGAGGATCTACTTTTGGTGTCATATTAAGATTGAATTTTAGTACTAAATGTTATTACTCAATTAGAATCTACACAAAATGTAGGTTTCAATCGGATAATCTAGCAATTTACGTCCAATAATTAAGCATATGAATCATAAGCAAACACATGCCCATCAAAGGGGTAATTGTCCAATAAGTCCAATAGTTTAGCAAATGAATCCATAAACAAAGAATGATGCACTATGAAAGTTCAGTTGTTTAAGTTCAATCTAAAAATATAACATATGGTATTATAATCACTTGATAACTTCAACACTTATAACAAAGATTTCAAATATTTATTATGCCAATTTTTTTATGCTATAATAAACCAAAGTTAATTTATCCAAGCATTCATTGTGTTATCTATTATTTATAATAAATAAATAAAAATCTTACTTTACAAATATAATTATGACAAGTGATTGATACTTAATTTTAGCTCAAATGGATAGTATAGATTTACCTTAATATTTTTCAAGAATTTCACCCTCTCACTTCAGCATTGAAAACTTAGAATAACATAACAAAATTAAACATGAGATATATATATATACACTTATAAATCTAATAGATAATATGACAGGTTGGTCTCAAACGTGAATACTTGGACCTATAGGTGCAATCACTTAGGGAAGAATGTAAAGTGACGACTGATGCAGATATTACTTGAGTAAAGATGTTTTCAAAACTAATTAACTATTTTTCATATTTAGGGTGTGTAACACCCTCTAACCCTTATTCGTCCTCGGAACAGGATTACAGGGCATTTTCGGTCTGTACAGTTCAATTATAGTCATTTATTAAAGTAAATGTTTCTAAACCTGCAAATTAAAACTTCAACCAATACAATTTTCCAACATTCAGATAATCCAAATACACTTAAATATACTCAAATCTTACCAATCTAAAACATTTTATAACCTATCCAATGAATCTTTTTAAGTATATTACTTACTTTATCAATTATTTCAACTTCATACTATATACCATTGCCAACCATAATTTACTTATTTCATCAATACTTTCACAACCTAGATGACTCTCATAAGACATCCTAGGTACATGCCATTACCAATACTCAACATACTTTACGTCATTGAATTCGGGATCGGCCTGGGATGCTGATTCAACGGTCTAGCCTTAACTTAACTTTGCACGAAACAAACATGCATAATCGAGTATACACTCAGTGGTATTTCCATAATCTGAACACTTAAGCAATTATAAAACATATTAATTTATATACATTGAACTATTCAAACTCAATGAGTATTCAAACATTCACTTTCCAACCAATGTTTTGGTCTACTTTAAATTTAAAATCATTTATTATTTTTTAATAACAATTAATCAATTAGTAATATTCATTAACAATTAGTCAATCAGCACAATTATTTATTCAAGATATGATCGATTTATTCGGTAACAATCAATTATTCTATAATAATCAGTTATTCAGTATCAATCAATTGATCGGTTATCGAAGATCGATCAATGATTCGAAGAAAATCGATATACAATAACAATTAAATTATTCAAGAATGATCGATCTTTCCGGTTCCTTTATTTACCCCTATTAACATGACTCGGACCTGAAGCGAATACACGGATCCAACATCACACCGATCGACACATAGTGCCTCATCTACGAAAGCGGAACGATAATAGTAATAGTAGCAGTACGGTACACAGAGTACCTCATCGGAACAAAATCAAAGCGAATATATGATAATATACGGTACACGAGTACCTCTTGAAACAAGAACAAGATACTTGATAGTGATAACAATATATCGACACACAAAGTGCCGAATCGATACGATGATAGATGTAATGAGATGAGTCGGCACATAAGTGCCTGATCAGTAAGCCGGCAAAACCCGTACTCTTCCATATCCTATGGCATGCCAACTATATCCGACTAGCCCGACTAGTTAATAGGGTATTTAATTCACTTTTCAGTTTTTAATTAATTCATTTTTAATTAATTAACTATATATTTTCAATTCAATATAATTCCATTCACTTTTCACTAATAAATATTTAATTTCACAATAATTACATTTTTCTATCAATTTCATCAAACCTCCAACTACATATATTTTTCAATATAACAAATATTTATTATTCAATTTCCACATCAATATTCATTTCAATTCAAACTTTCACATATATTCATAAATCAATTCAATATAATCAATATTCAATCCAATTCAAATAATCATCTCAAAACACCTACTACATATATATATATATTGAATAATATATCCAACAATTTAAGTATTAAGTTCGGATTATAGAAATACAAACCGTAATTTCCGAGCTAACTCCCGTTGTCTTTGTCTTTTTCCTTGCTTAGTCGAGATTTCCCAAGACAACATTAGCTATGGGAATTAAAATAATTATACCATTAATTTTCAGCACTCATTATAACAAATAATTGAATTTCTATTCAATTTACACCTTATTTTCAATTAGGTCCTAACTAATTCATTCACTTTACTAACTTTATTCATACTCTATTTCTATTCAAGTTCCATCCAAACTCAAATTTAACTACTAAATTTTCAGCTTATTTCACTAATTTCGAAATTTCCTCAAATTAGCCCTTCAACATAGAACTTATGAATTACTTTACAATTCAATCCTTATTTCATTTCTAACTTGAATTTCTATCAATTTAACCCTTATTTCATCATTTTACTCAACATGAACATTATCTGGAAATCTAATAACTTTCAAAATACCAACTTAATTTCATCAAAATCTTGTTCCAAAGCTTCTGAAACATTAAAATTAAGTAAAAAGAGCTAAATTGACTTACCTATTAAACTTCCAAGCTTTAAAATCCCTATTTTTCCTTTTTCCTTTCTTTTCTTCTTTCTTTCTTTCCTTCCCCTGCTTTTCGTCCACATTCTGTTTCTTTCTCTTTATTTCCTTTACTTTCCTTATATATATATATATATATATATATATATATATATATATATATAATATAATATAACAATAATAACTATAATAAAATATCTATTTAATATCCAATATCTATTTTACATTTGTATACATATATATTATCACACTTGTCTTTCTTTAATCTATTTATTATACAAATATCTTATAATATAATTATTTAATTAATAAATATCTTTTATAATTAATAAATATCTATTAATAATTAAATACTTATATTACAAATGTATGTATTTTTATCCATACACTTGTATATTTTATTTACTATACATTTGTCTTTATACTAATTTATTTATCATATAATATCAATTTAATAATAATAATAATAATAATAATAATAATAATAACATTAAATTTTACTTAAATAATAAGTAAATACATACATTTATTACAAATGTATGTACATTATTTATCACACATGTATTTTATTTTTATCACACACTTGGCACTCACTTTAGCTTATTTACTTATTTAATCCCTTCAATTTTATTTATTCTATAATTAAACTTTCAACTTTATTCAATTTAATCCTTTTATCCAATTATCCTTAATTAAGCTAAATTCACTTAATTAAACTGTAATTAACCACTCAATTAACTTTTTAAATATTTTTGATAAATATTTACGGATCCGTTTTTCAGTAACGGAGACTCGAAAATACACTTTTCTGTTAACCTTAAAATTTGGGTCATTACAGGGTGTGTTTGTTTACGTAAAATATTTTACGAAAAACATTTTCACTGTTTTCTACTGTTTGTTTGGTGAAAAATGAAATCCCACTGTAAAACCTTCTTCAAAACATGAGAAAAGAAGGCTTTATTTTAGGAATATGTCTTACCGTTTTCATTTCGGTAAGACATTTTCCAAAGTTTTGCTCTTCATAGCAATAACTAAAAAAAAAAAAAAAAAACCCCTTCTCCCTTTCCTCTTTCCCATTTCTTTCCACCCCGATTTAGGTGTTATTTTTCTCTTCCAAAGCTCCCTTAATTTTGCTATCTCTTTCCCTTTTTTTTTCCCTTTGCAAAAAATAAAAAAATAAAAAAAAAGTCTTTAGGTTTAACTTCTCTTAGCGCAATTGCCATCAAGGTATTGTAACGCCTCGAATTTTGGGCCTAAAAGTTTTGGGTTTTGAATAAAGGGACAGTGGGAAGGTTGCACACATAAGTTAAGTTGTGCAGTTAAGTGACAGAATGGGCCTGCTGGTCTGGTGGTTGAGTGAGTGTTAGTGAACCTTTGAGTTTTGGGTTCGAGTCGCTGTATGCGTGTTTTGGGAGTCTTTTTATTTTTGTTTGGTTTAGGGGGAATAATTATTTTGTTGTGATTATCATTTATTTTTCTTTTATTTTAAAGTTTTTATTTTTCTATTTCTATTATTCTTATTATTCTGTTCTTCACGTTTTCCCCTTCCTCTATTATTCATTTTTCTGCTGCTTCTATTTTCTAAATCTTCTCAAACTAGTTAATTGCGGATTTTGGATTATCGCTCCTCTGCCGTTATCTTTGATTACATAACAGGTGTGGGATTCGAAATGTAACTATGCTATTTTCCTTTGTTTAGTTATTCTGCTAACTCTCTGTTCGGCTTTCCTTGTTGGTAGGCCAATCCCGTAAGTTTTGGGGACTTTAGTCGATAAAGGTGGTAGGAATCGTTGTCTTTTTGCTGTATGATGATAGGGTAAAGATTATGGACGATTCTGGTGACCACAATGGTGATTTTGAGACTGATTTAGAGTGGTTTCGTGACTGCCCCGACGGCCACACGGGCGTGTGCCGGGGCACACTGCTGTGTGAATTTGGAAAATTAGGGTTTCAGGCTAGTTATGGGTGCCACACGGCCTGGCCACACGGGCGTGTGGCCAATTTGGGGATTTTTGTTGGAACCACACAGGCGTGTCCCTTAGGGCACATGGGAGTATGAGTTTGAGAATTAGGGATTTGAGATTTGGGGTCACACGGCCTGGCCACACGACTGTGTGACTGATTTTGGAATTTTAGGGTTCTCACATGGGTGTGTGTTTCGAGACACACGACCGTGTAGCTGATTTGGGCTTAGGGATTTCACATGAGCGCGTGTTATGTGACACACGGCCATGTCTGATTGCCACATGGGCGTGCGACACCTTCACACGGCCGTGTCTACTCTGCGTCTGAAATTAGTGGAGTTTGATAGTGAGTTACACGGCCTACTCCCACGACCATGCCTTTGCACCACACAGGCGTGTGCCTCTGTCACACGGCCGTGTGCTACCCTTCACACGGGCATGTGAATCCTCACACGGCCTGGATTACTCCACACGATCAGAGCACACGGGCGTGTGGCCCTGTCTCGCCAAGTTTGGTTTAAGGTTGATTTAAGTGTAATCGTGACCTCTATTTGTTCCAACCTCTCGACTAAGCTTACTGAGGGTGATTACGACTTTGTTCTGACTTCGAGTTATGTGATAACTGTGATTGAGTGTGTGTCATGGTTGAAACTGAATTCGAGTTATGAGTATGCACATTTCTGTGACTGATTTACTAGTTGTATGTGATTGCTCTGAATGACTGTCTGGATTTGTGTTCTAAGTTGGTGCATCCGCATGCACACATTTGCATACATACATCTGCATATAAAGCTTTTGGGTGAGATGTTGAAGAGAAAGGAGATTTACGATCTGGCAGTTTATCTGCATTCTGAAAGCCTTAATAATACCCAGAGGGTCATAGGTGGTCCCAATACCCTGAGGGTCGTGGACATTTCTGTTAACGGTATAGCAGTTTTCGCCTTGCATCATGCGCGCATGTACGTTAGCTACACCACGTACCATTATCCGATTCGGCGATCATCTTGCGCGTCGCATCGCATGATTTACCGTATTACATAGTATGCTGACTCATACGCTAGCCTTGCTGCGTGATATATCCGATCTCGCGATTTATATCATGCATGTCATCATCATGGTCTTTCGCATGGCACTGTACAACTTTCTGATAGTCCCAATTCCCTGAGGGTCGTGGACAATGTATAGGGTATAAGGTTCGATGGGCTTTTCGAGGTCCTATTTGGAGTGATTGGTTGGATCAGCTTACAGCTCTATTGAAGTTTGATGGGGGACGGATATGGTGTGCTGGTTGGATGGGTGGGTTATTTTACAACTCATTCGCACTCATATGCATCTGTCTGATTCCGTGACTATGATATCTGTCTGACTGAAATATTTTTGTTTGATTGACTGCGAATTCTGATTGTATTATTTGATTGGAAGGCACTCGTGCCTAAAGGAACTTTGTGAGATGGGCTAGGGCCCAACCGATTCTGATTCTAGAAAAGGGCGTAGGCCGGTTTGTGACTTCTGATAATTTTTGTTATTGTGATTAACAGGGCCATATGACTGTAAAGTTACATATGGTATGTTTTGTTTAAGTCACTCTATAAGTATGTTCTGCTGCTGAACTATTTTCAGGTTTCCTGTACCTGTCTCTGGTTCGGTAGTTAGTTAGTTTGGTCTCACATTAAGCTCGTATAGCTTACCCCCTCTTCTGTTTTCCCCTTTCAGGTACAGTTTTGGATTCTGGACACTGGACTCAGTACGTGGAGGTCTTGGACAGTCTTGGTGGATAAACTATGGATTCTGTTTACATTTTCAGTTTTGTTCATTACTCGGTTAAAGTTTAAACTATGAGGATTTATAGTGCTATGGTACAATTTTGATTTGTGTTTTAATTCGTATAATCTAAACTGATTTTACACTGAACTTTACTTTAGGATTTGAATTGATTTGTTAATAAATGTTTTGAATGAATTGGCTTGATAAGATAAACTATTTTGAATATTTTTCCTACAATCACTTCGGTGATCAATGTAGCATTCCGAATTCGGTCTAAAGTTTTAGGCCGAGTTTGGGGTGTTACAGGTATTGTTTTTTCTTTTTCCTAGTTATCAGTTTATGATGCTTCAATTGTTTTTTTTTGGGGGTAAATTACGTTCTTTTTTTTCCCTTAGGTTCGCTATCCATTTTTTTCCCTTAACATCAACACTTTTTTTTTTTACCAATTACTTTCTTTTGGGATTGTCTAAATTGGGCATTTTTTTTATCATATTCAGTCCATGCATGTTTGGGACCAAATTATGTGCTTTAAATTTATTTTTTGGAGTCAATTATGTTTTGATTTCCAATGTATCGGTGATGAGTTTTTTGGGGTTTGGTTCACTCTTTTGTAACCCGTAGGGTAAAAAGAAGAAAAAGTGGATACATTACTTCTTAGTTGAGTTTAGCTGTCTATGAGCTAGCATATCTGTAAATTGAAGAGAGTAACTGGGTCGATGAATAAGTTATTAGTGGCTATCTTTATTTCTCATTGTTGTTTCCTTTTATGTAAAATACGTAAAAGCAAATAGATTAGACAACTAGGTTAAGGAGGAACCATGTTTTTGTGTTTGTTATGTTGTATCTAGGTTAAAAAAAAATGAGTAGAAAATAAAAGGTGATGATGACTCATGGTTTGGCTTTAGAAAATTAAGAAAAAATGATGATTAAGTGGCCCTCTCAGCTTCCAATATGCACATCTATAAAAAGATTTGTTAATGGAGGACAACATCTTTGTTGCTAGCTAGTAGTTGAGCTCTGTTTCAACCCACTTAACTCGATTTATGCTATTTGGTTCAGTTGGTTTCCTCGTATATATATAGCCATTGGTTTAGTTGGCTTGTAGTATAAAATTTTTCTTCCTTGAAGGCCTGTGGGTTGATCTTGTTGCTTATTAGGTTGTCTTTTAGTGACTATATGTAAATACAATTAATTAATAATTGCCCATATAAATACATATAGTAATATTGAAACCTTTGTTTGGTTGGTTTATTCATTACTGTTGCTAAAAACTGACAAACAGACATACCCATTGCAAGTGTGCAAGTTTGTAACTTATGCTACTTGGATTTAAATGTGTTATGTATGGATGTGTGTTTAATTTTGATATGTTTATTTTTAAAGATCTTTATCCAGGAATAAAAATATGTGGTTATGGATACTTTTGAAAAAATGAAGAGTGCAATAATTTGTACATAGTTAATTGTTAATGTTAGCGTTTGGGAGACAAGTTGGGTAAAAGATGAGATGTCATTCATGTTTTTTTTTTTTTTTGCATCAAATATTCAGGTTATATTGGTTTTCTTCATTTTCTGAAAATAATAACATTTAGGTAGCTATCATCAAGACATCCAATAAGAAACCAATTATGGAACTGAAAATTTCACATGATATTTGGATTTGCACTAGAAAACATGTTCCACACTCTATGTTATGTCTTCTTATAAATTGTCCCATCTGTTTTTATTATATTTTTATATTTCCCCCGACTTAATTGATATATACTAGTTTCATATTGGTTATTGTTTTTTTTGTTCGAATTGGGTACTGTAATTACTAAAACTAGAATACCAATATATCTAAAGTTGACAAATTGTATATAGGTATTTTATTTTTACTATAGTTTGTTCTTGAGTTCAAATACAACTTGAAATTATTTTATGTAATGATCAAATATTTGTTTGATATTATTTTGTGTAGATGGATCGTAATCAAGATCATAATGCAGTTGTTGGGGTTGTGGCTTTAGTTTTAGCTTTTGGGGTTGATGACGTCACGAACTAACTAAAATACTACAAAGGCAAGCGCACCTATCGAATAGTAGTATAGCTACGGTGAGTCGGGAATATCATATCCACTTAGACTTCACTTATTATTCCAAATCTGAATTAAACGATTTATTCATTTGACTTGATCCATAGAAATCCCTAAATTATATTAATATCTCTTTCGAGAGTAAGAATAACTATATTAATATCTCTTTCGAGAGTAAGAATAACTGACTCTAGGTTGATTAATTGAAATCTCTTTCACATTAAAACCCCTATCGTCGCGTTAACTCGATCTATAGATTCCCTTATTAGATTTGACTCTAATCCGGTAGATTTATGTCGTTCTATTTCTAGGATTGCATGCAACGCCACTCAATTATGCCATATCTACTCTTAAACAGAGACTTTTTCTCCTCTGAATAAGCACATCAATCATGAATTAATATCCTGAAAACATTAAATATGAAGGTAAGTACACAAATTGAGATCAAGAACAAATATTTATCATGTAATTTAGAAAAATCAAATAATAAGATCTGTCATAGGTTTCATCCTCCCTAGGTATCTAGGGAATTTAGTTCATACTTTTGGGGGAAAACATCTCAAAAATAAGAAAATAAAAAAATAAAGAAACCCAAAAACTTCGAGAGAAATTAAATGGAAATCTTCAGTCTTGAAGGAGATCCTACTTCTGAGTTAAATCTTGTTAGTGTTCTTCGAGTCTTTTCTGCGTTTTACTCTGCGTGCCACTTTAGGTCCTCTTCTAGTATGTATTTATAGACTTTAGAATGCTCAAAAACCCTAAAAATTGGGTTTTTCCTCGTAATAGGGAAGCAGGGTAAGAAATTGACACGGATTAGTACATGGGTGTGTGGCCAGCCCGTTGGGAAATGCCCAGGTTGTGTGGATCCTGAAAACAGCTCTTTTTTGCCCAATTTTGGCTCGTTTTTCGCTCCTTTCACTCCCCTATGCTCACCTAAGTATAGAAACATAAATTTAAAAGATTAGGAGCATCAAATTCACTAATTTATATAATTAATCATCTAAAAACGCATCAAGAATGGGATTAAAAACATGTTACTTTTATGGATTATAAGGGGCTCTTTGGATTAAGATATTAAAAACTAAGAAGGAAATTGCTTCTCACCCTCGTGTGAATCGAGATTATGAAAGAGAAAATTATATTAATAGTATTTTTATATTGAGGCGAACAACATTGTATATATGTGATAAAGATAGACTAGTTGTCTTTTTTAATTTGTATGACAGTCTTAGTAAGAACAATTTGTTACAATAAACTAAATCAATGAATGTTAGGGAGCAAGTAGTTATATTTTTACATATAATTGGTCATAATGTAATGTTTCGAGTGATTGGATCTAGATATTATAAATCAATTGAGGCAATTCACCATTACTTTAGGGTTGTATTGAGAGCTATTTTGAAATTGTATAGATTAATTATTAGATTACCTGATAAGTCAACTCCTAGTGAAATTAGAAACAATCCAACGTTTTATCCTTATTTTAAAGATTACATTGGAGTATTAGATTGAACTCAAGTTTGTGCGTCCATTCCACTTAGCATTCAAGGAAGATTTCGTAGCCATAAAGGAGGGATAACACAAAATGTATTGGCTATTATTACATTGGATTTGAATTTTCTTATGTTCTAGTTGGTTAGGAAGGTGTGTACATTATTCTTATATTTTAAGTGATGCACTTTCACACCCAAAAGGATTATGAATTCCAAAAGGTAAGAATTAATATTAAATACCAAATAGTTCAAGCACGCTAATAATTTATTAATAATTATATTTTACAAAATTTTAGGTAAATATTATCTTGTTAATACTGGGTATGGCATCCAAAATGGATATATTACCTCATATCATGGTGTCTAATATCATTTAAAAGAGTTTAGCGATTAGGAGCCAGAAAATGCAAAGAAACTCTTTAATCTTCTTCATTCATTATTACGAATCACTTGTAATAGTCCGTTTTAGGGTCAAAATAAAATAGTGGTTTCGGGCCACAAATCTGAAGTAGAAATATTTATTGTGATATTGTTTTAAGGTCTACAGTATGATTGAATAATTGTGTAAAAATTTCGTTAAGAAATTTTATCGGTAAAGTGTCTAATTTGACTAATAAGACTAAATTGCAATAGGTGCAAAATGTATGTTTTAGAAGCTAGAGGTGTCTAATTGCTATGAAATTTTAAATTAGAGGTCCTTAAATAGTAATTAGACCATTTTAATTTAAGTTGGACAAAAATGGACATGGTAGGGTAAAATTACAAAGTTTTAAGTGAAGGGCATTTTAGTCATTTGTCAAATAAAGACAAAATTTACTAAATAAAACATCTCCATCTTCTTCAATTTCATCCCTTGGCCTAAATTTACAAGAGGAAGACATAGCTAGGGTTTTTCAAGCTTCCAAGCTCGATTGTAAGTCTGTTCTAGCCCTGTTTTTAATGATTTTCATGTTTTTGAGATCCTTGTAACCTAATTTAGCTATTTCAAGGACTAATTTGAATGAAATATGAAGTTTAAAATTTTATCCATGTTATATATTTGTGCATTTTGATGTCAAATGGTAGAAAATGTATGTTAGTTGCAAGATAAACAACTTTTGCTAAGTGATTTTCGGTAAAAATGTCAAAAAGGACTTACTTGTAAAAGTTATAAAAAAAAGAGTAAAAGTGTGATTAAGTGGAAAATGTGGGCTGGTATAAGTATGGAAATGGTTCGGCTAGGCTTGAGTTTTGAAGAAATTGAATACATTTCAATTTACGAGCCTAGGGACTAAATTGTAAAAATATGAAACATTAGGGGCAAAAATGTAATTTTTCCATAATATGATTTTTTGGCTAAATTGAATAATGTGAGTATTAAATGAGTTAAACTTGTTATTATGGATCAAGAAAAACAAGGTTCGGACCTAGATCAGAGGAATAACAAAGTGTTTGACGATTAGGTCCAATTCTACTATTTTTGTACCGAGGTAAGTTCGTATGTAAATAATGCATTGTTATATTTATGTTTTAAATGATTTAATATTTTATGAATTGTGATTGAATCTTCGGATGTATTTGACAAAGTTTGGATGAGCGAGAAATCCCGGTTGAACCTTAGGAATAGAATAGGATACAAGTGACATGTCGCTAGGAACCCATGCGTATATGCGATTATGTAATCTGGGTGCTGGTCTCGTACGCCCTACCAATGGCTGGGTAGTCCTACATGTGTTGCGGATACCTTACAGCTTGTGTGAGCAACACTGTGTAGCTATGTCTTGATTAACAGCCTGTGTGAGCAGGCCCGTGAATAGCTCAAAAACGAGCCCATATGTATTATCAGTTATGAGGTGACTACATATATGGCACTTGTGTGTAAGATTTTTGAGTATTTGTTAATATTCCGAGTGTTCAACGGAATGTCAAAGTTGTGAAAGGATATGGTTATGTTGCGAATTGGCACAGGTATGTACATAAAACTCATAAGTAATGAGCTCAATACGTGATGAACTCTTAGTAGGATTGTGATTGAGTAAGTTATGACTATGAGATTTTGATAACGTCCAGGCTAACCTTCATCATGTTAATTATATATTAAATGTGTAGTTATGATGCTTATCATTTGCATAGGAACTTACTAAGCTATATAACTTAATCCCTTTCCTTTCCCTTGTCTTATAGTGTCACCAAGCTAGCTTGGGGTTCGAAGACCGTCGGAGATCCATTCACACTATCAACAATTATTTTGGTACCAATGAATTCAACATTTTGAGTTATGGCATGTATAGGGGACTTGGTCATTTTGTTATGTGTCATAATTGATTTGGCCAAATGTGTTGGCTTATATTGATTAGTAATTCATTTTGTATAAGGCCATTGGAAATGGGCTAATATTGGTTATAAGTATAATCATATAATGATGCCTTTCATGAATGTTGTGTTGATGTCTTGGTTGTGGATGTTGGTTATATGTATATGCTTGGATTGGTGCTATGTTATGTTGTATAAGTGTGTGCATTTAAGGGTGGAAAAATGGCTTGGTAAATAGCCTTATTTTTGTCCGCCATGTGTGACACACAGCTTGCCCCACGAGCATGTGTTTAGGCCGTGTATCCCCTGCACCTAAATTTTGAGAAACAGAATGCTCAGAATTGAGTATACGAGCAGAGACATGGACGTGTGTCTCAGCCGTGTGGACAACATGGTCTCAAATACGGGTGTGTGCCTTAGCCGTGTGAAGTATGCACCTATTTAATGAAAAATCACAAATTTTAAATGGACCACACGGCCTAGCACATGGGCGTGTGACTTGGCCGTGTGTCTTCAATTTGTTATTGGGTGACAAACAGAGAGTTACACGGGTTCGGGACACGTGCGTGTGTGACCACACGGGCATGTCCCATATCCACACAGGCTTGTGACCCCTGTTTAGTGGAAAATTTTCTAAGTTTTGTAAAAATTTCTAAAGTTCTCGGTTTAGTCCCGAACCACTTTGATAAGTCATAATTTATACATATTTTTATCCCATGCTTAGCACATTTTTGGATGAATTATCATTAGATTTGTGGAATTTGATGCTTCTAATCCTTTAATTTCATATCTTATACTTAAATGAGCATAGGAAAGTAAAAAGAGTCAGAAACGGGCCAAAAACGGATAAAATGGGTCAAGGTGGAAAATCAACACAGCCTGGACTTCCCCACACGGGTAGACCACATACTGGTGTCTATTTAACAGTTTTGAACACGGATTGAAGCACTTACACACGAGCGTGGCCTGTCGAGCCCAAGTTGAGTTTTATTCGGAAAAGGGCAATTTTGAGGGTTTGAAAGCATTCTAAAGCCTATTTAAAAGACCTTAAAAGAGGATTAGAGAGACACACAGAGTAGGAAAGAAAGAATTACTGGAAGAAAGCCGATTGATCCATCTCAGAAGTCGGATTCTCTTTCAAGACTGAAGATCTCCCTTCAATTTCCTTTAGGGGTTTTTGGGTTTTCTTTATGTTTTGTCATTAGTATTCTTCTGAGATGTTTTCTTTTATAATTATGAACTAAATCCCTTAAATACCTAAGGGGGATGAAACCTAAGACGGATCTTGTTAATATTTTCTGAATTATATGATAAATACTTGATTTGTTCTTAATTATGTGTTCTTAATTCTTGCTTTAATATTCCAGGATATTGATTCAAGTATTGATGCGCTTATTCAAAGGAGCAAAAGTCCCTATCTAAGAGTAGATCATTTATAATTAAGCGGAGTTGCATGCAATCCTAGAGATAGGATGACATAAATCTACCAGATTAGAGTCAAATATAATAAGGGAATCCATAAATCAAGTTAATGCAACACTAGGGGTTTTAATTAGAAAGAGATTTCAATTAATCAACCTAGGGTTAGACGTTATTAGTCTCGAGAGGGATAATAATATAATTTAGGGATTTCTACGGATCATTGTCTAAATCAATCAGTTTTCCCAAAAGTATTTCCCCAATTTACTTTCTGTGCATTCTTAGTTTAGTTAATTAGTTTAGATAAAACAACTCACATTATTCTTAGGCTAGATAATAAAAAGAAGGTTAATACTAGTACTTTTAGTTCCTGTGGGTTCGACATCCGGTCTTGCTATAAACTATACTACTGTTCTATAGGTACGCTTGCCTTCATCGTGATAATAGTTAGTTTTCAAGTACGATCAATCATAAATTTAAGACTTATCGCGAGTGCAATCACACTTCCAAAGCATGTTTTGGGCCTCGTAGGCTCGTATTAGGACTTTATGGTTAAATGCAAATGGTTTTATTTTGGATGCAAATTTATAACCCAAAATTGTATGTTTATTCGTGTGATAAGTCCAGTAATGCCTCGTACTCTGTTCCGGTGTTGAATACGAGTAAGGAGTGTTACATCACTGTTGAACGTGTTTTTGGGGTTTTGAAGAAATGATTTTGTGTGTTAGATGCTGAACCATTTTGGAAATTTCAAACTTAAGTAGATATAATTTTGGCTTGTTGTATCATTCATAATCATATAATGAGAGTTGATCCTAATGATTTACTTAATCAAGGATTATATGAGGAGCTTGGGTCTGATTTGATAATACCAACTCTTACGGAACGAGAAGAAAGAGAAGAAGCAAGAGAATAGTTTGCTAAGAGAGAGGAAATTGCACAAACTATATGGACTGTTTTTATGGCTAGAAACATTAGGTAGGTTTAGGGCTCAGGGTTAATGTTTTTATGTTATGTATGTTTTAGTATTAAAATTGTTATTTTTTTAATGTTGGTTATATATTGATATTGAAATTATTGTTGGATATTGAAATTATTATGTTTTAAGTTTGTTGGATATTGAAATTATTGACAATGAAAATTATTAATGTAGAATGGGTAAGGGCAACAAAGAAGGGTCAATAAAGCGATTCAGGTGAACAAAAATGATGAAACATATTTTTCTCAAAATTCTAACAGAGGAGACACATAAAGGAAATAAGTCTTCTAACACTTTAAAAGCAGTTTCTAGTAATCGAGTTGTTGCAACTATTTCTGAAAGATTCCAAGTTCAATGTGATGCTAAGCATGTGGAAAATCATCTGAGGACTATAAAAAACCAATGACAAATTATATGCACAATTCAAGCTGAAAGTGGTTTTGGATGGGATGATAACATGAAAATTAACATATGTGATAGATCGATATATGATGCAGCAGTGATGGTAATATATATTAAATATATTTCAAAATTTTATTTTTTACTTGTTATTCTAATTTTGTATAATATCCAACAGGCACACAAGAAGTGTGAATCGTTTTTGAACAAAAGCATTGATCATTATGATGAAATGAATTTGGTTGTTGGAAAACATATGGCAACAAGGAGTTTTGCTAGAACATTTGCTGACATAGACTTGGATGATGGTAACCAAGATTCAGTGCCTGTAGACTACGACAATGAGGAGGTTGAGGAGGTAAGAACAAATGTATCTTCATTTGACACATCTAAACGTAAAAGAAAAAAATGCTCAAGAAAGTGTCATTGATGAACAAATTAAATTTGTGGGTGAGCAACTTGGTAAGATTGCTAATGCATTGGAACAATTTACTGTGGATAAGACACCACATTGTTATGAAAAAGTGATGTCGATGTAGGTGGAAGGGCTTGATGACGACTTCCTTTGTAGTGTGTTTGATTATCTTGTGGGTCGTGAATTCGAGGCCAAAGATTTCTTAGCCAAAAGTACAAAGCATGAAAAAATTTGGCTTCAAAAATTTTCTTAAAGTTAAATATATTGATGTTTTAATGTGGTGTAGTACTAATTATTTGGTGTAATACTAGTTATGCACTTGGACAATATTGTAGTTATCATGTGATCTACTACTAATTATGTATTTGGATAATATTATTAATTTGCAATATTAATTGTGGTTTGTAAGCTAATTTATAATTATTCAATCTTTTTTTTTGTTTTTTATAACACAATTAAGAATTAACTATTTGCTTTGGTTGTTTTCAATTTATGACTGTTAATATATTTAATTTGATGTATTTTTTTAAAAATAAATCGTTGCAATATATGTAAAAACAATGTAAAATATAAATTTAATAGATATAAAATAAAATTAATTAAATAATAAAACAATAATAAATTCTCAAATGTATGTTTGTTTCATTTAAAACAACTTTTATGAAATATTTTTAAGATATCTGCTAAACAACAAAAAATATTTTATATAGATTCATCCAAACACTATAAAATATTGACTTTTTTAGAAAAGTACGTCATTTTCCGGAAACCATTTTTAGTCAAACAAACGGACTCTTAAAGTAAATAGTTTCCATGCTAATTTCATCATATGATTAAGTTATTATTTGGAGAAAGTGGTAAAATCAATAAGCATCAAGAGCTGAATATCATAGGAAAAGAAAGGAAATTGATGCGGCTCGTGTGAGAGAGTTGATACAGGACTAAAAATGATCCTTTTTAAAAATAAAATTTTTTTTTTAAATTTTTTAAAATTAGAATTAAATTGACAAATTTTGTAAATATTTGAGGACTAAATTTATTAAGCTTTTTTTTTTTAAATTGAACTAAAATTACAAATTTTGTAAATATTGAAAGGCTAAATTTGTTGATCTTTTTATATTGAGGATAAAATTGATATAATATTTAAACATTAGAAAACTAAATTTGTTATTATACCAATAAAAAACCCATGTCAGCTTTCCATAACTTATCTAGCGGTAAGTAAAGAGAGAATAATTAAAATATTTAATTTCAAAAAATTTGATGAATAATAAAAAATTTAATAGTTTGATGATTAAAATAGAAAAAAATATAATTAACCCTATAATATAATTTAGTATCTTTTTTTACTAATTTCACAATTGGATGAGAAAGTGAGAGCTGTCGTTTATTGGACATCACACATCACTACACATATAATTAAACTTCCTAAAGGATATTAGTATTGATTTACTTTTTATCATAGAAATGAGTATTGATGTGGACAGAATTGAATCAGTTTAATAATGGTATTTGTAAGTACACAATGACATTAAATAAGTTAACAATAAAATATGACATTCACATGGAAAATATGAAGTACTTATAATCTATATAAATTTGTTGTACCAAACTTAATTTAGGTACAGTGTTCATCTCATACATTTTTTACGGCAGAGATAGTTCAGATAGATGCTTTTATAAAATTTCAGAAATTGCATATATTTTAATTTGTCAGATTTTCTAAAATAAATTATTAATTTTTTTCGTGTATTTTATAAAAATTAAAAAATTAGTCTAATTAAATAATATTATTAATTCTTTTTCTTAAACCCGTTATATTAAAAATCAACAGTTTAGTTATTTATATAATATAAATTAATAAAAATCATCAATTTAAGTTTAAACTAGAATGTCGATTGAGTATTAGCTCGATTGGTATTGGCATTGCTGTTAGTGCAGGAGGATGTATGTTTGAGCGCGCTGAAACGTATTATTCTCCTATTTAAGGGTTGGGAAAGGGCTATTGATAGTTTTAAGTTTTGTATCTAAAAGAGTAAATATGATAAAAAACCTATAATGATTAATGAGATTAATGTTAAAAAAAAGTTTAAACTAGAATAATAAAAATAGATAGACAAATTATGATAAAACAAATTTCTTAATATATTAAAGTAGATAGACAAATTTCTTAATATTTGTAAAGAGATAAAACAACATTTAATCCCTAAATTTTTTGTTCCATCAAACAATGTAGCCTTTTTTTTTTTTTAACTCCATTAAGAGGTGATGGTGTAGCACTATAATCATTATCTAATTTTTAAAAAATATAAAAAAAATATATATATAAACAAAGGGGAGAGATCCATTTATATCGGTATAAAGCTAAAGTTGCTTTACATCCTTCAGTATTTTTTAGTACAATTAATATTTTAATAATCTAACCGTCATATTTTATATTTCATTCATATAGATTATGCATGTTAAGTTTGACATGAATTAAAAACTTCTAATTATTTGTTTTATGTAAAAAAAATCAATTATTCAATAAATATTAATATATATTATGTTTTAGATCAATATAATAGAGATATCGGATCGGTTTGAAACTTTATTTGCATGAGAAGATCAATTATATCAATAAATTCATGGTTGGATTATTAAAATATTAATCATATAGAAGATAGGAAAGGGTGTAAAATTACTTTTTCACCGGTTTAAGTGGATTCCTCCCTACAAAAAGTTATAGAAAATAAATTTTATAAAAAATATAAAAAAACTTAATAAAAATAAAAAATAAAAAAATTAAGGGTAGACTACCCAATTGGTCACCCAACTTTTAGGGTATGCCTTCATTTTGGCTGCCCAAAAAAATCTTGAAATTTCATCACCCAATTTTTAGGACGTTTTTATTTTAGTCACCAAGTGTTAAATTTCTAACAATGGTGACTAGTTAACATGCCAAATCACATTCACATTATATTTACACCTTCATTTTGGTCATAAAAAAAATTCTTTTTTGAGTCTTAATGTGGAAACCTCTTTTTAAAGCGAGGTTTTAACAAAAACAAAAACGGGAGTCGCCACCAATCTTTTAAAGTGTGATTGGATCACTTTATAAAACGTTTTGGTCTACGAAATTATGAGAAAATAGGTTCGGGAGTCGGTTACGTACGAGGAAGGATTAGCACCCTTGTAACTCCCAAAATTGGTACCAAATTGAATAATTTTGTCTTAATGTCAGAAGTTTGAAAGAATTTAGAAATGAGATTTCCTTAAAACTGTAATGTTTTGAAAAAAGAATCAAGATTCATTCGCTTTGAAAGAGTACAAATATCACATCCAGCATAATTGGACACAATATCTTTAAACTTTCGTAGCTGAAATCATCTTATGATTTGTAAAACTCATTTAAAAGGATATTTTGGATATTTAGACAAACGGGAAATCGCAACCCAGCATGTTAGGGCACTACTTTCCGAATTTCCAAATATCAAAACATTGCCTCACTTTTTTTAAAATTCCTTTTTGAATCAAATGAGATTTCTTTTGTTTTGAAAGTAATGATGTGTTTTGCATATTACAAGAAATTAAATAAACCTGATTACAATATACATGCTTTATCATTTCATGCAAATATAGTATAGAAAATAATAAATAATGGCACAATTTACACAATATACGTTATCATTTTATAAACATATTATTATGAAGACAAATATACATGCATTATCGTTACATGCAAAATACAACATAGAGTATAATGAATTTAATGGTATAAATTACATAACATATATATTTCATGCAAATGTACCTTAAATCAACATAAATAATTAATTTTCATGCAAATATATAAAAAACAATAATAAATATTATATGAAAATTTAACCTACTAAATAATATCAAAATAAAAAGAAAAAGCCAAAAAGAAATAAATAAGCCAATTAAAATGTATAAAATATAAACCAAATAAAAGCAAGATATTTAGAAATATATATCGAATAAATAAGAATGATAAAAGAGAACTCTTTTTTTAAAAATGATATATATACATATATAGGTTATACTATAAGGCATAATAACTATATAAAAAATGTACTAAATACTTATTTATATAAAAAAATTTAAAAATATATAATTTATAAATAATAAAATAATGTATACTTTATAATAAAATAAAGGTAATGTAAGGAAATATGATAAAATATATAATGTATAACATAATTTACAAATGATATAAATTATATTATAAATAATATAAAAATATATAATAAAATGTATATAATACATAAATTTAAAAATTATAAGGAATAAAATATAATATGTAACAAAATAATATGAAAACAAATAATAAAATAATAAAAAAATATATAAATATAGTGAAATATATAAAATGTATATAAAATTTATAAGAAACATATAATAATATAATATACATGAATAAAAATAATTTTATTATTTTTATATATAATCAACATTTTAAAAAAATACATAATACATATATTAAAAATATTTAATTAATAAAATATAAATAATACATATACCATAAAATAATAAAATAATAAAATATAATATAATAAAATAAATGGATTTTCGTATTTAATAATAATATAACATATAATTTTAATATAAAATAATATTATACATTAAATAAATAATAAATTTTAAAATAAATGAACTTATAAGTGTAAGAAGACTAAAATTAAAAGCAATTAAAAATTTTGGGCTAATTTAAAAAAATAAAAACCATTTAGGCCTATTTGGAAAACGTATTAAAATCAAAGGACTCATTGAGCAATTTACCCTAATCCCAAAACAACACCGTTTCCCGAATACCTTTTTAAAATCGCTATGAGGACCAAATTGAGACAAAATTAATGTATTAGGGTTAAATTAAAAATAAATAAAATAAAATTACAAAGATTAAAATTGTGGGAGGACCAATTGGGTAACTAACCCATTTTCCAAAAACACGCGGATCCTCCCCAGGTAATCGGGTCAACGCGCGGATCTTAAGCCTTGAAACGACGTCGTTTTGTGCTTATTGAATTAAACCAAAACAATACCATTTCGTTTAGGCTATATAAGCCAAATTTCTACTTCAAAATCATTTTGCAACCCTCCTTTAAAAGAAAGAAAGAAAGAAAATCCTCTGAAGAGGACTTGGGGTCGGCGTCGGAGCTTTGTTGAGCTGCCGTCCTCAGGCGCCCACGCGCCACCGTGAATGCCGCCATGCACGGTGGTTGGAGGGTTAAAAACCTCGTTCATTCAAGAAATACACAGGTAACCTCTTCCTTTTTTACAATATTATCAGTTTTTGCAAAAGATTGATCTGTATACTCATTGAAAAATAAATAACAGAATAAAAAAAATTAAATCACCTTTTAAAAGAAACTGCTTGAACTTCTTTTTTATGTATATGTATATCTTTCTTTTTTGTGAAAAAATCAGTCCTTTACATCGCATTTGATTCAGGCTTTTATAGCCATTGTTTACAACATATTTTGGGAAGAAATCTTTTATTTCTTTCCATTTTTGTTTGTTTGCTGCTGTTTCTTTCTCTTTTTGCAGGTATCAAAAAATCAGGCTAAGATTGCGTTGTGGATGCAAATCTTGTCTGGTGACCACAGAACGGCCTCTGTTAGGAAGATTTCAGCACCGATAGAGGCATAAAGGTCATCTGTGAGGCCTGAGATCACGGTGCACTGATGTGAGGCTAATGGTGGTAACGTTTGGAGTGCCCAAAGGATCTTGTGACCATCAATCTGACCAGCATTGATGAGGGCCAGTTGGAACATTGCGAGACGAATCGGCACATTGATTGCGGCGCAAACCCTAACTAGGGTTCCTTGAAGCTGGAGACAGAATGGGCCAATTGGGCCGATTAAGTCTTGGGTTTAGAGTATCAGGGGTAGGGTGTAAATGGATTTGTCGGGTTTAGACTAAAATCGGGTGTAGGACTTTTGGTAGTTGGGTCAAGTGTAAATGGGTATAGAGTAGTGGTAGGCTTACTGGGTTGTAACCGGTTTTGGGCTTATTAGGCCTTGAGGCCTGTTTATTTGTAAATGGACTTTATTAATGGATTGTTTAAACATTTATTTTTTGGTATTAAAGCCTGGGTAAATTTGGGTTATTACAGCTGCCCCTCTTTGATCATTTCTATGTAATAGGAATCAAGCAAAGACTATAAAAGAACCAAATTTGCCCGGTCTGGCTAAGTCTTCAAAATCTTGATCCTCATCTTCCCCAAAGGTATTCTGATGTCTTCAGGAGTGTCAAATTGGCTATCTTCAACCTGCTTCTTGAAAACTCAGGATCACCAATCTGTTATTTTTGATCTGCTCTCTGCCAGTACAGAGACGCCAAATCTGTCATCTTCGATCTGCTTTCTGACAATACAGAAACACCAAATCTACTATCTTCGATTTGCTCTCTGACGATACAGAGATGCCAAATCTGTCATCTTTGATCTGCTCTCTGACAATACAAAGACGCCAAATCTATGGTCTTCGATCTGCTCTCTGACAATACAAAGACGCCAAATCTATTATTTTCGATCTGCTCTTTGTCAATACAGAGACGCCAAATCTGCTATCTTCGATCTGCTCTCTGCCAATACAGAGATGCCAAATCTACTATCTTCGATCTGCTCTCTGACGATACAGAGACGCCAAATCTGCTATCTTCGATCTACTCTCTGGCAATACAGAGATTCCAAATCTACTTTCTTCGATCTACTCTCTGGCAATACAGAGATGCCAAATCTGTTTTCTTCGATCTGCTCTCTGACAATACAGAGATGCCACATCTGCTTTCTTCGATCTGCTCTCTGACAATGCAGAGACGCCAGATCTGCTTTCTTCGATCTACTCTCTAACAATATAGAGTTGCCAAATCTGTCATCTTCGATCTGCTCTCTGACAATATAGATGTCGAGACCACTTTTAAAATTAAGTTTTGGAAAAATGGGAATCGACTTTAAAGAAACGAAAACAGGAGTCGCCACCAATCTTTTTAGGTGTGATTGGATCACCTTTAAAACATTTTGTTTTAAAATTATTAGTTTTAGTCTACGTAATAAAAAGAACGGGTTCGGGAGTCGGTTACGTACGAGGAAGGATTAGCACCCTCGTAACGTCCAAAAAATTGGTACCTAATTAATTATCAAATGTCTTTAAGGTCGGAAATTAAAAATTTTAAGATGCAATCCTCTTTAAAATATTTCGACTTTTAAAAATTGGGGTTCGCTTGCATCAAAATATTGATACTAAGTTAGCCTTTTTGGAAATCCCTATCTCGAAATGACAAAACGCAACATCCAGTAAGTTAGGACATAACGCTTTGAAATTCCAAGACAGTTGCTAGTATTTTGAAAATCTTAAAAAACTTAGAAGGGTACTTGACTATTCGAACTCAACGAGAAAAATTGCAACCCAATAAGTTAGGGCACTACTTTTCTCGAAGCTTCCAAACACCAAGCATTGCTTTTTATTTTTGAAAACTTTGAAGTATCGTTTTTAAAACCGATGCATGAAGGAGCATATTAACATAACATACGAGATAACATATTATAATAATAGTACAACAGTATAAATATTATATACTAACCCATACATATAAGAAATAAAACATAACAAAAAAAAGAAAGATATACATAAAACGCGATATGTATTTAAGAAAAATAGGTAAAAACCCATAAACATGTAATTCAACATATATTTAAACATATAAATGATGCATGATATACAATTTTGACACATATAAAATAAAAATATGCATTTGAAAGTAAATTATAAAAGTCTACGATATTGCATAATATATAAAATACATTAATTCTAAAGTAAAAGCAAACATTGTATAATAATAAAGCATAAGTTTTTTTTTTTTGAAAAATATATGTATAATATAAACAATTGATAAATAGAATGAGCATATATAAAAATGTGATATTTAATAATAGATTTAAAAGTATAATATATAATAAAAATATATTTATAAGAATAATAATTACAGAAGAAATAAAATATATCGATTTAGAAAAATAATATATAAAATATCAAATATGTAAAAAAATTATATTCACAATGAAATAATTATATAATAATATGAAATAAGTAATTAATGATGAAATATACGTATTATACAAATTATAATATTATAATATCTTCAAAATATGTAATAACAGAATAGGAGTAAAGTAATTATTAACATATAAATAAAGATACATATATAATACAAGTTAAAACCTTTAATGATAATAATATATAGATAAAAATATATAATGGTATAAAAAAATGACATACACTAAAAAAATGAATAAATAGAACATTTAAAAATTATAAAAATATAATGCAATAGTTCAAAATACATGAAATGATAATATAATATATATACATGCATAGAAAATATATATTTGAAAATCAACTATATAAAAAGGTTAAATATTATAATAAATAAAATACATAATCAAATGTATAAAAGATAGGAATAAACATATATATTTGAAAAATGAAGAAATTAAAATAAAAAAAGGTTGAAAAACTAAGATAGACGAAGAATAAAATAAGAACAAACCATAGAGAGAGTAAGAACGCAAGAGGGAGAGAAATTTGAGTGAATGCTTTCAAGAATTCTTATTGCTTCCCAAAACTCAAGTGTGTTTACAATGAAGGGAGAGGCCTCTATTTATAGTTGAGCCTCCCCAAATCCAACGGTACAGATCAATGACATCAACGGTTAAGATTAAAGATATCTACAAATTAAATCTCCAAGATTACAAAATCATATCTTCTAAGATTGTGTATCATATCTAAGATTGCAATCATATCTAAGATTGTATCATATCTAAGATTGCAATCATATCTAAGATTGTATCATATCTAAGATTGCATATCATTGAAGATTATATTTCCATATAAGTCAAGCTTGTAGATGGACCTTAAATCTTTTCAAGTAATGGGCCATTCCGATCGGGCCAAATTATATTTGTAATTCTGGACTGAACTTTGGACTTCGTCTTTTTTTGGGTTTATTATTTTTGTTTTTTGACTTATTTCTGGGCCCGCGCAAAATTAAGTGTCTACAGCTGCCTCTCTTTGCTCATTACTGTGAGGAATAGAGCAAAGACTATAAAATGACCAATTTTGCCTAGGCTCGCCGAGTCTTGATCCTTGATCCTTGATCTTCTTTAAATGGCCTCTTGACGGCTTCAATATGCTTCACTACAACTCAGGAAGGCGATATCTGCTATCTTTGATCTGCTCTCCGTCGAACACAGAGACGCCAAATCTGCTTCTTCGATTTGTTCCCTGACAATACAGAAATGCCAAATCATCTTAGATTTGCTTCAGCATAAACACGTGAAAGTCAAATCTGCTATGTCTTCAATTTGCTCCTTGTAAGCACAAGGATACCAAATCATCTTGGATCTATTTGAGAACATCTGAGAGTCAAATCTGCTATGTCATCCCTTGTAAACACAAGAATGCCAAATCATCTTGGATCTGTTCTAGTCTAATCATTTGAAGGTAAGTTCTGCCATGTATCTGCTTCCCATCGAAGTGGAGATGCCTGACTTCGATTTGTTCTCTGACAATATAGAGACAACAAATCATCTTAGATTTTCTTTATCGTAAACACGTGAAAGCCAAATCAGCTATGTCTCGATTTGTTCCTTATAAGCACAAAGATGCCAAATCATCTTGAGTCTATTTGAGAACATCTGAGAGTCAAATCTGTTATGTCCTTGATTTGTTTCTTGTAAACACAAGAATGCCAAATCATCTTGAGTCTGTTTGAGAACATGTGAGAGTCTAATCTGCTATGTCCTCGATTTGTTCCTTGTAAGCACAAGGATGCCAAACCATCTTGAGTCTGTTTGAGAACATATGAGAGTCTAATCTGCTATGTCCTCGATTTGTTCCTTGTAAGCACAAGGATGCCAAACCATTTTGAGTCTGTTTGAGAACATCTGAGAGTCAAATCTGCTATATCCTCGATTTGTTCCTTGTAAGAACAATGATGCCAAACCATCTTGAGTCTGTTTGAGAACATCTGAGAGTCTAATCTGTTATGTCCTCGATTTGTTCCTTGTAAGTACAAGGACGCCAAACCATCTTGAGTCTGTTTGAGAACATCTGAGAGTCTAATCTACTATGTCCTCGATTTGTTTCTTGTGAACACAAGAATGTCAAATCATCTTGGATCTTGCTTCAGTATAAACATCTGAAGGTTAGATCTGCTATATCTGAGAACATCTGAGAGTTAAATCTGCTATGTCTTCGATTTGTTCCTTGTAAACACAAGAATACCAAATCATCTTGGATGCGCTTGAGTATAAACATCATCGAAGGTTAGATCTGCTATATCTGAGAACATCTGAAAGTCAAATCTGCTATGTCATCGATTTGTTCCTTGTAAACACAAGAATACCAAATCATCTTGGATTTGCTTCAGTATAAACATCTGAAAGTTAGATCTACTATATCTGAGAACATCTGAGAGTCAAATCTGCTATGTCCTCTATTTGTTCCTTGTAAACACAAGAATACCAAATCATCTTGGATCTGCTTGGTCTAATAATTGTCCAAGGTCGACCGCTATCTATGACCTATTACCTGTTATTTAGGGAATTTAAAGCATGCCATCTTTGATAACCTGTAGAATGATTATGCTTGATAATTAGGATGCTATGCTTGAAGTGAGTCGAATGTTCCTAATTAAATGTGTTATGATGCAAAATGTTATGAATATGACCCCTATTTCGGACGTCATCACTCATTCCCTCATCGAAGTTTTATCTTTATACTTTTTGATATATCAATCCTACTCTGCTTGTATGCTTTGAATCAACTTAGTCCTATTGTACCATTCTCCAAATGTTGTGACCCGCTGGAGATGTTTATGAAATGATCCTTTCTTAAGATTAATATTGCTTAAAACGTCCAACCACCTTTTGGACTGAAGAAGAAATTTCTCCGAGTACATCCGACCCTCAAATATGGAAATTCTTTAAATAATTGTCTTGTTTCAGTTTCTTGTATTATCTAGAAATTTCCAGAGTAGTATGTAAAACTTCATTTGTAAAGATATTTAGTTCATCAATCATTATTTCTATGCAACATCATCAATCATTATTTCTATGCAACACACTTTATGAATAATGGGACGAATAAATTGATCTTGAGGATAATGATTTATCAAAAAAAACAAAGGAGGTTAATCTAAGAATCTATCTTTGAGAAGAAAGAGAATCCAAAGATAGTAAAGCAGGACAAAAATCGGATGCCCCCCGGATATCGCCGCTGCAGCGTCTATACACCGACTCCATGAAGACTTTCTTGAGTTCAACATGTGTTTAAAAGAGCCAAAGTAATTCGTTGATGCCTCGATATGTAACATACTTCACTTCTCGTCGAATCCGGTATAGCAAGGTCACTGCATAACTTTCCAAATTTGAGCTGCCCTTTCGGGTTTTCAACTTAAAATCTCCTTGGTCTCAAGGCACCCTTTGCGGGTTTTTACCTTGGCCTCTCCATTTTCTTTTTCTTTTTTTTCTTTTTCATTTTTCTTTTTATTTTTTTTCTTTTTCATTTTTTTCTTTTTCTTTTCATTTTTTTTTTTTTTTTTTTTTTTTTGAAATAGAAGTCCCAAAGTGCCCTTTGCGGGTTTTCACCTTGGCTTCCCTTCTCCTTCAAACAAAGTACTCCTTGACCGAGTCTGAATTCACTGGATCAAATAAATTCTTCCTATCCATTTCTTGTCCAAATCAGTGCACCTCTAGAGAAAGCCCTCTTCGCAACATATGGCCCTTCCCAATCCTTTTGCATGGGAAGGATTTCTTTTAGCACAAGGTTTCTCTTATGAATTTCTTTTGGACGAACCTTCTTTTTCATAAGTCTGTGTCATCCATTCTTGGCACATTTGCTTAGGATGAATACTTTCAAGTTAAGTTTACTAGAGGTATTCAATTCTTGACTCCATCAAAGCTTGGAGGAAAAATCTTGATTCATAAACCCATGAGAAAGGGATTGCCCCAGCAGCAGTCTTGGCTGTTGTTTGTCAAACCCTATAAAAAGATGGTTCAATGATTCTCAGCAGACAAGAATGAAGTTGCTGACTTTATCCTTCAACCTGGAAAGCTGAGGTATAGAGATTACTCCTGGAGCATACATCCCACCATGACTCGATGATGTTTCTGAAGCATCCTTAATCTTCATAAATTGCCCTCAACTGTGAAGCTGCCAAATAAGCGTAGCAAATAGGAGCCACAACAAATATGGCTGTGGTGCTTCCTTTGATACATATAGGATAGAGAATGAACAAACTTTTACTGGATCATCGGTAGAAAAACCCACTGGTCTAAGAGAACATGATAGTGGGTCTGCCTCGTGATTCCAATCATTCCAGCATGGGTACCAAGGTAAAAATCATTGTTCTTTGGATGGCATACTTTGTTGTCAATGATAGTACCATGTAGCACATTGCCAGGAGATCCCTGCTAAAAAAACTTGGTATGATGATTTTTCGTACAACAATAACCACAATTTTTAGGGTTCCACTTCTCGTCAAGGAACTTGCAAGCGTCAATAACTTGATCAAAACTTGATTGACTTGAGACTCACTAACCCCATCCCTGAAAATAATGATTTGATCAAGTTTCCTCTTCCTTGAACTTGTATAGAAGTCTAAGAGAGCTTCCTTCATGATACCGTCATCCACTTTGTCAGAAACTGGTTTTGAAGAAAGAATTTACCATTTTAAGCTTTAGAGACTGTGTACGGCCTGATGCCCCATAGCTGGAAATCAATGGCCACCGCCTGGAGCTAACCATCGCAGCTTTTGACGGCACATCAGATTGCTCAGGAAAGCCAATGCACCCATTCCAAGGATGATGGTTGGAACCTTTGAAACAACTAGAATTGAAGGTGTTTGCCCCAGCGTAAGCATAGAGAGTAGGCGGTAGTTTCTTATGCCAATTTTTACCAGTCTCGGTCATCTTCTGTAATTTATTTTTTTCCTTCTTTTTCTTTTCTTTTGGCAACCTTTTTTGTACTGTGGTACGGCGCATTATCTTTAGAAAGACTGCAAACTTTTGGCATTGTGCAGTTATATAAAATCTTTTTTTTGAAATGGATGAATTTTGACTTTGTAATATTGGCATATGAAGCTATCACCCCTCTTAATGGAGTAGTTGACGTCCAAAAAGATGAGTCATTGTCAGGTTAAAACTTTTGACGAGCTCGAGCCCATAACATACATGCCCCATAAGTCTTGACTCCTTTAAATTTGACATTCATTGTACAACTGATGCGATTCCTTTCCATGGTGGACCAACAGTGCCCCAAAACCTCATGTTTATCTTGGCAATTGCAAATCCTCCGACCACATTTTTGAATTCCCATAGTAGTCTCAACAAGGTCTTGTTTTGTCTCCTCAGCTAATTCCAATTTCGCAATCTTTCCTTCCTCTAAGGCTATATTTCCTACCACCATTTCATGGGGTAAAAACCATTTTCAACAAATTTGAAACAAGTCACAATTTCTGTCACCTTCAAAATCTTGAGATTCCTCTAAACACATATCGCTTCGAAAGAAAGGAACTCGAATCAGAGTAATCATGTTGCGTGTCATTGATATCTAAGGATCTATGATAGGCACACAAAAGAATATACAAGGAATAAATGAATTCAAGAATGACTATTTACATGAAATGAAAATTTATAAAGAATGTCAAAGGTCAAAAGAATCAGAATGAAAGAATATTTACTCAGATAAAAGTATGTTTTATTGAAAATAAAAATGTTTGAACATGAGCCTACTTCTCAAAAGAAATCTCATTACTCCTAGGCTTTAGAGCAACAAGAGTGTTCTGAATATTACTCCGTAAAATTCTTAAAGATTACAGGAAGTTCTTCTACAGTCCAATCGTTTAAAGAACTTCTCGGTTCGTAAGGGCGAATGCCCTCAAGGTTTCTTTGTTCAGTCCCTTCCTTATGTATGACATTGATGGGATAATTTTCATTTCCAAACACCCCCTTCTTTGGGTAAGCTATCCCTCTTGACACAAAAGTCAGGGATATGTAAGGGAACGTCGTTAATTCCCATTCAACTTCTTTTTCACTTAGCCGTGACCCTATTCTCTCTCTCTCTCTCTCTTTTTTCCTTTTTTAATAACTTTAACTAATTAGGATCTTTTTATAATTTAAATGCATATGATGCGATGTGATGTAATGCAAATGCATGAATGCAAAAAGGTATCGATCTCGACTCAATTTCATTTAGAAAACTTTATTTAGAAAAAGAATATCTTTACATATGAATGGATTACAAATACGCCTTCGTCCTATGGCCCAAAGTTTTAACTCAACAAAGCTAACTCTTGACAATGATCTGACTGTAGCTTGTATTTCGTGCTCAATGTATCAACTTGTACCTTCATGGTCCGTAAATGATCTACTACCATCCCGAATTTGAGCTATGGCTTTATCCATGAGATAATCCCTACATCTATGGACACCTCTTCTAATGTCTGTGAAGTTGTTCTGATTATCTTGAAAGAAAGATTGGCAAACAAGTGGGCATTCCTACTTAACATGCTACCTTAAAATGATATCCAACACCTTTAGTGTTTCTTGAGAGCTTTCAGACTCCTGTCCACGCAAAGCATTTTGAAATGCTTACATGGGTATCTTCTCAGCATAGTTAATCTCTACTTTAAAGGTCTTTTAAATGATATGGACTTCTTTAATCTCATTCTTTTGCGTCCATTTTGACAGATCATCAGGGCTTGCATTTCCATTATCTCTGATAAGTGCAACATAGTAAACTTATGCTTGTTGTTTGGTCCTATAATAAATAAGCCTTTTTACGATCATAGAAACAATTCTTCCCACCCAACTCACCTTTGTAGGTCCATGCATTCTGTCAATCACTTTCCTTTCAACACTCTTACCATCGACCATGTAATACCCCTACCCGTATTCATTGCCAGAATAGGGTGCGAGGCATTACCGGAGTTTACGAATTAAATTTTTTTTTCTTTTTATTCAATATAGCCCTTTTATAAATATCTAAACTTCCCTGTAATATTAAATCGAGACCAATCCACATCAATCAAATCAATTTAACATATTTTCATGATAGATTCATGCATTTATATAAGATAACGTCATAACATATCTATAACTAGGTTTGTTAACCATACTAATGGCTAACTTTACATTCATTTCACGTTAACATTTACTTTGTTAGCTTATACATGCCATTGATTCCCAAAATAAAGTTCCTTTATTTACCGAAATCCCGAGGTTGATAGTGTGATGTGTCTCAGACCAAATCCGACCTCCAGAGCTCTTAACACTACAAAGCAGGAGAAAAGGAAGCAGGGGTAAGCACTTTGTGCTTAGTAAGCTCATGTAACAAGAATTACACTTACCTAATATTTTGATTACAATACAATAAACATTACATATATCCATTCAATGCATCATTACCCTAACATGCACAAACTCAACATTCAAGTTAGTACGATAATTTCCATGTATCAATAATATATGTCATGATTGATGAGCTCATCAATACTATGATTTCCATTCCCTTGTTATTTTTCCATATTTATCCCGTTGAATTTCTCGGAATTTTGATGGATTTTTAGAGGTACACTTTTAGTGTACAAATCGGGTCCATCAATTCATATTCATGTGCGCACATTTCCATTTCAGAGAGCACACTCATGAACCTCAACCTTGCGGCGGGATTACGGTCGAGCTAAATCTCGCAATATAAACTCATAGAGTATTGTCGGGATTACGAGTCAAAGCTAAATCCTGCAACGACAATTACTCTAATGAGCTTGGATCCGAATTACCATCCAGCTAAATTGGACCTAATTCGGATTACCCGTCCGGGCTAAATCCATTTTCCACATATTCTTCTTGGAGGGCTATATCAGGATAGGATCACCCGTCGGGCTAGATCCTTTTTACCGTCAATTCCTTTTCGAGAGATCCATCGAATTTTCCTTTCATTCAACCAGATTTCTTCCCTTTATATCAAATATATCAATGTTTCATCAATTTTCATATAATGAACATTCAAATCATATTCACATCAACAACATACATTTCAAGTATTTAAGAATATAATTCAAGTTACATGAACTTACCTTGATACTTGTTTGTAAACAGCAAAAATCTACTAATCCCGAACTTTTTCCTTTCCTCGATCTAGCTTCGTATTTGAATCTTCTGGATCTAAATAAATAAATTTAATTATCAATTTAATACATTTCATGTTCATATGCAACATTCTCTATAATTCAACTATTATTTATAGTTCATTCAAAGCTGTCTACTTGAGTCATATTCACTAAATTATTTATAACTTGAGCTACGGAACTCCAAATTAAGATCCGTTAATTTTACTTGAAACTAGACTCATATATCTTCTTACCATAAAATTTTCAGAATTTTTGGTCTAGCCAATCAGTACAGTTTATTCTTTAAAATCACCCCTGTTTTGCTGTCTGACAGTTCTGACTCTTCTTCACTAAAAATTAATTATCTCCTTGTACAGAATTCAAATGATATTATAGTTTTTTTTATTAAAACTAGACTCACTCAGGATTCTATACATATAAATTTAAACTCCTAATTATTTTTCTTCATTTTTTTTATGATTTTTCAAAGTCAGAACAGGGGAACCCGAATTCATTCTGACCTTGTCTCACAAAATTCATTATATCTCAAAATTTACAAATCCATTGCTTAAATATTTCTTCTATGAGAAACTAGACTCAATAAGATTTAATTCCATATTTTGTTCATCTTCTAATTCGATTCCTACGATTTTTAGTGATTTTTCAAAGTTAGCCTACTGCTGCTGTCCAAACTGTTTTAGTGCAAGCTGTTTATTACCATTTTTCCCCTAAACTTTTAATAAATGATAATTTCGTCCCTACTTAATTAGCCTCTCAATTGAGCTGATTTTTCTCAATTAACATTTTATTCTATCACCTTAAACTAGTTTACAACCTTTAGGAATCAAAATTTCAGCAATAGACTTTAATTCCAAACATTTTCACAATTAGGTCTTAAAAATCAATTTCTATTGAAATTGCCTAATAAAATCATCTCATAAACAAATTAAAGCTTTAATTTCATTCTATTTAATCATAAACTTACAGCACTCAACCATAGTGATTTTCAATTTCATTTATGAAATCAAAAACTAATGAATTTAATAGTAGGACCTAGTTGTAAAAGTCTTAGAAACACAAAAATTACAAGAAAAAGGCAAGGATTAACTCACTTGGTGCAAAAATTATGAAATACCAGCTTAGAGAACCCTCCTATGGCATTTTTATCTGCTGGAATTGAAGAGAAATGAAGAGAAATCTAGATATTTCCTATTTAGTCCTAGTTTTATTTAGTTAATTTTGCAATATTCCAATTTTACCCTTAATTTATCAATTTTTCTGCTGATTTCATACCCTTGCCGCCCAGCCCAAATAACTTTTGGGTCTAATTCCTTTTAAATCATTTCTCATTAGACTCTTAAGCTATTTAATCACTCTAGCAACTTTTACACCTATTACAATTTAGTCCTTTTCATTTAATTGACTACCCAAACATTAAAATTTCCTAACGAAATTTTAATACCACATTAATAACATTTCATAAATATTTATAAAATTATTTTCGACTCGGTTTTTACGAGATAGAGGTCTCGATAACTTATTTTTACCTAATTTCTTCAATAATTTTTTTTAACTAGCCACTAAATCGATAAAATTTTTCTATCAATATTTTCATACGACTTTCCTATCATATAAATTTTAATGCAAAAATATTAAAATAAATTTCTCTTTAAATCGGATTTGTGGTTACTGAAACCACTATTCCGATAACCTTGAATTTAGGCCATGACAACTCTCCCCCTTTAAGGATTTTCGTCCTCGAAAATCTTACCAGTAAAGAGGTTTGGGTATTGTTTCCTCATTGTCTCCTCCGGTTCCCATGTCGCTTCCTCAATCCCGTGCTTTTGCCACAATACTTTCACCAAATTTATCTTTTTATTTCTTAGCTCTTTTGTCTCCGTGCCAATATCTTGTGGGTTCTTCATCGTAAGTCATATCTGGTTGAATCTTCATACGTCGGAGAAATAACATGTGAAGGATCCGATCGATATCGTCGTAACATAGATACATGAAAAACATTATGGATTCTATCAAGTTCCGGTGGTAATGCCAATCGATAAGCGACCGGTCCAATTCTTTCTATGATTTCATAGGGCTCGATAAATCTTGGACTCAATTTACCCTTTCGACCAAGAATCGGAGAACTTTCTTCCAAGGAGACACTTTCGAGAATACCTTGTCACCAACTTGAAATTCAATCTCTTTTCGTTTAAAGTCGGCATATGATTTTTGACGATCGGAAGTCGCTTTTAGACTATCCGAATAACCTTTACTTTTCTTTCTGTTTCCGGATCAAATCAACCCCATGTTTCTTCCTTTCACTGAGCTCTGTCCAATATAACGGTGTTCTACATTTTCTCCCATACAAAGCTTCATACGGAGCCATTTTAATACTGGATTGATAACTGTTATTGTAAGCAAATTCAATCAAAGGTAGATATCTCTCCCAATTACCTTCAAATTCTAGTATACAACATCGGAGCATATCTTCCAATACTTGAATTACACGCGGATTGACCATCCATCTCGAGGAGGAAAAGCGATCTTTGAAATACAAGCTGAGTACCAAAGGCTTCTTGCAATTTGTCCCGAAGCGAGACGTAAATCGGGGATCTCTATCGATATAATAGAGACGGGCACTCCATGTAACCCGACAATCTCGGATATATCTGATTCAACTAGTTTATCTAAAGAATAATCCATACGTCACAGGAATAAAAAGTGTTTGACTTTGTCAATCGATCAACAATCACCCAAATAGCATCTTTTTCCTCGGAGACAAAGGTAGCCCCGATACAAAATCCATAGTGATTCTTTCCCATTTCCATTCCGGTATAGTAATTGGTTGAAGTAACCACTGAAGGTACGATGCTCGGCTTTAACTTGCGACATATTAAACACCTTGATACAAACTCGGAGATATCACGTTTCATTCCCGACCACCGGTACATCTTTTTCAAATCATTATACATTTTATTACTCCTCGGATGTACAGGACATAGTACTGCATTGTGAGCCTCGCGTAGAATCTTCTGTATGAGCTCACGAATTCGAGGTACACATACCCTACCTTTGAATAATAAACAACCATCGAACCAACACTGAAATTCGGGATCATTACTTGACTCACACACTGTGCCTGCGTTTAACTTGTAACTTCTCATCATTCTTACGAGCTTCACATATTTCTTTGTAAAAATGTCGGTTTAGCTCTCAATTCAGCTAAGATTGAACCATCATCGATCAATGATAACAGGGGGTATTCATAGCTCGTAAAGTAAACAGAGATTTCCGGCTCAAAGCATCGGCTACAACATTAGCCTTACCGGATGGTAATCAATAATCAAATCATAATCTTTTATCGAGTTCAAGCCACTGCTGTTGTCTCAAATTCAAATCTTTACGTGTCATCAAATATTTCAAGCTTTTATGATCGGTATAAATATGACATTTCTCACCGTACAAGTAATGCCGCCATATCTTGGCGCAAATACAATAGCAGGCTAATTCAAGATCATGTCTTTGGGTAATTTCTTTCATGTGGTTTAAGTTGTCTTGAAGCATAGGCTATTACTTTACCTTCTTGCATCAAGACACAACCTAAACCATTTAATGAGGCATCCTTTGTAAATAACAAATTCCTTACCGGTTGAAATTTTGCACTAATACAGTGCTTTCGTTAATAGGTCTTTCAATCGGTTGAAACTTTGTTGACATTCATCACCCACTCGAACTTTACATCTTTACGCAATAATCGAGTCATTGGAAGCTATCATAGAGAATCCTGTACAAATCTCCGATAATAACCAGCTAAACCCAAGAAACTTCTAACTTCGGATACATTCTTGGTGGACTCCAATTGACAATAGTTGAGATTTTACTCGGATCTACCACGATGCCTTCTGGGCAGATACAATATGTCCTAGAAAACCCACTTCTCGAAGCTAAAATTCACATTTCATGAATTTAGCGTACAATTACTTCTCTCGCGAGAATTTGTAACACAGTTCTCAAATGTTCGCATGTTCTTCTTCATCCCGAGAATAAACCAAAATATCATCAATGGATACTACTACAGATCTGTCTAAATGCGATGCGAATATCCATTCATCAAATCCATGAATCTGCAGGTGCATTAGTTAGCCCAAGCGGCATAACTAGAAACTCATAATGCCCGTGCATTGGTTCTAAAAGTTGTTTTTGGCACATCGACTCCTTTACTCGTAGGTGATAATAACCCGATCGAAGATCAATTTTTGAAAACACTGGTAGCACCTTTGGTGATCAAATAAATCATCGATCCGGTAGTACTTGGTACTTATTCTTTATAGTTACTTTATTAAGTCATCGGTGAGTCGATACACAATCTTAAAGACCCGTCTTTCTTTTTCACAAGCAGAACCGGAGCACCCCAAGGTGAATGACTCGGTCGGATAAAACCCTCATCAACAAGTTCTTGTAAGCGTGTCTTTAACTCCTTTAATGCAGCAGGAGCCATACGACACGGAGCTATGGAGATCGGAGTAGTTCGGAATCAAATCTATAGAAAATTCCACTTCTCTTTACGGTGGCAATCTGGTAATTCCTCTGGAAACACATCGGAAAATTCACATACCACTGGAACTACCTGTATTTTTGACTCAGATACTTTGGTGTCAAGTACATAAGCCAAGTAAGTATCATAACCTTTTTAACATACCTCTGTCTTTGTCATTCATCGAAATCATATCGGATAACCCTCTCATCGATCAGATTTAACCGAAGCAACTCACCATTTCGACATTTTAACATAATATATTTATGTCTACAATTTACTCTTGCATCATCTTTGGGTTAACCAATCCATACCCAATATCACGTCAAATTCATCAAATGGCAATAACATCAAATCATTGAGAAACAATAACCTCTTACCATCGGTGGACAATTTTTACAAATTTTATCCACTAACACGGATTGCCCAGGGGTTTGAGACTTTAACCACAAATTGATGAGGTTCAATGAGATAAATTTTTAACAATTGCAAGTTTAACACATATATATGAATGCGTAGAGCCAAGATCAATCAATGCGATAATATCGGTGTCAAGTAAAGAAAATGTACCGATAATAACATCAGTCTTTGAGGTATCTTCTGCCGCACGAATGGCATATGTCCTAGCAGTGCTCGTACCTCGAGCCTACTGCGAGTATCTTTTGTATCTCTCGACTACTCGGCGACATTTCTGGGATGGTCGAGGTGGTCCGCCCTTAAAAGCTGGATTACTCGGCTTCAATATCATTCGACTTCTTTTTCAACCCTTTCGGACAATCTCGAGGAAATGGTCAAAAGAACCACATCGGTAACAAGCCCCACTCTTAAATCGGCATTCACCAAAATGAGCTTTATTACGATCGGTATCTCGGTTTAGGAGTTCGACACCGCCAACACCTGGTCACCGATGGAGTAGAAGGCCTTAGATTAGTGCGTTGAGAACCTCGCTCTTTGCCCGAATACCCAATATAGTGAAGTAGAACGATCACGATATTTCTTCAATTTCTTTGAAGCGAAACGGCGGGATTTTCCGTCGGTCTTTTACTAAAAATTGAGCTTCCCACTGACTGTTTCTTTTCTTTGCTCAATTCTTACGCTTTATAAGCTCTCTCGCCAATGTAGCAAACTCTCGAATTTCAAGAATTCGATCAAGTAACTTAATGTCTTCATTCAACCCTTCTTGAATCGTTTGCACATTTGACTTCAAACTATACCCATTCGAGCATATTTACTCAATCGAACAAATTCTCTTTCATACTCGAGACATTGATCTATTGCCTGTTTGACTCAAGAAATTCTTTTCTTTTACGGTCAAGGAACCTATGGCTGATATATTTTTTTCGAACTCGGTGCAGAAAGAATTCCCATGTAATTTCTTCTTTCGGAACAAGCTGAAGCTTTAGTATTCCACCAATGGTAAAGCGTGTGTCTTTTAGCGATGAGAGGCGACACATTTGGACATTCTTTCGGTGTACAAGATAATTCCTCGAACCCGAGTAGTGTTTTCTAACGAGAATTCAGCCCGTTCGGAATCATTATCAAGCTGCTTTGCTCGGAATTCTTTACCCATATATTTTGGATTTTATCTACAGGAGCTTTCCCTTTTCTGACAGATTCAGTACCTGTACCCTGTGGGATCTCGGGAACCGATGGAGGAGCAGGAAGGGAGCTTGAGCTTGTTGCACTACTGAGGTTAGTTCTTAAATATTGACTAAACCATTCATTCATCACTTGAAAGAAGGCTCGCTTTGCCTCCTCCCCTTGGCCTCGAGATCACGGGCCTTGTAATACTAGTTACTTCGACTTCCCTTTGTGCCGATTCGGAGCGGAGCATGACTCCCGGCTTCCTCAGTTGAGCTCGGTCGGTGAGACATTTACCATAAAAAAACACATTTAAATGGTCAGGAGATATCACACTATCAATAATAATTTAAATGGCATGTATAGCTAATTCCCGTGTTTGCTACATCGGTCCTAGAACCGACTAAACCGTAGCTCTGATACCAATAAATGTAATACCCCTACCCGTATTCATTGCCGGAATAGGGTGCGAGGCATTACGGAGTTTACTTAATTAATTAATTTTTTCTTTTTATTCAATATAGCCCTTTTATAAATATCTAAACTTCCCTGTAATATTAAATCGAGACCAATCCACATCAATCAAATCAATTTAACATATTTTCATGATAGATTCATGCATTTATATAAGATAACGTCATCACATATCTATAACTAGGTTTGTTAACCATACTAATGGCTAACTTTACATTCATTTCACGTTAACATTTACTTTGTTAGCTTATACATGCCATTGATTCCCAAAATAAAGTTCTTTTATTTACCGAAATCCCGAGGTTGATAGTGTGATGTGTCTCCGACCAAATCCGACCTCCGAGCTCTTAACACTACAAAACAGGAGAAAAGGAAACAGGGTAAGCACTTTGTGCTTAGTAAGCTCATGTAACAAGAATTACACTTACCTAATATTTTCGGTACAATACAATAAACATTACATATATCCATTCAATGCATCATTACCCTAACATGCACAAACTCAACATTCAAGTTAGTACGATAATTTCCATGTATCAATAATATATATCATGATTGATGAGCTCATCAATACTATGATTTCCATTCCCTTGTTATTTTTCCATATTTATCCCGTTGAATTTCTCAGAATTTTCGATGGATTTTTTAGAGGTACACTTTTAGTGTACAAATCCGGGTCCGTCAATTCATATTCATATGCGCACATTTCCATTTTCAGAGAGCACACTCCATGAACCTCAACCTTGCGGCGGGATTACAGTCGAGCTAAAATCACGCAATATAAACTCATAGAGTATTGTCGGGATTACCAGTCCAGGCTAAATCCCCTGCAACGACAATTACTCTAATGAGCTTGGATCTGAATTACCAGTCCAGGCTAAATTCAGACCCTAATTCGGATTACCCGTCCGGGCTAAATCCATTTTCCACATATTCTTCGGGAGGGCTATATCAGGATAGGATCACCCATCCGGGCTAGATCCTTTTTACCGTCAATTCCTTTTCAGAGATCCATCGAATTTTCCTTTCATTCAACCGGGATTTCTTCCCCTTTATATCAAATATATCAATGTTTCATCAATTTTCATATAATGAACATTCAAATCATATTCACATCAACAACATACATTTCAAGTATTTAAGAATATAATTCAAGTTACATGAACTTACCTTGATACTTGTTTGTAAACAACAAAAATCTACTAATCCCGAACTTTTTCCTTTCCTCGATCTAGCTTCGTATTTGAATCTTCTGGATCTAAATAAATAAATTTAATTATCAATTTAATACATTTCATGTTCATATGCAACATTCTCTATAATTCAACTATTATTTATAGTTCATTCAAAGCTGTCTACTTGAGTCATAGTCACTAAATTATTTATAACTTGAGCTACGGAACTCCAAATTAAGATCCGTTAATTTTACTTGAAACTAGACTCATATATCTTCTTACCATAAAATTTTCAGAATTTTTGGTCTAGCCAATCAGTACAGTTTATTCTTTAAAATCACCCCTGTTTTGCTGTCTGACAGTTCTGACTCTTCTTCACTAAAAATTAATTATCTCCTTGTACAGAATTCAAATGATATTATAGTTTTTTTTTATTAAAACTAGACTCACTCAGGATTCTATACATATAAATTTAAACTCCTAATTATTTTTCTTCATTTTTTTATTATTTTTCAAAGTCAGAACAGGGGAACCCGAATTCATTCTGACCTTGTCTCACAAAATTCATTATATCTCAAAATTTACAAATCTATTGCTTACAATATTTCTTCTATGAGAAACTAGACTCAATAAGCTTTAATTCCATATTTTTTTCATCTTCTAATTCGATTCCTACGATTTTTAGTGATTTTTCAAAGTTAGTCTACTGCTGCTGTCCAAACTGTTTTAGTGCAAGCTGTTTATTACCATTTTTCCCCTAAACTTTTAATAAATGATAATTTCGTCCCTACTTAATTAGCCTCTCAATTGAGCTGATTTTTCTCAATTAACATTTTATTCTATCACCTTAAACTAGTTTACAACCTTTAGGAATCAGAATTTCATCAATAGACTTTAATTCCAAACATTTTCACAATTAGGTCCTAAAAATCAATTTCTATTGAAATTGCCTAATAAAATCATCTCATAAACAAATTAAAGCTTTAATTTCATTCTATTTAATCATAAACTTACAGCACTCAACCATGGTGATTTTCAATTTCATTTATGAAATCAAAAACTAATGAATTTAATAGTAGGACCTAGTTGTAAAAGTCTTAGAAACACAAAAATTACAAGAAAAGGCAAGGATTAACTCACTTGGTGCAAAAATTATGAAATACCAGCTTAGAGAACCCTCCTATGGCATTTTTATCTGCTGGAATTGAAGAGAAATGAAGAGAAATCTAGATATTTCCTATTTAGTCCTAGTTTTCTTTAGTTAATTTTGCAATATTCCAATTTTACCCTTAATTTATCAATTTTTCTGCTGATTTCATACCCTTGCCGCCCAGCCCAAATAACTTTTGGGTCTAATTCCTTTTAAATCATTTCTCATTAGACTCTTAAGCTATTTAATCACTCTAGCAACTTTTACACCTATTACAATTTAGTCCTTTTCATTTAATTGACTACCCAAACATTAAAATTTCCTAACGAAATTTTAATACCACATTAATAACATTTCATAAATATTTATAAAATTATTTTCGACTCGGTTTTTCTGAGATAGAGGTCTCGATAACTTATTTTTACCTAATTTCTTCAATAATTTTTTTAACTAGCCACTAAATCGATAAAATTTTTCTATCAATATTTTCATACGACTTTCCTATCATATAAATTTTAATGCAAAAATATTAAAATAAATTTCTCTTTAAATCGGATTTGTGGTTACGAAACCACTATTCCGATAACCTTGAATTTAGGCCATTACAGACCATCTTCCTATGAAAGAGAAATGTTGTAATGGTGGAAATGTCCATCAATACTCTTCTTGTTCACCTTAAAATGATTGGTGAGTACATTACCTTTTGCCTTGCAGCACGCCTTGCCATAGAGTGTCAAACAATCTTCTTCGTATCCAATTCTGTTTTGATTGGAAACAACATTAAGACGCACTAGTGGCGGAAGAGGCAGGAATTCCAAGACTGCCTATTTTCTTTCTTGCTCTTTCCATTTTAGCTCACTCCCTATCCCCATGACGTTCATCATCTTCCTCATAAAAGTTGGAATATGGTCAGCCTTTGAGTAAACTTGAATCATAGGACAACATCACAAAACTGAATATTCCTCCACCACGGATACCATATCGGCTTTTCCAAACGTAAAGCAACTGTATACAAGATTCCAATACTGAGTGATGGCCCGAAACAAATTCTTGACTATTCCCAAGTCTAGCAAGTACTGCGAGTCCCCATGGTTGTTGTAGAACAACTACTTGGCTTTGATACCCCATTGATCCCATATTTCCTTTAACTCATGTCGATTATCTGTGTGTGACGACGATACGAATGTAGTCGACGGCTTTGACACATATCCCATGGTTAGACTATTTTCCTTTACTAACTGAGTTTGCTCTTGACCATATATGGACGTTAGCGTTGCCCTCCACTCTATCAAGAAGTCCGTTCTCCATAATAAAACTCTCTAACTTAGAAACTGACCGTGAATCGATACCTTTGTAAATGCAAAATGTCATGCAAACAAAAGAAAAGAAATAGTCAGTATCACATGATATCAATAAATCTCAACACTAATTTATAAGGGTAATATCTAAAGTTTAACTCTAACTAAGTTGGGCTCTTACGGTTTTTTTCTATATGAGGTTGGTTCTAAAGTTTTAGGTACCTGAACCTGCAGATTCCTCGATCCTCACCCATTATAGGCTCATTTGAATCGAGTTGATTCGAGGGAATACATTTCCCTATGGCTACACGGAGATGAAAATCTCACGAAACCATAGGTACGGATGTATCCCGAAAATGATCCACTATCCTGCACGGAGGCGAAAACCTCACGAAGGCGTAGCTTCTCACTCCCACTTAAGGGTGTGACCACAACGGTCATGCAAATGCAATGCGTATTAGAATATAGCAACACATGCAATAATACAAACACATGTAATGCAAAGAGGATTAAATTTTAAAATTTTTAATTTCTGACATTAAGACAAGAGATAATCAATTACACGGCTTGACTCTCTTATTAGTCCCCAGCGGAGTCGCCAAGCTGTCGAGACCATTTTTAAAATCGAGTTTTGGGAAAATGGGAATCGACTTTAAAGAAATGAAAACAGGAGTCGCCACCAATCTTTTTAGGTGTGATTGGATCACCTTTAAAACATTTTGTTTTAAAATTATTAGTTTTGGTCTACGTAATAAAAAGAACGAGTTCGGGAGTCGGTTACGTACGAGGAAGGATTAGCACCCTCGTAACGCCCAAAAAATTGGTACCTAATTAATTATCAAATGTCTTTAAGGTCAGAAATTAAAAATTTTAATATGCAATCCTCTTTAAAATATTTTGATTTTTGAAAATTGGGGTTCGCTTGCATCAAAATATTGATACTAAGTTAGCCTTTTTGGAAATCCCTATCTCGAAACGACAAAACGCAACATCCAGTAAGTTAGGACATAACGCTTTGAAATTCCAAGACAGTTGCTCGTATTTTGAAAATCTTAAAAAACTTAGAAGGGTACTTGACTATTCGAACTCAACGAGAAAAATTGCAACCCAATAAGTTAGGACACTACTTTTCTCGAAGCTTCCAAACACCAAGCATTGCCTTTTTATTTTTGAAAACTTTGAAGTATCGTTTTTAAAATCGATGCATGAAGGAGCATATTAACATAACATACGAGATAACATATTATAATAATAGTACAACAGTATAAATATTATATACTAACCTATATATATAAGAAATAAAACATAACAAAAAAAAAGAAAGATATACATAAAACGCGATATGTATTTAAGAAAAATAGGTAAAAACCCATAAACATGTAATTCAACATATATTTAAACATATAAATGATGCATGATATACAATTTTGACACATATAAAATAAAAATATGCATTTGAAAGTAAATTATAAAAGTCTAAGATATTGCATAATATATAAAATACATTAATTCTAAAGTAAAAGCAAACATTGTATAATAATAAAGCATAAGTTTTTTTTTTTTGAAAAATATATGTATAATATAAACAATTGATAAATAGAATGAGCATATATAAAAATGTGATATTTAATAATAGATTTAAAAGTATAATATATAATAAAAATATATTTATAAGAATAATAATTACAGAAGAAATAAAATATATCGATTTAGAAAAATAATATATAAAATATCAAATATGTAAAAAAATTTATATTCACAATGAAATAATTATATAATAATATGAAATAAGTAATTAATGATGAAATATACGTATTATACAAATTATAATATTATAATATCTTCAAAATATGTAATAACAGAATAGGAGTAAAGTAATTATTAACATATAAATAAAGATACATATATAATACAGGTTAAAACCTTTAATGATAATAATATATAGATAAAAATATATAACGGTATAAAAAAATGACATACACTAAAAAAATGAATAAATAGAACATTTAAAAATTATAAAAATATAATGCAATAGCTCAAAATACATGAAATGATAATATAATATATATACATGCATAGAAAATATATATTTAAAAATAAACTATATAAAAAGGTTAAATATTATAATAAATAAAGTACATAATCAAATGTATAAAAGATAGGAATAAACATATATATATTTGAAAAGTGAAGAAATTAAAATAAAAAGAGGTTGAAAAACTAAGATAGACGAAGAATAAAATAAGAACAAACCATAGAGAGAGTAAGAACGCAAGAGGGAGAGAAATTTGAGTGAATGCTCTCAAGAATTCTTATTGCTTCCCAAAACTCAAGTGTGTTTACAATGAAGGGAGAGGCCTCTATTTATAGTTGAGCCTCCCCAAATCCAACGGTACAGATCAATTACATCAACGGTTAAGATTAAAGGATATCTACAAATTAAATCTCCAAGATTACAAAATCATATCTTCTAAGATTGTATATCATATCTAAGATTGCAATCATATCTAAGATTGTATCATATCTAAGATTGCATATCATATCTAAGATTGCATATCATATCTAAGATTGAATATCATTGAAGATTATATTTCCATATAAGTCAAGCTTGTAGATGGACCTTAAATCTTTTCAAGTAATGGGCCATTCCGATCGGGCCAAATTATATTTGAAATTCTGGACTGAACTTTGGACTTCGTTTTTTTTTTGGGTTTATTATTTTTGTTTTTGGACTTATTTCTGGGCTCGGACAAAATTGAGTGTCTACAATAGAGATGCCAAATCTGCTATCTTCGATCTGCTCTCTGACAGTACAGAGACGTCAAATCTGCTATCTTCGATCTGCTCTCTGCCAATACAGAGACATCAAATGTGCTATCTTCGATCTGCTCTCTGACAATACAGAGATGCCAGATCTGCTATCTTCGATCTGCTCTCTGCCAATACAGAGACGCCAAATCATCTTGGATCTGCTTCAGCGTAAACACCTGAAGGTAATATCTGCTCTGCTTTAGCCTATTACCCTACTACTTAGAGGGTTAAGGCGCATCAATCTTCATTGTCCCTTGAAGGACATGACCTGTATAATGTGTATGAGTTCATGCCTAATGATTAGGATGCTTATGATCAAAATGAGTCAAATGCTCCTAATTAAACCTGTTATAATGCAAAATGTTTATGAATAACTCATTCTTTCGTCTAAGTATCATTCCTCCTCAGCCTGTGGATTTGGACCATTCTTCAAATGCTATGACCCATCAAAATGTTTGTAAGATGATCCTCTCTTAGGATTGAATCGTTTGATTTGTCCAATCATCATTTTGGACTAAAGAAAGAATTCCCTTGAGTTCTTTCGAACCTCACTTACGTGAATTCCTCGAACAATTATTCCGTTTTAGTTTCTTGTATTATCTAGAAACGTCCAGAGTAATGAGTAAAACTTCATTTGTGAAAATTATTTAGTTCATCTATCATTATTTAATGCAACCCACTTTAAGAAAAATAGAAGATAAATTTAATCTTGAGAATAATTAGATTTGAATAAATTTGTCAAAAATACAAAGGGAATTAATTTGAAAGCCTATCTTTAAGAAGAAATAGAATCTAAAAATAGCAAACAGGATAAAAGTTAGATACTCTAAATATCGCCGCTTGAGCATCTATACACCAGCTCCATGAAGTCTTTCTTGAGTTCAACATGTGTTTACAAGAATCAAAGTACTTTGTTGATGCCCTAATATGCAACGCGCTTTGCTCTTTATTGAATCAGATATAGCAAGATTACTGTATACCCTTCAAAATTTAAGTTGCCCTTTCGGGTTTTCAACTCAAAACCCCTTTGGTCACAAGGCGCCCTTTGCGGGTTTTCACCTTGGCCTCTCCACATTTTTTTTATTTTTTATATTTTTTTTAATTTCGAAAACTGAAGGCGCCCTTTGCGGGTTTTCACCTTGGATTCTCCTCTCTTTTAGACAAAGTACTTTTTAACTGAGTTTGAATTCACTGGATTGGGTAAGCTCTTCCCATCCATTTCTATTAAGATCAATGCACCCCCAGAAAAGGCCTTCTTCATGACATATGGCCCCTCCTAATTCGGCATCCTTTTTCCTCTAAAATCTTTCTGAATGGGAAGGATCTTTTTCAACACAAGCTCCCCCTCGTAGAATTCTCTTGGTCGCACTTTCTTGTCATAAGCTCGCATCATTCGCTTCTGATACATCTGACTATGTCGAATAGCTTTTAGCCTCTTCTCTTCAATCAAGTTCAATTGGTCATACTGCGATTGAATCCACTCTGCCTCATCCAACTTTATCTCTGACAAAATTTGAAGAGAAGGTATTTCAACTTTAATAGGTAACACTGCCTCCATCCCATAAACCAGTGAGAAAGGAGTTACTCTAGTAGAAGTTCTGACGGACGTTTGATAGGCTAAGAGTGCAAACGGTAACTTTTCATGCCAATCCCTGTATGTTTCAGTCATTTTCCCCAATATCTTCTTGATGTTTTTGTTAATATCTTCTTGATCTTTGGGTGATATGGAGATGAATTATCATGCTTAATCTTGAACTGACTACAAACTTCTGCTATTGTTTTGTTGTTCAAATTCAATGCATTATCCGATATGATCCTCTCAAGCATCCCATATCGACAAATGATCTCTTTCTTCAGGAATCGACTTACAGCCGACTTAGTAACATTCGCATAAGAAGCAGCCTCTACCCACTTCGTGAAGTAATCAATGACCACGAAAATAAAGCGATGTCCATTTGAAGCTTTTGGTGATATTGACCCAATGACATCCATGCCCCACATGGAAAAAGGCCATGGAGACGTCATAACATGTAGAGGTGAGGGTGGTACATGAATCTTATCTCTATAGATCTGACATTTATGGCATGTCTTGGCGTAGTTGATACAATCTCCTTCCATAGTAGACCAATAATATCCAAACCTCATGATTTGTCTAGCCATCGTGAAACCATTAGCGTATGTTCCACAGACACCCTCGTGAACTTCTTCCAAGATTAACTTAGCTTCCACAGAGTCAACACATCTCAACAGCACTTGGTCTTTTCTTCTTTTGTACAAGATGTCCCTATCCAAAACGTAATCACAGGCTAATCTTCTTAAAGTTCGCTTATCATTTTCGGTTGCATGTTCTGGATATTTACGATCTCTCACATATCGCAATATATCCTGATAGCAAGGATTATCATCTTTTTCTTCTTCCTCAACGTTCCAATAGCTAGCTGGAGCGTCGAAAATACTCATCTGAATTGGTCTCATTTCCTCCTCTTTATTCACTCTAATCATTGAAGCCAAGGTTGCTAGAGCATCTGCCATTTAGTTTTCATCTCGCAGGATATAATTGAAAGTGATGTCATCGAACTCCTTAAGTAATCCCAAAACTACCTTTCGATAGTTGATCAATTTAGGATCACTTGTTTCTCATTCACCTCTGAGTTGGTAAATTACCAACGCAGAGTCTCCATATACTTCCAAGGTTTTTATTCCTCGCTCTATAGCTGCTCGGAGTCCTATGATGCATGCTTCATACTCAGCCATATTATTTGTGCAATCAAAATTCAACTTGCACGTAAATGAATAATAATCGCCATTTGGGGATACCAGGACTGACCCAATTCCATTTCCCACTACATTGGATGCCCCATCAAAGCTCAACTTCCAAGGACAATCCTCTGTAGTTGCCACACACATTAAATCCTTATTTGGGAAATTGAAATTCAACGGCTCATAATCCTCCAGAGCTCTACTAGCCAGAAATTCTGCTATAGCGCTTCCTTTTATAGCCTTCTGGCTCACATAGACTATGTCAAACTCTGAAAGCAGAATTTGCCACCTCGCCATTCTCCCATTCAAAGCTGTTGAATCCATCATATACTTCAAAGAATCAAGTTTTGAAACAAGCCAAGTAGTATGATATAGCATGTACTATCTTAACCTTCGAGTCGTCCAGATTAAAGCACAACACAATTTCTTAATTGGCGAATATCTCATCTCACACTCTGTAAATTTCTTACTGAGGTAGTATATCGCCTTATCCTTTCTTCCCGACTCGTCATGTTGACGAAGCACACATCCCATAGAATTACTAAACACCGACAAGTACAGAATTAATGGTTTATCTGGACTAGGTGGAGACAACACTGGAGCATTTAACAAGTATTGCTTAACCTTATCAAAAGCCTTCTGGCATTCCTCATCCCAAGTACCTTGGTTGTGTTTTCTAAGGAGGCGAAATATAGGATCACATTTCTCAGTTAATTGTGAAATAAACCGAGCAATATAATTCAACCTTCCCAGAAAACCCCGAACCTCTTTCTGAGTGCATGGCGGAGGCAAATCTCCTATGGCTTTAACTTTGTCTGAGTCAACTTCTATTCCTTTTTCACTGACCACAAAACCTAGTAATTTCCCCGACCTAGCTCCAAAAGTGCATTTTGCCGGATTAAGTTTTAATTGAAACTTTCTTAATCTCAAGAATAATTTCCTTAAAACTTCAATATGTTCCTTCTTCGTTCGAGATTTGGCAATCATATCATCGACATACACCTCAATTTCCTTGTGCATCATATCGTGAAATAAAGTCACCATAGCCCTTAGATATGTTGCCTCTGCATTCTTTAGCCTGAAGGGCATTACCTTGTAGCAAAAGGTCCCCCATAATGTTATGAAGGTCGTTTTATCCATGTCCTCAGGATGCATCTTTATCTGATTGTACCCCAAGAAACCATCCATGAAGGAGAACAATGAATATCCCGCCGTGTTGTCTACCAAAGTATTTATGTGCGGCAAAAGGAAATTATTTTTTGGGCTAGCCTTGTTCAGATCTCTATAATCAACGCACATTCGTACCTTTCCATCTTTCTTAGGAAGTAGTACAATATTAGCTACCCATTCAGAGTACTTCACCTCTTGTAAGAACCCTGCATCGAACTGCTTCTGACTTCGTCCTTTATTTTCAACACGATATGTGGCCTCATTCTTCGCAAACTCGTTGGGTGGCATAATCTGTCTTATTGGGAGACGATGCACCACAATATCGGTATTTAAACCTGGCATATCTTGATAGGACCATGCGAAGATATCCTTAAACTCATGAAGTAACTCAATCAGTCTTTGCCTTCTGTCTTCGGCAATATGCGTGCCAATTTTCACCTCTTTTCCTTCCTCTAGGGCTATATTCTCTATTGCCTCTTTCTCATGAGGCATGATTTGTTTCTTCTCCTGCTTTACCATCCTTAAAAGATCCGAAGACACATCACTATCCAAGATATCTTCAAAATCCTGAGATTCCTCTCAACACATGTCTTGCTCCCGAGAGAAATCAGGACTTGTAATATCAGTGCTCATGTCATTGATATCTAAGGATCTGTAAAGTATAAAGAATATACAAAGAATGAATGAATTTAAGAATGATTATTTATGTGCTATGAATAAAAGAATAAGAATGGTTAAAATTTAACGGAATATTGATTGATAAAAATGAAACAATACTCGTTTGAATTGATAAAAGCTATGTTTTATTAAAAATAATAATAGATGATCGTAAGCCTATTTCACAAATGTAATTCTATTACTCCTAGGCTCTAGAGTAACAAGAATGTTTCGAGGATTACTCTAAAAAATTCCTAAAGACTACAGGAAGTTCCTCCGCAGTCCAATTGTTCAGAGAGCTTCCTGATTCGTAAGGGCGAATGCCCTCAAAGTTTCCTTGCTTTGATCCTTCATCTTGTATAGCATTAACTTGATGACTTCTTTCTATGAGTAACCCTCTCGATATGAAGGTTTAGGATATTAGAGGGAATGTCATCGGCTCCCACTCCACTTCTCTTCTATTAAGGCGTGCCCTTCTTCCCTTTTGGCGCTTCTCAACCTCTTTCCTCCTTTGCTTATAGTCTGGTTTGAAGCCCAAACCAAAGCGATCTCTCTTCTCTTTCATTTCTGGGATTTGAGTCCCTCCTTGCAGGTATTTCCCTAACCCTTTTCCTGGTAAGGCTCCTTTTTCCGCCATCATTGGTAGAGCCATCCTCGTAGCTCCTGCTATCTTAAGCACCAGTAGCTCACTCCCTTCTGAAATGAAGGTTGCATTTACAAATTCTAATGAGCAAAAGGAACACTCCATAGACTCTTCGTTTGTCTCGACATAAGGGGCCTTGCTAGTGACTGCGGCTATAATGTCCTTCTCCGCATTTATAGTTACTAACCGTCCATCTGTCACTAGCTTTAATTTCTGGTGCAATGATGAAGGCACCGCTCCCGCTGAATGTATCCATGGCCTTCCTAACAAGCAATTATAGGAAGGCTTGATATCCATCACCAAGAAGTCTACTTCATATATATTCAGCCCGATTTCTAAGGGGATGTTAATCCTTCCCATTACCTTCCTTTCTGTACCGTCAAAGGCTCTTACCACATTTTGACATGTTTTCATGTGAGAATCGTCAATGGATAATCTATTCAATGTAGACAACGGTAGAACATTCAAGGCTGATCCATTATCGACAAGCAGACTTGGAAGTGTGTACTCCTTGCATCGAGTGGTAATGTGCAAGGCCTTAGTTGACCCCCTGCTCCCCGGTGGGATTTCATCATCATTAAAGTAGATGAAATTATCTGCGCTAATGTTATTCACCAACCAGTCCAGCTTGTTAACGGATATGTCATTGGTGACATATTCTCGTTAAGCACCTTCATCAATGCCTCCCTATGTGCCTTAGAACTCAAAAGTAGAGTTAATACTGATATGCGAGCCGGCTGCCTACGCAACTGCTCGACCACGCTATACTCGCTATGCTTAAGGAACTTTAGAAATTCCTTAGCCTCCTCATCTTTTACTGGCTCCTTGACAGGCACTTCAGCTTCTTTTTCTTTCTCCGCACTAGCATTCTTTATTTTTATGGGCTCCTCTCTGACGCCCACCATATCATACCGCTTCCCACTCCATGTATGGGAACCCTCAACTTGTACATCCTTAGATGTGCTGGCTATATCCTCTTTCTCCGGCATTGACACTTGACAGTTATAACTCCATGGTACCCTCTTGTTATCCTTATAAAGAAAGGACACAGGTTTATGGATTATGACCTTAGGCACCGTTTGTGCCCCTACTTTATTATTCCCCTACAAGGAAATAATAATCCTTGGCCGACTAGTTCTTTGCTGTTCATCCTCCAGCACATATACTTGTTTTTCACTAGAGCTATCTTCAAAAATCTGTAGCTCTTTATTGTCTATAAAGCCTTGCACCAAGGCCTTGAATTCTTCACAGTCTTGAGTTTCATATGCTTCTTTCTCCTGGAACTCACCATAGTTCCTTATTTCTCCTTTCTCATTTTTAGAGGTTAACATACCTCTCTTCATCATCTCCTCCCAGATCACCTTCATAGGCATCCTCACCTCAGTAACATCTTCCTTTATTCTTCTCTCACTGGCTTCACCAATGGCATTCACTTCTTGATCGCCATGATTTGGCAGCGGGTTTTCCGTATTAAGGGTATTGTCGAACTTCACTACCCCCACCTTAATAAGCCTCTTTTCAGCCTTCTTAAAACTGGTACAATTTTCAATCGAATATCCCTGTATTCCAGTATGGTATTCGCATCTGGCATTTGTATCATACCATTTGGGATATGGGGGCTGTAGTGGTTTTAAGTGAAAATGAGAAATAGCATGTGCATTGTATAAGCTTTGATAGAGCTCACGATACGTCATGGAGATAGGTGTGAATTGTATCCTTTCAGCGTTCTGCCTTGTACCCGGCTTCTTCTTTTGAGAACTTTGTTGCTCAACCGTAGCTGTTTTAGGTTGACCAACTGTGATTGCCCTCGTGTTGTAAGTGCTTGTGTTATTCACTTCACCATCCTTTCTCCTTGGGGCTGATCTTTTGGTCATTTCCCCTTCGATTTTGCCACCCCTTATGGCATTCTCAATCATATCCCCTGCCATGACTATATTCGTAAAACTTTTAATAGTACTTCTAATCATGTAAGTGATGAATGGAGCCTTTAGAGTGTTGATGAACAACATGGTGGTCTTCTTCTCCAACAACGATGGTTGAACTTGCATTGCCACCTCTCTCCATCTCTGTGCGTATTGCCTAAAGTTTTCATTAGGCTTTTTCTCCATGTTTTGCAGTGTGATTCTATCTGGAGTCATGTCAGTCACATGATTGTACTGCTGCATGAAAGCTTGTACAAGATCCCTCCATGAACTTATTCTGGCCTGGCTCAGCTGATTTTACCACTTGGCTGCTGCTCCAATTAAAATTTCTTGGAAAAAGTGGATCAACAGTTGATCATTATTCACATACCCAGTCATTCTCCTATAGAACATCGTAATATGGGCTTCTAGGCAAGTAGTCCCATTGTACTTCTCAAATTCTGGCATCTTGAATTTGTGAGGAAGTACCAAATCTAGGACCAAGCTTAGATCTTTGGCATCAACTCTATGATGCCCATCAGCATTCTCTAAAGCCTTGAATTTTTCCTCCAACCATTTGCAGCGTTCTTCCAATTGTCTTGCAGCCTCAGTCCTTAAATCGTCTTTTTCAGCCATGCTAAGTCAGGAATGACTGGATTTGCAAGATTGTCACCCAAATTAAATCTTGAGCCAGTTGGGAAATTTATGGGGATCCTAGCATCGACTTGTCCCTGTTGAGGCCTTATAGTGACAGATGGCCTTCGGGGATATGCCTCAGGTTGAGTTTGTATGTGAGGTGGAGTGAAACCAGGAGGATGACCCTCATTCTTCTCTTCAGTGATTGCCATCGGAGCCTTTCCCTTGTTAGTGGCTCTCAGTAGTTGAGCCATCTCAGCCATCATGTTCCTTTGAGCCTCCATCATTTGTTCCCTCATATCATTTTGCATTTTTGCCAATTGCTCTTGCAATTGGTCCTGCATGTCTTTCTGTAGCTGTTCAAATCTTTGGTCCGTATTCTTCGACTTAGCGCGTGTACCGTAAGGATGTGTTGCTTTCAGATTTTCTTTCTCCTACTCTCCTTCTCCCTAATAATTTTAACTAATTAGGGTCTTTCTATAAACTTGAGTGCATATGATGTGATGAAATGAAAATGTATGAATGCAAAAAGATGTCGATTCTGATTCAGTTTCATTTTAGAAAACGTTATTTAAGGAACAAAAATCTTTTCATAAAACGGATTACAAATACACTTTCGCCCGTAGGCCTAGAGTCTTAACCCTATCCAATAATAATGCTAACTCTCGTCCTTTGTCTGACGATGACTCATACATTATACTCAGTGTTCTAGCTTGTATTGCCAAATCCTGCAAGTGTTCAGCCACCTCTCGAATCTGAACTAGGGCCTGTTCCATGACATGATCTCTATCCCCAACTTGATCCCGAAGATGGTGAAGTTCTTCCTTCCACTGTTCTTCTCTCGCCTCAAGCTGCTCGATCCGTAGCTCACACTGTAGCGCTGCTTCCAACCTTCCAATATTATGCTTCATTTCCTCGATCTTGTTTAGACTTGCGTTTAAATCGACCGCGGAATTACGATTTCGATGATGATGAAGAGATCGTCCAAGCTCTGTGACTTTAACTTTTAATCCTTGATTTTCCTTTTCTAGGGCCTGATTACGTGACTGCATCTCTTGGAACTTCTTCTCTCAATACTCAGTTTTGGCTCTTTCCTCTTGAATCTTATGCTGCCACTGCTCTAAAGATCTCCCTAATCTGACCCTTTTCAACGTTACTTGAGCTTTCTTGTAAGGTGTCTTCAAGTCATCTCGATCTTTCTTGATTTTCCTCTTTTCTTTTTTCACCTTCTCGACTTCCATCTTTTGAACATCGACATCGAGACTCAAACACATTTTTTCCTCTTCGAGCTTCTCCATCCTCTTTTCAAGCTTTGAATTCTTTCTTTCGAACTCTTGTTTCATAACCTCCAACTCTAATGGAATCACTCGTAAGCTCTCCTCTAATGATCGAGCCACTCCCAAGATTGGCCTAGGGACATTATCGTTGACTCTCCTACCAAACCACCCTTTATACTCAAGGGTTGATGTCGAACCTTCAGTCAAGATCTTCATACAGAAAGGCTTCTTCCAAGCCTCAAAAATCTCTCGCATCCTCTTCTTGTAGTGATCTCCCTTATAGGAGAAATCGCTCTGACTAAACCCTTTGTAGCCGGTATAAACTGCCTTGCTCGATACTGCCTCAGAACAAGCAATGGTGTATATCCAACAACTCTCCAAATTCCTAGCAAAGGGACCCAATCAAAACTGCCACATCGGTAAAGGACTGCACTAGGAACCAACCAAGGAGCCTTCCACATAACATCTTCCACTTGAAGATTCTGAAGAATATCTATCCACCTTTCTTCTGAAATGTCATCTCTCCTAGGCATGTCCACTGCTTCCTTTAAGGGAGAATAACCCTAAAAGAATACTCGGTAAGGAACCATATCAAGCTTCCAGAAGTGGTTATGAAACCAAACCAACAGCAACTATGCTCATCCAATGAACCTTCCTTCACCAGCTCTTCGACATGCGCTCAAGGATCTTAATGTCTCAGCTAGGATTACGGGCACAGGTGTGTTCCGTTTACCAAGTCGATCGAATAAATCCGCAACCGCCTCATCTATATGCCCCAACGCCTTTAGGAAAATCACCATGCCGTAAATACTCAAAGCGAGGACGTCGACCGTTTTCTTTACGTCTGGATGCGTCGATATCAAATCCCTCAAAACTTCCCATGAAATGCACTTACTATCACCCTTTTGCTGCACACGAGCTATAGCCCACTGCTCACTCATCCTAATAATCATTACCAACTTCTTCGTAAAAGCTGGAAGGCTAACAGGCCTAACATAAGCCTTGTAACCCTGAATCCTCGGGCAACTCAATAAAGTCGTATACTCCTCTAAAGTAGGTACAAGATCAACATCATCGAATGTAAAGCAACTATAAGCAGGGTTCTAGAACTGTACCATAGCTCGAAACAAGTACCTATCTACCTTGACGTCTAGCAAATAGGGAAGGTCTCCGTAATTCTGATAGAATAGCTACTTAGCCTCTTCATCCCATTGGGCCCAAATATCTCTCAACTCCTGCAACTCATTCTGCGTCGAATTAACACGGGTGTAGTCCCATAACTCTGATGTATACCCCTCGGTGACACTATCTCCTTTCTCTAACTGGGTTTTCTCTGACCAAGTACAGACAAAAGCATTGTCCTCCACTTTATTAAGGTATTCGTTCCTCATTATAAAACTTTCTGTAATGACCCGAATTTTACCGATGCAAGAAAAGTGTATTTTCGGGTCTCCGTTTCTGAAAAATGGATTCGTAAATATTTATGAAATAAAATGAGTGGTCAATTAGAGTTTAATTAAGTGAATTTAATTTAATTAAGAGTAATTAAGTAAAAAGACCAAATTGGATGAAGTGTGAAAGTTTAATTATAGATTAAAAGAAAATAAAAAGGACCAAATAGGCAATTATGCCTAATGAATGAATTTAGGCTGCAAAAGATGGAAGAATCTAGGATTTTCTTAGATTATTTTATTATTATGATTTAATTGATATTAAATTATTTTATTATTTTATTAGGAAATAAAGAAAAGAAAGACAAGTGTATGATAATAATATGATACCAGTGTATGGCAAAAATAAAATACATGTTTAATAATTATTGTAAATACATTTGTAATACATGTGTGTGTTTATTTATTATTTAAATAAATATTAATGTATATATTAGTATTAAATTGATATTATACAATAAATAAATTAAAATGTGACAAGTGTATCGAAATGATTGGTACAAGTGTATAAATAAAAATACATACATTTGTAATACATGTATTTGATTATAAAAGATATTTATTAATTAAATAATTATATTATAATATTTTTATATATAATAAATATATTAAATTATGACAAGTGTGTGGATATAAATGGATACAAATGTAAAATAAATATTTGATATTAATTAGATATTTATTAAGTTATTATATATATATATATATATATATATAAACAAAGAAAAAGAAAAAGAAAAAGAATATAAAGAAACAGAGAAGAAACGAAACAGAGAAGAATATATATTGATTATTTGAATTGAATTGAATTATGAGTATATTTGATTATTTGAATTGAAATATAAATTGTTTGAAATTTTTAAATATGAGATTTGTGATATTTGGATATTTGTTATTGAAAAGTGAATTGAATTGTATTGAATTATGAATTTATGTGATTAATTAAAATGTGTATTGATTGGAAAAATTGAAAGTGAATTGAATACCCTATTAATGATGATCAAATTTGAGTCGGATATAGTTGGCGAGCCATAGGATTGGAAGTGTTCAAGGATACTTCGACCTCGAGTCGATGAGACCTTTGGGTGTCACTATATTTCTTCGGATAGATTCGATGAGGTACTGGTACCAACTTTACTTCAACTTAGGCCGATGAGACATGGGTGTCAAATATTGCTTTGAACTATCCGATGAGGCACTGGGTGCCATATTGGTGTGTTTGGTTGGATCCGTGTATCCGCCAAGGTCCGAGTCTTGTTAATAGGGGTAAATAAGTGAAAAGATAAATCGTATGAATTTGATTGATTAAGCTATTGGAATGAAATGAGAAATTGAATTGGGAATTGAAATGTGAGATATGACATTGAAAGCATGAACAAAAGGTTCATGAAATGATTGAAATTTAAATTGGTGATATATGATGCTATTTGATAAATTGAAATGTAGTCTGAGATCTATAAATCATATTTATACAGTGAAAGCTAAACAGGTTGGTAAGTGAAAAGAATGGAATGAGTTATAATGAGTTTATCTATGAATTAAATAATTGATTAATTGTAATTGTTTTATGATTTTAAGTGCTAGTTATATTTTATTAAGTATTTGGATTATAGAAATACCACTGAGTATACCATACTCAGCGTACGGTTTGTTTCCGTGCGCAGGTTAATCAAAGTTAGAACGTTGAATCAGCATCCCAGGCCGATCCCTAATTCAATGAGGTAAAGCGTGTTAATAGTTGGTAATGGCATGTGCCTAGGATGTCTTAAGTGTGTCATTTGGATTGTGAATGTAATGGTGAAATAAGTAAGTTTAGGTTTGATAATGGCATGTATAGGGTTTAATTGAAAGGATGTGAATGTGTTATAAACTTAGTTATCAACATTTTTCACTAAAATAGTTTTGGACAGCAGCAGCAGTTCAATTTTGAAAAATCATCAAAAATTGTGAAAATCGACTTAGAGGTTGAATAAAATATTAAATTAAATCTTATTGAGCCTATTTTCATATGAAAGAAACAGAGTAAGCAAAAGAAGTGTATATTAAGAAATATTTGAATTTTAGTGAGACAGGGTCAGAGCAATTTCTAAATCCCCTGTTCTGACTTTATAAATTTACTAAAAATTGTACAAAACGAATTAGGAGTTATAGTTTATATTTCTATATTCCTTAGTGAATATACTTTCAAGAGAAACAAACAGCATGGTTATTTGAACTCTGTACAGGGAGAAAATTGATTCGTAGTGAGGAGAGGTCAGAGTAGTAGAACAGTGCAGCAGGGGAAAATTTAACTAATAAACTGTACTAATTTGCTAGGCTAAAAATTCTGGAAAAAAAATTAGTAAGAAGATATATGAGTTTAGTTTCAGGGAAAATTTACGAATTTGAATTTCCAGTTTTGTAACTCGAGTTATGATTTATTTAGTGACCATGACACAGATGGACAGTTTACTTATGAAAGATGAAATAAATTGTTTTGATTTGTTTAAGTGATCGGAAAATTTTTATTGATTTCGGTTTGTTCCCGAACCGTTTCATTTGCATGTTTTAGGGCTGTCAAGACCTTTTCAGGAACATATTGATTGAATGTAAATAAATTATTTTTTTAAAAGCAAATTTTATGCCTGAATTAGTAAGCTAAGTCCGGTAACGCCTCGTGCTCGACTCTGGCGACGGTCTCGGGTAAAGGGTGTTACACTTTCTAATCTAGAAATTGAGCCTTGAATCGACACCTTTAAATGCCAAATGACATGCAATGACAGCAAAATAAAAATAGGTCAGTATCATATATATAAGAAAATGATAAACAAATACTTACAAGGGTAATTTTCTAAAGGTTATCACTATTTCCCTAGGGTAAGCACTTAAAGGTTCACTATATGAGTTTTAGCTCTAAAGCAAGGGTACCTGAACCAGCATATTCTTCGGTCCTCACCCATTATAGGCTCATATAGACCAAGTTCAGTTCAGGGGGACACATTTTCCTATGGCCATACGGAGATGAAAATCTCACAAAGACATAGGTACAGTATCCCGGAAGCAATCCACTAGCTCATACGAAGGTGAAAACCTCACGGAAGCGTAGCTTCTCACTCCCACTTAAAGGTGTGACCACAACGGTCATGCAAATGCAATGTACAGCAATAAGATAACAAACATATGCAGCAAACATATGTAAAAAGGATTTAAATTTTCCTAACTTCCGACATTAAGACAGAAAATACTCAATTTCTTGGCTCGACTCTCTTGATGTCCCCAGCGGAGTCGCCAAGCTGTGGAAACCTCCTTTTAAAAAGAGGTTTTAACAAAAACAAAAACGGGAGTCACCACCAATCTTTTAAAGTGTGATTGGATCACTTTATAAAATGTTTTGGTCTACGAAATTATGAGAAAATAGGTTCGGGAGTCGGTTACGTACAAGGAAGGATTAACACCCTTGGAACGCCCAAAATTGGTACCAAATTGAATAATTTTGTCTTAATGTCAGAAGTTTGAAAGAATTTAGAAATGAGATTTCCTTAAAACTGTAATGTTTTGAAAAAAGAATCAAGATTCATTCGCTTTGAAAGAGTACAAATATCACATCCAGCATAATTGGACACGATATCTTTAAACTTTCGTAGCTAAAATCATCTTATGATTGTAAAACTCGTTTAAAAGGATATTTTAGATATTTAGACAAACGGGAAATCGCAACCCAGCATGTTAGGGAACTACTTTTCGAATTCCCAAATATCAAAACATTGCCTCACTTTTTTTAAAAATTCCTTTTTGAATCAAATGAGATTTCTTTTGTTTTGAAAGTAATGATGTGTTTTACATATTACAAGAAATTAAATAAACCTGATTACAATATACATGCTTTATCATTTCATGCAAATATAGTATAGAAAATAATAAATAATGGCACAATTTACACAATATACGTTATCATTTTATAAACATATTATTATGAACACAAATATACATGCATTATCGTTACATGCAAAATACAACATAGAGTATAATGAATTTAATGGTATAAATTACATAACACATATATTTCATGCAAATGTACCTTAAATCAACATAAATAATTAATTTTCATGCAAATATATAAAAAACAATAATAAATATTATATGAAAATTTAACCTACTAAATAATATCAAAATAAAAAGAAAAAACCAAAAAGAAATAAATAAGCCAATTAAAATGTATAAAATATAAACTAAATAAAAACAAGATATTTAGAAATATATATCGAATAAATAAGAATGATAAAAGAGAACTCTTTTTAAAAAAATGATATTATATATAGGTTATATTATAAGGCATAATAACTATATAAAAAATGTACTAAATACTTATTTATATAAAAAAATTTAAAAATGTATATAATTTATAAATAATAAAATAATGTATACTTTATAATAAAATAAAGGTAATGTAAGGAAATATGATAAAATATATAATGTATAACATAATTTACAAATGATATAAATTATATTATAAATAATATAAAAATATATAATAAAATGTATATAATACATAAATTTAAAAATTATAAGGAGTAAAATATAATATGTAACAAAATAATATGAAAACAAATAATAAAATAATAAAATATATATAAATATAGTGAAATATATAAAATGTATATAAAATTTATAAGAAACATATAATAATATAATATACATGAATAAAAATAATTTTATTATTTTTATATATAATCAACATTTTAAAAAAATACATAATACATATATTAAAAAATATTTAATTAATAAAATATAAATAATACATATACCATAAAATAATAAAATATAATATAATAAAATAAATGGATTTTCGTATTTAATAATAATATAACATATAATTTTAATATAAAATAATAATATACATTAAATAAATAATAAAGTTTAAAATAAATGAACTTATAAGTGTAAGAAGACTAAAATTAAAAGCAATTAAAAATTTTGAGCTAATTTTAAAAAATAAAAACCATTTAGGCCTATTTGGAAAACGTATTAAAATCAAGGGACTCATTGAGCAATTTACCCTAATCCCAAAATGACACCGTTTCTCGAATACCGTTTTAAAATCGCTATGAGGACCAAATTGAGACAAAATTAAAGTATTAGGGTTAAATTAAAAAAATAAAATAAAATTACAAAGATTAAAAATGTGGGAGGACCAATTGGGTAATTAACCCATTTTCCAAAAACACGCGGATCCTCCTCGAGTAATCAGGTCAACACGCGGATCTTAAGCCTTGAAACAACGTTGTTTTGTGCTTATTGAATTAAACCAAAACGGCACCGTTTCATTTAGGCTATATAAGCCAAATTTCTACTTCAAAATCATTTTGCAACCCTGCTTTAAGAAAAAGAAAGAAAATCCTCTGAAGAGGACTTGGGGTCGGCCTCGGAGCTCTGTCAAACTGCCGTCCTTAGGCGCCCACACGCCCACGCGCCACCGCGAATGCCACCACGCACGGTGGTCAGAGGGTTAAAAACCCTCGTTCATTCAAGAAATACACAAGTAACCTCTTCCTTTTTTACAAAAGATCGATCTGTATACTCGTTGAAAAATAAATAACAGAATAAAAAAACTTAAATCACCTTTTAAAAGAAACTGCTTGAACTTCTTTTTTATGTATATGTATATCTTTCTTTTTTGTGAAAAAATCGGTCCTTTACATCATATTTGATTCAGGCTTTTATAGCCACTGTTTACAACATATTTTGGGAAGAAATCTTTTATTTCTTTCTATTTTTGTTTGTTTGCTGCTGTTTCTTTCTCTTTTTGCAGGTATCAAAAAATCTGGCTAAGATTGCGTTGTGGATGCAAATCTTGTCTGGTGACCACAGAACAGCCTCTGTTAGGAAGATTTCAGCACCGATAGAGGCGTAAAGGTCATCGGTGAGGCCTGAGATCACGGTGCACTGATGTGAGGCTAATAGTGGTGATGTTTAGAGTGCCCAAAGGATCTCGTGACCATCAATCTGACCAGCATTGATGAGGGCCAGCTGGAACATTGCGAGACGAATTGACTCATTGATTGCGGCGCAAACCCTAACTAGGGTTCCTTGAAGCTGGAGATAGATTGGGCCAATTGGGCCGATTAAGTCTTATGTTTAGATTATCATGGGTAGGGTGTAAATGGATTTGCTGGGTTTAGACTAAAACCGGGTGTAGGACTTTTGGTAGTTGGGTCAAGTGTAAACAGGTATAGGGTAGTGGTAGGCTTACTGGGTTGTAACCGGTTTTGGGCTTATCAGGCCTTGAGGCCTGTTTATTTGTAAATGGACTTTATTAATGGACTGTTTAAACACCTATTTTTTGGTATTAAAGCCCGGGTAAATTTGGGTTATTACACTTAATTTGGGTAAAAAAGGATTAACGTAATAAAAGTGGTAAAAACTAAAACAATGCATTAAAAATTGCACTTCTTTAAATAATTTATTAATAAAATAAAATATAAATTGTTGGTATTTAAATTATTTCATTTAATTTATTAATAATGTAACACCCTATACCTGACTCGGCCGCCAGGTCTGAGCTACAGTGTCACATTCGTTGTCGGAGCAACTATGATCAAAATAATCACAATTAAAGCCATTTAACATCCAAATGCAAACATTAGAAGCAAAATATATGATAAATATACAATTTCGAGTCTTGTACGAGCTTACAAAAACTCTAATGTTAACCTGAGATCGAATTAGGACTAAATTGTAAAATATTCACATTACAGGGTTAACGTCATGACACAACTTTTTCACGTTGAGACGTCGCTGCACAGTTTGTCACGTCACAACTTCAGGCTACTTGATGTTGCAACGTCGCAACATCACTTACTATTTTGGCCTCGTCGAGACGACGGGTTTCTCGTCTCAACGTGACATTATAGGTCATTTCTCGTCTCAACGTGGTACGTTCGGCGTCGTGACGTCACATACTATTTTCGCAATTCTTTTTCTATCAAGTCTGTAAATTTCAAGCAATATCAAACATAAACCAAACTCAACATCCTTCAGCCACACATACATTTCTAAAACGCCTAATATTGAATTATACCTCTATGCTCACATATAACCATTCATTTCTTTTCACCAAATTCCTTCAATTACCTAACCAAGTTCATCAACTAATCTAACATTCACAAAATAGAGATGCAAGCATATAAATGTTCATACATCTCATTTTAACCATGTTACCATTTCATGCAACATATCATAATCAACTAAAGAAAATATAAGTTGCATTATATATATACACATCAACACACATAATTTCTAAGGCATGAAAATGCAACATTTAATCATAAGTATCATTCTAATCCAACAAGATTTAACCTATTAGGTACATTCCAACTATTAATATAAAATATTTCACAAACATTGTTGATTCGGGTTCGAATTTTGTTTATTAAGAATACCTCTTCACAATCTACCGAGAATCTAAATTACTTGCGCATGTACACTGAATGAATTGCTCAGTGGTAATTCTACAATTCAAATCAATATAAACAAATTCATGCAAATGCATATGTTCAATCATAGTCTAACTCATGCCAATTCATGAAAATACTATCACTTTTATATATCTATGCTTATATTCATTTTAACTCAACAATTCTTTATGCATACATACATTTTTCTCATATAACATTCAATTTATTAGCATTTAGTTCATTTCCATATCCATTCATGAGTAATGTTAACTAATTGTTTATTAGAATCATAATTAATTTCATAAGTCCCTTTTTCACTTGAACACTTCAATCATTCTTGAGCCTGATAGCTCTTTCATACGTATTCAGCCCCTAGGGCTCATTTTTAACTCAATTTGAATAATATCACATTTCGTATTTCCATCACATTTCATTTTCATTAACATTTAATCAATTATTGTATTATTAAATCTATTAACTAGACACAGGCTTGGTACGAATACACGGATCTGTCACCCTAAATTGCTTGACAACAATGGTTTTACTTAATACACTAACCCTATGGCATGCCAACTATATTCGACACAGTTTGAACAACTAATAGGGTAATCAAATTTCAATTTCATTATACAATTTGATTTATGCTTTATCATGCTAGATTAATCAACAATTTATCAATTCAACACATAATTTAACATGTTCAACTCAATCTTGTACCAATTGCATATATCAAGCAAATCATGAAATTCTCTATTCTATTCAATTTAGTCCTTGCTTTGATATTAGATCTAAATTGCATCATTTTAGCTCACGCAATCATCGATACTCACCTTTAAATCCATATAATGTAGAATGATATAAATATGTAGGAATTAAAAGGTTACCAAATCATAGAATTACAAACTGAAAATTCCGAGCTATTCATCGATGGTTTTAGATTTTCCTTTTCCTCTCGATGGATATGGGTTAACACTAGCTATATATTAACATAAGCATACATCACTATTAGGATTCATCAAATTCACAATCAATTATTAATTTTGTAAATTTTACAATTTATTCAATTTATAGTCCTTAAAACCAAGACTAACCTAACTTTCAATTCAAAACTCTAATTTGAATTTGAATTTCACTATCTCCCATTAGGGACCTACTATTTCTTATTTCTACAATAAATTTTAAGTTTCATTTAATTTAGTCCCTAGTGTACGAAAATATAAATTTAGCATTATAATTTAGTCCTTTTTTACATCTAAGCTTAAAATCTATCAACTTACCATGTAAAATCAAGAACTCAACAATGGCAACTTGTTAAAACTTTAAGAATTTTAAAAATTGGTACATAGGCTAGCTAAATCAAGCTCCCATGACCTCAAAAACATGAAAATTATAAGAAAATGACTAAATTACACTACTCGGTTCATTGAATTAAAACATTGAAGGTTTTTCTTCTTCTTCTCTTTCTTTCTTTGGTCGGATGGAGAAGATAAAATTATCTTTCCATCCATTTTCAATTTCCTCGTATACTAAGTAATTTGATTAATTTGATTAATTAATCATAGTTTATACTTATTAAATTAGCATTTACTTAATTAATTAGTTATAAGCATCATCGCCCACTATCAACTATTTTTAACATGGTCTAATTGCTATTTTGTACCTTTGATTAATTGCAATTTAAGTCCTCAATTCATTTTTTAATTAAAAATCTATAACGATTGGACTTTACAATTTAGCCACTGAGTAGTAATTAACCACTAATTCAACTAAATTACTTATCCAAAATTTACCTCACCTATATACTAACTCCATAAATATCTAATAAAAATATTTATAGGCTCTATTTATAGAAACAAGATCTCAAAATCGTCTTTTTTGATACCATTGGAAACCGGATCGTTACAAATAAAATATAAATATAATTTCAAATTTCAAATTACATATAGTTTTATTTTCTATAAGGTGAAAGAAATAGGCTTGCAAAAACTATGTCGCTATAACTTCCAAATGTTGTTATAAGTGTGTTGTATAATAACCACATTTCTATAACAGGCAAAATCTTGGTAGACAAATGATGCTATTACTTAACACCCCTTATTCGTCTTCGTCGTTGGATTAGGGTTACAGGATGCTACAGTAATTAACAGGATAATAATATTCTATTTCAATTCCAAATTTAATTTAAAACAGTTATTCATAAATAATCATTCAATAATCATGCTATTAGTAAAAAAATGAGGCTTAAAATGAATCTATGAAACTCTAGAATCAATTCAAAAACAAGTAGGGACTAATTCGAAACATAACATAAAAGTACGGTGAAAACAAGGGTCACACGACTGTGTGGCCAAGCCATGTGACAAGTTGAGGCCGTGTGGTGCGATAATACACAGTTGTGTACTCAGTCCTATAGAAGGCTGATGCCATGTAGAGCAGGGTCACACAGCCGTGTAATAGAATGAAGTCGTATGGACCTAAATGCAAAATTCGTAACATAAGTCATACGACCATGTCCTAGATCGTGTAACAAACTGAAACCGTGTAAATTGGAGGTACATGTAGCACCTTATACCCAGTTCGGTCACCTGGCCCAAGCAATAAGGTATTATAACTGTTAAACATCTATATCATTTAGTAACTAGACATAAATAATCAATCAATCCATAATGCATTATAAATACAATGATCCCATGATATTCAATCAAAATCGAGTCTTAATCGAGCTTACGAAGTCTTAAACCAACTCAGAAACATATCTGGACTAAACTAAAAATTTCATGAAAAGATAGGCAAAAAGTGAAAACATGGGTCACACGGTCATGTGACCAGGCCGTGTGGTCCAGGGTCACACAGCTGTGTCGCCAAGCCGTGTAACAGACTGTGGCCCTGTAGACCATCCTGCACCAAAAATTAAATAGACAACATGGTCATGTCTATTATCTGTGTATGCCACATGATTGTGTGGTAGACCATGCCACAGGTTTTGGGTGCCTAAAATGTCTTCCAATACAAGAAAACACAACTTAGGATCATTTAAGCCTTAAGTCATGCAAAGTACCCTTGATCAACCTGTCATAGGGCACTAAAAACATGCCAAAACATAACATAGTTCATTCAACCTAAGTGTCTAACCAATATGCCAACATTGGCACCACAAATCAACCATTTACCATTAAGCATTCAATACCATTCATACCTTAAAGTTAATACTTAATCAATCACATATCATCGTTATGTCCATTTCTAGCATAATATTAAGCAAAGTTCACCAAGTAAAAGTCATCAAGTGCCCTAAAACATATAAGCTAAAACAACAAGCCAAAATACTTTATATGTACTAAAACATACCTATATCATCCACTAAAACAACTTCATTTCACCAATGCCACGTTTATCAAGTAAGATGCATTATAAGCATTATATCATGCTTTTGCTATCAAACACCACAGCCAATACAAAAAAAAACTTTAATGCTTACATCCAAATACATAATTCTCAATCAAGATGGCACAAAACTTAACCAAAGTACTTATATATATACAATGCCATAAACCTAATCACATGTCACTTATAACCGGGCCAAATAAGTAAATAACTACCACAAGAGTTGGAGGATAGTGTGATCTCCACAAATGATCCAATTGACAGCTCAAAATTGACAATCTACAAGGAAGAAAACAAAGCATGATAAACTTACTTAAAGCTTAGTAACTTCGTAAAATTAAACACCACATATTTGTCACTTAAAGTATACAATTTGAATTTAACATATAACTAAAATTTCTTGCTTTGTTTCACATTTCCTATCACACCAAATGGTTAAACATGTATGTATAATGTTACCAGGATCCCCAGATGATATAATTCACATGCCAATTCATAACCAGTAAGTACATACCCATTCATGTCATATATTCCATTTCTAATCATTCCATTAATTGTTTTTTGCTGAGTACTATAGTAAATTAACTTTGGATACGCGGGGAAATAATGCTCACACAAGCTGATGATTGGGACATCAACCATTACACGATGCTACTCATACAAGCTGATGAGAATCTGCAACAAATACTAGATTTCAACCATTGGTATGATAGAAATATATCACTGACATAGAGTGCCTGAAAACTTTAACATCGGTACATAGTACCTAGAAATATATCACCGGAACATAGTGCTTGGAAAACCCTAATGACATATCATTTGTATCCTAATCATTCACCAAGCTCACATGGGCCTTGACTCTTTTTCCACAATCTTTCCATTTATATATATAATAACACATTCAACATGATCATTTTCATACCTTATAATAGCACCGTTCATTTCAAATACGTATAATTCTATACTTTACATTTCAAACCTTCATTTCCACATGAATATTTATCTCAATGAACCATACCAACATTTATACATTTATACACATTCATAATTCAATTCAAACAACTAATAAGCAGACTAAACCTAATACGAACTTACCTAATGAAGCAACAACAAACACTACACCAAGGACTACTCGACGGCTTTCCCTTTTTTACGATTACTGACTGGTTAATTCGTTTCTTAATCTATATAATAATTTAATTCAATTATCTAATTTAAGTAACTTTAAATATACATTTCAAACTATACATTAACCATTACAGTAAAAGTATATTAAACTGAACATGTTACATCACAAAGACATAACTATGGATAACAAATAAGCAAAGCCATCAACAACAATAATTTTATTTGTTAAACATAAAATATTTTAACATATAAGCCAACCCATGCATACAAATATAGATAACAAATAAGACAAAGGCATGAATATCAACATTTTTAAAAATAAAGTACGTTAGCAATCAGTCAACACATGCATGCTAATGTCAAAAAGTAAACAAATGTATTACAGTAAACAACACGCAAAATCTTACTTTGTTATTTTAATTTGATTTGCATCCGATACATGCATATCGTTAAGGAATATTTTGAGTTTCACACTTTTTTTAGTCTGATGTGTCATATTTTTGTTTTGAAAAGAATTAGATATTTTAATATTTAAAAATAATAATATTATTTTTTTAGTGTTCGATTCAAATTTTAGAACTGATTTGATGATTCATAATTAACCAATAATATTAATAATTAAATACCTTAAAATCTAAATTAAATTATATTCATTGATTATATTTGATAAATTAAAATCAAAATTAAATAAATTCACAATTAATACTAAATTTATTTTATTAAAAAATACAAAAATTAAAACTAATAATATTAACAATTAAACAATATTTTAATTCTCAAATTATCCTTTAATGTATTTTAATAATACCGTCAGCAAATTGGACATTTTATTAGCAGTGTTAAGAAGAAAAAACATGTGACACTTAGAACTAATAAGCTTGGACACGTTGAATAGATTTTAGACCAAAACATTCGATGGAATTAAATGTTTGGTGTATTTTTTTACTAAAAATTACTTTACGGGTGAATATGAGAACTGAAGTAAAATTCAGAGACCATTTTACTATTATAAGTTTTTGGTAAAAAGACTTTTCCAGTTTCTTTTAATTTCGATATTGGGTAAATTAGTTCCTTTTAAAAAACTAGAGCAATTTAATTTTTATCAATTTCGAAGTGAACAACTAAATAAAATTAATCACAATGTTAACGTTTTTCATCAATTTTACATAAATTTGATTGATATAATAATAAATTTAGCTCTCATAGTTTACAAATTTTATCAATTTGGTCATGATTTAATAAATTTAACCCACAATTTTTTTGTGTGTAAATGTTGAGGCTAAATTTCTTAAACTTTATAGAATCAATACTAAATTAACAAAATATGTAAACATCAATGACTAAATTTGTTATTATACCAACCAAAATTATGTACAATTGACACAAGACATTAACGTCATGATTAATTGTCCTTGATTGCTCACTTTCAAAATTAACAGGGATTAAATTGCTCTATTTTTTTAGAAGGACTAATTTGCTCAATTTCAAAATTGAGAGAGATTGGAGAGATCTTTTCACCAAACTTGTTACCTATGAAGCGTCATTTCTTCAATTCTCTTGCTACCACAATCCCCTATTAAGAGGATGCAAAGAACGAATTAGTTCTCACTTCGTTGATACAATAATACAACAAGGATTGTACAAAGGAGAGAGTGGTTGTTGTTATGGAGGTCGGTTCACCTAGTCAGGGAGGAGAGTCGAAGGTTATAGAGAATAAAAGTGAAGAGAGTATAAAGGCTGAAAGTTAGAGTGTTGACATAGTGTAGGTTTAATATTCTTGAAGAGTCGATCCTTTCTTCTTTCTTCCTAGAGGTATTTATAGGTAAGGGTCCTATGAAAGATAGTGTTAATGTATTGGGCTTACCATCTAGCCATCATTATAGAACACGTGGGAGGATGTCTTTGATGGGATGAGGACGTCTGTGATAGGACATATTCTGTCATTCATTCTGACTTGATGGGATAAAATAGTTAAACTCATGTGATGTTTGGTGACCAACAACTTCATATTCTGTTAGTACAAATCTCCGATAAGGAAAACCTCGAACACACGAACGAAACTCGAACAGAAAAAAGAAGAAATAGGACAAGGCTCCAAGGCGTGTATCAAGCTATTATCTTTAAGGTTATATTCTCCTCCACCTATCTTCGGTGTGTAAAAGAGTTTCAAGCAAATTAACCTCGAGGATACAATGAAGCTAATGACTATTTGCGTTTTGCACTGACGAGAATAGTCCACTAAGCACTGAGCAATGTATAACAAGAAACTCAATTTCTACAAAGGGTTTCTGCAGTAGTACTTTATAGAATAATCTAATAATATTAGAAAATAGAGGAAGGAAAGAAAGAATTTTAGAATTTGTTGGTGTCATTTCCAAATGAAATCTCATTCCTATTTATAGGAATTTTCACGTCTCTTCATAGAGGCATTTTTCAATATGTGTCTTTTTGAATAAATAAAATAATAATAATTATTCATTTAATTGTATAACTATTCAAGTAATATTGTTTGAATAGTTATAATTCTTTTTCAAAAATCAAATGATATAACTTTTGACCAATGACCAAAAGATTTATTTTTTCATTAATTACACTCATTCATTTATAGTTATTGAAACACTATAAATATTTGAAAATATTCCAACAAGCTCCCCTATTTTCAAATATTTGTGTAACGTCCTGAATAATTTAATATTGTTTCTATGAATCTTGACACAAATATGTATCTGCTTCAGTGGCTAAGTGTTCTCTGTGTGTGTGTGAGGTCTTAGGTTCAAGTCCTATTTTTAGCAAATTCTGTCATTTTTTATCCTAGTCTTATCCCTGTTGGGTACGTTTGTGTTATATTTTTTGTAAACTCATATTAAAATGAGCCTGCTGGTTCGAGTGATAAGGAGCTAGCTTGCAAGAGGACTTATGTTCAAATCTCAGTGTGAGCGGGGGTGATGATTTTTGCTTTAGTTGACTGAGAGAGTTTGGGTGGAGTTAAAAGTCTGAGGTAGTTAGATATGGTTAGTGGGTAGGATATTGGGGATTAGGTTGTTAGTGGATGAGGAGGGGAGTTAATCTAAATTTATATTTTATTTTATTTTATTTTTTTCCTATTCTCTCTCTTCTAAAAATTTTTTACGTAAGTTTTTGCCTTTTTCTATTTTTCTCTCTTTCTTTCATTTTCCCCTTTTTAATTCTGCACTCTCCTTTTTTTTTCGCGTGCACTTTGAAATTTTGGTGTTTTACGTGCGATTAGGTAAGTGGGGGCTTTCACTTGTCAATAGGTTTCGATTTCAGCAAGCTGTTTGGGTTTTTCTTTTCGCTTGAATTCTTAGTGTGTGTAGTAAGGAAAGTTGATTCTTTGTAAAAGTATTGTGTAGAAGAAGACGATGAAACGGTGGTTTTCACTCGAATAGTCTAATCTGTGTGTGTGATCAGGTTTGATAGTAGTAAGTTTGTACGCGTTGCTCGATTTTGTATTGATGTATTTGCAATTTGATTGCTAGAAAGGTGTTCGGTATTTAGTTTTTAGGTTTTGGTGGTATCAGGAGTGGTTTCACATCAAAACCATATCAGGTGCGTACCCTAAACACGAAAAATTGAGGTTTGACAAAAGCCAAAAAAGGGCATTGTCAATGCCACACGGGTGTTTGTCAGGCTTGTGAATGTCATATGTATGGCCGTGAGCTAGACATGACCATGTGAGGGCGAATATGTGGCTATGTGGGCCACATGGGCTAGGCCAAGTTAGGAGTGTGGGCCCATACGAACATGCCACATGGGCGTGTGGGCCTAAAATTTTAAAATCTTTTCTAAGGTCGTACGTGTCATTTCGATCGACTATGGGCCTATCACAGTGTCAGTGAGGGCTAACCAAACCCTATTTTATGTGATCTGATACTCTGATAGTCTGATTTCAGTAGGAAATTGATATGTATGCCTAACTATACTATTAAGTATGTATTTATCTGTATACAAGTATGTTAAGCATGTTTATTCTGTTATTTTTGGCATCCGTATTATATATTTGTGTTTAGGGTGGGATTTGTATATGTGGAGGAAGTGATCTGTAAGGCGACCTTTCGCCTATATTCTGGCAGCTTAACTGCATATTATCTGTTATGTGTCGCATCGACATTATATGGTGTGTAGGGATGGGTGGGAGTATTTAACTCGGCATGGTGTGATGGGATGGTTGGAGATGGTGTATAGAGGATGGGAGTAGGATTCTGTATATCTGTTCTGTTCATCTGATTCTGATATCTGTTTCTGTTATGGACTTTGGTCCGAATCTTTATCTAACTATATATGAAATTCTGTATATGTTGCGTGACTACCTTTGTTGGGTTACACACTGAGTTTACAAAAACTCACATCTGTTTGTCTGTTTTGTCTAGGTAATCCACAGATATAGGCGGGTCAGTATGACAGAGGCTCAGTGGTGACCACTTGATAGGAAACTGTTATCATTATTATTTAATGGTTTTTTCTACATTTTTTGGCTTTTGTGTGAGTTTTTCTAATTTTTGGACTCTTCGGACTTTTTGGATTGATTGGTTTAAATTTTTGGTTTGGTTGTGTTATGATTTTTAAACTGTGACAATTTAAAAAAATATCGATTTTAAGCGAACAAATTTTATTTTTGAAAACACGAGCGTGGTTTTGATTTAAACTATTTTTCAAACTTCCGCTTCAAAATGATTTGGTTAACCTTAAATGATAGCATGTAACGGTTTCAGTAATGAATATATAAATGAATACGTTTTATAAAACTTGGACGATCTATCGAAGTATCACCATTTATAATATCCTTCTTCTTAACACTCCCAGATTCGGCCATAATGTCTTGGCCAGGTTTGGGGTGTTACATTTAGTGGTATCAGAGTCAAGTTACAAAAATTGGGCTGTGAATTTTTGGGTTCCAAAATTTCATTTGAAAAAGACTGGTTTCAAGCAAAATTTGCTTTATCCTGATCGAGTATGTGGTACACTGAGTCTCCGGCGCCGATCTTGTAAGTATTTTTGAACTTAGATAGAATTTCTAAAAACACTATAGTTAGTACTTTCTGAAACTATACTAAGTTAGTTAGAGACTAAAACCTTTGAAACACTTCTGAACTTCTGATAATTTAAGCATAAAATATCTATTAATAAACACTGGAACTGATGCATAAAATTTTATAATGTAGATAAAACTGAAAATACGAAGAGCACTCGTGGAACTTATGGTCATGGTATTTGTAGGCTCGGAGATCGCCATAGGGGGCTCGAGTTAAGTCTTCCTCTCTGGACAGTATGTCGAATTTAGTTACGAGTGAGACACCAGTTTCTCTTGCTACTGAGGCTTGGTCTCAAAGCCACTCGGCTAAGGATGACACACTGTCCCAAGCTATGTTAAGAGTGTTGGAGAGGGTCGTTGGACCCAATTCTAGATCTGGGGACCGTGGGTCTGTAACTGAACGACTCCGATCCATTGGAGCTAAGTTGTTTAGGGGCGTCACTAGAGTCGCCCCTACTATGGTCGAGAGGATTATGAACGACATTGACTTCACTCTTGAGCAGAAACTCAAGCGCCCAGTCTCTTTGCTTCACGACGAAGCTTATCAGTGGTGGTTGTCGGTTGAGGAGGGTACTCAACCGGATCGTCTGAACTGGGACTATTTTAAGATTACCTTCTAGGGAAAATATGTGTGCACAAGCTATGTTAATGCTCGTAGGCATAAGTTCATGAATCTTACACAAGGTGAGAAGTCTGTGGCCATGTTTCTAACATTGAGCTGTAACGGTCGAGGTATGGTGGCATCCGAGTATGAGAAATGTGTCTGTTTTGAGGGCAGTTTGAGGGATAGTCTGAGGGTTCTGATTGCTCCATAGAGGAAGCGTGAGTTTGATGTTTTGGTAGAAAAGATAAAGATCACTAAAGAGGTTAAGCGTGTAGAGCACCAGAACAGAGACCGAGAGATAAGCAAGAACAAGAGGGATTCAGATCCCTCTAGTTCTATTCAAAGGCCTAAGAAACAGGCCAGACCTGATGGGCCTGTTAGAGTGGGAGTTTCTGTTGCTCCTTCTAAGATTCAGCCTTGTGGTGACTGTGGTAGGTGCCATCCAAGCGAGTGTTAGAGGATATTAGGAGGCTTGTTTGTAGTGTGGGTCTTTAGAGCACCGGATTAGAGGGTGTCCACATCATTTTAATCAGATGCAAGCTATAGGACCAGGTTCTGTTCAGCCTCAGGGAGTAGTACAACAGCCACCTAGGGGTCGTGGACAGGCTAGGGGTGGTAATGGTATGGGCCGATGACAAAGAGCATCGGGTAGAGGTACTAATTAGACTGAGACGAGGCAGCAAGCACTGATTTATACTACTCGATGCCTAAAGGATAGAGACGCCCCTGAGGTGATCACGGATACGTTCTTTATTTTTTATGCTCCATATACTATTTTGATAGACATAGGTTCTACACATTCCTATGTAGCTAGTTATGTTTCCAAGAACTTGGGGATTTCTGTTGAGCGTACTTATGGCGAGATTACTGTACTGAGTCTGTTGGGGCAAGCTATTTGGGTTAGTAGACTATATAAGAATGTTCTGTTTGTTCCGTTAGAGGTACAAGGGGCTGTGTTTCCGGCAATTTTGATAGAGCTACCATTTGGGGAGTTCGACTTAATTCTGGGTATAGACTGGTTAGTTGAGCACTGAGTTAGATTGGACTGCGTGACTAAGAGGGTTGTTCTGAGGACCGAGGATGATAAGGAGGTGGTTGTGATTGGTGAGTGTCGAGATTACATGTTTAACGTAATCTCTGTTTTAGTGGCTGAAAAGTTGGTTCGAAAAGGGTGTGAGGCATATTTAGCCTACGTCAGTGCTTCAATTTCTGGGGACTCTTCTGTCGGGGATATGAAAACAGTAAGAGGATTCTCAAATATATTTCCTAATGAGCTATCAGGTTTACCACCGAATCAAGAAGTTGAGTTCAGTAGTGAGCTTTTACTGGGTACAGCTTTGGTATCTATCGCTTCATACCGTATGGCACGGAAGGAGCTTACAGAGCTTTAAGCTCAACTTCAAGAGCTTTTAGATTGTGGTTTCATCCATCCTAGTATTTCTTCGTTGGGGGCACCGATTCTATTTGTGTAGAAAAAGGAAGGTACCATGAGGATGTGCATTGACTACCGGCAGTTGCATAAATTGACTATAAAGAATAAGTACCCCCTTTTGAGGATCGACGATCTGTTTGATCAGTTTCATGGGGATACGATATTCTCAAAAATAGATCTTCGATCTAGGTATCATTAGCTTAGGGTTAAGGAAGCTGATATTCATAAGACGACTTTTAGGACTCGTTATGGGTACTACGAGTTTCTAGTTATGCCCTTTGGTTTGACGAATGCTCTAGGTACATTAATGGATTTGATGAATCGAGTTTTTTAGTTATATCTAGATCAGTTCATCGTAGTCTTCATCGACGATATTCTGATATACTCTAAAACTGAGGATAAGCATGATGAGCATATTAGAGTAGTGCTTTAGATACTTTAAGAGAAATAATCTACGTTAAGTTGAGCAAGTGTGAGTTTTGGTTGCGGGAAGTAACATTTTTGGGGACATGATTTCTGTTGAGGGGATCCGAGTTGATTGTAGAAAGATTGAGGCTGTGCTTGATTGGAAACAACCTAAAGCAATTTCTAAGATCCGCAGTTTTCTGGGTCTTGCTGTTATTATCGTAGATTTGTTGAGGGGTTCTTACTGATTGTAGCTCCTCTGACTAAGCTTCTGCGCAAGAATGTTTCTTTTGTCTGGAGTAATGTGCAACAATCTAGCTTCCAGAAGCTCAAGTCTGTTCTAACTTAGGCTCATGCGTAGATTTTTAGTTTACAGTGATGTGTTGTACATCGGTGTGGGATGTATACTAATGCAAGATGGTAAGGTTGTGGCTTATGCGTCCCAACAGCTTAAGTTGCACGGGGGAATTATCCAACGCATGATCTTGAGTTAGCTGCCGTGGTGTTTGCGTTAAAGATCTGGAGGCACTATCTGTATGGTGAGAGGTGTATCATCCACACTGATTACAAGAGCCTCAAGTACCTCCTTACTCAAAAGGAGTTGAATCTTAGGTAGCGTCGATAGATTGAATTGCTCAAGGATTGTGAGTGCACGATAGAATATTATCCCAGTAAGGCCAATGTGGTGGCTGATGCTCTCAGTCGTAGAGCAATGATTGATTTGAAGGTGATGTTCGCTCGTATCAGTTTGTTTGATAATGGGGGTCTGTTAGCCGAGTTGCAAGGTAAGCCGACTTGGATTAGGCATATTCGAGAAAAATAGTTGGGGGATGAGTCTCTAGATCTGCGGTTTCATCAGATTAAGAATGACAATACTTTTGATTTTGGAGTGAATAATGATGGAGTTCTGCATTTTTGAGGACAGGTTTGTGTACTGAACAATTCCTATTTGAGACAGTCGATTCTGAGGGAAGTGCATAGTAGTCTTTATGTTATGCATTCCGGTGGTAATAGGATGTATCGAGATATCTGTGAACTGTACTGGTGGCCGGGTTTGAAACGAGAGGTAATAGATTTTATTGCTCGTTGTCTGATGTACCAGGAAGTTAAGGCTAAACACCAGTTCACCTATAACAATAGTTTCCAGTCTAGAATTTAGATGACACCTTATGAGGCTTTGTATGGTCGTAAGTGTCATACTCTGCTATGTTGGACTGAGTTGGGTAAGCAATGGGTTTTGGGTTCTGAGTTGGTTTCTGAGACTGAAGATAAGGTTAGACTAATTCAGGATCGTCTGAAGCCGGCTTCTAATAGACATAAATTTTATACGGATATGAAAAAGAGAGATATCGAGTACTTTGTGGGTGATTTCGTGTTTCTTAAGGTATCTCCGTGGAAGAAAGTTATGAGGTACGGTCGTAAGGGCAAATTAAGTCCTATGTTCATTGGGCCGTATAGGATTCTAAAGCATGTGGGATCGGTGGCTTATCAGTTAGAGCTACCTCCAAAGTTGGACCATATCCATGATGTGTTTCAAGTCTCGATGTTGAGGCGGTATCGGTCTGATCCATCTCCCGTTGTCTCTGTTGAGGAGATAGAGTTAGACCAGATTTGACGTTTGAGGAGGAGCTGGTTTAGAATTTAGGTCTAGATATTAAGGTTTTGAGGAAGTCCATTCTGTTGGTAAAGTATCTATGGCTGAATCATGGCACTGAAGAAGCCACGCGGGAACGTAAGGACTTGATGCGTCAATAGTATCCTCATCTGTTTAAAATAGGTAAATTTCGAGGCCGAAATTTCTTTTAGGGGTAGAGTTATAACGCCTTAAATAATTTAATCTTGTTTCTGTGAATCTTGACACAAATATGTATCTGCTTCAGTGGCTAAGTGTTTTGGGTATGTGTGAAAGGTCTTAGGTTCAAGTCCCACTTTTGGTAAATTCTGTTATTTTTTATCCTAGCCTTATCCTTGTTGGGTACGTTTGTGTTATATTTTTTGTAAACTCATATTAGAATAAGCCTACTAGTTGAAGTGGTAAAGAGCTAGCTTGTTGAAGGTATTGTGTTCGAATCCCGCTGTGAGCGGGGGTGATAATTTTTGGTTCGGTTGACTAAAAGAGTTTGGGTAGAGTTAAAAGTCTAAGGTAGTTAGATGTGGTTAGTGGGTAAGATATTTAGGGATTAGGTTGTTAGTGGATGAAGAGGGGAGTTAATCTAAATTTGTATTTAATTTTATTTTATTTTTTCTAGTCTCTCTCTTCCAAAAATTTTTGACATAAGTTTTTGCCTTCTTCCATTTTTTCTCTCTTTCTTTCATTTTCCCCTTTGTAATTTTGTACTCCCCTTTTGTTCTTCGCGTGCACTTTAGAATTTTGGTGTTTTATGTACGATCAGGTAAGTGGGAGCTTTCACTTGTCGATAGGTTTCAATTTCAGTAAGCTGTTTGGGTTTTTCTTTTCGCTTGAATCCCTAGTGTGTGTAGTAAAGGAAGTTAATTCTCTGTAGACGTATTGTGTAGGAGAAAATGGTGAAACGATGGCTTTCGCTCTAACGGTCTAATCTGTGCATGTGATCAGGTTTGATAGTGGTAAGTGTGTGTGCGTTGCTCAGTTTTGTATTGATGGATTTGCAATTTTACTGCTAAAAAGGTGTTCAATATTCAGGTTTTAGGTTCTGGTGGTCTTAGGAGTGGTTTCACATCAAAACCATACCAGGTGCGTACCCTAAACATGAAAAATCGAGGTTCGGCAAAAGCTAAAAAAGGGCATTTTCGACGTCACACGGGCATATGCCAGGCCATGTGGCTGGCTGTGTGCTAAACACGACCGTGTGAATGTCGTAGGTGTTGTCATGCACAAGACATGGCCTTGTGAGGGCAAATGTGTGGTCGTGTGGGCCACACGAGCTAGGCTAGGTTGGCTATGTAGGTTTTGGGCCAGGTCGTGTGGGCCCACGAGGGCATGTGGGTCCAAAATTCTAAAATTTTTCCTAGGGTCGTACGAGTCGTTCTGATCGATTGTGGGCTTATCGTAGGGTCGATAAGGGCTAACCAAACTCTATTCTATGTGAACCGATACTGTGAGTCTGATTTGAGTAGGAAACTGATATGTATGCCTGACTGTATTGTTAAGTATGTATATATATCTGTATACGAACATGTTAAGCTTATTTATTCTGTTATTTTTGGCATCCGTATTATGTATCTGTGTTTGGGGTGAGATTTGTATATGTGGAGGAAGTGATCTGTACGACGACCTTTCGCCTATATTCTGACAGCTTGACTGCATATTATCTGTTATGTGTCGTATCGACACTACATGGTGTGTAGGGATGGGTGGACGTATTTAACCCCACATGGTGTGATGGGAGGAGATGGTGTGTAGAGGATGGGGGTAGGATTCTGTATATATGTTCTGTACATCTGATTTTGATATCTGTTTCTGTTATGGACTTAGGTTCGAATATGTATCTGACTGTATATGAAATTCTGTATATGTTGTGTGACTACCTTTGTTGGGTTACACAATGAGTTTACGAAAACTCATATTTGTTTGTCTGTTCTGTCCAGGTAATCCACAGACATAGGCGGGTCGGTGTGACGGAGGCTCAACAGCGACCACTTGACGAAAAACTGTTGTCATTATTATTATTTAATGGTTTTTTACTGAAATTTTTGGCTTTCGTAAGAGTTTTGTAATTTTTGGACTCTCCGGACTTTTTGGACTGTTTGGTTTAAATATTTGGTTTGGTTGCATTATGATTTCTAAACTGCGATGATTCGACAAAATATTGATTTTACACGAACAAATGTTATTTTTGAAAACACGAGCATGGTTTTGATTTAAATAGTTTTTCAAATTGCCATTGCAAAATGATATTAAAGGATAACATGTAACGGTTTCAGTAATAAATATATAAATGAATAAGTTTTATAAAACTTAGACGATCTGTCGAAGTATCATCAGTTACAAAACCCTTCTTCGTAACACTTCCAGATTCGACCATAACATTTAGACCTAGTTTGGGGTGTTACAATTTGAAAATGTTCCAACAATCTTCCCCACGTTCAAAATATTTTAGATTTTGATATTATGGGAAATCAATTTGCATAAATGAAGGTGTCTTATATTTGAACCTTCGCTTAATGAAAACATATTAAAGTTAATTGAAATTGCATGGTAGAATAAGCTTTGAACCAGTTATTCCATTTGATTAACCGAACACATCTCACAAAATGATTTCAACATTAGTCAATGTATAGTATCTAAGGACACTATTACGGTCATGTGTCTATGTCTTCCTTTCATGAGTGCTGTCAGAGCCAAGCCCTTGAGCTCTTAGAAGCGGCCACACTTTTACTCACATAGGTAGATCCCATCAAGAGTGTTATTGTAACAGCCCGATTTAGGGCCTAGTCAGAACAGTGGTCTCCGGACCACAAATTTGAAGTTATAAAAAATTATTTTATTGTTTCTATGAGGTTATAGTATGATTTTATTAGTGCATGAAAAATTTGGTGAGCTAATTTTGATGTTATCAAGCCCGATTGCGAAATAAGACTAAATCGCATAAAAGGTAAAAGTTACATTTTAGTACCCAAATGTGTTAAATAGCTAGAGATTTAAAATTTGGGGTCTTTAAAGGAAATTAGACCTTGTGAAATAGCCTAGCCAGCCATGGAGTGAGGGGAGACAAATTTGACAAAGTTAGGTGATGATGAGGTCATCAATTTGCCTAGTTTTAAATTAAATAAAACAAAGGTCATCTCTTCTTTATTTTTTCTTCTCTTCACTGATTTTTATCAGCCATTGTTGGGGTTTTGAGCTTCAAAAATTTATAGCAACATTAAGCCTCTCCAGTAAGTGACTTTGATAGTTTATTTTAATGATTTTTGTATTTTTGAGACCCTTAAAGCATGAGCTTTCAAATGAGGGTGATATCTTGCAAAATGGTCAATAGTTTAAGATTTTGCCATGAATTTTTTTGAGATGTTTATTGAGTTTTTTGGAAGAATATGAGTCCTAGTTGGGTTATAAACAACTTTTGTGAAAGGTGTTAGCATGAAAACACCTAAAGGGACTATTTTGCATGAGTTGTAAAATAGTTAATAAGTATGTGAAATAGTGAGATTTTAAAGTTGCTATAAGAGTAAAAATAGCTTGGTTAGGCTTGAGATACAAATAAATTTGATGAAAATCGATATTCGAGCATAGGGATAAAATGGTCATTTTGTCAAAGTCTAGGGGCAAAATGGTCATTTTACCAAAGATGTGAATTTATGATTGCTTAATCCTAATTAGTGACTAAATGAGTGCACATTGTCATTATAGATCAAGATTTACCCAATCCGAACCTAGATTAGGGGAAGGTTAAGCAAACTGACTAAACCGAATAGTCAAGTACTTTTTGTAAACCGAGGTAAGTTGTATGTAAATAATACAACTACACTGTTAATACTTGTACTCATATTGCCATTGAATTGATATTGTATAAGTTGCTAATTTATAAGTTAAGAATGTCCAGTAATATTGAGATAATAGAGATATCCCGTTGAAACATTAGGATATGAACTGGATATTCGTGCCAATGCATTGGGTGATTTGTGCGCCAGTGTAAGACATGTCTGGGACATCTTCGGCCACATTCGGAAAGCCAGTGTAAGACCATGTCTGGGACATGGCATCGGCTTCTACACGAGGGCTAGTGTAAGACATGTCTGGGACATGCATCAGCCATACTATGATAGCCAGTGTAAGACCATGTCTGGGACATGCATCGGCCTCGACAGAGATAGCCAGTGTAAGACGTGTCTGGGACACGCATCGACTAAGAGTTGTGCTAGTGTAAGACACATGCGGGACATACATCGACAGACGCATATATATGAGAGAGCGGTGTAAGACCATGTCTGGGACATGGAATCAGCAATATATCCCATGATGGAGGTTCATAGAATATTCAGTAGTGTTCCAAACGTTTCAATGGTGAGAGTCATAGATCAATTTTGATAAAGAAAGAATAATCATGTTGTGAGTGTTACAAGTACCTATATGGTAAGCATGAGTAACGAGCTTAATTTAGAAAATGTGATTCGAGTAGAGGATAATGAGTAAGTTTAATTATGTTTATCTTTGAGTTATAAGTATGATGACTGCTGGTGAGATTTTTATTGTATATTTATTTATATGCACTAAGCTTTATGCTTACCCTCTTTCTTTTCCCTCTTCTTTTAGTGTCGCCAAGCTAGCTTAAGGATCCCTTAAAGTCAGAGATTCCGATCCGCAACAATCGGTATAGTTTGATTTGTATTTTTGAAGGTGGCATGTATAAGGCTAGACTAGGATGTTACATCATGAGAAGTGTTTATGTATTTTGGCTTAAGTCAAAAGCCCTTTATTTTGTATCAAGCCCAGAATAATGGCTATTATTCATTTTGATGAATGCATATGATGTTCTTTCTATGGTTGAATTAGTGCCCATTATGATAAGGTTTGTGTATTGAAAGGATCTTGTGTGGGTTGTGCAAAATGGATGACCAAAGGGCTTGGAAAATAGCCTAGTTTGTCCACACGGGTAAGATACACGGGCGTGTGTCTAGACTGTGTGTGACACACGGCTCACGTCCATGGGTGTGTGTTATGGTCATACGTCCCCTGCACTTTAAATTTTGAAGTCATTTTAGCACACGGGCAGGCCAGACGGGCGTGTGTCCATGCCATGCCATAAAGTCAGTATGCATGCTAGTAGAACACGGGCAAGAGACATGGCCATGTGTCTCAGCCGTGTGAAGGACACGATTGCAGGGCACGGGTGTGTGCTTGGGCCGTGTAGTTTTGGCAGAATGCCTAAGTTTTTAGACACGGGTTCGGGACATGGGCGTGTCCTTAGCACACGGTCGTGTGCTCTATACCCACACGGGCGTGTGAAACTTTGCTGTATGAGAAATTCTAAGTTTTTCACGAGTTCTTAGTTGGGTTCTTAACCACCTCGGATATATGTTTTGGGTCTCGTAAGCCCATGTTTGGGACAGATTACATGAGAAAGGAAAATTTCTTAAATTGTTCGAGATTTCATGACCCGGTTTTGTATAGTTGAATGAGTTTTAGTAAGGTAATACCTCGAACCCTATTTCGGCATCGGATATGGGCGAGTGGTGTTACAGTTATTGTAATTATAACACTTTAATAGATTTATGTTCTGGGTCCATGAAGAGTACATTACTCATCATTCCCTTATCATTACGGGTACCTAGCACTTTAATCTTAGGATATATTTATTTATAGTGCTAACAGTCACATACTAATGATGTACTTTGTCTCATTGAACTCAAGACTTGACTTTATATCAAGCGTTGAGTCAAGTTTCCGTCATGGGTAACTCTAATTAATGGGCTTGAATCCCATCCCTTTTGAAGTCTTGTTGGCTATATCTCTAGCAAGACTTTTTGTCAAAGGATTCGCCAAATTTTCACTTGACCTCACATAATGAATAGTGATCACTTCATCAGAGATTGATTTTCAAACATAGTTATGTCTTAATCCAAAGTGTCTAGACTTTCCATTATATACTTGGTTATATGCCTTTGCTAGAGTAGCCTCACTATCACAACGAATAGAAATAGGTGAAATAGGATTAGGCCATAGAAGTACACCATAAAGCAAATTTTTTAATCATTCTGCTTCTTTAGATGCAGTGGCTAATGCAATGAATTCTACTGCCATGGTGGAATCAGTAATACATGTTTTTTTCTTGGAACCCTAAGAAATGACTCATTTACCAAGAATAAAGATTCATCCACCAGTAGATGCATGATCTTCCAAACTTGTAATCCAACTAGACTTATGTAAATAAGAATACCAATTAGACTTGTATATTTCAATTCACCAATTTTCCTATTAGCATTAGATACTAATTTTATTTGAGGATCCATAGGTGTAGATGTTGGTATACAGTTGAAAAGATCAAACTTTTTAAACATCTTTTCAATGTAATGTGATTGTGATAAAGCTATAGTGCTTTCATCTTGGGTTATTTTAATCCCAAGAATAACATCTGCTACACTCATATCCTTCATAGCAAAGTTGTATGACAAGAATTTATTTGTGCTTTTTATTTTTTCCATATCCGTGCAAAAAATGAGCATGTCATCTACATATGAGAAAATTATAACACATTTTCCATTTTCAAAATTTCTATATATGCAATTATCGGATCCATTTATTTTATATCCATTAGCTAAAACAATATTGTCACACTTTTGGTGTCATTACTTTGGTGCTTGTTTAAGTCCATATAGAGATTTAACAAGCTTACATACATTATGCTCCTATCCTGGAACAACAAATCCTTCTGGTTGTTCCATGTACACTTCCTCTTCCAATTCACCATTTAAAAATGCAGTTTTAACATCCATTTGGTGAACAACCAAATTATATATTGAGGTAAGTGATATTAAGAGTCTAACTGTAGCAATTGTTGCTATTAGAGCATAAGTATCAAAGTAATCAATACCTTATTTTTGTGTAAAACCTTTGGCTACCAACCTTCCTTTAAATTTATCAATAGTCCCATCGAGCTTCATTTTCTTTTTGAAGATCTATTTACAACCTATTAGTTTGGAACTCAATGAAAGATCAATTAATATCCAAGTTTGATTTCCCATTATTGAATTCATCTCATCATTTATTGCTTCTTTCCAAAAAGCAGAGTCTTGAGATTTCATTGCCTCTTCAAATGTAATAAAACCAAATTTCATATTATAACAATAATGTATCTTATTGCATATACATTCACCTTTTCCTTTTACAAGAAACATAATGAAATTTGGTCCAAAATCTTTGACCTTTTTAATCTTTTTACTTATTCTTAACTCTTGACAAGATTCATCATTATTATCAATTTGTTCCAAAGGAATCTCATTCTCATTTGAAGAATGAATCAATTATTGTGGCTATAATTGTCTTTAAATAGAATTAAATCTGTTTTCACCAAAAATAATATCTCTTGATTCAATAACAGTATTAATTGAAATTGAATCATTTGGTTTAATTACCATGAACCTATATGTCTTTCTATTATGTGCATATCCTATAAATATGCATTCAATTCCTCTTTCACCTAACTTTTTACATTTAGGTGTTGGAACTTTGACAATAGCTCTACAGCCCCAAACCTTCAAAGAATTAAGGTTTGGCTTCCTTTTCTTCCATTGTTCATAGAGGTTATTTTAGTTTCCTTATTAGGAACTCTATTCAATATATGACAAGCTGTTAGAACAGTTTCTACCCAAAAATCTTGTCCAAGACCTGAATATGATAACATTGAATTTACCATTTCAGTCAATACTCTTTTTTCCTTTTCAGCTACACTATTTTGTTGTACTGTGTAAGGGGCTGAAACTTGATGGACAATTCCGGTGGACTCAAAATAACTTGGATTATAGTATTCTCCACCTCCATCCGATCTTAAGCACTTGATAAATGATTCACACTGAAGTTAAACTTTAGATTTATGAACTTTAAAATTATCAAGCGCTTCATCTTTTGAATGCAATAAATATACATAGTAATATCTAGAACAATCATCAATAAAAGTAACAAAATATTTCTTTCCACCTAATATAAGAGTGTTATGCATGTCACATAAATCACTATGTATCAAACCAAGCAACTTTGTTTTCCTTTCAACCTTAGGGAAATAGTTTCTTGTAATTTTAGCCAACATACATGTATTACATTTTTTAATTATATTATTAAAAACAGGAATTAAATCTAACTTATGCATGTCATTCAATTTTCTATAATTCAAATAACCTAATCTATAATGCCATAAACAAGAAGATTCAACCACATAAGCATAAATAGTATTTTTATTCTTATTACTAATATTGAGTTTTGACATGCTCTCATAAATATACCCTCTCCTTACAAAAATTCTTTCCTTGGACAGAATAAACTTATCTGCCTCAAAAACAAGTTTGAAACCAAACTTATTCTAAACACTAAATTCTTCCTAACTTCTGGTACATAATATACATCATTCAAGGTTTAAACCTTTCCAGAAGTGAATTGTAGTTCAATAGACTTTTCCTTTTGATTGTTGCAGTGGAAGAATTTCCTATGTACAAGAAATTGTCATTTTCACATTGTGTGAACTTTGTGAACATGCTTTTGTCTTTGCACACATGTTTGGTTGCTTCGGTATCAATCCACCATGCATTATCATCTTATGCCATATTAATTTCAGATATGATTGTAACGAACTTTTCGTTATTATCAACCTTAGAAGATGATTTCTTCTTTAAAAATCGACATTCGTTCTTGAAATGTCTTAGTTTACCACAATGATAGCATGAGCCGTTTTGTTTCTTTTTGAACTTAAGTGCTCTATCAGTCTGTCTGAACTTTTTCTTAGATGGTTTAGTAGTCTGTACTTCCTCTGTAACATGTACTTTGGCATTTTCAGAATCTAGGTTATGATCTTGCTATCGATATTCTTCTTCAATACGAAGATGGTTTGCCAAAGCCTCAAGAGATATTTCCTCTTTCTTATGTTTTAGACTTCTTTTAAAGTCTTTCCAAGATGGAGGAAGTTTGTTTATTATGGAGGATACAACAATCATTTCATCCATTTTCATATCATATTGGTTAAATTGATTCAACATTTTTTCAATATCATGAAATTGTTCCATAACGGAATGACCATCAACCATATGATAGTTATTGAAACAACTGACAGTAAATTTCTTACTTGTAGCATCTTCGATCATGTATCTTATCTCCAATTTGTCCCATAAATCCTTAGCCATGACCTCGTTCTGATAGGTGTCAAGCAAACCATCAGATAAACCATTCAATATGTGGCCTATGCACATGTAATCAAAATTGTCCCATTTTTGTCTTTCTCGGGTTGCAGTAACATATTCGTTTTCATTCTCTTCCAGTCTTGGAGTATCCAAAACATAGGCAATCTTCAAAGTTGTTAATAAGAAGTGTATTTTTTTCTGCCATCGTCGGAAATTGTCACCATCAAACCGATCAAGTTTGACAAAGTTAGAAGCCAACTCCTTTAGTGTTCCACATTCATGTGTTGTGGTAGTCATCATGAATTATAACATTAAAATTATTAATACAAATCTCCTGTGAGGAAAACCTCGAACACACGAATAGAACTCGAATAGAAAAGAAGAAGAAGAAATAGGACAAGGCTCCAAGGCGTGTATCAAACCACTATCTTTAAGGTTATATTCGCCCCCACCTATCTTCGGTGTGCAAAAGAGTTTCAAGAAAATTAACCTCAAGGATACAATGAAGCCAATGACTTTTTGCGTTTTGTACTGACGAGAATAGTCAACTAAGTACTGAGCAATGTATAAAAAGAAACTCAATTTTTACAAAGGATTTCTGCAGTAATAATTTATAGAATAATCTAATAATATTAGAAAATAGAAGAAGAAAAGAAAGAATGTTAGAATTTGTTGGTGTCATTTTCAAATGAAATCTCATTCCTATTTATAGGAATTTTCATATCTCTTCATAGAGACATGTTTCAATAGGTGTCTTTCTGAATAAATAAAATAATAATAATTATTCATCTAGTTGTATAACTATTCAAGTAATATTGTTTGAATAATTATAATTCTTTTTTAAAAATCAAGTGATAATTTTTGACCAATGACCAAAAGATTTATCTTTTGACTAATTACACCCATTCATTTATAGTTATCGGAACACTATAAATATTTAAAAATGTTCCAACTTATTCTCAATGAAGATTACATCTCCCATTGTCCGTATAGTCATCTCGGAATAGTAAGTTTATAGGTGACCTCCTAACTTCAGACACTTTTCTAATTTGCCACGTATCATGTTGCAGATAAGGGTATAATACACTCAGATCTTAGTTTAACATAAAAAAAATATGGGTTTTTTCAGTCTACCATTTACCATATAATTTCGAATTGAAAGTGGATTTTTCGACTTAAATTGAGAATTTTTTTAGGATTTCTCGAATCTAAAGTGAGATTTCTTCGGAAGAAAGTGGGATTTTTCGAATCCAAGGTGTTGTCTCTTTAAACAAAAATGGATTTTTTCAATGGAGAAAAGGGTTTTCAGCTTTAGGAATTGAAATATGTTTTTTTTTGGTATAATGTGAAATTTATCTCTCAAAATTTTTTATATTTTTTTATTAATTTGACTTTAATTCATTTTTTGAGTTAGATTTGAGCTGAAACTTTTAATAAGAGTCAAATTATTTTTTAATAAAAATACTAATTAAAAAGTTAAATCTAAACATGACAACCCGTATGAATTAAAAAATATGAATTATGAATTTTTTTATAATTTTTAAATTTTTTGTTGACATGAAATATAAGAAAAATATTATCATGTTCACATGAAGTACATATGGATTACCAACGGGTTGCTGCACCAACATTATTTAAAAAAATTAATGTTTTAGTCGGTATTTTCATAAAAAGAGTAATTTAACTCTTTTTGAAAAGTTAATAGCCAAATTTAACTCAACAAAAAAAGAATAAAGATCAAATTTGACATTATGCTTTTTTGTTTCAAAGGAAAATAGGAATGATTTTTCAAAGAAACCTAAGTCAACCTAATTTTTGGGCATAGTTTTCAAATTAGTGTCCTTTTCTCTCATTCTTCTCTTTTTTTGGTATTTTATTTTACGGTTTATATTCGAAGTTCGTGGCTACTCTCCAATAATATCAACTCCAAGGTTCAAACTTGTGTTCTCCCCTTAGGAATGTAATATGTCTTACCATGTTACACCCAACTCTTGTTGATAGGAGCGAAGCCAAAAATTACTTTAAAAGGTCAAAGATGAATTATAAATTTTAAGGGGTTAAAGTATAATATACCATTATATTAACTTATAATTTTTAAATTTTTAAAGAGGATCCAAAGTAATTTTACCATTCTACGCCCTTGTTGGATGTTTGTATCTTTTATGAAAGGGTTAAAGCTTAATTTAGTCCTTGTATTATATCACTTTGGTATTTAAAATTTTTTATATCAATTTTAGACCTAAAGTTTTAAAACTTTATACCCTTACTCCAAGGTCCAACTCTATTTAAAAGAAAAAAGGTAACGTGGCATGTTGGGAGCTGTCTTGTTCCACCATCTTTTCGAAATAAATTAAAAAAATAAAAGCAAGAATTCAAAAACAGCAAAAAAATCCCAAAAAATAAAAATAGAAAATTTTTAAAAATTAAAAATGTTTTCAGAAATTATAAAATATATTTTTATTTTTAAAAATATATAAAATTTTAAAAAAAGTAAGAAATTTTTTTTTAAAGCACATCAAACATGATATATTGCAAATTAAAAGAACTCTTTTAGTCCTTCGGCGGCTAAATTTTCAAAAAATAAAAATTATAAAAATTTATTTTGAAAAAAATAAAATTAAAAACTAATTTCGGTAAGAAATAGAAAAAATTTTAAGGTTAATAAAAATTACTATAGATATTTATTTATATATCTATATTATTTTGTGTTTTTCCCAATTTTTTTGAAGTTTTCTTTATTTTCTATTTTTTAATTTTATGTATTTTTACAAAAGGGAAGTATGTTTTTATAATTTCTGGGTTTTTTTAATTTTAAAAATTTTCTATTTTTTAAAAAAATGAGATTTTTTTATTTTTTCTCTTTTTTTAAAAAAAATTATTTTGAAAAAAAATGTTACGCACTAAAATTAGTATTTATAATGTGTTAGATTATATAAAAAATTAAGCATTAACTTCAGTGGTTAAGGAGTTTGGGTGTGTATTGGAAGTCTTGGGTAAAAATATCAATTTTTGAAAATTTTTTTATTTTTGTCTCTATCCCTATATTGGTTTTTGTGACTTAAATTTTGTTTCCGTTAAAGTTATGTCAAAATGAGCTTGCTGGTTTAGTGGTAATGTGTTTGTTTACCCTCAGGTTTTATGATTGAATCTCGGCATGGGTGAAGTGTCAATATTTTTGCTTTTATTGGTGGAAACACTAGATAGTAGAATTTGGGTGTGTTTTAATTAAGGAAGAAGTCTAATAAGATTTTAGAATAAGGTTGGTTGGGTGGTTTTTATCTTTTATTATTGTTATCTTAATCTATTTGTTTAATTTTGTTTCAAATTCCCCAAAATAGGGTGGTTAGGCACGTTTCCCTCTATCTTCCATGTTTCAGTCAACCTTTTATTTGATTTGATTTGATTTTAATTAATTATTTTCTTGTCTTTCTTCAATTCTGGTAGCTATCTTTCACCCTTTCCAAACTTCACGTTTTTGTTTAATTATGTTTTATCCTCTTTGTTTAGTTCTTTTGCGCTGTTACTTTATTTTCTTTTTTTCATGTTTGATAAATTTGCTTGGAACCGTAGTTTTTGATCTGTTGACTGCAAGTTATGGGTAAGTTTTCTTTTCGTTCGTTCTTATAAGGATATGGTTTGCAAATATTTCTAGACGATGGGGTTATGAAGTTGTGTTTTGGGTTCGTAATAATTTTAGTACGTTTTTAGGGGAAAATCAAGAGATGATCAGTGCTCCTCCAACGATTTAAGTGTCGTGTGGTTGTTGTTTGTTGACAGTAGTGTACATATGCGTTGTTCGGAATTGAGAGGCTAAGTTCTCAGTCAATTCTTGTTTGAATTTGGAAATCAATTACTAAATTAATCGTTGGGATACTGTTTCTAGGTGCTGGGAATCATGTGGTTGCATCCGTATCAAAATCGAGCCAGTTGTGTAACAAAAAACCCGGGAAATAATGAATGGCGAAAGCCGAAATTGGGCACTGTCGACGCCATATGGCTGTGTGATAGATCATGTGCTGGGTCATGTGCGACACACAGTCTGGGCTATTTTGGGCCGTGTGTGGGTCATGTGCTAGGCCGTATGGGCCACACGGGTTGGGCTATTTGGGCCGTGTGGGCCTCACGGGATATGGGCCCAAAATTTAAGATTTTTCCCTAGAGCCTTACACGTCATCCCGAACGGTCATGGGCCTTCCGTAAGGTCGGTATGTGACTTAATATATTATAAGACATGAAATTTAGACATCTGTTGGTAGAATTCTATTATCCATAAGAATAATGAATACGTATGATAAGTATGTGGTTCATATCTGATATGTTGTACATGTAAAGTTATGTCATGTTTAATTTCTGCTCTGAACATGTATAATATTTTCTGTACTCTGCATCAGGGTCGGGTTGTAAATGGCATGTGGAGGAAGTGATTCTGTAAAAGGCGATAAATCGATTATTGATTTGGCAATTTAGCTGCAATTATTCTGTAAAGTGTCCTATGGACACTATGTGGTGTGTAGGGACGGATGGGGGCTTTATACCCATATAGCGTATTGGGATGGACGAAGTTGGTGTGTAGCAACTGGGGGTAGGATTATGTTTTGCATTTGCTCTACTCTGTTATAAATCTATTTCTGATAGATCTGTATGATGTGTAATTTAATGTGTTAAGTTTATCGTTATACACTGAGTTTCAAAACTCACTCTCGGTTTCACTTATATTAGGTGGGTCGGTGCGTCGGGAGCTCGGTTATATTAGTATTTTGATACTTTGGCTATTTTAAATTGGATTAAGTATTTTGTAAAATTTGGACTGTTTGGACATTTGGAACTGTCTCGATTTTTGGATTTTATTCTGGACTTTTGCATGAAAATTGAGGAAACGATTTAGAAAAAATGATTATTTTCCTGCAACCAACTGTTTTCAAGAAAACAAACTTGGTTTTCCAAAATATAATGATCTAAGAATTTTCGTTGCAAAGTATTCGATTTATTTAGAAAATGTAAACAAACTGCGTTTTTAATTAAATAAATATGTCAAACACATTTTCTAATAAAACGGGCTTTTAAGTAACAAAGTACATGAAGGTTTTTTTCAAATAAACGAAAGCTGGATTTACAACTATTTTACATAGCATGTTCAGATCTAGCCATAATGTCCAGGCTAGGTTTAGGGTGTTACATTTAGTGGTATCAAAGTCACGTTGCAAAACTCGGGCTGTGAAATTTTAGGTTCAAAATTGAATTTGTAAAAATTATTTTTCCGAGTAAAGTTTATTTTTTTTTAAATGAATCTGAAAAGTAAGTTTGTGGAATATCAAGTCTCGAGTGCCGATCCTATAAGTACTTCTGACTTAGAAATATTTTAATTTAGAAAACTCTGAAATGATTAATATCGTAATAAGATAGTTAGATATTGAAACATTTTTGAGATTTCTAAAATTTCTTCTGATAATTATTTGAAGCATAAAATAACTGCTAATAAAAATTGGAACTGATACATAAAACTTCGTAATGTAGATAATCTATGAATATGATGAGTACTAGTGGAACACATGGACACGATACCTATGGGTGCAACGGGCACCATAGAGGGCTTGAGCTAAGTCGTCCTCGATGGGTAGTATGCCCAATCTGGATACGAGTGAGGCGCTGGCTACACCTATTATTGAGATTGGGTTTCAAATTCGCTCGGTTGGGGACAACGCATTATCCCAAGCAATGCTTAAAGTTTTGGAGAGGTTTGCTAGGCCCCATTCTGGTTCTGGGAGCCATGGGTTAGTAACTGAACAACTTCAGTCCACTGACGCAGAGTTGTTTAGGGGTGTCACTGGAGTTGTCCCAACTATGGCCGAGTATTGATTGGAGGCCACAGAGAGAATTATAAATGATATCAATTGCACCCCTGACCAGAAATTGAAGGGTGTAGTATCTCTATTTCACGATAAGGCATATCAATAGTGGTTAACGGTTGAGGAGTGTACTCAGTCGGATCGAATTACTTGGGTCAGTTTAAGAGCGTCTTCCAAAGTAAATATGTAGGGGCGAGTTATGTGGATGCTCATAGACGCGGGTTTATGAACCTTACCTAGTGGGACAGGTCTGTGGCCAAATATGAGGCCTAGGTTTTTAGACTGAGTCGTTATACTCATGGGATGGTGTCAACTAAGTATGAGGAGTGTGTTCGCTTTGAGGAAGGTCTAAGGAATAATCTGAGGGTTTTGATAGCTCCATAGAGGGAGCGAGAATTTCCTGTCTTAGTGGATAAGGAAAAGATCGCTGAAGAAGTTAAGCTCGTTGAGCGCCAAAATAATGAGTGTGAGAGGGGTAAGAATAAGAGGGATTTGGAGCCCTTTAGTTTTGTTCAAAGGCCTAATAAATGGGCTAGGTTCAATAGGTCTTTGAGAGTTGAGGTTTCAGTTGCACCTACCATGGCTCAATCGTGTAGGGATTGTGGTAGACTCCATTCGGGTGAATGTTTGAGGAGGTTAGGAGCATGTCTGCAATGTGGGTCGATGAAGCACCATATCAGGGATTGCCTATATCATTCTAGTCAGATGCAATCTCCAGCTCCGAAATTTGTTCAACCACAGCGAGCAGTTCAGTAGCCGCCTAGGGGCTGTGGTTTGGCCAATGGTGGTAATGGTATGGGTAGAGGGTAAAGAGCACCGGATAGAGGTGCTAATCAGACTGAGATGCAGTAGCCTATATTGGTTTATGATCTTAGATGTCATGAGGATAGAGACATTGCTCACTTCCTCTTATTTTGCATTGGTAGATATAGGGTCAATACATTCTTATGTAGCTAGCTCTACTTATGTAAACTTGGGGATTTCGGTTGAAAACATCTCTGGAGAGATTATTGTACTTAGTCTGTTAGGTCAATTCATTCGAGTTAACAAACTATATAGGAATGTACTGTTAGAGATACAAGGTGTTGTGTTTCTTGCTAATTTGATAGAGCTACCATTTGAGGAATTTAATCTGATTTTGGGAATGGACTGGTTTGTGTAGCATCAAGTCAATTTGGATTGTGCTACTAATAGGGTAGTTCTGAGATCTGAGAATGATGTGAAGGTGGTTATGATTGGCAAGCGTCAGGATTACTTATCCAATATAATCTCTACTCTCGTGGCCAAAAAGTTGGTATGAAAAGGGTGTGAAGCGTATCTGGCTTTTGTGAGTGATTCAGCTTCTGTGGGTTCATCTATTGGGGACATTCAAATGATTAAAGATTTTCTGGATATTTTTCTTCAGGAGTTACTGAGTTTGCCTCCAGACCAGGAGGTCAAGTTCAGTATCGAGCTTCTACCGGGTATGGCTCCGATGTCTAATTCTCCTTACCGTATGGCACCGAAGGAGCTTATGGAGTTAAAAGCTCAGCTTCAGGAACTCCTTGATCGAGGGTTTATCCGTCCTAGTATGTCTCCTCAGAGGGCACCAGTTTCATTTGTAAAGAAGAAGGATGGTACCATGAGAATGTTTATCGACTACCATTAGTTGAATAAGTTAACGGTGAAGAATAAGTACCTATTTTTGAGGATCGGTGATTTATTTGATCAGTTTCATGGGGTTTCTATGTTTTCCAAGATAGATCTCCGTTATGTGTACCATTAGCTTAAGGTTAAGGAGGTTGATGTCTATAAGACTGCTTTTAGGACTTGTTATGGGCACTACGAGTTCCTAGTTATGCCCTTTGGTTTGACAAATACTCTAGTTGCATTCAAGGATCTTATGAATCTAGTTTTCAAGCTGTATTTAGATCAGTTCATTGTGGTCTTTATCGACGACATTCTAGTATTCTTTAAGACTGAAAATGATCCTGATGAGCATCTTAGAGTGGTTCTTCAAATACACCGAGCGAAATAGCTCTACACTAAGTTGAGCAAGTGTGAGTTCTAGTTGAGGGATGTGACTTTTCTAGGGCATGTGGTTTCTACGGAAGGAATCTGAGTTAATCCTAGGAAATTGAGGCTGTGCTTGAGTGGAAAAAACCAAGGAATGTTTCTAAGATCCATAGTTTTCTTGGGCTTTCAGGTTATTATCGGAGATTTTTCGAAGGGTTCTCACTTATCGTAACTCCTTGACTAAGCTATTGCGTAATAACGCCCCATTTGTCTGGATTGAGGAGCAACAATTGAGTTTTTAGAAGCTTAAATCTATTTTAACTCAGGCTCCTATTTTGATACAGCCTGAATCTGGTAAGGAATTCATGGTATATAGTGATGCATCTCATGTTGGTTTGGGTTGTGTTCTGATGCAAGATGGTAAGGTAGTGGCTTATGCATCCCAACAGTTTAAGTTACATGAGGGCAACTATCCTACGCAGAATCTTGAGTTAGCTGGAGTTGTATTCGCCTTAAATATTTGGAGGCACTATCTATATGGTGAGAGATGTATCATTTACACCTATCACAAGAGTCTCAAGTATCTCTTTACCCAAAAGGAGTTGAACCTTAGGCAGCGTAGTTGGATTGAGCTGCTTAAAGATTACGACTGCACTATTAAGTATCTTCCTTGTAAGGCCAACGTGGTCGCCGTTGCTCTTAGTTGTAAGGCAATGATTGATTTGAGGGCAGTGTTTGCTCGCCGAAGTCTGTTTGATGATGGAAGTCTGTTAGCCGAGTTGCAAGTTAAGCTAATTTGGATTGATCAGATTCGAGATAAACAATTGAGGGATGATTCTCTGATGGGAGTCCTTCAGGTGAAGAATGGTAGTACATCTAATTTTGGGTTGAATAGTGAGAGGGTTATGTGTTTCCAAAGACGGGTTTGTGTACCTAATAATTCTGGTTTGAAAAAGTCCATTCTGCGAGAAGTGCATAGTAGCCTATTTGCTATACATCCTGGTGGAAATAAAATGTATCGAGATCTTTGTGAAATGTACTAGTAGCTTGGTTTGAAACAAAAGGTGGTGGATTTTGTTTCTCGGTGCTTGACGTGCCAACAAGTTAAGGTTACTTCAACCTGTTAAGATTCTCTTATGGAAGTGGGAACGTGTGACTATGGACTTCGTTAATGGGTTACCCTTAACACTTTCTAAGAAGGATTTTGTGTGGGTTGCCGTGGATCGGTTAACCAAATCTGCCCACTTCATTCTTGTTCGGACAGATTACTCTCTTTAAAAGTTGGCCAAGTTGTATGTTGTCGAGATCATGAGACTTCATTGGGTATCGGTCTCGATTATTTCTGATAGAAATCCTCGCTTCACTTCTCAGTTTTGGAAGAAACTTCATGAGGCTCTTGGTTCGAGGTTGGACTTCAGTACTGCATTCCATCCTCAGATAGATGGTCAATCTGATAGGGTAATTCAGATATTGGAGGATATGCTTTAGATTTGTGTGATTGATTTTCGAGGTAGTTGGGAGGATTTTCTGCTGTTAGCCGAGTTTGCCTACAATAACAGCTTCCAGTCTAGTATTCAGATGGCACTTTACGAGGTTTTGTATGGTCGTAAGTGTCGTACTCTGTTGTGTTAGACTAAGTTAGGTGAGCAACGGGTTTTGGGTCCTGAGTTGGTTTCTGAGACTGGGGATAAAGTTACACTGATTCGGAATTATAGGTGATTATGTGTTTCTTAAGGTATCTCCATGAAAAAAAATTTAAGGTTTGGATGTAAGGGCAAGTTGAGCCCTAGGTTCGTTAGGCCATATCAAATTCTGAAATGCATGTACAGGCCCAAATCTACCCGGGCCATACAAAAAAAAATGAAAATACCAAAATAAATAGTCCACAGTCTATTACAAAACAACTAAGCCTAAATTACAAAGCCCAAAACACTTAAACATTTTCACAGAAACCCTAGCCCCCAACAGCTTTGCATCGCTGCTCCCACGTACAGCCTCCAGCACTACCACGTTGCCTCTGTACTCTCCACGTCGCCATCACCGTACCTGCAACAAGGACAATAACACAATAACACAGAAAATATGGCAAAAAGAAAATAAAAAATTTGTATTTATTTTCTTCTTTCGGCTATAAAAGCCACAAGAACTAATGTATTGTTTTTTACGAATACTCGAAATACGAAGATTGAAACAAAAAGCAATCAAAACAGAGAAAAGTTTCAAAGGTGGTCTTTTATTCTATTTTTTTTCCTATTTTTGTTTATTATTTCATTCATAATCAAAAGTAAAAAAATAAAAAAGGGCCGAAATCTTACCTTTTCCTTGCGTGTGCCATTGTGGGAAGCCGAGGTTCGTCATTTCCGATGAAAAATGTCATTTTTTAGGCCGAAAAGTCGAAAAACCCAAAAAAAGGGCCCCTTTTGTTTTCCGACCCCCGTGGACGGCGGCCGGAGCCATGGCCGGAGCCCGGAGGAGAGGAGAAAAATTGAGAGCTTTTTTTGTTTGTTTTCAAGAGGAAGTGGGAAAATGAAGTTTAAAATAAAACTTTTGATTTAAATAAATGAAGCAAAACGCCGTCGTTTTGCTTTAGCCATTTAAGGGCCAAAACGGCATCATTTAAGGCCTCCAACCCGATACCCGACCGCTTCAAGGGAAGGATCCGTGTGTTTTCAGAAAATGGACTATTTACGCGATTAATCCCTCCACTTTTTCGGCCTGCTTCAATTTAATCCTTTTTTGTTTTATAATTTTATCACCAAATCTTATTTTATTTTCGATTTGATCCTTAGACTTTTTGAGAAGACAGACGCCTAAAAAACGGTGTTGTTTTCGATGACCCGAAATCCAATTCATTTTCAAATGGGATCCGCGTTTAATTGTTGTACTGGTCTTTCTGATTTTAAGAAGATTACAATCTGGTCCTTTTACTTTTTTTTATTTTTACAAATTCGGCCCTTCAATTTTGTTTCATTTTTAATTTAGTCCTTCGCCTTGCCAGATGAAACGCTGAGCATAAGGGCCAGGAATAATTTCATATTCAGTCCCTATGGATTTTCTTGCCTTATACTTTAGTCCCTATTTGCTTATTTTATCACAACTTTTACTGTTAATTTCATCTTTATTATAATTTAGTCCTTGGCCCATTTAATTCAAAATTTTATGAAAGATTTTAGTTAATTGTGTACTCATTCATTTACTATTCTTTTATTCGTTTCTTTTATATTTTAAATTTAATGTTATTTACTTGTTTTATTTATTTATTTTGTTATTTATTCGTTTATTGTTCATATTATTTATTTATTACTTCTACTTTTAAAAATCTAAACTTAACATTATGTATATCTATTTTACTTATTTATTTATCATTCTATACGCTTTATATACATATTAAAAGCTTGTAAAGTTAATATTTTCTTTATAAATATTTGTTGATTCGTGTATTTTCATACTACTAATTATTTACTTATTTATCAATTTGTTTATCGTTTCTTTCCTTATATATATATATATGGTTTCATTGTCCCATTCATTTTTTAAACATTTTTATGTTATGTTTGTTTATTTTAATCATGCATTTTTCATTTTATTGCTTTATTTATTTATTTATTTATCGCGACCCGATTATTGATATTGTATTCATCTTTGCAATTACATCATTACTATTATAACATTTTATTATCTATTGTATGTTATTATTAATTATTACATTAATTTGACCCAAACACGTAAAAAAGGAATTTTCAATGAAGGCAATATTCTGCGTTTAGAAACTCGAGAAGGTCTTACCCTAACTTATGAGGTTTCGATTTTTCTCGTTGGATCTAAACAACCAAATATCCTTTTAAAAATCAAAATACAACTTTTAAAAATAAAACAATTAAAAGGCAAGCTTATTTTGGAGGGTTCAAATGTCGTGTCTTAACTTACGGGATGTGACATTTTCTTATCTCGAGACGATAGGGCTTTTAATGTTCGTTTCAATTTATTCAAGCATTTTTTAAATCAACATTAATAAAAACAAAGGGGATCTTATTTTGAATTCTTTTCGAATTTTCAACTTTCGACGTTAAGACATTAATAAATCAATCAGGTACCAATTTTGGGCGTTACGAGGGTGCTAATCCTTCCTTGTAAGTAACTAACTCTTGAACCCGTTTTCTCGAATTTCGTAGACCAAAATTATTGTTTTAATAAATTAAAATGTTTTATTAAAACGATCGATCACAAGGTGAGCCAATCACACCTCGTAAAAAAAAGATTGGTGGTGACTCCCATTTTTCGTTTTCTTTTTAAATAAAAGTCGACCATTTTCAAAATAGAAAAAGTGGTTTCGACAGCTTGGCAACTCCACTGGGGACAAAATAAAAGAGTCAGGCCACGATTTGATTAATTATTGTCTTATTTGGTCAAAAATTGATAAATTGATTTAAAATTACGATCCTTTCATTGCATTTCATCTGTCATTTTTGTGATCTTTGTCATAATATTTTTACTTTATTGGTTCGAGTCTTTGGATATTTCTGCATATTGCATTGCATGACCATTTGATGTTACCCTTTTAAGTGGGAGTGAGAAGCTAGTCCTTCGTGAGGTCTTCACCTCCGTATAGGATATTGGATCACTTTCGGGATACATCCGTATCTATATTTTTGTGAGATTTTCATCTCCGTATAGCCATAGGGAAATGTATTTCCCTGAACTGAACTCAGTCCATATGAGCCTATAATGGGTGAGGATTGAGGAATTTGTCGGTTCAGGTACTATTTCTTTAGAACCGAACCACATATAGTGAGCCATAAGAGCCCACCCTAGGTAGAGCCGCACTGAACCATTAGTGGTTTCCCGAATAGGTGCTTTATTATTTCTTGCTTACTTTAAATTTTTAGTTTTGTATAAAATGTACTGACTTGTTTTGTTTTGCTTTGACTGTGATTGCATGACATTTCCATCATAAAAAGGGTGTTGATTCACGTTCGATTACTAAATAGAGAGCTTGCCGTGGAGAACGAGTTTCTTGATAAAGTGGAGGATAATGCAGCTGTTCGAATATGGTCAGAGAAAACACAGTTAAAGAAAGGTGATAGTTTGGTAGAGGGGTACACATCGGAATTATGGGACTTCACTCGTATTAGCGTGACACAAAACGATCTCCAGGCATTGAAAGAGATATGGGTCCATTGGGATGATGAGATCAAGCAGTTATTTTACTGTAATTTTGGTGATCTACCCTATCTACTCGACATCAAGGTGGGCAAGCACTTGTTTCGAGCTCTGGCTCACTTTTCGAATCCCACCTATAGCTGTTTTACCTTTGGGACGGTGGATTTGGTGCCTACTGTGGAGGAGTATACAGCCTTGCTTCATTGTCTGAAGATTCAAGCTGACAAGGCCTATTCTAGAGTCGTCAATATCCCAACCTTCGTAAAGAAGTTAATAAATATCACGGGAATGAGTGAAAAATAGGTCGCGGCTTGGATCAAGAAAAAAGGAGAAAGCAAATGTATTCCTTGGAAAGTTTGAGAGATCTGATTTTGGCACACCTAGATATGAAGAAAAGGGTCGATATCTTTGCTTTGAGCATTTATGGGCTAATGGTTTTCCCTAAAGCGCTAGGGCATGTAGATGAGGCAGGATTTGTTTGACTGACTTGATAAGAGGGTCGCGCCTGTTCCCACAATTTTGGCCAAAACATTCAGATCTTTGAATAGATGTTGTAGAACGGGAGAGGGAAGATTCATCGGATGTGCGCAACTATTGCTAGCTTGGTTTTACAGCCATTTCTAGAAAGTAGAAAAATTTTCTTATCGGGTATTCTCCAAGAATTATTTTCCATTAAAAGAAGTAGTGGTTACACCAAGGCCAGAAGACATATCGGAGGAAAAATGGATAGCGATCCCCTGAAATCTCCAAGAAGAGGACGTTGAGTGGAGAGCTCTTTGGATAGTTCCCAATGAGATTCTATACCGGTGTGGGAACTTTGACTGGGTCCCTCTACTTGGGATCTGGAGAGCTGTCGGATATGCTCTTCTACTGGTGTTAAGGTAGCACAGATCGAGACAGTTCATACTAGCAACAGATGGGCTAGCTTAGTGCGAGTTTTCATATAAGGGTGATAACTACAAGAAAAAGGTTCGAGAAATGTCTAACGCATGGAACTAGACTTGCCGGATGAAAAGATTTACTGTAGGTCTGATGACAACCCCCAAATATAATCGGTGGTGGAGTAGAAGAATCAATGACAACATCCTCGGGCAAAGTCAAGAAGGCACTCGACTGATGGAAGAATACCTGCAAGTAGTCCCCTCCGAGCTAGAAATCATAAAATAAGATTTTGAAAGGAGGAACTAGGTGCTCAGAAAGAAAATAGAACAAATGGAGGAGGAAAAAATGCATTTAAGATTAGATGTTGATGTTCAGAAACTAGAGGCCAAGAAATTGAGAAAGGAAAAGAATAAGGCAGAAGAAGATTTGGATAGCTTGAAAACAGATTATAAGACGTTGCATTTATCGATGAGAATCGCCAGATTGGGGAAAACGCCAAAGCAATGGTGACAAAAGATTCAGGAAGAAAAGATTAGAGCCGATCAATGGGAGAGAAAATTTTAAGATACTCAGGTTCAAAAAGAGGCCCTAGAAAAGAGTTTGTCAGAAAGCCGAAGTGAAAAAATCGAATTACAAGCTAGAATAGCATAACTAGAAAAGTCGCTTCATTAGTATCGTAGTCGCAACTCTATAATTGAGCTAAAGGTGAGCTTAAACAAGATTGAAGAGCTGAAAAGGAAGATAGAAGACCCTAATTAATTAAATTTATTTTAGTTAATCTAGAAACTAACAAAAGTTTATTAACTAAGCATCGTTACGATACTAGCGCCAAAAATAAAGTAATGGACCAAATATTGGAAAGGTTAGAACAGATTCAAAGAGAAATGCAAGATCAACTGCAAATGCAAATGTAAGAATAATTTGCCAAAATTAAACAAGACATGAGGGATCAAATGCTAGAGTCCCAAAAGAATATGATGAACCAGTTAACCCAGTTGCTGATTGGAGGGCTAAAAAAAGGAAAGAAACTTATGGTCAATCCCGGGGACGATAATAAGGACCCTGCTTATCGTCCAGAGTTTACCCCAACAAACATCCAAGCACAACCAAACGCATATCTACAAAGGGTGTCCGTTAACATCAAGCCCTAATATGAGACAAATACCTCGGAACCAATAGGCTTCCCGACAGGTTCAGGCTCCAACCCAGGAGACAATTCAGCAAATCTCGTTGTCTCTGATCTTGATGATATAGCAGAAATAGAAAAGGTAAGAGGGGAGCTCCCAAAACAACTTGAAGACCGATGCAAATGGCTAGAAGAGAAATTCAAGGCATTGGAAAGCGTCAATTACCATTGTGGAATTGATGCTAAAGACTTGAGCTTGGTTCCAGATCTAGTGCTCCCGTCCAAGTTTAAAACCCCGGAGGTTGAGAAATATAATGGGACCAGCTACCCCGAAACTCACATTACAATGTTCTATTGGAAGGTGACAGGATATGTTAATAATGATCAACTATTGATTCACTGCATCCATGACAGCCTGACCGGGGCTGCGGCCAAATGGTATAATCAGCTAAGCCGTACCCAAATTAATTCATGGAAGGACCTGGCACAGGCCTTTATGAAACAATATGGCCACATAACAGATATGGCACCCGACAGAATCACGTTGCAGAATATGGAGAAAAAACAAAATGAAAGCTTCAGGCAATATGCTTAAAGGTGGAGGGAAGCTGGCATGCAAGTCTAGCCACCTCTCCTAGAAAAAGAAACCGCAATACTTTTCATCAACACTTTAAAAGATCAATTCATCAATCATATGTTGGGAAGCGCCACTAAAAGCTTCTCAGATTTAGTGATGACCGACGAAATGATTGAAAACGCAATGAGGAGCTGTAAGATAGATACGAGGGAAAGCACCAAAGGATCAGTCCCAAGGAAAAATGGAGAATGAGGTGAATAACGTAAGCACGTATAACAAGGGTTATTCAAAACCAATCATTGTGAGTCAGCCGAAGACAGTAACCACTAGCCATCAGGGCCCCCCAAGACAAGAATCCAACATAAGGACAAGTATACAAAGGCTTTAGTTCACACCTATACCTATAACCTATGCAACTTCCATTTACCAAATGGTACGACGCAAATGCTTAATACGAATACCATGCGAGAATCACCGGGCATTCAATTGAAAATTGCACCGCATTTAAAAAGTTGATCGAAAGATTCATAAAGATGGGAATTGTAAAGTTCGAAGACCTATCAGGACCAAATGTGGCAGGAAACCCGTTACCCAATCATGCTGACCAAGGGATAAATCGGATAGCTGAAGGTGGGAGTAAGAAAATCAAATGTGATGTTGCAGAAGTTAAAACCCCTCTAAGATGGGTTTGGAAAGAGATGGTAGAAAGGGGATTAATCAAACCAGATTCAAATGAGAGATTTGAAAGGATGAGGAACTATTGTAAGTTCCATAATGGAGAGGGGCATGAGATCCAATAATACATCGAGTCCAGGGCCCTAGTGCAAGACATGATGGACAAAAAAGAAATGAAATTTTATGAAGACGTTAAAAGTCCAGAAGAGGGAAATATATGCACATCGGAGGGAGAATCGACAACGAAGGTCCAGAAAGTCAACTACCCGATGGTCATCATTTCACGACCAAGAAACAATGAAGTTGGAGTACAAATGGCACCGAAGGTTATAATCCAGAAACCTGCAGTTTTTTTCCTATAAAGACAGCAAGAGAGTCCCCTGGAATTATAACTGCAATGTGATGATCCTGGGAAAGGAGAACCCAGCTGGCACTTCAAGGGAGGATCGAGATGTGGGTTTCTACACGCGTAGTGGGAAGCGTTATAATTTAGCAAATGCATGAGCAGAGCCCGTAAAAGGAAAAGCTCTAGAGGTCGAAAAAAAGAAAGAAAAGGTGGCCAGACTTGAATCGCCTGTTAACGAGCCGGTAAATGAAGAGGAGGCTAAGGAATTCTTGAAATTATTAAAACACAGTGAGTATAGCATTGTAGAGCAACTGTATAAACAACCAGCTCGTATACCAGTGCTAGCTTTACTCTTAAGCTCAAAGGTACATCGTAGCACATTGATGAAAGTATTAAATGAAACTTATGTCGCTAATTATATCTCCGTCAACAAGCTAGACCGTTTGGTTAACAACATAAGTGCCAATAATTTCATTTTTTTAATGATGGTGAAATACCACCTAGGGGTATGGGATCGACTAAGGCTCTGCACATCACCACCCGCTGCAAGGGATATACACTGTCAGGGGTGTTAATTGATAATGGATCGACCCTGAATGTCTTACCCTTATCCACACTGAATAGGTTACCTGTGGATAGCTCTCACATGAAGACATGCCAAAACATAGTGAGGGCATTCAATGGCACCGAAAGGAGAGGAATGGGAAGAATTGAAATAACCCTGTTGATTGGCCCAAACATGTACGAGGTAAACTTCCTCGTGATGGACATCAAGCCTTCTTAAAATTGCTTGTTGGGGAGACCTTGGATACATTCAGCGGGGGAGTGACTTCATCACTACACCAAAAGTTGAAGTTAGTAACAGAAGGCCGGCTGGTGACGATAAATGCAGAAAAAGACATCATTGTATCTGTAACTAGTGACGCGTCATACTTAGAGGCAAACGATGAAGAGACCGAATGTTCCTTTCGATCTTTAGAATTTATGAATGCAATATTCATTACCGAAGGGAACAGGATCCCAATGCCTAAGATATCCAAGACTACAAGAATGGGCTTACAATTGATAGTCGAAAAAGGAGCCTTACCGGGGAAATGACTCGGGAGATACCTCCAAGGAAGGGTTGAGGCACCGATGCTGAAAGAAAAACGAGATGACTTTGGCTTAGGCTTTAAGCCAGATGCGAAACAAAGAAAAAATGAGCTGGGAAAAAAGGAAGAGAGGAGGAGAGCGCGTTTGAGCTAGGAGGAGATTAAATGGGAACCAATGATATTCCCCCACATATCCAGAACTTTTATATTAAAAGGAACCATTCACCCTGAGCGAGGGATGCTAAGAAAGGAAACTACGAAAGAAATGTTTGGAAATCTAAACATCAACGCCATATCTGAAGAAGGAACTGAAGAACAGAATTTGTCGGGCATTTGCCCTTATGTATCTGGAAGTGCTTTGAATAGCTAGACTGCGGAAGAGATTCCTATAATTTTTAGAGTGATTCAAAGTAATATTCAGAACACACTTATTGCTCTAAGCCTAGGAGTAATAAGAATCCTTTTGTGAAATATGCTTATGTCCAACTTTATTTCAATAAAATGAATCTTTGCTATCATTTTGAGAAAATATTATTTTATTCTTTCCATTTCATTCATAATCATACTATACAAATAACTATTCTTAGATTCTTTTGTTCTTTGGACTTTCTTTCAGATATTCTTTTATTCTTCATTCATGATCATACCATATAAATAATTATTCTTAGATTCTTTTGTTCTTTGGATCTTTCTTCATCCTCATAACAGGTCTCTAGATATCAATGATATGAGCGACGCTGCTAATGACTCAGAGTCTCCTTTTGAGAAAGATAGTGTGTGGAGGATTCTCAAGATTTTGAAGATGATCAAGACTGAGACCTATCTCCTGATTTTTTGAGGATGGTAGAACAAGATGAGAAACAAATCTTACTTCACAAAGATTCAGCAGAAATTGCGAGTTTAGGAGAGGGAAAAGAGGTGAAGATCGGAGCTTGTATCACTGCAAAGACAAAGCGAGACCTCATTCAGTTACTCCAAGAATTCAATGTTGTCTTCGCATGGTCATATCAAGACATGCGAGGGTTAAGTACTGACATCGTGGTACACTGACTCCCCATAAAGGAAGAGTTTAAGCCAATTTAACAGAAGCTCCGAAGGATGAGGCCCGATGTTTTGCTAAAAATAAAAGAAGATGTCAAGAAGCAATTTGATGCTGAATTCTTACAAGTGGTTAAATGCTCAAAATGGTTAGCCAACATCGTCTTCGTCCCTAAAAAAGATTGAAAAGTACGAATGCATGTAGATTACGGGGATTTAAACAAAGCCAGCCTGAAAGATAATTTTCCATTGCCTCACATCGACACCTTAGTGGACAACACGGCAGGTTACTCACAGTTCTCCTTCATGGATGGTTTCTTAGGATATAACCAGATAAAGATGCATCCTGAAGACATGGAGAAGACCACATTCGTAACCATGTGGGGAACATTTTGCTATAAGGTGATGCCATTTAGATTGAAAAATGCGGGAGTAACATATAAAAGAGCCATGGTAACCCTGTTCTATGATATGATGCACAAAGAAATCAAAGTTTATGTCGATGATATGATCGCAAAATCCAGAACAGAAAAAGATTATGTGCAATTCCTGAGGAAACTATTCTTAAGATTAAGAAAGTTCCAGCTAAAGCTTAATCCAGCAAGATACACCTTCGGAGCCAGGTCCGAAAAGCTGCTAGGATTTGTAGTCAATGAAAAAAGGATTGAACAAAGTTAGGGCCATACAAGAGCTGCCCCTCCGTTACGCAAAAAGAAGTTTGAGGTTTCCTAGGAAGACTAAATTACATCGCCCATTTCATTTCACAGCTAACTGAGAAATGTGACCCCATATTCCGTCTCCTTAAGAAACACAATCTAGGTGTATGGGATGAGGAATGCCAAAAAACTTTCGACAAGGTCAAACATTACTTGTCCAATGCCCCGATATTAATGCCACCCAACCTAGATAAGCCATTGATACTGTACTTGATGGTATTTGAGAATTCCATGGGATGTGTGCTCGGCCAACATGATGAGTCAGGAAGGAAAGAAAGAGCAATATACTACCTCAATAAAAAGTTCACTGAATGTGAGACAATGTACTCACCAATTGAGAAATTGTGTTGCGCCTTAATCTGGAAAACCCGAAGACTAAGACAATACATATTGTATCACACCACTTGGCTCATTTCGAAACTGGACCCTCTGAAGTACATGATGGAGTCGACAGCTTTGAATGAAAGGATGGCTCGAAGGCAAATTCTGTTTTTCGAATTTGATATAGTCTATGTGAACCAGAAAGTTGTAAAAGGGAGTGCAATAGCAGATTTTTGGCCAGTAGAGCTTTGGAAGATTACGAGCCCTTGAACTTTGATTTCCTGAACGAAGATCTAATGTATGTTACAACCACCAGAGAAGATTCTCAAAAAGGTCATACTTAGAAACTAAATTTTGACGGAGCCTCAAATGCTGTAGGTAATAGAATTGAGACAGTCTTGGTATCCCCAAATGGAGATCATTATCCCTTTACTAGTAAATTGGATTTTGATTGTACGAATAATATGACAGAATACAAATCATGCGTCATGGGTATCCGTGCAGCCATAGAATGCAAAATCAAAGTGTTAGAGGTATATGGGGATTCTACACTAGTGATCTATTAGCTCAAAAGCGAATGAGAGACAAGAGACCCCAAATTGACCAATTATCAAAAGCTAATTTTAGAGTTAATTGAAGAGTTTGATGACATCACTTTCTGTTACCTCCTGCGAGATAAAAACCAGATGGCTGATACCCTGGCTACTTTAGCTTTCATGATCAAAGTAACTAAACAAGAGGATGTGAAACCTATCCAGATGAGTATTTATGAGGCTCCGGCTTATTTTTACAACATTAAGGAAGAAGAAAAGGACGATTACCCTTGTTACCATAATATACTACGATATGTGAAGAATCGTGAATACCCTGACCAGGCAACTGAGAATGATAAAAGGATGTTGAGAAGACTGGCCAGTGATTATGTCTTAGATGGGGAGATCCTATACAAGAGAAGAAAGGATTAGGTATTACTAAGATGTGTGGACGCTGTGGAGGCTAAGAAAATCTTGGAAGAAGTCCATGAAGGCGTCTATAGAACACACGCTAACGGCTTTATAATGGCTAAGCAAATTATGATATTTGGGTATTATTGGTCCACCATGAAAGGGGATTGTATTAATTACGCCAAGATATGTCATAAGTGCCAAATTTATGGAGACAAAATTCATGTGCCTCCTTCACCTCTTCATGTTATGACTTCTCCATGGCCTTTCTTTATGTGGGGTATGGATTTTATTGGGCCGATATCACCAAAAACTTTCAATGGGCATTGGTTCATATTTGTACTCATCGATTACTTCACCAAATGGGTAGAAGCTACTTCATATGCCAATGTCACAAAATCGACAGTCAGTAAATTCTTGAAGAAAGAGATCATATGTCGGTATGGAATGCTAGAAAGGATCATATCTGAAAATGTGCTGAATTTGAACAACAGTACGATAGGGGAGGTTTGCAGTCAATTCAAGATCAGACATCACAACTCGTCGCCATATCGCCCAAAAATGAATGGTGCAGTAGAGGTAGCCAATAAAAACATTAAGAAGATCATGAAGAGAATGAATGAGACTTATAAAGATTGGCATGAGAAGTTACCATTTGCCCTCTATGCTTATCGAACATCTGTCAGGACCTCCACCGGGGTGACACCTTTCTCTTTGGTTTACGGAATGAAGGCGGTTTTGCCTATTAAAGTCGAGATTCCTTCTCTTTGAGTTTTGTCAGAACTGAAATTAGATGAAGTAGAATGGATCCAGTCTCGATATGATTAGTTGACCTTTATTGAAGAAAAGAGGCTAAGGGCTATTTGTTATGGTTAGATGTACCAAAAACGAATGATACGAACTTATGACAAAAAAGTTCGCCCAAGAGAATTTCATGATGGGGACCTGGTATTGAAAAATATCCTTCCTATACAAAAGGATTTCAGAAGGAAATTGATGCCAAACTAGGAAGGACCTTATGTGGTAAAGAAGGCCTTTTCTAGAAGAGCGCTGATTTTGACCGAGATGGATGGTAAAAACTTGCCCAATCCTGTAAATTCAGATTCAGTCAAGAAGTACTTCACCTCAAAAGGGGGAGAGACCAATGCGAAAACCCGCAAAGGGCACTTTGAAACCTAAAAAAAAAAAGGGGAGAGGCTAAGGCAAAAACCCACAAAAGCGCCTTGAGACCAAAGGGGTTTTGAGTTGAAAACCCGAAAAAGGACAGCTCAAATTTTGATCGAAGATAGGGAATGTGGTAGTCTTGTCCTCTCAGAATTAACAAGAATGAGGAATGTTACATCTTGGGGCATCAACAGAATATTTTAGATCTTCTAAACACATATCAAGTTCAAAGGGTCCTCGAGAAGTTTTGAATAGAGAAGCTCATGCTGCGATATCTGGGGCACCTATTTTCATCTTATTCATTTTGTACCATAGCAAAATTTGATATCTTGATTAATTTATCCACTTCGAGCATTGCTCTCAATAAAATTCTATCTTGTCCATTGTGATAATCTTTTTCAAGCATTTTTTATTGAAACAACGATTATTGGACTTATAATATTCATATAAAAGAAGTTCTGCATATTGCTCTGAAAAGTTTCTAAATAATACAAGGACCTGAAACAGGATCACTAGTTAGAACTAACCAAATTCAAGAGTTGGAAACATCTGAGAAAGAATAGTCCAAATTGTGACTATTTTTTCAGATCTTCTATCGAAGATACTGGCTAAACAAGAAGGCACGGTAACACATCAGTGATAGAATCTTGACGAGCAACAAGCAATGACAACCTAAGCATTAAAAAGGGATCATTCTCGAAAAATGACATTCTACATTCATGCAAATATGATTCGTACACATCCAAATAGGAGCATTTGATTCATTCCGGTCATGACATCCTAATGGCTTGGCATAAATAGGCCCATCAAATGGATTCTACAGGTTATTTTCCCTAGAAAATGGTGTAACAGATCAGAGAAATCGTAAATCCTATACCTTTGAAGTTGCAGTAGGTCGGATCAAATCTACCATGGCGAATCTTATCTCCCTGAAGTTACAGTGGAGCAGATTAAAGCCATTACCCTTATCTCCTTGAAGTTGTAGTGAAGCAGGTTGAAGATAGCGGATCTTATTTCCCTGAATTTGTAGTGGAACAAATTAAAGCTATAAGTCACAAATCCTATATCTCTAAAGTTGTAGTAGGTCGGATTAAATCTACCATAGCGAATCTTATCTCCCTAAAGTTGCAGTGGAGCAGATTAAAGCCATTATCGTTATCTCTCTGAAGTTACAGTGGAGCAGGTTAAAGATAGCGGATCTTATTTCCCTGAAGTTGTAGTAGAACAAATTTAAGCTACAAGTCACAAATCCCATACCTTTGAAGTTGCAGTGGGACAGATTGAAGTCATTATAGCAAGCCTTATCTCCCTGAAGTTGCAGCGGAGCAGGTTAAAAATAACAAATCTCAACTCCCTGAAGTTGCAGTGGAGCAGACTAAAAATGGCAAATCTCATCTCCCCAAAGTTATGGTGGAGCAGATTAAAGCCACAACTCCTATACCTCTGAAGTTGCAGTAGGCTAGAAGGAGGCTACCGGAAAGAAGAGGAGCACCAAAGAAGTCGAGATACGGAGACCGGGCAAGATTGGTCCTCCTTAAAGATCTTTGCTTCATTCTCTTTACACGACAATGAGTAAAGAAGGGCAGCTGTATAGGCCCAAATCTGCCCGAGCCCATACAAAAAAACAGAAAAATAATAATGAAAATACCAAAATAAACAGTCCACAGTCCATTACAAAACAACTAAGCCCAAAACACTTAAAACATTTTCACAGAAACCCTAACCCCTAACAGCTTTGCGCCGCTGCTCCCACGTAAAGCCTCCAGCTCTGCCACGTCGCCTCCACACTCTCCCTGTCGCATCACCGTACCTGCAAGAAAGACAAGAACACAACAGCACAGAAAATATGGAAAAAATAAAATAAAAACTTTGTATTTATGTTCTTCTTTTGGCTATAAAAGCCACAGGAACTAATGTATTTTTTTTTACAAATACTCGAAATACAGAGATTGAAACAAAAAGCAATCCAAACAAAGAAAAGTTTCAAAGGTGGTCTTTTATTCTATTTTTTTTCCTATTTTTGTTTATTATTTCATTCATAATCAAAATAAAAAAAATAAAAAAGGCCGAAACCTTACCCTTTTCTTGCGTACGTCATCGTGGGAGGCCAAGGTTCGTCGTTTCCGATGAAAAACGACGTTTTTTGAGGCCAGGAAGTCAAAAAACCCAAAAAAAGGGCCTTTTATGTTTTCCGGCCACCATGGACGGTGGCGCCATCACCGGCGGCTGGAGCCATGGCAAAAGACCAGAGAAGAAGAGAAAAGTTGAAAGCTTTTTTTTTTTTTTGAAGAGGAAGTGAGAAAATGAAGTTTAAAAAAAGTTTGATTTAAATAAATGAGGCAAAATGGCGTCGTTCTGCTTTAGCCATTTAAAGGCCAAAACGGCGTCGTTTAAGGCCTCCAACCCGATACGCAACCCGCTCCAAGGGAAGGATCCGCGTGTTTTCAGAAAATGGACTATTTACGCAATTAATCCCTCTGCTTTTTCTACCTGCTTCAATTTAATCCTTTTTTGTTTTTTAATTTTATCACCTAATCTTATTTTCTTTTCAATTTGGTCCTTAGACCATTTGAGAAGATGGACGCCTAAAATGGTGCCCTTTTTGATGACCCGAATCCAATTCGTTTTTAGATGGGATCCGCGTTTAATTGTAGTATTGGTCCTTTTGATTTTTAAACGGATTACAATCTGGTCCTTTTATGATTTTTTTTATTTTTACAAATTTGGCCCTTCAATTTTGTTTCATTTTTAATTTATTCCTTCGCCTTGCCAGATGAAACGCTGCGCATAAGAGCCAGGAATAATTTCATATTCAGTCCCTATGAATTTTCGCGCCTTATACATTAATCCTTATTTGCTTATTTTATCGTAATTTTTACTATTAATTTCATCTTTATTATAATTTAGTCCTTGGCCCATTTAATTCAAATTTTTATGAAAGATTTTATTTAATTGTGTACTCATTCATTTACTATTCTTTTATTTGTTTCTTTTATATTTTAAATTTAATGTTATTTACTTGTTTTATTTATTTATTTATTTATTGTTATTTATTCGTTTATTGTTCATATTATTTATTTATTACTTATACTTTTAAAAATCTAAAGTTAACATTATGTATATCTATTTTACTTATTTATTTATCATTCTATACGCTTTATATACATATTAAAAGCTTGTAAAGTTAATATTTTCTTTATAAATATTTGTTGATTCGTGTATTTTCTTACTACTAACTATTTACTTATTTATCCATTTGTTTATCATTTGTTTCCTTTATATATATATATATATATATGGCTTCATTGTCTCATTCATTTTTTAAACATTTTTATGTTATGTTTGTTTATTTTAATCACGCATTTTTCATTTTATTGCTTTATTTATTTATTTATTTATCGCGACCTGATTATTAATATTGTATTCATCTTTGAAATTACATCATTACTATTATAACATTTTATTATCTATTGTACGTTGTTATTAATTATTGCATTAATTTTACCCAAACACGTAAAAAAGGAATTTTTAATGAAGGCAATATTCCGCGTTTAGAAACTCGAGAAGGTCTTGCCCTAACTTACGGGGTTTCGATTTTTCTCGTTGGATCTAAACAACCGAATATCCTTTTAAAAATCAAAATACAACTTTTAAAAATAAAACAATTAAAAGGCAAGCTTATTTTCGAGGGTTCAAATGTCGTGTACTAACTTACGGGATGTGACATTTTGTTATCTCGAGACGAGAGGACTTTTAATGCTCGTTTCAATTTATTCAAGAATTTTTTAAATCAACATTAATAAAAAAAAAGGGATCGTATTTTGAAAATCTTTTCGAATTTTCAACTTTCGACATTAAGACATTAATTAATCAATCAGGTACCAATTTTGGGCGTTACGAGGGTGCTAATCCTTCCTCGTACGTAACCGACCCTCAAACCCATTTTCTCGAATTTCGTAGACCAAAATTGTTGTTTTAATAAATCAAAACGTTTTATTAAAACGATCAATCACAAGGTGATCCGATCACACCTCGTAAAAAAAAAGATTGGTGGCGACTCCCATTTTTGTTTTCTTTTTAAATAAAAGTCGACAGTTTTCAAAACAAAAAAAAGTGGTTTCAACAACTCGTGGGACCCGTTTCTTATCAGTTGGAGCTACCTCTAGAGTTAGATCGTTTCATGATGTGATTCACATCTCCATGTTGAGGCAATATCGGTCATATCTATCTCATATTGTTTCTTTCGAGGAGATTGAGGTTATGTAACACCCCTCACCCGTATTTAATGCTGAAATAGGGTTACAGAGCATTACAGGACTTATAGCACAAATAATCATACATTTCATATATATTTCTTAAATTTAATTAATCATCACTCAAAATCATTCATATTGTCCTTATTACGAGCTACGAGGCCCAAAACATGCATATAGGAAGGTTCGGGACTAAACCGGTAACTCATGAAATTTCAGAAAAACTTAGAAAATTTTACAAAATACAAGGGACACACGCCCGTGTGGACATTTGAAATGGGATCACATGGCCGTATCCCAACCCATGCCCAACCCCGTGTAACTCTCTGACTTGGGTCACACGGCTAACACACACGCCCGTATGCCAGGCCATGTGCTAGGCCGTGCCAAACCTGTAGGGTATATTGACTTATGCCACACGGCCAAGTCACTCGCCCATGTGCTGGGCCGTGTGGAGCATACTGACTTGATTTTTAATTCAACACTAGGGGACACACGACCGTGTAACATAATCGTGTGTTACACACGGCTGAGACACACGCTCGTGTCTCTACTCGTGTGGACATAAATAGGCTATTTACCAAACCATTTTGCCACCCAAACTTGCACACACCTAAACCAACCCATTTGGCACCAAAACATAACATATATAGGCATTCATCTAATCTCAACCAAGCATAAATCATACCATTTCCACCAACAATTACAAGGCATACAATATCACAAAATGCCATCCAATTTCATACCAAAACTCACTTTCACAAAACATAAAAAATAACCAATCTCAAATATGCATTATTTGCCTAGATTCACTAGCATAACAATATTCATAACTCAACCATTTGCTATCCATAATACTTAATATCAACAAACATCACATATCCCTCATCCAACACATCACACAAACCATATACACATTTATATACATGATCAAATATACCAAAATAAGCCAACTCACATGGCTATATACAAAACTAAACTTTAAACATTTACAAGGCAATACAAATGGCTAAATTCATTATCAACACATATACTAAAATGACCCAAAATCCTTATACATGTCATATACTCAAAATACTTAATTTCAAAAGAACCAAAGTGATAGTTGGATAGTGTGATGAAGTCTCTGACAATCTCGAATCTGAGCTAGCTTTGATTTCACTATAAAACACGAAAAAATAAACAATGTAAGCTATAAAGCTTAGTAATCTCGCATGAAAATAATAAGCAAAACTCACCATTTAATTACCATTCAATATATGCATATAACATACCACAAAATATTTAACCACAATGTTAACATGTATTCAATCATCTATTTAACCATGAACTCAAAGCTTCCATATGTTAGATACATATATAGTTTCCATACATACCTGTATTAATATGTATCTATTTCTCACCATTTCATATCTTCGATATACCCGTTGAACCAATTGGAATAATACAGGATACTCGGGAATCTCGCACCCTAAGTGCCAATATATATAGCCAAAGCTATCTCAATATCATATCTCCATAATGCTCACTCTCGAGCTATCAATGGGTTTGCTCACACAAGCTGACGGTCATGAGATAACTACATGGTGCTGCTCACACAAGCTGACAAGAATCCGCAACACATACTGGATAACTCATCCACCGATAGGACGTACGGACCAGCACTCAAAACAATAATAACCCCTAATGACATGTCATTCGTATCCTAATCTATTCCTAAGGTTCAACTGAGATTTCCAATGTCGAATCTTCGTTGAATAAGTTCAAAATGTCGTGTTCACAATTTATGCAATATTAAAGCATTTAAAGCACAAGAATAATAATACTTATTACATATGAACTTACCTCGAATGCAAAACTGGCGACTTAAGTGGATTAATCCAAAACTTTGTTCTTTCCTCGATCTAAATCCGTATTTCACTTTTCTTGATCTAATGTAATCAAAATTAACTTTTTCAATAATCACTCTATTCAATTTAGTCTAAAACACACATTAAGGCACATTTACACTTTTGCCCCTAATATTTTAGCATTTTTACAATTTAGTCCTTATTTCATAAAATCTTCAATTCATGCAATTCAACCAAAACCTATGCCAACCGAATTTCAATTAGGCCTCTATCAGCCCATATTTTTCATTTATTTCACAATTTAACCACCAAATTTCAATATTTCACAAATTAATCCCTAATTGGACATTTTACTAAAAATCACTTAACAAATGTTGTTTATCTAACAACAAGTATGCATTTTCTACTATTAAATATCAAAATACATCAACATTAATCAATGTAAAAATCATAAAACTTTAAAAATTTTGCAAAGTAGTCCCTGGGCTAGCTAGACTAAGCTACAACGATCTCAAAAACATAGAAATCAATAAAAATAGGACAAAAATGGACTTACATGCACCAAGGATAGATAGCTGAATTTTGAAGCTCAAAAATGGTGTTTTCTCCTCCCTCGCATTCGGCTAGAAGAAGATGAATATGAAGCTTATTTTGTTTTATTATTTTTACTATGTTTATTTAACAATTTACTTATTTAACCTTTAATTAAACCATTAAAATTCACTTAAACCATGTACATAAATGTCCAATATAATTGAAAATGGTCTAATTGCCACATAAAGAGACTTTAATATTCCATAGCTATTAGACACCTTTAACTAATAGAACACAAGTTTTACATTTTACGCGATTTAGTCCTTTTTATCAAATTAAGCATTCAAACGATAAAATTTCTTAACAAAATTTTCACACATTCATATTATCATATTGTAGACATTAAAATAATAATAAAATAATTATTTTGACTTCATATTTGTGGTCCCAAAACCACTGTTTTGATTTGACTAAAAACGGGTTATTACAGGTTAGACTAAATTTGACATTTGAGGAGGAACTAATTTAGATTTTAGATCGAGATATTAAGTTTTTGATAAGGAAGCATATTCCGTTAGTTAAGGCTCTGTGCCAGAATCATGGCATAAAGGAAGCTACATGGGAACCTGAAGACTCAATTCGACAACAATATTTGCATCTGTTTGGTGCAGGTAAATTTTGAGACTGAAATTTCTTTTAAGGGGGAGAGTTGTAATGCCCAAAACTTAGTATTTATGATGTGTTAGATTATATCAAAAATTAAGTATCTGGTTCAGTGGTTAAGGGGTTTGGGTGTGTGTTGAAAGTCTTGGGTACAAATCTCAATCTTTGAAATTTTTGTTATTTTTGTCTCTATCCCTATCTTGGTATTTGTGACTTCAATCTTATTTTTGTTAAATCTATGTCAGAATAAGCCTGCTGATTCGGTGATAAAGTGTTAGCTTACCCTCGGGTTTTATGATCGAATCTCAGCGTGGGTGAAATGTCAATATTTTTTATTTTATTGATAGAATCGCTGGATAGTAGAATTTAGGTGTGTTTTAATTAAATAAGAAGTCTGATAAGATTTTAGAATAAGGTTGGGTGGGTGGTTTTTATCTTTTATTATTATTATCTTAATCTATTTGTTTAATTTTGTTTCAAATTCCCAAAAATAGGGTAGTTAGACATATTTCCCTAATCTTCCATGTTGCACTTAACCTTTTATTTTATTTTATTTTATTTTAATTAATTCTTTTCTTTTCTTCTTCAAGTCTTCTACCAATCTTTCATCTTTTCCAAATTCCATGTTTTTGTTTAAATTCTGTTTTACCCTATTTGTTTAGTTTTTTTTTTTTTGCACTATTACTTTATTTTATTTCCTTTTCGTGTTTGATAAATTTGCTTGGAACCATAGTTCTTGATCTGCTGACTACAAGTGGTGGTAGGTAAGTTTTCTTTTCGTTCGTTCTTATAAGGATATGGTTTGCAAATATTTCTAGACAATGGGGTTATGAAGTTGTGTTTGGGTTCGTAATAATTTCAGTACATTTTTAGGGGAAAATCAAGAGACGATCAGTGCTCCTCCAGTGATTTAAGTGTCGTATGGTTGTTGTTTGTTGACCGTAAGTGTACGTATGCATTGTTCAAAATTGAGAGGCTAAGTTCTCGGCCAATTCTTGTTTGAATTTGGAAATTGATTACTAAATTAATCGTTGGGATACTATTTTTAGGTAATGGGAATCACGTGGTTGCATTTGTATCAAAATCGAGCCATGTGTGTAGCGAGAAACTCAAAAAATAGCAAATAGTAAAAGCCAAAATTAGGCACTAACGACGACATACAGCCATGTGGTAGGCCGTGTGTGACACACGGCGTGTGACAGTCTATGTGCTGGGCCATGTGCGACACACAGCCTGGGCTATTTTGGGTCGTGTTGGCCCAAAATTTAGGATTTTTCCCTAGGGCCGTACACGTTGTCTCAAAATATCATGGGCCTTTCGTAGGGTCGTTATGTGACTAAATATATTATAAGACATGAAATCTGGACATCTGTTGGTACAATTATGTTACCCGTAAGAATAATGAATACTATGATAAGTATGTGGTTCGTATTTGATATGTTATGCATGTAAAGCTATGTCACGTTTAATGTATGCTCTGAACATGTATAATATTTTATGTACTCTACATCTACATCTAGGTCGAGTTGTGAATGGCATGTGGAGGAAGTGATTCAGTAAAGGCGATAAGTCACCTATTGATCCGGCAACTCAGTTGCAACTATTCTGTAAAGTATTCTGTGGACACTATGTGGTGTGTTGGGATGGATGGATGTTTTATACCTATATGGTGTGTTGGGATGGACGGAGTTGGTGTGTAGCAGTTGGGGGTAGGATTATGTTTTGCATCTGCTCTGCTCTGCTCTGCTATAAATATATTTCTGATGAATCTGTTTGATATATAATTTATTGTGTTAAGTTTAACGTTATACACTGAGTTTCAAAACTCACTCTCGATTTCACTGATATTTTCAAGTAATTCTCAGACTTAGGCAGGTCGGTGCATCGGGAGCTCGGTTATATTAGTATTTCCATACTTTGACCATTTTAAATTGGATTAAGTATTTTGTAAATTTTCGACTATTTTGTCATTTTGGGACTGTCTCGGTTTTTGGATTTTATTCTGGACTTTTGCATGAAAATTGATAAAACGATTTAGCAAAAATGATTATTTTCCTACAACCAACTGTTTTCGAGAAAATAAACTTGGTTTTCCAAAATATGATGATCTAAGAATTTCCGCTGCAAAGTATTCGATTTATTTAAAAATGTAAACAAACTATGTTCTTAATTAAATAAATATGTCAAACACATTTTTTAATAAAATGGGCTTTTAAGTAACAAACGTACATGAAGTTTTTTTCAAATAAATGAAAGTCAGATTTACAATTGTTTTACATAACATCTCCAAATCTAGCCATAATGTCCAGGTCGGGTTTGAGGTGTTACAAAAAAATGTAATGTTAGTTTTTTTTGGTAACGTCATTCATGGTTGGGTAAAGTGTATAATAATTTGCAACTTTAGTTAACAAATTAATAAAAAAAAAACCCTTTACTTACCAAAATAATAATTAGATACAATTTTAGGATTAAATTAAGTTTTATCCCTTTTTGGAATATAATGAATGTCAATTTCTTAAATGTTAAAACAAGTGTTGGATATAATGGTAAGATATATCACATTCTCGAAGAGAGAATGCAGTTCAAATTGTGGAGTCCACATTGTTGGGAGGGATAGTGACAAAACTCGAATATAGACTGTAAAACAGATATGAAGATAAAAAATACAATTTTCAAATGATATTAACGGATTTTATTTATTTATTTGTTAAAATGAAGTTGGTATAATTGTGTTTTGGTCATTTGAATTAGCTAAATAAAATAATGGCGAGGCACATTATGTAAAATTTCAATGTATCACATTAATAGAAGAAATTAAATTTTAGATACTAAATTGAAGTTTTGAAAGTATTGGTTCCACATTAAAAATTTTGATGAAAATACAAAGGTCATTCATAAAAATATCCCATTAAATATTAACACAGAAAGCATATAAAAATATTTAAATAACTACTGAATAGGTACAACTATAAAATTTCTGAAAAATTGAAGATGGATGAACGTGAAAGTTAAACATTTTAGTTATACCGGTCAAATAAGAACACATGCTTTTAGTTTTTAAGTACTTGCCTTTGTTGTAATTAATGATTCTAATTCAGGGCAAATCATAGAACACGACAGAAATATGTTATAAAGATTTCAGATTTGCATTTTACACATGTTTGATATTATTAATTAAGGTAAAATTAGTGAAAAGGTTGTTCTTTTTAAATAAAAGAAATTAACAATTTGGGATTTTTTATATTATTTAGAAAAATACATCGTTTTTTGAGTTAGAAGATGACTTCACAAAAAAATGTCTTGTAAACACTTTATACCACAACCTGTTTCTTTGCTTGCATTTTCTACCTTTTGATCCCAAGTTCAAATCCCCTCTCATGTTTGTTTGATTTTTTTCTAATAAATATTACTTCAATTTTTTTTATATTATTATTTTAAATATATTATAAAATAAAGAGAGATGAAGAGAATAAAGAACAAAGAGAATATGAAAGCAATAGAGAATGTACTTTATTAATCAAAAGGATGATCTATAATACTTCATCAGAGTATCTATTTATAGGTATAATAAGTATAAAAGAAGTAGAGATCTAATTCTAATAACTATTAGAATTTAAAGTACATCAAAACTTTATCTTGATCGTGATGGACATCCACTCAATAAGATATTCATAACACTCCCCCTTGGATGTCCATTGGTAGATAATGTCTCTCGTTAAAACCTTATTAGGAAAAATCCTGTGGGATAAAAACCTAATGAATGAAAAAGAGTACACAATCTTCTATCACAAGTTGCATCATTAAAAACCTTTACCAGGAAAACCCAATGGGACAAAACCTTGGTTAAAGGAAAAGAGTACAACTTATTTTAGACTCCCCTTAATGGCAACATTGCATTAGATTTTTGAGTTGACGCATTCCAATATTGCATAGTAGTCTTTCAAATGTTGAAGTTGGCAATGCCTTAGTAAAAAGATCTGCTAAATTATCACTAGAACGAATTTGTTGAACGCCATGATATGGTAGTACCCCATATGTAAATAAATATCCTATTTGAGATCGACATTTATGTGGATCTAATAAGTATCCAGCATCAACATAGCCAACTAATAGGGATTTTGAATCATTTGAATAAAATAACCACATATCAATGGTCCCTCTGAGATATATAAATACATGTTTAATTCCAATGTCTATGTGTTGGAGAAGAACTAAATCTTGCTAACAAGTTTACAGCGAAAGCTATATCAGGTCTTGTGTTGTTTGCAAGATATATCAATGCCCGTATGGCACTTAGATATGGTACTTTAGGACCAAGAAACTCTTCATCATTCTCGTAAGGACGAAATTAATTTTTATTCATATCTAATGATCGTACAACCATCGGAGTACTTAATGGGTGTGCTTTATCCATGTAAATTTTTTTAATATCTTTTTCATATAAGTTGATTAATGAACATTGAATTTTCATCTTTTAAATGCTTGATTTGTAAGCCAATATAAAACTTTATTTTTCCAAGATCTTTCATCTCTAATTCTTTCTTTAAATAGTTTATTGTATATTGAAACTCTTTAGAAGTTCCAATAATATTTAGATCATCAATAAAAACAACAATTATCACAAAATTTGATCCAAACCTTTTTATAAAAACACATGGACAAATTGGATTGTGTTTGTAACCTTCTTTTAACAAGTATTCACTAAGACGATTGTACCACATACGTCCAGATTGTTTTAATCCATATAAACTTTTCTTTAATCTGGTCGAGCAATTTTCTCAAGAAACTCTATATCTTTTTGGGGTTTTAAATCCTTCAGGGATTTTCATATAAATTTCACTATCAAGTGTACCATATAAATAGGATGTAACAACATCCATTAGATGCATGTCAAGTTTTCCATGTACTACTAGACTAATAAGATATCTAAACGTGATTGCATCCACCACAGGAGAATATGTCTCTTCATAATCAATGTCGGACCTTTGCGAAAATCCTTGTGCTATAAGGCGAGATTTATATATTATGACTTCATCAATTTTATTTTGTTTTCACACAAATACCCATTTATATCCTACCGGCTATACACCTTTAGGTGTTTGGACTATAGGTCAAAAACATCACGTTTAGAAAGTGAATTCAATTCTACTTGAATTGCATCTTTCCATTTTAGCCAATCTTTTCTAGTTTTACATTCCTTAGTAGATTTAGGCTCAGGATCCTCATTTTCTTTTGTTATTTCAATAGCAAAATTGTTGTCGACAACTACATCTTTTTTTTGTTCCATCTTTTTTTCCGTATTGACATAACTTATCGAGATCTCTTTATTTTCATCATTTTTATTTTCACTTTTAGGTACCTAAATCCCTTCTTAAGTCTTATAATTAGTTATGTCATGGGTCTCTTCAAGAACTCCTACCTCCACTATATGACCATCTTGAATGTTTTCTCCTTTACTTTTACGAGAATTTTTATCTTTGGAACCGACTGGTCTTCCATGCTTCATGCATGGATTACTTTCTTTTACATTAACAGTTTGCCCTATTATGACATCAATTCATATTAGAGTATTTTCAACTGGTATGTGAGATTTAATGAATCTAACAGTTGATTTGTAAAATTAATTATCTGTTGAACTTCCGGTTCACATTGCTTTGTACGAGGATCTTAGACATTGATAATTCATTTCAAGTGCTTTATTAATCCAAATTTTTATCCTCTCCCCCTAATGTTGGGAAAACTGACAACTCATGTCATAACTAAATATCAAATTAATAGCTCAAAAATATTATAAGGAGACTCATATAAATATAGATTCCTAATCTCTTATGATGACCCATCTTTGTGCGTTGTGGTGGAGCAGTTGGAACATATACCGCACATTCAAAAATTGTAAGATGGGAAATATTTGGCTTTTAACCAAAAATAAATTGTAATGGGGAGTATTTATAATGTACTAGTTTGATGTGTACAACATGTAAATCAATACAATCTCATGCTGAAATAAGAAGTTTTGTTCTCATAAGTAATGGTTTAGACATTAACCAGGGGCGTTCGATCAATAATTTCTCTAAACCATTATGCGCATAAATAACAAACTTTTACAAAAGCTTTCAAACTCAATCAATAAAAAACTGAGATATAAATTCATAAGTATTTCAAGATGAATTGTCTTAATTGCATGATCTGAAATTAATTATTTAAACTAGCAATCTTACAAACGATAGGTTGCAAGTTGATAACACATACGTGATTATTTTGTAGATACATCTACCAAAATCATATAATATCAAAACCATCCACATGGTGGATGAATGGGCCCATATTCATTTCATAAATGCAAGACATTAAATCTCAAATTTAGCTAGTGAGTTTCTAATAATCAATTTTCATTGAAAACAAACAACAAATAAGTATTTTTTTAAATTAAAGAATCTTCTGGTTCTTTAATGAATGTCCATATAAATTCTCAATTAATTTTCGCATTATATATAATCCAGGATGGTCTAACTGGTCACGCTAAATAGTAAATGTATTTGTATTAGTAAACTTTTGGTTTACTTTAACATGTTTTTCAATTGTACTAATAATGTAAATATAAATTTTGAAAATTGTTAATTTTATTGTCATTCTTTTTATTTTGTATCCGCATATAAATACTATTGTGACATTTACTACTAGAAATGTCTAAATCAATGTCAAGTCTATAATGCCACTAAGTCAATAAATATAATTTCCAAATAATTATATGCAGTATTCGCTTCAGAGAATATGCCAAAATCTTCAAATGTCCAAAAATCTATTAATAGCAAACTTTGAGAGTGGATCTTATTTTCCAGGTGTACAACTGGTACATAACCAATGATTTTTCATATATAAGATTTCTCTCTTGTAAGTTCTCATCAGTAATATTTTACTATGTAATTTTAATTCAGAACTTATTTTAAATACTATAGAGTTATACTCACAGTTTTTAAAAAAACTTGCAACTTTAAGTGTATCCAACCATAATAAGCTTTAGATAGAATTATCATATTCTATTGCTCATAAGTAGATCTTTCACAGTCAAATATTTTGCTTTCAACCCTTTAATGGGGATGATGACAAAAGAAGATCACAAAGATTATAAAATAAATATAAATTAATAACTCAATCCATTTTTTTATTCATATGAAATATAATATTTTCCTCATTCACAATCTTAATATTAGATCCATTACAAATATCTTTTAAAAGTAATGCATTTATCATCACAAATTTTATGCTTTTTAGATATTGATATATTAGCTCTTGTGGAGCATTCAACTAATTTTATACTATCAAATATTGGAATAATATTTGTTTGTTCAGTACCAAATAAGATAAATATTTTTTTATCTATAATGATAAAATTCATTATTACATTTTCATATCCTTCTTCAAAGAATATTAACAGAAACAAAATATTTGGGCATACGCCACATATATAGCCAACAATATTTCATATCATATTGATAACATAAATTATATTTACCCTTTGAATAGTTATCTTGAGAACTCTCATTGTTCTCGTATTTATTACTATGTTCCTACTTTTAGTGGTCCATACTTATATCTTTTATTTTCTTTATGTTTGCATTCACTTCAGGAAATGTAACAAATCTAGTAGGGCAGACTTCTAAACGCCTCTATTGATTTTTTATTTCATAATCACCATTGTAAACATACGTGGATTTTAAATCAGAATCTATCCATTCATGTTGTCATGATTATTCTCCAATTATAATAAATATGATATAATAAATAAAACATAGTAAAATATACCTGAAGATTTTTAACATCATCGTCATCACCTGACTATTATCACGAGCATCCATTCTGAGATTGAATCTTTCAACATCCTGAAGATGAAGTTGTAAGGGTGGAAGTTTAAGGTGAAAAGGAATTTGATTTGTGAGACGACTTCGAAAGATTTTGAAAAAATAGAGAATCATCGTTGTAGCGACGTAAAAATTTTCTTTCGGTCACTAATTGTGGTGATTTAGTGAAAACTTGAAAACTGATGTTTGATTTTAAAAAAAAAAAGAGTCGCCACCGATCTTTTTTCTAGGTGTGATCGGACACCTATTAGATTTATTTTTTAAAACAAAAGGAAGGCCGAGTTTAGGTCTACGTCAAAAGTCCAGAGAAAAATAGGGTTCGGGAGTCAGTTACGCACGAGGAAGGTATTAGCACCCTCGCGACGCCCAAAATTGGTATCTTATAAACACGCGTTGTCTTGATTCTCAAAAATAAGTGTTCAATGTAAGATTTAATCATAATCCGGTTGAAAAAACGAGAAATTTTAATTTTTTGGTTTTTCAGAAGGGTGTGTGCTTTTAATTTTTAACACGCAGTACGTAATTTCACCCAACGATGAAATTGATGACTTGATATTAAATCGGTACATTGCCTTATGTATTGAAATTAATTAGAAAAAGAGAATAAGATTTTCGAACTAATGCAAAGCAAATTGATAAAAAAAATAAATAAATGACAGAGCTAGAAATATATTGAAGCTGATATAAGTGTGACAATAATATTAGAAACAATAAGGACATATGCGATATTAAACGTAATACTAAAATTAAATAGGAAATGAAAATAATGCATGCATATAATAATGATATTAAGAATATGTACGTAATATGAATATATATATATATATATATAGTAATAGTATTAGAAGTATACTATATAACATTCGCAATATATACATGATATATATAAAAATATAATATTAAAAAGGTAAATATCTATACATAATATATAAAAATGCATATACAATATAATGTCAAAATATTTGCATATGTACATACCTAAGATAGTAAAAATATAACTTGTAATGTTAAAATATATACATAATATATTCATATATATAAAAAATAAATATTGAAAAACGTATGTACATGACATACATGAAAAATATATACACAATAATATTAAAATAAAATAACAAGTGATAATAATGAAAATAATAGGTATAATAAATAATATAATGATATATGAAAATAATATTATATAATATTATCATATACACGTATAATAAAATATGTACTAATATCAATAATATAACAGGAATAAATAAAAAAATAAATGAAATAATATATTCATAATATGATATTTAAAAATATAGTATTAAAAGCATAATATATATATACTAATAATAGTAATAGTAAAATACTAATGAATAATAGTCATAAAAGAATATGTAAACAACAAAATGTACAGGTGAAAATAAAAAACAAATAAAGAAAATTAATAATGCTACCTGTGCGTAAACATATATACATACATGGAAAACGTATATACATAGTATTAGTATTTAAATACATATAATATAATATTTAAGGGAAAATAGTATATAATATATGCACACTTGATATAGTATTTAAAATATATATATATATATATATATATGTATAAGATAATATAAAAATATAACTAACAACATTTAAGAACATACACCTAATATAGTATAAAATGTGTTTACATACGTAATACAGAATATAAAATATACCTAATATATTAAAAGGGTAAATACACAATATAAAATTTAAGAGGAATAACCAAAACTATTAATAATACGGTGTAATATATATATCTAAGTATTAAGTAAAATAACACTAATGCTAATACATAATAAATATAGCAATAACAGTAAAAAACAATAGTATTCATAATATTAAAATTAAAATAAAATTATGAGAAATAGTAAAAGGATGAAATCGAATTAAAAATGAAGTTCTAGGGTGAATTTAAAAGAAATAAAGGGAAAAAGTACTAAATTGCATGCGCTAACAAATCGGAGGGACTAGATCGGGCAATAAACCATTAGGCCTAAAGCTCACAGCAGCAGAGGGATCGAAATGAAACAAAAACAAAATTTCTGGGTAAAATTAAAAATATGAAAAAAATTGAATTATAAAGCTATAAAAAGCGGAAGGGCTAAAAGTGCAATTAGCCCTTCCAAACAAAAACACGCGGATCCTAGGCTGACGGGTCGAGTTGCGGGTCGGCTCTTCAAAACGACGTCGTTTTGGGGCTGAAGGGCAGCCCCCAAAACGACGTCGTTTTGGTGGGCTATATAAGGCCCTAATTTGACAAAAAAAAATCATTTGATGAAGAGGAAAGAAAAAAAGGGAGAGAAAGAAGAGAGGAGGAGAGGAGAGGAGCTCCGGCCTGGGCGGTCACATGGTCCGACCACTGGACCCTCGCGAGTCTCTGCGTGGCAACCACCGTGTGCTGGTGGCGAAAAAGGTAATTTTTTAGTTTTTTTTTTTTTTTTTTTTTTGCTTTTGTAATACAATATATGTATTATTTGTTTAGGTAATGAGGAGAAAAAAGGAAAAATGAGAAAGATTCGATTTTTTTAAAAAATGAAATCACCTTATGCTTGAATCTTGCCCTTGTTGTTTTAGATTTTCTGATTTTGTGTTCAATCTCTGCTTGTCGGCATTGGATCTGTTTTTGGGTTTGAAATCTAACACTGATTTTTTATTAATTGCCCCCCATTTTACATGAGTTTTTGATGGCTTTTATAGCCTTACAACTTATTTTCTATTAGTTTCTGTCTTGTCTCCTTTCTTGCTTGTAGGGGATGGGCACGGTGGAGCAGGTGACCGGTGCTGGTGTCAGAGGTGCAGGCAGTCAGTGGGTAGTTGGCCGAAAATCAGAGGGTGAAGACCCTAGGTGTGGCGCAAGTGGGAAGGCAAGTGGGATTAGGGTTAGGGTTAGTTGATGGGATTTTGGGTTATTGGGTCAGTGGGCTTAGTTTAGGTGGGTATTTGGGCTGTTTGTAATGGGTCTTAGTTGGGCTAACGGGTTATTGAGTTTGAAAATGTGTTAAGGGGTTTGGGTTGTAAAATTGGGTTAGTTTGGTTAAGTTTGTAAGTGGGCCAAATTGGCCTGTAACAATCGTGCTGATAACTTGTTAGAAAATAAAGAGAGATTGAGAGATTAAAGAACAAATAAAAAATGAAAGCAATAGAGAATATACTTTATTAATCAAAAGGATGATCTACAATGCTTCATCAGAGTTTTTATTTATAGGCATAAGAAGTATAAAAGAAGTAGAGATCTAATTTTAATAACTATTAGAATTTAAAATACATCAAAACTTTATCTTAATCATGATGGACATCCACTTAATAAAATATTCATAACAAAATATATATTTTAAAAATATCGACTAATTTTTTTATATATTTTTCTTTATATATAATTTTTATATGTCAAATATTTACTTTTTCATGTACATTGTGAGTATCGTGAATTGTAATATTATAAATAATTATTTTCAATTCATAAAAATAAATGTTTCAAGTATTATTGTTTTTATATGAAAAATATTTCAAATGATTATTTAAAATACACATACAGATATATATAATACTAAAATTTATTATATCCATGATATGGATAGAAAAAAAATCACATATAAAAATTATATTTACTAAATATAATTATATTTGAAATAATTCATTGATTTTATAAATTAGATTTACCAAACACACAATGTAAGTGAAAAAATAATTATATTTGAAATAAATATTTTTATAATATTAGAATTTATAATACCCACAATGTACTTGAAAAAAGTAAATATTTGACATATAAAAATTATATATAAGAATTATATAAAAAAAATTAGTCAATATTTTTTAAAAATATATATTTAAAATTATTTTCACTATATAATTATATATATATTTTTCTATATATATATAAAGAAATTATTAATTAAAAAATAAAATAAAAACTTAAAAACATGTTCATTAATTAAAATTTTGAAAATAACATATTTAAAAAAAAAAAGCTTGATTCATTCATTAGAAAAAAGAAAACAAATAAATATGAGATGGGATTTAAACCTAGAACCAAGGGTAAAATATGTAAGCATTTAACCAAAAGAAAAAAAAAAAAAAAAAATCATTTGGTATAAAATTTTTTCTAAAATACACTTTTCACATATAGCGTTTATCATCCGCTTTTAATCTCTAAAATCAATCTGATTGCTAAATTATTTTGACAGCGATATTTTTCATTACTTTTTCAATTAATTAAAGATAGTTGCATAAATTTTAAATTAATGAACAAGAAAAGCAAATATTGACTTAATGCTCACCATACTTAACATAACACCCCATTATCAACCCCACTATTAAAATTTCATAGAAAAGAAAACTCAACCATCAAAATCCAACAAATTCTACTATTAGTCTCTATACTATGTGTAAGTTATGGTTTTAGTCCTTATCCCTTTATTTGATTAAATTTAGTTCATATACTTTTTAAATTAGTCAATTTTAGCTCCTGTACTTTCTTAATTTAAAAATTTTAGCCCTAACTCAAATAGTAACAATTAAATTCATTTGTTAAATTCTACTATTAGTATTGTACTATGCGTAAAGTTATTGATTTAGCTTATATTCTCCATTCTAATCATTCTTAATCCCTATACTTTTCAAGTTTTAGGATTTCAATCTTGACAAAATTGACATCAGTTAAATCCATTGAATGGGTTTTTTGTAAGTAATATGTGAAAATAGCAAATTGACATGTCATTACACATGTAATAATATGTTTGCTATATAAAAATTTAAAAATAGCACAACTTAATAAATTTAACAACTATCATTTGGTCAATACTTGAATTTAAAAATTCAAAAAGTATAGGGGTTGAATCCACAATTTATACATAGTATAGCAAAATTTGACCAAAACCAAGTCATAAAATTATCATCCATATTTTAAATTCATCTTTGAACTTCAAAACACGTAGAATCTAGTACTTATATTTAGGCACTTTACAGAATGTATGTCACCCTTTAGATTGAACATGTGTACATTAGTATTAAAATACAAGTTCATTATCAATCCATATTGTGAGTGTGACAAAATCTAATTTATATAAATTAAATTGTAAATATGTATATAGTTTCTGAATGGATAATTCAAATTTGATGTGTTTAAAAAAATAGCGCTCGTAAATTTTATTGATAGCTTATTTTTTAACACTTCAGATTTAAATTGTTTATGTGATAAGCACACATGTATTTATAATTTGATCCAAGTACTTTAAAGATATTTCCTGTCTAATGACGGAACGTGGGATTAAATTTTGAAGTGCTTAATAAACAAATTTTAAGTAATAAACAATATTAATATTTTAAGTAAATATTTTAAAATTATACACATTAAAATCTGAGGGATGTTTGGAGATTATTAACCGTAGCAGTAAAGTTTATTAATAAGGTGGATAATAGAAGGCTTTTGATTAACTTTTCAAGCGTTTTTTTAATATATATCAAATTATTATTATTAAATGCATTATCTTACCTAACAAATTTATTTAGTTTTCGTTATTTTAAATTCTCATTAACTAAAACTTCAAAAGAAAATCTATTTTTATTTTGTTATAATTAAAAAGGAAAACTATTAAAAACCATGAGGTTTGATTAAAACAATTCACTTAATTCTCCTATGCTTTGATAAATACTTATTTATCCTTAAAAAATTCCACTAACACTAAAGGTTTATTTATTAAATAAATTTTAAATAAAATTACAACTTTATTCTTCATTAGTTATTTATTATTTTATTTATTTTTATCTTCAATAATTTTTAATTAAATTGATAAAAATATAATTAGTTATAAAAAAATTAATGATTATTAAATTAAATGGTTAATGTCTATTTTGCCGAACTGGACTACTTGTACATTGTTGGTAACTAGATTTTTTCTACCTCGCTAGTATCTAAACTTGAAATTTGTCATGCACTTTGGTATCTTTCTTGCATTGCTAATATATAGTGATAACGTAGTATTGAAAACCAATAAACAATGCCATTTGGTAGCCTTAAATTATAACATGTGGCAATCACTAACGGAAAAATAGAAAATTTAAAAAATCTTTTAAAATATATAAAATTATGAGAAAAAATTTTAAAAACTATTTTAGGTCTAATGTAACGATATAATTTTAACTAGTGTTAGAAAATGTGATTTCAAAGTCAAATACAGTAAACAGAGATAGTAAATTTATGAATAGAGCATTTACTTATTTAATATGAAAAATATATTATTAGATAATCAAGTAGTTGAATTGAAAAAGAACGATTAATTATAGTATAGAGACTAAATTGTAAGAGTCAAATCGCTATTAAATTTTAATTTAAAAAATGTTAGAGAGTTGAATTAGTGCTTCAATCAATGATACCATTTGTATAACATGGATAGTTAAGTGTGATGATTCATCCACTCATTTTAATTAAGACTGTTAATTATACGTGTATTATTTTATAACCATTTAATTAAATTAATTAAGTTTAATTAGTTTTCTTAATCTAATTATAAATAACAAGTTAGTGGGGAGGGAGATGAAAGTCACTATCTTCCCTAAATTGTTGGGAAAAAAAAGAAGAAAAAATTGCTAAGTTTGGCAAACATTCTGCCATCAAATTGGGTAAGGAAAGTAACCTTTTTCTTTGTGATTTTTACAGATATTTAATTTGGTTATATTTTACATACCAATGCTTTAGAGTTATAAGTTAATGAGTTTTATTCAAGTTGCTGTTAAAGAATTTAGTGAGCTTTAAGCTTGATTTTGGTGAAATTGTTTATTATAAGCTTAGATTTATAATAGGACTAAAATTCAAAGTAGTGAAAAGTGTGGAAATTGATTGGAAATTTAATTAATTCCCTATAGTAATTTTATGACATTAAGGATTAAATTGAATGAAGTGTGATATAAGTTGAAAGCTTGGGGGTCTTTGATGATTAAATATAAAATCGAATTTTGATTTGGTGCTAAATATTAAAAGATACAAGCATTTCAAATGTAGGGGCTAAAATAAATACAATACAAACTATGTTAAATTATTGTATTTTCATGTGTTTGTATGAAACTAATATTAATTATATTATTGAATTCATCGTACATGATTAAAGACTACACTAGGACATCGAGGGTTAAAGGAAGACGAAGACCATAGTCGAATAATCTCTAATTCGGTATGTGCTAAATTGATATGTTCTTATCTTATGCTTAACTTGTTTAGTTTTTTTACTCAAGTTATTATTAGTGTGAAAGTATATTTTGATCTCATCATATGTTTGTTGGTGACTTTATAGTATCATGGAAGTTAATGACAATTCAATGTATGATAAGTGATCAAGGTAACTAATTTTGTTGTATACTATGTTAGAATTGATATGGTTAATCAATTCTATATTGGTTAAATAAAAGATGTAAAGTTATGATAGGAACTATGTTGATATTAATTAAGCTAGATGATTTGGAGAGTAATTGACATCATGAAAGGGCGGAAGCGAAATATGTGAAAAAAAATAAAATAAAAAATAAAGAACACAAAATTTTACGTGGAAACCCTTTCGGGAAAAACCACGAGGCGGAGGAGAAGAAAATTCACTATGTCGAAAATTTGAATCAATACAAAAGGAATAGACTATGTCTATTTATAGGCTTGTAAAGCCATATTCTAGTAGGATTGAAACACCTTATCCTAGTAAATATAAAATAGATGGAGTTTAATAAGGTTTAAAAAACCTTATTCTAAAATAAAATAAAAGAAGTCTAGTTCTATATGGATTTTACTTTTATTTTATTTTCCATCGTATTTTATTTAAATAAGAATTAGGGTCACTTAATTCTAACAATCTCCACCTTGACACAAATTCTCAATGAACAAGTTCTTTATTGCGAACAAGTTCTCCACCTCTTCCATAAAACCCCTTAAGGGTTTAACTTCAACAATGAACACCAACCAAGTCTAAGCAATGCTCAAACTTGGTTATAGGAAGTGACTTGGTCATCATATCTGCAGGATTTTCATGAGTACTAATTTTGCTCACAACAATATCACCACGAGCAATAATATCACGAACAAAATGATACAGAACATCAATGTGTTTTGTTCTCTCATGAAACATTTGATCTTTTGTAAGAAAGATGGCACTGATTGTCACAAAAATCTTTGTCTTGATTTGAAGGTCTTCATTTAGTTCACTAAAGAGTCCCTTCAACCAAATAGCTTCTTTACAAGCCTCGAATCGCCATGTGTACTCGGCTCAGTGGTAGACAAAGCTTATGTAGTTTGCAAAGTGGCTTTCCAACTTATTGCACAACCTCCGATTGTAAAGACATAACTTTGTGAGAGATCTTCTTCTATCAAGGTCTCAAAGCAAAATCAGCATCAACATACCCAATAACTCCATCTTCGATTCTTCCAAAGCGTAAGCAAACATCGTAGTACCTCGTAAGTATCTTAAAATCCATCGAATCGCTTTCCAGTGTTCTTTCTGGGATTCGCCATATATCGCTAAGCTGATTGATCGCATATGATAAATCGGACGTGAACAAACCATAGCATACATGAGAGATCCCATTGCACTAGAGTATGGAACATGTGACATGTACTCAATCTCATCATCGATTGTGGAGACAAAGCCGATGAAAGTCTAAAATGAAATTTTGCTAAAGGAGTACTAATGGGCTTAGCACTCGCATATTGAACTGAAAAGAAGTTTCTCAATGTACCCCTTCCGACTTAGGTACAATTTACTTGTTTTTCTATCTCTAAGAATCTCCATACCAAGTATCTTCTTTTGCTGGTCCCAAATCTTTCATCTCAAATTCTTCACTTAGTTGGGCTTTGACCTTTCTTATCTCTCCTTTGTCTTTTCTTTGCTATCAACATGTCATCAACGTAAAGAAGTAGATACACAAAAGAACCATCATTGTTTTTCTTAAAGTAAACACAATCATCAAAACTACTTCTTTTGAAATCGTGAGAAGTCATAAAGGAATCAAACCTCTTGTACCATTGCCTTGGTGATTTGTTTCAAACCGTAAAAGGACTTTTTCAAAGAAGTTTAACATAATCCTCTTTTTACGAGGTGTCAAAACCCTCAGTTGTTGCATGTAAATATCTTCCTCAAGTTCTCCATGCAAAAATGCGTTTTACATCTAATCTGCTCAAGCTCTAAATCATGCATGGCCACAATACCAAGCAAAGCTCGAATCGAACTATGCTTCTGGCTGGGGAGAACACATCTGTGAAGTCCACTCCACGGAACTTGATTTGTAACCTTTTGCAACAAGCCTTGCTTTATATTTAGGTTCTTCAACTCTTGGAGTCCCTTCTTTCTCTTTTTTAAACACCTATTTACAACGACAGTCTTCTTACCTTTAGGAAGTTTCACAAGATCCCATGTTTTGTTTTTGTGGAGTGATTCTATCTCCTCTTGCATAGCAAACATCCATTTTTCTCGAGTCTTCACACTAATCGCCTCAGAATAATTTGATGGCTCTTGATTCGCATCTATATCTTCAGCCACATTTAAAGCATAAGCAACTAGATCAGCCTCAGCATACTTCTTTGGAGGTTTAATTTCTCTTTTAATTCTATTTTTGGCGATAAAGTATTGAGGCGAAGAAGCAACTCTATTCTCAATTTTTGTACCGACTTGAGGAGTCGACTCTGTATTGTCTGATGCTCCACCGCTTTTGATTTTCTTTATTGGAAGAGTCTTTAAGAGATAAGTTAGGAAGCATAGCGGTTTCATCAAAAACAACATCTCTGCTAATCACAACTTTCCTATTTTCAGGACACCATAACTTATACCCTTTTACACCAGCTTTATAACCAAGAAAAACACATTTAATGGATCTCGATTCCAATTTTCCATTATTAACATGAGCATACGTAGGACACCCAAAGATCTTTAAATCAGAATAATTAGCAGGATTACCAGACCATACCTCTTGTGGAGTCTTTTTCTCAATGGCAACGGATGGAGATCGGTTGATCAAAAAACATGCGATGAGAGGCCATACGCCCAAAACGACTTGGTAAGTTGGCATTTGACAACATACATCGAACCTTCTCTATGATCGTCTCGTTCATTCGCTCGCAATCTTTGTTTTTCTTTGTGGAGTATGACGAATCTGTCAAGTGTCTCACGATCCTTCGACTTGTACAATCTATTAAACTCATCGAGAATAGAACCCTAAGCCATTTATGCGTGCGGAGGTATTTTATCACATTTTCCGTCTATTTTTCAATCATAATTTTTCAAGACTTAAATGCGGAAAACACATCACTTTTTTCTCGCTTCGAAGAAGAACGCCCAAACTTTTACGGAAAAATCATCAATAAAGGTTAGCATATAATTAGCTCCACCTCTCAAAGGCACTCTGGATGGTCCCCACAGATCGAATGAATATACTCCAACGTTTCCTTCGTGTTATGGATTTCTCTAGTGAATCGAACTCTCTTTTGCTTCCCAAAAACGCGCAGTGCTCACAGAAAATTCGGTTTGCAAATTCCTTGCCCATCAAAAAGTCCTCTTTGCTCAATTCTACCATGCCATTCTCACTCATATGCCCTAGGCGCATATGCCAAAGTTTAGTAATATCATCATCGACAAGGAAGAGGAAGCGGCAATTTGCATCACCGATATGAGAGAACCACGCAAAACATATAACTTGCCGCTTTTTCTTTGCCCTTTCATCACAACAAGGGACCTTTTGGAAATCTTTAAAACCCCACTTTCAATGTGTATATCTGTGCCCTTTTGAATCAAGAGTACTCAACGAAATTAAATTTCTTTTCAATTCGGAACATACCGTATGTCACTAAGTGTTACGACAACTCCATCAAACATCTTAACTTTAATTGTTCCAACACTGCGATCTTACGAAGCATTATTTCCCATCAAAACAACACCTTGACATACTTTGTTTCGTAAGTTGTAAACCAATCCCGATTGGGACTCATATGGAAGGTGCAAACTGAATCAAGTATCCACTCCTCACTTACTTTAGAATCATTGTGAGCGACTAGAAGTTCACCATCATTGTAGTCTTCTACAACATCGACTTCACGAGAATTTTTCGGTTGTTTTCCCTTTGATTCGCACCTCCCTTTTAATCTTATTTTGTAGCTTATGCTTTTCAGATTTAATGTGCCCTTTCTTCTTTACGAAGTTACAAGTTTTACCTCTATTTGAAGACTTGACCTACCCTTAGATTTACCACGATGATTTCTTTCCTGTGTCCTACCACGATCATCATCGGTATTCGATCTTGTCTCCCACGAACAATGAGACCCTCTCCCGAGAGTCGGGTTTAACCACAAGATGTTTCATCCGATCATACGAGGTTAAAAATCATAAACCTCATCAACTATGAGAGACTCGCGGCTATATAAAATCGTGTCTCTAAAGGTTGAATAAGACGGAGGCAACGAACAAAGTAGAATCAACCCTAGATCTTCCTTATCATCTCTGAACCTCCATGGCCTCCAAGTTTGAGAGAATTTCTTTAAAAACACTGTTAAGTGTTCGTGTCTGACACGCACCTTCCTCCAAACGATGAGCATAAAGACGCCGCTTCATATGCAACTTGCTTGTTAGAGTTTTCGACATACATATTTGTTCTAGCCTCTTCCATAATGTAGCGGCAGTCTTCTCTTTCACATCATCTGCAAAATTTCATTGGACAAATGCGGATGCAATTGTGTTAATGCCTTTCGATCCTTACGCTTCTTCTCTTCCTCTGTTAATGTCGAAGGCATCTTATCTATCCCTAGCAGGGGGCATCCTCGAGATCCATCTGCGCAAGAAGCGCTTGCATCTTAATCGCCACAACGCAAATCGGTGTTGCGATCCAACAGTGAAATTTCATATTTCAAAGACGCCATTACCGTGATCGAGATGAACAACCCAAATCTCGGATACCAATTGTGAAAAAATAAAATAAAAATAAAGAACACAAAATTTTACGTGAAACCCTTTCGGGAAAAAACCACGGGCAGATGAGAAGAAAATTCACTATGTCGAAAATTTGAATCAATACAAAAGGAATAGACTATGTCTAATTTATAGGCTTGTAAAGCCATATTCTAGTAGGATTGAAACACTTATCCTAGTAAATATAAAATAGATGGAGTTTAATAAGGTTAAAAAACCTTATTCTAAAATAAAATAAAAGAAGTCTAGTTCTATATGGATTTTACTTTTATTTTATTTTCCATCGTATTTTATTTAAATAAGAATTAGGGTCACTTAATTCTAACAAAATATGAATAACATTATATAACATAATTAAAGTATTTAAAATTTGAGGTTGAGATGTAATGTCAGAAGGTACATTGATACGTTAATATCCGAAATAAGAATTATAATATTTCAAATTAAATTTATTCGGTAAATTAATTTTGATATTATAGTTATGCTTAAGTGTTCTATGTTTATATGTTCTAGATTCAATTTATGATAGCATTGTTGAGTAAATTCTCAATGTACAAATTTGTTTGCTTTTGTGCATAGATCTCTGACGAGAGTTTTAGTAGCCTCATGCTTAAGTATCCAATTTCTCCAAACTCAGCTCAAAAGTCATCCGTGGTATTTTGTATGTATATAAGTGTTTTGGGTCTTATAGCATGTACCTAAGTTAGTTGGTATGCTTTTAAGTTAATATTTGGTATTTTGACATTATGACATAATATTTTAAAGGTTAAGTTTTATCAATTGAATTGTGATTATCTATATTTGCTTATATAAGTCAGAATGTGTTAAATAGTAGATTAAGTTTTAATGCTTTGGATATTATGGTATAATGACATTTAATAGTGTTTACATGTGTTAAATTGATGATTTGTAATTGTGTGTATTTGAGTATATTTTAGGTGCAAATAGATGAGGTTTGGGTGGTTAAAAATGTGCATTTTAGGCCATTTGACCATTAAGTCTCGAAATAGAAAGAACATGTCTCAAGATTGTTAGAACAAATTATTTAAATTTTACATTTAAAAGTTTGTAGTCTCGAGACATAAATGTATAGTCTCGCGACAATAGTTTCTAGATCTCCAGACAATTGTCTCGAGACATTCAAACATCGAAGCAAAAATAGGATAACAGAGGAGGATGGTCTCGAGACATGCAGAACATTGTTTCAAGACATGCAAACTTCGAACTTAAAAATCCCAAAATAAGTTATGACCTGTCTCAAGACATGAGTTTGAAATTCAATATTTGAGTTTAGATTCAAGTCCTAACTCTACGTTTGACCTTTATTAACTCCGTATAACAATGAATTTGAAACTCAATCATTACAAATGAATAATTGCGAGTATGATTGATGTTTAAATTGGTTTGAATGTTAATTATGATTTAAATTTTGTGATTATGAAATGGATCAGCTTGAGTTGCTTCAACAACATAATGTGACATCACATATTGGATTTGATGATTGGGTCGAGTATAGGGTGTTACATCTAAAATGAATGTGGACAAATATTTGTTCGAATTCAAGTGAACCTAGACATTAGCTTGTCTAGATTCAATCTAAACGTGCTTTTGAGTGATTTTATATATTTTTATAACTTCAAAACAAAAATATAAAAGCCTAATATTTTTAGAAAATTTACTAGGTAAAATTTTTAAAAAATACAGGTATATTTAAAAATGTTTAGAATTTTCTTTTTACTTTTCTAAATAATTTTAATCTTGAAAAAAGTTTCTTTCATCCTCGATAAAGCTGTCAAGTTTGCTTCATTTTTACTCATATCTCTTCCCTTTCTCTCTCTCTTTTTTCTATATACGTTGAATACCTTATTCATTTCTAAGTCTAAATTCACCTTATCAATATGCGTTCTTCTTTGTTTTTGCTTCAATAAATGTGGGATTTATTTGGAAAATTTTTGGTTTCAACATGTTAATGGTTTTTGTTGAAAAAATTTTGGTTTTAATCAACTTAAAGGGTAAAAAGAGAGAGAGAGAGAGAATTAGTGAGAATTTCTCTCAGTTTTCAATTCCATGACTTGTTTTGAGAGTAATATTTAAAACATCTTTTTAGCTGCTATTGTTATGTTATGGTTTCAATTTTTTTTTCTTTTTGAAGTTTCCTGAAGTATTCATCTATTAGTAATTGGTCCATTCAATCAAATCAAATTTTATATAAAAGAAAAAAGTTTAAAATTTTTTCCAACGTTATATGAAAATTTTTATTTTTATAGTTTAATTTTTCATAAATTTATATTTTTAAATATCTTTTATTAATTCTTGTCACTTGTCATAATTTGAAGATGACACATGACGTTTTGTTATGAGTTATCAATGCCACAATATCACATTTTAATGGCGTTATAAGAAAAGTATCAAAGTGTGAGGCATTCTTAATTTAGGTACCAATTAAGTCCAAAAAAATAGATACTAAATATGTACAAGTGGTCAAGTGTAGGGGCCAAAATATACATTACCTCTAAATTAAATTATATATTGCATTGTATTATAATATAATGATATGTTAAATATAATATATTTTCAATCAATATATATAACATTTTTTTTTTGGTTTTTTACCTATATAATATAAAATAAAATAAAATTTATTAAAATGGCATGTTTAAAAAATTATGTACCAAAATGGTACATTCAAACTGGTAGAGGGTGGTGCATAGGCAGCACCACCCTAAAATTTCGACAATTCTGACTGCAAATAAAAATAAAAAATAAAAAAACTGGTGAAGGCAATGTAATAGGCGGCACTTAAAGAAAAGATAGGACAGCACAAGAGGTTATGCCTACTGGAGAGGCGGCACCCACTGGTCACGCCTTGTGCAGAGGCGGCACCCCAGATCACGCCATCTCCACAGGCGGCACCGGTTGCAGTTGTCAGGCAATGGGACTGGTCATCTTTGATGCCTGTGAGTTGTGTGTTTGGGGGCCATTATAAGGTCCTCAATGCCCCATTTTTGGCCGGAAGAGTGAAGAAAGTTTTTGAAGAAGAGAAGAAGAAGAAGGAGAAGGAGAGGGCGAGAAGGGAAAAAGAAAGAAAAAAAGAGAAGCAGAATAGAGAAAGGGAAGGAGAAAGAGAAGGAAAAAAAATAAATAGAAAAGGAAAGAAGGGTGAGTTTGTTGTTTAGGGAAGATTAGGTGTTTAAGAAAATCTAATTTTTTTTATTATAAATTAATATTAATTTGTTTTTGTTGTTATTATTGTTGATTTAATTCAGATTTAATTTTTAATTTTATTTTTATAAGGTATTATTTGGTTAAAAAAGCTATTAAGGTATGTTTGTATTTATTTTATATTTTCATTCATTCATAATTTTTTTAAAAGTTTATTGAAGTAAAAAAAACCTATTTATGTTATGTACAAAGAATGTTTTATTTTTTTTATGTAATTTATTTGTTATGTGTGTTTTAGGTTGATTAGATTTATTTTTTATGTAATTTATTTGGCATGTTATTTTGATTATTTTAATATAATTTTTTTATTTTTTATGTAGGTAAAAGATGAGATCATTGATATGAAATTTGTGAACGGGACTATTGAGTTGGAATTTATGAGATAAATTAGGAATAATAGTTTATATGTTCTAATTTTTTAAGATTTTATAATTGAGAGTAAGAGTTTATGTTCTTAAAATTTATTTTATGTTTTTATAAATATTATAAATGAAATTTCTTTTGAATCCTTCTATGCAATAAAATTATATTTTTGACAATAATTAAGTTGGCATGTTATTATATATATATATATATATATATATATATATATATATATATATATATATTATATTTTAAACCAATACATTTTACTTATTATCATTTTAAGATAATAATAAAAATATTCGTATTTATTATGTTGAGATAGTTTATGTTATGTTTTTGTTATATTTTTTTATTGGCATGTTATTTTTATTATTTTAATATATATTTTTTTTTTGTATAGGTAAAAGATTAAACCATTGAGATGGAATGGGACCATTGAGTTGGAGTTTGAGTTGAAATTTAAAAGATATATTTATTTCATTAATGTAGTATAGCAAAAAATATGATGTGGACAAAACTGTTTGGTATTTTTTTTTGTAATTAAAAGCAATATATAAAATTTAGGTATTTTAATAAATATTTAAAATGCATCAAAGTTTGAAATTAATTACCGATATTTATTTTGAAATTGCAAGTATCGCAATGGGTTCATTGATTAAGAAAGATGGTCATATATCAAACATAGTTAATAATATGGTAATATATTGTTATTTGTTAATCACGGGTTCCCTTAAAAAAAGTTCTACGTCATTTACGAAAATAAATTATGTTATTATAACTATTTTCGGTAATTTAATAGTGTCAGGGCCCGTACCACGCATTGAGGAGTCGGGTGAATGGTTTAGGATATCCTCCAAATGAAAGACTGATGCCATAGTTGGAGTTAGCTGGATTCAGGTCGGTAGCATTGATTCGGACGTTTGATTTGCAGTATGATTTAATATCCATATTGGTCGAGCGTTGGCACCTGGAGACCCACACTTTTCATTTGCCATGTGGGGAGTGCACTGTCACTCTGGAGGATGTTGCATTGCAACTTGGGCTTCCAATCAACAGGAGTGTCGTAATGGGCGTAAGTATGATAGTTGAGCCAACTGCCCTTTATTATAGCCTACTAGGAGCCTCGCCCAATGAGGCTGAGTCCAAATTTATAGGTTTGAGATTTTCATGGCTGAAAGCCAATTTTGAACATTTATCAATTAATGCCACTGAGCAGGAGGTGATGTGCACAGTTCGAGCATACATTATGCATATTATAGGGGGTGTACTGATGTCGGATGCGAACAACAACAGGGTTTATTTGATGTATTTACCTCTGTTAGTTGATTTACAGAATGTCTGCTCATATAGTTAGGGTTCCGCAGCTTTGACTATGTTGTATTGTAAGCTTTTTAGGAAGACAAAGCCTGATGCCGTAGACATAGGCGGATGCCTTATATTGCTGCAGTCATGGGCTCTTTATCGGATGTCATTATTGGCATCGGTTAGGCACCAAACATACGTATTTCCACTAGTGAACATGTGATAAAATTTAACTTGCTATAGCAATTAATTGACATTTTTTTTCTAATGATACTATTCTAACGATACTATTCTAACATGTAATTTGTTTTCGTAGATAGAGTTTTTATCCGAGTATCGGGAGGTCGTAACTGTCCCGATATATCGTCTGATGATTGAACAACATGCCGAAGAAAGGGTAAGCTATTCCAATATTCGTGACATGTAATTACTTTATATATCTTACTTGAACCGTGTTAAATTTTAACCATGTTATTAATCGTGTAGTTTATCTGGATGCCGTATTGGAAACCAGAAATTACGGCTATTATACCCTCATTTGCCCACATTCATTCTCACATATGGTGCATTAACGCACCAATTATCAATTTCCAGACAGTCGAGTGGTATAATGGGGATCGAGTGCTCCAGTAGTTTGGTTGCATCCAGTATATCCCTGCTCCGCCAATGCAGTTGGGGAAGACTCACAGGATTAAAAAGAGAGGAAAACATGGAAATAATTGGGGGGTTGTGCACCAAAAATATATTGCAGTGTGGGATAATTGGATGGCACAGAGACCTCAGATGGATATTTCTTCTGATTTGCAACCATCGTTAGAGTACATACAATGGTACTCTAGTATGGAAAAACCATATTTACTTGATGGGCAGTCGATTGTAGTCCCCTCGCACATGCATCAACTTGGGGCATACGAGCCGGTGCCCGATATAAAAGCCAAGCCAGAGCTAAAGCTAGAGCCCTAGCCGGAGCGGTCGCATACACATTCCGTTGATAGTTCTTATCATTCAAAATTACGGGTCAATGACTATTTCCTGGGCTCGTCAGGACACAGATATCATTTCGGGTTTGATATCTTTAGTCCAACACCACCTCAGTATAACACTCCTCCCAGCCTGTATCCACCGCATTACTCTACTCCTCATGGGTTGTATCCATCGCAGTACAGCACTCCTCCCAGCTCAAGTTCATCGATGATGTTTGGGGCATATGATTTTTCTTCCATATCTAGTTTTTACCCTTAGTATTTATGTTCATTTTTTAGATACGAGAGTTACACGTTTTAATTTTAGATAAATTCTAAATGGTTGAGCCATGCATGATTAGTTTATTAAAGACTTTACTTACTCCAATGAATTAAAATAACTTTATTTTCTGATAAATGTTCTCTCTCTCATTTTGTATGTTGGATTGATCTTCATGTTTAAATTATCCAAATTAAATGATAATTATAGTGCTTTAACAGATCTCTGGTTAAACTTATTGTGAAGGGCATATATTGCATTTTGGCAATCAGTACGAAAACTTTAATAGTCGTCATGTCCTTCACCATTGGCATGATTCATGTACAGATAGTTTTGGAATAAATTTTTCAATGATCTTCTATTATACATGTTGATGTATATGTGTGAGGCCCAACAAATTTTCGTATCTCCTACATCTTCGAATTTTGAATAAATGCAGCTTGTACCCGCCAATTGTAGCCTTCTGCCGACTTCCAACACTTCCCAATATATAATGCCGGTTTAGACACTAAGACTTTGTAGTCCACTAATATATCCATGCTATACCGCTTAATAGCAAATACACATTCTTCCTTACTTTCGAATCTCTGGCCTACGAACAACTCCACAGGATCGGAATCTACGGCCAACCGGTGAGTAGGTAGTATTTCAGGGTACTCCAAGAACTTGGCTACGTGCACCACGTCGGGGTTTATGAGTGGCATGTGTGGCCCAGGATTATTGTGTATCACAATACGTCAAATTTGGTTCCCGACTGAAGACGCGTTAATATTTCCATTGTCATTCACGTCTTCATCGTCAATATCATTGGGGATCTCCTCCACATCGGGATCACTATCACTATCGACCTCTTGATCACAAGGATCATTACTATCGTATCCATCATCACCAACCACATCAATATCGGGTGCAACATTAAGATCGATATCGATCCCGCATATAGTCGATTCACTATCAACGTACGATATTGGAGCCACCATACACGGTTCTTGAGCTCCTCCATGTTCTTTACCAGATGCAATGAGATTTTCAGTTGGCTCCACACCAGCTAACTCAGTAAATAACTGAATCGGTGCATATTGGTCACTCCGATTCCTACAATAAAGAGTGATCATTATCTCCACGTCTTTATCGTTTACAAGTTCCATTTCACTGAATTTGATGGGATCTGTCGAAACTGGAAACTTGTAGAAAAGTTTCAAGATCATTCTCCCACAATGTCTAACAATCTTTTCACTAATCCTTTCATAGACATTTCTATTAAATCTCATTGCTATTTGTTGTCTATATCCATCCAACGGTTGTTCTCAAGATGATTCCATCGGAATAAACGCATACGAAAAACTGATTATCCATCTTCAATACTCAATCTGTTAAAAAATAAACAAAAATTCTCAAAACAATTTCAAACAACATAAAAATACTTACATAAAAAATTTAATGAATAAAAAGAAACTATTTCTAACAATATCAAATTTATTGTCATTTCTAACAATATTTATGACAGAAATATTTTCAGTATTTATCTATTTTTTTCTGTTGTTACCACTAACTAACAATTACTTTATAATAGTTACTAACATAAAAACTTTCAAATATATTAAAAAAATTTAAAACATAACATTCGCAATAAACACATAATTAATCTAAACACAAAACTTACTAACAAATCACAATAAACAAAATAACTTTAAAACAAAACATAAAAATAACACTAAACAAACGATATAATACTAACAAAATAATTTTTTCTTATCATAATCTATTCTATTTGAAAATAATAATAAAAATAATAATACATTTTCTTTCTTTCTTCTCTTTTCTTTCTTTCTTCTCTTCTCCCTCTCTTGTTTTGCTATTTTTTTAACTGATACTTTAAAATTGAGCCGGATGGGGGAGCAGAGGGGGGGGGGAATGCTACTAGTGTCGCCTATCAGACAGGCACCATGCCCCTGGACAAAAGTGGTACCGCCTATGCACCACCCTCCACAAGTTTGAATGTACTATTTTGGTACATAATTTTTTAAACATTTCATTTTTATAAATTTTTTATTTTATATTATATAGGTAATGTTGAAACCTCGTTTTTAAAAGCAAGATTTTTGAAAATCGAGAGTCGCCACCAATCTTTTTAAGTATGATTGGATCACCTTATAAAATATTTTTGGTCTACGAAAATATGAGAAAATAGGTTCGGGAGTTGATTACGTACGAGGAAGGATTAGCACTCTCGCATCGCCCAAAATTGGTACCAAATTGAATAGCTTTGTCATAATGTCAAAAGTTTAAAAGAATTAGAAAGTATCCCCTTTTTTTAAAAAACAAGATAATTTGATAATCAAGATTTCTTTACTCCAAAAGAGTACGAATATCACATCCAGCATGAGAGGACACGATATTTTCAAACTTTTGTAATCGAAATCATCTTATGATTTACAAAATTTATTTAGAAGGATATCTTTAAACGTTTAGGCAAACGGGAAATTGCAACCCAGCATGTTAGGGCACTATTTCCCGAATTCCTAAATACCAAAAAATATTGCCTTTTTTTTAAAATTCTTTTGGATTTAATGAAATATGAATTTTCCATAACAATAATGTATTTAACATGTTACAAAAGATCAATATTGAATAAATTAAGCTACATGATACACATTTTAACAATTCATGCAAGTATAGTACAAAAGTGATAAACAATGGCATGAATTACACAATATATATTAACATTTCATACAGATATAATCATAGAAAACAATGTATATAACAATATGAATTACATGATATATATATAACAATATTTTATGCAAATATAGAAAATGATAAGTGACGACATAAATTATATAATACATATATAATAATATTTCATGCAAACATAACTTAAAATAACAGCATAAATAATCGATTTCCATGCAAATATATAAAAACAATAAATAATATAAAAATAATGAATGATTTATAAGATAAAATTTACATATTAAAATGATACTAGATAAATCTAAAAAATGCAAAAATAAATAAACAAATTATAAACATATATAAAAAATAAAAATAAAAAATAAATACAATTAAAATTAAACGAGGTATTAAAGAAATAAAATACTTAAAACAATATATAAATAATAAAGGAGAAAATTTTAAAAATGGTATATATGAAAAACATACTATACGATGTATTAATTTAATATATATTTTATAAAATAATATTATATAATAGGAATAAAAGCTTATAGTAAATTTTAAAGTATTACATACTAAATTTAAGAATAATTTAATGATAATTTAATTTTTTGAAATCATACATAATTAATAAATGATAAATAATGAAATAATACAATAAAATAAAAATGATATAAGGAATAATATGTATAGTAAAATATATAACATATAATAAAATAAACTATATAATAATATAAATAATATGATAAATAATATATGAGTAAGATAATAAATATAATAATTTATACATGTATAAATAATATTTATAAAAATAAATAATATATATAAAAAATAAATAAATTGTATGTAAAATGTATATATATATACAAGGATTAAAATTGAATTTAAATAAAAATTTAGGGTTAATTTTAAATAAATAAAACAAATTTCGAACCCAATTGAAACACGCGTTAAAAGTTGAGGGACTCACTGGGAAATTATCCCTAATCCCAAAACGACATCGTTCTCAGAATAGGCTTTATTGGCCATTGGGACGAAATTGAAATAAATATAAAAGATTAGGGCCAATTTAAAATAAAAGTAAAATGAAATTATAAGTTTTAAAAATGCGGAAGGATCGATTGGGCAATTTGCCCTTTTAACGAAAACATGCGGATCCTATCCGGGTCACGGGTCAACACACGGATCCTGGGCTTTGAAACGACGACGTTTTGAAGCTATTTGTTTTAAGTAAAACAGTACCGTTTTCATAAGGCTATATAAGCCAAATGTCGACCTTAAAATCATTTTGAAACCTGATTTTTAAAAAAAAAAAAAAAACAAAGAAACCCTCTAAAAGAGGGTTGGGGGGTCCTCGGAGCTCTGTCGAGCCTCCGTCCAGAGGCTTACACGCGCTCACGTGCCACAGTCAACACCGCCACGTACGGCGGCCGGAAGCTGGAAAACTTCCTTTTTAACGTAGATCTAACGGTACGTGCCCTTTTCCTTTTATTTTATTTATAATATCCGTATGTATTAAAAAGAAAAGTAAAAATAAAATAAACTAATCACCTCTATTTCTTCAGTTCACCGTGGGTTTTTATTGCATATATCTGTATATAACTGTGTTCTTTTTTGAATCTGTGTGTATATCCAAAAAAACCGTGCTTACAAATTAGAAAAAAGGGGTTTTTATAACCCTTTGTTACATTTTTTGGGGGGGAAAGAATCCTTTGATTTCTTTCCAAGTTTGCTTCTTTTGTTGTTGTGGTTTTATCCTTCTTTTGCAGATATCAGCGAGGATCTCAAGGCGATGAGTGCTGGTGTTGATTTGTGCACTGATTGCGGCGTGATACAAGGCCGGAGTCACGGCATCGGTGTTGATAGAAAGTCACTGGAACGACGCGAGACGAAAAGGCGCGTCAGTTGGAGCGCTTGCGGCGCCTAGGGTTTCTGAAACCCTAGGTCTTCTGTCTTTAGTTTACGGTTTGGGCCTCTTAGGCCCCGTTCATTTTGGGTTAAGGGTGTAATGGGCTAGTGGGTAATTTAGGCTAATTGGGTCTTGAATCATCAGGCCTTTAAGTGTAACCGGGTATAAGCTTATTAGGTATTCTGGTTTAGACCAGTTGAGCTACAAGTGTAACCGGGCTTGGGCTATCAGGCTTTTAGGCCTGTTTATTGTAATTTGGACATTAACTGGGACATTTATTTTCAGCTTAAAACTTTATTTATTTTATTTCACGGGCCCGGGCAAATTTGGGCTATTACAGCTGCCCCTCTTTGCTTATTACTGTGTAACAGGAATAGAGCAAAAATTATAAAAGGATCAAATTTGCCCCAATCTTATCGGATCCTGACCTCATGGTCCTCAACCTATTTTTCACAAACTCAAGAACGCCATGCTGATGTCTTTGATTTGCACCCCGCCTAATACAGAGAGAACAAATCAGCTATCTTCGATCTACTTTCTATCAACACAGCAACGCTATATGTGCTCTCTTCGATCTGCTCTCTGTCAATATAGAAACGCCCAAATTTGTTATCTTCGATCTGTTTCGATGTGAACACACGAATGTCAGATCTGCTATCTTTGATCTGCTCCCCGTCTAATACAGAGATTCCAAATCTATCATTTCCGATCTACTCCCCGTCAATACAGAGACGCCAAATCAGCTATCTTTGATCTACTCTCTGACAATACAAAGACGCCAAATCAGCTTCTTCGATCTGCTCCCCGTCTAATACAGAGACACCAAATCTATCATTTTCGATCTGCTCTCTGGCAATACAGAGACGCCAAATCAGCTATCTTCGATATGCTCTCTGACAATACAGAGACACCAAATCTGCTATCTTCGATCTGCTCTCTGGCAATACAGAGATGCCAAATCTATTATCGGTGATCTGCTCTCTGACAATACAGAGACGCTAAATCTGCTATCTTCGATCTGCTCTCTGACAATACAGAGACGCTAAATCTGTTATCTTCAATCTGCTCTCTAACAATATAGAGACGCCAAATCTGCTATCTTCGATCTGCTCTCTGGCAATACAGAGACGCCAGATCTATCACCGGTGATCTACATTATCCCCTAAGGGACATAACCTGTAGAATACGTATGTACTTATGCCAATGATTTGGGTGCCATGATCGAAATGAGTCAAATGCCCCATAAATAGACATATTATGATGCAAGATGTTATGAAAATGATTCCTATTTTGGATGTCTTTACTCATTCATCCATTAAAATTCCACCTCAAAATATTAATCAAACTCTGCTCCTATGTTTTGAATTAGATTGGTCCTATTGTACCATTCTCCAAATGCTACGACCTGCTGGAAATGACCTTCTCCTAAGATTGAATCATTCGAATTGTCCAAACATTCTTTGGACTGAAAAAATTTCCTCGAATACCTTCGACCCTTACTCGTGGGAATTCTTCAAACAATTGTTCTGTTTTAGTTTCTCGTATTCTCTAGCAATTCCCAAAGTAATATGCAAAACTTCGTTTGTAAAAATTTTTAGTTCATCAATCATTATTTCAATACAACACACTTTGGAAGAAAAATAATCTGATCTTGAGAATAGTTAGATAAATCATCAGAATACAATAAGAAATTAATCTGAAAACATATCTTTGAGAAGAAAAAGAATCTAAAGATAGTAATCAGAGCAAAAATTCGATGTCCAACATATCACAGCTTGGGCTTCTGTATATAAATTCCATGAAGACTGTTTTGATTTTAACATGTGTTTAGAAGATCAAAAGTACTTTGTTGATGCCCCAGTATGTAACACACTCTACTTTTCGTCAAATCTGGTATAGCAAAGTTACTGCATGCCTCTCGTAATTTGAGCAGCCCTTTCGGGTTTTCAATTCAAAACCCCTTTGATCTTAAGGCGCCCTTTGCGGGTTTTCACCTTAGCCTCTCCAAAATATATATATATATTAGAAGTCTCAAAGCGCCCTTTACGGGTTTTCACTTTGGATTCTCCTCTCTTTCAGACAAAGTATTTCTTGACTGAGTCTGAATTCACTGGATTGGGTAAACTCTTCCCATCCATTTCTGTCAAAATTAGTACACCACCAAAGAAAGCCTTCTTCACAACATACGGTCCTTCCCAATTTGGCATCCATTTCCCTCTAAAGTACTTCTGTATGGGGAGAATCTTTTTCAATACAGGGTCCCCTTCGTGGAATTCTCTTGGACGAACTTTCTTGTCATGGGCTCATATCATTCGCTTCTGATACATCTGACCATGGCGAATAGCTTTTAGTCTCTTTTCTTCAATCAAGATCAATTGGTCATACCGCGCTTGAATTCATTCTGCTTCATCCAGCTTTATCTCTGACAAAACTCGAAGAGAAGGTATTTTTACTTCAATGGGTAAAACTGCCTCCATCCCATAAACCAACGAGAAAGGAGCTGCCCCAGTAGAGGTTTTGACAGACGTTCGATAGGCTAAGAGTGCAAATGGTAATTTCTCATGCCAATCTCTGTAAGTTTCAGTCATTTTCCCCACTATTTTCTTGATGTTTTTGTTGGCAGCTTCCACTACCCCATTCATTTTTGGGCGATAAGAAGATGAATTATGATGTTTGATCTTGAATTGACTGCAAACTTCCGCAATCATGCTATTAGTCAAGTTCAATTCATTATCCGATATAATCCTCTCAGGCATTCCATACTGACAAATAATCTCTTTTTTCAAGAATCGACTCACTGCTGACTTGGTAACACTAGTATATGAAGCTGCCTCCACCCATTTTGTGAAGTAGTCGATGACCACGAAAATGAAACGATGCCCATTCGAAGCTTTTGGTGATATTAGCCCAATGACATCCATGCCCCACATGGAAAAGGGCCATGGAGAAGTCATAACATGTAAGGGTGAATGTGGTACATGGATCTTGTCCCCATATATCTGGCATTTATGACATTTCTTAGCATAACTGATACAATCTCCTTCCATAGTAGACCAATAGTATCCAAACCTCATGACTTGTCTTGGCATTGTAAAGCCATTAGCATGTGTACCACAAACTCCTTCATGTACTTCTTCCAGGATTTGTCTAGCTTGTACAGCGTCAACGCATCTCAAAAGTACTTGATCTTTCCTTATTTTATAAAGGATGTCCCCATCTAGCACATATTCACAGGCTAACCTCCTCAAAGTTCTTTTGTCGTTTTTAGTTGCCTGCTTAGGATATTCATGATTTCTCACATACCATAATATATCTTGATACCAAGAATGGTCATCCTTTTCCTCTTCTTCGATGTTACAGCAATGAGCTGGAACCTCAGAAATCCTCATCTGAATTGGTTTCATATCCTCTTGTTTATTTGCTTTGATCATGGAAGCCAATGTCGCCAAAGCGTCCGCAATCTGATTTTCGTCCCGTGGGAGATAACTGAAAGTGACGTTATCAAACTTTTCAAGTAACTCTAAAACTACCCTTCGATAATTAATCAATTTGGGGTCCATTGTCTCCCATTCACCCCTAAGCTGGTAAATTACCAACGTAGAGTCTCCATATACTTCTAAGGTTCTAATTTTTTACTCACTGGCTGCTCGAATCCCCATGATGCATGCTTTATACTCGGCCATATTGTTTGTACAGTTAAAATCCAATTTACATGTAAATGGATAATGATCACCATTTGGGGATACTAAGACTGCCCCATCCCATTTCCTACCGCGTTGGATGTGCCGTCAAAATTCAACTTCCATTAATATTCTTCAATGACTGCCACATACATCAACTCCTCATTAGGGAAATCAAAGCTCAATGGCTCATAATCTTTTAAAGCTCTGTGGCTGAAATTGCTATATCGCTTCCTTTTATAGCTTTTGACTCACATAGACTATATCAAACTCTGAGAGCAATACTTGCCACCTTGCCATTCTTCCATTTAGGGCTGTTGACTCCATTATGTACTTTAATGGATCAAGTTTTGAAATTAACCAAGTCATATGATATAGCATATATTGCCTCAACCTTCGAGTTGTCCAAATCAAAGCACAACACAACTTTTCAATTGGCGAATATCTTATTTCACACTCAGTAAATTTCTTACTGAGGTAATATATCGCTCTCTCTTATCTTCCTGACTCGTCATGTTGACCAAGCACACATACCATAGAATTACTAAACACCGATAAGTACAGAATTAATGGTCTGTCTGGACTAGGTAGAGATAGTACTGGAGCGTTTAATAAGTATTGCTTGACTTTATTAAAGGCATTCTGGCATTCCTAATCCCAAGTACCTTGGTTGTGTTTTCTAAGGAGGCGAAATATAAGATCACATTTCTCAGTTAATTGTGAAATAAACCGAGGAATATAATTCAACCTTCCAAGAAAACCCCGAACTTCCTTCTGAGTGCATGGTGGAGGCAAATCTCGTATGGCTCTAACTTTGTCTGAGTCAACTTCTATTACCTTTTTGCTGACCACAAAGCCTAGTAATTTCCCTGACCTAGCTCCGAAAGTGCACTTTTCCAGATTAAGCTTCAACTGAAACTTTCTTAATCTCAGGAACAACTTCCTCAAGACTTCAATATGTTCCTTCTCTGTTCGAGATTTGGCAATCATATCATCAACATATACCTCAATCTCTTTGTGCATCATATCGTGAAATAAAGTCACCATAGCCCTTTGTTATGTTGCTCCTGCATTCTTCAGCCCAAAGGGCATTACCTTGTAACAGAAGGTGCCCCATAATGTTATGAAGGTAGTTTTATCCATATCTTCAGGATGCATCTTTATCTGATTGTACCCTGAGAAACCATCCATAAAGGAGAACAACGAATATCCCACTGTATTGTCTACTAAAGTATCGATGTGCGGTAAAGGAAAATTATCCTTCGGGCTAGCTTTGTTTAAATCTCTGTAGTCAACAAACATTTGTACCTTCCCATCCTTCTTAGGGACAGGCACAATATTAGCCACCCATTCTGAATATTTGACTTTTTGTAGGAATCCAGCATCAAACTGCTTCTTGACTTCCTCTTTTATTTTCAACACAATATCAGGCCTCATCCTTCGTAATTTTTGTTGAACTGGCTTGCAATCTTGTCTTATGGGAAGACGATGTACCACGATATCAGTATTCAACCCCGGCATATCCTGATATAACCATGCAAATATATCTTTGAATTCACGTAGCAGCTCAACAAGACCTCGTCTCGTTTCTTTAGCAATATGTGTGCCAATTTTTACATTTTTCCCTCCCTCTAAGGCTACATTCTCTATTGCCTCTTTCTCACAGTGTAGGATTTGTTTCTTCTCTTGTTTCACCATTCTCAACAAATCTGGAGACATATCACAATCCCTGTCATCTTCAAAATCCTGAAGTTCTTCTAAACACATGTCTTGCTCAAAAGAGAATCTAAGATTTGTAGTATCAGTGCTCATATCATTGATATCTAGGGACCTGCGAGGTACGAAAGAATGTACAAAGAATAAATGAATTTTCGGAACCTATTTTATATGTTATGAATAAAATGAAAGAATGTAAAGGTCAAAAGAATATTGAATGGTATAAAAGAATATTCACTTGAATTGATAACAAAGGTTACGTTTTATTGAAATGTAAATATCTGAACATGAGCCTATTTTACAAATGAAATCTTACTACTCCTAGGCTTTAGAGCAATAAGAGTGTTCTCGAAATTACTCTGAAGAATCTTTAAAAACTACAGGAAGTTCCTCTGCAACCCAATTGTTTAAAGAGCTTCCCGGTTTGTAAGGGCGAATGCCTTCAGAGTTTCCTTGTCCAGACTCTTCATTATGCACAACATTTATGTGATAGCTTCCTTTTTCAAGCAACCCTCTCTTAGGGTGAATTATCCCTCTTGATATAAAAGTTTGGAATATATGGGGGAACGTCATCGATTCCTACTCTACTTCTCTTCCACTTAAACGTGCCCTTCTTCTTTCTTGACGCTTCTCTATTTCCTTCCTCATTTGCTTGTGATCTGGCCTGTAACCCAAGCCAAAACAGTCTCTTTTCCCCTTTAGTTCTGGAATTTGAATCGCTCCTTGAAGATATCTTCCCAATTCTTTTCCTGGAAAAGCTCATTTCCCCATTGTCATTCGCAAACCCATTCTTGTAGTTCTGGATATCCTGGGCACCGGCACCTCACTCCCCTCTGAAATGAATGTTGCATTAACGAATTCTAATGAACGGAAAGAGCATTCAATTACCTCTTCATTTGCTTCTGTATAAGGTGCGTCACTGGTAACTGTTGCTGTAATGTCCTCCTCCGCGTTTATGGTGACCAACCGTCCATCAGCTATTAACTTCAATTTTTGGTGCAAAGATGAGGGCACCGCTCCTGCCGAGTGTATCCAAGGCCTCCCCAATAAGCAATTGTAAAAGGGCTTGATGCCCATCACTAAAAAGTCCACCTCATAAGTTTTTGGCCTAATCATCAAAGGAATATCAATTCTTCCCATGACCTTTCTCTCCATACCATCAAATGCTCTCATTATATTATGGCATGTTTTCATGTGAGAACTGTCTATGGGTAATCTGTTCAATGTAGATAATGGTAAGACATTTAAGGCTGATCCATTATCAATAAGCACACTCGGCAATGTATACCTCTTACAGCGAGTGGTGATGTGTAAAGCTTTAGCTGATCCCATGCCACAGGTAGGATTTCGTCATCGTTGAAATAGATGAAGTTGTCAGCACTTATGTTACTAACCAATCGATCCAATTTATTGATGAATATATCATTAGTAACGTAAGTCTCATTGAGCACCTTCATTAATACTTCCCGATGTACCTCTGAACTCAGAAGCAAAGCCAACATTGATATGCAAGCTGGTTGTTTGTGCAGTTGTTCAACCACGCTGTACTCACTGTGTTTTAAGAATTTTAGAAATTCTTTGGCTTCTTCTTCCTTCACTGGCTCATTAACTAGTATTTCAGTCCCCTTTCCTTTGTCAAAGGCTTTTGCTTTTGCGGGCTCAACTTTGACGCCTTCTGCATCATAACGCTTCTCACTACGCGTGTAAGAACCCTCACCCTGAACCTCTTTAGAAGCACTAGCTATATCTTCCTTCTCCGGTATTGTCACATTGCAGTCATAATTCCAGGGTACCCTCTTGTTATCCTTATAAGGAAAGGGAAGCAGTTTATGAATAATGACATCCAGCATCACAGTATTTCAACTTCATTATTTCTTGGTAAAGAAATAATGATCCTTGGCCGATTTTGATTCTTCGATCCACCTTCTAATGTGCATATATATCCCTCATCTGAGCAAGCTTCATAAAATTCCAGCTCCTTATTATCCATAAGGCTTTGTACCAAGGCCTTAAACTAGTCACATTCCTGGATCTCGTGTCCCTCTTCAGCATGGAACTCGCAGTAGTCCCTTACTCCTCTATTCCTTTCTTTAGAGATTATCATCTCCTTTTTCACCATTTCTTCCCAAATCACTTTCATCGGCATTCTCACCTCAGCCACGCCCTCTTTAATCATTCTCATACCAGTATCCCTAACTGTGTTTACCCCTTGATCACCATGATTTGGCAACAGGTTTTCATTAATATGGGTGTTATCAAACTTTACAACCCCCATCTTGATAAGTCTTTCCACTGCTTTTTTAAAGCCAGTGTAATTTTCGATCGAATGCCCCGATATCCTTGCATGGTATTCACATTTAGCATTTGCATCGTACCATTTAGGGTATGGAGGTTGCAGAGGTTTCAAATGAAAAGGAGCTATTGCATGCGCATTAAATAAACTTTGATAAAGCTCCCGATACGTCACTGGGATAGACGTGAATGAGACCTTCTCAGAATTTTATCTCGAACTAAATCCCTGCTTTTGAGAATCCTGTTGCCCAATTGTAGTTACTCTAGGCTGACTAACCGTAACCGCTTTTGAATTATAACTACTCGTATTATTCACCTCATTATCTTTCCTTCTTGGGGCTGATCTTTTAGCAATTTCCCCTCTATCTGGCCACGCCTTATGGCATTCTCAATCATTTCTCCTGCATAACTATATCAGTAAAGCTCTTAGTGGTACTTCCAATCATGTGAGTAATGAATGGGGCCTTCAAAGTGTTAATGAACAGCATAGTAGTTTCTTTCTCCAAGAGTGGTGGTTGAACTTGCATGGCAACCTCCCTCCATCTTTGTGCAGATTGCCTAAAACTTTCATTAGGCTTCTTTTCCATGTTTTGCAACGTGATTCTATCAGGAGTCATGTCAGTCACATGATTATATTACTGCATAAAGGCTTGCACTAGGTCTCTCCAAGAACCGATCCTTGCACGACTCAATTGATTATACCACCTAGCCGCTGCCCCAACCAAACTATCCTGAAAATAATGGATTAACAATTGATCATTGTTTACATAGCCAGTCATCCGTCTACAGAACATGGTGATATGGGTCTCAGGACAAGTAGTCCCATTGTACTTCTCAAATTTTGACATTTTAAACTTATGGGGAAGCACCAAATCCGGGACCAAACTCAAGTCTTTGGCGTTAATTCCCTGACGATTATCAGCATTTTCTAATGCTTTAAACTTCTCTTCTAGCCATCTACAATGTTTCTCTAATTGCCTTGATGATTCCAGCCTCATATCCTCCCTCTCAGCTACATCTAAATCAGGGATGACTGGATTGGTAGGGTTATCTCTTAGGTTAAACCCTGAGCCAGTTTGAAAGTTTATGGGTATTTCGGCATCCGCTTACCCATGCTGAGGCCTTATTGTGATGGACGGCCTTCGATGATATGGTTCAGATTGAGTTTGCACATGAGGTGGAGTAAAACCTGAAGGATGATCCTCATTATCTCCTTCAGTGATGGTCATAGGGGCCTTTCCTTTATCCGTCGTCCCCTTCAGCAGCTGAGCCATCTCAGCCATCATATTCCTTTGAGCCTCCAACATTTGATCCTTCATCTCTTGTTGGATTTTTTCCAATTGCTCTTGCAACTGCTCTTGTATTTCTTTCAGAATCTACTCGAGTCTTTGATCCATATTCTTAGGATGTGTTGCTTCCAAATTTTCTTTCTCTTACTCTCTTTTTCTCCCTAATAATTTTAACTAATTAGGGTCTTTCTATAAACTTGAATGCATATGATGCGATGAGATGCAAATGCATGAATGCTAAAAGATATCGATTCTGATTCAGTTTCTTTTTAGAAAATATTATTTAAGAGACAAAAATCTTTACACAAAACGGACTACAAATACGCCTTCGCCCTCAGGCTCAGAGTTTTAATCCTATCCAACAACGAAGCTAACTCTAAACCTCTATCTGTCACTAACTCATATTTTGTACTTAATACGTTAGCTTGTGCTACTAGGTCTTGTAAATGATCAGCAACCTCTCGAATCTGGACTATGGCTTCTCCCATGAGATAATCCCTATCTCTAACTTGATCCTGAAGATAGTGAAGCTCTGCCTTCCAATGTTCTTCTCTTGCCTCGAGCTGCTTTATCCGTAGTTCATCGTTCTGCAATGCTACTTCCAACCTTCCAATATTGTGCTTCATTTCCTCGATCTTGTTCAGACTTGCTTTTAACTCGACCGCAGAATTACGACTTCGATAATGATGAAGAGACCGTCCAAGCTCTGTCACCTTAGCTTTTAATCTTTGATTCTCCATCTCTAAGGCCTGGTTCTGAGCTTGCATCTCTTAGAACTTCTTCTCCCAATACTCGACTTTGGCTCTTTCTTCATGAACCTCTTATTGCCACTGCTCTGAAGACTTTCCCAATCCAGCTCTCTTCAATGATAGCTGTGTCTTCTTATACTGCGTCTTCAAGTCATCTCGGTCTTTCTCTTTTCTTTCCTTACTTTTTCAACCTCGATTTTATGAACGTCGACGTCTAAGCTTAGGTACATCTTTTCCTCCTCAAGCCTCTCTATCTTTCTTCCAAGCTCCAGATTCTTCCTTTCGAACTCTTGCTTTATGACCTCTAACTCTGATGGAATCACTCGTAAATTCTCCTCCATCGATCGAGTAGCCTCCAAACTCGGTCTAGGTATGTTATCATTAACCCTCTTACTAAACCACCCTTTGTATTCAAAAGTTATCGTTGGTCTTTTAGTCAGAATCTTCATACAGCAAACCTTCTTCCAAGCCTCAGAAATTTCTCGCATCTTCTTCTTATAATGATCCCCTTTATATGAGAAGTCACTCTGAGCTAGCCCTTGTGTTACAGGTATAAACTGCTCCGCTTTATATTGCCTTAGGATGAGTAATGGTGTATAACCGACAACTCCCTAAATTCCAGGAAGAGGTACTCAATCAAAGCTTCCGCAACGATAAAGAATTTCATTAGGGGTCATCCAAGGGGCTTTCTACATAACATCTTCTTCTCGGAGGTTCTAAAGTATTTCTATTCACCTTTCCTCTGTAATGTCATCCCTCCTCGGTGTAGCTGCTGCTTCCTTTAGCGAAGAATAATCTTTAAAGAACACTTGGTAAGGAACCTTATCAACCTTCCAAAAGTGACTGTGGAACCAAACTAACAACAACTGTGCACATCCAATGAACCTTCCTTCCCCAATTCTCCGACATGCATTCAAGTATCTAAATGTTTCTGCTAGGATTGCAGGCACAGGTGTATTCTGCTTACCTAATCGATCGAATAAATCCGTGACTGCTTCATCTACGTGTCCCATAGCCTTTGGGAAAATCACCAAACCATAAATACTTAAGGCCAGGACATCAACCCTCCTCTTCATATCTGGGTGTGCCAATATTAAATCCCTCAAACTTGCCCACGGAATGCATTTACCATTACCTTTTTGTTGGATTCGAGTTGCGGCCCACTATTCACTCATCCCTATGATCATCATCAATTTCTTTATGAAAGTCGGGAGATTAGCAGTCCTGACATAAGCTTTGTTACCTTGAATTTTCGGACAACGAAGCAAAGTTGTATACTCCTCCAAAGTTGGCACTAAGTCTACCTCTCCGAATGTAAAACAACTATAACCAGGGTTCCAAAACTGTACCATGGCTCGAAATAGATGCTTATCCACCTTGATGTTTAGCAAATAAGGAAGATCTCCATAATTCTGATAGAAAAGCTGCTTAGCCTCGTCATCCCATTGGGCCCAAATGTCTCTCAACTCTTGAAACTCATTCTGTATTGAATTAATACGAGTGAAGTCCTATAACTCTGATGTGTACCCCTCGGTGACACTATCTCCTTTCTCTAACTGGGTTTTCTCTCGACTGCAGTGCATGGAGGCATTGTCCTCCACTTTATCAAGATATTCGTTCCTCATTACAAAACTTTCTAATCTAGAAATCGAACCGTGAATCGACATCCTTAAATGCTGAATGACATGCAATGATAGCAAAATAAAATAAGTTAGTATCATATATAAAAGTCTAATAAACAAGTACCTATAAGGGTAATTTACTAAAGGCTATCACTATACTCCCTAGGGTAAGCATTTAAACTTCACTATAAGCGTGCATTTTAGTCCTAAAGCAAGGGTACCTGAACCAGTAGATTCCTCGATCCTCACCCATTATTGGCTCATATAGACCAAGTTCAGTTTAGGGGTCATGCAAATGCAATGTACGGCAACAAGATAACAAACATATGCAGCAAACACATGTAAAAAGGATTAATTTTTAAAATTTTCCAAACTTCCGACAATAAGACAGAAAATAATCAATTTCTTGGCTTGACTCTCTTATTATCCCCAGCGGAGTCGCCAAGCTGTTGAAACTTCGTTTTTAAAAGCAAGATTTTTGAAAATCGAGAGTCGCCACCAATCTTTTTAAGTGTGATTGGATCACCTTATAAAACATTTTTGGTCTACAAAATATGAGAAAATAGGTCCGGGAGTCGATTACGTACGAAGAAGGATTAGCACCCTCGCATCGCTCAAAATTGGTACCAAATTGAATAGCTTTGTTTTAATGTCAAAAGTTTAAAAGAATTAGAAAGCATCTCCTTTTTTTTTTTTAAATAAAGATAATTTGAGAATCAAGATTTCTTCACTCCAAAAGAGTACGAATATCACATCCAGCATGAGAGGACACGATATTTTTAAACTTTTGTAACTGAAATCATCTTGTGATTTACAAAATTTATTTACAAGGATATTTTTAGACGTTTAGGCAAACGGGAAATCGTAACCCAGCATGTTAGGGCACTATTTCCCGAATCCCTAAATACCAAAAAAACATTGCCTTTTTTTTAAATTCTTTTGGATTTAATGAAATATGAATTTTCCATAACAATAATGTATTTAACATGTTACAAAAGATCAATATTGAATAAATTAAGCTACATGATACACATTTTAACAATTCATGCAAGTATAGTACAAAAGTGATAAATAATGGCATGAATTACACAATATATATTAACATTTCATACAGATATAATCATAGAAAACAATGTATATAACAATATGAATTACATGATATATATAACAATATTTTATGCAAATATAGAAAATGATAAATGACAACATAAATTATATAATACATATATAATAATATTTCATGCAAACATAACTTAAAATAACAGCATAAATAATCGATTTCCATGCAAATATATAAAAAAAAATAAATAATATAAAACAATGAATGATATATAAGATAAAATTTACATATTAAAATGATACTAGATAAATCTAAAAAACGCAAAAATAAATAAACAAATTATAAACATATATAAAAAATAAAAATAAAAAATAAATACAATTAAAATTAAACGAGGTATTAAAGAAATAAAATACTTAAAACAATATATAAATAATAAAGGAGAAAATTTTAAAAATGGTATATATGAAAAACATACTATACGATGTATTAATTTAATATATATTTTATAAAATAATATTATATAATAGGAATAAAAGCTTATAGTAAATTTTAAAGTATTACATACTAAATTTAAGAATAATTTAATGATAATTTAATTTTTTGAAATCATACATAATTAATAAATGATAAATAATGAAATAATACAATAAAATAAAAATGATATAAGGAATAATATGTATGGTAAAATATATAACATATAATAAAATAAACTATATAATAATATAAATAATATGATAAATAATATATGAGTAAGATAATAAATATAATAATTTATACATGTATAAATAATATTTATAAAAATAAATAATATATATAAAAAATAAATAAATTGTATGTAAAATGTATATATATATATATATATATATAAGGATTAAAATTGAATTTAAATAAAAATTTAGGGTTAATTTTAAATAAATAAAACAAATTTCAAACCCAATTGAAACACGCGTTAAAAGTTGAGGGACTCACTGGGAAATTATCCCTAATCCCAAAACGACATCGTTCTCAGAATAGGCTTTATTGGCCATTGGGACGAAATTGAAATAAATATAAAAGGTCAGGGCCAATTTAAAATAAAAGTAAAATGAAATTATAAGTTTTAAAAATGCGGAAGGATCGATTGGGCAATTTTCCCTTTTAACAAAAACACGCGGATCCTATCCGGGTCACGGATCAACAGGCGGATCCTGGGCTTTGAAACGACGACATTTTGAAGCTATTTATTTCAAGTAAAACGGTACCGTTTTCATAAGGCTATATAAGCCAAATGTCAACCTTAAAATCATTTTGAAACCTGATTTTTTAAAAAAAACAAAGAAACCCTCTGAAAGAGGGTTGGGGGTCCTCGGAGCTCTGTCGAGCCTCCGTCCAGAGGCTTACACGCGCTCACACGCCACCGTCAATACCGCCACGTACGGCGGCCGGAAGCTGGAAAACTTCCTTTTTAACGCAGATCTAAAGGTATGTCCCCTTTTCCTTTTATTTTATTTATAATATTCGTATGCATTAAAGAGAAAAGTAAAAATTAAATAAACTAATCACCTCTGTTTCTTCAGTTACCGTGGGTTTTTATTGCATATATCTGTATATAACTGTGTTCTTTTTTGAATCTGTGTGTATATCCAAAAAATTCGTGCTTACAAATTAGAAAAAAAGGGTTTTTATAACCCTCTGTTACATTTTTTGGGGGGGAAAGAATCCTTTGATTTCTTTCCAAGTTTGCTTCTTTTGCTGTTGTGGTTCTTTCCTTCTTTTGCAGATATCAGCGAGGATCTCATGGCGTTGATTTGTGCACTGATTGCGGCGTGATACAAGGCCGGAGTCACGGCGCCGGTGTTGATGGAAAGTCACTGGAACGACCCGAGACGAAAAGGCGCGTTGGTTGGAGTGCTTGCGGCGCCTAGGGTTTCTGAAACCCTAGGTCTTTTGTCTTTAGTTTACGGTTTGGGCCTCTTGGGCCCCGTTCATTTTTGGGTTAAGGGTGTAATGGGCTAGTGGGTAATTTAGGCTAATTGGGTCTTGAGTCATCAGGCCTTTAAGTGTAACCGGGTATAAGCTTATTAGGTATTCTGGTTTAGACTAGTTGGGCTACAAGTGTAACCGGGCTTGGGCTATCAGGCTTTTAGGCCTGTTAATTTTAATTTGGACATTAACCGGGACATTTATTTTCAGTTTAAAACTTTATTTATTTTATTTCACGGGCCCGGGCAAATTTGGGCTATTACAGGTAAAAAACCCGATTTTTTTAGATTATAAGTATAGTCACAATTATAATTACAAATAATACATCCAAATAATTATAATCAAATTAATCATTATAAATTTTGATCAAAATGATAATCGGAATATATCCATACCTAAACCATAATAAATTTATACAAGATCCACATGGGGCATAAATTAGAATAAATTAGAATAAATATGATTTGAAATCTCAATCATGGTTTACATAGAGTGATAATCATGGTTTGAAAACCTGGTATCTTAAATTTCTTAGACCTTAAAATTGCCTCATTGGTTGAAACTATTATAAATGATAATTATATTTTGTTTTTATTTTGTCTTTTACTTTTTGTTTCCTTTTTAATAATATTTTATACATATTAAATATTAAATATTTAAATTTAAATTTAATTAATTAACTTTTAAATGATTCCATTTTCTCTTTTCTTTTTTTCCTTTTATATTTTAATCAATTTTTTCATTAAAATCTACTAAATAATGGCAACTAATTAATTTTACATTAAAAAAATTTAATAAATTCATCTCATGTTTTAATATATAACTAAATTAAATATAAATTTAAAATGCTTAATTTTAACTGAAGTGAAATATAATTTTTTTTATGAAAGAATCCAAATATATTTAAATATCTAGCACTTCAATGTGTAATTAATTTTTATTATTTTAAAATTAAAAAATTAAATGAATAAAATTAAATAAAAATACATAAATAAATAATAAAGTATAATTTTCTTTTTATTTAAAAATTTCTTAGTAAATAGATCTCAAGCTCATTTTTGGGATTTTCTTCAAATCTAAACGTGGGGTGAAATTGGTTTCGTCGGTTTTCTTTTTCGAACCGTCCCTCATAATTTGGTATTGTTTAGTTGTTAATTTTTTTCATATTATATTTTTTATTTTTAGATTTATTTTGAAAAAATTAATTTTATTTTTTATTCCTTTTAGATATTATTTGATAAAATTTTTTATAAATATTTTAAAAAAATAATTTTCAAATAAGTAAAAAATAATCAATAACCTTTTTATGATAATTAAAAAAATTTATTTAAAACTTTTAACTTATTTTTACTATTTTAAATATAAAATATTTATTTTTACATTATAAAAAATAAAATTATTTACAAATTAAAAAAAATATGTATAGTTTGTTTTTTTTATAAAGCTCATATGAATATATATTATCTCGAAAACAAGGATATAAAGTGTTGTTTTTAACCCCCAAAACAAAAAGATATAAAGTGCTGTATGTATAATTATAGCTGACATGCATATATATATATATGTATATATATTATCAGCCACTGATCATATCTACTGGAGATCTACATTCGGATACGATACCAAAGTTCCTGAGCTGTAACATTGCTACTTGCCTCTATAATTTGGTCAATCATGCCACAAAAACGACATAAAAAAAATCAATACTATATAATGTGTATAATCTCTACCCTACTCGTTATTTAAATAAATTGCATATAAAATTATGATTGGTGATTTGAGTTACAATACGTTTCAGTACTTCTAGTCTTGTGTAGGTATCGATATTCGTCAACTAAGGTGTCCCTTTTGTGAATCATACACGGCCCTGCATAAAGACCGGAGACAAAACCTGACACGGAGACAATACTTTTTATTGTTGACAGTTTGAGTCAACTGTCTAGAAAATAACACTTCAAATATAAGATTTCTCTAAGACGAGTCGATATTCCTGTTAACAGTCATGAAAAATAAAAATGCATTTTTTTATATATAAAAAGAAGAGTAATGGTTATTCAAAAATCAAAATACTCAATACCTTATCCCTCAATCATTTGGTCGGAGATTAAATCTTTACACAATCATTTATTTCTTAAAAAGTATCTATGACAAGAAAATTAATTATAGTTATTCGCAGCGGATACCCTTGTTATAATAACAAAAAATAAATAAATATTTTTTTCTCTTACAAAATAAAGAATATTTTTTAAAAACATCTTAATTATTTTGCAATAACTTTTCTAGTTTATGGCGTACGTTTAATTTGAGAAGTATTTAAGATTTTATCGTAAGATGCAGATCACATTGTCTCCCGTAGAAGTACACCAACTCAACTCCAGCCGTGCATTATTTAAAAGATATATATCTCTTCTTTATTTGTAAAGAATTAACTATAGGATGATGCCATCGCCAAGGACTTCTCGGAAACGTGAAAACATTGACTAATTTGAGGATTAGGATTCCTCCTGAATCACATGCATTACAAAAAAAAAAAAAAAAAAATCTGTTCATATTACAATATAATAAAATACCAACTCAGTCACTGGGGATTTGGGGTCTTTGTATTATATTAAACCTCTCTTCCTACAGTGTATACACTATCTTTTTTTGATTTGTTTCAATGGCCATTTCTCTATCCCAAACTTTTCTTTCTATCAATCGCCAGCTCCATGATGATCATCAGGTTTTGCCATATGAAAAATGTACTTCAGTTGCGTCGTTGTCGAGTCAGAAATCTTGCATTGAACGTAACAAAAGCATGGAGTTTTCGACAAGATCACCTAGGATTCCTCGAGCTTTGTCCAAAACAAGTGAGCCATTGTCCTCCATCATCCATGACTTCGAAAAGGAAATCGATCCTGTTAAACAAGAAGAAAGACGTTTAGCCGATGTATGGAGAGAAATCCAGGGCCAAGATGATTGGGTTGGGATGTTCGATCCAATGGACCCTCTCTTACGCTCCGAGCTGATTCGCTACGGCGAGATGGCACAAGCCGCTTACGACGCTTTCGATTTCGACCCCTTTTCCAAGTACTGTGGGAGCTGCAGGTTCACGCGTCGGCAGTTCTTTGATGCTCTAGGCATGGCACACCATGGCTACCACATCTCTAGGTACCTCTTCGCCACATCCAACATTAACCTTCCGAATTTTTTCAAGAAATCACGGTGGCCCAAAGTGTGGAGTAAGAATGCGAATTGGATCGGATATGTTGCGGTGTCTGACGACGAAATGTCAAAGCGTTTAGGCCGTCGGGACATCACCATTGCTTGGAGGGGCACGGTGACACGCCTAGAGTGGATTGCAGATTTGATGGATTTTCTCAAACCGATTTCTTCCAACAAAATTCCATGCCCCGATCCAATGGTGAAAGTAGAATCGGGTTTCCTTGATCTCTACACTGATAAGGATGTGAATTGCCGGTTCTGCAAGTTTTCAGCCAGGCAACAGATTCTAACTGAAGTGAAGAAGTTGCTTGAACTGTACCAAAATGAAGAGATAAGCATTACCATAACTGGTCACAGTCTAGGCAGTGCCCTGGCGATTCTCAGCGCCTATGACATCGTTGAAACAGGTCTAAATTTGTTAAACGATTGCAGAGCTGTGCCTGTAAGCGTGTTCTCGTTTTCGGGTCCTAGGGTTGGTAACGTGAGGTTCAAGGAACGGATGGAATCGCTGGGAGTTAAGGTGTTGAGGGTGGTGAATGTGCATGATGTAGTCCCTAAATCTCCAGGACTGTTTTTCAATGAAAACGTGTCGCCTGTGTTGATGAAGCTGGCTGAGGGATTGCCTTGGAGTTACTCCCACGTCGGAGTTGAACTGGCCTTAGATCATACACACTCGCCATTTTTGAAGCAGACCGGGGATCTGACTTGTGCTCATAACCTGGAAGCTCACTTGCACTTACTTGACGGGTTAGTTTCTTATGCTCAAACCATAGTTCAGTATGAACCTGCATTATGAGTTAAATTAACCATGAATGAAATGAACCTCCTTTTTCATCACCTCATCAGTTGGTCATTTTCTTATTAGCAACCAGCCGCTGATAATGATGTTGAATATGGTGCTTTCTAGGACCCAATATGATGTTTAGTGTTAAAAATAATTATAAATACTCTCATATTTGACATTACCCACTTTCAGTGGTTTATACCAAAGTTGCAGTAAATAATTATAATCACATGGATATATTCATCATTAATGGTGGTCATGATTACGGTAGCTGATGGTGTAATTGGAAAGTATTAAATAAGATTTGAATGAGATAAGTTCGGAAGCAACTTTATGATGATTGTTGTGAAGATTTATATAATAGGAAATAGACAATCATCAAATTAATTGGATTTTCATTTGATGTGGTAATTTGTATATGTGGCAGATACCATGGGAAAGGCCGTAGATTTGTACTGGCAAGCGGGAGGGACCCTGCTTTAGTGAACAAGGCCAGTGACTTTTTGAAAGACCATTACTTGGTTCCCCCATATTGGAGGCAAGACGAGAACAAGGGCATGGTGAGGAACAAAGACGGTCGTTGGATGCAACAGGAACGGCCTATACTTGATCATCACCATGAAGATACCCACCACCATCTCAAGCAATTAGGTGAGGCAACTGAGCATTATAGTTAAAAGATCAAATCATTAGCCAGTTTGTATTATGATACTGCTAATATAAGTGATGCAATAGGTAGACCAAAGCATCTATTATGGCATCACAGCAACCTGTATAAAAGATAGAAGTTTCATAGATGATAGATGATGTATGGTTCTTCTTGTATGAACAAATACATAGGTTGTACAGTGTCTCTCTGTTTCCTTGAACTATTATTTTATTCGACTCATCCACCACCAACTAAGCAAATGTGCAAGGTAACGGAGATTGAACAATCAGCATCAAGCCATCTAGAATAGTCTACAGTTAACTTGCCCACCATGATAGGGCCCCATTGATTATTTGATATTTTAACTCTTGGGAAACGTGGGTCAAACAAGCCAGCTATTAATGAATGCCAAAGTCATCTTCCAGAAAACAAACAAGGATATTCTTTCTCTCCCCCAAAAAAATTAATGTAAATGACTGAAGTTGATGAAAAGGAAAATTAAAAACTATGGCTATCATTTAAAAAAAGAGAAAATATAGGGGTTGGATTATTTAGTGCAAAGTTGAGAGATTCTTGGATGGGGATCCTATGTTAAGGTTCTCAGAACAAATTCACAGTACAATCTTGTATTTAGGAATCTCCTTCTGTAGCTTGCTTTAATGAGTGGCACCCCAAAGGATAGCTTTGCTCCATATGATCATTCATTCAACAAGTCAAAATCTGAGTTCCATCAACCATAAACAAGATGGACAGACACCAGTTGTCCCAACAAATTGCTTGAGATGATTGCACAACTTGAAGGGTTCACTTAAGGGGCGAAAAACCAGAGAGGGAATAAGCAAAGCAGGAATAATGCTTGTAGCAAGAACACAAGCGTAATTTCACTTGATTTTAAAGTTGAACAAATAATTTATGCGGTTAAGCTTCTTTTTGCATACAGAGACCATATTTACTTGAAACACAAAAGTTTGTCTCTAAGATCCTAAGTGAATCAGTATATCCTATGACCAACCTCTCTCCCTGGGGAAAAAAAAAAGAATCAATTTGACCAGCAAGAACTCCGAAATTATCTAGGATTTGGTACATGTTATAAGAACTCAAAACAACACCCGCAAAGCAAAAATTCATTCTCTATTAGTCACAAGAACAGCATACCAATTCTTTGCACCTTAAAAGTAACTCCCAAAATGTACTGCCAGTCAATCACTCTTGCTAAACCCCTGCCGTAGCGTTTGCCTCACTCTTTCCATGTGTCATTAAATAGAGTAACAGCACTCAGTGGGAGCAATGGTGATGAAATTGGAATAACATTACTGGTTGCATAAAAAAAATATATCATTAGTAAATGGTTCAAAACACGGATTGCAAAAATATAAACTCAAATCAAATAAACCATTTGAACATTTAAGTTTGTCCAAGTCAAAAAGTAACAAAAACCAGCAGCTTGGAAATCAGTTGGTTAAATAGCAGCAAGGAAATTAGGTAGCTATTGCTGAAAAACAATTTCTCTTGTATGGCAAAGGCATTGCCAGTTTCTCAGTAACCTTGTTGACTTCAGTGATTTTCTAAAAGATTAGAGGTAATTAAACATATTAGACAACAAGTTTCGATGCAGAAGGTTGAGACAAACCTCAGACTCAAGGCTCTGTCGTATTTTCCTAGTAGGAGTAGGAGTACGCATTGTGACAAACTCCTCAGCTGATGGAGGATGAATATCTAGCGTGGCATCAAATCTGCTTTTGTCAGCCCAGCTTTTATAGCAACTGCAAATCCCTGGCAAACAACTCACACGTCAGAGAAAACTGCAGAACTTGAAATGGAAAGCACTAATTTAGGTAAAGGCTTGAACCTGCAGAATTTCGGCAGAATCTTCTCCACACATGTGCAGACCAAGAACTTTGTTTGTCTTTGCACAGGCTATAAGTTTCATGAAAACTCAGTCAGGAAGCCCAGATAGAGTGGCCTGAAGTTTGCAGAGTAGACATCAATATCACCCTATTCTTTTATAGCCTGTAAAACCGTTGAATTGTGAGCAAAATAAACCAATTTCAGCTGTTACTAATGTACCAAACAGTTCTTCACCAGTTCTTCAGTAAGACCAACTTGTCCAATTGGTGGCTGGGAGAAAACGGCAGAGGGTACAGCCCTACTCAAAATGCATGCGAAGAAAAGTCAAAAGGCAATTGAATGCGAACTAAAATCCATTTCTTTCTATCCCAGAAGCACCAAAAAATTTGAATATGATACTATATTCTGTGGGTCCAAGGTCATAATCTAAGGACATTAATGACACTTGACAACAAGCAAAATTGGAATCTAGCTTCCATCAACTATATCTCTACCAGGGTAAATTCCAATGCACTATTAGATGAGTGCCACATCTTTTGTTATAACCAACTTAGACTATACTGTTTACTGTTTTCCTTTCTCATTTGTCTTGTGAGTTCTTTAGAAATTTTGTCCAACCAAATATTTGATCCTTTTAAGCACCCCAGTCCACCCCCCTCCCTCCCCTTTCATCATCAAATCGCCAAATAAATCCAAAAACAACCTCAGCCACCCCTACATAAAATCAAATAAATCTAAATAGAGGTACAAAAAAGTAAAGAACTCTGGAGTGGGGACACAGGGTTACCATCATGATTGTGCAGAGTGAAAGGCTTGGAAAGATTTTTTTTCTTCTTTTGGGAAAAGTGAAAAATAGGGATAGTGGAAAAAGAAGGCATTTGCGTGATCAACAAGAGAGATAAGGAAGACAGACACCTGGAATGAAGTTTTGTTGAAATAGAAGAAAAACTAAACCAAAATAATAAAAGAGGACATGTTAGGATTTTGACCCGATTAAGCAACGAATAAGAAAAATAGTGGAATAAATTGAGAAATTGAACACACAAATTTAACGTAGAAAAACCCCTCCAAAGAGAATAAAAAACTACGGGCAAAGATAATTTTACTATAATTGCAAAAGAACGAAGAGTACAAAAGATGGAGATAAAAAACTAAACCCCAAAAACTCAAAAACAAAGAACCCACAAAACGTAAACACAAAATTCTCTAAATGTGTTATGAGTTCTAATCTCTAATGGGTGTCTTTTTCTAAGGTTGTAAAAGAGCCTATTTATAGGCTAAAGTCATAGGTCAAATAATAATAAAATAATCTAAACTAATCAGTGTTTGATTGAAACAAGAAAACAGAGTTCAACTGAAAGATTATTTCTCAAATTTGACTAAAAATAGGAGTCATATTTAACAGGACATATAATCTGAACCTTAGAAATTGTAATATGTTACATGTAAAGTATCTAAGGTTACAGTGGAAATAGCTAGACGGTAGCCTGAAACTAGACATGACTTTCCCGAGCGGAAGTGCATGAAGAGAACTATTAGCCTTTTCTAATTTTAAGCCCTCGTTAAACAATCATATATTTCACATTTAAAATTCGTTTAATAATCTGATTTCAATCGCATCCTTATACAGTGCTCTAATATTTATATTTACAAAAATTTCTTGCTAATTTTAAATTATTTTTATTTTAATTTCTATACTCAAAACTAACAAATTTCACATTACAAATTAGTCCCTAATCACATCTAAACTTACAACTAAATCATTTAACACTAAAAGCTTCAAAAATCATCAATAAAAACATTTCAAAACTTTAACAATTTTACAATCTAATCCCCATATTAGCTAAATCAAGCTACAATGGTCTCAAAAACATAAAATTTATGAAAAATGAACTTTCAAATCACTTACATGCAAAGATGAGAGCTTGGCCAAATTTTTTCCATATATAACAATGGTGGAATCGGTGGAGAAGACGATAGAAAGATGAAGAAAAATGGTCACTTACTTTGTTTTTATGTTTTAATATATTTTAACTATAATTTAACATAATTATAACATATATTTTAATAATTTGACAAGCACCAACCCTTTATGTCAAAGCATTAGGGTCTAATTGTCACATAAACCCTTGAAAAATTTCTATTCAAGCCTTTTAACTAATAGAAATCAATAATGATTAATTTTTACGGTTTTTACAATTTAATCATAATACCTTCATTACTCTATTATCGAAAAACGAGATTCTAAAATTACCGTTTTTGACACCACTAAAAACGGGTTGTTTCAAGTTGACTAGGTTTTTGCTTTGTCTTTTGCGTGATTAAATTAAAAGTGGTACAAATATGCCTCTAAGAAAGGTAAAACCAACTCGATCCCAACCGACACCAACATCATTATCAAAACATGACTAAAGAAAATTCATATCTAAAGAGATTGAAATTTTTTTTTCTCATGCTTCGTGGACAACCATTTAATAATAATTGCGATTTTGACCCTTCCTTTTCGTTCAACGTTGAAGTTTGGGATATTGTTGGATTTCATGGTTGGCAAGACTTTTGTCTCTCGCCTAAGGCTCCTATAGTTATACCTGTGATTCTAAAGTTTTACTTGAATATGAAAGTGGCTGAAAGTTACCAGGTGCATATTACGAACTGAGTCGTAAACATCCCTTGCGAAAATTTGTCCATATTATGGCGTCCCATTCTATGGAAACAATGACATCGAACTTCTTAACTTACTAAGTCATCGCGACATAGATATGGATGCTATAATGAGCTACCTAACGGAAGGTAGAGAAGAATAACAACGAGAAATTGTAACAAGATTACCCCATTCATTTAGTCATGCGTTAATATTCCCGATAGCGAAACTGTGGATGTAAATTATCTGTACCCGGGTTAGCCCAGCGCTTAACGCTAAAGCAGTTAATGTTTTTAGAGCTATTTTGTTAACCTCTATTTTGGAAAAGAAAATGTATATGTTTGGGGGCTTGGATTTATCAACATATGCGATGTTATGTGATGGGAGGTGGGGATGGAATTTATTTCCCACATTTGGTCACGGACCTATGCCGTTGAGTAGGTGTGAGTATGGATTCCATCGAACCGTACCATAACCCCCTTATATACATGATTGATGATTCAATGCTTTATGAGTTCCAGAAGCTACAACAAAAAATAAAATAAAGTTCAAGAGTGGGCTCATGGCTATAAAAATGAGGGGGAAGTGCCACGCACGCTTCCGAAAAAGTCTCACTTACAAAGAATTCTCAGTGGCATTCAGAAGCAACTTAAAGAACTGGGAGACACACTATGGCCTATGAAGCCAACTTTTGCATCTATTCAAGAAAGAAGTGGAATGAATGACAAAGGACGTAAGAAGAATAAAAAGGGGGTAACTTTTCACAGCCCGAGTGGAGAGGAGTCATGTCACTGAGTAAAGCGTTAGTCCTACAAAAGGTTAGTCGTAAAGGGAAACGGAAAAGAGAGGGCGGAACCAGAGCAAGACTTTCTTTTGTTTTTTTTTTTATGTGGCATGTAACTATAAACTACTGAACTTATTTGAACTTATTTTTTGGGACAGATTTGGACTTGCTTGTTTTAGTTTTTTATTATATTTAATTATTTACTTTTGATTTTTTTTTGTGTCTGTGTTTGTTTGTTTGTTTTGTGCAGCCACCCTTTTCGGTGACTACACTACAATAATAAGCTGAAACGAGGAGAGGGATGATTCTAGTCTTTTCTGACGCACCTTAACACTTTTAGGGAAGTCCAATAAGCTCCATAACTCTTGTTTTGGGTACACATTAAGGACAATGTGTTGTTTAAGTGTGGGGGGATGCACATCATTTTAGTTTTCTTTGTTCTTGTGTGTTTAATTGCATGATTTTAACTTTAATGTTATTTTTTCAAAAAATTTCAAATATTGCCAAAAATATTTTTATTGTTGTTTCTTTGATTTTCTAGTGTTTGCATGGTGTTTGGCTTATAATTGGGCAATAAGTCACTAGTTGTAGATTTTGAGTAAGTGTTTTGGACTGTCAAGCATGTAAATTTTGACTGATATTAGATAATTTGGTATTATTAGAAATAGACTAATTAGTTCAATAAGTTAATTTGCTTAATAGACTGGAGACAAACACTTGTAATGAAAAATGTGTAAATTGTGTCATAGAATAAATGGATTATGTAGACACTTGTAGATAAATAAAGCTTGAATTGACTGTTGTTCATTCAAATAAATGTATGCATGATAGGAAGCATGTCTTGTGAAATGTTTCAGGAAGGACCTAAGGCATTTTTTGCGTAGCCTAAAGCCCAAAAGACTTACCTTTATGCTATTGACCATTAGTTCCCATAATTTGAGCCTCGAATAATCCTTTCTTGATGAGCCTCATGTTTGAAGCCTTGAGACTAAACAAGTTGAAAACTTAAACCTTCTCTATCCCTGGCACTAAAAAAAAAGGCACTATGTAATGGACATCGATCCATGGACATTGGGGGTTAGGTAAAGACATTATGGTGGCTTCATGTGTGCTTAAGAGAAAAACAAGAGATTGTATGATATGGTACGTATAGATTCTTGCTAAGTAAAAGTAGTACAAAAAAAGAAAAATATGTATGAGTGAAATAAAAACAAGGTGAGGGTTAAAAGCATTATGAGTGAATTATGAGTGAAAAGGTACAAAAATCATAAAAAAGAAAGCTCAAATGAAATATCAAATTCAAGCTTAAACAAAAAAACTTTCAGTTCATAATGTGTAATACTTGTTTGCTTATTGTAAGTACCAATACCATTTAGTATCTTTTAAAATTTTGGAGAGATAAAGAAGGTGAGAGAAAGAGAAATAATGAGGTGAGCTTTACGATTAATTAAGGACAAATGGGGAGCAATGTCATGTGCTTTATTGTTTCTAATGCTTAAAATTGTTTTGGGCTACCTTTTTGTTTGAACTCCAAACTGTCGTAAACTTTAGAACGTTACAAGCCTAGAAGACCTTTGCGACCCGAATATTTCATTCACACAATTCTCTTGACTTGTTTGCATTTACTCAGATGAACACATTCAATTCACTTTAAGTGTCTATAATGTATTTACATAGTCTATTTTGATGGATAACACAATTGTACATACATTCATTTGGATTGCCTCTAGAATTTTTAGCCATTTAATTTGTTAAACAAATTTTGTTTGCTTTAAGAATAATCAATTTTGTTTCCAAACCCACCCTTAAGTTGTACATAAGATGGTCCTTATACAAGTTCAGTATTGCACCGCCATGTTGCCTTTTTGTTCAATGTAGTCCAAAGGTTATTTTTTCTGTGCATATATTGTGTGTTTGCTTGAGGGCAAGCAAAAACTTAAGTATGGGGGAGTTTGATCTACAGTGATTTGATATGTAAAATTAGGCTCCCCATTACACTTACGGAGCTATTTTCCAAGCAATTTACATGTTTTTGTTATGTTTCTATTTAATTTTGGTTCTTAGCATTAATAAGTAAACTAGTGTATTTATATTACTTTTGAGACTCGAAGTGGCCAAATTTGCTATCAATGACCTAATTATTGGTTAAGTGTTATAGGGAGTCATCAGAGGCCCAAACACGAGCAAAATCATCACTTAGAAGAGGGTATCGCAATATCGAAGCCTGAAAGTCGTGATACCCCTGATAGTGCTAAATTGAAGAAGATCGATACCTTGTGTAACGACCCGATAGTCAGGGGTGTTAGAAGGTGTATTTCTAGGACTCCATTTCTTCAAACTGGACTCGTAAATATCTTTATTAAATATTTACGGAGTAATATTAGAGACGAATTAAATTTTGGATAAGTAATTTGTATGAATTAAGAGCTATTAAGGGACTAAATCGCATAAGGGTTAAAAGTTAGATTATAAATTTAAATAAATTAAAGGGACTAAAATGATAAATATACATTTATTTTTGCTGAAGTGGACGGTATTAATGATGAATATATATATTTATATTTGTTAACTTATTATATATAAGTTATAATAAATTAATAAGATGAAAACTTAATGTATGTATATATATTATATAATAATAATGAAAAAACAATAAGAAAGTTGAAAGAGAGGAATGCATGCAAAATTAAAAAGAAAAGAAAGAAAGAGGAGAAGAAGCTTGGATGGCACCTTAGGGGTTCTTAAGCTTTCCAACTTCAATTGGTTAGTTAATTTAGTCCATTTTCTTATAATTTTTATGTTTTTGGAATCTTGGTACCTAGGGCTAGCCGATCCATGTTACAATTGTAACACCTCCTAACCCTAAACCGTCGCCGGAACAGGGTTACGAGGCATTACCGGACATATCAGACAACTTACGAATAATTCACAATTATTATAAATTTAATGACAAAGATATTCCCTTATTTTTACATAAACCCCCTGCAAATTCCAACCAAAAACCCACTAATTTAAACCAATGACATAGTCAAAAATAATTAAACCTAAATATACAAATATCATAACCAATTCATTAACATAATCATTTAATAACTAAACATTCATGATATTAATCAAAAATTAACTAATCACTTCATTCATTTTCCATTCTAACTAAATACCAATTTATATAATATAATCTTTACTATTTATCAAACTAGTAACAAAATATGATATAACATTCTTACAACCAACATTATAAGCAAATTTATATAAACTATACAACACTAGTACATGCCACTTTCAATTAAGAGAGATAACGTCACCAAAAATTTGCTTGAGTCGGGATCGTTCGGATCTTTATCTTAAGGACACCGACTCCTATTAACCTGCGCACGGAAACAACCGCACGCTGAGTATTTCATACTCAGTGGTATTACCATAATTCAAATTATAATAGCAATAAAGAATCACAATTACCAAACATGTAGCTATTTAATTCCTCAATATCAATTCGTTCTTAAACTTTCATTAATTAATAATAACAATAAAATTTCTTTAACTATTCTTCAATTTCCATCACATATCACATGTAACAATTTCAATCACTACATGAACATTAGATTCATGCCTTCCATTTACAATCTCAATTTCGATCCATAACTCAACTTTCTCATTTCTTTCAATATTTCAATAACATAACCAATCAGTTTATTTTAATTCTCACTTTAGATGTTCACCCTATTAACAAACCGGACTTTGACGGATACAGATTCCAACCCAAACACACCAAGACGGCACATTGTGCCTAAAACGGTACATAGTACGATCGATATCGACACATAAAGTGCCTAAAGCGACACACGAGGTGCCCGACACGACACACGAGGTGCTCGAAATACGACACATAAAGTGCCTGATCGATAAAGCCGGCAAATCCCGTACACTTTCAGATCCTATGGCATGCCAATTATATCCGACTTAGCCCGACTAGTTAATAGGGTATTTCAATTCTCAATTCACTTTCATTTCCAATCCAAGATTATTTTTCAATTATAATTTTCACATTCAAATCAATTTACAATTCAATTATGCATACACATTCACCGTTCAATTCAATTCTTATTCAACTCAATATCAATACTTACCTATAACTCACTTATTAAGTATAGAATTTATATAAAACATTTAATAAAAAGAAATTTGAATTATAGTAATACGAACCGTGAGTTCCTCGTTTTAATCCTCGGTTGTTTTCTCCTTTCTTTTGTGCGCCGATATCTTGGGTTCTTTGTTAACTACGAAAATAATAATAATTTATAACCATCAATACAACACAATTTAATTTAATCCATGAGCCTAAACATGCAATTTTAACCATTTTGTACATATAATTCTACTATTTACTTATATGTCCATTCAAAACTGTCTACTTGAGTCATTGTTACTAAATCATTTATATCTTAAGCTAAGAAACTCCAATTTAAGATCTGTTAATTTTCCCTGAAACTAGACTCACATATCTTCTTACCATAAAATTTTTAGAATTTTTGGTTTAGCCAATAAGTACAGTTTATTCTTTAAAGTTACCCCTGTTCTGCTGTCAACAGTTCTGACCACTCTTCACTTAAAATTATTTATCTCCTTGTACAAAATTCGAACAATGTTCCTGCTTACTTATATTGAAAATAGGTTCATTAAGGATTTTAACCATATGAATTCCAACCCATAATTATTTTTATACAATTTTTGGTGATTTTCTAAAGTCAGAACAGAGTGTCTCGAAATTACCCTGAACCAGTCTTACAAAATTTCAAATATCTCTTGATTCATAAATTCATTGTTTACACTGTTTCCACTATAAGAAACTAGGCCCAATAAGATTTAATTTCATATCTTATTCATCCTCTAATTCAATTCCTAAAATTTTTAGTGAATTTTCAAATTCAGACCATTGCAACCATTGCTACTTCCCAAAACTGTTTTGATGTAAAATGCTAATAACCAAGTTTATAACACTAATTCACACCTTATTTCTATTCAATTTCCATCAAAATATTCATATAACTATCAAATTTTCATCATTTTTCTATAATTCCGAATTTCTTTCAATTTAATTCCTAAAACTTAAAACTTATGGCTTGTTTTACAATTAAGTCTCTAATTCAATTCAAATTCAAAATTCTATCAAATTAATCCCTAATTTCATCATTTCTTCAACAAGAACAATGTCTTATAATCAACTATCTTACAATATATCAATTTAACTTCATCAAAACTTTGTTCTAAAGTTTCTAAAACATCAAAATTAAGAAAAAGGACTTGATTGAGCTTACCAATTAAACTTCAAGCCTTCAAACCCTAATTCTCCTTTTTCCTTTTTTCTTTCTTCTTTCTTTCTTTCCTTCCCCTGCTTTTCGTTTGCCTATTTTGTTTCTTTTCTTTGTTCTTTATTTTTTTTTTCTTTTATTTGTTTTAGTTACTAATAATATATTATAATTTAATTTAATCAATTAATAACAAATATCTAAGAAAAGCCTTAGATTTTTTTTACAGTTTATGCCGCCTCATCTATGCTAATTGGTAAAATTGCTAGTTTGGTCCTTTTTATTTTCTATTGATCTATAATTGAACCTTTGCCCTTTATTCAATTTAGTCATTTTTACTAATTGCTCTAAATTAAGCTAAATTCACCTAATTTAAATCTAATTAAACACATCGCTAGACTCATAAATATTTCTAGTAATTATTTCGAACTCGATTTACTAAGACGGAGGCCCGTTAATGAACTTTTCTGATGCCCGTAAATTTTGGGTCATTACAACAATTTTTAATATTGTTCAAGATTGATAATGTTACCATTGTTGATTAGTTGGAGTTGTAGAGATTAAATTGATATATTTTTAAGTTAGAAATGGAAAAGGACTAAATTGTGGAATTAATTGTAAATTTTGAGTAATAAGGACTAAATTGAGAACAATTCAAAATTAAGGGATAGAATTGAAAATAGGGAGCTAAATTTAGCTTAGAGTGAAATTAATATAAAAATTTGAGGTTAAATATGGATATTAAATTTAGTATCGGTTTAGGGACTAAATTGATGATTAAGCAAGATATAGTAGAAAACTTAAAATTCTTGTGAATTGAGTGGTATGTTATTAATTAATTATAATTATTTCATTCCGTAGCAAACATCGTTCCAAAATCCTCGAGTAAAAAGGGGAAAAACAAAGTCGACGTTGAGTAGCTTAGAATATACGGTTTGTGTTTCTATAATCTGAATTAAGTTATAAACTATTACATATTGCATTGTTATGTATGGTAAGCATTTGAGGTGAGTACTTTTGTACTTTGAGATTGAATTGAATTCGTAGTTGATTTGAAATGGACTGATTATGTGAATATTGAATTGATTATATATGATAATGTAAATATATATGAAATCGAGACATTTGTTGTATTGAAAAGTGAAATGAAACCCTATTAACTGTTTCGGGTTGAGTCGGATATAGATGACATGCCATAGGATAGGAAGAGTTCAGGGATTTCTTTGACCTCGAGTCGATGAGAACTGGGTACCAATTTACTTTGGTTCAACCGATGAGACACTGGGTGTCAACTTATATAATGCTGGGCGTAGTTATCACTTTGGATCTATCCGATGAGACACTAGGTGCCAAACTGGTGTGTTGGTTGGATCAGGGTATCCGTTTGAATCTGAGTCGTGTTAATAGAGAAAATAAACGATAAAATCGATGTGTTCGATATTGAAATAACATGGTTGAGAAATGGAAATGATATGTGAAATGAAATATGAAATGGTAGATTATTGTGAATATGGATTGGATTATGCGTAATGAAATCATAAATTGGAAATAGAGATGAAATATGCCATTTAATGAATTGGTTTCTCAAATGCCATGTGAAATACTATTGCCATGTACTAAAATTTGTGAACTCTATTAAATGTGAATAAAGAATGAGTAAGTTGGCATTATTGATTTGATATATATGTTCATAACAGTACCTTTTGCATTCTTACATTTTAATTACTTATATCAAGTTAAATTGTTTGGATTATAGAAATGCCACTGAGTTTTTCTTAACGTGCAGTTTTATTTTTCGTGCACAGTTAGGTACTTTTCAGCTTACCATCAACTCAACATCTAACAACAATCTCGAGCTCAAGTGTGGTAATGTTCTAAATTGCAATGGCATGTACCTAGGAAGTCTTTGGTTGATAGTTGGTTTGTTAATGTAATGTTATTTTGGTTTGAAATGAAATAATGATTACTTGTATATATGGTTGTGGTAGAAGCTAAGTTTTGGTATGTGTTTTTAACTTAAAGCTTGATAGTCTAAGTATCTAAGTGTTAGTTCAATATTGGTAAAATTAGTATAGATGAAAATCTTGAATGGATGATGCCTTGTCGATGTGTTTGAAGATATAAAATGTGGTACAAATGAGGGTACATTGGTTAGACACTTAAGATGGTTGTTTTGGTATGATTTGATCATGTTTAATTGTCTTTTGGATAAGTTAAATGACTGGTGAATTGATTGCTTAGTGTCCAAGTAATCACCATTTGGTAAACTTGAGTTCTAAGGTACATTTAGGTACACACAGCCTGGGACATTGCCTGTCACACGGACGTGTACCCTAAATGTGTTGAAAAATAGTATAGGTGTAGTTTCCAGACGGGCTGACACATGGCCTACGACACGACTGTGTGACCCAAGTCAGTGAGTTACATAGGCAGAGACACAGGTTGGGACACGGCCGTATATCTCAAATTCAACAGTCATACGGTTTGGGGCGTTTCACACGGCCGGCTACACGACCGTGTGTCCCCTATTTTTGAGTATTTTTTATATTACCCTAAAACTTTTAGAATTGTTCCAAATTAGTCCTTGTTTGTTCATAGACAATTTTTTTGGGATATATAGACTGGAATTAAGGCTTGTAAGAATATTTTTACTCTGAATTGGAATGAAATAGTATGATACATTATTCGGTTATATAAGACACTATTATGAAAGTAATTGATTGGCATGACCTGCCCCTGAATATAATGACGATATTAGTTAGCGTATACTATTGCTTGCAATGTAATTAGATGTTCTGATTGGTTAGTAATACCCGTAACCCTAATCTGATAATGGATAGGGGTTAGGCGTGTTACACCTTGTCTAGTGGTAGCACGATATCCAAGCATGGAAATTGCAATACACAACTCCTAAGGATTACCCCATTTCAAAACTAACGAGGATATCGTGATATTAAGTCTTGGGTATCGTTATATCACTGCGAAGGGAGACAAAATATGAAAAGAAGGGTAGCTTTTGTCCTACATGTCCACCAATTAAAAACACACGCTTAGGGGTATTTTGGGCATAAAAGTTTGGGTTAGCACACTACTAAAAGAAGCCAAAATTGGCTAAAAGAAACACATTAGACACAAGTCTTAGTTCAGTTTAGTTTTCTTAGGGTTTTCTCTTTATCTTTTAGGGTTTAGTTTTCTCTTTTCTTCTCCATAATCTAGGATGTTATTTTCTCTACACATTTTCTTGTTTTCTTTAGTTCGTAGCTAGTAGTTAAGTTAGTTACTATTGTAGCTAGGGTTTATTTACTTAGCCAAACCTTCAAACTCTTTTGTACTTACATTTTAATCCAATGTTAATGTTGTTCAGTTTCTTCAATTTCTTCTATTAAAAATAATTTCTTTAGTATTCTAGTTTATTTTTCTTGCCTTCATTATTGTGCTATCCAGTCTTTTGCAATAAAGCTTGGATTTTTGCTACTTTGCTTAGGGTTTAAGTTAATATTCCTTTCATTTAATTTCTTCCTGTCAATGGGTTTTAATACAAGCACAAGTGACTAAATATCTAGCGGTTGGTAGATCGAAATGTTGGGTATATGATTTTTGGGTTTGGGGACTAAATTACAAAACTAGACTAAATCAAATAGACTTAAAAACTTAGGATTGATGCCCCTAAGGAGAAATCAAGATAAGTGAGACTGATATGAGATCTTATTAGGCATCAATTTGTTAAGTCCCGTGTTAGTTGGTGAACTTGAGAGATAAGCCAGACTAATTTATTGAAATTGGTAAAGTTGAGGCCAGGAGGTAAAACGAAGCCAATTTAGAAGTAATAGCAATTTAGATCCCTAATTCGAAAGTCAGCCAACCACTTTCTATTATCATATTTGCTCGTATTTGATAATTGTGTAGTTTGTTTTCTTTACAAATTAGTCCTTTGATTGTTTTAGGTAATTAATTGGTATAATCAAACTCTTGAATGGCCTGTCGTACTATAGTATTTAGCGAGTAGTTAATTAGACTCATTGATTCACATGTCCTTAGTCTAGGAATTTGCTTAACGATCAACTCTTGTGGGTTCGATCCTTAGAATACTTGAGTGTTTCAATGAACATTATGAATATTACAACTGACTTTTCACACTTGTAGATACTGCTATATTATTGATTGTTTTAGTGTTGATTATCAGCCTCGATGCATACACGCTAGGGCGCAGTCAGTGTAGAGAGGATTATGAAAGAAAAATCTCAATTAAAAATGCATACTATTTACCTCAGAAGGATTAATACAATGGGGAACAAGCATAAAAAAGTAAAGATAGGAATTGGAGAACTTTACAAAGGCTCAAAATTCCTTTCAAACTTGTAATGTTTGGAAAATTTTGTAAGAATTGTTTGGCCATAAGAGTAGATTTCATGAAGAGAAAAGTGGGATGCATTCTATGTCAGTATAGCCTAGAAAAACCTAAACATCTTTTTTGTGTAATGTCCCTCCACAAAAATAGTTTGGTATGGTAGTTCGCTTACAATGCCAATTAATCTTTTAAGTATGACTTATTTACTACATTAGGTCTCTTAATGGCTACAAATTAAGGATATTGATAGTTAGGAGGAAAGGAATTTTGTATACAGTCACAAGCTTTTTTTTTTTTTTTTTTGTAATTTGGAGGGCCATGAATGAAGTTATTTTTAACAAAACAAACCTTGGTTCAATGGGTGCGATTTGAAGGCTTAGTGATCTATGTACCTTAATAATGGGTTCTTTTGGTAGGGAGGGTTCGTGGACATGAGGATGAGAGTCATACCAAGAGGAGACTAATCTACCTATACATTTAGCTGTAATAGAGATGGTATAGATTGGAGAATATGTCTCTATATCGTCCAAAGCAATGAACGAGAATGGTTTAGAGGAGAAACCATTATTCAAAGTAGGGTGGGAAGTCAATTCATAATTTGCATATGTTTTAAGTTCTCACTAAGCTATAGGTAAGAATTCTTTATTCTTCGACTTGCTTTATTCCTCTTGAGGAAACAACAAATTTAGGTATTTGATATCTCTAACTGGGAAAAAGAATGTACCAATATCATTTACAGAAAATCAAAACTGGGATAGAAATTCTTCCCTGCATTCAAAGATGTCTAATCGATGCTATCATGGATTAAACTCGTCCAAGGCAATGACCTCGAGTGGGCACTAAAATGCAATACCAAGAAGTGGGCGATTTGTGTGATAAAACCCAATATATCCTTTACGCGACCTTAAGTATTGTGTTCATTTTAGTACTAAAAGATATCCCTAGAGGTTGTTTTATTTATAACTTTGAAAATAGTCTAGAATGCCTCTTAAGGCCAATAAAGCATTAATATATAATACATGCACGGATATAGTGAAATTTATTAAATTTCATTCACCAAAACTGTCAATTTTCAGGTTTGAAAAATCAGTCGACTTGCAATAACTTCTTCGATAGGATCCAAACATTTCTAGGTTGAGATGTCTCGTAGCGTTCGAAGATATATCTTTTAGCACCATTTTAGTGAAGACTGCGAGAGTAAAATTTCTGGACGGGATTATTATGGAAATTACGAGTTTCGAGCTTTTAATTCAAGTTTAAATCATATTAGCTCTGATTTTTTGACTTAATTTTTATTATATATGATCCCATATTGTATTTCTTAGGTATTATTATTTCATTATTTATTTATTCCTAATTTTGGATATATTTTTAAATATTTTAAGTTATTTAAGAATTTTATGTCAACAAGAAAGTTTAATTTAAAACTATTTCTTGTTTAGGTTAATTATAGTTTCAGTATACTTGAGAGTTTTATTTGGATTTACTTAGCTAGTCTATATAAAGACCTTTTCATTGTACACAATTCATAATTCATTCAACAATTTCTCTCTTTGAGTTAATAAAATTCTCTTTGAGTTATTCTTTTCAAGAATTTCTCTTGAGTTTTCTTTTAGAAGAGTTTTAACAATCTTTTTAGATTGTGGGAATCATCTTTAAGCTTTTTCTTTTCAAGTTTTCTTTCTTGGAGAGAAATTAGAGTCGTTTGAAAGGAGTTGTAGATTCATTTGGTTTCTAAGGCTCCTTAGGACTTTTACACGGCACTTTCCATCTTTTCCATCTATCTTGTTTCATTTCTTTGTTTTTTGTTCTGTTTTGTCCTTATTTAATTGTTTTTAAACTTTAATTTGGATTCATTGTTCTTTTTCTATATTTTATTACTTACTTTAATTGCTATCCTTTCAATTCTTAAATTTAACTTGGATTTGTTTGTGTTTCAGGTTGGGTCAAACTCCAAGTTCCTATTCATTCGTCTAGAACCCTAGACCAAATCCGCGACTTGTACAAATTTATGATACTATTCCACACTCCTAAATAACTTAAAATACTTAAAAAATCCAAAATTCAGAATAAATAAAAAAAGAAATAATAAGACCTAATAAATACAATATTGAGCTCATATATAATAACAATTAAGCCTAAAAATCAGACCCAATATGATTTAAACTGGAAATAAAAGTTTGAACTTCATAATTTCTGTAATAATCTTGTCTAAAAATTCTACTCGTACAATATTCACTAAAACGGTCATAACTTGAGTCCCAAACTCAAAATCGAGTAATTCAAAGTGCGTTTCGAAGTTAAGAGATCTCAACCCAGAAATGCTTGGATTCTATTTAAGAAGTCGTTACAAGTCGACTGATTTTTCAAACTTAAAAATTGGCAGCTTCGGTGAATGGAATTTAAAAAATTTCACCCCATCCGTGCACGTATCAATATGTTTCGAACCTAGCAACCTGAGTTTAACATCACATCATGCACTATCATTCCTCAAGTGACAATAATTCTCACTTTTCAATGGCTTTAAGAGATAATTATAAAATCTCTTTAAAGCTAAAAACAAAACATAAAGAATATGGTAATTCTTCAAGTGCACTCGAAGAATATGACACATTCACATTAAGTGTACAATATGCACTAATAAATTCATATTAAAAAAATTTAGGGTAAATTACACCAACAACCACTCAACTTTGGTGTAGATGAAAAAATAGTCACATTGGTTTCAATTTAGCCACTCAACTTTCAAAAAATAACAAAATAGTCTTTTTAACCATTTTCCATTATAGACATAACAGAAAAATGATATGGCATTTAATAGAGTCCTTGTTGTCATTAATCGACCAGTTGGACGATTAGCACCAATTTAAATAGCCCCTTTTAGCACTAGTTTAGGGTTTAGGTAGTAGAAGAAGACGAAGAGAAGAAGAAGAAGAGAAAAAGAAGAATAAGAGGAAGGACAAGAAATGGAGATGCCGAACTCGTGACCTAATTCAAATCCCTTTCTAAGGACTGGGCTTACCTCACCTCGACCCCAGCTGTTGTTGCTGACCATCTCCGCTACTCTTCTTTTGATCTATATCTCATCCTCCATTGCTACTATACCTAGTCCGATTTCGATTTTGGGATCTCGTTAATCACTTACTCGACCCATAATTTCATTTGTCAGCATCTGGTTATCCCTTTGGAGGAACCGCTTCCTTTGTTCCCAAAAATTATGGGTTCAATCGATTGTTTGGTTTGTCCAGATGTTCCCCTTGTTTTGCTTCTGACTTTTTTATGCAACTTGATAATGTTGGTAATAGAGTTTCTCCTCTCTTTTTTCTTCTTCTTCTGATTTTGTTTTGCTTCTGATTTTGTCTAGATGTTTCCCTTTTGTTTATATCATATCATATCCCAGACTTGATAATGCTACTTTGGAGGATTTTCCCTTCAACAGTTTTGTTTTGGGTATTGATAGTTTGACCCCAAATTGTCTCCAATCCCATATTGATATGGTTTTTTCAAAGTTAATGACTTTAGGCAGTAGAGAAAGATAGTCGGATCCCAACCATGGTGGCTCCTTTATTGGGGGGTTGAAAAAGAAAAAGAAGGATAGGGTGGTGGTGGTTTGGAGGTCAACGATGGTGACGCCAAAGATGGTTGTGGTGGAGGCATCAACGACAAGATTCATAAGATGGAGAAGAAGTATGAACATATTGGGCCATTTACGCAAAAAGTAAAAAATATTGGGTCATTTATTAAAAAAGGAAAATGCATGACGAAAAAAGACAACCACTCAACTTTCCCTTGTCCAACGTGGCAAGTTAACTGGCCATGTCACCTGTCCCATTAGGTTTGTAATGAAAAATTTTAATGGATGACTGATTTGTCACTTTTCAATAACGTTAGTGACTGTTTTGTTATTTTTTAAAAGTTAAGTGGTTGTTGGTGTAATTTACCCAAAAAATTATTCCTATAGGTAATGGAATGAGACAAATAGCTAAACCAATTGTCCGTGACCATAATTGCTTCGAACTCAAAATCTTCTCATGAAAATGTCATTAGTTTTAATTTGGTAAAGTTAAAATTGAGTAGTTTGAAATTCAAAATTCAAATGTTGATCTTTTGTAGTTATACAAAATTCTAGTATGAGTTATATAGGAAGAGAATCAAAATCTTGCATTGTTTCCTACTTAAATTGCTTGGTAGCTAAAAAGAAAAGGTACCAATTGATGAATTATGCCATTGTTAAGAGTAGACTGCGAGAACCCAAATTCTCTACAAGAATAATAGAGACGGAGGATGACCTTAAGCAATTGCTAAAGAGAAGCATAAGTCCCTCACAAAAAAATACAAATTGGACATGAAGAAGGTAGTTTTACTGCATTCATTGGAACATGATATTTGCAAAACAACACCAAAAGGAAGTAAGGTTTGGCTTAGAGCGACAATTTAGATCCTTCATCTTCATCAAGGAAGGAAGTGTAAACAATGTAAAGTGTCCAAATCAAACTGAATACACCCAACAGGATCCACCTAAGCAGGTTGCTACTCATACCAAAGGGAAGTCCAGTTTCTTTTGTGGACATTCGATCGTCCACCAGACCCATGACTGGGCTTGACATGGTAGTTGCACACACTGCTGCCAACAATGAAGCACTCATCCCCATACTTGTTGACCCTTTCTACTATGTACAAGCCTTCTTCTGCATGGAACACATCACTTTCCCCTTCTATGCCATTGCCGACAACCCTGAAAATCGATTTTACAGTTTCAGATGAAAAAAAAAAAAAAAAAAAAAAGAAAATGACCCCTTCATTGTTTTAACATAAATATGGCAAGAAAAAAAAGAAAAGAACTTACCCATGAAAATGGAGATGCCATCCTTAGTGATGATGATTGTGTGAAAGAACTGCAGGGTTGCAAGCTGAAATGGTTGCCATATCCATCTCTTCAATTGGGAGACGACAGGAGTGATTTATTTTTTTGCTCCAATGGAAGTCTCTGATCCAAAGGTTATCAATTTATTTCATATAATTCTGTAAGGAATTTACAAATTAATACCGTTGGTCCACAATCAGACTAGACTGATAGACAACCATTAGTTTCATATCCCCTATCTTGTGTACAGATATTCCTGCAACCGAATCTAACAATTTCTAAAACGGGATAAGCATAAATTGATGAAAGTTGGTGATGAAATTTCTTCCAGTGAACATAACCAACAGTACACTCAGAGAATAAAGGTGAGAAAAAAGAAACAAATTTCAATTGACAATAAGCATGCTGTAGCCATAAGCCTTTTGTTTTTCTTCTAGTTCCCTTCCAGCCGTTATGCCCTTGCTGCCGTGGGCTACATGACAAAATCCTGAAATTTTAGACGAAGCTTTCTTTGACGCGTAGCCCTAGCAGTTTTTAATGGAGGCTTGGTCTGGTACCCTGGTTCAACAGCCACGGGTTCATTCATAACATTACCCCCTGTTCAAGTGGAACCTTGACAAGGTTCCAGTCAGGAAAAGTTTTCAAAAGGTGGTCCTTATCTTCGCAGGTGGCATCCTCGCTGAAAAGACCTTCCCAACGAACTAGAAACTGATCAATGAACTGGCCGGAGCGCTCGATGACTCGTTTGTTTAGAACAGCTGTTGGATTCAAAATGAAGGTGTTTGTTGAGTCGACTAAGTGGAGGGGTGTAACTTGTTGATCGAGAATGCCCTTGCATTGGCGAAGAATGGAAACATGGAAGACAGGGTAGATTTTGGCATCCGCGAATAGGTCCAGCTTATAAGTAATTGCACCAATGCGACTGATGAATTTGAGGGTGGGTTTGGATGGGCGGTGTATTTGACTGCAGTTAGTGTAAAAACAGCGGTGGCGGTGATTAGATATTGTAGCAATACTGGTGTAACGACCCGAAAGTTAGTGGAGTCGGAAACGATAGTTTCGAAATACTGTTTTCCGAGGATAAGATTAGTGAATATTATTTATTAATTTTTACGAGGATATTACAGTATTATATTGAAGTTTGGTCCAATAATTTTGGTTATTTGGAAGGTAGAGAGGGTACAAGTGTATCGGTCTTAAAGTTGATGGTTTTAAAAAATTGAGATATCGGGACCTCATTTTCGTAAACCAGACTCGTAAATATTTTTATTAAATATTTACGGAGTTGTTTTAGAAACGAATTGAATCTAAGTTAGATAATTTCGTTGAATTAGTGTGTAATTTGAGTACAGGGACTAAATCAAATAAGTGATAAAAATAGGAATTAATATCAAATTATAAGGTAGATTTAGGTTAAGGGACTTATTAAGTAAATAAGCCATTATTTATATAGGTATGTGATAGTGGACGGTTATAGTAATATTGTAAGTATTATATGTTAATTTATTATAATACTTAAATTAAAATTTTGTTATAAAAGAATATATAATGTTACTAATAATAATGTTAGATATTAGTGAGTGGAGAGAAGAAAGCCAAGCATATTTTTCTTTTAATTTTCTTCTTTTCGAAACAAAAGGAAAGGGGGAGAAGTCACGCACGGCCAAGAGCTAATGTTGCATGTGTAATTTGGTTAGTAAATTTTGGTTATTTTTACATGAAATTTATGTTTTTGAAGTTTTAATCTCATGAGTTAATGTGCCCATGTTCAAATTTTTAGATTTAGTAAAGTTTGTGAATATTGCCATTGTAAGAGAATTAAGTTCTTGGTGTTATTTTGTTTGATATTAAGTTTGGTAATTAAATAAATATTTTTGTTAAATGATTTTTGATGATTTTAAAGTTTAGGGGATTAATTATGGAAATGGTAAATTCAAGGATTAAATTGTGAATTAATTAAAAGTATGAGTTATTTTGGACCTTGTGGAATAATTGGTTGAAATGAGATTTTCTTGATTTTAATTAAATAAGTGGGTGATAAATTAGTAATTAGTATTAAATTTCAAAATGGGATTAGAATAAGAGACTATTTAAATAATTAGTCCATTAGTCCATTAATTTGATGAGTTATAGTTAGTGGATAATTACGAGGGAATTATATATATATATATATATATATATATGTAATATATGTTAATTGTATAATAATGCTTAAATTAGTAACTATGTTAAGTTATAATAAAATGAAAATGAAATGAAAATATGAATAAAATAAAAGAAACAAATAGAGTAGTGGGGAAAGAAAAAGGAAAGAGAAACGAAATTAACAGTACGTTTGGTTCACTGTAATTAAATAGGACTATAATTGAATAGAGCTGTAATCAGTAATTCAACTGTTTGGTTGAATGGAATGGAATAGAACTGTAATAGTATTCTTGTGTTTGGTTGAATGGAATGATGTTGTAATAGCATAAGGAAAAAAACTAAAATGACCAGAATACCCTTAACAGAATTTTTTTTAGGTAGATGATTATTGTTATTATTATTAAATTTTAATAAAATTATTATTAAAAATAATTTAATAAAAATAATAAATAATTTAACCATATTTTAACATAATTATTATTAAATATAACTTAATAAAATAATATATAATTTAATAAAATTCTTAATATAATTATTATTATATAAATTAAAAAATCATAATTATTATTATGTTTTTATCCGTTTTTTGTGTTGTTTATATTTCAATTATTTTCCCTGCCCTTCCTTAACTATGTGTCATTTGATTAGAATTCATATTGTTGCAAGAGTAAGAAAATATGAATTGTCTAGATTGTAGGAGAACGTGAATTGCATAAAGTGTGTTTATCTTTGTATTTAATAGTGAAAAAAGATTATGAATAATTCCATAAGATATATTCACATAATTTATTACTGATAAATCCCAACCAAAATAACTGAAATTGAAATTCAACAACAACATGGAGGCCATGACAGTTTTGGTCAAATAGTCATAGCCCAAATACAAAATATAATGAATAAATTCACATGCATGTAGAAAGATCATTAGCTATTGGCCAAATACAAAATATAATGACAGATTTGGTCAAATAGTCATAGCCCAAATACAAAATACAAAATAATACTAATTATCACCATAGGATCTTTAGCAGCAGCAAGATCATTAGCTACTGGACCTTTTTGTTTAGCTAAACTTGTAGAATTTGCAATCAGGTCAGAATGCCTCCTACGTGTAGGATCTGCTGAAGACCAACCAGAAGGTCTGGTCTCTTCACCTGTGGAAAATCTACCATATCATCATGTTGCTCCAGATAGACCATGGGGCATTATCTAAAAATACTTTGTGACTGAATATACATAAATAAAATAAATAATCAAGTAAAAAAATAAACTATTGCAATATATGACCAGAGAAAATCAGGAGCAAGAAAAATAGAACATGCCTGACTGACTATCAGCAATTGCACTTGCAGGAGGTAAGTGAGAGCTAGTTCCAACACCAGAGCCCTGGAAAACATTTAAAAATGCAGCATACAATCAATAAAAACTAGTCAAAGGTGGTGCAAAGTGGATTATTACCCTTAGAGCTCTCTTCTTCAGTTTGTTCATTATAGAAAATTGTTTGAGCCTAGCTTTCACAGTCTCACCCAATAGAATGTTGGGTGCTTTCTTGGCATTTTGTAGCCATGCATGTTCTGCATACAATAGTTGGGATGATTTTTCATGCATAGAAAATATATATCAACATAAATAAAGCATGCAACATGTACAGAAGGTTACCAAGCATTTCCTATACTGTAAGATGCTGCTTTGGATCAGGATTAAGCATTTTCTTTACAAGGTCTTTTGCATTGTCCGAAACCTTAGGCCATGGGTCCCTCTTAAAGTCAATAGCAGAGCGAAATGAATGTTACAACTTTATAGAATCTCACAGCTGATAAGCAAAACGGAGCTACATGTTTAAACTCAACAACTGAAACAATTTCTCTGTAAATTCAAGCCACAAAAGTTTTCATTGATATAATCTTATACAATTCAAATCAGAACTAAAATTCCCAAAGGCCTTGTGGCAAATGCCAAAGCAAGCAGTCAACCAGATAACTATAGGATCAAAAATGAAATTCAATGATTCAATTTTAAGTAAAAGGATTAAGGCAAATTTCAATGATTCGATAAATTAAATTGAACTCCATTTGTATAAACTACATTAGTTGCTATTTCCGATTTATTAACGTTAACTTACCTAAATCCCATACTTGAAACTTGATGTCGTTGTATTGTACAATCTCTACGTTAAACCCAATCGCTGCAAAAAAGGAGTTCAAAAAAAATGGGGCATCGAAGCTATCAGTCATTTAGAAAAAAAATAAAGACCCAAAACAAGAATGATAAAGAAGAATTGAGAGAGTAGCCGGCAAAGGCAAACCTACTTGGAATTGTAGAGACTACCTCACCCATCTGAAGCCGATCTGTTGAAAGATGATCAAAATAATAATTAAAAAAAATGAAATATGGCTCTAACCTGAGAGGGCGAAGGCGTCGAGGGTGAAGGCGTCGATGAGCTTCAGACGTGAGGAAGGGTAAAGTTAGTCAAAAATAAAATTATGTGATGTAAGATATTTAGAAGAATTTTCTAAAAAATTTCTTCATGAATATCAAAAACTTAAAAATGAAAATATAGAATTTTAGAAAAATCAATACTTTCATAAACTACCTCCACCATGGGATGAGATATGTATAAAGAAATATGTGTCTTATTTAGATAAACATAGTAAGGAAGCAGGAATAACAAAAGAAAATATAGATTCTATAGGTAATAGGATAAATTTTGCAAAAGAAAGAATAATTTTACATTGTTTACAAACTAAAGCTGCTAAACAAGTAAAAAACATTGTATAAAAATTTTAGAAAATGAATGGGAATTCGGATGTAAAACAATACGTCCTAATACTTATAAAAAACATAGAAAGAAAAATAGAAAATATAAATTTGTTAGATGGAAGACAGGAAATAAAAAATATATTAGTAATAATAATAAGAAATAGAAAAAATTTATTAGAAGAAAAACTTCTAAAAAATCTAAGAAACAAATATGTAAATATTTTATATGTGAAGAAGAATGTCATATAGCAACAAATTGTCTTAAGGTGATTAAAAGTCTTGAAGAACAAGATTTAGAAATATGTTTTGAAGAGGAAATAAATCCCGATGAAATATTATATGAACTAATATCATAAACAAATTCTGATACAGATGAAGAAGAATATATATTTATGTTTAATATAGGAAGTAGTTCTAAAAATCAATTAGAAGAAATTCCTCAAAAAGAACAACAAGATATTAAATTAGGAAATTTAATTGGAGAAGAAAAAGGTTAGCACCATCCGGCACTTAAGTTTCATTTTTGAAGCTTAACTTTATTGGTATGATTTGATAATTTTCAATTAAACTTTAGATTTTTGTAACCTTAAAATCATGTAGTAGGTTACCCATGTGGAAATTTAGAGAAATTATGATATTTGTGGAAGTTGTCATTGGTGAAAAATTTTAATGTTTGAAGTTGTTTTGATGGAATTAGGGGTTGAATTGTTAATTTTTGTGAAGTCTAGGGACTGTTTTGGTGGATTGTTCTTTCTCCTGGAAATTTTGAATTGAATTACTAAGTTTAGTGAGCAAGTAAAATATTTTGTATTAAGAGTTTAATTAGTATTAGCTTTCAAGGAGTTAAATGCTATAAATTAAACTAGCATGGTTTTAAGTTATAAAGTTCAAGAATTTAAGGATTGTTAATAAATTATATGTATATGTGGTTAGTTACAGAAATTAGATGAAGATGCAATCAAGCTAATTTTGATGTTAATGATTTAGTTGAGTAAATGTCAATTGTTGAGGGTAAAAGTATAAATTATGATCTAGGGTTAATTGATTTAATTAAAAGCAAGTATGGTATTCAAATTAAGTAATGAAATTAATTTGTTAATTTGATTAAGAGAAGAATAGATCGGGTATCAACCATGGGAAGGAAAAGATCATTGAGTAGACGTATTTGATTTGTAGCATCCGTCGTGTTTTGGTAAGTTCATAGCCTTGAACTTAACCTTTTGCCTATTTATTTGACTATTATTAGATGTTATTTGAATACTTGATATACAATATTTTATATATATTTGAATGAAAATGATATTTAATGAATAAGGAAATTGTGGAATGAAATAGTGCCAATTTGTTGGTTAAACCAACTAGAGCTGGGCTTACATTTAATATCATCGGTTTATCTGATTAACGCTGGGCCCAATTTCTATTATTTTATCTGACTAGTGCTGGGCACACATTCGTCGGTTTATCCAACTAGTGCTGGGTGCAAATATCGTTGGTTTATCCAACTAGAGCTAGGCTCACTAAATGCATTCATCGGTTTATCCGACTAGTGTTGGGTGCAACTTCTGTCAGTTTATCTGACTAGTGCTGGGCATACATTTATCGATTTATCTGACTAGCGCTGGGCGCAAACTCTTCCGAGGATTATCCACTAGGCTCCAGGTGTCGTGTATCAACTGGACTATACAATGAGGTTTTATGAATCATCTAAGAAGGATGGTTATAGGTATTACTAAAGAAGATTATATTTACATATGTATATACATTTATTCATTAGAAGATATGATATATTCTTGAGTTAGATTATTATAGTTGTGAAATAAATTCAAATGCTTTAGATAAACTTGTGGTTATTCGAATAAGTGAAGTTATTTAATTTGGATTGGTTTGTGCCATAATATAAGTAACTTGTTAATTGATCTATGCAAAGTTATTTATATAGCAAGCGGTGCAAATTGAGATATATGTTCAAACCAACTTAATGTTAATAGTTGTGAAAATTGAGTATAGCATGAAATAATGTGATGAAATGCATGAAATTGAAATGGTGATATCTTGTAATTGTATGTTTAGTTAGTAGTATGATGATATAATTCAATTTAAGCATTCATGCATCATATCATGTCTTAAAATGTTCAGACTATAGAAATATCACTAAGTTTTACTCAGCGTGTGGTTTTGTTTTCCATGCACAGGTTAGGTACTCCTTTTTGATCGCCGACTTAGCATCTAACAACTATCCCGGTCTCAAGTGTGGTGGTGTTTAATTTTGTAATGGCATATACCTAGGATGTCTTTGGTTGTTAATTGTTTTGTGAATGTGATGCAAATTGAGTTATAAGTATATGTTTATGTTTGAAGCTAACTATTAGTATGTGTTTTGACCAAAGGCTTGATATGTGTATGGAACTTAGAGCTTGATGTCTTAAGTAGCTTTATGTTAGGCTAAATTGAGTGGTTTTGGCATACTTTAAACTTTGATTTGGATGATGCATTATTGATGTGTTTTAATGATATAAAATGTTGTACCAATGAGGGTACATTGATTAGGCACTTAGGATGATTGTTTTGGCATACTTTGAGTATGTTTAATTGTATTTTGAATAGGTTAAATGATTGGTATTTGAATTACTTAAGGCTCTGGTAAGCTTGAAATGGTAAACTTGTTGTTTAAGGTACATTTTAGGTCCACACGACTAGAGATATAGGCATGTAACTCGGCCATGTGAGACACACGGCTTGGAAACATGGCCGTGTGTCACCTATTGAATGCTTAAGGTGTAAGTCAATTAGTTACAAGGCCTGGCACACGAGTGTGTGACACGGCCGTGTGTCCCTAGTTCGAAGGTTACACGGCCTGAGACATGGGCATGTGTCTCAGCCATGTGAGGCACACGGCCTGGCCACACGATGGTATGACCCTTGTTTTTAATTTTTTTGAATTTTTCCTAAGCTTTCCAAATGATTTCAATTTGGTCCCGATTTGTTTCTAAAGTATTTTTAGCGCCTCGAGGGCTCGATTTAAGGACGATATGTGTATGTAGGAATGGTTTAAGTTATGTTTTTAATTTTTGAATGAAATTAATTATAAATGTTCCAATTATACGGTAATGCTTGTAACCCTAATTCATGACGAAGAGGGGTTATGTGGTTATAGAAAGGCCCAAAGAAACGTCGACTGAGCTTATGATGATAGTGGAGTCATAACGAATTTTGGCAAAAAGGTTTCAGTTGGACATTAACCCAATCACCTTCCTAAAAGATTAAGTCTCAACAGCGTTTGTTCACAATAAGTTTCATCTAATTTTGTGCCTTTAAAATATTCTACTTTAGGTGAGTAAGGACTGCATCTCGATCAAGCATGTGTTGCTCTATTAAAGGCGTACCAACTTTTCCTTTGATATACCTGATAAGAGTCAGTGGTGGTCAGCTGTAAAGGGCTTCGAATGGTGTCATTTGAGCGGTGGTTTGATAAGTAGTGCTGTACCAATATCCAGCCCAGGGTAACATAGCAACCTAGTTGTGAGGGGTATCGGCTATGAAACAACGGAGGTACATCTCGAGACATTTGTTAAGAGCCTCCGTTTGGCCATCCATTTGAGGGTGATAAAGGGTACCCATTGCGAGAGTTGTGCCTTTTAAACAATTAATCTCCTTTCAGAAATCTTTTATAAAACATGGATCCAAATCTGTGACTATTGTGCGAGAATTTCATGAAGACAGATGATTTCCGTAACAAAGGTAGATGTAACCGTTAAACTTGAAAAATCACTAGAAAGAGATAAGAAATGTCCATATTTGGAAACGCAATCAATGACCACCATGATAGTGGCTTTCCCCCATGATGGTGGTAATCCCGTAATGAAATCCATAGATATATCTTCAAACACTAAGGTTGGAATTGGGAGAGGTAGAAGTAAGCCAACTGGGCGCAATGAGGAATCTTTTATTTGTTGACAAATGGAGCATTCGGAGACAAATCACTGAACAACACGAGGCATTCCTTTCCAAAAAAAAAATTAAGGAAAGTCGATGGAATGTACGAGTGATTCTTGCATGTGCACCTACATGCAAAAAATGAAACTCACTTAACAGTTGTTGCTGAAGAGGGGAGTTAGTAGGAAGGATGAGGTAGTCCCGAAAAAATAAGAGCCATCATGAGTCGCATAACCCAGAAGGGAGTCGGGTTCGGCACGAAGTCGAGCATACAAGGCTAATAACTCAGGGTGAGATTGGTTGGCCTCACATATTGTTGTGATGATCACGAACTCTGGACCTATAATAGCAAATAAAAAAGTTGTTGGAGGTTGGGAAAGGGTATTTGCAATGTGGTTATGCTTGCCCGGATGATATACGATGTCAAAATCATAACCCAATAATTTATCAACCCATTTTTGTTGGTAGGGTGTTTGGATGATCTGATCGGTGAGGTTCTTCAAGGGTTGTTGATTAGTAACAATAATGAATCAATAACCTAATAAATATTCCTGCCATTTTGCGACGGCTTGGGTAATGGCATACATCTCCCGATTATGGGTGGAGGCGGATTGCTGGCGAGGAGAAAGTTTTTGACTGAAAAATGTGATGGGGTGACCATCTTGAGACAAAACGGCGCCAATGCCTATAACCGAAGCATCAGTTTCCAAGGTGAAAGGCTTAGAAAAATTTGGAAGCAGGAGTACGAGGGCTGATGCCAACAGTTTTTGCAAATTGGAGAAAGCCAGGCTCGCTGCAAACATCCAATTAAAAGAATCATTTTTAAGTAGATCAGTCAATGGGCCAGCCATGGTTGCATAATTTTGGATAAAATGTCGGTAATATCCAGACAGGCCTAGGAATGCTCGAACGTCTTTAACTGTTGTGGGAGTGGGACAAATGACAATTCTAGAATTTTATTTGGGTCAACCGCGACACCCTGGGCTGAAACAATATTGCCCAAGTAACCCGCAGAATCTTGTCCAACTAAACATTTGAACTATTTTGCTACCAATTGGTAAGAACGTAGGAGCTGGAGAACTTGTCGAAGATGGTCCAAATGCAAGGCCCACGTTGCTCTATAGATCAATGTCGTAGAAAAAAACTAGATCAAATTACTAGAAAATTGGTCAGAAACGTCATTCATCAATGCTTGAAACGTAGAGGGTGCGTTTGTAAGACCAAACAACATTACCAAGATTTTGTAGTGCCCATCGTGAGTTTGGAAAGCTGTTTTAAATTCACCACCTACACGAATTTTGATTTGATGGTATCCGACTAAAAGATCCAATTTTGAAAATATCAAGCTCCATGCAATTAGTCAAAAAATTTATCTATTGATGGAATAGGAAAACGATAAAAAATCATAACAGCGTTGAGAGCACGGTAGTCCACACAAAAACGCCAAGTACCATTTTTTTGCGGATAAGAATAATTGAAGTAAAAAATGGACTGGTGTTTGGGCAGATAATCCCATCGTTGAGCATTTCAATAACAAGTTTTTCCATCTCTTTTTTTTTTTTTTTTTTTGAAAGTGAGGATACCGATAGGGTCGTACCTGAACCGGATTTGTGCTGGGCAGTAAATGAATTGCATGGTCACAGGTCCGTGATGGAGGGAGACCCTGGGGTTTAGTGAAAATATCTGAAAATCCAGCCAGAATGGAAGCAATGTCAGTAGGATAGGAAGAAATTGACCCGCTGGAGGTGGGTATCACTTCTAACCAAATTCAGCAATAGCTTGTGTTGAAGATAATCGATGTAGGGCTTTGTATTGGATAGACTAAACCACAAGAAATCGATCTCCTTACGAACATACTTTGTGACCTTTATACGTAAACTGGAAAACCAAAGTTGCATAATCTGTAATCACTGGTCCCAAAGTAGCTAACCACTCAATGCCTAACACCATATCCCAACCTTGTAACGGTAAAACATAAAAATGCATAGAAATTTCTTGGCCTTGAATGATGAGTGGTACCTTTCGATTTCTAGAACAAATCAAACGGTCGCCATTGCCAACCAATATAGAAAATTAAGCAGTTGTTTCGATAAGAAGCTAGAGATAAGTTGCGACTCGGGTTTGCACAAAATTATGAGTGTTACCTCTATCCAAAAGAATCTGAACAAATTTGCCATGCACTTGACCAGTGAATCTAAGCGTTGATGTAGAGCAATCATCTGCGAGAGCATTAATGAAATCGCCGATTTAGTCAATACTTTCTGAGGTTGAAGATTTTCGAAAATAGTAGAACCAGTAGGAAATTCAAGAACTGGAGAATTGTGTTTATCTTCTTCAAACAAAAGCAATTGGGGTTTTGATTTGCACTTGTGATCCCAAGTGTATTTCTTGTCGCAATGATAGCAAAGGCCTTGTGCCCGACATTGAGCCACTTTCGAAGGTGAAAGCCGACGAAAGGGAATCTTAGCACTGCTTGAAAGTGTGGCAAAGTTCTGGGCCGATGAAGACAGTGAGGGAGATGTTTGCGTTGACGACTGTAGTTTAGGAGTGAGAAGAAGTGGTTTGCCCGTGCCCAAAGAAGGTCGAACAGAGCCCATTTCCAAGGTCAGCCAACTCGATGGCATCTTCTAAGTTTGTGGGCCGATGGATCAAGACAACTGTCTTAATATCGGGTCAAAGGCCTAAAATGAAACATTGGACCAGATACAACAGAGGTAAAAACATAGTATGGCTGGTTATAGCTTAAAATTGTGCTAGATAGTCTTGAATAGGATAAGTATTCAATCGAGTCGAATCGAATCGAGTAAAAAAAATTCAAGTTAGTCGAGTTGACGAATCATACTTTAGCAATTGAACTAAATTTTAATTTTTTTCAAATCGAATCGAGTGAAAAAATTTCGAATTAAGTCAAGTCGAGTTATCAAATCATATTATTTATACTCAATGTTGCATTTACATGGAACGATTGTTTAACTAGTAGACACAGTACATGATTATTTAACTACATAAACAATATAATTATTTTACCTTTTAACTTAATAAGTAAATATTTATCAAAATAACGTAATTTTACCTTTTAACTTAACAATTTTAACTTTAAAAAACGTAAACATTTATTAAAATGACGTAGTTTTACCTTTTCTTATTCGGATTTTCGTATAACTCGAATTGTATAATTCATATTCAAGTTAAACCAAAAAACTTAATTTTTTATTCGAGTTTATCCAAATAACTTGATTAACTCAAATAACTCGAACTATTTAATTTAAAATTTAAAATTTTGATTTAAATTTTTTGAATCGAATCAGACTTTACTTGCCCCTAATATTGAACCAAGGAAGTCTATTGCAGCTTGGCAAGCTGTCCTTCGTGACTACAAGTCACAAGACTGGAAACGCTTGATAAGAACCTTCGTAAAATGAATCTACCCGAAAAGTTGTTTGTTTCGATTCATCCAATCAAATCACTCCGCAGCATCATCATCAAGATAGAATGAAGCAATGGTAAGCCTATCCTGTTCCTGGATATTGTAAAAAGTAAAATAGTGTTCTGGCTGCAAAACCCAGCGATCCGGATTCGTACCTGAAAACCGGACAAACTGAATCGATAAGGGTTTGTGGGAGCCAATGGAAGAACCAGTTGGTTGTGATGCGATATGTGGCCCTGTTTTGGGAGGTGAATCCGTGGAAACAACTGGCAGACAAGTTAGGATTTCTTACAGCATCTGGTGTTGAGAAGCAAAGGATTTAGTAATACCATTAACGTCTTTGCGGAGCTGCGCATGCGATTCTTGGATGGCTTTGACATTTTCATCGAGTAACTTGAGTCGATTACCATGTGCCATATTTGTCGATGGTCAATGAAAGCACCAATGTTGTGTACAGATATTCCTACAATAGAATCTAATAATTTCTAAAATGAGATGAGCAGAAATTGATGAAAGACGAAGATGAATTTCTTCCAGTGAATATAACCAGCAGTACACTCAGAGAATAAAGGTGAGAAAAAAAAAACAAATTTCAATTGACAATAAGCATGCTGCAGCCATAAGCCTTCTATTTTTCTTATAGTACCTTTCCAGCCGTTATGCCATTGCTGTCGTAGTCTACGTGACAAAATCCTAGAATTTTGGAGGAAGCTTTCTTTTACGCGCAGCCCTAGCAGTTTTGGATGGAGGCTCGGTTTGGATCCCTGGTTCAACAGCCACGGGTTCATTCATAACACCCTATCTACATACGTCCAATCAATTTCGTCCACCTGTCATGTTATCAGTATATAAACAAAGAACAATGACCCTGACGCTAAGTTGGGCTAAATTTTAAATTAAACTTCTAAGTTGGGCTAAATTTTAAATTAAACTTTGTAAAAATGAAAAATATATTCACTTAAAATAATAATAAAAAACATCTTTTTAAGATGTTAAAAAGACGTTTAAGGTTTATAATTACAAGAAAAAGCACAAAAGATAAAAAATAAATTTTAAAAAATCCCATAGGGCTAATCATTTTTCCCCTCTTTTTTTTTACCAAAAATAAAGAAAAGAAAAAATCAAACTTAGTAAAGATAAAAAATAAATTTTAAAAAATCCCATAGGGCTATATCATTTTTCCCCTCTTTTTTTTTACCAAAAATAAAGAAAAGAAAAAATCAAACTTAGTGAAATGTACAATGTATAACTGCAATGGAGCCTCCCTGCATAAACTTATTGCCCTTTGGGGACTGCCATAAATTGAACTAATCCCCAAAATGATTATGGCTGGGAAAGTTGCGGGAAAAAATGAGTTGAAATTTACAAAAACGATTTGGGGCAGTTTTGGGGAGGTCCAATGAATGAAAGAATTCCACTTGTATGCTTGATCTTCAAATTATTCATGGATATTACACTCTTGTAAGTAAGGATGGTCATACTGCACATGTTTGCTCCAATAGCCTTTATATTCAGCAATTCCTATTTCCAACCAGGGTTTCATGATTCCATCATAGTGTATGACTGCTGCATGCTCGATATCACCTTGACTAAGACCTGAGTTATGACCTAGCCCAAATGCATGCCAGCTCTTTTCTAAAGCTACAGTCTGGTTGTAAAAGGTAATCCAACCTAAAGGCAAGCTCTCTGTCTTCCACAATGGCCACTTAAGTCCCTGTAACAAGACACCAGGAAAATAAGCTTTAGAAACACATATAAGGTGCAGTATCTACGATAAAATAAAATCACATCAAGTATATAAACATAAAAAAAGTTCATAATAAATCTAGACAACCAAGCAACATAAGTGAAAAGAATTAATAAGAGAAAAGAAGAAATGATACAATTTAAAAAAATTTAACCATACTTATATCTGCACTCAAACTCAAATCTGAATAAAATAGCTCGTGATGCATATAGCACAAGTTTCACAATCATAAAATTCATTTCAGAACTTCAAATTAGGGGAAAGAAAGTACCATTGGAAGATTTTAAAAGCAGATACAACATGCAAAATACATCCCATAGAAACTGATATGTAATGTATGTATCTAAAGCAGAGTATTTACACCTCCTACAAGATTTAAAGAGTTGAATAGTTCCAATTAACCTGTAAAACTTTTTTGTGTATCACTGATAGGCCAAACTAAGACAAAGCAATTGCTAATTTGCTATAGACAGAAATAGAACTGTGGGAGAAAGAGAGAGAAAGGGTACGAAAGATGGTCTATATTGAAAATTTAGACAGAGAATCATTAGGTAAAATCTCAACTGCTTCAAATGATAACAAATTTCAATCAACAAAGATGAGTCTGTGCATATGATATTGTTAACCATAATTTCTGGGAATTAAACCAACAAGCACGTTATTATCTTAGCATGAAGCAATATATATACATATATATGTAGAGAGAGAGGGAAGGATATGCCTATACCAGTTGCAAGTAATCACGATAGAGGTTGGTTAAATTTTGTCTTCTCCATTCTTGGAGATTAAAAAAATTCATACCAAATGCCCATGTGCAAACACTAGCATTAAGCCTCTTTGCTGAAAATTGATCTAAAAAGTTCATAAATAAATGCATGGAATGAAATGAAGCTTCACTTTCATGACAAGTCTCTACTGCTGCATGTACTTTTCCGTTCAAGTTAACACTCCAAAGTCCAGTTAAATCTCTTTGCACTACCACATCATGATCAAAGAGCACAATCTTATCCAGTGCTGGAAAGATGTCTGCCAGATAGAACCGAAGATGACTAAGGGCAGATGTATATCTAGGATCATTGGAATTTTGTTCCTTCAATGCTGAAGAATATTCTGTTGACAACCACTCAAAATTTTCTATGCTCTGGACATCAATTGTAGCTTTTCCAGGAGGATTTAATAAAAACCACATTGAAATTGCTGGAAGGTTAAGAGAATCGGTCACTACATGGAAAACAATTTTCTCCGGCTCCTACATAACCAATATTATTTATTAGATATATAACATCACTAACAGGAATCTTGGCAAAATCCTGAACTAACTGTAGCTAACATATAAAAAATAAGAAGAATAATGACCGAAGACTATTATCTCTCTAAAAAGGAACTGATTTGGAGGCTCCGGCAACGTAATAAGACAAGGCATTCTAGCATGATTTTACACACACAATTTTGAACACAACTGTTAATAATGACAATCACTTTCAACAAGCAAAAACATGTTTAACATCACTAAAATAAGCAGATATTGAAAGCTAATGAAAATGATAAAAAAAATTTAAAAAAATAAATAGTGTACAAGGGGCACAGTCGGTTTACCTTTGCAGAGGCAGTTGTGGAGTTAACAACAACTGCACAAGCCAGAATTTCGTCAGAGAACACTGCATAGTGATAAAAATCTAGATCTTGCAATTTATGTTGGTTAGGGAATTGTCTTTCCTCAGGTTGAAGTAAAAGATATTCAGTTGTCAACCGTATGGAGAGGCAATGAAGGCCTTTAGGGGTAGTCCTTCCAGCAAGCTGAATGAGATATGACTCTTCATTCTTCTCTACTTGAACCTGTTCTTCAGTATCATTAGCCATGGCACGAAGGGTTTCAGCTATTTTAAAGCAGTCAGTGAATGCATGATTTGCTTTGGCCAACAAAACCTCCATAGATCTAATTTTCTGCGATGCACTGAAAATTCAAATGTTCTTCAGATATAAAGTTCTATGGAAGCATAAACCGTAAATATAAACTTATTTACTTAATGGTACTTAAGAATTTGAATTTCAGCTTTCATATTGTAACTGAAGAGGTCTTTTTCTCTGTGGTCAAATTACTGAAATGGAGATTAAAGAGGCTCTTTGGAGCATAGAGAATAACAAGGCACCTAGAGTGGATGGTTTTAATAGTTTCATTTTCAAGAAAGCTTGGAATATTATCAGTCATGAGATTACTATAGCTATCTAGGCTTTAGATTGGAAGAATGCCTAAGCAGGTGAACTCTTGTTGAAGTTGGCCTGCATGCAGCACATGAAGCAGCCAAGGAGCAGACAATGCCACATAAGTTATGTGAATAAAGTACATACAGTCCAAGTTATCTGGATGAAGTATGAAGATCAAGCTACTGTAGTATTTCCAAATAAAGTACATGCAGCTACTGAAGTTGATGCTACTATTCAATTTCGGTTTCATTTTGTTACTTTAAGTAATATTTTGTAACTTAGTTTAATTAGAATCAAGTAGGTAATGTATTTAATGCATTCGATGCTGATAAGATTGATAGATCAGTTAACCTAATTGTGCAAGTTGTTATTTGCAAGTTGTAATGTACAAGAGGTGCAAGTTACAATGAAGTCTAAAAATAGTAAATATGGTAAAGCTGTCTTTTTTATCAATGAATTTCAATAGAAATCATTTAAGAAAAATACTCTCTCAATTTTTTACTTTCATAGTTCAAGCCAGATGTTGTTCGTTTGCTAAAAAAACCTCCAGACTTGAATTTCAAGCTTATGTAATTCTTTATCTGGATTTATTACATTGTTGCTTAAGTTCTTGACTAAGCCTCATACTTCCTCCAGATAAATTGTTCAAAAACCCAACAATTGGTATCTAGAGCCTTATTCTTAGTGGATCTGTTATTTTCAATCTTTAGAACCATGTCTTCATCAAGATTCTCACCAGCGCCACCACCAGTGTTCAATGAAGAAGGCTACCACATATAGGTAGTAAAAATGAAGACCTACCTGCAAGCATTTGATTTGTGGGAGGTTATCAACTCAGAAGCTGAACCAGCACCTCTAAGAGCTAACCTAACAGTGGCTCAGATAAGGCAGCGTTCTGATGAAAGAACCAAAAGGCACAAAGCCATGTCATGTATCCAGAACAGTGTGTCTGATGTGATTTTCACAAGAATCATGGCTTGTGAGTCACTAAAGCAGGCTTGGGATAAGCTGAAGGAGGAGTTCCAAGGGACTGAAAGAACAAGGCAGCAACAGCTAATGAATATAAGAAGAGACTTTGAAAACTTGAAGATGAAGGAAGAAGAAACAGTGAAGCAATACTCAGACAGAATCATGGCTGTAGTAAATAGCATAAGGCTACTTGGAGAACAATTTAGTGAAACAAGAATTGTGAAGAAGGTGATTTCAACTTTACTTGAAAGGTATGAGGCAAAGATCTCATCTCTTGAAGACTCAAGGGACCTGACCAGCATTTCATTGACAGAGCTGATCAATACTCTTTATGCGCAAGAGCAAAGGAGAGCAATTAGACTGGAAGAGCATCAAGAAGGTGCCTTCCAAGCCAAAACTAGACCAGCCACTCCTTTGCTTACAAGGGGAAGAAAACCTGGAAAGATAAGCCTAGAACAGATGGTGCAAGAAAATATCCACCTTACCCACATTGCAAAAGGCTAAACCATCCGGGTGAAGTATGTTGGTTTAAGCCTGATATGCAGTGCAAAATCTGTAAAAAGATGGGTCATGCAGATAAAGTTCGCAAAAACAAATGCAAACAGAGGCCAAATCAACCTCAACAGCCAAGAGTTGAAACTCGAATGGCAGAAGAAGGCAATGACAAAGAAGAGCAAGTCTTTGCAATTTCTTGCTCAGCTGCCAAAAGAAAAGCCACAAAAGGATGGTTGATTGACAGTGGGTGTACTAACCACATGACTCCAGATGCTGCTATCTTCAAGTCAATAGACAGAAGCTTCAAAACAAGGGTGAAGGTTTCTAAATGGACACTTCATCAAAGCAGAAGGCAAAGGAGATGTGCTAATTGACACTCCTATAGGTACCAAACTTATTTCAAATGTACTTTGGTGCCTGAAATAGATAGAAACCTACTCAGTATAGCTCAGTTGCTAGAAAGGGGCTATTCTGTGGTGTTTAAAGGCAAAGAGTGCCTAATCAGTGATTCAAATAGATCCAAGCTCATGTCAGTGACCATGACTGACAAAAGTTTTATGGTGGACTGGAACAAAGGCGCAGACAGTGCCTACACAGCTACTCAGGATGAATCCAAGTTGTGGCACAAAAGACTTGGTTATGTCAACTACAACTCAATAACTCAGCTAACCAAAGAAGATTTGATTGAAAACTTCACTAACTCAGTTGAAAAAGAAGAAGTTTGTGAAGTATGTCAGCTAGAAAAACAAGCTAGACTACTATTTCCTACGAACAAAGCCTGGAGAGCTTCTAAAAGACTGCAACTTGTACACACTGATGTGTATGGTCCAATGAAGACTCAATCTCTAAATGACTGCAGGTATTTTATCTTATTCATTGATGATTACTTGAGATATTGCTGGATTTATTTTTTGAAACAGAAATCAGAAGTGGCTTCAGTATTTTTGAAGTTTAAAGCTGCAGCAGAGACTGAAATAGGTTACAAGTTGAAGACATTGAGGCTAGATAATGGGGCTGAGTATAATTCATCTGGGTTACATACATTTTGTGATGAAGCAGGCATCAAACACCAGCTCACCAACACTTATACACCTCAACAAAATGGTGTAAGTGAAAGAAAGAACAGAAACTTGTTGGATATGGCCAGGTGCCTAATATTTGAAAGAAATTTGCCTAAGACATTTTGGGTAGAAGCAGTTAACACTGCTGTTTACCTCCAAAATAGGCTCTCAACTAAGGCTTTGGCTTAAAAAACTCCATTCGAGGCCTGGTTCGGGTTCAAACCATCACTGGCTCACCTAAGAGTCTTTAGCTGCATTTGTTATGCTCATGTTCCAGCAACAAAAAGAGACAAGCTTGCTAAGAAAGCTCAACCTGGTATTCTGATAGGCTATAGCAGTATCAAGAAGGGTTATAAGATACTTGATCTTTCAACAAATAAGGTCTCTGTGAGTAGAGATGTTGTATTCGATGAGAAGTCAAGCTGAAACTGGGATAAAAATGAACCAAAAACTGCTGCTGAAGATTTAGTGACAAATCAGACTGAAGCTGATCAAAATGGTCCTGAAATAGACATTGATGATGAACCAGTCAGAGACACTAGACCATTGGCTGAGATTTATGAAAGAGCTCATGTGGCTGCTATTGAACCAAGCTGCTTTGAAAAAGCTGAAGCTCATCAAGGCTGAAAATAGGCAATGGCTGATGAAATCAGTATAATTGAGAAGAATTAGACCTGGCAGCTAGTTGAAAGACCACTAAACAGAAAAGTCATTGGAGTGAAGTGGGTGTTTAGAGTTAAGCACAATACTGATGGAAGCTTGAGCAAACTGAAAGCAAGGCTAGTTGTAAAAGGGTTCAGCTAAAAGTATGGCATTGACTATTTTGAAACCTTTGCACCAGTAGCTAGGCTTGATACCATAAGGCTGCTAGTTGTCTTAGCAGCACAAATGCAATGGAAAACCCATCAGCTCGACGTGAAGTCAGCCTTTCTCAATGGTTTTTGAAGAAGAGATATATGTTGAACAGCCTGAAGGCTTTAAAATTGTTGGTAAAGAGGATAAGGTGTACAAATTGAAGAAATCCTTGTATGGCTTGAAATAGGCTCCAAGAGCTTGGTATAGCAGGATCGATGGCTATCTAGCTAGCCTTGGATTTGAAAGAAGCATCAATGAACCTACTTTGTATGTGAAAAAGTAAGGTAGTGAAACTCAACACATAGTGTCTCTATATGTTGATGATCTGTTAGTGACAGGAGAAGACCAAGCAATGCTAACAAACTTCAAATGCAAAATGCAACAAGTGTTTGAGATGCCAGATTTGGGAGAAATGTCTTACTTCGTTGGCATGGAAGTATCACAAACATAGTATGGAATCTTCCTAAGCCAGAAAGCTTGTCTCTAAAATTCTGAGCAAATTCTCCATGCAAAATTTCAAGGCAACAAGTAAACCAATTGCCATTAGAGAGAAACTATCGAGCCAAGGTGATTTTGAAAAGGTTAGTGAATCAACCTACAGAAGCCTAGTTGGATGTTTGCTCTATTTAACTGCCACTAGACCAGACATTATGTTTGCTATAAGTTTGCTTTCAAGATTCATGCATTGCTGCAATGAAAAACACCTTCAAGCTGCCAAAAGAGTACTTAGGTACATCAAAGGTACACAGAGCTGTGGAATGCTGTTTAGTAAAGTTGAAAACATGAAATTAATTGGCTACGCTGATAGTGATTAGGCTGGATCAATAGATGATATGAAAAGTACCTTAGGGTATCTATTCAACATTGGTTCAGCCATTGTTTGCTGGAGTTCGAAGAAGCAAAATGTTGTTGCTCAATCAACTGCTGAAGTAGAATATGTAGCAGCTACTAGTGCTGTAAATCAAGACATTTGGCTAAGAAAAATCATGGCTGATTTGAATCTACACCAAAGGGAAGCAACAGAGATCAATTGTGACAACCAATCTGCTATTACAATTGCAAAAAATCCAATGTTCCATTGGAGAACGAAACACTTCAAGATCAAATTTCACTTTGTTAGAGAGATGGAGCAAGCTCAAGAAATGAAGTTGATTCATTGCAGTTCTGAAGAACAACTTGCTGATATCTTAACAAAGCCACTTAGTGTGTTAAGATTTGAAGATTTAAGAGCCAAAATGGGAGTTTGCAGCATGCAAGCCAAGGAGGAGTGTTGAAGTTGGCCTGCATGCAGCACATGAAGCAGCCAAGGAGCAGACAATGCCACATAAGTTATGCGGATAAAGTACATACAGTCCAAGTTATGTGGATGAAGTATGGAGATCAAGCTGCTATAGTATTTTCAGATAAAGTACATGCAGCTACTGAAGTTGATGCTATTGTTCAATTTCGGTTTCACTTTGTTACTTTAAGTAATATTTTGTAACTTAGTTTAATTAGAACCAAGTAGGTAATGTATTTAATACATTCGGTGCTGATAAGATTGATAGATCAGCTTACCTAATTATGAAAGTTGTGATTTGCAAGTTGCAATATGCAAGCGATGCAAGTTACAATGAAGTCTAAAAATAGTAAATATGTTAAAGCTGACCAGCTTATGACTGGTATATGTATTGGCGTTATGCTATCTTTTTGATCAATGAATTTCAATAGAAATCATTCAAGAAAAATACTCTCAATTTTTTGCTTTCATAGTTCAAGCCAGATTCTGTTCATTTGCTAAAAAAACCTCCAGACTTGAATTTCATGCTTTTGTCATTCTTTACCAGGATTTATTACGTTGTTGCTTAAGTTCTTGACTGAGCCTCATACTTCCTCCGGATAAATTGTTCAAAAACTCAACAACTCTACTAATTGATCATGGTACCCAAATGTCAAAATCCAAAGGGGTTACCTGACTATAGGCCTATTGCCCGTTGTACTGTAAAATCATTACTAAAATTTTGGCTTCAAGGTTGGGAAGGGTTCTGGATAGACAAATCTGCCCTATGCAATTTGCATTTGCTGCTGGGAGGAATATATTAGGTAGCAACCTTATGGCTCATGAACTTGCAAGGGGCTACCGTAAAAAAACTAGAGATATGCAGTGTCCATTTAAGGTGGACTTACGAAAGGCATATGTTTCTCTCTGTTGGGACTTCTTTGAAGAGGTTTTCCAGGGTTTAAACTTCCTAAGGAGATTTCTTTCTTGGGTTATTGAATGTGTTTGAAGCGTTATGATTAACAATTGTTTGGAGGAATTATTTCCTGGAAGGAAAGGCCTTAGACAGGGAAACCTAATGTCGCCACTTTTATTCATATTAGTTGCTGAATATTTTCTAGATGCTTGACTAAATTTCCTAGAGACTCAGTTTCATAAGGGCTGTAAATACATGAGGTTAAATTACCAACGTTTCGCCTATGATCTATTCATATTTTGCAAAAGAGATGCCAAGTCTGTTGTTTGGATAAAAGTTACATTGAATCGTTTTCATATAGTTTGTGGTTTGCAGGTAAATGATAAAAAGAGTTATCTCTATTTCTCCGGTGGTACTGATCTCTTGAAGCATGAAACTCTTCAGCAAATAGGTTTTCAAGAAGGCAAATTGCCTGTGAAGTATTTGGGCATCCCGCTAAGTTCTACTAGGTTGAAAAAGGAAGATCGCGATGAATTAGTTAAAAAGATATAAGCCAGAATTAATAATTAGATTGTAAAATTCTTTTTATATGATGGACGACTTCAACTCATTTTGGCTGTGTTGAGAAGCATACAAGTGTTTTGGTGTTCTATGTTCATCCTCCCAATGTCAAAAAGTAAAACCATTGATGTAAAATGCAGGAACTATTATGGAGGGGCAAAAATGAGGGGAGCAAGGAAATTGTTGCCTGGAAGGATATTTGTTTGTCAAAGAGTGAGGGCAGTTTAGGGATCAAAGTATTAGAGAGTTGGAATAAGGCTGTCATGGGAAAATAATTATGGAAGGTTCTTACCTCCAAGACTTCTTTGTGGGTAGTGTAGGTAAATAATACTAAACTTTGTAAACTCAACTTCTAGGGAATTTTGAAGTTGACAGACAATAGATGGGCACTGTCAAGCATTAGTATAAGTGACTCTAATATTAGAAGAGCATTAGTTGTAAATGAAGTTTGGAAAGATAGTAGATAGAGGCTGTTAAACTTTGGCCTGTAATGCAACAGAAAAATCGAAGCAAACCAGTGTGTGAGACTCAAACATCAAAATTTGAACAGAGAGAGCAATGACATTTTATTTATTTTGTTCATATGTAACTTTCTTAGATGATTTGTAATTTGACTTTAAAGTTAGTAGGATTTGTTGATGATTTGAATTTCATGTAATGGCCGATATGTCAGCTTCTTTTGTATGCAACTTAAGCTAAGTTTTATTCATGTTAGTGGTAGCAGTTATACATTAGGTAATTGTCATATTCTATTGTAACATATATGTTACTTTTGCTAAATGAAATGAATAAGATGCCAACTTCATTTTTCTTCTTCAACATTTTTGTTTTTTATTCTATTTTCGTTAGTTGTTTCTCCTGCAAGTCTCAAGTCTTTGAAGCTCAAGCTTCTTTCATTCTTCATTCAGATTTATTGCTTTGTTGCTCTAGCCTCAGACAGAGCTTCATACTTCATTCGGATAAATTGTTACAAAACCCTAACAGAGGCAGCCAGACCCCTTGAGTGAGGACATAGAGGAGGCATGGACTATGGTAAGAAATATTACTGGTGATAATGATGAGAAAATTTGGGTACTTTCTCGAATTGGCAGTACATATTAAGTTTGAATGGGAGATCCTACATGATAAGAGGCAAAAAATGAGCTGGGGTAAACTGCTTTGGGGTCGAAGCACACATCCCCAATCATAGTTATATTGGTTGGCTTTCCATTAAAGATAGACTAGCTATGAAGCATAGGCTTAAGAGATGGGATTTGATAGAGTATAACGCTTTGTTGCTTCTGTTGAAAGACTACAAATGTAGACCATTTATTTTTTTAGTGCAATTTTTCTGCCCAAATTTGAAAGGACATGATGCCTAAGTGTGATATTGGGAGAAGACCTAGTAATTAGAGAAGGGAAGTCAATTGGTTCTCAAGAAAGCTATTGGGAATGCCTAAAGGCTAAGCTGTAAAGATGCACATTCCCAGTAATGATATATGTTGAGAATCTTTGACTTATTTGACAACACTGAATAGCTAATCATTAGTGATTATACTTAACTTTTAGAAATTCTGATTAGAGATATTTTTTCCTTACATGATTCAATTTTTCATGTATATATATATCTGTACATATTTTTAAGAGATTGGGATTTTGAGTTTTTCCCCAATATATTAGAGTATTCATCTCTACTTTTATCTTAGTATCAGATTTTTTATCTGTTTTTTGGGACAATTTTTTTCTGGCTTTCAAAATTTTATTCCAAAAACCCTAAAAACACTAAATTGGTACTGTCCATCCTAACCCTTTATTTTTTTCTCTCACTGTTCGTACCATTGGAGTCGAAATCCAATAGCCAGTAAAACCCCTAAGTCCGATGACCAGAAGACCCGCGCGTGAGCCTCACAAGATGTCTCAAGGTTCTACCTCTTTACTTCACGTGTCGCATATGACCTTAGTTTTTTTGTGTGAGATCTCTTTTGTGTTTTCTTAGAGGGGTCTTTGTTATAATTTTTTGAAGCAGACTTTTAAGGTATTAGTTGTCTTTTTCAACATTATGTCGAAGGACGAGAAGCTCATGACTCCAACTGATAATCCCTCATTGCAAATTAGTCCTGTGAAGCTTGATGACCATAACTACCTTGCTTGGTCAAGGTCCTGTTTGTTGTTTGTCAAGGCTCATAGATTGTAGGGATACATCACTGGTACCACAACAAAACTTAAACTGACTGATTCAACTTTTGGTTAATAGGATTTAACGAACTCTCTTGTTATGGCATGGTTTATCAACTCTATGCAATCTCATATTTCCAAAACTTATTTGTTGCTTGATACTGCGAAAAAGATTTGGAATGTTGCTGCTCTCACCTACTCTCATATTTGGAATGATATGTGTTAAGTGTTTTTGTATGTTTGTCTTTCAAATGGGGTTAAATTCTCTATTTATATGATACGGTCCCTGTTTTTGGGTGCGACGTCCTAGTTAGACCCCATGCATGCCAACACGTATCCTATTCTAGGATTAACATGTGTTCTCTAGGTGCGGGTTTACCTGCATGGTGGTGCGAACTCACCCCGTATGATTTCATGAAAGGATGCGAACTCATCATGTGCGAACCCCAAGATGCGAACTATGCTGGCTACGGATCAGTCTCATTTGGGTAACCAGGTAGTAGGCTAGAAATGACGAACACCATAACAAACTGTCCCCCACCTAATTTAGAGAAGAGTTATAAAGTGACTCTTCTGAGGACTTGGCTTCGCGAAGTGGGGAACATTTGAGAATCAAACGTATTGCATTCACTTTTTGCTTTAAATTGTCATATGTGATTCACCGTGTGCTGAGGAGAGGTATAGTTGTATAAAACTAATTGTGCTTTCATTCTCAAACACACGAATAGTCAATGTGTGAAACTCTTTAAAAGAAGGTTACTTTAACCCTAAATATTAAACCGTTTGAATTTGAAATTTTTGAGGAGCTGTTGTCGAGAAGGATAACCATGATTCAGAGATAAATTTGTTAAGATTTCCAAATTGTATTTGTAGTTATTGTGAGTTTATTAGGCATGATGGTTAGGTCGAGAAGAGATGGTCGTAGTATTCAAGGTAATTATGGTGGCTCAAGGAGCAAGCCTTCACAATGCTGTGAAGTAAATACTCTTGTAGAGGCGAAAGGATATGTTTGCACCACCAAACAAGAAGAGATGAGTCGTCATCTGGCTGCTCAAGGGACTCAAATACCTAATTTTGCTTATAACTTCTCGATTATTGAAGGATCGAGACTACTGAATGATACCACCGATGGAAGTTTTCTACTTCTCTTACAAGTACTAGAAGCATATTTTCATCTTCTACTCTACCCCTTCTTCTGTCATCTTCTTAACAAGTATGGAATAGCTCCGGAGTACTATCTGAGTTCTCATAGTGGGTCGCAGTGGCCTACTTCATTGAATGTGGTCGGTGAGAAGAGATGCCATTGATTTCTATTTTCCAAAATCTATACCAACTCAAAGCTTGCAATTGAGAAGGTTCTTTAAGCTTGTTTTATTTTACTCCTCGCAATGGATTGGAATCAATTATTTCCAACTGGTCTTCGAACTTTTGACTGAATCGATGTAAATACATACGGGTAAAAAATAAATTTTGAGTTTGTTTTGATATTTCCATTGAATGGTCCACACCTAGCGTATGAGCCTGCGAAGACAAGAAATTATATCAGAGGCTAGGTGGGCTCAATTTTATAAGCTTCGCCAAGGTCGTGTATTGAATCTAGATGAGGTGTTAACTATCAAAAATGTGTTTCACTATTGCCTCATAGATCTGAGTCCTAATAGATGATGGCCAGTTGATGATAACAATGGTAAGGACACTATGTTAGTCTTGCCCGCGTAGTTCGTGTGGCCACATGGAGCCACTGATGAGTTTTAACTTATTCTGTTAGGGAAAAAAAGGAGCCTAAAAATTATTTTTATGTCTTCTGTAAATTAAAATCTCGTCTGTGGTCCTTTAAACCTACAAGGGATCAAGAAGGTAGCATGAACCCTCCTATGATTTCTATTGGTGTTGATAATAGACTTATTGGTGATGCAAGTACAGCTCGTGTGGCTCATGTGGCCACACGAATAAATGGACATTTAATCTTTTATGCAGAATGTACGAGAGGGTCTTTCTAATGCTGCTACTAGGAAGAAAGTGCAAGTATTCAAAAAAATAAAACAAAAGACTTGCTGGGGCTACCAATGTTATTAAGTAGCGAAGACGAGGGTAGCCCTATAAGGAAACTTTGTCGAAAGAAGGAAAAGGATCACGCTACATCATCTGGTGGTATGACGACAACTGTTATAGTCCCTCCTGTAGTTCCTTCTCCTCCTTCATCCCCACCTCCACCAAGGCCACCAACCAAGGACTCCTTTGGTGTAATTGCTCAACACGACCCTCCTAAAGGTTCAATGAAGTTCATGTCTATTAGTGGTGAAACACAAACATTGTTTCTATAGCACGAGCATTTGAGTATGCAGAAGTTTTCTTATTTCCCTACTGAGGTAAGTAGACAGTGGAAAGATTCTATTTTTCAAAAAACAAAAGAGCATATTTGTCCTTCTACATCATCTAGCTACGTAAAAGAATCATCCTGAAAAGAACTTATACTATCTCTTTAAGTGGCTTTAGCTGAATTTGGTATAGTTAGTGTGGGGCTTGCTACATATTCCCTCATTTATCTCTCTAATGACATATTCAACTTTAGTGGGAATGAAACATCTCAAAAGTGGCTAAGATTAACCTTTTCTATAAAGCACACCCTCTAACATGATATATCTAAAGGTGATAGGTCAAACATTTTTGACCGAATGAAAATTAAATAATTTGTGCATGTCAAGGTGCATTATATGTAAATAACATCATACTTTGTGACTTTATTTTGCACTTTAGCTAGCTCTTTTTTTTTCTAAAATTGCTTATTGTGCCCTTGCAAGGCTTGTATTACGAGGGTCATCCATGTTTCTTCTTGATTTAGATTAAGTACTTGATGGTTATTACAGCTTGGGGTGATTCTAAGTTCTAGCAGAATTTTCCCTTTTTGCTTGATAGTTATAAAAGACGCTAACTTAAATAAAATGTTAGCTTTGGTGTTCTTTGTCCTGGATAACTGTTTAACTTTTGCCTTGTCAAAATTGGTGAGCAATTGGGTAACTATGGCATGGTACTTCATTAGGCTAGGCTCATTTACTTCATATTCTCCATTCATTTGCTTTGCTACCTGCTAGAGTTAATGTATATTATCAGCTCCCTCACCCCAACTGTAGAGCTAGTTGCAGTTTAGAAATTAATGTCTCATATTCTACAGTATTGTTAGATGCCTGGAAGCAGAATAAGAGTCCATACTACCATTCATTCTTATTAGGGTCTATAAGGAGAACATTCACTCATGATCCCATCTTCATTGTTGAGTCATCCACGTAAATTGTCTAGTATTTTAGCTTCACAGTTGCGTTACTTTGTTCTTATGATGAGCTAACTATTATATCTTGTATAATCAACAGAAAAAAAAATTTAGAACTAAATGTATAGTTGAAATAAAATATCATGAAGCAAAATGGGTATTTGTCAAATAAAATAATAATAACGTATCTAAATCACTATTACTTGCATATATGATATAATAGTATGCCACATGCGTTATTGAAATTTTATTTGACAAATACCCACTTTGCTTCATGATATTTCATTTCAAATATATATTTGGTTCTATTTTTTTTTTTTTGTTGATTGTACAAGATGTAGTAACTAGCTCATCACAACGACAAACTAGCCCAGTTGCGAAGCTGAAATCCTAGACAGTTTATGTGAATGGCTCAACAGTAAAGACGGGATATGAGCAGACATTCTCCTTTTAGACACTGATGAGATTGACTGGCAATATGGACTCTTTTTCGACTTCGAGGCATTTAATAATTTTGCAAAATATGAGGCATTATTTTATGAATTGCAACTAGCTCTACAGTTTGGGGCAAGGGAGTTGATAATGTGCTCTGACTCTCAGCTAGTAGCAAAGAAAATAAATGAAAAATATGAAGTAAATGAGCCTAACCTAAAGAAGTACCATGTCATAGCTTCCCAATTGCTCACCCAATTTGACAAGATAGAAGTCATATAGTTATCCAGGACAGAGAACACCAAAGTTGACATTTTATTTAAGTTAGCGTCCTCTATAACTATCGAGCAAAAAGGAAAAATTCTATTAAAACATAGAACCACCCTAAGCTGTGACAGCCAGCAAGTACTTAATCTAAATTAAGAAGAAATATGGATGACCCCCATAATACAAACTTTGGAATGGGACAATCAGCAATTGAACAAAAAAGAGTTAACTAAAATGCAACATGAAGTCGAAAGGTATGATGTTGTTATTTACATATAATGCACCTTGACATCTATAAATTATTTAATTTTCATTCGATTAAAACTTTTCAATCTATCACCTTTAGATATATCATGTTAAAGGTGTGCTTTATAAAAAAAAGGTTACTTCCAATCACTTTTGAGATCTCTCCCTTTAAAACTGAATATGTCATGAAAGAGATACATAGGGAATATGTGGAAATCACCTTGGGGGAAGTTTCTTAGCACAGTAAGTTCTTAAGCAAAGATATTATTGGCCAACTATATAGAAAGATGCACACCACATGGTTCGGACTTGTAATTCTTGCTAAAAACATGCTCCAATATAGTGATTACTAGCTGAGCCTCTACAAATGATGTCTTATCCTTGGTCGTTTGCAACTTAGGGAATAGATATCTTGGGTCCATTTCCAATGGCTATAGCTCAGAAGCAATTAATTGTTATTGTTGTGTATTATTTCACTAAGTCGATAAAAGCTGAAGCTTTGGCTATACTAATAGAAAGACAAATGAAATCTTTTGTTTCGAAATCATTTTTTTGCAAGTTCAGAACCCCACGTTTGATTTTAACAAACAATGAAACTCAATTCCAAAAAAAATTCAAAAGCTTTTGTAAAGACTTACAGATATCACTCGCTTAAAACTCTGTGAAGATACCCCAAACGAATGGTAAAATAGAGGCAATGAATAATAAAATATTAGTAGCTTTAAAGAAGAAGGTTGATAAGGCTAAATGTGATTGGCTAGAAGAGGTACCAAGAATTATATAGACCTTGTCAACATCTCCCCAAATAGCAATTAGGGAAACAACATTCTCATTGGTGACTAGGGTAAAAACAGTAATCCCTACTAAGATAGACCTATGATTTTGATCTACCATGAAATACACTATTATTTATATTTTTTTATACATAACTTTAGCTTGTTTGATAGTTAAATCAAAACATCTTAGTATATATTTAGGTTTTCATACTTAAAGTAGTAATTTATGTTTTCTAGTAGTTTTTTATTACATTTTATTTATCTAAATAAGGTTACATAATCTTGTAGGTCAAGTCGGGAGCTAAAGATGTTTAGTTGGGTCAAAATTGATGCTTATGTCGTGACACCAAGATACTGATGTCTCAATGTCAAAGACAGCAGCTAAAAACAAGTTCTGGCGTAAAACTACCCCCGATGTCGCAACATGACCTTCCTGTGTCGCGACATACCCTGTGGTTGGTTGCAACATAACAGGCCTGTGTTGCAACCAAGCCCCTGCGCAGCCCAAAAATTACTGTACATTTTAATTATGTTTTGGAGGGAAATTAAATGTATTTATCCTAATTGAACTCTAAGGACTTTAAGGATAATTTAAGCACTTTAATATTCCAAGTTGAGCCTATATAAAGGCCATTGTAATAAGGTTAAACACATAATTTTTTAGGTTTTTAATTCTTAGGTTTTTCTTTTATTCTTAGTTTTACTTAGGTTTTTTATGTTCCTATAATCGGAAAATTCTATTCCAAAGTGAGACTTTCGCGAAGGGAGATTGTTTTGAAACCACGTTTTCATCAATATATACATGATCATTTCTTTTCCTTATTCTCTTCTTTATATTTCTTTATTTAACATTATTAGATGAATATTTTTGTAAAGATTAGAATCAATTTATGTTTTCTACATATTTTTCATGTTTCAATTGCTTTAACTTAATTAATTGATTAAATGATAAAGTTTCTTACCAAATCAACTGTTTAGGAGAGGAAGAACTTAAACTCTAAGCTTGACAACCCTAGAAAGTCATTTAGAAAGGAATTAACCTAAAATTGGTATAACATACTCGTGAACACCTTAACCCCGAACCAGTCTGGACTGTGAGTCTTCTTTACCTGAATTTGCTACTGATTTAGAATTACAAATAGTCCAACGAGAAGGTGTTAAAACTTTACTTTACATCCTATCTCTGACTTTGTCTTTTATAATTCCTTATCCCCATCCTATTGAGCTATTGCTTTGTCCTTGTTCTCTATGTTTGTTCCACAGGATAAGAGAAAAGCTATTACTAATCCAAGATGGAAGAAGGCTATAATTGAAGAAATGCAAAATTTAGCAAAAAATGAGACGTGGGAACTGGTTAACCCTCCTGAAGGGCAGAAAATGGTTGAATGCAAGTGAGTGTTTACTATCAAGTATATGGTTGATGGTTCAATTGAAAGACTCGAAGCCAAATTAGTAGCGCATGGATTCACCCAGACATGTGGAGTGGATTATCAAGAAACATTTATCTCGATTGCTAAATTGAACATGATTAGGATCCTTTTATAATGTGTAGCAAATCTCGATGGGGACTTACAACAGTTTGATGTAAAAAATGTCTTCTTACATAGAGACCTGGAAGAAGAAGTGTATAGGAAAGTTCCTCCAGAATTCGAGGATAAAGATACTGAAGGGAAGGTATGTAGACTAAAAATGACCCTATATGAACTAAAACAATCTTCCAAAGCTTGGTTTGACAGATTTAGTAAGGCAATGGTGTCGTTTGGCTATCGACAAAGTAATGTTGATAATACCTTCTTTATAAAATATCACAAGGGTTAAGATTTCTCTTCTTATAGTTTATGTTGATGACATAATTATGATAGGAGACGACAGGGAAGAAATGACCCAACTTAAGAAACAATTGGCTCAGGAATTTGAAATCAAAGGCTTGGGAAAGTTACAATATTTCCTCGGAAAAGAAGTGGCCACATCGAAAGAGAGAATCTTTATTTTCCAAAGAAAGTATGTCTTAAATCTTTTGATAGAGACTGACATGTTGAGTTGCAAACCAGCATAATCACTTATTAAGAGCAATCACAAGTTATAAGAAGGGATTGGTGAAATGGTGAATAAAGGGAGATATTAAAGACTCGTCAGACAATTAATTTATCTCGCTCATACTCAACCTAATATAGCACATGCAGTTAGTTTGGTAAGCCAATTTATGCATGACCCTCGCAAAGCCCATATGCAGGAAGTATTGTGAATTTTGTGCTATTTGAAGTCTACACATGACAAAGATATTCTCTTCTCCAAAAATGGTCATCTTAAGATAGAAGTATTTGCAAACGCAGATTGGGCTGGCTCTTTCGATAACAGAAGGTCTACAACAGGTTACTATACTCTTAGGGGAGAAAACTTAGTCACTTGGAGGAGCAAGAAATAAAGTGTTGTTGCTCGATCAAGTATAGAGGCAAAATATAGGGTCATGGCTCAAGGTGTCTATGAGCTTTTTATAGAGGCAAAATATAGGGTCATGGCTCAAGGTGTCTATGAGCTTTTACGGCTGCGAAAGGTAATGGAAGAACTAAAGTTTTTGAATGAAAATGGATCATCCTTGTATTGTGATGACAAGGCCACCATCAACATAACTCAAAATCCAATTCAACACAATAGGACCAAGCACATCGAAATAGATCGTCATTTTATCAAGGAAAAAGTAGCTAGCGGTGTCTTAAGTCTATCTTATCTTGACTCCGAAAAACAGTTGGCTGATGTTTTTACTAAATGGCTTAGCTGTAAGACTTATCATAATCTTTTTTGCAAGTTGGGTATGCAAGACATCTATGCACCAACTTACAAGGGGTGTTGAGAATCTTTAACTTATTTGACAGCATAGAATAGCTAATCTTTAGGGATTATAGTTGATTTTTAGAAATTCTGATTAGAGATATTCTTTCCTTACATGATTCGGTGCATCATGTATATATACCTGTGCATATTTCTGAGAAATTGAGATTTTGAGTGAGAATTTCCTTAATATATTTAGACTATTCATCTCTACTTTCATCAATATACTTTATCTGGTAGTAGAGCAACCTAATCATATTTCAAAATTCTGATAGTAATATGATTAGTGATTTAGGAAGAATAAAGCAATGCATTGTACTAAATTTACTATAGAGCTCAGATTGTATCTACTTACAGTATATAGAAAAATGGAGATAGGAGCATAGGTAGCTGCTTTTGCAACTTATTTTTCTATTTTTGGCTAATGTTTGTTGAGTTAATTTACTAGTTGTCTGGTGTATTCTTAATTTACTAGTTGTCTGGTGTATTCTGTTTTTTTCTTTGGTAAATAAATGCAATATTGACCAAAAAAAGTTTCTTATTGAATATAAAATACATTGGTAAAATCATTGCAAAGCAAAAATATTTTTCTTTCTTACCTCCTTGGCAATTCTGAATCCTTGCTAGCTTTACCAACTGCTAGTTCCCCTTCTTTGATTCGCATGCTCAGATCTTTTTCCAATTCAGGGTGAGTACTTGGCGATGCAAGACTTAAATACGCTTTTGCTCTACTGAGCTGATAACTTATCTTCTTTAGCTTCTTATCCTTTACCCTATGGGACTGAGATCGCGAGTTTCTATGATGGCTACCTGCTTCTTGATTGAATTGTTCCTGCAATCAATAAATTAGTGCTGAATATATAAAACTAACATGACTGGCTCCGGCACTGACCATTCTCACAAACAACCACCCCACCCTAATATATAAGCATCAATACATTCATGTATATGCATATCAGATATAATATAAACCTTCCAGGTGATGTCAATATTACCAACTACCAAAAAACTTTTGGTAAAAGACAGACCTATGGCTTTATTCTCATACTTTCTTCTGGTATTGCTCAGATTTTAGAGAAGAGCCATTGCTTCAGACAAAAAGAAAGCACAATGTCAAAAACTCAATTTATTTGGAAGCAAATTAAAATATCATGGCAAGGGCCTGTGCCATAAATGGATAGAGGGAGCATCATCTGCTGAAATTTTCAATACCAGCTCAGTTTTACCTGAACTATTTGGTGTACGCTAAACAAATCCTTCCACTTCATATAGTTTTTAAAACCAATAAGAGAGCTAAATCTCCAACATCTGTTTTCCCTCACAAAGATTAGAAGTAGACATCACTGCAACCATCTATAATCTAAACTTTCATTTAAAAGTATAGCATATTGTCATACTTCAGGCACTCATACAAACCTGTTTCCTTGACCTTATTGGCATTTTCTTTTGCTGAATTTGATACCCATCTTTGCCTTCATCAGTAGTTTCTGAACCTAGAAAGTGGAGCAACTCAGAGTCACAATCAAATCGATATACCAATTGTCAATGATAGAAGATACTACAGGCACCCAAAGAATACAAACCATTTGTTGCTAACAATTTGGACACATCTTGAGCAACCTTAGATTGATTTGAATCAGGATTCTCATCAGAACTGCGACTAACTACGGAACTAAACTCATTCTCATTCAAGACAATTAGTTTTGGCCCTTTTAAGTCCTCGGCACCTTTCTAAGCAACAAATATCTAACTGTCAAAAACACTTTGAGATACAATGCCCAAAGCAAAATACAATAAACTCATAAATCTTAAAGCTACCTGTTCAATTGCATTCAACTTAAAATCATCTGTCCTATATTTCTGCATGGAACAAAGCTAAACCCCATAAGAAATCTAACAAAAAAAAAAAACCATAGATTCAAGGTAGAAAGATCCATACAACACTGGCCAAATCCTCTCTAACCTCGTACAGTCCTGGTGTTATAGAATCATAAATGCAGACAAAAAAAAAAAAAAAAAAAGATCAACCAACCTCTCAAAATTTTAATTAAGTACACAAAAGGAAATCAAATCATAAAAGGTTAAAATAAAATATAGGCAAATTTTTCATTTAGACAAAAAAGCAAATATGTACTGCTAAGTAATCCTAATTGGCTTTCTAGTATGACCAACTACTCCATTAGCGTTAACAGCATCCGACTTTTTCAGCAAAAATATATATATATATATATATGACCTTCAAAAAATCTAAAGATTTGAAGAAGATTACCTATGGAATTGAGAGTTTTGAGTTTCGGAGACAGCCAGACGATTGGAGCAAACAAAGAGAAAGATAACAAAGAGAGGATCAGAATCCTCTGCCGTCGATAACGCTTCTTCATCAATCGATAAAAATGATAGAGAAAATTTCAAAAAAAAAAAAAAACTCTTGGCTTGTTGAGTTTCCTTTTACTCGCTCAAGTGTTCTCCATAAAACACATTTCACATGTTCGGAATGAAAACTTAGTGTTTCTTATTTCTTCCTTTCTTTTTGTTCTTTTGGATTTTGGGTTTGCCGCTCTTTACAGAGGAAATTGGTTTTGAAGGTTCGTTTCAGGTTCTAATATTTGTATAATTAACGAAAGAAATTTAATGTTATTCTTTTTATGATATGGGATTCTAGATTTGCATGGCTTACTCGCCTTTGGGCTTGCATTTTTGCATGATAATTTGAACCGCGAGAAAGCCGAGGGGGTGATGAAAACGGTGGTGGCTCATCCAGTGAATAATGATAAGGACGAGGAATATTCGCCGCTGATTTCAGTGAAAATTAGACCAATATTAAAATCTACTATAGGTACCTGAACTCTTCACAAATTTGAAATTCAGTCCCTATACTTTTATTTTTAAGAATTTAGTCTATTTATCTTATAAATTTTAAAATATAAATCTAACTGTTAACACTGTTATATTTGTTGGTTTAACATTTTGAAATAAATAAAATACTCACATTATAACAATGTAACTAAAAAAATGATGTTGTAATAATAGTTGTTGCAATAACTACACCAAAAAATTATTAGCAGCCACCGTTTGTGGGGTGGGTTAAAGTTAATATTGATGGCAGTGTACCAAAACAAGCATCATCTGCTGCTATGGGTGGTGTGATTTGGGATCATAAGGAGAATTGATTATTTGGCTTTGGCATGAGAATTGGTAGATATGCCATTTTCCAAACGGAAGCAAGGGCACTTTATGAGAGACTTGTGGTTGCTTGGCATGAAGGGTTTCGACAAATTGAAGTGGAAAGTGATAATGCTATCTTGATTGATGTGATAAGTAATGGATATGTGGTTAGCAGTAATCTTTCAGAAATTCGACTTATACATACTATGATTTTGAAGGAATGACAAATTAAATTTCGGCATGTTCTAAGAGAGCAAAACAAGGTTGCGGATTGCATAGCACAGATATCGAATGGAGATTTGAATGTGAAATGTTACTTTGTTGAGCCACCTGAGGGTGTTCAGAATCTATTAAAGAATGATATTCAACAGTTTGAAATAAGGTTTGACTCTTAGTAGAGTCGTGTAATTAGAAGTTTACTTCTATTTCTTTTAACCAAAAAAAATTGATGTTGCAATGAAATTGAATTTAATAAAATAATATTAATAGTGTTAACAATTAGACTTGAGTTTTAAAAATCTGAAAAGTAGAGAGACTAAATTCTCAAAAATAAAAGTATAAAAATTAAATTCCAAATTTACAAAGAATATAGAGATTTATAACATACTTTAACCTTATATCAACTATGATGATTTTTTTTTATTTTAACCATGGTGATATTGAAAGAAAAATGTGTTGTTTTAAATAAACACAAGTGTTGTATATTACTTTCTTTTTTTGTGTGTTTTTGATGGGTTAAAACGTAAATGTTATTTGTTAATATGTCATATTAATCTTAACATCTTTCTCTCTTTTTTTTTATGTTTTTCTTCTCCCTTTTTTTTTTTTAACATTCATTTTAGTCTGGGTAAACTATACAATTGGTCAATCAATTTCATAAGTTTTCATCAATATTTTTGGAACTGAATCGATTATACCATTGATTCTCAATTCAATTGGTTCAAAAATTTTAAAAATTGAAAAAAAAGTAATATTAATTTAAAAAATACTTTCCATTGAGAGTTACTTTCCCATGAACATTACAATATGATTCCCATGATAGAAAATGAGAAAGTTATTTTCCCATATAAATTTTAAAATTTGCAATACGAACATTGTCGATACATACTTTCATCATTTTAGTCATTATCGTTACATATTTTTATCATTTTAGTTACTTGTTGTTATTTTGCCATTGCATACACTTATTTTAATCACCTAAATTTAGTAAATTTTTATTTTGCTCGCTCATTTAGATTTGATTGGATGCTATTCGGTGATGCCAAGTTAATTAGCGATCTAGTTTAAAAGGCAATCACAATTGAGGTTATTGACTTGATTCAAGTTCTTCTTTTTCATAAGGCTTTCAGAGAATTAAATCATGGGAGATAATCTCAGGTTGTTTGTTTGGCAAGAGTTAATTGTCTGGTTGTTCCCATAGTTAATTTATCACTACAAAAGAATTGGAGGTTTGAGGTTGTTCCTCAACCTCTATAATTGACTTATCATCGAGTGGAGTGGAATCCATAAGCCATAATTAGTTTAGAGTAGAAACTAAAGTTGTGTCAGAAGTTAGAGTGCAAAATATATTGGTTAAATTTATTTTTATTTCAAAATTCTCTTATTCCACAATCGAACCTCAAGTTGTGTCTAAAATCAGAGTAAGCTGGCCCTTTTAGATTGGAATAAGAACAACTTTAGCAATCTTAATTTGAGAAAAGTAGCGCTGTTGAATAAGCTAAGCTTGATTCAAGATAATATTGAAATTCTTGGAATGCTTAATCAGGAAAAAATATGTCAAAAATGAATGGAATTACTCCTTAAGCAGGAAAACTTGCAATGGCAACAAAAAGCTAGAATTGATTGGACGATCAAGGGTGAAAGAAACACAAAGTATTTCTAGACGATTGTTAATAAAAGAATAATTAACAACAGAATTTGTTTCTTGAAAGTTGCTAATGGTAATGCACTTGGCAGGACATGACAGTATTCTCATTGCCTTAATTAATCATTTCAACTCCATCTTTGGTGTTGGTAACTCTCAAGTTAAAATCTCCACGTTGGCCTACCTTAAAAATCTAAACTTGCCTATTTTAGATAATGAACAGTGGGAAGCGATTTGCCAAAGATTTTTGGATGAGTAAATTAAATATGCCCATTTTTCTACGGGACCTCTTAAGGCTCCAGGTCCAAATGGCAGACCAGCCCTCGTCTTTCAATCTAATTGGGAATTCATGGGAAGACACATTATCAGAATGCTGAGGGACTTCTTTGAAAAAGCACTTCTTAAAGAACTTAATAAGACTTTTATCACCCTTATTCCTAAAAAGGCTTTGCCGGAGTCTATTACTGACTTCCGATCGATTAGTCTTTGTATTGTGAAGTGGTCATTCATGCAGTGGCGAACTCAACATGCGAAGCTGTGAGCTCATTAGAAGATGCGAGCTTAAACAAGCCTGCGAGCTCTACATTTGTGAACTCGATTGAAGCTGCAAGCTCGATAAAATAATACAAGCTCATCTAGATATGCAAGCTAAGCTAAGTGCGAGTTTTTATAGAATTTGGCGAACTACAAGATGTGATGCAGTAGAGTTTGCATGTGTTGATATTTTGTCTAAGTCTGCTTATTTAAGATTAGTTGTTAGTGTAAGCAGAGTTAGTATAGAAATGACCCTGATTGGTGCAGATTTACCTAATCAGGTTGTTTACAAGTTTTATGCTTATTTTTCCTAGAAGATTAGGTAGGATTAGTTGACAACTTGCAATCATCCTCCGTTATATATTGAAATTTTTGGAATGAAAAAATTTTAATGAATGCACAAGCAATTTATTCCATTTGCTATGTTATTTCTTTATATTCTGCACTTGGTTAAAAATGCCTAAATTGGTATCAAGAGCTTAAGTCTTTGAGGGCCTTTTGTGAGTGCTCATTATTAAAAAAGAGAAGTTGTCTGTATCTTGTTAGTGTCACCATGTCATCTGGAAGCTTCACACCACCTCCACCTCCTATTTTTGTTGGCGAAAACTACCACATCTGGGTAATAAACATGAAGACATATCTTCAAGCATATGATCTATGGGAAGTGGTTGAGACAGATAAAAAGCCAGAACCTTTGTGAGCTAATCCAACGATAACTCAAATCAGACAACATAGTGATAAGTCTGCTAATAAATACAAGGCTTTGTCATGCCTTCAAAATGGTGTGTCAGATGTTATCTTCACAAGGATTATGGCTTGTGAGACATCAAAACAAGCCTGGGACAAGCTAAAAGAGGAGTTCCAAGAGACTGACAAGACAAGGCAACAACAACTCTTGAACCTGAGGAAAGACTTTGAAAACCAGAAGATGAAAGAGACTGAAATGATCAAGTAGTATGCAGACAAGACTATGTCTATTGTCAACAACATAAGGCTGCTTGGCGATCAGTTCAGTGATAGGAGGATTGTTGAAAAAGTCATCACAACTTTACCTGAGAAGTATGAGTCCAAGATTTCATCCTTGGATATGAGTCCAAGATTTCATCCTTTGAGAACCCGAGAGACCTAACAACAATCTCTCTATTAGAGCTTATAAATGCTATGTATGTATAGAAACAAAGAAAAGTAAGCAAAGAAGAGGGGCACACTAAAGGTTCTTTCCAAGCAAGAAATAAGGAGAGTCTAGGTTCTTTTAGTAATAAAGGCAAGAAGAAATGAAATGAAAGAAAAGATAGATCAAAAAGATATGGAAAGAAGAAAAATTATCCACCATGCAGTTATCGTAAAAAGGTAGGTAATTCAAAAAATATTTGCTGGTTCAAACCTGGTGTATAGTGTAGAAACTACAAAAAATTTGGTCATGTTGAAAAAATTTGTAAAAACAAAGAAGAACAACAACAGCATTACACCAATCAAGCTCAAGCTGCTGATGAAAATCAAGTTTAGGAGAAGCTCGCATTCACTGCCTCATGTTTTGCAGTCAACAACCAAACAAAGAAAAATTGGTTATTTGACAGTGGCTGCACAAACCATATGGTTTTAGATAAAAGCATGTTCAAGAGAATTGACAAGTTCTTCAGTTCGAGAATCGGAGTTGGAAATTGCCAGATCATTAAAGCAAAAGGAAAGGGAGATGTTCAGGTTAGCACTCCTATAGGTACAAAAGTCATTACCAATGTTTTGTTTGTACTAGATATTGATCAGAATTTGCTTTGTGTTGGTAAGCTTGTTGAAAATAACTATTATGTCGTTTTTGAAAGCTGTAAGTGTATTATATCTAATTTATATGGTCATGAGCTTATGTCAGTTGAGATAAAGGATATGAGTTTTGTTCTAAATTGGAACTTAATTACCTTAAAAGCGTACTCCAGTTATGATTCTGACTTATGGCATAAGATATTTAGGCACATCAACTATAGGTCACTAGATATGTTCTACACGCATGGTTTGGTTGAGAACGTGTCTGAAGTTTGTGAGCAAAATGAAGTTTGTGAAGTCTATCAGTATGGGAAGCAAACAAAGCTCCTATTTCTTACGAACAAGGCTTGGCGAGCTACTGAGAAGCTACATCTAGTTCACACTGATGCATGTGGGCCAATGAAGACTATAACAATAGCAGGTACTTCATTCTGTTTATTGATAATTACATTAGATACTGTTGGGTGTATTTTTTGAAGGCTAAATCTGAAATTGCTGAGATCTTCTGGAAGTTCAAAATTGATGTTGAGAATCAAGCTTGTTGTAACTACGAATACTTAGGTCTAATAATGGGACTAAGTACACTTCTGAAAAGTTTCAAAATTTTTGTGAAGATGTTGGAAAAAGGGATTTGGAAAACGCAACAAAAAATAAATTTAGGGAAAGACCAGAGTTTTTAATCTTTTTTCCAAAACAAGATCTTGGTTGTAATATCTAAAGTAATAAACACTTAATCAAAATTGTACCTTTTCGATTTGTCTAAGGTAAGCACTTCAACCAAGTAGTCTTCTCCGCTACCCCCAAGCTCACGTCTGCCAAGTGTGGGCTCGCTTTGAATTAGAAAATTTTTCACAAAAATTACCAGTGGGGTAATTTTACAATTTCTCTAAATTTTTTAGTCAAGTTGTAAATCAGAAAAATATCTCTAGAAATTTTCTGGAATGATTTCTTCAGAGAATATTCTCTCTACAACTTTCGCTTGAATTCAAGTGTGTGTAAATAATAACCTAAGACTCTTTTTATATAGAAAGAGTTTAGAGAGTTCAACTATGATTAAACTTAATCACTTTAATATTAAATTAATATAATATTTATCAAGATAAATATTAGATTAGATTTAATATTAAATCTTATTAAAATAATAGAATGTTTATCTACAAGATAAAGATTAAATGTAATTTAATATTAAGATAATCAATTTAATATTAAATTAATAAAATAAGTATTAAATTAAATTTAACATTAAACTATTAAAATAATATTATTTTTAGAATAATTAATCTGAAATCAAATTCTCTAGTACAGTCCCAATAGGAGTGTAGCTCTTTCACTGCTCAACCACCGATGACCAACCGTCGTCGGCCATCAGGACGTTGCTGTTGCAGCCACTGACATTGCTGTGTCTGGTGATGCAAGTGTGACACCCTTACGACACCCCGAGCCGGTTCGGTTGTTGTCGGTTCGTTCCGGATCAATGACGACTCAGCTAGTCCAATCTAGCCACCAGTTAGACCATTGGCTCAGTTTCACATACCGAGCCCGACTAGACCAGTTTTTGGATCTTGGTCTCGGTTTTGGGCTCCAGAGCCCAAATTACAGTCGTAGGTCCAAATTTCAAGTTCAATTACCCATTGGTCTAATTGTCTAACTTGAAAATTAACTTCCAAAAATATCAAATTAATTTTAATTGATTTGATTTATTTTATTTTATTTTATCAAAATTAATTTTTCCAAAAATCACTTAGATTTTCCAAATTAATTTTTCAAGAAATTCTTTAATCCAATTTTCTAGTTGAACAATTCTTACGACCACCTAATTTAATTCCACATCGAATAAATTGACTCAATTAAATTATTCCCAAAGTCGTAGAAGTTTCTTCCGATTCAAATGCAGTCCGATCGAGCTTTTGTTGAGCTAGCAAAAGGGCTAATCGGGCATATACAATTAGGCTCTAGTGACTACAATTATGTTTAGAAGTATCGTTCCGATAATTCACAATTACTTAATTATGGAGTTAGTCCATAATAAGTACCATGACTAAAAACTCCTTATTGTATACTCTTTACGAAAGCAATTCATCCAACTGATTTGTCCAATGACCTCGTCATGTATGTGTTACCCTCATATGATATCCTTGATTCATTTAAGTTAAATTCGTTCGATCAATACAATCCTATTTTATCTCATTGTCACCATTATGTCTTTTGAATGATTAATATGATTAATGTTAACAAATGACTGTGATAAATTGCTCGTTCGAGAACAAGCAACCCGTGGCCGCGTTTCATATTTATCAATCCACACAATGCCAATGAGAGGATATTATTAACAATTTAATTGAGCTATGAATTCCATTGTTGCTAGTAAAGTCATGCCATACACAAGTCATGTACCCAACATACCTGCTATGGGCTCGATCATCTTTAGAGCATAAGCCTCCACTTATACCAAAACACATGAGTTGCATACGCATGGTCAGTGACTAACTCAAGATTTAGGTAAATCACACCATGAATGTCACAAGTGAATTAATTCAAAAACAGATTTAGAATTAATTCATCTTGGGTCCAGTCTAATGTATCCTTCCACCAATGAATACATTTATATCTCTACTCGTGGAGTCAACTGCTCCGATAGCCAAAAGTAGCCATCTCCCGAATTGGAATTGTGGACAACATAATTATCCTTCTCAGTATTTTAATCAAATGCTCACTTTGATTCTTTTACGGGATTACAGACTCATTTAGAATATCTATTGAAGTAAGTTGTCTTTCTTGTAATTTAAACATTTTTTACAATACCACTTATCTTCAGTTTGAACTTTAGACAATCAATAAGCTAATATTTTCTTGTCACAATTTCGCTATGTATGCAAAATAAAAAAAGACATAAATACAAAAGACATAATAGTGAAATATGAAATTAACTTTATTTATTTATTCATCATTAAAATAAATAGAAAATAGTTACATGTTTACTACAATATGGGCACATTTCTCAACAGTTGAGAATCAAGCTTGTTGTAAGCTAAGAATACTCAAGTTTGATAATGGGACTAAGTACACTTCTGAAAAGTTTCAAAAGTTTTGTAAAGATGTTGGGATCAAGCACCAGTTAACAAACACATACACCCCACAACAAAATGGTATATGTGAAAGAAAGAATAGAACAGTGATGGACATGTTAAGATGTCTGTTGTTTGAAAAAAAGCTAGTAAACAAGCTGTGGACTAAAGCAACGAACACCTCTGTGTATCTACTCAACAGATTGCCAACCAAAGCTGTGAAGGATATGATACATTTTGAAGGATGATTCAAATTTAAGCCATCAGTGTCACACTTAAAGATTTTTGGTTATTTGTGCTACGCAGTTATTCCTGCTTTAAGAGGAACAAGGTAGAAATTAGAGCATAACCATATATCTTTGTTGGCCACAATAGTTACAAAAAAGGGTATAAAATTTTTTATCCCTTCATTAGAAAACTGTTTGAGAGCAAAGATGTCAAGTTTAGTAAGGAAGCCTTGTGGAATTGGGAAGCTACAGAAGCAGAAATGGTTGAACAGAGTCAGATTGATTTGAATGTGTGAACTGATGAAGTTCAACACCAAGATGGTGATAGTGTCGATGATTTACCAGTCAAAGGCACCAGGCCTATATCTGAGATTTATGAAAGCTGTGATGTTGTTGTGCTAGAGCTTACGAGCTATGAAGAGACAGTAAAAGAGAATGGCTAGAAAGAGGCTATGGAAGCTGAGCCAGCCATGATTAAGGAAAATGATACTTGGGAGTTGGTTGACAAACCTGTTCACAAAAATGTTATTGGAGTAAAATGAGTTTACTGAACCAAATTAAATGTTGATGGTTCAGTAAACAGACTCAAGGCTAGGCTGGTCGCAAAAGGTTATAATCAATAATATGGGGTAGACTATGCAAAAACCTTCGCACCAATAGCTAGATAGGACACAATCAGGCTGCTACTAATAATGGCAAGTCAAAGAGGGTGGAATATAAATTAGCTTGATGTAAAATCAGCATTCCTCAATGGTATTCTAAAGGAATAGGTATATGTTGAACAGCCACAAGGATTTGCAGCTGATGGTGAAGAGCACAAAGTATGCAAGTTGAAGAAGGCTCTGTATGGCCTCAAACATGCTCCACGAGCCTGGTATGAAAGAATTGATATGGACCTGGTGAGCTTAAGATTTGAGAGGAGCATCACAAAACCCACCTTGTATGTGAAAAAAGAAAAAAATGAGACATCGCTGATAGTATCCTTATATGTTGATGATTTGCTGGCAATTGGGGATTGTAAAAAGAACTTGATAGAGTTCAAGAAATAGATGCGAAATGAATTTGAGATGTTTGATCTAGGAGACATGACCTATTTCCTTGGTTTGGAAGTGTTTCAATCTGAACAATAAATCTTCATCAGCCAAAAAATTTTTGTTTTAAAGATCTTGAATAGGTTTTGCATGGAAAACTGCAAGCCAATGAACACTCCTATTGCCCAAGGAAAAAAGCTTGTAAGCCAAGGTGACTTTAAAAAGGTTGATGAAGACACCTATAGAAGTCTTATAGGATATCTGCTTTATTTAACACCGTTAAGGCCAGATATTATGTTCCCTGTTAGTATACTTCCAAGATTTATGCATTGCTGCAATGTGGTTTACTACAAAGCTACGAAGTAAGTTCTCAAGTATATTAAAAGAACCTTGAGTTATGGTATTGAGTATGTGAAAGAGAATGAGCTAAAGTTATTGGTTTCACAGACAGTGATTGGGCTGGTTCTGTTGAAGATATAAAGAGCACTTCAGGGTATTTCTTCAGTTTAGGTTCGAGTGTATTCAGTTGGAGCTCAAGAAAGTAATAAAATGTTGCACAATCAACCGTTGAAACTATGTACATTGCAACAGCTGTAGCAGTAAGCCAAGCATTTTGGCTAAGAAATTTAATGTCTGATTTAAATTTGAAGCAAGTGAAACCAACAAAGATACGTTGTGGCAATCAATCTGTTGTTGCAATTGTCAAGAGCCTCATCTTCCATAGAAAGACAAAGCACTTCAAGATAAAGTATCATTTTGTTAGAGAAGTCGAGCAATCAGATGAAGTTAAGCTAGTTCATTGTAGTTCAGATGTTCAACTTGCTGATATTCTTACAAAACCTCTTAGAAGAATGAGGTTTGAGAAGTTGAGAGATGATATTCGAGTTTGCATCATTATGGCCAAGGACGAGTGTTGCGAAGTGGCCATTCAAGTAATGGCGAACTCAACATGCGAAGTTACGAGCTCACTAGAAGATGCGAGCTCAAACAAGCCTGTGAGCTCTACATTTGTGAGCTCAATTGAAGTTGCGAGCTCGAAAACAAAATATGAGCTCATCTAGAGATGTGAGATAAGCTAAGTGCGAGCTGTTATGGAATTTGGCGAACTACTAGATGTGATACAAGAAGAGTTCGCATGTGTTGATATTTTGTCTAAGTCTGCTTACTTAAGATTACTTGTTAGAATAAATAGAGTTACTATTGAAATGACCCTGATTCGTGCAGATTTACCTAATCAAATTGTGTACGATTTTTATGCTTACTTTTCCTAGAAGATTAGGTAGGGTTAGTTGACAACTTGTTGTCGAAACCATTTTTAAATCGAGTTTTTGGAAAATGGGAATCGACTTTAATAAAAATAAAAACGGGAGTCGCCACCAATCTTTTTAGGTGTGATTGGATCACCTTATAAAATGTTTTGTTTTAAAACATTAATTTTGGTCTACGAAATCAAAAAAATGGGTTCGGGAGTCGGTTACGTACGAGGAAGGATTAGCACCCTCGTAACGCCCAAAAATTGGTACCTAATTGATTATCAAAATATCTTTAATGTCAGAAATTTGAAAATTTTAATATGCAATCCCTTTTTGATATTTTTGATTTTTGAAAACTATGGTTCACTTGTATCAAATGAATCAAAATATTACATCCAATAAGTTAGGATACAATATTTTTAAGATATTTGACACCAAGTTAGCCTTTTTGAAAATCCCTATCTCGAAATGACAAAAAACGCCATATCCAGTAAGTTAGGACGCAACGCTTTGAAATTCCAAGACGATTTCTCGTATTTTGAAAATCTTAAGAACTTAGAAGGGTACTTGACTATTTGAACTCAACGAGAAGAATTGCAACCCAATAAGTTAGGGCACTACTTTTCTCGAAGCTTCCAAATACCAAGCATTGCCTTTTCATTTCGAAAACTTTGAAGTCTCATTTTTTTAAAAAAATTAATGCATGAAGGAGCATATTAACATAACATATGAGGTAACAGATTATAATAATAGATAAATAAAGGTACAATAGCATGAACATCATACATTAACTAACATGTGTATATTAGAAATAAAACATAGTAAACTTTAAATAAGTAAAATATACATAAAACATAATATATCTAAGAAGAATAGGTGGGAATACATAAACATGTACTTCAACATATATTTAAACGTATTAATAACAAGAAATGATGCATAATATATAATTTGGCACATATATATAAAATATGTCAATCACTCATCACTTAATAAAATTATGAGACCACCATATAATATATTAACATAATATATGTTAAAACATGAAATAAAGTGAGTAATTATTGATAAAAACAATACCAAAAATATAAATTAAGATGTTTAAAACAAGTTATATAATACTATAATATGAATAAAACATAAGGAATCATAATATAAAATAATAAAAATACAATAAGCATTTTGTATATAAAAATATGACAAAATAATTAGTATAGAAAAACAAAATAAATAATATATAGTTAAAAAATATATAAAATACGAATAGGTGTAATATATAAATGAAATATGAATACTATTATAAATAAGGATAATATATATACTATTATTTATTAATATTTTAGTTTATTTGCCATTTACAAATTTAGTAAATAATAATACAATCTATAAAAATATATAAAGAGGAAAATATATTTATAATATAATTTATAGATAAAATATATGATAAAAAACTAATGGATAATATATAACTAATATTTAAAAAATATATAAAGTATTTAAAGTAAATTAAAATATAAAAGGTTTAAAATTGAATTTAATTAGAACATCTAGGGTAATTTGTAAAATAATGAAAATCCTAGGCCTAATTTGAAATGCGCGTTAGATTCAGAGGACTCACTAGGTAATTTACCCTAATCCTAAACGACGCCGTTTTCTGAATATTGCTTTAAAATCACCAAGAGGACTAAATTGAAACAAAATTAAAATATTAGAGCTAAATTAAAAAATAAATAAAATGGAATAAAAAAATAAGAATTGCGAGAGGACCAATTGGGCAATTAACCCATCTTACGAAAACACGCGGATCCTCTGCCTAATACGGCGCCGTTTTAGTTGGATTATATAGGCTAAAATTTAAGCCTAAAACTCATTTAACAATTAGTTTAGAAAAAAAAAAGGCTAAAATGCTCTGAATGAGGAAATAAGGGGGGATTCTTCGGCCTTGGCCTCAGGCCTCCGACTATTGGACCACGAGTATCCACGCACTATACGCGCCGACGTATACGGTGACTGAAAGGCTAAAAAATTTTCTTCCTCTCGGCCAAATGCCAGTAAGCCTTCCCTTCTTGTAAACTTAACTGTTTTCTCTTTTTAAAAAGAAACCACTTTTATGCGTTGAACCGAGACTAAAAGATATAGCAAAATCACCTTTAAGTAAGTAAATACTTCTTGTATCTTCTGTAAATATGCATGTATATTTGCTGTATATCTTCCAAAAAAAAAACTCATTTACATTGTATTTGATTCAGGCTTTTATAGCCACTATACACAGCATTGTTTACATATTTGAAATTATTCCTTGCCATTCTTGTTTCTTTTCTGTCGTTTTTCTTTCCATTTTGCAGGTGATCAAGAAGAGTAAACCACCAGCGTTGATTCGACCGTAGATCGCGGCGCGATACGAGTCACTGCGAGATGAGCGGTCACGAGTCGAAGGGCGTAACTCTTGGGCTGATTGCGGCGCTAAGTCTTCCGTTGCTTGGTGCGATTTGGGAGTTACAGTGTAAACCCTAGCTAGGGTCTCCCGAAACTGGAAACGGGTTGGGTCAATTAGGCCAACTAAGTCCTGGATTACCAGACTAGTTCAAGAGTATTGGATGTTGGGTTGTAACTAGTATGGGCTTTTAGGTGTAATTGTGTTTGGGCTGCTGGGTTTTAATTTTTTGGACTGTAAAAGGATTGTTAAATAAACAATTATTTTTTGTTTTTCAATTTTAAAGCCCGGGCGAATTTTGGTTATTACACTTGTAATCACCCTTTGTTATATATTATAATTTTTGGAATGACAAAGTGGAATGAATGTACAAGCAATTTATTCCATCTACTGTGTTATTTCTATGTTCTACACTTGGCTAAAAATGCGTACACTTTGTAACACCCTTTATAAGATCATCTTCAAATTAATGGTGAAAAGATTGCAGAGTTACTGGTGATTTAGTTTCTCCTTTACAAAACGCATTTATTTGTGGACTATAGTTAAGCGATAATGTTAATCTTGGGGTTGAGATAGTTAACACAATTAGAAAAAAAAACAAAAGTGAATGTGATTCTTGGTTCGATATTAATAAAGCTTTTGATAGGCTCAGTTGAATTCGATATTAATAAAGCTTTTGATAGGCTCAGTTGAACTTTCATTGAGAGCCTTCTTAAAGTAATAGGATTTCCCAATTGGTGGATTAAGCGAATTTTCACTTGCCTACTCTATCAGCTTTCAGGTGCTGGTTAACGGTGTGCTTTCAAATTCTTTTACTCCTTTTTTAATGTGTAAGGCAAGGTGTCTCTTTATCCTTTGCCATAATGTTCTCTCGAAAGCACTATTGCAAATTGAAAATCAATGCCTCATTCATGGAATAAAATTAGTAGAGAAAGTATGCCCATCTCCTATCTCCTATTTGTGGACGACAATTTCATTTTTTTAGGGCTAACTTAGAGAAATGTGCTACTTTGAAGATAGTTCTTGAGTAATGTACATTTTTAGGTCTACTTAGCAACTTTCACAAATCAAAACTTTTTCTTAGTTTTAACTTCCATCCTCGTTTCAAGAACCTGTTCAAACAAATCCTTAAAGCTAAATTAAGGACATGCCTGAGAATTATTTGGGTTTTAATTTGGGACATCTCACTAAAAGAAGCTATTTGTTCAATTCATCTGTTAATAAAGTTCAAAGCAAATTATAGAGGTGGAAAGCAGAGCTTCTTTCACCGGGTGGTAGGATTACTTTGATTAAGTCTACTCTATCTAACATGCATGTTTTCCAAATGCCTTGTTTTTAAGCTCTTGTAAGTATGTGTGATTCAATTGATAAAGCCACGAGAAATTTCTGATGGATGTATGATGAGGAGAAAAGAAAAATTCATTTCATCAAAAGAGATTACCTTTTTTCTCCAAAACATGTTGGGGGATCAGGATTGAGATCATTCAAGCATTTTAATTAGGTGTTGTTATCCAAACAGGCTTGACAAATCCTAGTAAAGGAGGTACCTCTGCTGGAGAATTCCTTGGTCAAGAAATATTGTAAAAATTCAAAGTTCCTATTGGTTGATTCAAAAGATTCTGATTCTTGGATGTGGAAACATTTACTCCATGGTAGAGATATGCTAATTAAAGGTTTAGATTGGTGTGTTGGAAGTGGAGATAAATTGGCAATTGTTAATGGAAAATTTTTTCATAAAGATCTTCTTCCTCCAATATTCTTGGATAATTGCAACAAAGTCAGCTATCTTATTTCTACTCTCTATAGATTGAAAAAATGATGATATGAGACGACTTTTTGTTGGAACATTTTCAAAATATATATAGCATTTCAATAGTTATAAATGAAAAGGTGCAATTGATCTAAAAAATAATGTCACTTGGTTATTAAGTAAGAGTTATCACTATTCATAGTGATCAATTATGTCTCTTGTTACCAAAAGTTATACCACTTAATTAATAATAAAGGGTCATAATTATTCAAGTAGATACCTATTGAATAATTATGTTTCTATTGAATAATTATGTTTATGGCTAAAGATATGACTATGAGACATGAGACCTCCTATAAATAGAAGAGGAATTTCATTTGTAGGATATACCCAAAAACATAGAAACTAAGTTTCTTTCTATTCTCCTACCATCTTTTATAAACAATTTTATGGTTCTAATTTTGCAATTTATGAGAAATTCAAGAAGGTTTGTCTGTTCACCACACATTTACATGCACTACAAGCATGGTACTATGAAGATGGACATCAACAATTGTAGTTGCATGAAGATCAGTGATGTTGTCAAATTTTAATTTAGAAAAATCTTTCTCGCAAGAAAAGGTATGTCAATTTTTTTGTTTTACTTTTATTGCATAATTAGATTTCAATTGTTATGTGTTTTATTAAATTACATTATGCAAAATATGTGGGTGTCTCATGCATCAATTACTTGACAAAAAAAAAAAATCAAATGCTAGTTCATTGTATACGTGACTTTTTGAAATGCATGTTTCTATTTGGTATAAAATTATATAATATATATTATATATCATGCAAGAAAGAAAGAAACAAAGAAAGAATATGAATGAAAATGCATGTTTGGGAAAGTGTCTATTAATGGATTGAAAAATTACTTTTGTTTTGAATGGTGATGACATTATTTAAAAAAAATTTTAGTTGAACATGTTTCTATTCAATAAAAGCATTATGATCATTTGGGTGAGCCTTCCCAAATCGAAAAGTTGCATCACTAGGTCCAATGAATACTTTTAAAAGATTAGATGACTGGTTTCTTGAAACCAAAAAGTTCAACTTAAAAACTGATATATTTTTAAAGAATCACCTAGGCATTTATTAATGCTTTATAAATAGAAAACAATTTTGGAGAATTGAAATATAACTCGTTCCATCTAATTTGTAAGTGAAACTCTTCGGTTCAAAAGTATTCTTTCTTTTACATGATATATGCTTAACTTGAGATATGAAATTATTTGTTTATTCAAAACATGATATTAGTAACTAGCATTTGGATGATATTGATGAGACATTATTTTCATTGTTAAAAATAAAAATTTGTAAATGATCATATAATATAAATAATTTTGGTTTTTTTTGTTAAATAAACTTAGCTAAATGAGTTTTATATATGATTGCACATTTTTTATTCGTTTTGACTTGAAATGAAATAAGTCATATGCATATGCATGGTTAAGTTTCTAGTCAAGGTAGAATAGTTTAAAGCATTGGCTTATTGTAACACCCCATACCCATTCGATGGATGGACTCGAGCTATGAGATGCTACGAATAATTCCAGAAAAATCACGAGCAATTTAAAAACATTGAATGATCATATTATTACACACATTAATTATTAAAAATCAAAACATAACAGAATCGAGCTTTTAAAATACAATAGATTAGATTCGCACCCCCCTTGCGCGCAAGGGAGAATATTAGTTTAGTCATTCAATAAACACCAAATTGGTTTACATATACATACATGTTCCACACTTGATTCTCAATCAATGTGGGACTAATGCTTTTTCATTTTCCTCAACATAATTCACAAGTAGCTTACTTTGAGCATCAATTTCTTATTCATCATTCAACCATTTTGAGCATATGATATACCATTGTAAAGGTCTCATGGAGAAGAATATAAAACCATAATTTTATGATTAAGCTCTCCACCTTTACCAATAAAAAATATGCCTCAAAGTTTCCAAAAAAGTACATTTTTTCCAACAATCCCCCACATGGATGAAAATTGATAGTTTTAACGAAAAACATTGACTCGATGTGGTGATAAAATCTACGGTCAATAGTTGCATAGGATAGGTAGGTATACACCCTTGAACCTTCCCTTGTGAAAGTATATTTACTTTACTAGCTGACCAGTAGACGCAATGTCCTTAAACTGTTCTATTGTTTGTGTGAACAATGATATACCTCACACAACTACCTACTTGGTAAGGTTTTTAGTTCTCATGGGTATGTTCATATGATTGTGAACATCTTCTTGGTTCTGCAAGAGTTTGAGAGAACTATGCCCCAATAGTCTCCTCAAAGTGGCCTCACTTCACTATCACATAAATGATTTATGTTGCTTGCCTCACCAAAACACACAATGGTCAATAAAAGCACTGCTTAACCTATCCTATTTTTAGTCACTATTTACATCATAGGAATGGACTTGGGATAATAACCCCACAGTGACCTCACATGTCTGTGCAAGTAAGTTGTCCTGTTGAACCTAGATCTTGGGATCTCCAGTCAGCTAGGTAGGGTTTTCCTTTACATAGTGCTTTTTACTTTCATGAGCTTTAGTCTCATTCCTTTCGATGTTTTATCAACATGATCTCGATTTAAACCTTTAGTTAGCGGATCTACAATGCTATCTTCTTTTTTTTTACAAAATTAATAGAGATAACTCCGTTTGAGATTAGTTGTTTAACGGTATTGTGTCGACGACACATATGTCTTGACTTACCATTATACATTACGTTAGCAAGATATCCCCACACTGTCAAGTGGTTGTCGGATGGTTTTCTATCTTTCCATAACTCATATGGTGTCTTGTCTCTTTTCTTGCGGTGCACCTTATTTAAAAAGTAACTAGTTGATAGAAAAGCTTCCCCCCACATTTTTTGTGATAACCCAGAGCTTTTCAGCAAGACATTTATCATTTCCTTTGGAGTCCAATTTTTTTGTTCAGCTACTCCATTTCATTGAGGAGAGTATGGTGGTTTTACTTCATGAATAATATCATGTTGTGTACAGTATTCATCAAATGGTTCAACATTTTCACCACTAAGATCACTTTTCACAATCTTAATCTTTTTATTAGGTTAATTGTCAACTTCCTACTTATAGAGAATAAATTTCTCTATAGCTTCGTCTTTGTGTTTAAATAAATATACGTTGCAATATTTTGTGCTATCATCAATGAAGGTAATAAAATATTTATTCTGTAACAGCCCATTTTCAGTGAAATCAGAATAATGTTTTCAGGACCACATATCCAATGAGTAAATTATTATTTTATTATTTTAATGTTTACGTGATTATATTAGGGTCATGTTAAAATTTCATTAAAAAATTTTAATGTTTGCATGATTAATTAAGTAAAAAAGGACTAAATCGTAAAAAAGTGTAAAAGTAGAGTTCTATTAGCTAAAGAGGCTAAAAGACTATGGAAAGGAAAGTTAATGGACTTGAATGATAATTAGACCATTTATATGAGATAGTGGAAGTGCATGACAAGGTATTAATGAAATTTTTATGTTAATTAAAGGTTAAAAAGATAAATGTGAAATTAAAAGCTAAAATAAATTAAACTAAATTGGTTTCATCGTCTTCCATCTTCTTCCACCGAAAATCTAAAGCAAAAATAGCCATTTTTAGGGTTCTTTGGTTCGACTACTACAATTTCTAGCATATCAAGACAGGCCACGTATGAACCTATATCAAGGCAAAACAAAAGCTTCGGAATAGTTCATTTAACTTCTACGACCTAGTTGTCGAGGTAAGTTCGTATGAACTGTTGTTATATTCCTGTTATTTAAATGTATGTTATTATGTTAATTATCATGTAACTTGATTGATGTATGAGTAAAGCAATGTAATAACGATTATTAAGTCCCGGTTGAATCTAAGGAATTCGTAGGATACAAATAACATGTCATTAGGGATTTCATATTTCAAGTGCTAGTCTTGAATGTCCTACTGATGGCTGAGATCCTACATTTGTTGTGGATACTCCACAGCTCGTGTGAGCAGCACCGTGTAGCTTACATTTCGACCCACAGCTCATGTGAGCAGGCTTATTTCACAGCTCGTGTGAGGAACGATGTAAAAGAAAGGTTACAGTTATATGTATAAGCACACTTTGTGTGAGCTTTCCCAAGTATCCGATGAAATTCTAGATGGTTGAACGGCTAAGAAAATGGATTGATATGGTAAGTTTCCAAATGGAATTATACATATGCTAATGGAAAGGATTAATAAATCAAATGATATACTTTCACATGGAAATTATTTATCATATGGTTAAATCAAATAAGTTATATATAAATGTACTAACTTGTATATTGATGATGATGTATAGGCTTGTGCCAAGCTTGTGGTTTGGGTCATATTATGTTTGTACTTATTGTTATGTAAATAAAATGGTAAGTTATGTTTTACCTTTGATGAATTACTAAGCATTAAGTGCTTACGTAATTTTTTTCCTATGTTTTATAGATTATCGGAAGCTCGATCAGTTAGGAAGCTTGTCGGAGATCTATCACACTATCCAGCATAAAAATCGGTAGTTTTTGAATGTTTTAGCCAAGGTTATAATGGCATGTATATGTGGACTTGTAATGGTATTTAGTTAAATGTTTAGTTGATGATTTGGTATGTACAAGTTGTGTAAGTTAACTTTGTTGGTACCATTTGATGCCATGTTAGATTGTGTCATTTTGGTTAACTTGTGATGCATGTTTGGCTTATATGGTATGTTTTGAATGGGTATGATAATGGTCAATTTGTTGCATGTTTGGTAAGTTTTGGAAAAGTAATTTATGATTGAAATATGGTAAAATATACATGTTTAGGTAAATGTTCTTGTGTGTGTTTTTGAGGTACCTTTGAATAGTATATTGGTTAGTTGAATTAGGACTTTTGGAATGGCAAATATATGCATGTTTAGGTATGGTTTGATGCCTTGTAGGCGTGCACAAATTGTTCAAGTGCTTATGCATGAATTAGTGTTGGGAATAAATTATTTTATGTGAATTTTAGGTCCATACAGCCTGAGACACGAGCATGTGACTTAGCAGCATGTGACTCAGCCGCGTATGACACACAGTCTGGCGACACGACTATGTGTCTTTTGAACATTCCTTAATATGCAAGTCAGTGAGTTACACAACTTGGCACACGGGCGTGTGGGGCAAATTCAAGAGTTACACGGCCTGACACACGGACGTGTAACCATGCCGTGTGACCCTACTCAGAGAGTTACACAGGTGAGGACACGAGCTGGGACAAGGCCATGTGTCCCTAGTTCAAAGGTTACACGGCCTGAGACATGGGCGTGTGTCTCAGCCGTATGAGGCCCCCTGTATCCAGATTTTTGTAACTTTTTCATAGACTTTCCAAATGCTTTCAATTTAGTCCCAAATTGTTTCTAAGGTATTTCTTGGGCCTCGAGGGCTTGGTTTAGGGATAAATGTGTATGTATGATTAGTTTATGATATGTTTTTAACATTGAATGATATTATGTTTTAATGGTTTCTGATTGATCGATAACACTCTGTGACCCTAATCTGACGACGAATACGGGTTAAGGGTGTTACATATTCCATTGTCCTTCATCTCTCATCAATCGTTGGGTCCTTCTAAGCACAGTAATACCTGGATTCTACACTCTAAATTCAGACAGAGCCTGAATTATCTTAAGGTTATCAGTCAAAATAATGGCCCATTTGTATCCTATATTTAATAAAAGAAGAATTCCATCGAGGATACCCTATACTTCAGCCTCAAACGAAGAAAAATTACCCAAGTAGCGATTAAAGCCCAAAATCCAATTGCCAAATTGATCCCGTAAAACACCTCCTATAGCCATGTTGCTCGTTTCTCTGGCCACAACACCATCAGTACAAAGATAAACCCACATATCATTAGAATGCGTGATGTACCCCATATTGGAAAGATTCTTCTTGCCTCCACTGAAATTTAATTCAAATTGACGAGCCCAACTAAGAGAGACTTTGACTACTTCAATTGCCAACCAAGAAACATTCTTACAGATAAACAGGTTCATGTTCTTCCAAATGTACCAAGCGGTTAAACCAAAGAGACACGACCAAGTGACCCCACTATCTTGCAATCTCAAGTGACAACAGAAGTTAGAAGAAAACCAAATCTGAAAAGTGTTAGAAAAGAACCTTTGTTGGAGTTCATTTGGGAGCACGTGCAACCACACATCCTTAGCTATCGGACAGTCTCGAAGAACGTGAATAATGTCTTCAAATTCATGACTGCAAACAATGCAAGAGTTACTATGCCCAATCCCTTGCCTAGTGCGCTCCGAATTGGTGAGAAGTCTCTACTTAAAAGCTAGCCAAAGAAAGAATCTCACTCTTTGTGGTCCCTGATATTTCCAAGCAGTCTTCCAATATCTCTCTCTTAAATTCCAAGTTTCTTCCTTTAAAGTCCAGAAAGCACTTCGAACTAAAAAGGCGTCTGATGTTAAGCGAGTCCATATCACCCTGTTCAACCCCGAATTAGGATGTGAAGGAGGGATACTGATAATCTTGTTAATCAATTCTTCAGGAAGCCAAACACAAAACAGGTCAAAATTCCAACTTCCATCCAAGTTAACCAAATCTCTAACAAAACAATCCAAATTAAGGTTATCAAAAGAAGGAATTTGTGAAAGTAGAGGACCAATACATGGGATCCAAAGATCTTTCCAACATCGGATGCTTGTGCCATCACCAATAGACCAAGCTAAATTCTCAAGAAGCAGTGGCCATATATTAGAAAGTGACCTCTAAAGAAGCGAGCAATTACTTCTAGCAATAGATTCTAGAAGTTTCTCTTTCCAACCATATTTCGATCAAAGGACACAAACCCATAAAGCATTATTCTTGGAGACTAAGTTAAAACCGATCTTCATTAAGAACAACATATTTTTATCCGTCAAGTGCCGTAAACTAAGCCCACCTCGAGATCGTGGTTAATAGATTGAGTCCCATCCTACTAAAGACATTTTTTACTGACCAGCAGTGAACCCCCAGATAAACTATCTATCCAATCTCTCGATTTTTGCGCAAACCCCTTTTAGTATCATCATGGACTGTATAAAATAATTTGGGATGGAGAGAAGAACAGACTAGGCCAAATTTATTCTTTCCGCTATGGATAGCTTCCTTGTGTCCTAATTGAGTAATTTTTGCCTTACCTTTTCAACAATAAAACCCATAGTACTATTAGTAACCCTATCATGTAAGAGAGGGACTCCTAAATACGTACCAAGGTTCTAAACTTCCTAAAAGTTGAACATTTGTGTAATTCGATTGCAAATTTCGTCTTCAAGCTCTTTAGAAAAATAAATATTACTTTTCCGAGTATTGATTTTATGGACCGAAAATTTGAAAAAGTGCAAAATACTTTCCAGTAGTCGGGCTTGATCAAGTTCAGCTTTACACAAAATAACCAAATTATCGGTAAAGAATAAATGTGAAATTGCAGGTCCTATTCTTGAAAGTTAAATTGGTCTCCACTTGCCAATCTTGATTTCCTAACAAATAATATGATTGAGCCATTTTATGCATAGAACAAAAAGGCATGATGTGAGCCATTTCATGCATAGAACAAAAAGGCATGATGATAATGGGAAACCCTGGCGAATCCCTTAAGACGGTTTAAACTTCTGAGTAGGAACTCCATTCCAGAGAACCTATATGGAAGAAGAAGATATGGCCGACATGATCACTTTTCGAAGAAATTCAGGAATCCCAACAGCTACTAAAGACGCGCCAATGAAACCCCAACTGACACTATCATAAGCCTTCTCCAAATCCAGCTTAATAGCCATCCAATTTCTCCCATTATGTTTACAACGCATAGAATGAATGACTTCCTGTGCCAAAATAATATTATCAGTGATATATCTACCAGCTATGAATCCTACTTGTTCCTATGACATAAAGTTAAGGAAAACCAATTTAAATAGATTCGTGATCATTTTCATCACTAGTTTATACAAGACAGAACACAAGTTGATGGGTCAAAACTGACTAAAATCCTCAAGACAATCTTTTTTAGAGATTAAAATAATCAGAGTATTATTTAACTCTGGTTCAATTTGATTCCTAGAGAAAACCCCCTTTACCCACTCGCAGACATCGTTACCAATTGTATCCCATTGACTTTGAAAAGTGTGCATGATATCCATCACTTCTAGGGGTTTTCAACAGAGCCATGTCAAATAAAGCCCTCTTAATTTCTTCATTAGTGACCTCTTCCTCCAAAAAAAACAATCTCCAAAAGATTAAGATGTGGAAAGATATTTACTGGAAGGTCTCCCATGCTCTACGGATCTTCACCATATAATTTTTCAAAGAACTTCACCGCCTCAACTTGTAGAGATTTCTAATCAAAGCACCACTCACCATTATCAAGATGTAAGGCCATGATACGGTTGAACTTTCTCCTCTGAAGCTTATGACTGTGAAAGAATTTTGTATTTCGATCCCCCAATTGAAGCCAGTCACAAAAAACCTTTTGCCTCTAAAGCAGCTCTTCATGATTTAGCATATTTTCCAACTCGTCATGAATCTCTATTTCTTTCCGAGCTAGATGACTGGAATCAAAGTGGTCCAAAGCCTTTTGGATATTGTGAAGCGAGCTCATGAGATGTCGTTTCTAAGAACCCAAGAAACCATAAACATTCTTATTCCAATATTTAATACAAGTGGTAAAAGAACTGAGAGAGACTGCCATATTCCCTGCAAAGTTCAATTTTTCTTTGATAAACATGGGAAAATTATTGTGCTTCGTCCATCCCGCTAGGAACCTAAAGGGTCTCCCTTTAACCAGCCTAATATCCGGTCTTGTATTGAGCATAATAGGTCTATGATTAGATTTAATACGTGGCAAATGGGAGACTAAATACTGCAAAAAAGCTAACACCCAAGCATCATTAGCTAAAGCCCAATCAAGTCTAACTAGCATACCACCTCTTTGCCAAGTGTAGGAAGGCCTATTGTATCCCAAGTCTTATAAATCACACGAATCAACAAAGTTACCAAAAAGATTACATCTCTAACCAGAGGAACAAGCACTTTTTTATCCTCTGGTGAAAATATAGCATTGAAAACACCCATTATAAGCCAAGAAAAGGATAATAGTGAGAGATTAATTCATCCCAAAGTAATTTACGTTTCCTTCTGTCAATGCTGCCATAAACAAAAGAAATAGAAAAGGAATTAATAGGAAAAAGCCCATTAACACTAAGATGAATGAATTAGGGATGATTTTGAAGAATTTGTACCCGAACAAAATCCTTTCATCCTACCTAAATACCACATGAAAATCCAATAGCTTCAATACGATGAGAAAAATTAAAACTCCATTTTTCAATAAGGCAATTTTATTTTTTATCCCTTACTCTCAATTCTATCAATCAAACAATATCCCAACAATATTTCGCATAATACTATCAAAAAACTCAAATAAAATTCCTATTGGCACAATTCTATGTTAAAATTTTCGGATTTCAATTCATAAATAAATTATAAAATTAAAGTAAAATAAAAATGGGTAATCTACAAAAATAATCACTTTTGTTTGTCCCAAGTTACATTTTAGTCACTTATGTTTGAAATGTTACATTTTAGTCACTTATGTTACTATTTTATTACAAAGTGATCACTCTACCGTTAAGTTCCATTATCTCTCTAACGGTAATTCTACGTGGCAATCCAACTAGATTTTAGATGTCAACTTATATTTCTAAATGGGATGAAAATAGATTTTTAATTAAAAGTTTAATTAATTAAAATTTTTAAACCTAAACCTTAACTAAAAAATCTATTCATCTCCTCTTTTTAATTTTTCTTCAGTCTCTTCTTTTTTTCAATTTTTTTTATTTGATTGGAAAAACTATTATTAAGATCAATATTTTGTTTTTCAGTATTGAATAAACGAGATAGAGGAATGCAAAGAAGACATACCTAGACCCTCCATTGAATCCTCTTTTGTTTTTGTACGTGAATAAAAAATTTTGATGATAATAGCTTTTTTAGTCAATTAAAAAAGAAAACTAAAAAAAAGGGGAGATGAATGGTTTTTTAACTAAGATTTAGGGTTTAAAATTTTTAATTAATTAAATTTATTTAATAAAAAATCTATTCTCATTGTGTTGGACTGCAACGTAAGATTACTGTTAGGGAGATAACGGAACTTAACGAAAGAGTGATTACTTCGTAACAAAATAATAACATAAGTGACTAAAACATAACATTTCAAACATAAGTAACTAAAATGTAACCTGAAACAAATAAAAGTGATTATTTTTATAGTTTACCCAATAAAATTAGACAATTTAAAAACAACAAAATAAAACACTCCCAGTCTTACTGCCCAGGATTAACCATTCTGGCCTAATGATCCTCGACGATGGAGGGACCTTCTTCAGCTTTTGCCGCAACAAGGTACGTCGAAAGGTTCTCTGCTAGTTGAGCCATTGATTCTTTTAGTCGAACCCTAGGACCACCAATGGGTTTAAACCGACTACGACGACCATGGGAGATTTTATTTAATTTTTTTGCAATAAGTCCAGTTCTGGTTTGAATTTCCCTTCCCCTAACTAAGGCTTCATTGTGCTCCAAAACCAGGTCTGTCTCCCTCGTAGCTGGAAGGACAGTGTTTGCTTTTTTTCCCTATTGAAAAGTTACAGCCGTGTGCCTATCGGGAACCAGGTTTCCAACTCCCACCGCCACCACTTCGTTCGATTGACCATCAAAGACTTGGTTCAGGGCTAAAGAGAAGTGGGCCTATCACCACCGTTCCCGATGGAAGCTTCATTACACAGATCGGGTAAACCTTCTGCCGCTGCCGGACTACCAACACTGCTACCAGCAACAAATGCAATCTGCTGTCCTGAGACCCTCCCTAACTGGGCCATGACGGATTGGGCCCTACTTTCCAAACTAACACCAAGGCCCGCATTATCAAAATAGTCTATTTTCTTTTCGCAAACCCGCCCGAATAAAGAAGAGGCCACAACACCACCTTTGCTTGACGGATCAGGTCCAATAAGCGATCCATTACTGCCCTTAAGAATGGAAATTGTGCCGATACTGTTGCTGAAGCCCAAAACATTAGAATTACTTTTCATCTTGACCCATTAGCTATCTTACAGTTAGAATGTAATAAAGTTTCCTTGTTTTGTTGATTCGCGTGAGGGATTTCTTTCCTTTTGTTGCAATTCAAATCAGCCGAAACTTCCAATCCTCCGGAAATTAATTCTGGATTCAAATTAACATCAGACAAGGATCTGAAACGGGATCCTTCCATATTTTTCCCCTGAATTCCAGCATTCTTCTGCACAGAATCCCTAACCTTCCGCCTTGATTTCCTTTCCACAAGCATCCAAGGCCCGTAATTCTCGCACTTCTCCTTATGGCCGTCCACTACCATACTATGATTTTTCGGTGCCACCTCAGGTGGTGTCGGTTCCTTTTCCGCGTTGGTTTCAGAAACTCTAAAGGTGCAATTCTCTTTCACATGACCATACTTTCCACAGTGAAAGCAAACCGTCAGAAGAAATTCATATTTCACTCTTTGTGCTCTACCATTGACTAAAATTTGGGATACCAGTGGCTTATTCGAATTAACATAAATGACTATTCGGGCAAAGCGACCTCTCATCATACTATCTATGTTCAAATCTAATTTGCCGCCTTCCCAATCATCCCCCTATTTCAGTCAAAATTTTACATTTATATAAATAACTTGACAAATTGATAAGTCTGATCAAGACATCACCATATTCAGAAAAGCCTGTGCCAGATTAAAGGACACCGTCCAAGGTTGTACTATTAAGCATTGGCCGAAAATGACCCAAGGGCCTTCAAAGAGAACCTTTTCATGGTCAAGCTTATTCTGGAATTTGACCAAAAAATATATGTTCTCAATATCCATCAAGCGAAAAGGTAACAAGGATTTTCACACGTTGTTAACTTTGTTTTGCAAAATCGAGAAACCAATGTTATGACCTAGAAGTTTTAAAATCACTGTATTATCTATATCTCTAATGAGAATTTGGTGAATCATATCCGAAAAGTTGATAGAAGGAACCCCATTAGCAAAAGACTTATGTATGTCTCCTTCGAGGATGTCAAAGTCTTCCTTTTCCTCCGAGTCATTACAATCACTCTTAGAAAGATTCCTTACAAGCTTATCTCTCCAAGAGATTGATTGTTCAGCGGTTAAATCGATCAACATATCACTATCCATAGTCTTATCTTTATCTTTGAATCAAACCTTTTTAGGGATCAACCCTTCTACATATGAATCTTCATTAGTAGCGTTTTCACTAAGAGAAGATATTTTCTATTGTATGTTTTAACATCATACTTTATCTCACTATTTTATCCCTTATAAGAATGCTTGTAATGTAGTAAGTGCTGATGGTTGCATTTTATGAATTTAATGAAAATATACCACACATAGTGACAGAAGAGAAATTAAATTCACTATTTTATGATGGTGCGGTTGTAAATTTTAAATAATCTTTTCATTTCTTGTGAATGTAGGTGTACAAAAATAGATTAAAATTTTAAAAACTAATATTATTTTTAATCAAACAGTTTTTTTCTTTTCTTCCTCATCTTCAAAGTAGGTTGGGGTATTTTGAAATATTAATTTTTAATATTACATGTATTTGCATGTAAATTTACACATTTAATTTTTAATTACTTTTTAAATAGCGTATTTTTAATTATTGCTATTTATTATTGATAATAATAATTTATTTTAGTTTTTAAATAATATATAAATTTGGAACTATATAAGAAAATATATTATAATGTTAATTTGAAAAAAAAAAGTAACACAACACGTAGCAATTATACTAATAGTTTATGATAAATAAGAAAAATATTTAAATAAAATTAATAAATATATTTAATAATAGTGATTAAAAAATTGTTAAAATTTGATTTTATTTTCAAAACAAGCCTATAAAATATTTTTCGCCTGAATCAAACAAATAGTTAAAAAAAAAAGAAATAGTTTTAAGAGCGCTTGCTTCACATAATATAAACTTATAGAAAAAAAATTTAAAAATAATGTCATAATTTCATACATCATCATTAATTAATATAATTTTCAATCACTCTCCTATGCCATTATTGTTCAAACATTCTTTGATTCCATCGTTTTTCGAATATGATTCGATATTGCCTATTCGAAGAACCTTGACTTTAGTTATTCATTCTTTTTTATAATTCTAACTTATTAATGCAAAAAAAAATCTCTATTTTTTTACAGGTATTTTTTCTTAGATGTTACCTGGCTGAATATGTCTAATTACTTAATATTTTTTATAAAGTTAAACATAAATTTTAATTGGTATATAACTCCAATATTAATTAAGTGATAATTAAGATGCTTAAATTTCTCTTTAAGTAATAATTCTATTTTACATTAATAAACATAATTTTAAAAAAAATAAAATTAACACAACTTTTTTTTAAAAAAAAATTAACCACATTTTTCTTATATTTTATGTTTAAAGTTTCACAGTTGTAAATCCATTGATAAATGAATGTCCATAACTCCCTCAAATTTATCCTATTGTAACCCCTAAAGAATGAATTTCCATAACTCCCTAAGTTCATTATCTTGTAACCCCTAAATCATTTATAGGGTACCTTAATGTTGGTTCTTAATGCGTTGTAACTTATGATACTTGAAGCCCTGTACATTGAGGGCATGTACAAGCTTATAGTATCCCAAGTGAAAGTCGAATCATCCTTTCATTTCTTTATCTTTCTTTCTCTCTTAATCTTTGTATTATTCTCTTAGTTTATAATACGTTATCAACACGATCTTGCTCAAAGTGATAGTTTCTTTTATCAATGATCAAATTTATTCTCCATGATTTTCAAGATCTTAGACAGATGGTGAAAGATTTGATATTGATCTACAATTGGAGTTTGATTTGCTTACTTCTTGATAAAATCATCAAGACTCAACGTTAAACAAGAAAGTTGTTATTAAAAATTTCGTAGAAGAAAAGAAATTGAGGTAAATTTACTTATCATATCACATGTCTATATGTTACCTAGATTTTTGTTCATAAAAAATATGTTTTTTTCTTAATATATGTTATTTGATAATTGCTTGATGATTATGTATGAATGATAATAAATTAATTTTAATTTATAAATTGATAGATTTGTAAATCACAATCCATAATATTATCGATCACCTTTATTAATCAAGGCCTAAGGTTCATCATAATATGTGACATTGAATCGATTCTTAGTCATCATTAAACTAGTTATTTTATGTGTTTATTTGACGGTTCCAAGTTGAATATATATAATTTTTTTTAATTTTAGACATCATATATTCTTGGATTTTAATATTTTTAAAAATTCTCTTAATCAACAATGATTAAAATTATTATATATATTAATAAAATCAAGATTATTTCACATCATGATTGTTTTAAGTTCATTTAAGGACAAACTTTGAGGAATGTCTTAATTGATTTTTGAGCTAATTCTATTGAAGAATTTCAAGTTTAATTACAACCAAATTTTTAATTCTTGAATGACCTTGGTTGACAATATTCACTTTTGCAGAGCTATTTGAGTGTATTTTATGTATTTTATGTTATTCGTTTAGCAATCGATTAGTGAGATGGCATGAACAATTGTAAGTGGAAAAGTTTTAGTAAACATGATATGTATGATTTTTGAAGTAAATTTTATGCATTTTTGTGATGATTTATGAATTTTTTGCTAGCTCTAGCATTATGTCAGGTTTGATATTTTAAATTTCATTTTATCCAAGCATTTGATTTATAATAAACTCCGTGCATGACTTGACTATTTGTTTCTAGTTAATTGATGATGCAAAAATCTTGTGAAAAGGGTTTTAAAAGCATTTTGAATTGACATGCCTTCTTATGGCTAAACAAAATAACGAGTTATTCATTCTACTGAATCTACTCCATTCCCCGAAGTAAATGTAGCAATACATAACAATTATGAAAATGGAACATATTGTCATTATTGACAAATAGATAAGAAGAAGATGTATGATTTGAAATGTTGTTAAATGTTCATTCTTAGAATAGAATGATCAATGGTTTATACTAATTAATCATTCTTTGAAGTGGATGATATCTATATAATCTTATTGGTAAGAAATATGATATATGCTTACATTATTGTCTAAATTATTTTTTACACATTCCTTGAAGTGAATGTCTGCAATAAAGATAATAAATTTTATAATCACTTTTGATCATTAAATTCAATTTGGACATTTGAAGATTTTGGCATATCCCATAAAATGAATATTGCATATAATTGTTTGCAAATTATATTTTTTATTGAGTTAATGACATTACAGACTTCACATTGATTTAGACATTTTTAGAAGCAAGTATCATAATAATGCTTATATAAGGATACAAAGTAAAAGGAATGACAATAAATTATCAATTGTCACAAAGCATGTTAAAGTAAACTAAAAGTTTACTGTTACAAATATATTTACTATTTGGCGTGACTAGTTAGGCCATCCTGGATCATATATGATGTGAAAATTAATTGAGAATTCATGTGATCATTCATTAAAGAACTAGAAGATTCTTTACTTTAGAGAATTCTTATGTGTTGCTTATTCTCAATGAAAATTGATTATTAGAAACTCACTAGCTAAAGTTGAGATTTGATATCTTGCATTTCTAAATGAATATGGGTCCATTCATCCAACATGTGGATGGTTTTGATATTATAATTTTGGTAGATGCATCTACAAAATAATCATATATGTGTTATCAACTCGCAACTTTTCATTTGCAAGATTGCTTGTTTAAATAATTAATTTCACTTTATACAATTAAGATAATTCGTCTTGCTAATGCTAATGAGCTTATATCTCAGGCTTTTATTGATTGTTGTTGTTGGATTAGCAAAGAACTAATTGAAGCATAGAAAAAAATATGAATGAAGGGATGATTTAATTGATTAGCAAAGCAGCCCTTATATACAAGTCCCAAGTAACAACCTCAACAAAAAAAAAATTCAAATTGCTATTCTTACTAACAAGCTAACAAATCTCCTAAGACTTAGTCAAATCTCCCTAAGACTTAGTCTTATTTTTTTTTTAAAAATAGTTACAACCTTGAAACACAAACATTCTCCTCTTGACTCATGTGTTGCAAACACTAAGTCTATTCCTAAGAAACTCAAATCGACTAACACGGAAAGACTTAGTAAAAATATCTGCCACCTAGTCTTCTGATCTGCAATAAACCAGCTTTACTTGACCTGTCTTTTATACTTCCCTCAGCATATAATACTTGACTTTAAAATGTTTTGTTCTTCCGTGAAATACATGATTAAGTGAAATAGCTAGAGTAGCTTGATTATCCACAAACACTTCTATACCCCCCTCTTGCTTCAAATGCAGATCATCCATTAGTTTCTTTAGCCACAAAGCTTTGCTCACAACAGTTGTAGCTGCAATGAATTCAGCTTCCACAGTTGATTGAGGCACCATCTCTTGCTTTCTTGAACACCAAGAGAAACAACCTGAGCCAAACGTGAAGCAATAGCCTGAAGTGCTTCTCATATCATCTAGTGATCCAGCCCAATCACTATCAGAATAACCCTGTAGCTTGAACTTCTTAACTTTACTAAAATTGATTCCATATGCAAGTGTCCCCTTCAAATATCTTAACACTCTCTTTGCAGCAATCATATGAATTTCACTTGTACAATGGAGAAATTTGGACAAAACACTTATAGTGTACACGATGTCTGGCCTAGTGGATGTAAGGTACATAAGACACCCAACAAGACTCCTATACACCTTCTCATCTGTAGGATCTGCCCAATCCATCTTTTGAAGTTTTTCTTTTTGATTCATTGAAGTGCTCACACTCTTGCACTCTTCCATATAAAAACTCTTCAAAATCTCCTTCATGTACTTCTTCTAGCAAAGAAACACCTCATTTTGACTTTGC